>CAXKWD010000007.1:7153987-8577405 GCA_964059195.1 Ectobius pallidus | reverse complement strand
TACAATTAAATCATTGATACCTAATCAAAGAACAAAATCAAACATTGTAAAAGACACAAATGGTAAACTGCTTTTACTTTCTCGCTTATACGTAGTATAGAGAAAGTATTGTGATCGTGACAAAAATTCGAAGTTGAGATAACACCGGGAGAGCACGTTTCATGAAGCCTAGAAACCGAAAAAAATATTTTTGGAATGACGTCTGTCCGTCTGTCCGTGGACAAGCACAGCGGGTAAACGGTTCATTGTATTTACTTCATTTTTTGAATTAAGGACTTTTTCGAAATTTTGTCGAACCGCCCAGAAATTGAGTTTTACAACTGAAATATTAAGGGGACTTTTCATGAAAACTTTTTTAAAAAAATGGTTTTTTGAAAAAATGGCTCTAACGATTTTAATAAAAATTTAAAATTGTAAAGTCTTATCTGTGACTAATAAAATGGCTATATCCGTATTTCCGCAAAAATGACTTAAGGGGCACTTTACTCCTATCCATTTTCAATTTTTCTAGATTATATCCATTACAGTAGGCGATACATGAAAACCTATCACAGTAAAGTTGTAGAAAAATTTAAAATGAACATTTTTTGTTTAACACATTTCTTTGTACATTTAATAGATATCAAGATAAAAACAAAATAAGGACAGATTAAATGCGAATTTCAGAACATAAATGTCAATTAAAATATGAATGACATTTTGTTGCCCCTAGTAACAAGAAAACTATAGGCCTAATGTACTTATTGTTGTGAAATGCAATCAGTTTAGCTCAGTCGCAATGAACACACTAAAACCAATTAGCCTACAGCGAGGTGGTAGGCCTATGGGCTAACAGGGAAGAGGTCCTGAGTTCAAATCAAACCTCGTGGCCGTCCAAATTGACTTGGGTTTTTCATGGTTCCGTCGTTCTCAAAGGCAAACGCCGGGTTTGTAGGACTTGCTTATTTTCCATAACTCATTGCCGCTATGTCACTGCATATTATAATCGCTTAAACTGAATATCACATAAGAAGACATCACTAAACAATAGAAACATGACGCGAATGAGTTGTTAATATAGACCAGCGTTTCCCAACCTATGGTCCCGCGTACCACTGGTGGTTCGCGAACACGGTGCAGATGGTCCGCAGACATAATTGATTTTAAAATATCATAAAGCAAGTGGGAAGTAAAGAAGTATAAATTTTTCACATAAAATGGACACTAGATGTCCATTTTAAAGGTTTAAAATTCTAGAGGTTTAAAATCTTCGAAAATACAGGTCATATAGACTAAATTTGACTAATATTGAGCAAAAAAAAAACAGGAACTCTGCAAGAGGCGTCAAGCTCAACCGTCTCATTAAAAGTGAGTAATAACATAATTCCTAATTATATTATCAAATTGGTAATATATATTAAAGTCTGTTCAAAATATAATTTTACTGTCAATAGTTTCATTCCAATTCAATAACTGTGTTTCCGTCAGATTAAAAAAATGTATTTCGTTATAACGACCTATAATTTAATACCCCAAATATTAAGAATATAGGCCTACATATAGCCTACTTTTAAAAATTGGATGTAAAATTTGGGGTCCGTAAAGTTTTTTACTCATTTTAGAGGTCCTCGGGTTCAAAAAGGTTAAGAAACGCTGATATAGACTAATGTTTCACGCAAACATACTAAACACGTGGTATGACCTACATGCAGTTGAAGCGTGCAATATAACCTAAGTAGTAGTAGTAGTAGTAGTAGTAGTGGCGAAATTCAAATATAAGTCGCCCCTAAAGCTTCACCATTCGATATTCACATTTGCACAGACTGTGTGATGTATTTTGTTTCTGAGCGAAGCAGAGTGACCAACTGCCCTTGTATACTGTTGCTTATAGCTAAATAATTCATAACACTAACCACATAGTTAAGTGCGCGAAGCGGAGGTGGCAGCCGTAGCGAAGCGCCCTTGCATTTTCGAATAATGTACGATACACTGTTTGTAGGTTTCGAAAATGTGGCATATTATATCTCCCGCAAGGTTTGTCAGCCTGCCACCTCTCGTCTAGCGGTAAGACGTCACACCTCCAACGTCCAATCACGAGTTTCTTCATAATACTAGGACAGAAGAATTTGTTAGATCGTGGTATAAAAGAAGCTGCATCGGTGAAGATAGGTTGGGTGGGACCGATTTATCCCAAGGTGCGACTTATATTTGAATTTTCCCGTAGTAGTAGTAGTACTAATAATATGCAGTTTTACTGTCATTGATTATTATTATTATTATTATTATTATTGTTATTATTATTATTATTATTTCACGGTTCAAGCATTGAACATAAAGATCGACCCTGATGCTTTCCGTTCTAGATACTTCTTAGTTTTATGAAAATGTAATAAGTAGCCTAAAATTTAATTGTCTCTTTAATGTAATTTTTTCTGTGCTAGCCTTTAACACGTATATGCGAGAAAGTTTGTGCAACGTATTTTTGCACCATTTATTTGATAATACTGAGGTGAGTAGAAGGTGGAAGGAATACTTGGAAGATTTGTACAATGGCAAAGATATACAAAACGTCAATGATTACATAGAAACGGAGGATGGTGTGGATGAGGAAATGATCGGTCCCTCCATAACTATGGGTGAATTTGAAAAGGCCCTAGGAAGCCTAAAAGATAAGAAGGCAACAGGTATAGACCAAATACCAGCTGAATTGCTGAAGAAAACAGGTGAGTCAACGAAAATAAAATTATTCAAAATTGTTTCTGACTACTATGAAAATGGAATGCTACCTCCAGACTTTATTAAAAGTAGAACTATAACCATTCCCAAGAAAGGTAATGCATCAGACTGCAGTAATTACAGAACTATATCAATTCTTTCGCATGCGTCAAAGATTTTACTAAACATAATAAAAGAGAGGCTAAAGGGAAAAATTGAACAGAATTTAGATGAAGTTCAATTTGGGTTTAGAACAGGGAGAGGAACTAGAGAAGCAATTTTAGCCCTTAGACTAATTCTAGATAGAAGAATTGAAGTAAACAGAAGAACCTTTGCCACCTTCATAGACCTCGAAAAAGCTTTTGATAACGTAGACTGGGAATTACTATTCCAAACATTGAAAAAATTTGGAGTAGACTGGAGGGATAGAAGACTTATTCTAAACTTATACAAAACACAAACAACTGAAATAAATATTAATGGGAGCAGACAAGAAGCCAGAATAAGAAGAGGAGTGAGACAAGGCTGCCCATTATCGCCACATCTGTTTAATATGTTCATTGAGGAAGCAATCAGAGAAATGAAAAGAAAAACAAAGGGTATTAAAATAAATGGAGTCAGTATTCATAGCATTCGATTTGCAGATGACATAGTTATTTTGGCTGATTCAGAAAAGGAAATGAATAAAATGCTTAAAGTTTTATCAGATGCATTGAAAAATTTTAAAATGAAGATCAATAAAAAGAAAACAAAAACCATGGTGATCGGAAGAACAAATGAAAATTTTAAAATCAACATACAGCTTGACGGTACAGCCCTAGACCAGGTCGAAAGTTTTTGTTACTTGGGTAGCATTATCAATAAGTTTAACAAGTGTGACACAGAAATTAAGAGAAGAATAAACCTGGCTAAACAAGCATTTCAGAACAAAAGGAATCTTCTCACAAATAACCATTTAAACATGGAAGTAAGGAAAAAATTTGCCAAAACATTTGTAAGTTGTGTATTAACTTATGGATGTGAAACATGGACAATAGGAAAAGCAGAAGCCAAGAAACTAGAAGCAGCAGAAATGTGGATATGGAGAAGGCTAACAAAGACGAGTTGGGTGGATAGGAAAACAAATGAAGTGCTTAATGAAGTGATGGAAGAGAGATCCCTTCTGAATTCAATTAAGAGTAGAAGAGCAAAGTTAGTGGGTCATACATTTCGGCACAATGGTCTACTCATTAACATTTTTTAAGGGAAAATACTGGGAAAGAAATCAAGAGGACGTCCAAGAAATTCATTTATTAAAAACATGATAAAGGATATGGACGTGCTGTCATACGAAAATCTAAAGAGAACAGCGATGAAGAGGAAGACATGGCTACTACAACAAGGCATTGCCTTTAGATCCTGATGATGATGATGAATACGACGGAAACACAGTTATTGAATTGGAATGAAACTATTGACAGTAAAATTATATTTTTAACAGACTTTAATATGTATTACCAATTTGATAATATAATTAGGAATTATGTTATTACTCACTTTTAATGAGACGGTTGAGCTTGTCGCCTCTTGCAGAGTTCCTGGATATTTGGCTCAATATTAGTCAAATTTATTCGAAGATCAGCAGATACATTAAGTCTGTTTCTGTATTATGTTTTTAGTTAAACGAGCGATGAAAATCCCTTCTCACAAAGATAGGTTGTTAAATACTGCATGGCGCCTCTAATAACAAATTCCGAAAATGTCTTATTTATTAAGGTTTTGAATGAAAGAGGGAACCATAGACTTCAGTGCATCAGGGGTTTGAAACTGTGGTCCGTAACTGCAAAAGTAAGGAAACTTGCAATATGACCTGTATTTTCGAAGATTTTAAAAACTTTGACATCTAGTGTCCATTTTATGTGAAAAATTTCTACTTCTTTACTTCCCACTTGCTTTATGATATTTTTAAATTAATTATGTCTGCGGACCATCTGCACCGTATTTGCGGACCATAGGTTGAGAAACGCTGGTCTATATTAACAACTCATTCGCATCATGTTTCTATTGTTTAGTGATGTCTTCTTATGCAGTATTAAGTTTAAACGATTATAATATCCAGTGACATAGCGGCGATGAGTTATGGAAAATAAGCAAGTCCTACAAACCCGGAAACCATGATAAAACCCAAGTCAATTTGGGCGGCCACGAGGTTTGATTTGAACTCAGGACCTTTTCCCTGTTAGCCTATACCACCTCGCTGTAATTGGTTTTGGTGTGTTCATTGCGACTGAGCTAAACTGATTGCATTTCACAACAATAAGAACATTAGGCCTATAGTTTTCTTGTTACTAGGGGCAACAAAATGTCATTCATATTTTAATTGACACGTAGGCTATGTTCTGAAATTCGCATTTAAGCTGTCCTTATTTCGTTTTTATCTTGATATCTATTAAATGTACAAAGAAATGTGTTAAATAAAAAATGTTCATTTTAAATTTCTCTACAACTTTACTGTGGTAGGTTTTCATGTATCGCCTACTGTAATGGATATAATCTAGAAAAATAGAAAATGGATACGAGTAAAGTACCCCTTAAGTCATTTTTTGCAGAAATACGGATATAGCCATTTTGTTAGTCATAGATAAGAGTTTCCAATTTTAAATTTTTATTAAAATCGTTACAGCCATTTTTTTCAAAAAACGAATTTTTAAAAAAAGTTTTCATAAAAAGTCCCCTTAATATTTCAGTTGTCAAACTAAATTTCTGGGCGGTTCGACAAAATTTCGAAAAAGTCCTTAATTAAAAAAATGAAGTAAATACAATGAACCGTTTACCCGCTGTGCTTGTCCACAGACAGACGGACAGACGTCATTCCAAAAATATTTTTTTCGGTTTCTAGGCTTCATGAAACATGCTCTCCCGGTGTTATCTCGACTTCGATTTTTTGTCACGATCACAATACTTTCTCTATACTACGTATATGCGAGATAGTAAAAACGACCCTTGCACGAAAGTGGCCGTTTCTCATGTATTAAAGCTTTCTAAACTTAAATAGATGAATTTTCCCTTCACCACTCGGCAGTCGCTCATGGTGTAGTGGTTAAGGCTACTGGTTACGGTGCTAGTGGTCATGTGTTTGAATCCCGGTCAATCCAAAATTTACAATTAGGTCCCAAATAGGTAGGTAGGTTGAGAGAAAGGGAGGAAGATGGTGGAATAGGTAGAGGAAGAGAGGATAAAGCATAAATTTATTTAATTTTTTCCCATTTTCACCTTTCCCACGATAGATGGCATTGATAGTAGTTCAAATAGAGAGCCTCCTAGTTGCTTCCATTTTAAATTACTCCCCACCCTAAACCCCTCCTTCCCAGGTGGGTCCCATTAGAGAGATGTTGGGAGGAGCCTAGTGTGCAACCTAATACTATTTTTTCCCATAATCTAACCTAACCTTTATTGTTTCTTGTCCTTTAAGCCTAACACAGCCTAACATTGGTTTCTTTGGGACTCTGCCCCCAAACCCCGTAAAAATAACATGACTTTAACCTTTTTTTTTTATCTTGCGTCTCTGCCCCCAACTCCGGTTTCTTGGGTGCCTCTGCCCCCTTAAACCTTTTTTGACAAAAGACATTTAGATCGTGCACCAGCAAAGCTCTGCCCACCAGCTTGCTTCCCCTGCTACCTCTGGCTTCCGAGTCAATGTGCATGCCGCCACCTATTTCCCAATGTCCATCGAAAAGTTTTAGATTTCAATGGTATGCTACCCGCAAGATGGCTTAATTAATGGAGCGAAAACAACACTTGCACCAAAACTGCTCTTTTCAGAGCCAACATAATATTTCACAATTATTTATAAAAAAACTTACATGAAAGCGGCTATTTCTCATTGTATTAAAGCTCTCTAAGCTTAAATAGATGAATTTTCCCTTCAGCGCTCAGCAATCGCTCATGGTGTAATGGTTAAAGCTGCTTATTATGGTGCTAATGGTTATGTGTTCGTATACCGGTTGATGCAAAATTTACTATTAGGATTAGGTTGCAAATAGGTAGGTACTGCAAGGAGAAGGTGAAAGAAAGGGGTGGAAAGGAAGAGTAGAAGAGAATAAAGGAAGAATAAATTATTTAATTTTTTCCCAGTTTGACCTTTTGCATAATAGGCCTAGGTGGCATTGCTAGTACAGTGAACTCTCAATAAACCGGACTAAAGTGGGCAGGGGTCTGTCCTAGTTATGAAATGTCCGGCTTATGTAGGGGAAATGAGGAAATGATATCTAAGTAATGAAATTTCCTGTTTCAGCTACAATAAAAATGTTTGAGGCAGAATATTGGCAACTTACAGTTGGAACAAAAGCAAATAACACTTCGGAACTGTTTTAAAATTGTTAGTGAGGGTCTGAAATACACACTGTTACATTATTACGGGATGATGATGATTGATGTGGGCACTTTGAGCATATTTTTCTGAGGAGATTTTGGCCGGAAGAAACTGTAAATGTTCTTCTGTGTACATTTTTTCTGTTGCTTTTAAGTAATTACTTCTCTTGCAGTCTTGAAGTGGCCGTAGAATGGTTGTAGATCTGGGTCTGGGTCGTCAAGAATCTGTCCGAGTTATCCGAAGTCCGGCATATTGAGGTCCGAATTATCGAGAGTTCACTGTAGTTAAAATAGTTAGACATCTAGGAGGTGACATTAGAACCCTAAACCCCTCCTTCCCAGGAGGGTCCCTTTAGAGAGTTTGTGGGAGAAGTATAAAATACTGTACAAACAGACTAAAACTTTTAACATCGGTGGATACCGAGACGATGCGACGTTTCAACTAAACCCTTCTAGTCTTCCTCAGGCACTGGTAGGTCGATCAGCTGGGTTGGGTGTTGTAACCCCCTCTACGTCACCATCATCATCGGTAAGGAGTGGGTGGGTAAATTCACAAAGTGGACGCTCAGATGTATGAAGAAACATGGTGTTGCGTTGGAATCTCTTAATCCACTCAGTAGGAATCGCAAAGTCAGATTCGGGGCATTTATTAATAATCTGCAAACTAAGTTTGTGGGAGAAGTTTAGGGAACGACCTAAAATTGTTTTCCCCCTTTTTTATTTCTTAGGGGCTCTGCCCCCTCTCCAATATAGTTATAAGTTATAATTACCTTGACGTACTTCTCTCATAAGTAAACCAGTCAGAAATGGCCCTTCGAGATCATGATCTGTATTTGAAAAGGGACGCATAAAATTATTGGCAGAACCATACCGGTACAGAAAAGTCCAATGACATGCAAGGTTGTTGGCAGCCAATGGGAGTGTTGTCTGCAAGCCTGAGCCTGCATAACCACGCCAAACACTGCATGTGAAAATCCAGCAAAGTTGAAAGCTAAACGTTTTATTCATATTCACTTTATTAGTTGTAGTAATATTATTCATCCACTGGAATCATTACAAATGACATTGTGAAACGAATATAGCCTATAGCCTATTAAACTAAACTAAACTCCGTGCCACTACATCCCTGCTGGAATTTGGCCTACCACCCGACCGCTGCATCATCTACCGGAGGCAGATGGCAGGATGGGGGGCATGTTGTCAGCATGCCGACACCCACGGCCGTTAATGGTGGTTTCCATGACCGGAGCTGCTGCTTCTCTATCAAGTAACTCCTCAATTTGAGTCACGAGGCTGAGTGCACCCCTACCAGACCTCCCTACCTCAGAAAAATCCGAGGATGTACCGGGGATCGAACCCGGGTCGATGGATCTGTAGTCAGCAGCGCTAATGACAAGACCACGCCGTTGATCGAATATAACCTATACATCCACATTATATTGATCCACATACATTATATACAGTGTGTTTCATGTACGAGTTGGCCAATCATGCAGGTTTCTGCATCACAGCGGCCACAGCTTTAACTCCTGAGCGATCGGGTGAAATATCTAAGGAAATAAAGCCACTAACAGTGTAATGATTCAGGTTATCAAAATTACAGTTAAAAATACAATGAAAATAACCACTTACCTCATCACAAGAAATGTTGGAAATGGCCTCCACTTGCATTCACACGACATCGGCACCTTATTAGGAAATTTTCTTTCATACGCATAAGTTCAGCTTACGAGACAAAATTAATTTCTCTTGTGATATTGTCTTTACGTTACTAAAGTTTTCACGTTCAAGTTCGGGTGAAATATCTATGTACCAATATCAGCATGCAGATGAGTATTTATAGGTCTAGACAAGGTTAGGGTAGAGCACCTATTACGGGTTGAAGTCGTCTGGCATAAAGACTAGTGTCCACATGAGAGCTGAGAGTGCGAGAAACTCTTGAGAGTTCCATTTGGGTATGTGGACATGTGTCTGAGAGATAGTGGAGAGTAGCATTCAAAGAGTCAACTCGCAGGTGGACAAGCCTTTGCAATCAATTTCCAAGAGCTACTCTCACTATATACAAATCTGTTTCGTATAGCTGAGAGTTTTCTCCTTGTTGATAATGTGCATGCTACACCAACCATGGCATATGACAAAACTGATATAAAGAAATTTCATGATTGTCGATTTTAGGGCCTATACATAATTTATAATATTAAATTTAATACATCTGTACAATTTTATATATTTTTACAATAATTATAAAATATTAATTGATTTTTAAAGTTGATTATACATAGTCCTAAATATTCTGTCTGTCTGTCTGTCTGGAACCCTATAGCCCCTATGTTGGGGCAAAGGAGCCTCCAAGTGGATGTTTCTGTTGCCTATATGAATTTCGTTACGTTTATTTTCCGAGAGAGGGCAGAGGGACTGGTGGTTAGCCCATCGCCTTTCAACCCCCTCAGGAAACTAAGGTATTACTTGAACATGAAAGGGCCAAGAAAATTTGTCCAGAGGCTCTAATTTAGGCTTGGAGTTCTTTTACGTGCCGTAAATCTACAACACAGGCCCCCCCAGCTTAAAGTCCCTCCCGGAGGACTCCGTGCCCAGGAATTTTACGTCCTGAAAAACGCATCAACTGCGGCCAGGTTTCGTCCCGCGACCTTCGGATCTAGAGGCAGGCACCCTACCTCTAGACCATGCGACCAACTCCTAAATATTCAGTTATTTAATTCGCATTCAGTGTATATTTATATTTTCTAAAAACTAAATATAAAACAAATAATACTCAATGGTAATGGATTATAATATCATTTAATGTTCATATGTTCATCATGAAAAAATGTAGTACATTTATAGGGGAATAACTGAACAATAATAAAATTCTTGCATTACTTTCATAAAATGAAACATAATAAATACTGATAATCTACAGGTGATCATCGATTCTTCTACAGAACATTCTGAAGCAAAGAGGGTTGTAGCGGGTGCAGTAGGTAGCCTTTATATCTGTAGATTAGAGGCATGTAGCGATCTCCTGCAGGACAAAACACCGGAACAACATGTGGCCATAGGCAGTTGCTGTAGGCCTATAACACCATCGTTAAGTAATCATATAAACGACAACAATATTGGTGCAGACTACAAAAGATTCCACATATTCTGTTATGTTGGCTATTTCCAAATTGGAGTTTAGAAACATGGCACCTGCAATCAGTCTTGGTGCTTGTCTTTGTACTCTTCTGAGGAAACCAAGATGACGTGCATGAGTCTATTGCGTATAAAAGTAGAGACATGTAACAGCGATACACAAAATGCTTTTGCTCTAGTTGTAAAGGAGCTACCAACAAAGGGTGTTTGTTAGCTCTTGATCTTCGTTGACGCAGAGGTTAAAATAATAGTACAGACCTATTCATCCATGTAGATACATGGATTTAGATTCACAGTTTAATAAGATCACTCCACTCAAGGTGACATGCTACAAATTAAATATCACATGATTAATGCCAGAATAGCACAGAGTCACAATTAGTTTATATTTAGCAGGAATGTCATATCGCATTTCCATGTCTTTCTAGTTAATACGTGAGCCTATCGATTCACTAATACTCATGATGTTCTGACGATATCCTGACTATATTAAATTTTATAATTCTTCTAAAGGCTTAATAAATGGACAAATGGATTCACTTAAAAGCATTCAGCAAGCTCTCATAATATGCCTACATTAATATTAACATTGAATGATACGTTGTTGTTCATCTTGTCAGGAAATGCAAGACAAAATCTCACACATATTTGTTTTAAGTGGACACAGTTCTGAAAGAAATGTCGCGAGTTTTACTCTCAGCTGCTCTCAGGATTGGACTAGCGCTCTCTAGTGGACACACCACCTGAGATTACTCTCGACAGTTTTTTGCACTCTCAGCTCTCATGTATACACTAGCCATAAGTCAGCAACTTACTTACTCAGTGACAATAGATAATTCCTCAGCAAGCTAAAAGAATATTATCTACTTTATAGAACCCGAAGGTTCATTACCTGAGCCCGTCATTCAACCCTATTGTGTGCTAACTCTATCCAATCATCCCTTGCAAATCCTACTTCCCTTAAATCTATCCTAATATTGTCCTCCCACTTATGTGGGTCTTCCACATGGTCTTTTCCCTCCGGGTCTTCCACATGGTCTTTTCCCTCCGGGTCTTCCAGTCAGTACTTTTGAGACATATCTTTCCTCCCTCATGTGTGCAACATGTCCAGCCCACTTCATCCTCCATGATTTAATTACTCTTACTATATCTTACATGAAGCTCGTCATTATGTAGTTTTCTCCAGTCCCCATTTTCTTCTCTCTTTGGCCCAAATATTTTCCTGAGCACCTTGTTTTCAAACACACTCAGATTATATTCTTCCCAAAGAGTAAGCGACCATGTCTCACATCCATATAATACAACCAGCAGGATCGGTACTTAGTACACTACACTTATTAGTCACAGATATAGATTCTTTATGAGCTTTCATAATATCTTCTCTCTCCTTCCTGTCTTATTTAGAGGCATAGTTTCCCACCTTTTTGATAATAATGGTCCTAGGCCAATTGCCATCAGAATCTTCCTGAGATTCATTTCCTTCCCCACTTCCCCTTGCAACCTGAAACTGAGTTCATAGTCACTTGCTTCCCAACTTTGATATCTTCCATTAGAAGTGAGTTCTCTTCCTTCAAGGCTGTTTCAATCGCTCCTAGAGTAGCATAGTCTTTCATCATGGCATATACGGCAACACAATCTAGACACGACCTCTCATATTTATCATTCATTCCATTGCACACATTCCTTTTACACTTTGCACACCTAATATTTAGCAAAATTCTGCTTTTGAGAGGAGAAGAAGCAACATCCATATTGACCAACATCCTACTGCTATCCGTTCCCCGTACAAATAGCAGATCACTCACTGTTACCAAGAATGACTCAATGATGAAGATGATGGCTCTTTATACACAGCGTACTTTAGAGTTACAGCAATTATTCATATATTTGTAAGTCGTACATTACTCTGCAGTACGTGTACTGTTTATAGAATCACAAGTTTCATCTTGGATAACAGTGAAGCACAATGAATTCTCCTTTAGTCACTTGTTCTTATAACAGATTTCAATATGACACCATTTCTTACAAGATTCTTGATCTTTATTATTTTTCTGCCCCCGGTAATATAGTGTTTCAGCTTTCATTCAGTCTGCTCGTGTATTTTACTTACAATTTGATTTTTAGCTTAGCTGAAAATACGATTACTTCTTTTTATACTACCAGAACAGGAAGCATAGTTATAAAATATATTTTGTAAAAGAAGACTGCAACTAAGTTTTAACATAAGCCGCAGTCTACATTTTAATGGATTTTAAGTTCAGTTTTAAACAATTTTATCAAATTTTAACAGCAATTTAGACTAACTCATTGTTTGTATTTAATTCACTCATATATATGGCTGTCATGTCTTCACTCGCTCTTTAGATTTGATCATACGTGGGTACCTTACACCTTCTATGGGTGCGTTTTTTCTTCTTTTATACCTATTAAATACAACTCAAATGCATGGATTACACTTACAACAAGATTCTATGTAACCATTTTAATATTTTTGTATCAGCAAATCCTCTTAAATATTTTATTTTTCAAAAAAAAGTGCATTATTTTACTTAATTTCAGCACCATAAACATTTAATTTTGGGAAAAGATAGTTTTAAGACACCCCTTAAGCTTCCTGCTATATGAAAAATTAAAATTCCTCACTCTCACAGGCTATTGTGTGTGTGTGTGTGTGTGTGTGTGTGTGTGTGTGTGAGTGTGTGTGTGTGTGCATGCGTGCGTGCATGTGTGTGTGTGTTTTGTTTTTTTAATTTAAATAACTATTTATTGAACATTAACTGCATGCCCCATTACGAATAATATTACATGCGTAATATTCCTAAAATTCCAGTTTGTGTCTTTTTGTATCGTTCATGGTTTGTTCTAATGTTCTATTACTTGAATTTATTTACATTTGTTCCGTTAGAATTGCTTGATATGTTGTTCCCAGTCAATCGACTGTGTTTAGTTGTGTTGTTCTCTTGTATACTCACTAATACATTTTTTCACTAAACTTCACAACTCTATTGAATTGCAGAATTTTTTGAAAACTCCAGGATATTTTGTCACTAAATTATGTGTGGTGGCTGGCCAGTGTCCTCCTTTCTTCCTGATTTCTGTTATTAATTTGTGTGTCTGTTCTTGTAATTCTGAACATTCATATAATATATGCTAGACCGTTTGTTGCCCTGCGTTGCATGAACGTTTTTATCTTCATACCTATTAATTATACAAAAAAATGGGTTTAACAAAACATGTTCAATTTAATTTTCTCTACAACTTTACTGTGGTAGGTTCTCGTGTATCGCCTACTGCAATGGAGATAATATAGAATAATTGAAAATAGATTTGAGTGAAGTACCCCCGAATTAATTTTCCCAGAAAAACAGATATAGCTATTTTAGTAGTCGTAGATAAGAGTTTCCAATTTTACATTTTTATTAAAATCGTTGGAGCCAATTTTTAAAAAATCAAAATTTTTCAAAAAACTTTCATGAAAAGTCCCCTTAATATATCAGTGATAAAACTCAATTTCTGGGCGGTTTGATAAAATTCCAAATAAGTCCTTAATTAAAAAATAAAGTAAATACAATGAACTGTTTACCCGCTGTGCTTGTCCCCAGACAGACGGACAGACGTCATTCCAAAAACATTTTTTCGGTATCTAGGCATCATAAAACATGCTTTCCCGGTGTTATCTCAATTTCGATTTTTTGTCACAATCACAATACTTTCTCTATACTATGTATATGCGAGAAAATAAAAGTGAGACATCTAGTGGCTGCCATTGGAAGTACTACCTTTACTTTGATTTACAGAGCATTTATAAAGCGTGTAAGCTGCCAAAATATTCGGTGGAAGTTTCTGAACAATTTCAGTGAGTTTTCAAAAGAATCAGAAGGTTGGTTCATGTTTTATTCTTTGTGAAAGTACGTCACCTTCCATTTGATTGTGTACCTTGTGTAAGCTTAGTTCGTTGCTTTCTAGGTCACCACATTGGCTGATGACTGGTAAAATATACAAGAGAGTCATTCTTGGGAAGGCTCAAGAGTCCTACTACACAAGTCCCTCAAAACACATCTGCTCACCCATACTAGAGACAATATTGTATGAGTGAGCATATGTGTTTTGAGGTTCTCTTTTCGGGGAAAAAATCTGGTTACGTTATTCAGGTGAGTATGGTTGTTTTTCAGTATGACGTTGACTGATTTTTTTTTTTTTTTTTCAATTATTCAATTATAATTAATGTGAAATTATCAGTCTTCGCTATTTCATGTAATCTCTAAACTTATTCTTGCTTTACACAGCAATGATCACTCGAAGGTGTACTGGTTAAGATGACTGGTAATGGTGTTAGCAGTCCTGTGTTCAGGTCCTGCTAAATGCGTAAATTTTTAAAAATAGGAATAGGTCAAAAATAGGTAGGTAGGGTGAAGAATAAGAGAGGAAAGAAGAAAAGAATAAAGAGAAACAAATATATTTTTCCCCATTTTCAATGCTGCTAGTAGTTTTACCAATGCCTCCTAGATGTCTCTCACTATTTAAAAGTGAGTTAGGGGGCTACTTGTTCTTCCTTTTTCCCTTCTCCCCAAATCCACAACAATAAAAATAACGCTTTGGTCCATTCTGTGCCCCCTTATTTGTGCGCCGGTGCAGTTTCTCCGCATAGATCCATCTCTACAGGGTACGGCATTAGACAGTAAATGAATTGACTTCTTATTTTTACGTAGGGGGAGAGTTATTTTAATACCCTAAAAGGAACGAAAGAATTGTGTCAGCAACTATAAAAATAAATCAGAAGTAAATCAGGTAATATTCAACATTCACATCCCGTATCACAACAGCGGTCACTTTCTTCCTTACAATATGTCATATGTATGAGCTCGCCGACTTGGTCTCTCACAGAAAGCATCATGGCTGACAACATTCTATATGGTCAAAATCTACCAGTTATCTATCTTTGTTTTCATTTATGAAGCACTTATAAAGCGTGTAAAGTGCCGAAATATTCTGTAGAAGTTTCTGAACGATTTCAGTAAGTTTTCAAAAGGATCAGAAGGTTTTATTCTTTGGGAAAGCGTTTCACCTTCCATTTGATTGTGTATCTTGTGAAGTTAGTTGCTTTCTAGATCACCACATTGGCTGATGACTGGTAAAATATACGGGAGACTTCTTTACACGTAGACCCAAGAGCCCTAAACGAACCCCTCAAAAGACATCTGCTCACCCATGCTAGAGTCAATATTGTATGAGTGAGCTGATGTCTTTTGAGGTTCTCTTTTTACGGGGAAATAATCTGGTTACGTTATTCAGGTGAGTACGATTGTTCTTCAGTAAGACAACATTGGCTTTTTTTTCCCCCCCCCTTTCAATTATTTTCAGGCTGATGTGTTAAATAAGTTTTTATATTCATATTCACTTTACTAATCTTCAAGGTACAACATATATGGGACACATCAAATCAGTAATTACTAACACTCAACACTAACACTATCACGAACATTATACTAAAATTAAGTAAAGAATAATCATAAAATTGTATGAATATAATTGTGATGATGGTAATGATGATGATAAGGAAGATGCACAGGGATAATCAAGAATTAAAATATGAGAGGATTTGATTGCATAGAAATAAATTCTTCTGCTGAGTAAAAGCAATGATCAACTAAATATGCCTTAAGGGATGCTTTAAATTTCTTATAATTTTGAATGGGTTTTATGGCCCTGCGGAAGTTTTTATATGATTTAATTCCTGAGTTTAGACTAGTGTTTACTTGAAGGATGTGGAAATTTTATTTTTGTCTGGTATCGTGGTCATGTAGAGTTTTACTTTTAGTAGTGAGTTATTTTCATTCAGTGTTCTCTTCAGTAACATTATGGTTTTAAATATATAAATGCAAGGCAGTGGAAGAATCTTTTTTTTTTTTTATCAAGGGTCTGCATGACATTCTTGGAGATAAACCTTCCATTATTCTAAAGCAAGTTGTGAATTTTTTAAAATGTGATTTTAGTGAAGGGTCATTCCATGTCAAGTGAACCAATGGAAAAACGTGACCACCTCCGATTTTAGTCATACTTGGTTGTCATGAAGTACCACCTGAGATATGTTGAAGTACAAAATATCAGATTTTTATGTGTTGTAGTTTTCCAGTTATACCCTTCTGAAATATGGAAAAAAACCAAATTTTCTGCATAAGTGCAATCACAAAATGACGCATAAATCAAGCTGGAATTGACATAGATGAGTGGGAAAAGTACCAAAATGTAGCTTATATTATGAGCTTTAATTTGATATGTCACACGAGTACTTTCGAAAAAAAATATTTTCAAGGTTACCCAAAAAAAATTTGAAAACTGAATTTTTCAAAAACCTATATTTTGAAAATTTTGAAAAAAATCTCACAGAAACATACATATTTCAGCATCATGTCCTACAAGTTTTGTTATGGGATCGAAATGGGATCATATTTTTTTACATTTATAACAAATACTATGCACGCTGGGTAAGAATATATGACACAGGAATATTGCACTTAATTCTAAAATCCATTCCTTTGTCCAGGGAGTTGTTTACCAACATGCATATACCAACTTGTGCAAGTGGTCAAATGGGTATGAGTAAACACAGTCTGCAAGCATGTGAGTCAGCCAGGGAATGCAAGTTGTAACCTGTTGGACCTGGCTTCAGTTGTGCCTTGACTCTCATGCAGTGTGCTTCCTTTCTTCAAAGGCTGTACAAAGACTGTATTGCTGCATGTAAAGTAGTGGGTTCAGTGATTAAAATAGGCATTGTGTATTTCCCCAGTATGGCTGAAAAAGTAAGTGAAACAGCAAAGATTTTCTGCTGCAACCCTTTCAAGAAAGACAGACATCAGGGTGTGAAAAGAAGTGTGAGGCCTGTTACTGACTGGATGTGTGACATGTTTGACACCATTGTGGTAGGTATGAAAATTTGTGACAGTTGTAGGAAAGAACTATCAAAGCAGAAACAGGTTACAGATACAACAGATGACTGTTTAGTACCAGTAGCCAATACCACTAGGCCTACTAATGTTGATGAATCATTTGTAGCTTTAGATGTTACCTTAGAGTACCTTAATAAGTCTCTAAGCTCTCTAGAGGAGTCACCTGTTGCTAAGAGGAAGTTGCAAATGAAATCATACTGTGATAAAAAATACAGTAAAATAAAAAAATGTTTGACAGAAAAGGTACTAACAGCAGCAAGTACAAATACAGAGAAAACTGTTGACCATAAATCAGAATCATGTGAAGTCATTTGTCAGCTAAAAGAAAAGTTTCAAGAAGAAAATATAAGTGTTAGTGAAAAATTGCAAATTTTAACAGTACTACCTAAAAGCTGGTCATGCAGTGAAATACAAAATGAATTTCAGGTTAGCAACAGAATGGCAAGAAAAGCTAAAGCATTGGTGAAAGCGAAGGGTATTCTGGCAACACCAAATCCTAAACCAGGAAAGGTTTTAAATGAATCTGTGATTGAGAAGGTAATAGGGTTCTACAACAGTGATGATGTCAGCCGTCTTATGCCTGGAAAAAAAGACTTTGTTTCTGTGAAAACGGGTGACAGTAGTAGAATTCATGTACAGAAGAGGCTAGTGATGGGCAACTTGAAGGAAGTGTACGAGCTGTTCAAAAACAAAAATCCTACTGATAAGATTGGATTTTCGAAATTTGCTGATTTACGACCTAAACATTGCGTCTTGGCTGGAGGAAGTGGTACCCACACAGTATGCGTTTGTACAGTGCATCAGAATGTTAAATTAATGCTACAAGTGTTGAAATCCAAACAAATTACACTGAATGATGGCACAGATATAAGTAATTATAATTCCTGTTTAGCGAAGTTAATGTGTGAAGAGCCAGGCACAGCATGCCACCTTAATGAATGTCCTTCATGTCCAGGTGTAGATAATTTGAAAGATGAGTTACAGTTGCTGCTAGATAATGAACTGGTGGACAACATTACATACAAGCAGTGGGTTTCTGTTGACAGATGTAATTTAGTAACCTTCATCAAAACTGCAGATGAGTTTATAGAAACTTTGTGTGAACAGTTGTTGATTTTGAAGAGACATTCTTTTATTGCAAGAAGACAGGCAGAATATTATAATCACTTGAAGCAGAATATTGGAGTAAATGAAGCTGTGGTATGTATGGACTTTGCAGAAAATTATTCGTTTGTACTACAGGATGAAGCCCAGTCTTTTCATTGGAACAATGATCAAGCAACTATTTTTCCTATAGCAGTCTACTACAATGATCATAATATACACTACAAAAGTATTGTATGTATCTCTGAATGTCTACAGCATGACACCACTGCTGTTCATTTATTCCAGAAAAGGCTTATCTCTCATTTGAAGTTGGAAGTAATTAGAGATTTGAAAAAAATTTACTACTTCTCAGATGGTGCAGCTGCGCAATTTAAAAACAGAAAAAACTTTTCAAACTTATGCCACCATGTTCATGATTTTGGAATTGAGGCAGAGTGGCATTTCTATGCAACAGCCCATGGGAAAGGAGTATGTGACGGTCTGGGTGGTACTGTGAAAAGACTTGCAGGAAAGGCAAGCCTACAGCGGCCATACGAGCATCAAATCATGACACCAGCACAGCTGTTTACATGGAGTGAGGAAAACATCGACTCCATGCAGTTCTTCTTCTTCAATGAAGCACAATACAACAAAGAGGAAAAAATACTTGCAGACAGATTTCTGTCTACAAAAGCAATACCAGGCACACAGAAGTTCCACAGTTTCATCCCATTGTCAGATAAAGTGTTGTTGACAAAGGTATTTTCAAGAAGTGAACAGTCATCCACTTTTTCAGTGTTAGGACCACGTGTGCAACAGAGGCTGAAGCTAGCAGAAGTAAAAGGATATGTTACATGTGAGAACAACAATCATTGGTGGCTTGGTGTAGTTGTGGACAAAAATGAGACAGCACAGATAGTGGAACTGATGTTTCTGCACCCTGCAGGTCCTTCTCCATCATTTACTTTCAAAAGTGACTGTCCAAATAAACTGACTGTGCCTCTCTCTCAGATCCTCACCCTTGTGCAACCTACATGTCCCACTGGCCGTAGTTATTACCTCTCGAAGGAAGAGATGGATGCGGCAACCATGGCTCTAGAAAATTACTGTAGACAATAAATTCACGTTTTTGTCATTGAAGAAGGGAAGGTAACATGTTTTCTGTAAGTTTTTCTTTTTGATTGTAATGAAATTTTAGAATTAAGTGCAATATTCCTGTGTCATATATTCTTACCCAGCGTGCATAGTATTTGTTATAAATGTAAAAAAATATGATCCCATTTCGATCCCATAACAAAACTTGTAGGACATGATGCTGAAATATGTATGTTTCTGTGAGATTTTTTTCAAAATTTTCAAAATATAGGTTTTTGAAAAATTCAGTTTTCAAATTTTTTTTGGGTAACCTTGAAAATATTTTTTTTCGAAAGTACTCGTGTGACATATCAAATTAAAGCTCATAATATAAGCTACATTTTGGTACTTTTCCCACTCATCTATGTCAATTCCAGCTTGATTTATGCGTCATTTTGTGATTGCACTTATGCAGAAAATTTGGTTTTTTTCCATATTTCAGAAGGGTATAACTGGAAAACTACAACACATAAAAATCTGATATTTTGCACTTTAACATATCTCAGGTGGTACTTCATGACAACCAAGTATGACTAAAATCGGAGATGGTCATGTTCAAAATTGACAAAAAATTGGTTCACTTGACATGGAATGACCCGAAGTCAAATGTGAAAAGTTGACACCCAGAAATGCTGATGTCTATGCCTCTTTCAAATTGGACGTATTTGAAGAGAATATCGAATCAGTTCTAAATTCAAACAAATGGCCGAAAAATGTCTGTATAAGACGTTTTTTTCACATTCGCAGCCAAAAACTGCAAACCTGAATATTCTAGATAATGAAGATAATGTGTACAATTCTAGTTTAATCAATTCCGACAAAGAAATTAATGTTAGCAGGCACTCTGGCCTTAATATTCTACATTGGAACACCCAGAGCCTACTTAACAAATTAGACTATATCTCAGTCTTAGCCAAAGAATTGGAAGTTCATATATTGTGTGTACTCGAGCATTGGTTAAGCGATAATGAGTTATCTGTGATAAAGGTTCAGGGTTATTTCCTGTCCAGTTATTACTGCAGACCCAGTGGTCATCATGGAGGCTGTGCAATTTTTATTAAGGATGGATTAGATGTTTCTAATTATGATGTCTCTTCTTTAGCTGCGCAGTATAATTTTGAAGTCTGCTCTGTTTTCTTAAAGAACTATAATATTGTATGTGCAACTATCTACAGGTCACCAGATCCCAGTAAAAGCTCTTTTGAACTATTCGTATCTAATCTTTCTGATCTTTTTAACTTAATATATAAGTCCAATATAAAGAAACGCATTGTTTTATCAGCAGATTTTAATTACAACTTTTGTGAAAATAACAGTAAACTTGATGAACTCTTGAACCTATTTGATAGCTTTGGGGTCTGTCTCCTGATCTCTAAACCTACTCGCCCTTGTCGCAACGGTACTGCCGGAACTGGGTTAGACAATATTGTCACCAATATAGACAGAAGTATCTGTTCTGCTGAAGTGGTCCCAACTGTATTTTCTGATCACGATGCAATAATCCTGAAAGTAAATATAGAAACATGCAAGAGAGCAAAATCTTCCAATCTAAACAATTCTAACTACAAAAGACAAATTAGTGGTCTTAGTCTGCACTATTTTAATTTTTTGTTAAGCCAAATAAGTTGGATTATGCTATACAGCTTAACAAATTTAAATGAGAAGGCTAACTACTTTATTAAAGTTTTATCAGACATAGCTGACAAAGCATTTCCTATTGCCTTAACTAGCACTGGTCCAAAGACTAACAAATCTGATAATAAGTGGTATTCTGACGAGCTCCACACACTTAAGGAAAGGTGCTTATCTTACTATAGATTATATTCTTATCATGGTCTGCTTGAATTTAAAGATAAATATCTTGAATTAAGGAACATTTACAAAAGGACTCTTCAAGAGACAAAAATTAAATATTTTTCGAACATAGTCAATAATTCTCCTAATAAGTCGAAATCCACGTGGTCAGTTATAGCTTCTCTACTAGACAATGATTCCAACCGAAATAAACTCGACATTAAGTTGGTCGCGGAAGAATTCAACTCATTTTTTATTAACAAAGTTGAAAACACTGTGAATGGAATAAATAATAACATTGATCCTATTGACCTTCTAAATAAGCTACCTAAGTTTGAAGGTACCTTTTCGTTCAATCATTTAACAGTTCAGGATGTATATTCTACTATTTTGAAACTAAATTCTAGTTCTTGTCTTGATGTATATGGTTTTAATTAAAAAATTTTGAAATGTGCTGCTATGTTTATATGTGAACCTTTGGCTCATATTCTTAACCATAGTATTGACCTTGCACATTCCCTGACGCCTTTAAACTAGTTAAAGTTATACCCATCCATAAGAAGGGCCTCGTAACTGATTACAATAACTATAGGCCTATTAGTATTGTGCCCATTGTGTCGAAGGTCTTCGAGATGTTACTTAACCAACAGATAACTAAATATTTTGAAACCAATTCGCTTTTTTCTCCGAGTCAATACGGTTTTAGAGCAGGTCGGAACACTATTGACGCGGTCTTAGCTCTAGTCAAAAAAGTTTAGATGCTCTTGATAAGGGCGATTTTGTATGTGGTTGATTCTTTGACCTCTCTAAGGCCTTCGACACAGTCTCACACGATATTCTTGTAAACAAGCTCAGATTTTATGGTTTTAATGATCTAAGTGCTGATTTTATGTTTTCATATGTAAGTAATAGATTTCAAACTGTGTATTATCATAACCAGATCTCTCAATTCACAAAGATAAAATATGGTGTCCCCCAAGGCTCGATTTTGGGGCCTGTACTGTTTTTAATTTATATTAATGATATCCCTGATCATATTAAGGAGGAATGTCTAAATGTTTATTTATTTGCTGATGATCTGGCATTAAATGTTTCCCATGATGTAAATGATTGTGTTATCGATAAAATTGAAACCTTATCTGGTAAAGTTCAAGAATGGTCCAAAGCTAACAAATTAAGCCTTAATGTCGACAAAACAATTGACATAACATTTAGTTACAATTATGCTATAAATTCTCAGATTCCTCCGGTTAAGTTTCTTGGCATTCACCTTGATTCTGATCTCGGGTGGCACACTCACACTGCTAGCATTGCATCTAAAATAAGTCAAGGCATTTTTATGTTAAGAACTCTAAAATATAGTTTATGTAAAGAATCTCTCTTAAACGTCTATTATGCCCATGTTAACTCTCACCTAAATTACGGTGTTATGCTTTGGGGGAACCATACATCCTCCGATAAACTTTTCATCTTACAAAAAAGAGCCATTAGAACTATATGTGGAGTCTCGTCGTCAACGCACTGTAAACCACTGTTTATCAGACTTGGCGTTATGACTCTTCCAGCAATGTTTGTTTTTAATTGCCTTCTCTATGTATGTAAACATTTGGAAGCATTTACTAAATGCGCTGAAATCCATACCTATGACACACGCAATAGAGGTAATATATATATCCAAAAATGTAAATATTCCAGAACATTCAATAGTTTCGAAAATATTTATCTTAATTTATATAACAGCCTACCTGTAAATGTAAGACAAATGGCTTACTGTGTGTTTAAGAGAACTTTAAAATTCCAGCTGAAAAGAAATCCATTGTACAGCATCCAGGAATTTTATTCTATACATTGGTTGTAAGCTTTTATTGTTTGACGTTGCTATACATTTTTTTAATGTCCTGGCAAAAATAAATCTATATCTATATCTATATCTATGCTCGAAGATGAGTTTCCCCAAACGCTACACCGTGTCTAAGTAAGGAGTGAACATAGTCAAAGTACACTGTTTTAAGAGTACCTATTAATTCTGGTCATGTTTGTTAGAACTCTTATTATATAACACATAGTTTTTAATTTTTTATTGGTGTTGTCTATATGTGTCTCCCATCCGAGGTTATTTTGATTCCAGACTCCTAAAAATTTTGTTTCATTTACTACCCCTCTGAGGCTCTGGTTGAACAGTTTTATATCCAGAGTTAAATAGTTTTTGTTTTGTGCAGTACGGAAGTCCATTGATAACAGTTTTATTAACAATAACTGTTAGGTTGTTGTTGCTGAATTGGTCCATGATCTGATGTAGTAACATTTGTACAGTGTCTATGGATTTATGTTCTTGAATTGCTTTTATTAATATACCAGTGTCATCTGCAAACAGTAGTGAATCATTTATGTACAGCAAAAACAAAACTGGGCCTAGTATTGAGCCTGTGGTATGCCATATTTTATCTCCATTGGTTTAGATTGCTAGCTTTTTAAGACTTGTTTTTGTTTATAGTTAATTTTTGCTATTTGCGTTCGTCCACAAAGATATGTCAGCCATTCTTTGGGGATTCTCTGATCCCTTGTTTATCCAGTGTTGTAAGGATCTTTACATGGGAAATGGTATTGAAGGCTTTGGAGAAATCTAAAAAAATAGCAGAGGTATTCTTCTCGTCTGGAGCTTGTAGAAATTCATTTATAAAGGAGAAAATAACTGTTTCTGTTTCCCAAAACCATGAGAATTTGTTATGTTCTTATTTGTTGCCACATAATGTACAAATCTTCGGTAGAACACCTTTTTAATATTTTTGAAAAACTGGTAATAAAGCTACTGGTCTATAATTATTTATATCATTCCTACTAGGGATGGGTCCTCAATACTTTCGATACCTCGATACTCTCGATACTTGCATGGTATCGGCATCGAACGATACTTCAGAAAACTAGCTCGATACTTTTTCGATACTTTTGTAATTCTGAAATTAAGTGAGAATGCTAGTATTTTTTAACAATTAATTAATTAACTTAATTAATTTAGTTCTCTCAAATTTTAATTTTTAATGTACCTATTTATTGAAACTGGAAATGTTGAAGGTATCGAGTATCGATGAAAAAATCATGTATTGGTATCGAGTATCGAGAAAATCTGGTTTCGACCCATCCCTAATTCCTACCATTTTTAAAAAAAGGTTTAATTAATGCTACTTTTAAACAAGAGGGAAAAATTCCAGTGGATAAGGATTCCTTGCACAAGTGAGTGGATATAATGATTAATGATGCAACTTTTTTGACAGTGAAATCTGGTATGTCGTCTATTCCGGAAGAATGTTTTGATTTTTGTTCTTTAATTATGAAAAAAATGTATTTTTCATTGATTGGATAGAGAAACATGGAATTAGGCCTATTTATCCTTACGTCTTCCATAGATCTTCTATTACACTTACAATTTTTTGTTAACTCTTCCTTACGTCTTCCATAGATCTTCTATTATGCTTATAATTTTTTGTTAACTCTTCCTTAGGTCTTCCATAGATCTTCTATTACACTTATAATTTTTTGTTACTCTTCTGCCATATTCGTGAAGTACTCGTTTGTATTGAAGGTATTCTTTTGGCATAAGGGCAATACTTGTCATCCCCAAGCTCCCCTTCCACTCAATAATAAAAGACCCTTGCACTAAACATAATATTTCACAATTATAAAAAACAAAATATTTCATAATAAAAAAGACCCTTGCACCAAACGTAATATTTCACAATAATTATAGGAGTAGGAGTGGGGGACTTGGGGGTGACAAGTAATACCTTTTTCTTTTAGAATTAACTTGGTTCTCTGGAGGCGGAGTGTTCTTCCTGTTTTCATTTTCACCATGTGCTGGTACTGTCTTAATATTAGGGCCTAACCAAATCTGTTGCATTGCACAGAAGATCAAATTTTTTTTAACCCATCTCTAGCCAGATCTTGACTTTCAAGCCAACAGTTGCCATCTATCACTTTACAGTTTTTTACAGAACAAAGCCACTCCAACTTTTGATATCTTGTTAATTCTATTATTAATCTCTTTTCTCTTTAAGATTCAAATGATGATTTCTTTTGCATCTGGTGCTTCCATTCTTACTTCTTCAACCATAATTCCTTTTCTTATATTGTTTATTCCTGCATGCAACAGTACAATCATTGCTTTTCTTCTTCCCAAACCCATTTGCTCTACCTTATGCGAATACCTGGGAAGCAGTAAACAATGTGACCTTGATTTTTACATATCTTCCCCAAGTATCTGAGGAATCTCCCAAAATAATAACTACCTCTTCCTCGATTAATCTACTAGCAGTAGTACTCCTGTTATTGGTAATGTGATTGTTCACATAAACATTTCAATCCTGGTTACCAGTATCAGCGTGCAGATAAGTATTCATGGGTCTAGATGAAGTTATGTTAGAGCACCTGTTCAGATTGGAAGCTGACTTTTGTTGAAGTCGTCTGGCATAAGTCATCAATATTGGTACTTAGTACACTATGCTTATTAGACACAGCTATAGATTCTTTATGAGCTTTCTGTCTCCTTCCTGTCTTATTTATGCCCAGTTTCTATAAACTCGTGAATTATCTAATCATCCCCAATGATATAATGAGCAAGGCCTTGGAGTTGTACAGTTAATTTAATTCAGAAGGTTTTGTTTCTCATTGTTTAAATTATTATTGATCCTATGAAAGGTTAAATTTTATCCAGCCATCCAAGAAAAGATAAATTAACCCGACGATTTATCCTTGGAAAGACCTAGCCCGAGTTTGTAGGAATATTTTTTCTATCATTTTTATATTTACCCAGAGGACATTTATCTAGAAACTCGCCACAAGTGTATGTGATTGTTACCTTTAAATTATTTGAGTTTGTAAAAGTTATTGTGTAAATTCTGTCAATTGGATAATTTACCCATAGGTATTTCGCGAGTTTATAGAAACCGGGCATTAGATGCATAGTTTCCCACCTTTGATTGATAATAATAGTCCTAGGGCAGTTGGCATCATAATCTTCCTAGATTCATTTGCTTTGACCACTGCTACATTGTATCCTGCAACTGAGTTTATAGTCACTTTCTTCACAACACTCATATCTTCCATTAAAAGTGAGTTCTCTTCCTTCAAGGCTGTTTCAATCACTCCTAGAGTAGCATAGTCTTTCATTGTTTTAATTGTCAACACATCACGGTGTATATGGCAACACCATCTAGACACAATCGCTCATATTTATAATCTAGTAAATTCTGTTCTTCAAAGTGGCACATCTGAAGTGATGCCATAAATCACAAGTGTCACAGAGAATTCCATTGCGCACATTCCTTTTACACTTTTCACACCTAATATTTAGCAAAATTCTGCTTTTGAGTGGAGAAGAAACGACATCCATATTGGAGTTGAAGCATCTACCGGGCTGTGGGCCGTGGTCCAAAGGCAAAATAACAAGTCTCACCAGACGTTTCGCTCCCGCTGTGGGGAACTTCTTCAGTGGCTGCTATATTGACGCTGACTGAACTGCTTGGAGAAACGGAGCTGCTTATATACAGAAGTTCCCCACAGCGGGAGCGAAACATCTGGCGAGACTTGTTATTTTGCCTCTGGACCACGGCCCACAGCCCGGAAGATGCTGCAACTCCAAGATTCCAGCTGTGAAAGCCTCAGATTAACTAGACATCCATATTGACCAATGTCATAATTTTATTCGTTCTGCACACAAATAGCCTCCTAGCAAATCACTCACTGTTACCAAGATTGACTCAATGATGAAGATGTTGGCTCTTTATACAAACATACTTTGAAAGTTACAGCAATTATTCATATATTTGTAAGTCGTACATTACTCTGCACTACGTGTACTGTTCATAGAATCACAGGTTTCATCTTGCATAACAGTCAAGCACAAAGAATTCTCCTTTAGTCACTCAGTCTTATAATGGATTTCAATATGGCACCCTCTCTCACAGTAATTCTTGCAATGCAATAATTATCACTTAGTCTATCTTTATTATTTTTCTAGCAATCTAAACCAATGGAGATAAAATATGGCATACCACAAGGCTCAATACTAGGCCCAGTTTTGTTTTTGCTGTACATAAATGATTCACTACTGTTTGCAGATGACACTGGTATATTAATAAAATAATATATAATATATTAATAAAAGCAATTCAAGAACATAAATCCATAGACACTGTACAAATGTTTAAATGGTTACATAGAATCTTACTGTAACTTTAATCTATGCATTTGAGTTGTATTTAATAGCTAAAAAAGAACAAAAAACGCATTTAAGATCAAATCTAATTCACACGTGAGTGATTCCACATTAAATACAAACAATAAGTTAGTCTAAAATGCTGTTAAAATTTCTTAAAATTGTTTAAAAATGAGTTAAAATCCATAAAAACTGTTTTTGTTTTGTGCAGTACGGAAGTCCATTGATAACAGTTTTATTAACAATAACTGTTAGGTTGTTGTTGCTGAATTGGTCCATGATCTGATGTAGTAACATTTGTACAGTAAATGTAGACTATGGCTTATGTTGAAACTTAGTTGCGGTCTTCTTTTACAAAATATATTTTATAACTGTGCTTCCTGTTCCGGTAGTATGAAGAAGTAACCGTATTTCAGCTATGTTAAAAATAAAATTGTAAGTAAAATACATGAGCAGACTGAACGAAGGCTGAAAGAGTAAATTTTAACAGCATTTTAGACTAACTTATTGTTTGTATTTAATGTGGAATCACTCACGTGTGAATTAGATTTGATCTTAAATGCGTTTTTTGTTCTTTTTTAGCTATTAAATACAACTCAAATGCATAGATTAAAGTTACAGTAAGATTCTATGTAACCATTTAAATATTTTTTGTAAAAGCAAATGCTGTTAAATAATTTCTTTTTCAAAAACATAATTACCCCCTAAGCTCTGCCCACTCAATTCACTAACGGGACCCACCTGAGTGGGGAGTAATTATAAACAGTGGCCGCCATTGGAAGTACTACTTTTATTTTCATTTATAAAGCGTGTAAAATGCTGAAATATTCTGTGGAAGTTTCTGAACGATTTCAGTGAGTTTTCAGAAGAATCTGAAGGTTGGTTCACGTTTTATTCTTTGGGAAAGCATTTCACCTTCCATTTGATTGTGTATCTTGTGTAGTTCGTTGCTTTCTAGATCACCACATTGGCTGATGACTGCTAAAACATAAGAGAGACTTCTTCTTGGGAAGAACCAAGAGCCCTACATAAACCCCTCGAAAGACATCTGCTCACCCATACTTGAGTCAATATTGTATGAGTGAGCATATGTCTTTTGAGGTTCTCTTTTCGGGGAAAAATCTGGTTACATACATCACACGAGAAGGGATTGTTTCCATATTTGGTGAGCAATTAATGTTGTCTGAGAATTCTTTTATGGAGATTTTTCTTGAAACATAGACCTCACCCAAAGGGAGTATGGATTTGATTATCACGAGTTATCGTGTGCCTTGTTTTCAAGAGATGTATTAGTACATTATTCAGGTGAGTATGATTGTTCTTCAGTATGACAGCGTTGACTGAATTTTGTTTCAATTATTTTCAGGCCAGTGTGTTGAAATAGGTTTTCCACCTGTGCTCAGTTATAAAATATATTTCGTAAAATACCGCACTTACAGACATGATAAAAGTAATGACAAATGGGAGTTGTAGTGACTACTAAGAAAGAAAACTACACAGATTATTCGGAACGCTAAACTTAGACACGCTCATGGTCTCATCGACCACTTCATAAAAATTATAACATTACCCGATTGATAATATTATCAGCGATTACATTAAGCGGCATTCACTGTATATGTGTGTGTGTAGATATATATATCTATATATTCCCATGCAGTGCTAAATGGATCATTTTCTCATTTCTTACACACTTGACCATTAAAGGAATTTCACTTTTTGTTTGTTTGTTTGTTTGTTTGTTTGCAAAATCATATGTTTGTATACAGTATTCATCTTTATACAACAATACTTAAACTTACCTATGCTGCTTAGATTAGTCAGATTTCACAACATCTCGGATTGTAACAGTGGCAGTTTCTCCTATTGTACTGCAGTGCTGCAGCACACAGCTTCTTTTCTGCTTGTCGTATAATGTTATTTTCAAACGCAATACTGTATTTACTTTTAACATAGATTTTGAACTTCGCGCGTCCACGCAAGATTTCCTTAGCTGGTATGTTGAAGAATCAGAGTCGGTAATGTGAATATTATCTTTTCTGCCTTGCGATATGTTTCTCTAAACAGCACCTTTCTTGTAGGGCTGTGATGTCATGCCAAAACTTGACTGTATTGGCGTATATACCAGTTTTAACCTGCAGAATGTGCTGGAGGGGTTGCCCAAGCATGAGATTCCGAGGCTTTATGAACTACTTAACGTCTCACCGACGGGCGCGCTGTTAGGTATGTGACGAGATCTTTCACTGTCTGACGGTATAGGGTCATTCCATGTCAAGTGAACCAATTTTTTGTCAATTTTGAACATGACCATCTCCGATTTTAGTCATACTTGGTTGTCATGAAGTACCACCTGAGATATGTTAAAGTGCAAAATATCAGATTTTTATGTGTTGTAGTTTTCCAGTTATACCCTTCTGAAATATGGAAAAAAACCAAATTTTCTGCATAAGTGCAATCACAAAATGACGCATAAATCAAGCTGGAATTGACATAGATGAGTGGGAAAAGTACCAAAATGTAGCTTATATTATGAGCTTTAATTTGATATGTCACACGAGTACTTTCGAAAAAAAAATATTTTCAAGGTTACCCCCAAAAAATTTGAAAACTGAATTTTTCAAAAACCTATATTTTGAAAATTTTGAAAAAAATCTCACAGAAACATACATATTTCAGCATCATGTCCTACAAGTTTTGTTATGGGATCGAAATGGGATCATATTTTTTTACATTTATAACAAATACTATGCACGCTGGGTAAGAATATATGGCACCGTAATCTTGCACTTAATTCTAAAATTTCATTACAATCAAAAAGAAAAACTTACAGAAAACATGTTACCTTCCCTTCTTCAATGACAAAAACGTGAATTTATTGTCTACAGTAATTTTCTAGAGCCATGGTTGCCGCATCCATCTCTTCCTTCGAGAGGTAATAACTACGGCCAGTGGGACATGTAGGTTGCACAAGGGTGAGGATCTGAGAGAGAGGCACAGTCAGTTTATTTGGACAGTCACTTTTGAAAGTAAATGATGGAGAAGGACCTGCAGGGTGCAGAAACATCAGTTCCACTATCTGTGCTGTCTCATTTTTGTCCACAACTACACCAAGCCACCAATGATTGTTGTTCTCACATGTAACATATCCTTTTACTTCTGCTAGCTTCAGCCTCTGTTGCACACGTGGTCCTAACACTGAAAAAGTGGATGACTGTTCACTTCTTGAAAATACCTTTGTCAACAACACTTTATCTGACAATGGGATGAAACTGTGGAACTTCTGTGTGCCTGGTATTGCTTTTGTAGACAGAAATCTGTCTGCAAGTATTTTTTCCTCTTTGTTGTATTGTGCTTCATTGAAGAAGAAGAACTGCATGGAGTCGATGTTTTCCTCACTCCATGTAAACAGCTGTGCTGGTGTCATGATTTGATGCTCGTATGGCCGCTGTAGGCTTGCCTTTCCTGCAAGTCTTTTCACAGTACCACCCAGACCGTCACATACTCCTTTCCCATGGGCTGTTGCATAGAAATGCCACTCTGCCTCAATTCCAAAATCATGAACATGGTGGCATAAGTTTGAAAAGTTTTTTCTGTTTTTAAATTGCGCAGCTGCACCATCTGAGAAGTAGTAAATTTTTTTCAAATCTCTAATTACTTCCAACTTCAAATGAGAGATAAGCCTTTTCTGGAATAAATGAACAGCAGTGGTGTCATGCTGTAGACATTCAGAGATACATACAATACTTTTGTAGTGTATATTATGATCATTGTAGTAGACTGCTATAGGAAAAATAGTTGCTTGATCATTGTTCCAATGAAAAGACTGGGCTTCATCCTGTAGTACAAACGAATAATTTTCTGCAAAGTCCATACATACCACAGCTTCATTTACTCCAATATTCTGCTTCAAGTGATTATAATATTCTGCCTGTCTTCTTGCAATAAAAGAATGTCTCTTCAAAATCAACAACTGTTCACACAAAGTTTCTATAAACTCATCTGCAGTTTTGATGAAGGTTACTAAATTACATCTGTCAACAGAAACCCACTGCTTGTATGTAATGTTGTCCACCAGTTCATTATCTAGCAGCAACTGTAACTCATCTTTCAAATTATCTACACCTGGACATGAAGGACATTCATTAAGGTGGCATGCTGTGCCTGGCTCTTCACACATTAACTTCGCTAAACAGGAATTATAATTACTTATATCTGTGCCATCATTCAGTGTAATTTGTTTGGATTTCAACACTTGTAGCATTAATTTAACATTCTGATGCACTGTACAAACGCATACTGTGTGGGTACCACTTCCTCCAGCCAAGACGCAATGTTTAGGTCGTAAATCAGCAAATTTCGAAAATCCAATCTTATCAGTAGGATTTTTGTTTTTGAACAGCTCGTACACTTCCTTCAAGTTGCCCATCACTAGCCTCTTCTGTACATGAATTCTACTACTGTCACCCGTTTTCACAGAAACAAAATCTTTTTTTCCAGGCATAAGACGGCTGACATCATCACTGTTGTAGAACCCTATTACCTTCTCAATCACAGATTCATTTAAAACCTTTCCTGGTTTAGGATTTGGTGTTGCCAGAATACCCTTCGCTTTCACCAATGCTTTAGCTTTTCTTGCCATTCTGTTGCTAACCTGAAATTCATTTTGTATTTCACTGCATGACCAGCTTTTAGGTAGTACTGTTAAAATTTGCAATTTTTCACTAACACTTATATTTTCTTCTTGAAACTTTTCTTTTAGCTGACAAATGACTTCACATGATTCTGATTTATGGTCAACAGTTTTCTCTGTATTTGTACTTGCTGCTGTTAGTACCTTTTCTGTCAAACATTTTTTTATTTTACTGTATTTTTTATCACAGTATGATTTCATTTGCAACTTCCTCTTAGCAACAGGTGACTCCTCTAGAGAGCTTAGAGACTTATTAAGGTACTCTAAGGTAACATCTAAAGCTACAAATGATTCATCAACATTAGTAGGCCTAGTGGTATTGGCTACTGGTACTAAACAGTCATCTGTTGTATCTGTAACCTGTTTCTGCTTTGATAGTTCTTTCCTACAACTGTCACAAATTTTCATACCTACCACAATGGTGTCAAACATGTCACACATCCAGTCAGTAACAGGCCTCACACTTCTTTTCACACCCTGATGTCTGTCTTTCTTGAAAGGGTTGCAGCAGAAAATCTTTGCTGTTTCACTTACTTTTTCAGCCATACTGGGGAAATACACAATGCCTATTTTAATCACTGAACCCACTACTTTACATGCAGCAATACAGTCTTTGTACAGCCTTTGAAGAAAGGAAGCACACTGCATGAGAGTCAAGGCACAACTGAAGCCAGGTCCAACAGGTTACAACTTGCATTCCCTGGCTGACTCACATGCTTGCAGACTGTGTTTACTCATACCCATTTGACCACTTGCACAAGTTGGTATATGCATGTTGGTAAACAACTCCCTGGACAAAGGAATGGATTTTAGAATTAAGTGCAATATTCCTGTGTCATATATTCTTACCCAGCGTGCATAGTATTTGTTATAAATGTAAAAAAATATGATCCCATTGCGATCCCTTATCAAAACTTGTAGGACATGATGCTGAAATATGTATGTTTCTATGAGAATTGTTTCAAAATTTTCAAAATATAGGTTTTTGAAAAATTCAGTTTTCAAATTTTTTTTGGGTAACCTTGAAAATATTTTTTTTCGAAAGTAGTCGTGTGACGTATCAAATTAAAGCTCATAATATAAGCTACATTTTGATACTTTTCCCACTCATCTATGTCAATTCCAGCTTGATTTATGCGTCATTTTGTGATTGCACTTATGCAGAAAATTTGGTTTTTTTCCATATTTCAGAAGGGTATAACTGGAAAACTACAACACATAAAAATCTGATATTTTGTACTTCAACATATCTCAGGTGGTACTTCATGACAACCAAGTATGACTAAAATCGGAGGTGGTCACGTTTTTCCATTGGTTCACTTGACATGGAATGACCCTATAGAGGACCCATCAGTCGAGTAAGCAATGCTTTTCATCTTCACCACCAAATTTGAATGTGTTATATTCAGAAACACGGATTCCACAACCCTGATTAAGTATTCTGTCTCACTGGGAATGCGACTTCCTCTACCTTGATCATTAAAAATACTATTTTCTCGTCTCTTATTCTATTTCGGGTAACACGCGATTTTTGCTGCCCTTATTTCTTTTTGCTGTTTTTTTTCTCTCACACAACTTGCAAAATCTACATTAGAGAGATGTCTTGTATATTCAAATTTATTTTATGGAAATTACTATTGTTGTTAAAGTTATTATCCTATTGCATCTCTGATAATTTATTCTAGTACCATTTTGTATGTACACAGCTAGACCAAGTCCTAATTACTTCATGTAAGAAGTAAGAGCATGGGCAGTATGTTGTAACGATTCCGTGCAGGGCCGGCGTGCTGCGTTGTTTCCGCAAACTTATATATATATATATAGGCCTATAAATATATATATTACCAATATCATTTTTTTAATTATTGGTCCAGGGTCAACATATACTCATTTCACTAACATACTCAATATCAATTAGCTTTTGCTTTGCTAAGAAACTCTAGAATTAGAGAGATGTATTGTAAATTCTAATTTATTTTATGGAAATATATGTTGTAGTTAAAGTGATTATCCTATTGCATCTTTGATAATTTATACTACTACTACCATTTTGTATGTACACAGCTAGACAAAGTCCTAATTACTTCATGTAAGAAGAAAGAGCATGGGCAGTACGTTGTAATGATTCCGTGCAGGGGCGGCATGCCGCGTTGTTTCCACAAACTTATATATATACAGAGTGGTCCAAAAAAATGTATCCACTGTTTAAAATTCCATAACTTGCAAACTAATTGACGGAGTTGTCTCATCTTTGGTAGTGTAATAGTTTGTAGTTCCGGCAAGCGCCACACAAGCGCTGTATTGCATTGTTTTGCTTTGTCAGATGACAGTTGCCAGATAGTCAGTGTTCGAGTAAACATGGCTGGCGCAAGGCTTACATTCGATGAAAGGAAGTCAGTTTTGAAGTGGTATTTTAAGTACGAAAACATTGAGGTTCAACGGCAATGGCGAAATGAGTATGAAACAGAGCCGCCGACACGTTTAACGATTCGTCGGATTCGAGACAAATTTGAAGCCGAAGGCTGTGTTACAGATGTACACAAACAACGATGTAACAGTAACAAGTCCAGCTAACTCCCGTCGTGTGTTAGAACACTTCACTCGCTCACCACAGAAGTCTGTGAGGCAGTGTGCCCGTGAAACCGGAGTGAGTCGCTCAAGTGTGAATTTTGAAGACAGCAAAGTGGAAGTGCTACATCCCACAATTGCTACACGCAATGAACGAGGACGACCCAGATCGTCGAATGGAGTACAGCGAGTGGTTTACTAACATGGTGCGCAACGATGAAGAGTTTGCAGAGATGATTGTGTGGTCTGATGAGGCACAGTTCAAACTCAATGGTACAGTAAATCGTCACAATTGCATCTACTGGGCCGCCGAAAATCCGAACGTCCATCTAGACAAAGCAGTGAATTTGCCAGGAGTAAATGTGTGGTTTGGGTTGTCTTACCGGGGCTTGATTGGGCCATTCTTCTTTGATGGCACAGTTACCGGTGAGGTGTATCTTCAGAAGCTTCAGACATCCATTTTACTTGCCATCCGAGACGTGTATGGAGACGGAAGATTTTACTTTCAACACGATGGTGCCCCAGCCCACTACCACAATCGTGTTAGGGCTTTTCTCGACGAAACTCTACCAGGAAGATGGATAGGCCGTAGAGGTGCTGTGGAGTATCCACCACATTCCCCAGACTTAACTCCTCTGGACTTTTACCTGTGGGGAACACTAAAGGACGTCGTTTATCGACAAAAGCCACGCACATTGGATGCACTTCGAGAATCCATCGTACATTCATGTGCAAATATCCAACTGAACACGTTGCAGTCGGTAGTTCGTACTGCAGTTCGGCGGCATCATTTGTGTGTGGATGTTAATGGGGACCATTTGGAACACGTACAGTGATATCTTTAATTTGGACTTTAAGCTACACTTTCACCAAAGATGAGACAACTCCGTCAATTAGTTTGCAAGTTATGGAATTTTAAACAGTGGATACATTTTTTTGGACCACTCTGTATATATATATATTTTACCAGTATCATTTATTGAAGTTAAGTCTAATTTTACTAACATACTTAATATCAATTAGCTTTTGTTTTGCTAAGAAACTCTACATTAGAGAGATGTTTTGTAAATTCAAATCTTTTTTATGGAAATATCTTTTGTAGTTAAAGTTAATACCCTATTGCATCTTTGATAACTTATCCTAGCACCATTTTGTATGTTCACAGTTACACCAAGTTCTAATTACTTCATGTAAGAAGTAAGAGCATGGGCAGTACGTTGTAACGAGTCCGTGCAGGGGCGGCGTGCTGCGTTGTTTCCACAAACTTGTATATATATTACCAATATCATTTTTTTAATCTAATTCTAATTATTCCAGGATCAACCCATTATACTCATTTCACTAACATACTAAATATCAATTAGCTTTTGTTTTGCTAAGAAACTCTACATTAGAGAGATGTCTTGTAAATTCAAATTTATTTAATGGATATATCTACTGTAGTTAAAGTTAATATCCTATTTTATTATTATTATTTATTATCCAAGTTTTAACCTTATTTAACCTTATTTTACAGTGGTACCTCTAGATACGAGTGTCCTAACATACGAGTGATTTGAGATACAAGCCGTCAAGCGATCAAAGTTTTGCTTTGAAATACGAGCGACATTTGAGATACGAGGAACGGCCAGCTGCGATGCTGCACACGGCCCACCAGTTTACTGCGCCTACGCCTCGTGCGTCTCGCGCATTATCCCACGTATTTTCCCAGTGTGCTTGTTTACCTCGCTGTCAAAGCATCTTTGCTAAGTTTTTCTAGGGCTTTGCACTTTTTGTGCATTTACATACTTTATCACATTTTTTTTTATAACCATGGGTCCGAAGAAAGTGTAACAAATATGTATGTACACTTTATAAAACCTTTTTTTTTTTGCTTTACATTCTCTTTTATTATGTTTTTATACAATATTTGTCATTTATAAGTACATTTTTCTTATTCAAAAACACGTAACAAAAACAATTGGTGGTAGCATTTTTGAGGCTGGAACGGATTAATGGCATTTCAATTAATTTCAATGGGGAAAATTGCTTTGAGATACGAGCAAATTGACATACGAGCAAGGTTACGGAACGAATTAAACTCGTATCTCGAGGTATCACTGTAGTTATTAACAATCAGTTAACATATATAAATATTAAAGTAATATATGTACAAGAGTATTGAGTAATGAGATGGCTAACAATTTAACATGAAATGACTAACACTATTTGGTTAAAGTCTAGTTTTAAGAAATATATAAATTTATAAATAGTGTATGAAATGGCAAACAAAATACGCTAATAGTTAACTTAGTTGCTGATACAGTATCTGATATACATTTCTAACTATAGAACTTAACTACTGGTACAATTTTATCTTTGGAAATATTGTATTTAAAAATGATATAAAGTATTTATATGATTTACGGTTTACTAAAACATCTGTGAGTGGCTTAGAAAGTGTGCAGTCCACAGATTCCAACAGCAATCTAAGTTCGTATCTCTCACTATGAAATAGTGGACAGTCGAATAGTATATGTGTGACATTTTGGGTATCTTCTATATCCTACTGCAATATCCTATTGCATCTTTGATAATTTATCCTAGTACCATTTTGTATGTGGTGGGTATGCCGTATTGTAGTGGTTGAGGTGCTTCGCTACAAACTGAAAGGTCGCGGTTTTGATCCCCGATTACGTCACTGGAGTTTTTCAATTGGCCTAATCCTTCTGGTGGCACTATGGCCCTGGGGTCGGCTCAGCCTCTAACAGCAATGAGTACCGCGAGCAATCCTGGGGGTAAAGCGGCCGGTGCGTAAGGCTGACAACCTTACCACCTTAATGTGCTGATTATCTAAAAATCCGGGAGCCTCACATCCTGGAACCCTCTGGGGCTCCATGGATTGTAATAGGGAACACTTTTACCATTTTGTATGTACATAGCTAGACCAAGTCCTAATTACTTCATGTAAGAAGTAAGAGCATGTGGAGTGCTTTGTATCGGGGAGGCGTGCTGCGTTGTTTCCGCAAACTTATGTATATACTATCCAATATCATTTTTTGAAGTTAATTCTAATTGTTCCAGACTCAACCCATTATAATCATTTCACTAACATACTAAATATCAATTAGCTTTTGTTTTGCTAAGAAACTCTACATTAGAGAGATGTCTTGTAAATTCAAATTTATTTTATAGAAATATCTATTGTAGTTAAAGTTAATATCTTATTGCATCTTTGATAATTTATCCCAGTACCATTTTGTATTTTCGCAGCTAGACCAAGTCCTAATTACTTCATGTAAGAAGTAAGAGCATGGGCAGTACGTTGTAACGATTCCGTGCAGGGACGGCATGCTGCGTTGTTTCCGTAAACTTATATATATATATTACCAATATCATTTTTTTAATCTAATTCTAATTATTCCAGGATCAACCCATTATACTCATTTCACTAACATACTAAATATCAATTAGCTTTTGTTTTGGTAAGAAACTCTACATTAGAGAGATGTCTTGTAAATTCTAATTTATTTTATGGAAATATCATTTGCAGTTAAAGTTATTATCCTATTGCATCTTTGATAACACTGCCCAACAATGGAAATGTTTCGGGCTCAAAAATAGCTGATTCTTATGTATTTCCACCTGCTGAATTCAGAAATCACCATAGAAATAACCGATTAGCTCTTGTTTTGGAGATACAGTGACTTTTGTATTCTCCATAGTCAACATTTTCAGTTTCGGGAAAATTTGTTTTTGGATTGGCACACTTGTCAACTGTCAAAATACAACAGTAGTCTAGCTGTGGGTAGTTTATAAACGTAAACACTATTGTTTTGACAGTGAATTTCGTATTATCTGTTGTAATTAGTGCAGAATTTTTGTTTTGGAGGATTTTAAAAAGCAAAATTCGTTACATCAACATGCCACGGAAATGTGTAAATTTAGTGAAAAATGTATGTTACATTTGTGGTGAAATAACATTTTCGTCACAGAAACGCAAAGTGACGCCTCTTGTGAAGACTGCCTACCAAGATTATTTTGGTATGAAGGTACCCAATCTTCCATCTGCTATTCAACCTATTCCACATTCAGACAGTTTACCAGTTCCTACTCCACCCCAAAATTATGAGTTGGAAGTAGAAAATGAAGGCAGTGTGGAAGAAGAACTCAACAAGCCTTTAACATCCCATGACCCTGATTTTGAAGTGAAAGATGATCAACCGCACATATTGAGCCAATCGAAGTTGAGTGATCTCATTCGAGCCTCTTCTGGATCCAAAATATGTTTTTCTTCCACCTCTACATATCAAGATGGGTTTGATAAAGAATTTTGTCAAAGGCATGAACGAAGAAGGCCAGGATTTTAAATATTTGAGAGAAAAATTTTCTGGACTAAGGAAGGCATCTCTGTTGGGCCACAAATACGTCAACTTGTAAAGGATCCTGCGTTCGACCTACTTTTGGAAGGGGAAGAAAAGGCAGCTTGGGAAGCTCTCAAGGGATTTTTAGGGAATAAAAGAGATGATAACTACACTCAGTTGGTGACAGTACTGCTACAAAAATACCATCAACTCAGATACAACATGTCCCTAAAAATTAATCTTCTCCACTTCGATCTCAATTTTTTCCCCACCTAGTTGGGGAGCTGTCAGTGACGAGCATGGAGAAAGGTTCCATGAGGATATTTCTGTGATGGAACGGAGATATCAGGGCCTCTGGAAGGAAGCAATGCTTGTGGATTACTGCTGGTTTGTGTGTAGGGATGCTCCAGAACTCAATTACAAGAGAAAAGCCAAAAGACAGCGATCTCATGAAGCCACCAATTGATTCTCTGTAGATCCAACGGTATGGTAGGTTTTATTTAATCAATTTAGGATGTTAACTGTCATTAATAGAAGAATGGTAACACTTTTAATGTTGTTAGCACATTATGTAATTAATATTTATAAATGTTAAATTTACTGTTTTCTCTTAATCCTTTAAAATTAAAAACTTCCACCTATTGTTTATCTCAGAAACTAGAGCTAATAAACAATTTTCTTTGTCATATTCGTTTTTCTCAACCCAAAATTAGTAAGAATTGACTCATGAAGTGAAGGAAACATTTAAAAAATGTTTTTTTGTTGGGCAGTGTAATTTATCCTAGTACCATTTTGTATGTACACAGCCAGACCAAGTCCTAATTACTTCATGTAAGAAGTAAGATCATGGACAGTACGTTGTAACGGTTCCGTGCAGGGGCCGTGTGATGCGTTGTTTCCTATAAATTTAGTAAGCATGTTACCAATATTAATTTTTGAAGTTGATCCTGCTCCGGGATTGACCCATTATACTCATTTCACTAACATACCAAATTTCAATTAGGTTTTGCTTTGCTATGAAACTCTTCGTTAGACTGTTGTCTTTTAAATTCAAATTTATTTTGTGGAAATTTCTATTGTAGTTAAAGTTAAAATGCTATTGTATCTTTGCTAATTTATCCTAGTTCCATTTTATATGTACACAGCTAGACCAAGTCTTAATTACTTCCTGTAACAAGTAAGAGCATGGGCAGTTCGGGGCGGCGTGCTGCGTTGTTTCCGCAAATTTGTATATATATATATTACCAATATTATTTTTTGAAGTTGATCCTGGTCGAGGATCAACCCTTTCTACTCATTTCACTAACTTAGCAAATTTCAATTAGCTCTTATTTTGCTAAGAAACTCTTCATTAGAGTTTTTTGTGAATGGAAATTTATTTTATTGAAATAGGCCTATCTGATGTAGTTAATTAATATACTATTTTATCTTTAATAAACTACCCTAGTACCGTTTTATATGTACTCTGCTAATCGAAGTTCTAAATTAACAATATATGTGCTAATAAGGATGACTTTTATATGAATCTATGCTTTTCATGAAATGTTTAAGTAAATGTTTAATTATTCAATATCGTTCCGCCAGGATCAATTCCTAAGATATGATTTAATTCACTCCATAGATTCAAATTAAATGTCAACAGATAGAGACGATTTCAATATAGAACATGAATTACTTAATTAGAGTGTTATATACAGGGTGTTTCAGAAATATTTTTATAAACTTCAAAAGCCTGCAGAAACCATTCGACACCATCTCGTAGTATTTGAAAGGGTGCGACAGTCCATGATTCGGTGAGTGCATGGATGTCTAGAAGCAAGAGGAGGACTTTTCGAGCATTTGTTATGAGTTTTGTATGTTGATGTGTTATGAGTGTACCAATGTATTGAACAGTTCCTATCAAGAAAACAAAGGATTATGGGACCTATGTTCATATGAAGTTTGTAAAAGTATTTTTGAAACGCCCTGTGTAATATATTGTTATATTAATGATGTTAAATACAATAGCTAAAACAAAAAATGTGGAGCTTATTTCCAAGAGGTACGCCATAGTATGAAAGTGAACAAGAAAATAATAATAGTTAGATTATAGAAAAGACTTATAATAGAGGGAAAGGCATGTAGTATTACATCATTGTAATGGGACGTGCCGTCTGTATATATCTTTAATAAAAAAAAAAAAAAAAAAAAAAAAAAAAAAGACCCACGTTAACATTTTTACAGATAATAAATAGTGTAGGCTAGTGTGCCTAACAGAATTTGCAATAGGATTTTCGGAGGACCACTGGGAAAACCCAGAAAATATATATGCTTAGAAGTGCAGGAATATTGAAGGAAGCAGGAATAATGGAGAGAGAGTATTGTTGCTTTATTCTTCTTTTCTTGTAGATTACTGCTTCTCTTCTTACCTGGAGTTTTATTTGGTATAGACCAGTATTCAATAGTACTTGCTATTTTACTAAGTAGATTTCAGGAACAACTGGAGTTCGCTAGAAAATACACTATGTTTTGTGCTTTGAAATACTAAATGTAAAGTTCTTTATTTTGATCCCAAATGGTTACAAAGTCTTTGGAATAATTGAGCTGTACTGGCTCAAAATACTACTGCAGTATACTCTATCTGTCAGTAGGGAAAAGAGAAGCTGCAATTGCTTGCCAAAACTTCTTAACTTTATAAAAGCTGAATTACTTTTGCAAAAACCACTAGTTTGCTAGACCAGTCTTTGGTCTTTGTGAAATATTATAGTTTATTCAAAACTACTACGGCAGCATATTTGGCTTGCACGTAGAGGAAAAGAGGAGCTGCAAGGATGCCAAAACTCCTTACATTTATATGAGCAGATTTACTTTATAGTAATGTAAAGATGCTAAGCCTTACTTGGCTTTGAGAGTTAATACATGGTTTAGCTTGATTTACTTAACTTGTATTGCGACTACATCTGATGAGAATGTGACTGCATTTAGCCGGACTGTAGTTAAGGGGTGTACAGTTATTGAAGCTGAAGTTCTATGGTGCTGTAGTCCATCCCAAATGGTGGCCAGTAGCGAGTCCTTCCAAGGCTACAAGCTACGCTCCACGAAGTTCTAGTGATGTCCTAGAATCCACCTCCTGGTAGATTAAGTAGTGGCTGCTAATGCTGGTTCCATGCGTAGTTGTATGTAGAAACTGTACAATAATATATTCAGACTTGTGGTCTGTTGCTAAATTGGGGCTGTGCCCTTACGAAGCGACGATCGGTGAGAGAGTCTGTTGCTAAACTGGGGCTGTGCCCTTGCGAAGCGACGATCGGTGAGAGAGTGAGTAAAGTCTAACGGCCAAAATGCGTTCACATAATCATCTTACAAAGAGTCAGGTTCTAGAATCCTATGGAAGGCTCTTCTTGAAGTTTCCAGTAGCTTCCATCCAGAATAAGAGTACATTTAAAGATAATAACATGCTGTAATTATTCTGTAACATAAAAAATCTGCATGTGAACATTTGCATTATAATTGTAATGTATAATTACAGAGAAATTTAATAATTTTAATGTGGTAAATAATCGATCTATTCATAAAGCTGCTTCTACAACCAAGTGCAATAATCGATATGACGCTTCTAAGTGAGCTAATGTATTCTGGCTGTAGCGCTAAGTAAATGTTAATGAGCTGTCACTCGACTTATCGATATCAGTTCGATGTCGGCAATGCAGCTTTCGGTTGCTAATTAACATTAATTACTGAATCTAATGATAATAGCTAATAGTAACAGGAATAAATATGTAGAACCATTCCTTAGTTTATCACAATACAGAGTATAATAGATATTTTCTTTATCTAAATGTAAATAAATAGATACAAGCGTGCCAAGAATTCTGTCTGCTGGTAACTGGCATCAGTGCCATCTAGTGACTTGTATTAATACTTCGTTACTAGTATTTGCTATAAAAGTATAATAGATGGGCTCTAAGCTCCACGAGCTTACAAATAGCTTTTAATTCGTTCCTCGCAAAAGCCTGTGCAGTTATACCTAAGAATTTCACTGATCATATTCTTCTTATACACAAAATATACTTGGATTTTGTACTTTCTGCAAGCAATCTGGGATTTGGTGCTAACCTAACCTGAAGATAGCTTACTGAAATACACTATGTTTTCCAAAACATAGATGACAGTCCTAACCAACTAAGTGATAATAAATCACGCTTACAGAATCATGTTTCCATAGCTTTGTTTATTTTTATGTACAGTAAAAGTAATAATCAGGGTTAGGGTTTTAGGTGCAATTTTCTTATGGAAAAGGGAAAGGATAAAAGTGCTAAATATAACCAAAATAGGGGACAAAAAGGTGCTACTAAAGTCGTTATATAACAAACTTACATTGACTACTGACTAATTCCAGTGAAAATAAAAATAATAGTGAATCTAGTGAAATACTAAAGTCTTTTCAATGGCTGAAGGAATGTTGGATTAGACATTAAAACAGAAAAACCTAAGTATGTGGTCATAAAAGTCAAAATAATGCGCTACAAAATATCAGAATAGCCGGTAAATCGTTCGAACAATTGGAGAAATTCAAATATCTGGGTGCAATAATTACAGACACAAAAACATTAAGCCATAATATTTAATACACTATTCCACCTTTACCCTTAACATATAATATACAACTTATTATGAAAATGCATTTCGGCGGAATGCTGCGCCATCTTCAGTTCAAATAAGATGTAATGAACACCACAATTCTTCTCAAATAATGTTGTTATACGCCGAAATGCATTTTCATAATAAGTTGTATATTATATGTTAAGGGTAAAGGTGGAATAGTGTATTAAATATTTAATATTAACCCTTATCTGTTGAAAATGAGTTATTTCAATAATTAAGCCAGAAATTAAGTGTAGACTGAAATTAGGAAATGCTTGTTTTTATGCAGTTCAGAAACTTTTAAATTCTCGTCTTCTGTCCAGAAATCTAAAAATAAAAATTTATAAGACAATTATCCTGCCGGTTGTATTATATGGATGTGAAACATAATCGCATACTCTTTGGGAAGAACATAATCTGAGTGTGTTCGAAAACAGGGTGCTTAGAAAAATATTTGGTACTAAGAGAGATGAAAATGGGGACTGGGGAAAACTCCATAATGACGAGCTTCATGACCTCTACTCTTCACCGGATATAGTAAGGGTAATTAAATCACTTAGGATGAAGTGGGCTTGACTTGTTGCGCACATGGGAGAGGAAAGACATATCTAAAAAATATTGACTGGGAGACCCGAAGGTAAAAGACCACTTGGAAGACCTAGGCGTAGCTGGGAGGTCAATATTAGGATAGATTTAAGGGAAGTAGGATTTGCGAGGGATGGTTGAATGGCGGGCTCAGGTAAGCACGACAATGAACCTTCGGGTTCATAAAATAAATAATATTCCTTTAGCTTGCGTAGGAATTGTCTATGATTAAATGCGCTTTAGAAGATTCTTAAAACCCTGCATTAAAGTACAAGAAAGGGGGATTTGTGGGCACGGTGTAGAAAGAAGGGTTAACGGCTCTAAAAAAGGGGAAAAATGCAATGGAAAATTGCATCCATTCTCAGCTTGAGACACTGTAGTTTCTTTCACTGGAGCTCTAATTTGACCTATAGAAAAGGTGTGCACCTAAAAATCCTATCCTCATTATGATTTCATTATAAAAATGAAAATTACAGACATTTGAATTGTGATTAGGAAAATGTGACTGAATATGATACCTTTTCGTATAAAACTCAATTTTTTAAGCCCTCTAGTAACGGAATTTGGTTCTTTTGGAGTTTTCAACCTCTTTTAGATTATTGTTTGGCTATCTAGGACTATGCTGCCACCTGTATATAATTTTTCAATTTTTTTAATTCAGTAGCTTTTGGAAAAAAGTTCCACAAATACATGTAAGACACCATCAGTGATTGAGTCATCAAAATAAAAGGTACCAATGCTGAGAATAATATACTCATGTACTGAATGAAATGCGTACATAGTGGATATAGGTATTTCTTAAGGGTATATGTATGTGAATTATTTTAAAATTTATGTTTTTTTGTTCATAGCACTAAAAAATTGTGCTGAATTTTCTGCATCCATTGATATATAGTTTATGTAGGTTCAGAAATTATTTGTGCCATTTAAATGGACATTTAAATATGTTTACACGCTCTGAGCCACACCCTTAGAAAGGTCAGATGAGAAATTCACTATTAACTTAAAATTGAATTTCTCGGTAACTCTTATTTTACACACATATTGTTAGGTAGCTCCACAACCATTAGAGATAGGAGACTGAAATTTTTTACACTAATTTTACATGCATATATGCATAAAGTAGACTACAATGATGCCCATAGGTATAAAATTAAAGAAAATGTGTCATGAAATATTGATCAAATTTCAAGATACCGTATTTTATATGCGATATATAAAAATTAACTGCATTAAAAATAATAACTTTAGCTGTATAAAAGTAGAAAAATATGTTCATTATATGCATTAAAAACATGAAATGTGTCAGAGAAACCAGAAAAATGTTATGCCTATAGGAGGTGATAAGTGCATCTGAATTAATTTTTTTCATGCTCCTATAAAACGTGTAACTTGGTCAATTTTTTATGCTTTTATCTGCTAGTTATGTTCTAGTAAGCCTTGTTATAGGATCGTGTAATTTTTGTCCACTTCTCAGTTCATTTTCTTGTAAAATTTTAATATAGAACCTGCATTTTTTTAAATCTTTTTGTGGTTGTTCACGTACATATCCCCTTAAGAGCAATATGAATGATAATTTATTTCATGATAATGTTTTTATGTTATTAGGAAGAATACAAAACAGTTTAATACATGTATAAAAGAAACTCTTTCTTTAAAACAGAGTAATGTTTCTCGTAGGTTGCGATTGAATACGATTTGAATCCGATCCATTCCTCCATTTGCAGAGGATCGGATCGAAAATTCATTCCGGACTGAGTCTGTGTTTACATGACTATTTCAACACTGGGATCGGACTCAGATCGATCTGAATCCTGCATGTAAACGTACTAAATAATTTCAAAGCATCTCATCCATTCATAATACTGTCCCATAATGTGAGCCATTGGCTCGGAACCTTTTGTTATACGATAAATAAAAATAAAAAATCTCCGAATGACTGTAGTCTCTGTGGACAAGAAATAGGCCAAGAAAACTGACAGTTTTGTGTGCTTGCATCATGGTATGGTATTAGACAGTACAGTAATTTACTTTATTTTTATGTAGGAAGAGAGAGTTATTTTAATATCCTATATGGAACAACGTCGGCCGCAGTGGTCTAGAGGTAGCGTGCCCGTTTCTAGATCCGCAGGGCGCGGGATCAAACCCGGCCGCGGTCGATGGACTTTTCAGGACGTAAAAATCCCTGGCACGGAGTCCTCCGGGAGGGACTTTAAGCTGGGGGTCCCATGTCGTAGATTTACGGCACGTAAAAGAACTCCAAGCCTAAATTAGAGCCTCTGGACAAAATTTCTCGGCCCTTTCACGTCCAAGAAATACTTAGTTTCCAGAGGGGGGTTGCGAGGCGATGGGCTTACCACCTGTCCCTTTACCCTCTCTCGGAAAATAAGCATATCAAAATTAGTACCTCCATTGGAGGCCCCACCTGGGGATCATAGGGTACTAGATACAGATGCAGATACAGATATGGAACAACAAGAATTATGTAGCTCACATCACTTGTGTCTAGGGAAAAACGGTGAGGAGCTGTAAAGGCGCAATTCCACTGAAGCAACACTGAACGACATGTGGCATGCGACTTGTATCCTAGTGTTGCCTGATTGTAGGCGTGCGACAATGTGCCACAATAATTCCATATGCCGCATGCGGCATTTGTCTCCCCATGTCGTATTCGCTTTGTCGCCTAGGCGTGTAGCATGGGACTAGAACGATTCAACTGAAGCAACTTCAGTCTGGTGCAACATGTCTTTAATAATACCATATACAATACCCATATTTATATACAACACCATGGGCTATTAAAATGTCTGAATAGCTGTCAAATTATTGGCAGACACTATTTAATAAATTACCAATAATTCATCAAAATTTACCTGTAAATTTCTTTAAGATAAGAGCACATGACTGGTTGGCCAGGAATCCATCAAGAGGGACTTTTGGTATAATTGATTTTAGTTACTCCAGTAGTATCAGAGAATTGGCATATTCAAACCCCATTTTGTAACATAGATGAATTTTTTAATAGTAATATATCGTAACAATGTATCCTAATATTGTCTTATTTCTATTTAACATCAATCAGACTGGACTATAATCCTTACATTTTTATTTTTTTAAATTATTTTTTTATTCTCTATATTATTGTGTCTTGAGAATGCGCTAACTTGGTCTATTGACAGGTTATGTAATAATTGTAAAAATGTAAGATTCTTATGGCGTAATACTTAGCTTGCTGTCACTTTGCATAGTTTACTTTACCTGACTTTGTCTATCGGGGGGGGGGGCTCCTGTTTCCCCTGCAATACATCATTCTACCAGTGCTCATTCATCATGATCAGGGCCCGGATTCTGATGACCTAAAATTGTTTGAAAAATGACCTATAAAATGACCCTAAATTTTAAAGAAAATGACTTAATAATTATAAAAAATGACCTAAAACTGATATTTTATTTATAAAAAATTATTATTGTACACACAAAGTTATAGACTAGTTTGTACATAATTATAAAAACTGTAAATAACTGTAATGTTGTGAATGTTCTTTTCTCACAGAAATTTATACTGGCTCTGAGGCACTGGCGAGTCAAAATTCGGCACATCCTTTTGTGGTCTGCCGGATTATAATTGTCGTCAGTGGCGGCTCGTGGCCGGAAAATTAGGTGAAGAGGAAAAAAAATGCCACATGCTTACGTTAATAACCGAACTCACCTAGGCCTATGTCTTGTATAGCAAATCAATCCTTCGATAGTCCTTTATGGCTGCAAATTTGTCGGTGATATCATCATAGGACGGCTGCATTTCTTCTAGCTGCAGTAAAGGTTCTTTCTGAATTGAAATATTCGCTAAATAAGATACTTGTCTGGCAACATTTTTGATCCTTCATTTAGTAGGCCTACGTCGTGATCTGACAGCTGGCACAATGATGATTTGATTTTAAACAATGCGGGTAAGAATATAGTTATTATTAATAAAATCTGATACATTTTATTCATGGAATACTCTTAATAAATCCCAATCGGGATTATGAGTTACATTAGATAAATTCGATCCTGCTTTTCCGCCGCGAATCTATTGATGTTTATCGTAATTATTATTCTCCTAATCAGATTATTTAGAATATTCCATTCATGCGATGCGGACTTGAAATTGACTAATAATCTTTAGCAATGCCTCGGATATCGACCAATGACTGTTGTTTATCTTATAAGTTAATATGCTTGCAAGGGTCGGAAAGATGCAATTTTATCTGATAAACTTCAGCTCGTTACTGGTTACAAGGCATTAATATGCAGTGATTAATATGTCACATGTCGTATTATTGCCTATGAAAAAATATGCATTGTAGGAATGAAACGTCGTGATTCAACGTTGTCGTCCTATGGCGTCCTATCGGTGACGATCTCCGAAGATGGTTCAGTGTTGTGACACGTAACAGTGGGCTTTCATCACAGTACACAGTAGTCTTGGTATATGGTGACACACATTAAATAAATTAACTTCTAGTCTCATCCTTATGCCTCACTTTTGTGCTATAGAATCGAACGCCTATGATTTTTTTTCCGTTAATGATATTAAATTTTATGAGAAAGAATCCAAGCTCCTCTACCGTTCATACTTCAATGAAGTATATGGTTGTTTATAAACACCTTTTAAATAATTAATTGAAAATTGTTAAAAATAAAAATTCTAGCTCTTTAGCGTCTATGCAAATCGTGTGGAAAATTTAAAAAAATTGTTAGTTTTTTTTTTATAAAATCGTGAAGAATGAAAGTCTGTTCTAGCCTCGCCCAAAGATGTAAGACTTAAAAGCCTGAGTTTGTACAAACGATAGCTGGCTTATAACTACCCTTCAAAGTATAAGGATACCGTATAAAAGTAAGAAAAAGTCGTCAATCTCCCCAGAAGATATCTAATCCAAATACGTTTTATTTATACACGATGTTTAGTTCTCAAGCCACACAGACACGTTCCTGAAAATATTATTGGACAGAGGAGAATTCAAAACAGGTATTTATGTTAAAAACATTGATTTCGAACATTTATTACCTTTGGTACGGGTAGAGGAAGTGAAATTGGTGCTTTGTTATTAATGGAGCTAGCAGAAGAGGAGTAGGTATGAAACCCGCCACACACTGTCATAGTAGCAGCTTTCTGTGGTAACCGCGCGGCGCGCGCATCTTGCAGCCGAAGAACGACACCTTCGTGGGTAGTCTGATCCCTTCAGCATGGACGTGGGATAAGCGAGAAAAATGCTGCTTGCAGCAACAGCTAGCATCATTTTTAGTGGACCAGACTACCCATGGAACAGGGGAAGTGAATCAAGGCTGCTTCGTGCTTCTTTGCAAGACTCGAGAGCTCTCTGGCGCCTCCTCCTTTAACATCACTCGTGGCGGGCAATACAAAATTACATAAATGCATTTATAGTAAAAACCAACATTCGAGATATGGGAAATAAACTTTAAAAATACGTATTGTAAAGGAAAAATACTGGTGAAGTGCTACTTCACCTACTTCACCTGAATAGCCGCCACTGATTGTCGTTTATTGAGGGTAAACAATACTTTGCACTCTCAAATCCAAGCAGGTGGCAGACTCTGGTGCCAAGTCAATCTAATAACAATAGTATTATAATACAAAATTTTGGCGTTTCTTTGATTCTCACTTCCGACTGAAACATATCAACACTTTAACGCCGAATTTTTCTTTCTTGCATTAAACAGACAACACTTCAAAGACAGCACCGCTAGCGACGAAAAAGAAGTTAATACACTCAATGTAAACACATGAAAATGACTAAATGAGGAAACAAATGACACGAAAATGACAAAATAATGACCTAAAATTGAAATAAATGCCCTAAAAATATAAAATTGCATAAAATGACAAAAAATGACCTAATAAAAATGCATTTCTATAATCTAGAGGCCATGATTAGGATTTATCCACAAGTTGGCAATGTCTATGCAGCATCAATAAAAAGATGACATGTCATTAGAATCCGGGCCATGATCATGATATAACCATTGGTTGCAAAAAAGGAATTATTATTTTTCAAGCCTAATTTCGAATGTATATATGTAACAACTACTTTCATTGCTGCTTCCCATTTCAATTGAACTACTGTATTGGCAATTATTGGGATTTGAAGGAAAACAATTATTAAGTTTTAAAACTTCAAGGAGACCCGATATACAGTACTACAGTAGTTATTTTCTTTCTCCTCCTTTATGCTGACGTGGCTGTGATTTAAATGCTCTGCTCTATGAAGACCCTTGTTTGTTTGTTTTCATAGCTTGTTTATGAGGTGCAAGCAGCTCATGTCGCATGCTACATGTCGCCCCGATCCGCTGGCTGTCGGATAGCGACGACACTGTTCAACACGAGGAATTTTGTCGAAGGGCGACAAAGGCCTCCTGGCGACAACAGTCAACTTGTAGCATGCGGCAAGGCGACTTGTCGTTTGTCGCTTCGTGTTGCTGCAATTGAATTACTGTGTGTAGCATGCGGCATTGACGCATGCTACATGTTGCCCAAATGTTGCCTCAGTGGAATTGCAGCTTTACAACCTGTTCGGCAGCATTGTCGTTGCTTCCTGCGTCGTGCCACCAAGTTCGAATGTTAGGTCCACAACCCAAGCATGTGTTCGGCCGCTCTTGGAGCACACATGCGACTTTCTCTACCTTTACAAAATCTTTACCATTTTCTCTCGTCTTATTTTACATTTTAAAAAACTCACACAGCTTCTCTGGCATAAGCATGTAAATTACTATTTTACCAGCTTTTTGAAAACTCACATAACTCTCTACCTTAAGGATTGAAATTACAATTTTCTTATGTCTCTCTTATTCTTTCTCTTGCAACTCACACAAAGTTCTGTTTCTTAAGCATTGAAATAACTATTTTCTTGCGTCTTGTTTTGCCTCTAGAAAATACACAACTTTCTCTAACTTAAGCTTTGACATATTCTCGCGACTTATTCCATACCTGGGAACTCTCGCATGTGTTCAATCTTGTTTTATACGGTGCATTATTGTGTAGAGGTAATATTATATATTTTATTGATGAGTTTTATAATCTGAGTATCTTTTAATATCTCTCATGATTTTATTGATGAGTTTTATAATCTGAGTGTCTTTTAATATCTCTCATGAATTGGAATGATGTTATATTACATGGCAAGGGAAACAGGAGCTGTCCAAGAAAACCTGACCAGACCCAATTTTGTCTGCTATAAATTCCACATGGTTCCTGGGTCCCCTTGTGGGGTGAAGGTAACCATGTATTATGTTTTCGTTCCTCAAGGCATGGGATGAAAGTGACCTCATGAAGATGTTTTACAGGATTAACTTAATATTCATGAGAAACAGGGTAAAGGTACCGGGTATCAGGGTTGCCAAATGGGGCGAGGGCTGCTGGATGCAATGGACCCAGGTGGGTCCCAATATTGTGATATAATTTTTTATAAACTGGAAAAGTGTGATAAAAAGTTCTCTTACACGACCAAAACATGGTCCTGGGCCCAATCCTGACCCCAAAATGTGCAGCCCCGCCAGGTACCTACATAGTACACATTATGTATTCAGCCCTTTCATAGCTAAATTTATACACTGGTAATAATGCAATCAACAAGTACAAACATATGCATGCTCTTTTTGAAATCGACAATTTCAATGGAACAGCTGATTTATTAATGAGAAATATAACATTTGAATAAAATCCTCACATTTTACATAAAGCATTAATCAATAAATCTTATATTTATTCTTAGGGACATATTCTGAAAATTATACATATCTTACTAGTTGGCGTTATTAGGCTCTGAAACTTATTGACAAGGTTTGGTCTACTTCACTCTGTTCTATTGTACTGAGGAAAATGTTCTCATATTTTGTAATTAACGTTACATTAACCCATTCAGAGCTATATTTGTACATTTAAATAAGGAATCATAAAGTGAAATCATACGGGCTCTAAGTGGCTCTAAATCAGTGGGCTCTAAGCATAGAATTGATAAGGAAAATTTAAATATCCACAAATGATAACTGTAAGAAGAGAAAAAATCCTCAACTTATGGATAAAAGAATAGTGTATTAATCTCTATTTATACAACATTTTTACTTCCTCTGCCTGTACCAGGTACTAGAGGTAGAGGACCTCCAAATTCTAAGTTGAGTGTTTAGCATAAATACATGTTTTCAGGTCTCTTGAATCTAATATTATTTTCGGAGACACATGCTGTGTGTGTGTGTCTATGAACAGCCTAGCTCCAGAACGGAAAATCGTATGAAAATAAAATTATGTTTTTGGGTAAGGTACCTTCTGAAGATGTGACACAAAAATTGCAACAGGTTTTCCTTATTTTTAAGGGGACTTGACATTAAGAAATTTTTGTTTTTCGCGATTTTTTCGAAAACAGCTCTAAAGAATTTCTTTAAATTTTACACATAGGGTGCTTATACTTTTATCATAATGAATAGAGGAGAAAGTGTGATGACTGAGGTAGTTCACTGGTTCCGCCGCTAGGTAGCAGTTACTCTGCTTGTGAGTCGCGGGAGCAAGATTACTACGGGCGGTATAGGAAAAATTGCAAACATTATTAAACAAAATAATACATTAATCTATTTCAAAATGACTCGCCTTATCTAAATTGAATTGTTAGATACTTCTGACAATTTTCGGGCTGCTTTACACGTCTTGGAAGATCTCATCTCCAAAAATAAACATGGCCGTGTGTAACAGTAATTTCTCAGATTCCAAGAAGCTTGACCGTAACATTTCGTTCCACATCTTTCAAAAAATCGAAGATGTTCACAAGCAATGAACAATTATATAATATAGGTATGAAACAGCTAAGGGATGATTTGATCTAATATTTTATTGCCTAGAAAATAGGGTAGATGGTATGTTAGTATAATTTGATGAGAATTTGTTAAAGAATGTACATTTGTATAGAAATAACGTATAATTAGGGTAGAAAACAGCTAAGGGATATTTTATAAATTAATATTAATATTACATTGTATAGAATATTACTGAGTATTAATTTGTATTAATATTGTATTAATAGAAATATTATTTATAATAATATTAATTTTCTCCTGGCCGTATGGGGTAAGTTATGTAGGTGAAACACGGTCAAAAGTGTAGATATGTGTACAAATTATGTGAACAGAGATAATATAAACTAAGGGGTGGTTTGTGAATTGCAGGGCACGGAAAATTTCATAAGCAGCACTACAAAAATAGGGCGCGTGATCTTTAAAATTGGCGTTTCAACATCCGATAAAGACGCACATACGCAAAAATTGTTTTGCAACGCATTCTACATATATCACACAATATTTCAAAGCATTTTCCCTGATTTTTTCATAAACAAATTAAATCCTCTTGCCTTAACTACAGCCCGCTATTTGCTCAAACCCTCGACCATTCGCCGTTCGCTGTAAATTATGTGCATCTTATGTTGTTAAATTATATTATTAAAAAAAGGAACAAGATATTAAACTAATAAGACATTTGTTATGATAATTATACATAAAAATTACTAACATAAGTGAACAGAAAATATGATAAATAAATAATCCAATAAATGCATAAATAAAAGTAGTGCAGACTTGCTAAGTTAGAAAAAAGCTTCATTCACTCCCTTCCTCAGCGGGTAAATCTTGCAGTATGGGTACAAGTAGTTAGTTAATATGGTATTATTATTGAGACCACGAATAAATTATGTAAATTTTTTTACGTTATTGCTGGTATTTTATGGAAAAGATGCCTGCTAATACCTCAATACCATTCTGATAGCTTTAGCTTTAGAGTATTTACTATTACTCGTTAACCATTATAGATATATAGGTGGTACTCAATTTATAATAAGATCCAAATATTTCACTAAACCTTACACCCTTAATCTCTTTCTGGACACAAAAATAAAATAATAAATGTCGCATAGTCAAATTTGCTTCACCCTCAACATTTCACGATCGTCCCACATCATTCAGAGAGCTGAGCGCCCGGAATAATTACCACTCAATTACTCGTAAACCATTCAAGATATAAAGGTGGTACTGAATTTAAAATAAAGTTGAAATATTTCCCTAAAACTTTCTCGCTTGAAGTTTTTACGGGACACAAAAATGAAAAAAATTGTCGCATAGTCAAATTCCGTTTCACCCTCCATGAATTTTGTGTAATTGGTGATGTTTATATAATGAAATAAAAACATTTATGTCCGCATTTTTTAAGTTTCTGTTTTAACCATCAGAAGGACTGTGTTGTGCAGATTATTTCTGCACAAATTTCACAGAAATAGGACCAAGGGTTAATTAAAGATTGCGAGTTTAATCATAAGATGCCAAACTATCATGACGCAGCATTGAGAAGTTGAAACGCAAACGAAGGTGCTGCCAGTGTTTCGGTGGACCGCCGCTCTCCCTATACCTACCATTGTATTAGCGGCGAAGTCATCACACTTTCTCATTCTATTCATTATGCTTTTATTTGAAACATTGGATGGAAAAATTCCATCCACTCTGAATATGCGCACTTTGCAATATGGCCTCTTATTCTATATCAGAATGTGAAGTGGCCATGCTTAAGATAAAGAAAGTTACGAGAGTACTTGGAGAATTTATTTGGGTTATGTATGCTTTAGGGATGAGATGTGATATGATAGTGACATTCTCTTAAATTTTTACAACCAATTTACATGAAAAGATTGCAATACATAATATATCGTATTATACTAAGGGGCTAACTTAATATTTGGGCAGAGGAAGTTATATCAATTTCACATCAGATTTTTAGCTGACAAATTTATACGTTATAAATGTATAATGTTATCTGTAAATATTCAGCTTCAAAGATTGATTGCCGTGGCATGTGATCATTCACCACAGTCCACAGTGGTCCAAAACGCGAATCTAGCGGGACAAAATTATATTATGTTTTGAAACTATACCCTTACATGTAATATACACATATAATGCAAAGAAACGCACTTAAACATATAAATTTGCTGTATAAATATATTAATATACATTTATACCTATATATACACGCACACATTACACGCCTATATAAATACATGAAACACACATACATAACTAAACGCGCACATATGTACATAATATAATGTTCATACAGTTTAAGTTCTCTTTTCAAAATTCTAGTCATCGTCATCATTATTTTCTTCTTTATTTTGCACGTCTGGAGAATCTAACGGGACAGAATTATTCGCATATTGAATATACACATACACAGAACACAGAATGTACCACATTTGTACATACTAATTTAATATGTCCATCAGTGGACAGAAACTCAATTAGCTGTACGCAGACAGATCTTTACTTCCTCAATTCCAGCAAACATTTGCCCTATTGCAGTTACAGCACAAAGAAACTGTTAGCGGATTAGGAACAATGCATATGTATTCGTTTGTAGAAAACGATGGTAAAGGAAAAATCATCCACTTTAGATAAAAACACACACACACACATAGGCCTACATACATATACACATACATACATACATATATACATACGAATACAATGTGTTATGACACCATATTATAAAATTACAGTTCTGTTTTCAAAATTTTAATCGTAATCATCATCATCATCATCTTTATCTTTTTCTTCGCCATTTTTTTCATAATCTTCATCATCATCTTCTTCTTCTTCTTCTTCATCATCATCATCAACTTCTTCTAGAGGTGACAAAATTTTCTTCTGTTCATCATTTCTGTGGCTTTTGATTAGATATGGTTCTTTTAAGAGCTGTCGGACTTCCAAGGGTAGACTGTGTTCCTTCTTCTGGGGCAAGGGGCTTATAGTTGATATCAAAGGATCTGAAGTGATGAGCAGTAGATTAAGAACATTACCTTCAGACAATAATTTTCTCGGTCTTCCAACATTTCATGAAGATGAAGCATTCAGTGAATGAAATTTCATAACACTTTCCGGGAATATTAGTTCAGAATTTAACCATTTTGTATATTTAACCACAAATATATCATGCTTTCTACCACATTGTTTCTAGCGTTTCCGGAAATAAGATTTTAACAATAATAGCACTTTTTAAATTTCATTTAAGGCAACAGAATTGCAGTCCCGCAATTCAAAATTTTCTTTCAAGTAATTACACAAATCTTGCGTAATGAATTTGTTCTTCCTGAATAAGTTGAATAATTCCATGCGGGTCATAACCCGTATTTTACTTCTAGTATGTGACATTCTACTTTTTTGGATCCCTTGTTTTCCCTAAAATATTAAAATAAAATATACCTAAAAACACTTTAGAATATTTTCATAAGTTTTATGAAAATTAACTAATTAGATATTTTTGGAATATTTTTAATTTGTTAAAATTAATTTAATACATTTATTTATTTAAAATTACTCAAATAAATATCTTATTAACCTTTAGGTATTATTTTTTGCTGGTTCTATTGATTCCGTGCAGCCTACTGATCGAAATCCCATATTTTACTAATAAATATATTCTGCAAGAACCAATTTTATTTCTTGGATTCTTGGAAAGAAATAGATTTTTCAGAAAAAGGCGCAACTTGCGCACTTTGCGGTTCAAAGCAACTTATAGCCCATGAATTGAACTATGATCTGGTGAATTTTCAAGGTGCTATTCAGATATATATTTTTTATAAGTCAATTTAAAGTTTTTGGAAAAAAATAAATTATCTTTTTATCTTTAAAGAATACAAACTAATATGACGGACATACAAATATGTATATGTGTATACTTGTTATACCAAAAAGTTCCACATACCTTGGATTAAATTATCCAGTAGTAATAAATTCCTCCACTAGTTCACACTTGCTTCCAGCCACTAACAAACCTTACTGAGAAATAAACCGTCTGATGCCTGACGCAAAATCGGCAAACCTTCATTCAACTTTGGGGATGTGTCATGCTGTCATAAATCAAAGTACCCTTATTTAAAGGTTCATTCCTGATAAAGGGATATGTTTTCAGTATTATCAGACTGTTGTTGCTTAATTTTACAAGGGTGCCCAAAATGAGTTTTGTCCCGCTAGATTCGCGTTTTGGACCACTGTGCAGTCTACCGAATAGTAACAATACATAACGACATGGAACCCTCATTTGCAGTTAAGGAAATTTAAAATATTAAACTACATCTGGTATGAGTTCTTTCTTCTTGAAAAATTATTTTAACTCTATATAATATTTTCTCTACACAATAATCTATATAACAAGATTATATTTACAACTAAATAAATCTAACCAAATTTATGTATTGCTCCACATATACCAAGCCTATTTTGTCATATTTAAAAACTGCAGTGATACATTTTTGTCTTACCGGATTTGTACTTTTTTTAATGGTCCAAGATGTAAAGTAGATACACGGGACTATGGTTATGAAATCTACATCTTTATTAAGGAAACAATATTATGTAAATTAACATAAAAGTATTTTCTATACAAATTTAATGTTTATGCCAGTTGGGGGGGGGGTTTCTCCTAACCCTTTTCATGAAGAGTCATTCCATTATCCACCTTCTATGGACCCGCCATGTCCTGGACTGGCAAAACTGGCAGCTGTTTCAAGACACTGTACCTCATAGTTAGGGACCGGATTCTTAGGTTTTTACCTATTTTTTTCCTTACTTCCAAAACAAAAAGCGATCATACACTTTTTCGAATCATGTCCATAGGATTCACCCACATTAATTCTGTGGCACCTAAAAATACCTAAATGGGGTATAAAAACCTAAATGTACCTAAACGGGATATAAAACCTAAAATATCTAATTTAGGCTAGTTTTTTTTTTTTTCTTTTTTGTTAGTCAGTTGAGAAATTGATATTTTGCGGAGAGACAATTTTTGTCGGGTTGAAATTAATACCCCCAGCGTTTCGTTCAACCCAATGTGGTCTAGGATGACAGTATCAAGGGAGGAAGTGTAAGAGTACCGGCGTATTCCTTTTAAAATATTCGTACGAACAACCATTGTTGATGTCATGTGAGGTTGAAAGGACATTTTCTGCCTTCAAATGTATTCTAAGAGATAACAGGAAGAATTTCACAGTTGAGAATCTTTAAAGATATTTAGTGATATACTGTAACCAGGATATGTGAGGCAATCTTATTTTCACTGCTTCTTTTGATTGTTTATGCTTTCTTTCTTCAATTCTTTAATATTGTACTAAAGCAAGTTTACACAAATTTAATTCAATTTTGTTAAGTTAAACTTTACAAGTATTATGTATTGAATCCTATGTAGCATATTCAAATTCATTAAACCAATTATACTATCCAAAAACTATATTTTGGACAAAAAAACCTAAAAAAAACTTTTTCACCTAATGAAAAACCTAAAACAGTGTTTTTAAAAACCTAGAAATCCGGTCCCTACTCATAGTGATAATTAGGCCTTGGAAGTTGATGAAAAGTCATCTTTTTTTTCTGTGTTATCAGATAATGCAGGATATACTATAGATATTATAATTTGGCCAAGACAAAATATATATAGCACCGTCATAAGTCATATTGAAAGACACTCAGATTATAATAATTAAGGAATCGCGCACAATGTGCATTATCTTAACCTAAGACTTAACCTACCCAGTCCTGAACCCGGGAAAGGGATTTTTCACTACTGAAAAATCCCCGACCCGGCCGGGAATCGAACCCGGGCCGCCGGAGTGGAAGGCAGGAGCGCTACCGACTCACTCATCAATAAAATATATATTATTACCTCTAACAATAATGTATAAAACAAGATTAAACTCATGCGAGAGTTCCCAGAATGGAATAAGTCACGAGAAAATAGTAATTTCATTGCTTAAGTTAGAGAAAGTTGTGTGTGTATTCTAAGAGACAAAGATACAGAACGTTGTGCGAGTTCCAAGAGGAAAAATAAGACTAGAGAAAATAACAAAAACAATTATTAGGGTAGAGGAAGTCGTGTGAGAGTTCCCAGAGATGGATTAAAACGTAAGAAAATTGTAATTTCAGCCCTTAAAGTAGAGAGTTATGTGAGTCTTCAAAAAAACTGGAAAATAGTAATTTACTTGCTTATGGTAGAGAAAGTTGTGAGTTTTTAAAAATGTAGAATAAGACGAGAGAAAATGGCAAAAATTATATAAAGGTAGAGAAAGTCGCGTGTGTGCTTCAAGAGCGGCCGGACACAAGTTTGGGTTGTGGATTTAACATTCGAATTTGGTGACATGAAGCAGGAAGTGGACTTCACAGCCCAGTGCTGCCCAACAGTCTTAGCGGCTCCTCACCGTATTTCCCTCGACAGACAGTGTCACTGCCTTCCTTATAATACGTCAGATGGAGGGTCTGGGCTCCGTCTCTCACAGGAAGCATCATGGCAGACGACGTTTATTAGGATGAAAAATGTTCCAGTTATTTGTCTTTATTTTCATTTACGAAGCATTTATAACTCGTGTAAAGTACCGAAATATTCTGTGAAAGTTTCTGAACAATTTCAGTAAGTTTTCAGAAGAATCAGATGGTTGGTTCAAGTTTTATTTTTTGAAAAAGCATTTCACGGTATTCACCTTCCATTTGAAGTTCGTTGCTTTCCAGATCACATTGGCTGATGACCGGTAAAACACACGAGAGACTTCTTGGGAAGACCCAAGAGCCCTACACGAACCCCTTAAAAGACATCTGCTCACCCATACTTGAGTCAAAATATTGTATGAGTGAGCAGATGTCTTTTGAGGTTCTTTTTCGGGGAAATCATCTGGTTATATGCGTCACACGAGAAGGGGTTGTTTCCATATTTGGTGAGCAATATTAATGTCTGAGAAAACCTTTTTGGAGATTTTTCTTCAAACGTAGACCACGCCCGAAGGGAGTTTCAAGAATGCGAGTGTGGGGAGTATGGATTTGTTTTTTAGAAATTATTAGTACATTATTCGGTACTGATACAATTGTACTGATTTTTTTTCAATTATTGTCGGGCTAATGTGTTAAAATAGGCTACTTTCCGGTAATCTAGTTGAGCGTAACTAATGTCACTGCCTCCCTAATAATACGTCAGATGGAGATCTCAGTTACATGTTGTGTTAGGTTAGGAACGTTTATGTTAGTTTTGGAGGAAAGAGTTGTAGGTCGCGCTATTCAGTATATTGCTCCTAAACTAACATAAACGTTCCTAACCTAACACAACATGCAACTGAGATCTCCACTTGACGTATTATTAGGGAGGCAGTGACATTAGTTACGCTCAACTAGAAGATTACCTTTCGGTAAACCTACCTTTCCACCTATGCTTAGTTATAAAATATATTTTGTAAAAGAAGCAAGGGGAAAACCGAAGGGCAAAATCCAAATAGAGGTCGCCCCTTAAGCTCCACCCATTCGATATTCACATTTGCATGGACTGTGTGATGAATTTTGTTTCTTAGCGAAGCAGGGTGACCAACTGTCCTTGTATATTGTCGCAAATGCCTTGTAACTACCTCATTATATCTCCCGCCAGGATTGTCAGCCTGTCACCGGCCGTCTAGCAATATGACATCACACATCCAACATCCAATCATGAGTTTTTTCATAATAAATAAATAAATAAATAAATATGAGGACACAAGAATTCGCTAGATCGTGGTATAAAAGAAAGTGCACCATTTTGGGTGAGTTGGGCGGGATACCACTATCCGAAGGTGTGCCCTGTTTTTGGATTTTCCCCAATGGAACTACTAGCAGCGTTGAAAATTGGGAAAATTGTAATTTTTTTTCCTTTTCTCCTCTTCTCTTCCTCTTTCTCTTTCCTTTACCCTTCCTACTTATTTGGGACCTATTCCCATCCTATAAATTTTTGACCTAACGGGATTTGAACTTGGGACCGCTAGCATCATAGCCAGTCTTCTTAACCACTATGCCATCGAGGGATCATTGGGGTGTGAAGCAAGAATTCATCTTTTTAAGTTTAGAGAGCCGTTTTGGTTCAAGGGGAGGCCTCGTATTGTAATTAGTGCAAGGGTTATTTCGTATGGTAGTAATTTGTCATTTGGTTTGGTACAGGGGTTATTTTCTTATTGGGAATGCCTCGATTGTAGTGATTAGTGCATAAGCTTTGGTACAAGGGGCTGTAGTGGGGAAGCAGGCTGCTGCCATAGCAACGCTTGGCCGGGGTGGGCAGAGCTTAAATGGCGACCTGTTCTTCCATTTTGCAGAAACAAGCAACTGTGTTTTAGCATTAGCCATAGTCTACATTTTTATGGATTTTAAGCTAATTTTTTAACATTTTAAAGAAATTGTATCAGTAATTTAGACTAACTTATTGTTTCTATCTAATCCAACATCACTCGTGTATATGGCTGTCACGCCATCACTTGTGCATTAGATTTGATCGGGTCCAAGAATTATAGTTTTAATTTTTACAAAACGAAACATTAAAAATGTGTCCCTAGGTGCAAGGATTATAATTAGGTCTGGAACTGTTCACATATAAGAATATATCCTGAAATTCTCTTACCTTAAAATAAGTAATAACTGACAGCCATCTTATCGAATTCTGGGTAAACAGGTTGACCAACATGACAAACATAGCAGGAGAAATATAATGGCACATTTTCAAAACGTGAGAATTCAGTATGTCCTACTAGACTAATATCACTGTTCATAACCTAACCAACCTGCGTTTCAGTGCGTTGCCATGGCAGTGGTCCACTTCCCGTACTTCTCCTTTCTACTCCCATACCCTGGCTATCAAGCTGCTTAATGCTGGCAATGGAGCTCACTGTTGTACCCTTCTCCCAAATCATATGCGCTAATTACTACAATACGAAAATTATCCTTGTACCAAAATAATTCACATAAATTTTCTTTTCATTTGCCATTTTTTTATTTTATTTTAAGCTCTCTAAACTTAGATAGACGAATTCTCGCTTCACAACCCAACGTTCATTCGATGGCATAGTGGTTAGGACTACTGGCTATGAAGCTAGCAACCCATGTTCAAAACCTGCTCAATGCGAAAATTTACATTTAGGAATAGGCTAGGTCCCAAATAGGTAGGTAAGGTGAAGAATAAGTGAGAGAAAGGGAAGAAAGAGGAGAGATAGGAAGACAAGAAAAGGAAAAAAATTATTTAATTTACCTCACTTTTAACTTCCTGCTACTAGGTGGCACTGATAGTACTACTTCCAAAGGCAGCCAGTAGATATGTCACAGTTTACAGTTATGCCCCACCCCTATACCCCTCCTTCTTAGTTAGGTCCTGTTAGTGAGTTGAGTGGGTGGAGCTTAGGGGAGGACTTAAATCTATTTTTTCCCAAAACAAAATGTTTTACAGGGCCAGAATCATGTAAAATAATCCACTTTTTTGAAAGGCTATTTGTTACTATGTTTCTGAAAAAGATAATATTTAACAGTATTTGCTTTTACAAAAATGTTGAAATGGTTACATAGAATACTATTGTAATATTATTGTATTGTGAAAAAGAATCAGAGAATAATATTATTCAAGAGCTTTCACTTAAACTTTCATACATAGGATGAAATAGCCAATCAACACTAATAAAATATCAACTCCTCACTAACAGTTTGTGAACTTATCTGAACTATTACTGTAGGCTATGCTGTAAAGCTGAATAGCTAATTGTGTAAAGAAACCAGGCAGTGGAAGTGAGTCACACTGTCACTCACACTGGTGTAACCTAACATGCTGCGCCACTTTGTTAATACAGTAGAGCCTCGGTAATTCGAGCCCCGGTATTTCGAGGTTCCGTGTAATTCGAGCTGATCTTAAGAAAATTAAAATTTTCCATAAAACTAGAGTAAAATCCCGTTTTTATACCGTGTCCGCATGTAAGTTTTACGCACTTCCGAATGTGTTACATTTTGAGCTTTCATTCAATTTTTCCATGTACAAAAATGCAGGTAAAACTATCCCACTTAGGGTTTTTGTTCATAATACACAGAAATAACCTTGGCTTCAGACTACTAATGCATTTCTATTACAGATTGACAGAAACCGTTAGGTTCGATCTTTCATGTCAATCAATTGTACAGTGCATACCATCCTTTCAGAAAAGAATATGGTATTGTTACAGTAATCCCTACTCAGCGACAATGGTAACTAAAAGTGTTTTCCTAGTAGCGCCGCTTTCCCGTTCCACTCCATTAAGGGTCAGACAATGACTTAATCCTTAAAGGATGTCGATGTAGCAAATTGGAAATGTTTGACAATATATACATACAGGCGTATCACATGTATGTAGGCCTCTAGGCCTATATTGTTTATTTATTTACTATTTAAACCATTATTGTGCTAATTACACATTTGTTTGCGATTTACCCATTGATTTAGTGATATTTCCGTATAATCCGAGTTTTTTGTAATTCGAGGTAGCCTCAGCCCCAATTAGCTCGAATTATCGGGGTTCTACTGTAATACCTCTGCTCACTTGTTATAGTTGAGTCGCACAAATAATGATCCACAGATGTTGTAGAAGGCATTGCTAGCAAAACAACTTTTTCTTGTGCAAGATATTGCTGAATGTCCAAGATCTTACTGAATGTCCAAGATCTTACTGAATGTCCAAGATCTTACTGAGAGTAAAATGAATGAGATAGAAATTGAATATTTATGTGATTATGACAGCATAAAATATTTATATGTTTTCAGAAATATGGGCCCTTCATTCTCTTATATTTAAACATTTTAATTTGACAAGCTTTTATTGTCATAGTAGGTATATACATGAGGGAGTAAGCTTGTGGTGCAATTGGTGAGATTGTGTGTGTGCCTCTAACTTGGTGTATTAATTCCTGTCTCATTGAGGGCATTTTTCCGGACAGACTTAAGGTTGCTAAGTTAATCCCCATATTTAAGAAGGGAAATAAGAACTTAGAGGCGAGTTATAGGCCAATTTCTATTGTCCCTGTAATTGCGAAGATTTTTGAGGTTGTCATGAAAAAACAAGTAAGACTAATAACCTAATCTCACCATTCCAGTTTGGCTTCAGACCCAACATGTCCACGACTAATGCTATTGAGGTTCTGATAACCTCAATAATGGAAGGTTTTGAAGAGGGTAAGGTATCTCAGGCAGCCCTCTGCGATCTTAGCAAGGCCTTCGATTGTGTTGATAGGGATATTCTACTGAATAAACTTGTTCACTATGGAATTGAGGAAGATAAACTTAAAATATTTGTATCATACTTGACGGATAGGTATCAAAGAGTATATATTGATGGTTGCTGGTCAGCTCCAATGAGAGTGAACTATGGTGTGCCCCAGGGGTATGTTTTGGGCCCCTTTCTTTTTGTAATTATGGTGAATGACCTACCTAATCACATGTCTACGAGCACAGTTATGTTTGCGGACGATGCTACTTTCTTTACCACAGAAAGTAACTATCAACAAGCCAATCACATCATGATGAATGTTGCACTTGCAGAAGCTAATGAATGGTATGCTGCTAACAAGTTCTTACTCAATGCGTCTAAAACCCAAAACATTACTTTTACATTGAACAATATGGTCAACAGTGACAATGATTCTACCAATGTTAAATTACTGGGGTTATTACTAGACTCTAAGCTTTCATGGAACGACCACATTACTGGTGTTTGTTTTAAACTTTCAAGAGTGTTGTATCAACTTAGAGTCTTAAAGACTCTTCTCCCTGATAGATATGTCAGAGAATGCTATTTTTCTCTCTTTCATAGTGTATTGACCTATGGCATAATGCTCTGGGGCAATGGCCCCAAGATAAAAGAAGTGTTAACATACCAGAAAAAAGCCATTCGTATTTTGTGTAATGCGAACAGGTTAGAACATTGTAGACCATTATTTGTATCAACTGGTATTCTTACTGTGATTAATATATATATACTTAGCTGCTTAATATACACTAAAAAACACTTAGTACATTTAACTACAGGAAACCAAGTGCACAATCATTCTACCAGAAGCAACCACTGTATATATAAAAACTACTGTAGGCTTAGTAAGACCATGAACTCTTTTCAATCTGTTGGTACAAATTTATTTAATAAACTTACTATTGCAGCACACCAAGTTAACGAGAAAAGATTTGCTAAGGTGCTACAAGAATGGCTTAGGAAGCACCCCATGTATGACATACATGAGGCCTATGTTGCCGATTTCAGTGAAATTGAATTTTAGATTTTAATTTTTAATTATTTAATTGTGACAATGTCTATTACATATTCATGTTTAATGACAATAAATATATCTTATCTGATCTTATCTAGTGGCAGGAGATGCCTGTAATAAAAATCTCAATGAATTTTGTTTTGCAAAGGATTTTGAAAAAATTAAGGTAAAAAACTCTATGTTTGTAATCCTATGTTGTTACTGTTCACCCTCTGGTAATATTAATGTATTTTTAAAGGGCATATATAACATTTTAAACTTTGTGTACTCTTGCAATCTCAATTCAATCTTATTAGCCCAGTCAAATGTTACATCGGAACTTACATTAAATGGAGTATTAATGATTTTTGGAGGGGAGTTTAGGACCAATACTGGGATCACAAATCCAGATTTGCAACCCTCAGAAACCTGTGCTCGCTGAATGGCGGTCGAAATAAACCGGTTTTTTCGGACTTTTTTTTTCGGTTTTTCGACAGTATCTCCTAAACTATGCGTTTGTTGGAAAGAATACTTATTAGCTTTTTAAAAGTAAATTAACTTTTCTAAGATATGAGATCAAAATCGTTTTTCTAAGTTATATGGTTACCGAGATACGACTTTTCAAAGATTGGCCTATTTTTCCAAAAAGTTAAAATTTTAAGTTTTCTTCGTGTTTCGAACTGAATACCGGCAAAATGACACGTCCTACAGAAAAGTCAAGAGAACAAAAGTTGTAGGTAATTTAATAAGCTTTAATATGAGCTATAGCTGGTTCTTGTAGCTCAGATAGTCTCGTCATAAATGACAAAAACCGAAAAGATGAACAAATGCTTTTTTGGTGGAAGTTGAGTAACGTCGTTTCCTCCACCATCTTAATTTCTTTGGTAACATGTTGGCGGATGTCTTATAACTGTGTATAGAAACTATTTGTGTGTATATGTGTCTATGGGAGATGGATTTTGCCAGGAAAAAATATTTAAGCAGAATATTTCATAAAAATGTATTTACTTTTAAACCAACAGGCATATTTAAACCATATGAAGGGTACAGGGGAAGAAGGCGGAATGTCAGTAAATCAAAGTTTTGCAGGAAACGATTTTTAAAGTTTGAGTACTCTAAACGCAGACGTATGAAATCAATTATGAATACATTTTCGTTCTACAGTAAGAATAATGTGTTTTGTACACGTGGTGTGAATATCAAGTTCTAAAATTAACTCAAACATGTAAAAAAATCGTAAAATACGAAAAAATGTCCAACAGTACAGGGGAAGAAGGCGGAATGTCAATAAATCAAAGCTTTGCAGGATACGATTTTTAAAGTTTGAGTACTCTAAACGCTGATGTATGAAATCAATTATGAATACATTTTAATTCTACAGTTAGAATAATGTGTTTTGTACACGTGGTGTGAATATCAAGTTCTGAAATTAACTCAAACGTGTAAAAAAATCGTTAAATGCAATGAAATGCACAAACATTTTGAGGTAGTAGGTGAAAAGGTATAGTTATGTTTTATGTGGTAATCGCCTACAATTTTACATAACCTTTAAGTTATTAAAAATTGCAATTAAACATTGATTGCCGTACATTATTTATTCCTTATGAGGAATTGACTGACAGAACATCTGATCAGTGTGGAACAAAATTTCGTCAAATGGTTTACATCTGCGTACTTCTCCTTTGAAAGTGGAATAAAATCTAAAACAAAATAAACGCAAAGCAGGTAATGATTAGGTTTATAAAAATTAAAGGAGTAGAAAAAATATTTCCTTAAAATGTTAGGAATTACTGATTTTTTTTGTGCAGTAAAAGGTCGAAAAAATATTTCTACACGTAAACAAACACGGGTTGTGTCATTAGTAAAATAGAAATACTAAAATCGAAGGCAATGATTAATTTTTAATATCATTACTAGGGTCCGATTTTTAGATTTTATAAAAAGAAAAGTTATTCCTCAGGTTCGTGAGCGACCCCTGGTGATCACGTAAGGGAATATTCACAGCGGATTTATTACCGGGGTGCGCCAGTCCCCTACCTAAGAAGACACACTCACACCCAGTCCTGAACCCGAGAAAGACATTTTTCTCTACTGAAAAATCCCCGACCCGGCCGGGAATCGAACCCAGGTCGCCCAAATGGCTGGCAGTCACGCTACCACCTCACCCACGGCGACGGACAGGTTTTATGAACCCTGTGTTAATTTTTTATACATATTAAAATAGTTTAATTCAAGTTTGTTTTACTATTGCCAGACAACACTATGGAATCTGGATAAAACGTAACATTACACCACCTAGAAATTAACGCGTCAAACTGTCACGTCATTTTCCTGTCGGCATTTCCATTTGCGGTCTGGTCGGATTATACTGTATTATTGTTTATTGCGGGTAAATAGTATTTTGCACTTTTAAACCCAAGCAGATGGCAGACTCTGTTGCCAAATTAATCTAATAACAATAGTAATATAATACGAAATTTCAGCGTTTCTTTGCTCTCGTTTCCGACTGACATTTGGCAACGTTTTGTAAATATACTTCAGCACGCGACTATTGATGAGTATGTCCTTCTTGTATTAGAGAAACAACATTTCATAGCCTGCATCGGTGCGTTTAGAGGACAGTGAGTGCCATTGTCTCCTGACTCGCTGCCTTATTTCGCCGTGACGCATGGACATTCCTCCTTCATCCCCTGTACGGTGAAATTTAAACTGCTATTTTCTCCTTACCGTACACTTTTTTCACCGGTTTCATAAGCAACACTAAAAGAGTGCTCAGTCAGCTACCAGATGGGCTTGATAACTAAATTTCCGATTTTTCTTGACATTCCGCCTTCTTCCCCTGTACCCTTCATATGTGAGGTTCCTGGTATGGGATGGTATGGGACCTGGGAAGTCGAGGGTGGGGTGATGTCTTCATCCTCACTTGAAGAACTGTCATTCTGGGGTGTGGGAACATTGCGGCAGAATTTTTCCCTTGCAGAAAGTGCACAAAACTGACCATTTCAGCCCAGTTTTGCGGCAGCTGCAGCTCCCAGCGTAGCCCATCTTGCACTTGCACGAGATCAGTTCCCCGTTACTGACAAAATAGTTTCTATTAGCAGTGGGATTGTTGGAGGCTATGAAGTCAATTGTTAAATTGCCAAGGAACTGGGAACAGGAGGAGTGGTTAACATAGAAAACCAGACATTTTGGAAAGTTGGATTAAAACGTAAAGACAAAGTTGTTACCTTGGTTGCAATTTGTTACCTTGGCAAGCGTCAATAATTCCATACAAGTCACCAATAAGAAGATTGAAGATGTCCCTTTCCCCAATATTTCAGCGAGTTAGCATCACCATAAAAATCCGACCCAGAGTTGAAAGCCTACTTCAAGTATGAAGTAGGTCTCTTTTCAACGAAGCTGGAGTGAGGAAGGGAACTAAGGCAGCTCTACCCGGGTATATTCGTGTTTCACATCCCTCACTACCAACATCTCCCGAGATGCAAATATCCACATCGTGCTCGATGGTGGCTACTTGCTCCACAAATGTGTGTTGCATCAAAACGCATCAGTGAAGACCATCATTGACGGCTACATTCATTTTGTAAAAAAACATTTTGGGACATATGTAACCCATTGTCTTTGATGGATACCCGGAGGACGCCTCTCAAGAAAGTACCAAAAGCGTCGAACGTCTCAGACGCCCTCAATTGCAGTGACATTGTCCTATCAGCTTCAACATCAAGTGAGAGAAGTTCTTATCGAACAACACTAATAAGCATACGCTGATAGAACTACTGAAAACTGGGTTTGAGCAGCATGGTGTTGAGGTGACAGAAGAGGACGCTGATGCTGACATTGTTAGAGCTGCCATCACCAATACTGACTCTTCTGAGAAGGTTGTAATCATCGTGGAAGATGTGGGCCTGCTTATGTTATTAGTTGGTTTGAGTTCCAAAAAATGCATCTACTTCCAGAAGAGGGGAGCCAGAGTCCAATATTCATCTACATCGTTCGCCACCGGAACCTCTTCCGGGCCCCTTTCAGGCAGGGGAAAACCAAATTTATCAAACCTTCCTCAAGAACTGAGCACTATTCAGGCAAGCAGGAGTCTTCCTCCACCCAGATGTGAGTCACGATGAAATAGCTGCAGCTGGGGAGAAGTACCTCGTCGCAGTTTATGAAGGAGCGACTGACACCACTCTCAACGACCTGAGAGCCAAAGGCAACCTCGCCCGTTTGTCACCAACCACAGATGCTGCAAAATATCATGCTTATTGTATGTATCACCAGGTATGCCTATGTACATTTCCTATCATTATGTTCGTAAATTTCTTTGTTCACTTATACACGTACACCATGTGTATGCTTTGAAATATTATAGAATACGGTAACTAATTTTCATTCTACTTTTTCGCAGGTACAAAAGAGGTTGGGGTGGAAAAACCTCACGGATTGAGGTGGAAGTTGGACGAGTTGGGCTTACTCCAATTGCAATCGAAGTTGAACCAGCCCCTCAAACCCTTCTGCAACTGATCTCGTGCAAGTGTAAGATGGGCTGCGCTGGGGGCTGCAGTTGGGCAGAAATGCAATGTGCCAACACCCCAGAATGACATTTCTTCAAGTGAGGATGAAGACATCACCCCACCCTCGACTTCCCAGGTCCCATACCATCCCATACCAGGAACCTCACACATGGTTTAAATATGCCTGTTGGTTTAAAAGTAAATACATTTTTATGAAATATTCTACTTAAATATTATTTTCACCAAAATCCATCTCCCACAGACGCACATACACACAAATAGTTTCTAAACACAGTTATATGTCATTATCCGCCGACATGTTACCAAAAAAATTAAGATGTTGGTGGAGGAAACGATGTTACACATGTCTACAGTTCATCGGTGACAACAATTATAATATTTTCATGAATAGTCTTGATCACGGTACTTGCTGTGTGTTTGAGAGTACGCTTTCTGATCATCATACTGTTCTGTAGGAATTTGACAATGAAATTAAAATTAATGAATGTTATTCTTATATCAAGAGGATTTTTAGTTCTTACAATACTCATTGCTATCGTACGAGGATTGGATAGGTGTGTATGATAGCCATGCTTTTAATGAGAAATTTAGATATTTTTATCTTAAATCAAGTGACACTCAGAATAAAGATTTTGTTTAGTAAAATATAGCAATGAAATGCCCATCTTTCTACGATGCTTCATTATTGCATATTTGAAGAATAACTGATGCAACTTTCATCAGACTACCGGTAACGTAACAGCTGCCCACCATTTACTGCAATAATCAAATTTTGTATGGCCAAGCAACTTGATCTCATTAATAACAGTTTTGCAAGCTATAAGCCGAGTGAAGGGAATAAAACATCCAGGCTTTCAGCCCCTGATATCTTTGCGGCCTTCTTCAGGGAAATGAGTGTGGAATTAGGGATGAGTGAGCTTACATACTGGGGGATATGCTAAAAAAAAGAGTATGAAGTTCTTACTGGCAGATTTCAAGTTTGTACTTGCAGTCGTATGCATAAAAAGCCTGCAGACTCCCCCGCCCACGTGACAAGACGCTCGTTGTACTCTGTCGCTTAGTGCCCACTTCAATTCTGCATGCAATAAGACCAAGCGGCAGGAGTATTAAGTAGGTAATTTGTGAGCTACCAAAACGGGACACTCACTTCACTCACAGCATGCTACTAGGGTGATTCGCGTGGAATATATGGACATTCCAGAAAGAATGAAAACTACAAATTTTTAGTGTTAATCCCTCTGTCAGTACTAGGTGCTAGGTGTGTAACGATTTTGTTTAAATTTTGTAATTGAGGTGGTTATGCTAAGAGCTAAACTTTTATTTGAAATATTTTTTTTCAAAAAAAATTCTCTGACAGGTAGTTAGGCCTACAAGGTAGGCATCGTTCATAGAAACTTAATCTTGTCTGGTGAACGGCAAAGCTTTGCATCAGGCTAATACAACTGAATACCTATTCTCTGCAACACGGCCATTCTATATTAGAATTTGAAGAAAGGTGTATTGCCACGTCTAGGTTATACAAAAGTATTCGAGTGCATTTATTAAGATTTTATTTGAATTGTGTATCCTTCAGGGATGTGACAGGAGGTATGGCAACGACTTTCTTTTCATTTTTACAAGCACTTTATTTGACGAAAATTTAATTTTTCTTAATTTTCTCAAAATAGGTTTAACAATTTTATAGCCTTATTATGTAGACCTGCTATAATATATTATAAAAAATACTATTTGAAAAACTTCTGCCAAGAAATTCTCTGAAGGCTAGTTATAAGCCATTCATTTTATACAGTATAGACTTGGATTTTTTGGTCTTGCCTTGCGAATAATGCGACTTGGAAACGAGGCTGATACAAGTGAATGCGCACTACTGCAATTCAGCTGTGTACTCTACACTAGAATAGGCTATATTAAGGGTAGAGGGAGTTATATATAAATGTTTCACATCACATTTTAAAAATACTAATTACCGGTATATTTATTGTTGCAATTATGTTATAGTGAATTTTCGTTAAACTAATTTAATCCTAAAATATTATGGAGATAAATATTTTCATTTTATTACTTCACTTAAAGTTTCTTGTGAATACTTGTATTATAGTAACTATTATTGTAAACTTCTAAAAATTAATTCTTGCGTATTACGAAAATAATTATCTCGTTTATATTGTACTATTGAAATTTGGTGGGTTTGTTCCTGGTTTTCTTCATATCTATTTTGTTTTATATTCTGGTTTTCATGTTTTGGTTTTTTTTTATACTTTTGTTTCAGTTAATTTGAAATTAAATTTTGAGTTTATGCGTGTGACAACTGTTTTCATAGCTTCTGCTTTTTTTAGCCGAACTACTGGTAACTGGGATTTTGCAAAAAAGAATTTTGTTTTGTTTCAAAATTTCTATGAAAACTGAATGGAATTCCCAGCCCTTCTTCTTCCATTGCGGTATGTGATATGATGTAAATGACGTTGTTATGAAGTCTCTTCTTTGTTAAACTTCAAAGAGACCTGATAGAATTAATTTTCTTCCTCTTGCTTAACGCTGATGTGGCTATCATTTACAGCTCCCACTGCGAGAAGACCCTTGTTTGTTTTCATAACTTTGTTTATGCAGGTGCATGTTTTGTGTGGGTTGCCTGAGTAGAAAGTATCTGCTGTGAGTTGGACCTATTCTGTCGTCGCGTTGTTTTTTGCATACGACTTGTGAGTGACTACACTTCTCAGCAAGAAGACGCTCATACTTTGTTTACTTTTTTTAGCATATCCCCCAATGAGTAAAATAAAATTTTGTGATTGGTGGGAAGAGGTTGGAGTGTATGTTGTTCTAGCAGATATTTTGCAGAGCATGTCAGAGGTCGCATGACTGATCATAGCGTTCATTTCACACTTTTTCTCAGATGTACCCCAGAGCATATCAGTCCTTATCAATCAATCAAAGAATAACCATTGTACTGTCTCTCTCACTCTACATGTTGTAACATCATAAACCATTAACCATTGTGGATAGAAGAGATGTTTTCAGTCTTTTTTTTTTATTTATTCATTTTTTGTTAGCATGAAAATAAATAACCGAATGTATGTCGAATTTAGCTTTAAGACCATCCAAGATTACACTACATTCTTCAGGCTATGTTTGAGTCAAAGTTCCATGAAATCCATTAGTCATTTACCGTTTTGTAACTATTTGTGTAAGAAGTTAAAAAACTGGCAACTTACTTACTTACTCACTTACTTACTTACTTATTTACTTATTCAATGACAATAGACAATTCCTCAGCAAGCTAAAGGAATTTGATCTATTTTATGGAACCCAGAAGTTCATTGCCACGCTTACCTGAGCCCGCCATTCAACCATATTCTGTGCTAACTTCAATCATCCCTCACAAATCTTACGTTCCTTAAATCTATCCTAAATTGTCCTCCCACCTACATCTAAGTCTACCAGGTGATATTTTCCCTTTGGGTCTCCCAGTCAATACTTTTGAGATATGTCTTTCCTTCCCCATGCATGCAACATGTCCAGCCCATTTCATCCTCCGTGATTTAATTACTCTTGCTATATAAAAACTGGACATGGATGTTTAATTCTGTGACTTGGTTCTAAAAGGGCCAATGTCATAAAACTTGCTTTTGAGATAACTGACTTTGAAGCCTTTGTAGAAGTACCGGTAACATTTTTTGTTGAGAACTTCTGACATTGGCCTCTAAGGTTTCTGTATTATGTCTATTAATAGCAACAGACATTGGCACTTTTAGTATACAAAAGATAAAGTCTAGCCAAGCTCAGTAATCCATGAATCTCATTTTTGAAAGAAATTGGCTTTGGCCCTTTTAGATCCAAGCCACAGAATTATCCTCCGTCAATGTAATAGTAAGTCATTTAAATACCTTGCATCACCGCATGTCATTATGCTTAGTACACCATAACAGTGGTGCCTCATAGCTAAAATTAGTGGGGGTGCTGCTCCAGAAAATTTTTAGCCTTTGTTTTAAAATTGTGTGAAAGGAAACATACATATATCAAAAGAAAATTTATTCAGGAACTTGATAAAACCTTAAAAAGAACAAAATGAATTTTTTTTTACTTTAATATAAATTGTAACAGTTCATGATTGATCATTTCGTTTAAAAATGGATCCATTCTTCTTGTTTTAATTTCTGCGAAAAAATCAATAATTTTCTCCTCAATTTGCCATGGTTAAAGTTTTCTGTTAAATAAAAGAACCAAAAAAATGAATAAAATAGAATAGCTGGAAACAAGATAATAATCAAATTCTAGGCTTTATCACATTCAAGAATATAGCACATGGTTTTTAAACACAACACATGCGGAGCAAAAAAAACATAAAAAACACTACCTTCCACCAAAATGCCACTGTTGGCACTGTGGAAGCGATAGTGCTCTCTCTCCCTCACAGCCGTGGCATGCACCTTCCTATGTGGGCATGCGCACAACAGTCAAACACCACGCTGCTGGAACCGCAAAGCACATAATTCCATACAAAGAATTTCTTCTCTCTTTTTAATAAACTGGGGGATGGCTACTGGCATTAAGCTTAAGGATTATATAATTATTGTACAAGTATAAAGAAAGAATTAAAGAAAACAAAGACTTGTTATATTAAATGTTATTGATCATATCAAGTGGAAATAGGGGGTACTGCAGTGCCTATACACAGCCGCCACTGAGCCATACAGTATGTGAAATTTACATGTTCATTTCTTTATTTGATATCGTCAGTTAGGTATTCTTGTACTCTACAATATCCATGATGTCTACTATAACTCATATCTGGGTCCCCACACATGTGGTTACACTAGCGCTAGCTTGCATACAAACATCCCGTTGATTACTGATGAACGTTTATTGCAGTGGTCCTTTATGTACAGGCTGGGCAACTGCTCTATTCATGCAGCAGTGTTATCGGACCATTGCTGGCCATGTGGTATATGGGCCATTTTCCCGTGCAAAGTGGCAGTTGTTAGGAATAGTGATATTAGTGTTAGTGACTTTTTTTTATTTTTTTTTTAGCTACTAACAGCATGCTCCGATGCATTGCAACACTACATGCTTCACATCTGTAAGGTAATTTGTTGCATAATATACAAATTTTTTACAGAATTATGATTATTAGAATGTACTGAGGATCTTGATGATGCACTTTCTTATACCCAAGTAATGTATTTATGAACTCCTGAATTTCTTATCTTAGCGTCTTTGAGATGTAAGTTGCACTTCTTAATATTATTTTAATACCACGTGTCTCACTGCAATGTTATAATAAACTAAAGTCTATAGATTTTGAAAATTGAGAGAACGCTGAGAGATGCCTTCTGATAAGTTGTTCCAGTGTTGGAGGCCAAGTCTGTCCTTCTCGCAACACCGCTGCTTTCAATTTTCTTCTTTGTGTGTTTAAGAGTGTGCAGTCAAATATAAGGTGATGTATACTTTGATCTTCCGCTATGCTGCAGATGCATATTGGTTCTGGAGTAATTTTGAAGCGGTGCAAGTATGATCTTGTGAAACCATGGCCTGTTACCAATGCTGTAAATTTGGGTTCTATTGGTAGTTTTATATTTAATCTTGTCTTTACTGATGGGAAAAATGATCTGCATATTAATCCTTTTGGGGAGGTTGACCATTGTTGCTGCCATGTAGTTGAGGTTTTTTCCCTTTCCTCTGTTTTTATTGCCTCCTTTGGTATTTTGTTGTATGCTATTTCTGCTTCGTCCTCTTTTGCTGCTCATTTAGCAAGACGGTCGGCCATTTCGTTCCCCTGTAGCCCGGCATGAGCCTTCACCCATCGGAAGAAGACTGTCCATTGCTTTCTAGTCAGGTTCTGAATTTCTTTCCTGATTTTCTCAATTAGTGGATAATGTTTATTTTTATTCTGCAGGGTGTCTAGGGTAACTTTACTGTCAGTGTTTAATACAGCTATCTTCTCCGCTGTATCCTCTAATTCTTGTAGCTTCTCCAGTGCTTTCAAAATGGCTACCTGATCGGCCTGATTATTGGAGCACTTATTGTACAATCTGAATTTGGCTTCATAGATGACAGTGCTGTCCTTGTTTATGACAACAGCTGCTCCCACCTTTCCTTCAATCTTGCTTCCCTCTGTGTAAATTTGAAGTGTCCTTTTGATTGTATCTGATGGCTCTCTGATGCTCGGTTCCTCCGCTCGGTGGGGCCATTGAAGCATTGGTATGGGTGCATCGTAATCATTACTATGTAAGGCATTGTATATTCGTACCTTCTCTTCAATTACCAATCCAATGGGTGTAGTTCCAGCAAGTATGCATGAGGCCTCGTATGATATGGTACGGAAGGCTTTGGCTATCTTGATATTCATAATTCTTTGGACTCGTTGGTATTTTTTCATGTTGTATTGCTTAGTTAACGCCTCCTTCCATACTGGTGCTCCGTAGGTTAGGATGGGTTCTATTGCTCCCCTGTAGATGGTGCCCAATGCTTGGTGTTCTAGCCCCCAGGTAAGTTTTGCTGATCTTGCCAATATGTTTATGACTGCGGTGCACTTTTGAGATATGTATTCTATGTGCTTGTTGAAGTTAAATTTACTATCAAGGTAGATTCCTAAATATTTTAATTCAGTAACTTGTTCCAGTCTTTTATTATTTAAGTAAATTTGCGGAATTCTATCTTCAGATCTTCTCCTAGATATTACCATTGTCTCGGACTTAGTTTCGTTAAACTGCATTTTATTCTCCCTTGCCCAGATTTCAATTTTTTTAACATCTTCGTTGGCATAGTTTTGTGCTTCTATTACATTTTTCCCTTCCGTCATCACCATCAAATCATCTGCGAATGCAATGACCTTGGTGTGATGACTGAAGTCCAGATTTAGCATAGTGTTGTATAAAATATTCCAGAAGCCCGGGCCGCTACATGAGCCTTGCGGGCACCCCATGGTCACTGGTTTCTCTATTTTGAAGGTGTTTGTGCCTAGAACTGCTGTTCTATTGCTGAAATAATTTTTTGCCAGCCGAAATAAGTTTTTCGGACAATTGAAGTCTCTCAGGTTGTTTAAGATACGTGGCCACCATGCCGCGTCAAATGCGCCCCGTACGTCTAGGCTATCTAGGATTGTGGTTTTCTTTTTGCCCAGATTGTCTTCAATATTCTTTTTTAGTGCCATGACTGCATCTACAGTTCCTCTTTGAGGTAAAAAGCCATACTGATTGGTGTTTAGGCCTCCTTTGGATTGTACATGATAAAGTATTCTATTAATCATTAGCTTATCCAGAGTTTTGCCTGCTACATTCAGTAAGCTGATTGGCCTATATTTTGAAGCGTCTTTAGCATTTTCCTTGGTAGGTTTGAGAATTGGTACTAAGCAAGATTTAGTGACATGTAGAGTTAGGTTAGGAACAGTAACATTAGTATTGATCGCCATTACGGCCCTGTTTCTGGATCATGTGATCCAATGACTCCCTCCACTCCCACAGTTAAACAGACGATTCTCGTGAATATGCGTCACTTCATAGCAACATTTTAAGTTAATTTTGTGTGAACTTCTTAGTGATTTCATTTATATTTAAAATATTCCAACAAGAAAAAGTTATAAAAACCCCTGTTATCTTTAATGTGTGCATTATAAGTAAACTTTTCTTTTTTAGAATGTACAGCCGAACCTGCAGCACTTCCCTCAACTTCTATTCCATATACAAGATTAGGGAAAGTGACTTGATATTTTACAGTTTTTAAGTAATTTGTATATAGGGAACTATACATTTGAAAGAGTGCACCAATTTACATATCTGGGATCCATAGTTCAGATGAATAATGACAATACACAAGAAATACAACTGAGGATCAACATGGCAAACAGATGTTATTTTGGACTCCGGAAACATATGGGAAGCAATATATTAACAAGATCTGTGAGAGTCCTACTATATAAGACACTCATAAGACCAGTGTTATTATATGCCAGTGAAACCTGGACCATTACAAAAGCCAACGAGAATATTCTCCAATGTTCAGAAAGGAAAATATTGAGAAGAATATATGGTGCAGTGTGTGACAATGGGGTATGGAGAAGACGGTACAACCATGAACTATATGCACTCTTTATGGATACTGAAATTAGTAAGTATGTAAAACTTAAGAGATTAAGATGGGCAGGACATGTAATCAGAAAAGAGGAAGCTGAAATACCAAAGAGGACACTCATAATACAACCGGAGGGCAGAAGGAAGAAGGGAAGACCAAGAACGCGGTGGATAGACGAGGTGAATGGTGATGCTAGAAGTTACGGAATTGGAAGATGGCTGCACTTGACCGTGACAGATGGAGAACCTTTCTTGGGGAGGCCAAGACCCAGTGATGGGTTGTCGAGCCAATGATGATGATGATGAAGTAATTTGTATCCAATATCCATACCTTTTCAGTGTATGCCACTGTCAACAGTTATACCAGAAAATTTACCTTCCTAGTTCTACATTGCTGGTTCTACATTATTAATGAATACAGATTCAGTTTATTCTGAGTATATGTTGGGGTTTAGTTTCCCACTTTGTTGGATTTCCACACGCTATGTTCAGTGTTGTTATGCTGGCTGTGGCTTGCAAACTAACACTCCCATTGCATGTCATTGGTCCGTTCCATATGGTGCTGCCAACAGTTTTAAGAGTGCGGTTTTAAATTTCCATGCAGACTGGATTCCTGGGTTTTCTAATTATCCTATCTTGAAGAAGGAGGTTTGGGGCAGAGCCCCCAAGAATTAAGAAAAGTTAGTTTAGGTTTGGCATTTTAGGTTAGGCATGTTAGCTCAAGTTTAAAGAGTTTGGGGGCCAGTGGTGTTCTAGACAGTGACAGCGACTGACACCACAGACCCTTATCATGTTTGCAGCCCTGATTCCAGCACCATGTGACCCAGCATACACTTGCGCTGTCTTGAGCAGCTGATTCTGGTGTGTGCACTTTCTTTCCGAGCGATATTGTAGATTAGTTTTCTGTGAACTTCTTACCGATTTTACCTATATTAAAAATGTTCTTAGAAACAAAATGTGCCTATTATATGGATTCTAAAACTTCTGGAGAATAATATTACATTAAATTTGGCCGCTTCTCGTGTGTAAAAAAAATAGTAACCTATTCAGCAAAGTGGGAAACTATCCCCTATGTGTGTATACTTCCAATGCAATGAGGCGTTTCATTTTCATTTTTACCCCAACTTTGTTATTATTGTATCTTTTGCATACACAACCAGCTATGCAGTACCTTTTGCAGGCCAGGGTACCCCAGAGCCAGATTGCTATTCCTGATCTATATTAATGATATCCCAAGTACGGATGCGGGGAATCTGATTGTGTAAGCAAGTTGGTGTAAAAACAAAAATGAAAAACCTCATTGCATTGGGAGTATACAGATATATGTATTCATCATTAATGTACAACTGGCAGTGGCTAGGGAGGTAAATTTTCTGGTATAACTGTTGTGAGACTGCAAGGTCCACGCAATGGATTTTTCTTAAAAGATGTCAATGTGTGGTAGTAGATGGAAATCATTTTCAGCATGTTCTATGACAAAGGTAGTTGATTATTCTAACTATAGGCCTAATTCAGAAATCCGTGCGCTTAATATGCATACATATTCCCTCTGCCAGTAACTCTGGTAGAACTCAAGGTACACATCATGACTGCTTGCCATACAGAATGCTATAAAACATATGACACGAACTCCAGTTCCTTTTGGACGTGAAACCAATCGGGCACGTAGAACATTAATTTATACTCTGTGACAGGAACTATAAGAGTTTATGGTGTTTTTCACTGTTAACTACGTTTTATGTAAACATATTCGATATGTAACATGTGTTGGATGTGTAACTTAACTATGAGAATTTCTGCTAGCTGTATGTGTGAATATTGGCAGAAGAAGTGTTTTACTTTATTTAAAAAGAATGAAGGGTTATGTACTTGAGCCTTTACCAACCAATGACTTCCAGGCCGCTGAGGATCGTGTGTTCTGAACACATCACAAAAATAATGTCTCTGTACAAGGATTCTACCAGTGCATTCTTTTTTAAAGCAAAGCTAAAGTGCTTTACCATTGCTGCATCAAAACCGTTCTTTTTCACATTTTGCTGCAGCTTTGCTTTACCCCCACTCTACTGCCCATGCACCAAACTCAAATCTCGCTTTACAACTGATGGTGGCGTAGATGATCGAAAATTTCCTTTCTGAGTTTTAACATCTTTGTTCAAATTCCCGAGTACGAACGCCTTCCTTCACACAGGTAGTACCATTTGATTTTACCTGTACATCATATTGTACAATATTTATTATTTACATCCCCGTATATCTGTCATTTGCACGTGTCTTAACCATGTTGGAGGGCAGTACATGGTGCCGGTTTCATTGAGCAAGCTCTCAGCTGATCGACTTTGCCGTTCTTTTTTGTCTGCAGCACTCATAAAGCACTTTACAGGTTTGCTTTAAAAAAGTCCTCAAGGTACCGTGAACTAAAATGTGAGAGATATCACATGCTTAGCTGCAACAGTGACAGAATTCTGTGCTGAAAACTGAAGTTATATTCATTATGCACACTAGTATGCACTTCACTTATTATTATAAGGACTCTCTAGATTTCGAAGAACAAGATAACATGAAATTTGACCATTTTCCATAAAGAAAAGAATGAAAAAACCCAGATATGAGTTATAAAAACACCCCTCCTATCTTTAATGTATACATGTGTACAAGGTTTATATTTTACTTTTTAAAGAATGTACAGCCGTTCTAGTTGGTATCCTGCAGTACTTCCCTCAACTTCTATTCCATATACAAGATTAGGGAAAGCGACTTGATATTTTACAGTTTTTAATTAATTTGTATCCAATATGCTGGCTAGTTGTTTTAATATAAAAATTCCTGAGCTGTCTTCATTGTGTATCTTTTCAATGTATGCCTCTGTCAACAGTATACCAGAAAATTTACCTTCTTAGCCAGTGCCAGTTCTACATTATTGAGTAGGGGAGACTGGGGACACTTAATACATAGGGAGATTTGATACACCCCATCTAGCTTATTACCTGTATGATTAGAATTGGCTGTAACTCATGTCACATGATTTTTAGTTCCCCCCATTTAGTGCTGTTGTTTAGAACACACTGCTCCACACATTTTGAAATTTATTTGAAAAAATTTTATTTTCCTATCTTAAAGTAAGTGTTTTTTCTTTTATAAAAATGTGTCTCACTTGCCTGATTTATATTTTTGGCTGAATTAACATGTTATATCTAAAGATACACGTAAAATGCATACATGCTCCACAAACTTCAGCTCTCAGGTTAGGTCCAATGGATTTATAACATTTTTAATGAAAAGTGGGCACATGGGGAGACTTGATACACCATGTCTTATTCAAAATTATTTTTTTAAATATGCATTTCTCTAAATATTTATCTTTATTTGTGACAAATACTGTTTCTTTTGGCCTAATTTACAGAATGATCCCTTAACCTGTAGTAATAGTCCTAGGTTTGAATTTAATAAAGCTTTTTAACTATTCAACATTTTTTTGGCTGTTGCAGTTGCACTATGCATGCAATAGCTTGAGTTACCTCAAATTTAAGGGAGCAAGTGACAGGGCAATACCCAACAGATCAAATAGAATTGTCCATTGATTCGAGACCGTAACTGAAACAAACATCGATGATTGGAGTGTTAAGTTGGATTAGTCGTATTGAAGGCAGCAAATTTAAATGGTCAGATTGTGAATATATCAGCACCATTCATTGTGAACAAACTGAAAAGAAACTGTCACCACCCATGTTTCAATACAAAAATTATAGAATCACATGTTGTATTTGCAAAGACAAATTTGAAGGACACCTTTTTCAATAAGAGCAAACCTAACATGATTAGTATGAAAAATTTTGCCTAATCATAGCCTAGAATTTTTATTTTATCTAGACTGCGCTGATTTTTGAACTTATAAATAAAAGTAATGTTAAATTCTTGTAAATTGTTAATTAGCATACTCTTTTGTATATTGTATCAAGTCTCCCAACCTTAAAATTGTATGTATGAAGTCACTCACAGCTGTGATAGTAGTAAAGCCATGTTGATTGCTTGTGCCCTTTTTCAACGGGTCTGACTTCAGTTATTAAATAGAATAGAATTTGTTTATTCCATTTGAACCTGTACAGTACATGGAATCTTTCTGATATAATGTGCAGTGTTGTGTGTTTGTAAGGGAATACATAACGCCTCTGCTAGGCCCATCCCCCCATCCCTGTCTTATTTTTTTCATTTTTTTCACTTTAACAGTTATGCAGCCTTCGGTCCTGAACCTGAAAACGGTTTGTGTTAGTAGGTTAATGTTTGAGTGTCAACCTTATGACATCAAACCAATACAAGTGGGACTTGTCCAAGGGCTAGTCCAGACATTCATTGTTTGTGAAGCATGTCTTCCAGCTACTTAAATGAAATGTTTCCATACTCCACCATCATTTCACTGCTCCCCTAGGCCTGAGCATTGTTCATAGGCTAGTGTGTGTTGTCACCCTTGAATTCAAACCAATAAGAGATTGGCTCACCCAGGTGATAAGGAGATTCAATGTCAACTTTAAATAAAGAAAACCACTAGAGCAGCGGTTCCCAACCCATGGGCCACAGCGCACTTGTTGGCTGTGGGCAGCGTGTTACTGGGCCCTGGATGCTGGTCGAGAATCTAAGTCAAGGTAAATATTGCCGGAGCTTCAGGGGTAGAAATGGGAACAATCGAGTGAAAACATTCATATGAATGATAAATTTACTAACTAGAGCAGTAACTAAGCCTTTTGATATTTCTTTTAAGAACTACTTTCCTAAAATTGAAGGTGAAATCCATTTGAAGAAGATTACCTAAAAAAGTTGAAAGTATCTTCAAGTCAAGAGGACTCATTAATTGAACTATTATGTGACCAAACTATAAAATCGTTTTTTATAACACCACCATTGGTCTCGTTCTGGATAAATGTTCAATAAGACTATCCAGCAATTGCCGAAATTGCACTGAGACGCTTGATGGGCTTTTCGACAACCTATCTGTGAACGAGCCTTTTCAAGTTTACTTTAAAAAATTAATACGGGAATAAATGGTATGGTGAGAGTGATTTGAGGCTATAACTATCCAGTTTTAATCCAGATATTGACTCTTTTGTGGGGGACAATCAATGTCAAAAATCCCATTGAGTTTTTTTTTTTTTAAATTTATTTATTTTTTTTACTATGACCACTTGTTTTTGTTACAGTTTTTCCAGCTGAGTGAGTACAATAAAGTTAATTTCTTTATGGAAAATTATTTTTTAATCCTTCTTGTACAGTTTGTATTACTACTGACTGAAAATGTTGACACTTGTGCATATAAGTATATATAAAATCACTCTCAACGTTCCATTTATTCCTGTATATAATACATACACATTGTATTCCAAAGCAAAGAACTTCTCTGTGAGGAATACGAGGAATGAGACCGTTACATTAAGAGTCGGAACCGTGCCGTGCTATTATTAAATCTACAGAACACTACACTAGCTGTTATGAAAACATTCTCCTTACGTTTTTTTTATTTATGCCAGACGTTACTAACTCGTGGGCTGAAACACATGCATACTCTAATCAAAGGAACATCACGTAATTATACACACTTGAAATAAGTAACAAAATATTAAAATAAAACTACATGTAAGGAATGATAAGGAACTTAAGTGCCTGCCAGATATTTTTTACTTTGTTAATAGAGAATCTCGCCACGTGCGGTGGCAACAATCACATGCCATCAGCCAATAAGCAATCGTCTAGCCACCTGTGACGGCAGCCCTCACCTCCTCCTCCTCCACCACTACCACCTCCTCTTGCCCCTCTAAGTAGCAGTCCACCCCACAGAGAAGTTCTCTGCTTTGTCTGACAATATATGTTATATATATACAGTAAAACCCCGATTTAACGTTTTCCCACATTTTACGTTAAATTTGAAAACCCCAAACATTACCACATTTAAATGAATGAATAAGAAATTCGATTTAACGTTATTCCTTGTACTGCAAAACCCGCTTTTAACGTAAACAATTTTTGGCTATCAAGTTTTTTTTTCCCTCGGAAATGTCAGAAAAATGCTAAAATGTAATCTTTGATATATCACGCTTTACAGAGATCTGGCAACGTGGGTAAGCCTCCCTCTCGCCTTTGTGCTATTTGCCGATTTCTGTAGCGTCAGGCTGACCGCGTGGTGCGTGACCTTGGTAGCTTACTCTCGTGGCCCGCACAGAACACATGGCCCATTTGCTTTTGTGCTTCCCGCATGTATCGTGTAAGCAAGCGTACATCTTATCGTGGTTTACGAAGCTTATTTTATACATCACTCTTAATTTTTAAGCTTGAGTGATGGCTACAAAGAAGAAAACACTGTCTCTCAGTGACAAAGTGCGTATCATATGCGAAGTTGAAAAAAATCCAACGGTTAAAGTGTCCGAAATGGCGAGGCGGTTAGGCATGGCTACATCAACCTTGGCAGGAATTTTGAAAAACAAGACCAGCATTTTAGAAGAGGAAGGAAAGTGTGGCTCAACATCTAAGAAGAGGAAAAACATTAAGCACTCACCGCATGAAGAGTTGGAAGAAGTATTGATGGAGTGGTTCAATGGTGCACGTGCACAAGGACTCCCAATAGATGGATCGTACATCAAAGAAAAAGCATCCCTTGTTGCGGCAAAACTTGGCATAGAAGACTTCAAAGCTTCGAATGGATGGCTGGATCGATTTAAGAAGAGGCATGGCGTTACTTGCAGGGCAGTGTGTGGAGAGAGTGCTGGTGTTAATGATGACACTGTGCAGCACTGGAAGACAAACACTCTACCATCCCTACTGGAAGGCTATGACCCGCGAGATATTTATAATGTTGATGAAACTGGACTCTTTTACCACCTAATGCCTGCTAGAACTCTAAGCCTAAAAGGTGAAGCATGTCATGGTGGCAAACTAAGTAAAGAACGCATTGTCACAGTGGTCCTTTGTGCAAACTCTGGTGGCACCCATAAATTCAGCCAGTTGTCATTGGCAAGTATGCCAAACCAAGGTGCTTCAAAAGGGTCGTAACGCTGCCATGCAAGTATTACAACAACAAGAACGCATGGATGACCACAGTACTCTTCACCAAGTTTTTACAGTCTTTCGATGCACAAATGGGTGCAACGAACAGAAAAGTAATTCTGTTCATGGATATGTGCCCTGCTCATCCATTAGACCAGTCACATCTGAGAAATGTGAAAGTACACTTCTTTCCTCCTAACTGCACCAGCAAGTTACAGCCCCTGGACTTGGGAATTATTCACAGTTTCAAGGCCAAGTATCGTAAAACACTAGTCAGGAAAGCTGTAGCATACATAGACAGGGGAGACAAGCTGAAGCTGAACATATTGCAAGCTATGCACATGCTGACAGCAGCTTGGAATTCTGTATCGACAGATACAATTGTGAACTGCTTCAATAAGGCTGGCTTTGGAGACAGAAGAGCAGATGAAGTAGACGTGCAGGAAAATGCTGATGAAGAGGACTGACAATTGATCTGTGAGGATGATCCAGTTGACTTCGAACTGTATGTGACTTGTGATGACAATGTTGTCACTACTGAAGTTCAGGATGTGGAGGAAATCTGTTCCAGCAAGGTGCAGGGAGATGAGGAGGAGGAGGAGGAGGAAGAGGAAGAGGAAGAGGAAGATGATGCTAATGAAACTTCAAATCAAACCCCAACGTTTGGAGATGCTGTGGCAAGTTTTGAAGTGGTGAGGAACTATCTTCTGTCTTTCGAGGTGGATGCAAGCTACTGTTCAACGCATAAATGAAGTAGAGAGGGACATCTTGAATGTCCAACAGCGGCGTCCAAAAAAGCGGACAACTCTTCTAGATTTTTTCAGAAAATAGAAAGTTATGTTTGCTATTAGATATTCTTTTTAAGCTAAGGGGAAAAAACATAATTCCAAGATTGCCTGTTGGGCCTAGGCCACCCTAAAACGGCTCTTTTCAGAGCCAACAGGGACCTAATGGGGAAGTGACGTGACTAATATAACCTCTCCTTCCCAAATCAACCTCTACCGACACGTGGCGGGTCCTGAGTAACGCTAAAGAGGCTCTGGTGATTGTATTTCAATTGCATTGAATACAATGACAGTAGTGCATCCTGAGCAACGCTAAATAGGCTCTGGTGATTGTATTTCAATTGCATTGAATACAATGACAGTAGTGCAGTATAACATGCAGCACAACAGTGAGCTGCATTACTGGCGTTGAGCAGCAGCCGGCCGGCCTTCAACAGCTTGCTAGATGAAAGGTTGCTGGCAGACAGGTGGCTAGGGGAAGTTAGAGGAAGCGGACGTGGTCATAGCAATGCACAGCTGTGAGTGGAAGGGGATCCTGAACATGGCAAGTATTTGGTTGTCACCTTTAATGCCATTAAATTAAGTTTTTTACATTAGTTCTTCTTTGATTTCTTAAAAATAGCAAAACCCCTATTTAGTGTAAACCCCCATTTAAGGTAAAAAATTTTGTACCCCCAGGAAAATGTTAAATGGGGGTTCTACTGTACATGTGAAATGTATATAGGTGTCTATTTGTGTTTGTGTGTTTATATTTTTTACTTGCATATTTACTTAGAGGGCCTCAAAGTTTTTTTGTTACAAAATCAGTGGTCTGCAAAGCTAAAACGGTTGGGAACCGCTGCACTAAAGAAAACCAAAAGCATCGGAAAGTTTCTATGCACTCGATTTTACATGTAACAGGATGTGTACAGGTAAGGGGGGAAAAAAAAAGCGGACCGACTAAAATATCTAAGTTGCCGATATGAGCCACTGTGTATGCCTAGCGGCATTCACATGATAGCAGGGAATGTATTGAAATTTGTTCTAGTGTCAACTGTTGTCCAACTACACAGGTCTAAGGAAGACGCATGGACACTGGTGTGAACAAGGCTCTGAAATCAGCTACCAGAGCCGGTCCGCTTTTTTTTCCCCCTACCAGAGTCTGTCTGCTTTTTTCCCCCCTAACTGTACAAACAGTTACAAATGATGGTATACAAATGTTGACAGTTTAAATTCAATACAACAGGGGTTGTCAAAGTTTTCATTAAGGGGGCCACACTAACCATCGGAGGTGAAGTTATAACTTAAGATTAACTTATAACTTATTTTGAGATAATACACATATTTCGCTTTGTAGGCTGATGTGAGGAAGAGAGGAATTGTGAAATGCCTCGATTTATAGTGGTTCAAAAGTGTGTTTGGGATTTCAATCACTTCAACTTAAATAATAATGTGAAACGTTCAGTTGCAGTGGAATTAGTTTTGAAGATAATGGGTATAATCATGAAAGTAGTTACCAAAGCAGCAGCATCATGTAAATTAGCCTTTATTGTAAATATCTTATCATTTTGCAACACATTGTACTGTGTTTCTGCAAATGATCAACAATGTGTGATCACTAGGGTTCGAATGTTTATGACATGTCATATTTTTATCCTGACCTCCGTTCTAGCTGCAAACACAAATTAAACACAAACTGCATGCTTGTTATCCTAATCGAACCATTTTTATTTTGCATATAACGTCATATTTTGGTCATTTTCATGGTCTTGGTCATATTTTAGCCATATTTCTAATTTATAATTTAACATCATACAGTGAACTCTCTATAATTCGGACCTGAGTATGCCGGACTTCGGATAACTTGGACAGATTCTTGGCGATCCAGACCCAGATCTACAGCCATTCTATGGCCACTTCAGAACTGCAAGAGAAGTAGTTATTTGAAAGCAACAGAAACAATGTGTACACAGAAGAACATTTACAGTTTCTTTCAGCCTAAATCTTCTCAGAAAAATATGCTCACAGTGCCACATCAATCATAATATTGTACTAATAATGTAACAGTGTGTATTTCAGACTCTGACTAGAAATTTCAATTCCAATTGTAAGTGTTAATATTATGTTCTGCCTCATACGTTTTGTTATTGCAGCTTAAACATGAAATTTCATTACTTAAATACCATTTCCTAATTTACTCTCCATAAGCCGGACATTTCATAACTCGGACAGACCCCCACCCACTTTAGTCCGGTTTTTCAAGAGTTCACTGTATTTCAGTTACAAATTCGGTAAAGGAGCACAATTATACAGTGTATGTACTTCATAAACGAGTTAAATTTGAAATTTATTTAATTAATTTCATGTTTATGCCAAATTAATAGGTAAATAAATTTCAAAATTAATACAATTGTTCATATTTTATAGGGACACGCAAGATCTACAAAATATTACAAGTTTTTGGAGCTGATGAAATGAGCAAACAGAAGCAAATTCTCTAAAAATAAAAGTTCATTATAAGTAAAACTGTAAATCACCAAAAAGGTTAAAAGGTGATTATCTGATTGTATCATATGATGTAAGAATTTAGTGTCTTTAAAAGTTTTAAATTGGAACATTTAGTTTTTGAAAATATGTTATTTTATTAGGTCATATTTAGGATTTTTAGGTCACATTTAGTCATTTTTAATGGCATATTTGCAGTCATATTTTCCACTTTTTTAGGTCATAAATATCCGAACCCTAGTGATCACCTTACTACTTCATTAAAAATCTTAGTGTTTAATTTTATTTCATCATTCATAATTCATAAATAAACAAATCTAATACAGGCTCACATTTTATATACCGGTATATACAGGGTGTTAATGAATAACACCGAAATATTTTACCTGTGTATAAAGGAACATAGACAAGCAACTTTTATTAGGAGATTTTTTCTCTATGGACTTTAATTTTTCCTGTTACAGCATAAAATCTCCCAGGGCATGGCCGCCACTGACTTCTAACATTTGAAAAAAAAATGCAAAACAAAAGAACTTCGTTGTTAACACTGGAGTTATGAATAAAAGAACTAAGGCAGTGGAGGCCAGTCATGTGATTAGTCTAAAATTTTTGCAGATTATGAAAACTCTAAATTATGACATAGCTGTTGATGAATGATTAAGGATCAGGTTTTTATCAATCGTTAAGGAGGCTTGAAGTCAATTTAATGAAGATTTTAACCTTATTTTGCTTAATTACTGACTTATGAGCACCACATACTAAAGACTTTAATGCCCTGTAGCATACACATTTTACATCATAGAGCAAAAGTCTCCTAATAAAAGTTGCTTGTCTATGTCCCCCTCTATACACAGGTAAAATATATGTGTTATTCATTAACACTCTGTAGATATGGCCCCCTAACCATAGTTTAGCAAGCCCTGCAATAACAAGATGAAAATACAAAACATTAATGATGAATTCTTTACTATTGTTACACAATATTAGATTTACAAATAAATGATGAATTTTATTATTATGCCTTATATCTATGGATGTTGAATGATTCCGATGTTCCATGTAAAAATGAGAGTAATAACGTATTAAGCCAGGAAAACTGGTGCTAAATAAAATAATATCTATATAATTTTATTACTGTATTTTGATTGCCATGAAAAAATTATCTTATGATAAAATTATAAATTCATTTATGGAATTTTGACTGATCCTCAGGTGGTGGCAGCAGACGGTCAAACCCAACTCCTTTGTGAATTTCCACTCCCAGGATGAGAGCCACTTTGAGCAGGATGCACTGAAGTTGTCTAATACTGATATGGTCAATAACACCAGTACAGAACTTGCCGAAAAACATCTTTGCACCCAGAGCTTTCAGATCTTGGATAACGAAAGGCCAGAGATGAAGCACATTGTTGCGAGACAGTCTATCACGTTTCTCTAAAACAACTTTTGCTCCTAGTAACATGGTCCTGCTCCTATTATCAGTACCCTGGTGTTTGGACAAGCCTTTCCTTTATTATAACATTCCTGACTGGCTCGCTTGTCAAATTTGGTCCAAAGAGAGTTCTCTTTCCAAGGTTGAAGCTTTGACTTGAGTTTAGGATAAAACTGAGGGAAGACTGTATGCTTGATGCCTAGAAGTTCACATAGACATCTGTGATGCCTTAGGATGGCCTTGAGAGTTGTGGCAATGTAGAACTGTGAAGCGGATCGCCCTTCTCAAAGTTGGGATGCCACTTTTTATCAGCTCCTACCTTGTCTAGAAGATTTACAGGAACCGGCCACGACTGCTCAGCGTATACACCAGGGGTTCTTCTTATCTCGGGTGCTGGTTGGGTAAATTGATTATTTAAGGGTTCTTATTACTATGATTGTCCAATGAAGACCCAAAGTTGACTGGTAAGATTATTATTTATTTATACCAAAATCACTCAAGTCAGTTGCAGAATTATGGAGCTGAAGTTTGAATTTCAGGGGGGGGGTAGAATGATCTAACTTCACTATATAACGTTTTTATCTGACGTTCTCGTCCTCTATTTAATGCTGGATAATGTCTCCTTATATACTCCGTCGACCACAGGTACTTACATGTTTTTCACTGATTCTACAGTGAGTCCCATGCAAGAGTTGGCCAATGACGCGGGTTTCTGCGTCGCGGCTGGCACAGCTCCAACTCCCGAGCGATCGGGTGAAATATCTATGCAAATAATGCCGCGGTCATTGTAATGATTCAGGTTATCACATTTGCAGTTAAAATTACAATGAAAATAACCACGTACCTCATCACAAGAGATGTTGAAAATGTTCTCCTCTTGCATAAGCACAACACTGACACCTTTTTTAGGGAATTATCTTTCACGCGCGTAAATTCAGCTTCCGAGATAGAGTTAATTTCTCTTGTGATATTGTCTTTAAGTTCTTCTTGTGTATGGGAAATTGACCGATACACTTTATTTTTCAAGTTTCCCCATAAATAATATTTACATACTGTTAGAAGAACTTGATGACAATATCACCTAGGCCTATCACAAGAGAAAGTAACTCTGACTCGGAAGCTGAACTTATGCGCGTGAAAGAAAATTTCCTAAAAAGGTGCCAGTATTGTCTGGATGCAAGAGTAGAACATTTCCATCACCTCTTGTGATGAAGTACATGGTTATTTTTATTGTAATTTTAACTGTAAATGTGATAACCTGAATCATTACAACGACCGCGGCATTATTTGCGTAGATACTTCACTCGATCGCTCGGGAGTTGGAGCTGTGCCAGCCGCGACGCAGAAACCCGCGTCATTGGCCAACTCTTGCGTGGGACACACTGTACAAGGTGGTATAGGCTATACTGCAGCCTTACCGCAAGTTCCTACGTAGTCAAAGATAATACTTGGAAAAATACTGTTAGTGACAGGGATCAATCCCAGATCACTAGATATCTTATTAGAATATAGGAGAAGCCCTGTGCTTCCCTATATAAATATTAATTGTAGAATATGGACCCCACGCTACTCGTGTGGTCGGGCAGAAATATCAGAGTACTCCTGCAGTCTATGACGACTCGCCAGGAAGTGCTATTACAAACTCTCCATCATTCTATCCACCCATTGTTCCTTCAATATACCCCTACTTTTCACACACAACAAATAAAAACTTATGTTACTACATTTTCGAGCTTTTTCAATTGTAAACTCGTTTTTCATTGGCTAGCAGGCTCTGAGCGTCTGATGCTACGGGCTTGCTGCTCCTGGGTTTAACGCATCTCTCTCTTCTCAGAATTTAATAACAATTCTGCTAAAAGTTATACAGAGTTTATTTCCCAGTGCTATTTCGTAGAGCTCGGCTATTGAGAGCCTCTTACCTCTATTCATACAGTTTTTGGTTGAAAAGAACTACACTCCAGTAACAATAACTGTCTCCGGTTCCCTGTGGTGAATGCATACAGAAGATGGATTTTACTCGTAAAATACATGGAATTCCGTCTGAGACATTTGTATGTTAAAGTCCCAGCTACTATTAACTTTAATATATTTTATACTTGTAACCTTTTAATATAATCTTTCAGCAATGTAATATTCTTACTCTGACTATTGTTTTTCATTAAAGTAATATTTTTAATTTGAATATTGTTTTTCAGTAATGTAATCTTTTTACTTTGAATAATATTTAAATCTATTAGCATGTCATGATCATGGTATTTATTTGGTTACCAGGATCGTGACCTTATCAACTGATCAAACACATCAGATGTCAAAGCAATTTCTAGTGGCACTGGCTGTTTTCTAAGCTCCATAGTTTAGATCTGGCAAGAAGTAAATCTTATATAGGAATGTTTTCATCTTTCCATGAGCATTGCCGTACACCAAATAAGAATTAAAGAAATTAAAGAATATCAAGAGAAATATTATGCTCATGTAGTCGGATGCCAGAGTCTCACATCCTTAAAGATGATCCTAGAATACAGACCACAAGGGAAGAGAGAGAAAGGAAGACCCATGAAGAGATGGAGGGGCCAGCTTATTTGAGACGACGGAACAAGTTCCTAGGCCTAATCCCTGACATTGATGAAGATGATTTATGGAATTTAGCACAGGAAAGTTTGATGTAGATCCTTCAGGGTTATCAAGTATGTGATGTATATCTACCAACCCTAGGAACAGGGAACTAGTCAACCAAGCCAATTACACTAATAATATGTGGGATAAGTTTCACATGACCAGTTGGTTCCACTTGTCACTAGCACTATTAAACCATCCCAGTAGAACTGAAAGATGTTTTGGAACCCTGGCAGAACTACCATATTTTATGAACTATAAGACGCTCCGGACCATAAGGCACACCGTGAATTTAGGATGGAAATTTAATTTAATTCTAAATGAAAAATTTTAAAGGGAATAATATACTTCAATGCATAAATAAATTATAGCCTTGTACAATGGAATCAGTATAAATCACTTCTAACTTAAAACGTCCATTGTAAGAAAATCTCTTCTGTACAGGTGGCATAGCGTAAATTTTAACAACTGAACTAATTTCTCATGAAAGACTGGAAATACTTCTACATCCCTTCACTCAATTCAGCATATGGGAAGTGTAACGGGACAAGGCTGTTTAGAGGGCATTGCCTTCATTTAAGCCACCTGGCAAAGAGAACTCCATTCATATAAAAGAATTCAATATTCCTTTCGTTTCACATGGTATACCTGGCTTCCAGCTAACTTATCCAGGTAACTTATCCTTACAACATCTTCTTTATGATTATGGTATTACAGGCAATATTTACCGTAATGATAATATCTGTAAGTTTACTTCGGACCGTTAGATGCATCCATTTTTCCAGACTCTGTTTTCAAAGTAAAAAAAGTGTTTCTCATGGTCCGAAAAATATGGTAAAGGCCGAATTGGATATTTACTTACCATCAATCATGCGAAGTCCACATTTGCTGCTACCAGCCATTGCCCTAGTCTGATGTTTGGGGTAGACTCATGAATATTTCAGTATCGGCATGTGCGAGAAAACGCGTGCAAAAAGACAGTAGTTGACGACATGGCAGGGAATGTGGATATTGTTGAGTCAAGCGTTTTCAGGACAGGGACACAAGTGAAAATGGCAGAAATGATAGGGATGGAGCTAGACTAGATTAGAGCAGTAGATACAAGGATGTATTTATATATGTATCATGGAATAAACCGGGAATAGAGGGAAGTTCTTACTTATGTATTTATTCTATGACTTCTATGGCAATAGACAATTCCTCAGCAAGCCAAAGGAATATTATATATTTTATGGGACCCGAAGGTTTATTGCCGCAATTACCTGAGCCCACCATTCAACTTTCTGTGCTAACTCTATCCAGTCATGCCTCGCAAAACCTACTTCCCTTAAATCTATCCTAATATTGTCCACCCACCTAAGTCTAGTTCTTCCACGTGGTATTTTCCCTTCGGGTCTCCCAGTCAATACTTTCGAGATATGTCTTTCCTCCCCATGCACGCAACATGTCCGGCCCATTTCATCCTCCATGATTTAATTACCCTCACTATATCCAGTGATGAATACAGGTTATGAAGCTGCAGTTTTCTCCAGTCCCCATTTTCATCTCTCTTATGCCCAAATATTTTGCACCCTGTTCTTGATCAGTCTCAAATTATGTTCTTCCTGATCAGTTAGCAGCCATGTCTCACATCCATATAATACAACCGGCAGGATAATAGTCTTATAAATCTTTATTTTTAAGTTGATAAAACAAGTTTCATCACCCACCACAACCTGAGGGCATAAGTTCCTAGCAGCAACATCAGCATATTGCCAGGAGGAGAAATTACAAGACACCTAAATACTGTCATAGCTGATGTGCAGACTACATTAAATTCATAAATAAAATTTCAGGAACATACGATTATACAATATATTATACAATTGAAAATAATTCCTTTAAATATTTGACATGCGGTACTGGTATCATGGATTAACATTCTGGTATTCTTTAATATTTAAGGAGCTGTGAATCAAAATGCACTGTCCATAATAAATCATTTTTCAGGAGAGAGGAAAACTAATAACTCCTAAACGTTCCAGAATATCAAAATAAATTTTACGTCAAATTGTAGTGTGCGATACATACACATAACCCTGTTTAACAAAAAATCATATTTTTGTGTTATGTCATGTTGAGAGCGTTTTGAATTAGTCATACATAAGAAAATATCAAGTTTTTTGATGAATAAAAGTTTCCAAAATTTATTTTCATGATATTTTCTGTTCAAATGTCAATGAAACGGACAGTGATATTCAACACATAATATATGGGACACTTTTAACAGTGTTCCAATCCTAATTTTAGATTTGTCACTTGCTCTTTACAGAAAACAATAGAACTTCAAACTTATTTTGAAACAAACTAGCATACTGAAAGCTGAAATCTATATGCATCACTTTAAAGTTATAAACCACTTAAACTCTGTCAATATTTGAGGAGTGTCAATTCAAAATGCGTTTAGTCCACAAATAATGATTTTTCATGAATTACGAAAAACTGTTTGTGGCCAAACTATCAAACGAATTTGCAATATTTTTTCTGATCAGAATCAGTAATTAATATATAGGCCTAGTTAAATGTATTGGGTGTGTCAAATCATTCTTTTCATTTACATCTTTTATCGATAGTTAATGTTTCGAAAGTAATGGACTTAAAGCGTTTTGACCCAACACTATAATAATAGTAATTTAAAAAGATGAAAGTTAGTATTTTATTTAAGAATTACAATCACATCTGATCCCCCTAATACAAAGTGAACTATTGCGGAAGTAACAAATTGTCAAAATTTAAACAATTTGTTTTTCAAGCATGTTAAATCATGGAAAATCCATGCTCCTCCTCTTTTATTATTGACTGCTAATGACATCCTTTTTGGCGTCTGGTGAATGCTGCTCTCATTAGAAGAACACCTGCAACAATAGACGTCGTAAAAGTTCAACGCATCACCTGTTTCACACGTGATTCCGTCTAAAATGTGGACTCAACGTAATTTGCACCGAACCAAGTTCTGGACTGAACGCGTTTTACATCGAACCCCATATTTCAGGCTCAATTTTAACGGGGAAAGGTTGCGATTTGAGACAAAAACGTTATGTAGTATCATGCAGAACACCTCAGAGAATGCGAATCCGCAAAAAACTAATTACGATCGGAGGTTGACTTAACGGGTTTTGAACCGACACTCCTCATTTCATTTTTACAAGTGGTTCTTCCTTGTATAGTTCACATTCTTCCTCATTTTCATTTCCGTCTTCATTGCAAATTCCAGGCTGTTCATCTAAGACTTTGCCAATTGCAGTTCAGTCTCACTCCCCAAACCTCTTCTTCAGTAATCAGTCAACATCAGTTTTCTTTGTGTTTACTATCCATGCTTTTATTTATAAAATCTCAGTCTCGGGTATGGTCCCCAACTTAACTCCTCGTTTCAAAGGAGAGAGAAAAAAGTTTTGATGGGTGATCAAAACTGTATGTTGGTTCCATTTTAATGCTGACTGTAGATTTATTTTCTTTAAAAATATATGTGTCATATCGCTTGTTCCTGTTACTTTCTTTTCAAATTTCAAATTTTTATTACAAATTTTATTAATTTTTTGTTTATGTATCTGTGTAAAGTTACAAATACAAATAATAAAAATATAAATAATACAAAAACAATTATTACAATTACAAATATAAATAATACAACACAATTATTACAATTACAAAGCAGTATTATTTACCCCGCATGAGCATAGCTCATGTTCGGGGTCAGTTCAGTCATACTAAAATTATATTATAAATATTATAACAAAAAACAAACATATTATGAGTTTGGGCAAAAACAATAAGATTCTTCATATGAAATAAATAGATAAATAATAATATGAAAAAAAAAAATACATTATCATAACAGAGATAGGCTACAAACAAAATACCTCATGTTAAAACATTAAAAATTTACAATTAAGAATGAATAATGGAAAACAAAGTGAGTAAAAGTACCATTACAAGTTAGTTTTAATCAATTTGAGTACTTTGTTTTTAAACAATTTATTGTTTAGTTGTGTCAGAGTAGGGTTTCTTTTAAATAATTAGTTAGCTGACGTCCTTGAGTTGCCAGTCAATCCCCAGAACTCTCACTTCACCAACTTCTCTTTACATTTCAGTGTAACATTCAAAATCGATCATTTCAGAATGTTCCCGAAAGGACCTTTCCATCACCCCAAACATTTTATCAGCCAGGAGGTAAGAGTGTCCTCTGACTGGAAATATCACCGTAATGTTCTTGAGATGGGAAGATGATTTCCTAGGCAGTCATAAAATGAGAGCTTACATGACATGTGAGTTTCTATTTTGGCCCCTTGCAGCCCTCTGTGGTAGCATCAAACTGATATGTGTACCATCCCTCTATTGTTGCCGGCAACACCTACTTCATTTACCACCTTGTACAACTTTTACAGGCTCCGCAATGATTTTAGACGAATAACCTAGAGTGAGAATGTAGTGAGCGAGCCTTCTGAGTCCTTGAGACCTGTGAATCCCCTCTGTCCACGCATGCACGTAGATCCTTCCTGCTATTCACAGGGTACACAACAGTCCATTGTAAATTCTTTTTCAAGTTCGGTTTCTTTCAGTGTTAGTTAAGTATTAGTGTATACAGTTTTATAAAGTCAATATTTACAACATGCGTTATTTATGTGGACTTTAATATGTACGTACTATTATTATAGTTTTGTTATTATTCACATTATGCCTACAATAATTTTGAAGTTAAAAGGAAAAACATTACACAGTCAAACTCGGGAAGTTATTGCTAATGTTTATGACTATACGAAGGAGGAAGTAAAAGAAAAGGACCAGTTTGCAATTACAATTTATTGTTCCAAATTACATGAAAAATACATACAAAAGTTGATACACCACCCGAAGAAGCAGAGCTAGTGTTCGGGGGTGGTTCAGTTCAACATATTAGAAAAACTTACCGGTATACTAAATAATTACTTAAAACAATACATAATTTGGAGAAGTATGACAAAATATTATGTATAAAAGGTTAGAACATGTTCTATTTACAATACAAAGGTACGAGGTAATACAATAATAATAATAATAATAATAATAATAATAACAAAGAAATTAAGTTCTATCCAAATTTTAAAGTTTAATATGAAAAATGTTATAAAAGTAATAGTAGAAAACAAAAGTAATAATTATATAAATTTTATAATCTTAGACCTAAATTGTTTGTTGTTTAAGCTATTTAGATCAGGATGGTTGGTAATAAATGAATTGAATAGTCTTGGGCCGAAACTTGAACAGTGCTTAGCTCCAGCACTTGTAACATTCTTTGGTTCAAGTAATAAATTATATTGATTCCTTTGCGTGTTATATACGTGAGATTCTGACTTGTAATTGTCACGATGTTTATGTTTACACATGAGTATTTTAAACAAATTAAAAAATACCGTATTTATTTAGTTATTTCAATTAAAATTACTCTTATTTAAATACAAACAGAAAGTTGGTGTGTTATATTTTAGTGACTGTACTTCTGGCCATCACTTATCGATGACTTCTGACTCAACTCAATTGCAGCTGTCGGTAAGTACATAACTCGCTCTCATGCTTCCATTACAATCTTTCATTCATCTAAGTCAATTGCGATACCTGTAATAAGCGAATAGCTGGTCCTAGTTTCGGGTTTACAACTTAACATCTAAACTCATTCTGATTGCATGGTATCTATTGTAAATTCATTCCACAAGCAGATGGAAATCCTTGAAGATAATAATACAAGAATGAGTCAGCTGATATTTTTCAATCCTGCCACTTGTGCACCGTATGCAGGTGCAAACAAGGTCTCAAATAACTGATATTTCCGCATAAGTCACAAAGCACACTTTGTTCTGAAGCAAACACAGTATTTCAATGGCATTTTAGACTGAGAAGGAGTGCTTTTAGATACGGTACTTTCTGACTACACAGATTGATTCAGCATTACTGAAATAGGGAGAATTTGTATCGAGTTTCAACCAAGGATGGACTGAGCACATTTTGATTCACAGCTTCTCATTTTAACTGAAGTGATGAACTCCTATTAAGATAAATCTTACCACTCTGAACAGGCTTAAATGAATCTTACTTATCCAAGGAGGCATATAACTGTCCTCACTGTGACAGAAACATAGATATAAAATATATGGCTCAGTTAGTTTATTTATAGTAAGACTTACAAGATATTTATAACAAAGTATTATATAAAAAGAAGTATTTACAACAAATTGATTCATAGGTTTAGAAATATTTGCAACTTTTTGAATTGATGGTAATATAATTAATGTTCAAAGTCCAGCATAGGCGTAACCAGGCCAACCATATGGGGGGGGGTTATAACATCCACGGGGTCTGGGGAGTATGGAATACCCCCCAGGGAGAGGGCGGTCCGGGGGTACTCCCCCGGAAAATTTAAAAAATTAAGATGCAAAATAACGAGTTTTAAGCTTCCGGGGGTCCTCCCCCGGAAGATTTTAAAAATTAAGACGCAAAATAACGAGTTTTAAGTTTCCGGGGGTCCTTCCCCGGAAAATTTAAAAAATTAAGATGCAAAATAACGAGTTTTAAGCTTCCGGGGATCCTTCCCCGGAAAATTTTAAAAATTAAGGTGCAAAATAACGAGTTTTAAGCTTCCCACGCTTTATACTTGTATTAAGTAATTTATGGGCAGACTTAAAAAATTATACAATTTTCCTTCTTTTAATCAATGGGGGGGGTTCAAACCCCCAAAACCCCCCCCTCGGTACGCCTATGAAGTCCAGTAACAATTATTGGATAAGTCAAGACTTAAGATAAGTTAAACTAAACTGAACAAGGAATTTTTAAATGTCCAGTAGAACTGGCATCGGATATTATGTTGAATTTTATGGTTCCTAGTTATTTCTGGACTTTCGCCAGTGTGGTCTTGTGGTTGACTATAGATCCGTCGGCCCGAGTTTGATCCCCAATACCTCGGATTTTTCTGAGGTAGGGAGGTCTGGCAGGGGTGCACTCAGCCTCGTGATTCAAATTGAGGAGCTACTTGAGAAGTAGCGGCTCCGGTTATGAAAACCACCATTAACGGCCATGGGTGTTGGCATGCTGACCACATGCCCCCAATCCTGCCACCTGCCTGTGGTAGACGACGCAGCGGTCAGGTGGTAGGCAAAGTCCCTCTAGGGATGTAGGGCCATGGAGTTTAGTTTAGTTTTTAGTTACTTCTGGACAGGTATTCTTCAACAGAATAAAAATCTTAAGAGAGGATCTAAAGCTAGGTTTTTGTTGTAATAATTTTAGCTGATTTGGTAGACTTATTAGTCGTGGCTGCGTATACCATTTCAAATATTTTTAAGCCTACTTTCATAATGAAGAGGGTGTAAGTAGAGCTTATTATTTATGTAGTTTACTAAAATCACAAGAGTTTGACAATGTTGACCTAAATATAACACAACTTAATATCAATAGGCCTACTTCATTGTCTCAAAGAAAAATTGTTAAACATTTTAAAGAAGAAGACAACAACATGGCTGTGGAAACGTTGGCCTTTCAACACTCAACTTGGCGCTACCCAGATAGCCTAAGACTGTGATGATTCTGGCCGCAGAAGCCTATGGACTCATTCTTTTTTCTTGCTTAGTCTGTTAAAAGTACAGTTCTACACATTTCCCCAAAACCAAGATATTTTAAGAAAGTTTCTGTTGAACATAAATATGGACCTATGGTGCATTCCCAACCATGGTTTATATTCAAAGTACCAGTGTGTTTTCATTATGTTCGTCTCTACAAATTCATATTTAAATATCAAAGTTATCAGACTCAAATGTATTTAGTTATGCATAAATGCAACAGTCCAATATTTGTAAATTTACGGCATGAAACACAACTTCGTGAAGGTTTATAAGCACAGTATCAGTAGGCTTAGACAACCTCATTAAGTAAGAAGAAAGTCTATGAATAAGCTATCCAGAAGAGTGGGGCTGGAGAAGAGCGGTCTTGTGTTTGCTGGGTTGTGTAGCATGTGGCTGACCAAAACACAGTTTCATTTACATTCCTACAGATGTCATGTTGTTGTTTCAGTGTTAAGAATTCAGATAACGAATAGGACGAACATGCCCAGATAATGTTTATTTTATTTTATTTATTTATACAATTACAAATACATATTTATACAAGTAAAGTAAATCAGAACACATAAAAATTTCAAATATAACTACAACTGCAATTTAAAAAAGGAAAAGACAGGCTAATCTTACATAATTAATAATTAATAATTATTCTAGCACAAGAAATATTAACATTTGGAAATACATCCGAATGAGCAAGACTGCTCATGCTCGGGTGCAGTTTCAAAGACATCAAAGTGAGGAAAGAGGAGAGACAAAGAAACAGAGTGTAGAAAAAATGTGATTAACTAATGTAGAGAAAGTAAAAAATGTTAAACATAAATATATAAAAAGGAATGAAATAAAAAGTCTTCAAACAGCTAAAAAATCACAGAAAATGCTTTACATATCTATTAAATTTAACAGTGGAGTATACTGAGAGATCAGGTTACTTTCTGATCATTGAGTTATAGAAGCAGGGACCAAAATTAATGCTATGTTTTAATCTTGCGTGTATTTTTAAGTTTGTAATTTTAGCTTTGAGTTTGATTTAATTTATGCTTTCTTTACCTTTAAGATAATATTAATTGTAACCATTGTAAATTTGACATGATCTATAGCATTGTTGCTCAATGATCGAATAAACTCCATCTTTATTAATATTAGATGGAACTCTACAGTGAAGTGTTGATATCTGTAGCAAGATTGAGATCGGAAATACACACTAAACTTCACTAAAAGGTATATTTACCCAGGATGATCATTTCAACGGGTCTTCCCGCCATCATCAGCTGATTCCGACTGGTCCTCTAGCAGTGGGTGAATGAACTTGTCGATCAAAGTTCCTTGTATGCCAACTGAAATGTCAAAGTTTAAGAGATTTTTTCAGTTCTTTTTAATGAATATTTTTTCACAAACTATAAGATCTATTGGTTTTTCAACTTATTTTATATAGGCCAAACAAAAAGGAATTTAGACACAAGGAGAAAAGAACATTTTAGGAACATCATGAACAAACAAATTGAAAAATCCGCTTTGGCAATGCATTTCTGGGAAGTAGGCCATGAAATTGAAAATGAAATTGCACTACTATAACAAGTTGAAAAACCAATAGATCTTATAGTCTGTGAAAAATTATTCATTAAAAAGAACCAAAAAAACTCTTAGTTCATTCACCCACCGCTAGAGGACCAGTCGGAATCAGCTGATGATGGCGGGAAGACCCGTTGAAATGATCATCCTGGGTAAATATACCTTTTAATGAAGTTTAGTGTGTATATTTCCGATCTCAATCTTGCTACAGAAAACTCCATCTTGTACATCGTAGTTATCCCTACAATTAGGCATAACATTTATAAACCATAATGATATTATTTTATGCAGCAGAGATTCAACAATATTGTTTATCCTCCTTGGAAGTCCATTTTGCACTGAATCTCACGCTACAGCCGCTTTGCGTCCCCCTGCAGTTGAATAGCGAACGAGTTGATTCCCATTTTCGATAAATTCGCCGAACAATAACATCCGTGTTAATTCCACTAACTTTCGGCTGGCGGCGCTTAGTTATTCCATTCCCCCACCACGCAGACAGGTCAGTCAGACTTGTAAGTAGTCAGTGCACTGCGTGTGAACGATGGAGGTTGATATAATGACAAGTGAAAAGGGTAAGAAACTGTTGGTGATAGACGATTTAAATTCTGTTTCCATAAGTGTCTCGTCAACGGCGTTGATAGATAAAAGTGTTCGAAAAAAACATGCAAGTGTTTTGTGAAATGAAATTCTTTAAATTGAATTGTCAGTTTGCAATTAGACCATAATCATGAAAAGGATTACTCTGGTATATTAAACCAGCAGAGAGTCAGTAATATTGTCAAGAGAAAGGCTGAAGAAAATTTGTGTGAGCGCCCCTCCAAACGCATATGGCTCGAGTTAGCTAATGGTGATATTGACACTCTCACAACTCATGATTTGGTTAGAATAAGGAAAAATATTAATGCCACTAGATTACGCAAATTTCCGAATGACTTACCAGAATTACAAGAAGCACATTTTTAACCATACCTACTGCATGTAGGCAGTTCTAAGTCTGTGTAAAATGGGAAGGGAAATGTTATGGCACTGTTGTTAGCTGAGGGGAATCAACACGTACGCTATGGAAAAAAAAAGACAACTAATGGGAATCAACACGTCAGCTGTCAGATAAATACGGTGGCAGCTAATGGGAATCAACAAGTCCGTTTCGGAATCGTTTCGGTATCAGCCGAATCTCAAGCCCTTCTTGCATTCTTTTTTAAAGTTATGTGCATGACTATTTCTTACACTCCAGTTTGCTACAGCAAAACTAAAGCCCTTTATGGGCTCACTTAATAGATTGCCTTCAAAGTCCTTACTGTTTAGGGGGAATTGATTTTTAACCATCAAATGCAATTAGAGCAAACTTAACTCTATTCAGTAAACCAGACTTAAAAGAATGACTTTAAACTTGAACCTCCTCCCCCACCCCCACTTGTTAATACTCTGTGGTCACCTAAAGTTGATTATAATTGTTAGGTGAAAGAATGTTTATCTACAAAATTTTTTTAATATGTAATAAAAGCTTAAAGTGTTTTGCAGATGACAAGCGGTTTGTTCTTCTCCTGCTGAGATACGCGGTCCAATCAGAGACGGCGAGACGGAAGGAAGACCCTTCCTGCTAGCGGTACTTCGTTAGCTCGTACACGTGATTGGCGGTGAAAGAAAACACTTCTCATTTGAAAATTACTGTAATAAGTTAAATACATTTTATATGATAAATATTAGTTTTTTTTAATGTATTTTAAATTTTAAAGTGTATATATAAAGTTAAATATGATGCAAACAATAATTACGTAACAGCAAAATCCATGAAATATGAAAACACAAAATAGAGTCAGTGTCAAATAAGCATGTTAACTCAGAAAATGTCATTGGTTCTGGATTAAACTTGCATCACACAAGTAAATACATAAGCAACATTTTTTATATAAAAATGTATTGCGTAAAATCCTATATCAACTCCCCCCATATTTTAACACGATATTATCTCCATAAAACAGTTTAAAACACATTGATTTTAACACATATTCTCGGGAGAGATGTCTTCAAGAGTGATTTAGTCAACCCACCGCCCTAAATGGTACACTTTCTTTTATAGTACGAAATAGCAAAAAGTAGCAATATTTTCGCCATATTAATTGTACACATTGCATGATTGGATGTTGCCTGTGCGACGTCGTTTAGCGATGAACTATGACCAACATAACGATACGCGCACAATTCAATATGGTACTACAACTAAGGAGTTTGTGCTCCGCTTTCCCACTTAACTATGTGGACAGTATTAGGCATTATTTAGACTATCTGTACAAAATTTGTTACTTAAGAAATATTAGGTACACAGCTAGCAAATCAAATGGAGTAGGAAGAGGGCCGAGCTGCAACAATCATAGTTGGTCACCCTGGCTCAGTTGAACATAAATACATCACACCGGACATGTGAAGAAGCCATATCACAATGATGGGGGGGGGGGATTGTTATTGGATTATGCCATTTGCTTTATACTGACTGAATGAAAAGCTGTAGGCTGCATTTCTCTACTTCTCATCCAAGAAAAAGAAACATGTTTAACTCTCACAAAACTATTCCCGGCAAAGTTGCAATGTAGGGAGGCTGTTCTCACGATGTGGGCAGGCTTCCACGGATGGGTGATGTTTTTTGTTTTTGAGCAAAGCAGGTTGACCAACATGTGACAGTTAGGTTAGGAACAGTGATATTAGTGTGACATGTTCTGTTAGATTATGAAGAGCGATATTAATTTAGTAGGGCATTCTGAATTTTCCTGAAATTCTAGTTCATTGGCAGTTAGGTTAGGAACGGTGATATTAGTAGGCTATTAGGGGCAGGTTCTGTTAGGTTATGAACAGTGATAAATATTTAGTAGGACATTCTGAATTCTCCCGAAATTCTAGTTTAGTGGCAGTTAGGTTAGGAACAGTAATATTAGTATTACTGACAGGTTCGGTTAGGTTATGAACAGTGATATTAATTTAGTAGGGCATTCTGGATACTCCAGTTTCATAAATGTGCCATATTATATCGCTCCAGCGAGGTTGGTTGTGTTTGTGAACATGTTTCCATGAATTCTACATGTTCTGCTGGTGATGACATCACACCTTTAACATTCAGTCACGAGTTTCTTCATCATACGGAGATAAAATATGTTGGAATTTACGCTACTTTTCACTAGATCATGTTATAAAAGAATGTATTATTTAGGGCAGGGGTCGGACTAAATCATTTGTCGAGACATCTCCTCTCCAGAGAACTATCTATAACAAAATACATATGTGATATTAGGGGTTTTATGAGAAGAAAGTTGGTTTTGAAAGTGGGCCCCCCTAAAATGCGATTTTACCCTATTCCCATCTTAATTATGAATATTTTGATTCTGTCGCTTTCTCATATCAGTCTACATTAAAAGTCCATGAATTCAGTAGCTACAAACATGCAGAAGACAAAAGCTCAGTTCACATTACATTAAGAAAGGTGGTTCCTCTCATGAGTTAGCAGATGTCTTTTAATTTTCCTTTTGTCTGAAAATTTCTTGGTACACAAATCACAGGAGAGTGGTTTGTACCCAGTATGACTGAGCAGATGTTTACTGAGATTCCCTCTTTCTGAAAATTTCTTGCCGCATATATCACAGGAGAAGGGTTTGTACCCAGTGTGAGTAAATATATGACTACTGAGAGAAGCTTTTTCTAAAAATGTCTTAGTGCATATATCACAAGAGAATGGTTTGTATCCGGTATGAATGAGCAAATGCTTATTAAGATTCCCTTTTTGTGAAAACGTTTTGGTGCATACATCACAGGAAAATGGTTTGTATCCAGTGTGAGTAAGCAGATGTGCTTTTAGCTGCACTCTTTGTGAAAATCTCTTGGTACATAGATCACAGACGAATGGTTTGTATCCAGTGTGAGTGAGCAGATGTTTTCTTAGCTGCCCTCTATCTGAAAATTTCTTGGTACACATTTCACAGGAGAATGGTTTGTATCCAGTGTGAGTGCGCAGATGTGTTTTTAGCTGTCCACTTTGTGTAAATTTCTTGGTACATATATCACAGGAGAATGGTTTATATCCAGTATGAGTAAACACATGTTTGTTAAGAATCCCTCTTTCTGAAAATGTCTTTGTGCATATATCACAGGAGAATGGCTTGTTTCCAGTGTGAGTGAGCACATGTTTTTTTTAGCTTCCCTCTTTCTGAAAATTTCTTGGTACATACAACACAGGAAAAGGGTTTGTGTCCAGTGTGAATAAGTAAATGTCTTGAGATTCTCTCTTCTTGAAAATTTATTGCTGCATATATCACACGAGAAGGGTTTGTGTCCAGCGTGAGTCAAGAGATTTTTTTTTTTTTTTTAATTAATAATAGAAAAGCGCACAATGTGCATGATTAGTTTGAGCAGAAAGCCGTGAGTGAGCCTGTCCTCTCGGGGCAAACCATCACATGATATCTGTCACAAGTTCGGTGGCACAAAGCACACACACAGCCCTCATTTGGGATGTGATACGTTTTATTTTGACACACTAGGTGGTGGAAACCATGAGTCGCAAATCTTGTAGTGATGTGTCTAAGCTCATAGTCTGTGTTCATCCAGTCTGAGTTGGTCATAGCATCTGTTGAGTAGAAGCTTTGCCATATTTCTTTCTTTTTTTCTTGTAGTTCTTCCTGTAGTTGTATATATGCAGTGGTGGAAGGCAGGAGTAGTTGGTGTCTAAGTTCTGTTGTGTAGAAAGGTTCTCTTGTGAGTTCGTAGCATAGTCTCGAGAGCGTGAATTTCGATAGACACAGTACTTTTTTCAAGTATGTGGCTTTCACACTTTCAAGGTCTTTGAGATTTTCTTTTGAAAGGTATTCCCAAATCATGTCCAGTCCATATGTCATAATCGGTGAGATTTTTAGCTTGAAAAGTTCCATTGCAACTCCAACTGACAGTCTATTTAGCATCGATATTTCATTCATTGCTCTTACTGCCGCTGCTACTCTTTCTTTTACATGTCTACTGTACGATGTGCCTGATGACTGTAGAGTGATTCCCAGGTATTTGAAAGATCCCGTAATTTCTAGAGGTTCTCCATTTTCATAGTGCACGATGTCTCTGGCAGATATTCTCCCCCCCTTCCTGAAAATCATTTGCATTGTTTTCTGTCGGTTCACAGTGAATTTATTTTCATCTGCCCATTCCATTAATTTTGAAAAGGCCATTTGTAATTTGTCTGGACATCTTGATGCTATTGCAACATCGTCTGCATAGAGATACACTTTTAAATCCTCCATTTTTTCTTTCATTTTTCCTGCTAGATCCGATATTGCCACATTAAACAGTATGGGACTAAGCGGGTCACCTTGTAACACTCCATTTCTCTGTAGAATAGGGTTTGACAGCGCTGTGTTGTCATTTACAGTGACGTAGTTGAAGGCAAGGATGCAACGTATGATCTCTAATAGGGGATTGGCGTGTCCCAGCACCGTTTCCAATTTTAGTAGAAGTTTTTCCCTGTCCAAAAAATCAAATGCTTTTCTATAGTCGACGAAAATTACCAGCAGTTTCTTATCTGGACCATTTAGTGCGTTGGATATGTCGCCAAGCAAGTTTCTCAGTGCGGTCATTGTCGATCGGCCTCTCCTGAACCCGAATTGTTCGTCTGGTATCAGTTGTTCTGTTTCTTTTGTCAGTCTCGATGTTAACAGTCTGGTGAAGAGTTTAAAGATGTTACTCTCTAAGGCGATCCCCCTGTAAGAGTCCAAGGAGCTTGTGCTGCCTTTGCCTTTGTAAAGTATTTTTATCCATGAGTTTTTATTTTTATTTATATATTTTTATTTAAAGAGATTTCTTTTGAGATCCTTTTTTCTAGAAAACGCCTTAATACATACATCACATGTGAAATATATTTTGTCTCGAGTACGACTTAGCTGTTTACTCTTTACACCAGAGAATGCGCTAGTACATATAGCGGGTGAATACTCTCCATTATTTACTATTCTTGAAACTTTATCTGAGTTGTGAAGGGTATTGGAGCCTATAGAATCATTGTTGTCTGTATTCTCACATTTGGTTTGCTGTAACTATTTTTGTAGGGTATAAGTTTACAGGTTCTTTCTTTGGTCCTTAATGTCGATCTTAATATCCTCCGATTTAAGTAAATCATTGCTGTATTCTCATATTTGATTTGCCGTAACTGTATTTTTGTAGGGTATAAGTTTACAGGTTCACTCTTTGGTTGTGTATGCGAAAACCCTTCCTTAATGTCGATCTTAATATCCTCCGATTTAAGTAAACGTTCCATTCTGTGTCCCATGCACAAACAGTGTTGCCAACCCCTGTTTGACCAAAAAAAGGAGATTGGTACTAAGAAAAGAAGGAGATTAAAGTAGATTTTCAAATTTAAATGGGTACCACTTTTCCATAAATATACACGGAAAATATTGGTCGTTTTCAAAAACATATCCTAAAATTCACATCAAAACGCCTAAAGTGAGATTTTGTGATATATTTTATTCTTATTTAAATATTTATACAAAACAAGACCACCCGAATGAGCAAGCGCTCGTGCTCGGGCACAGTTCAGCCATTTACATTACAAAATACAAATACATAAAGAAAATATATTTAAATCAATGCCTAAAAAAATCATAATAAGAAAGAAAGAACAGAAAAGAAAAAAAGGAAAAGTAGTAAGAACAAAAATTGAAACCCCGAGTTATTACAAATAAAATCGTTCCTTAATTGTCTACTACCCTAGTAGCACACTTCGTTGGCCCAACGGAAGGATTTGGTTGGCATGGAAGGGATATGCTGGGAAAACGTTAGTTGTAATTTCCTCGGTTGCGCCAACGCATTTATCGGTTGCTTTGCCCGACCGTCCTACCGTTGGGAATTGATTGTTGGCCCAACAATTTTTTTTGTTGGAATATAATCGCATTTATGTTAAAATTAAAAAGTGTTGAAATAACATTACAAGCGTTAAATTTTTATTTCCTATAAAATAAACTGTGTTAATTCATTAATTTTTCAAGCTTCTCATCCTGCGCGCTAGATGCTCCAGTCCTCTTCGGAAATTTCCGGCATAGCTCGTAGGTCGTCGACAACCACGCATAACATCGCATAACCGTCATTCGCCATCTTGATTGTATTAAGGAAGAACCCGAATGGTAGTGTTTGATTCTCGTTATTTTACATAATATTACGTAAGCCCTTTGATTGTTCTCTTAAAATAACGTTATCATTTTTACACAATACTGTATTATGAGTGTTGCATTCATATTATAATTGAAGGGTCGTTCAACGTTACAGTACTGTAATTTCCTATTGCAAATTTGTTTCAGATGATTTACATAAAGAAAGGCAGAAGGAAGTAGAGAAGGAGCATCATATAAGCAACGCAATTCCAACTGAATTGAAACGCAGTTCAAGATCAGCAGTTCTACAGTTCAAAATCTACATCAATTGCGGGATTTTCAAGATTTCAAACTTGCAAGTAGCCTACATGGAGCATGCATGATTATTTGTCAGAATCAAGTAAAAATGTTAAGGTATAAATATTTGATTTATTATTAAAATGCAGATGCCCTCATTATATAGTCTAAAAAATATGAAGTGAACTTTGAGGTTAGGGAAACATTTTACAGTACAGATAAAGGGACGGAATCGATTTATAGTGCATAATATGTAGGCTATAATAAATACATCTTGCTTTTCATAGTAACCTAATCTATTTCTTTGCACTAGTAGGCCTAAATAATTTTCAATCTCGTAATATGCAACTTGCAGTTGGGGTAGGTAAGCTCTATCCACAATGCGCAGTCTGCAGTTGTTAGTCTGTAGACGGTAGGTTGTAGTCGAAGTATAACGTGTGGTGATCAATGGATGCCATTCACAATGTGCAGTTGCAGACGACAGCTGACAATCGTCAGTTGGTAGACAGTAGTCTGCAGACGAGAAATTCATCTCTGACTACGAACTGAACGTCTGCAAGTAACATATTACGCGAATGAAAATTATTTACTAGTGCAAATACACAGATTAGCATACTACGAGAAAGCAAGATGTGTTTATAACATATATTATCCAATTATAAAGAGATTCCTCCACCTTTTATATTCTGTAAAATGTTTCCCTAACCTCAATGTCGACAGCATATTGTAGACGACTCGAGTGCTGCTCCCAAGCGGCCGATTGCAAAAGCAAACTTCCGACTACTGACTAACAACTGACGACTGCGCATTGTGGATAGAGCTTTAGTCGAAGATGAATTTCTCGACTGCTGACAGCAACTGTATTTTGTGAATGGCGTACATTACTCACCACTTGTTTTACTTTGACTACCGACTACAGACTGCCACCTGCACATTGTGGATAGAGCTTTAGACCTAATACGTTAGTTATATAATCAACTCTACCAAGTAACTTGCATTCTATTTGCCTGTATAATTTTAAAACATAGTTCATGACAGGGTTAAAAAATGCATTTACATTATGTTTGAATAACCGTCTAAATCTGATTAGCTTAACTTGATTGCTAGAATGCTTTTCCATCAAATTGTTTCATCTATCCCTATAGGCCTATATGTGCACTTAATAGATTAGGTTATTTAAAACATCTTTACGAAATCTGTAAAATCTCTTCACAAATTTCTAAAGAATTCTATCTGTTCTATTCTTAATTTAGGCTTGCATTCAGTCACAATTTTGGTTATAACCCCAATAGGCTACAGTTTGTAGAATTCAATTTAAAATGAAATGATCTTAACATCAGTCTTTGTAAAAGTAAAATATTACTAGATTATGGAATAAAATGGGAATAATGGAACTTTGTGCCCCACGCGTTCCCCTTTCCACTCGCCTGGCTGCTTCCCGAATGCCACCTGCGACGCTTCCCTGCAGGTCATGCCGTCATGGCTGTAGCCGCTGCTCAACGCCGGTAATGCGTAATTGCGATTGGCATGTCACCTAATATTTCACAATAAAAATAAAATACCCTTGCACCTGGCATTCAACCCAATTCTGTACTAATTCCATCCTACTATCCCCCACAAATCCTATTTCCCTTAAACCTACATCCTAATATTTTCTTTCCACCTACGTATAAGTCTTCCAAGTGGTTATTTCCCTTTGGGTCTCCCACTCAGCATTTTTTAGATGTCTTTCCCCCCCCATACGCACAACATGTTTAGCCCATTTCATTCCCTGTGATTTAATTTCCCTTACTATATCTGGTGGCGAGTACAGATTATGAAGCTCGTCGTTATGCAGTTTCCTCCAGTCCCCATTTTCATCTCTCCCATAGGCCCAAATATTTTCCTAAGCAGCCTGTTTTCGAACACACTCAGATTATGTTACAAACTGCATCTTACAATCAAAATTGTAATTGAATGTAAATTAAGAATATAATAAATAGAATTATTATGAATTTTGAAGAGATTTTACACAAATTTTTAAAGCTTTTTTAAGCCTATATTGAAGTCTTTTAAATATTATTTGATAATGAATAAGCTAATCTAAGTGCATAGGTCTATAGGAATAGATGGAACAGCATTTTAGAAATAAAGCTCTTACAGGTTAAGCTAATCAGATTAGACTGTTTTCAAACATAATGTAAATACGCCTTTTAACCCTGTTATGAACTATGTTTTTAAATTATACAGGCAAATAGAATGGAAGTTACTTGATAGAGTTGATTATATTTCTAACGTATAGGCCTAATAATGGTGATGCTATAACTGGTCACAAGACAGCTGTATAACAAATTAACTAATCACAGTAGGCTAAAAGATTGCACATTGTTACTTAGGCCTATATGAGAATATAAAGATTAACACCATATAATATTGTAAACGTTAATGGTAACATTCTTGGATTTCCTAGACTATATTGAGGGCATAAGGTGGAAAGATCAACTTACATAAATCAACTATTCTCACATTACATAAAAATGAAGTTTATTAATATATGTTATGTAGTTCATAATATATATATCTGACTTATCCATAACTTGTAAAGCAGCAATAACAATAAACTATTCATTATTCATTTCTCTGAATTTTATTTAGCCTATACCCAAGATTCTTTCCTTATGTTATACCATGTATCACCATTTTTCTGAGATATAGAATTCTGGACCAGGGTGCACATAGCCTCATGAAGACGAGGAGCCACTTGATAAAGAAATAGCGGCTTCAGTCATGAAGACCACCATCTGCCAATGTAGAAGAATGGAGGAAGAAGATGCAACATGGGTAGTAGGCCTTGTCCCCTCATGGGATGAAGTTCTCGACCATTAGTATTACAGTGCTTTCACTGTACGACTTGGCCGGCAATCGCACGGGCCGACTATCCGTGACTCATGCATCAAGCGCCCAAGTGATGCCTCGTCTCACCGCTGAAGTCTAGCATGTGATCTGATTGCGTTCACACGTGAATAATTATTACAGCAGTGTTTGTGTTTTTTTATGGTTAAAGTAGTTTTTAGTTTTGCTTGAAGTGTTTTAAAAATGCCACGACATAATTATACATTAGAACTACTGCGTGTGAATAGCAATTTCCTCAAAAGGTGCCGTAGATGTAATGATGCAGAAGGACGGCATTTCCGACATGTCCTGTGATAAAGTAAGTTTGTATTTTTATTTTATATTTTCATATTTTATTGTGATTACAATTACGGAAATATATACGATTCGCCGGGAGTATCGTGATATGTCATGCGCCTGGCCCCGCATGCGGTTTATCTGTGACGGTGGAGCGGCCCTTGCGATTGCCGACCAAGTCGTACAGTGAAAGCACTGTATAACCATCAATAAGCCATCCAAATCCAATGATTTCCCTATATTCCTCCATTAGGTTCTGCTTTTTGTCTTGGTTTCATGTTTATTTTATCATAATTAGGTAGTTGATAAAATATTTTCCTCAGCAACTGCAATTTAAGAATGATTAGCAAGTCCATGCAAATCTTTCGCACTTCGCCCCTTTTGATAGGTGCCCAGGAAAACTAGGCATTTAGCTAACTAATAAATTCATTCTTATACATTCACAAAATACAGTATACGGTTGAATTAAGAGCAACATATGAACTGTATACTGTGTTTTGTGAATCTGTATGAGTGAATTTATTAGTTAGCTAAATACTTGGTTTTCTTGGACTATTATCAAAAGGGGTGAAGTGCGAAAGATTTGCATGGATTTATAAGTCATTCATAAATTGCAGTTGCTGGGGTAAATATTTTATCAACTACCTAATTTTGACAAAATAAACATGAAACCAAGGCAAAAAGCAGAACCCAATGGAGGAATGTAGGGAAATCGTTGGATTTTGGTTGGCTTATGGATGGAATTATGTTGGAATTCGGATGGCAACAGTTGGCATTCTGTTGGCATTACAATGATGGCCCAACAGATCGCCAACGAACATTCCCAACTGTTGGGATTTTGTTGGATATTGGTTGGCTACAGTTGGCAATTGGTTGGGTAAAATGCACTTTGCCAACGGAACCCCGACGGACATTCCTAACCGTTAGCCAACGAAACATGGCGATCATTTCCCAACATTGGCCCAACGATCTGTGCTACTAGGGTAAGTACAGAGTGAAGTAATTTTGAACTATGAAACAAGATTTTTTATAAACTTATTGAATTTTTTTTTGTTCATATGTACTATTTCTGGATGTGACCTAATTATAGAGTTATACAGAGTTATAAGAGATGTAATGTTTAATGTAAGAGACTCCATCTTGTCATTCTCATAGCTGCATCCACACATTTTTACAGGGTTGTCACTTTTAACTTAATTGTCCTCGCTCTCATACATGTCCACTCTCACCGTCAAGGACCTATTCGACAAAAATGTTGATTCTCCATGTTTCAGCACCGAACTAGACTTTGATTTTGATCTCGATTTACATTTAACTACATTCCATGACAAAGTAAGATCAGGAAAAAAAGGAAAAAAACATATTTTAAAAAGAAAATGTCATAAAGTAAGGAGATTTGCTATGTTTCTAAAAGTTTTAAAGTAGAAAAGTGGACAATGTTAAAAAAAAAAAAAAAAGGAAATCTCCTTCAAAATAAGTAGACATGGCAACACTAGCACAAAACGTATTTGCAGTATTCATCACATCGTGTTCATTTAGTAGCTTGTAGTTCTATACGTATTCTTCCGTATCATCTTGGGGGTAGTGGAAGTTGTTGTTGTTGTTGTTGTTGTTTTTTTTTTTTTTTCAGCAAGTTCACATCAATGCACAAAACTATTGTTGCAGACTTGTCTGTGTGTATGTTAAGGCAAATACTCTCAATAAGTAATACCGTCCACTCCCTGTCTTTTTGCGCCGCCAGTGAGCAGGAATGGGCAGTTAGAGGAGGATTACTCCCACAACGTCTCTGGCCTTGAAGACTAACCCAGCCAGCGAGCTTCTCGTTACCAAGATGTGCGGATTCGCTGCGCGTAAGATCAGTGACCTACTGACGGGCAGAGAGTAAAGATCATGCTGCATGTTGATAGTTGAGTGGAGGGATAATGCCGCAGAGACAGATACAGACAATAATTGGAGTGGGATAGCCAATCAGGGTGCAGCTACCTCCCCTAGCCAGGAACTCTACGAGTGGTGAGACTCGCTCCTAAGGTATATACGTAAAAACCCAGAGACTTTGTGGAGGTAATCCTACTCTACTCGTCAGCTGATATAGTTAACGTTTGTCTGTTGTGTTTTGTGTACGAAAATATAATATAAATTCTAGTAAAACAGGGTGCCCACGGGGGGGGGGGGGGGGGGTGGGTTAAGACGCAGACTGCGTCATTGAAATTTCTGGGGGGGGGGAAATATTATCGTGTTATGAATTTTCTGGCCGGGGGTTGAAAATTGTTGCAAAATTAGAGTTTTATATGTTAAAAATACAAACGGCCAAGTTCTATAACTTCAAAAGGTCTCTTTTAATTCTTTATAAAGATAAAGATGAAGAATTTCGACAGCCATGGGCGTACCCGGGGGGGGCGCAAGGAAAAAAATGTATATTATTAATTATTATCGTCAGGGGTTTTTCTTTTAAGACAATTATTTTAATTGCAGAAGTTTTACCAAATCGACAACATGGAAGCAGAATCCACAGTGGATTAGGAAAGGGGGGTTCAGACCCCCAAGAGTCAAAACCTAAAATTCCATATTTGTATTTAAAAAATATATTTATTTAATTAAACAAGACTTGTTGGTGTGTCAAATATGATATAGCAGTTATTTTCTTTTCATAACATAATGAGTAGGCCTATTTTGTCCACTGTTCCATGTGCTATTTAACTTTTCTTATAAATAGTAATAAGTATTATAATTTAGGTAACAATTTCATGTTTAAGTTGCCATGTCTTAGAGCATAGGCGTAACCAGGCCGACCATATGGGGGGGGGGGTTATAACATCCGCGGGGTCTGAGGGGTATGGAATACCCTCCAGGGAGGGAAAATTTTAAAAATTAAGACGCAAAATAACGAGTTTTAAGCTTCCCAAGCTTCATACCTGTATTAAGTAATTTATGGGCAGACTTAAAACAATTATATAATTTTCCTTTTTTTAATCAATGGCGGGGGGGGGGGTTCAAACCCCCCCTCGGTACGCCTATGTCTTAGAGTATAGTAAAAAAATTTGCTAACTAGTTTTTCAGTGCTAAAATAGCGTAAAATATGATTTTCATTAGTTCAACATTTAAAAATTTCCCGGGGGTGGACACCCGATTTAGGTAACATTTTCTTGTTTACATTGGCATGTCTTAGAGTATGGTAAACAAATTTCCTAACTAGTTTTTGAGTGCTAAAATAGCGTAAAATGTGACTTTCATTAGTTCAATATTTAAAAATGTTCTGGGATGGACCCCCGACCCCTTTTTTGGGGGGTATTCCAAACCCCCCCCCGGCACTTCCGACCCTCCCCGCAATTATTTTCTGGCTATTTATTATATTATTAATATAAAATACAAAGTGGCCCAAGAAGTTAAAGCGACAAAAAATAAATTAATTTAAAAAATTGCCCCCCCCCCTAGAAAATATCATATGAGCGCCCTTGTCGACAGGCAATTGGGTTGGGGGTGAGCAATGAATTTTGGGGGGTGGGCACCCCTGAGTAAAATAATAAATACAACATAGGCCTAAAGAAAATGTCCAGTTATGTAGGTGGCATATGTGCCGTCTATGGTTGTAATAATTATTTTGAGAGTGAAATAAGTAAAATCGTTAATTAGAGTGTGTACAAGACTGATTCATTCAGATGTTCATTGGCTTACCATCTGAATTGTTTTACATGTAAAAATTTTAAATTAAAAAAAAAAAAAAAGTATATATTGTACAAAGTATCTTGCAAATCGTATGAATTAAAATTTAAAGCTGATTTTCACGAAAATGTATTAAAGTGAAACAATTAGTTTTGGTACTTATTAAAAAAAAAGTGTGTGTGGAACGCCATGCGGCAAAAGTGAAACTTTTTTTTTATTTTTTCAATTTTGGATTACTGGATTTTTCAAATTTTGGATTGTTGGACATTTTAATATTGGGTTTTTGGACTTTTTAGATTTTGGATTTTTAAATTTCTGATCTTTTAATTCTTTAATTTTGGATTTTTAAATTCTTTTACATTTTAGATCATTGAATTTTTTTAGTTTTGTATTTTTTAATTTTTGATTTTTTATTTCTATATTTTAGAATTTTATAATTTTGGATATTTATGTTTTAAATTTTGGATATTAAGATTTTTTAATTCAGGATTTTTTTTATTTTTTAAATTTTGGACTTATTAATTTTGGTTCTTTGAATTTTTTTATTTTGAAATTTTAGATTATTTAAATGTTGGATCTTTGAATTTTTATTTTTTGTATATTTTAATTTTGGACTTTTTAACTTTTTAATTTTTGGACTTTTTCAGTTTTGGATAAGCCTAATCATTGAGTTGATTGTTTTCTGTGCAGTCCGTTCCGTCACACCTCACTAATTTTGTGACGATTTTGAGCGTTACACAAGCTCTCGATTTACCCCTACCGCGGCTAAAGAAGTTTTACTTAAAAAATTAGCGTTATCGTCATTTAATTAAGTTAGTTTAGCGGTAGTGTAAATTATGTTATTTCCCGACCTAATTCCTGCATTATCAAGCACAAAAATAAGTTACTGTATCATCAGGACTTTGAAAAACAAATTTATTTCTGCATTAAGTAGCTTCTGAGACTGCTGCCCATTCCTACTCCTCTGTGCTAGTGGACATTTTGAACAAAGGGAATAGAGTAGAGTGGGCGGTTTTCTTATTGAGAGTATTTGGTAAAGGGTAGTTATAAGCCACCCACTCTTAGGGCACGTTTTTAAAGTCATCAGTAAATCCACCGGCGGAAAAGTGCGATGAAAGTCTGGGCTAAATAAAAAAAAAGGTTGCCCCTTAATCTCCGCCCACTCGATATTCACATTTGCACGGACTGTGTGATGTATTTTGTTTCTGAGCGAAGCAGGGTGACCAACTGTCCATCTCATATATTGTCAAAAGTGCCTTGTACCCACCTCTCAGGTCAGGTCTGAAGGATAAGACCGAAACGTCGTGAAGATTGAAGAAAGGGAAAAACACATGATCTACCAAAAACAATTTTATTTTATTCTTGAAAACTATAGGGCGTTCCATGAAGTCACAACTTGATAAACATTTACATAGTGATAATAAATATAATAAATATTGTGTTTTCTAAACAGGTCATCACTCAAATGAGAAAATCAGGTTCGAAAAGTGAGTTTTCAGGGCACAAAGACAACAGGTTTTGCTACAATACATTTCTAATTTAAGTGCATTACATTTCTAAAAAATATCTGAAACATTTTTACTATGGCTTTAAATTAGTAAATCATACAAGTTGCACTCGCTGTCAAAATAAGAGGTAGCGTGTAGAAGCTTGTTTGAACATTTTTGTATATTTATTGCATTAAAAAGGTTAATTTTAAATTACATACTTTGTGAGGTAATTATTACATATTTCATTTTATATTTCTCTGATATTTACTACATTTTTATGTACATATTTGGCACTTTGATATTAGGCCTACGTAAAAATCCAGGCCATACTCATGAATGAGCAGATGTCTTTTGATATTCTCCTTTCTGAAAAATTCTTACAAGATAATGGTTAGAATTTATTATGAGAGAGCAGATGTCTCTTCCGAGTTCCTCTTTTTCAAAATTTCTTGGTAAATATTTCACAGGAGAATGGTTAGTGTTCAGTGCACAAGCACATGTCTTTTGAGACCCCTCTTTCTGAAAATTGATATGTGTATCACACGAGAATGCTTAATGCCTAGTGTGAATAAGCAGATGTCTATTGAGATTCCCTCTATCTGAAAATTTCTTTGTACAAATATCACAGGAGAACGGTTTGTGCCCAGTATGAGTGAGCAGATGTCTATTGAGAACCCCTCTTTCTGAAAATTTCTTAGTACATATATCACAAGAGAATGGTTTGTATCCAGTATGAGTGAGCGCATGTTTGTTAAGATTCCCTCTTTCTGAAAATTTCTTGGTGCATATATCACAGGAGAATGGTTTGTATCCATTGTGAGTGAGCAGATGTTTTTTTAGCTTCCCTCTTTCTGAAAATTTCTTCGTACATACATCGCAGGAAAAGGGTTTGTGTCCAGTGTGAATGAGCAAATGTCTTTTGAGATCCTCTTTTAGGGAAAATTTCTTCGTACATATATCACACGAGAATGCCTTGTGTCCAGTGTGAACGAGCAAATGTTTGTTGAGAGCATCTCTCATTGAAAATTTCTTTGTACATGTATCACACGAGAATGGTTTGTATCCCGTGTGAGTGAGCATGTGTTTGTTGAGATTTCCTCTTTCTGAAAATGTCTTGCTGCATATATCACACGAGAAGGGTTTGTGTCCAGTGTGAGTCAACAGATGTCTTTCGAGATGCCCTTTTCGAGAAAACTCCTTAGTGCATACATCACATGTGAAATTTTTGTCTCGAGAACGACTTAGCTGTTCAGTGTTTGCAACAGAGGATGCGCTAGTACATGCATCAGGTGATTGTATTAGCTCATGCTCTCCATTATTTCCCTGAAAATTTCTTGCAGCTTCGTCCGAGTTGTGAAGGGTTGTGGAGGCTATAGAATCTTCTGTATTCTCAAATTTTATTTGCTGTAAATGTATGTATTTAAAGTGTGCAGGTTCACTTTTTGCTTGTGTATGCAAAAACTCTTCCTTAAATTCGATCTTAATATCCTCCCATTTAAGTAAAGGCTCCATTCTGAGTCCCCCACAAAAATAAACTCAATTCAGTTTTCGGTATTTGGTTTTCACATAAATCGTAAACTTAGCTAAAGTGCACTTATACTCAGTTTTCACTACTTCGTGTTCAATCGTATCATCTTGAAGGCAGTCAAAGTTCGATCGTTATTTTTGCAGCAAGTTCACATCAATACATAAAAACTGTATTTCTAACATTTTTTCCTTGCGTCTTTTTTTCCTAAGGCGTATATTTCAATTAATATATAGCTAGAAACACCCAAAATGTGTGAATTTTTCTTTTATAATGTATGTAAGTACACACGTACTAAGTCAGATGGAAGCACTCATAATCAAATAGACCGTGTGCTAAATAGATGCAAGGAGGCGGTTTATTCGTTTATTAAAGTTCGAACTTTAAAGAGTGCTGACTGCGAATCGGATCATTATTTTGGTGGTTGCGGTTGTTCGGAAAATGTTGCTGTCGCCAGAGATTGAATTTGCTATTCCTTTTTTCCATAACATCAAAAGTGTGGTTTGTTGCGTATGTTCGTTATGTGAAGAATCGTGTGAACGTTATCACTTACAGAACTGCAAGAAGTGAACAAAGTCCTTGATGGAATATAGTAAAGAATAAAATTAGATGCACATAAGTGCGCACTCTGACTTTATTAAAAGTGTGGTTTGAAGGTCATCTTCTGGTCCAGACAAACACCAAGGTAAGTGTTATTATTAACTACTTAACTTATATATCCGAACTATTCATTTGTAAATATAGCTTTGTGCTCAAGTTCTTCCTGGTAACAACCACTGCAATCGTCTTTTGGACATTGAATTGCAATTTATTATCACAACTCCAGTTGTAAATAAATTATAGTGCGTCATTTGCTATGTTCTCAAATTCTAACAGTGAAATAGCCCTGATAAGAGGAGCGCGTCAACTGGTTATTTAGAATTTCCTAAAGGGAAAAAACATTAGGTCGCGCACTAGGCTCCTCCCACCAACTAAAACGACAGCTACTAGGTGTCTCTCTATTTGAACTACTATCAGCGCCATCCAATGGCGGATGCAGAAATTTTTTCGGGGGGGGGGGGATTTGAATAGGTAGAGAGAATACTAAAAGAAATTAATCAACTTACATATACAATTAGTTTATAAAACTGGCCACTTAGAGTACATATATAGCCTTTTTTCAAATTTTGGGGGGCGGATGTAACCCTTCTATCCCCCCCTGCGTCCACCACTGGCGCCATCTATTGTAGGAAAGGTGAAACAGGGGAAATATTAAATAGGCCTACTTTATTTCTCCTTTATCCTCTTTTTCTCTACCTTTTTCACCTTCTTCCTTTTCTATCACCTCCTTGCCCTGCCTACCTATTTGGGACCTATTCCTAACCATAAATTTTGGATCGACCGGGATTCGAACACGTGACCACTAGGCCTCATAACAGTAAAGATAGATTTATGCCATGCACCAGCCAAGCTCTGCCATTTTGTAAGGTTAGGAACGTTTATGTTAGTTAAAGCTCTATCCACAATGTGCAGTCTAGATTAGATTAGATTAGATTCTTTATTCATCCTTAGGCATAGAGATGCAATGGATTTCGTCAGGGTTACATATATAGACTTAAAAGCTAGAGACCTTAAAACTAAATGTTAGAGACATAGAGACTTAAAATGCTAGAAGCTTATTCTAAAATCAGAATTCATACACTCATCCATGGTATAAAAAGGGTTATTTACAAGGTACTCATGAATTTTACGTTTGTAGGTACTGTCTGATACATCTTGTGATTTGGTTGGGAGTTTGTTAAACAACCTGATGCCCATGTTAACATGGTTTGACTGGCTTTTTGCTAATCTACAGAAAGGTGCATCAATTTTGCTCTTATTTCGAGTGTGATAAGTGTGTACATTTTCTCTGTGAACAAAAGAACTCAAGTTTTTCTTAACATTAACTAGCACATCCAACACATAGAGATTAACCACTGTAAGAATACCTGTATTTACAAAGAGCGGTTTGCAATGGGCAAGATATGGAGATCCTGTTATAATTCTGATTGCTTTCTTTTGAAGCAATAGTATTTTGTCTATCTTTGAGTTCTGGCCATATAATAATAATCCATACTGAACTATACTTTGGAAGTAGGCAAAGTATGAGTTCCGCAGATATTCATAAGGTACAATCCCTACTAGTCGACGAAGTAGATAAAGAACTCTACTTAGTCTGGAACAGACAAGTTCAACATGATTATTCCATGTTAGCTTAGTGTCAATTTCTATTCCTAGTAGCTTTACGGATTGACTGTCACTATGTTTAAGATTGAAGTCAATAAACTGTGTTTTTGATTCATTTAGGCAAAAACCATTGGCTTTAAACCAAATTTTGACTTCTTCCAGAGTATTTGTACACACCAGGTTTAATTCTTCAAGTTCACTCTGAGTTGTTACCAATGTAGTGTCTGTAGTCGGCAGGTTGGGAGCAGCACTCGAGTTGTCCACAATATGCAGTCGACATTGAGGTTAGGGAAACATTTTACAGTATAAAAATGTGGAGTAATAAATTTATAATTGCATTTAATTTCAAAATTGTAGGAGGGTTAGGGAAATATATTGGTGCAGAATATACGGTAGCCTAAAAATAGTGTGCTCTGATTGGCTGATTTAAAGAATTTCTACTCGCTATTGGTGGGAATTGACAAAATCATGTGATAGTAAAGTTGTTTATAAAGAAATGGTTTAGTTAAATTTTTCTTACAAGAATTACAATAAATTGTCATGGAAGGTATAGACCTATGCTACATATGCATTTGGTGGCTTCTGTGTCAACATTTTGCATATGCTATAAGTCTGCCAAGGCGAGTGCAGTCCTACACTGTGAGAGGAAAGAAGGTGAACTAACGCCCTAACACAATATGCTACACAGGCACACATAACATTTTTTTGTACAGTCTAGATTACTTTTACTGCGAAAGATAGATTTAGGTCGTGCATTAGCAAAGCTCCACCAACTCTCTCCCACCGGTTCACTTCTCCTGCTTCCCATGGATTTCGAGCCAATGCGCGCACTGCTGCTTAGAGGCCATTGTACAGTGAAGAGTTTTAGCCTTAAATGGTAGGTCTATGCCATACACAAGATTAATTAATAATGTGGCAATAACGACTCTTGCACCAAAACGGCTCTTTTCAGAGCCAACATAATATTTCATGATTATAATAAAATAGCTTAAAAGGCCCGGCGTCACCTGGGTTTTGTGCTTTGTATTTTGTAATATGAAATTAACTTATGGAGGACTTTCGATGTTGAAATTCTAGGTCCTTATATATTATGTATGTAGAACTCGAAGTGAGGAAGAACAACATATGACACTCAGAATATTCCCTCAGAAAACGCTAGATATAGCTTTTTATGGCTCATAGAGAATGTCGAATGTTGCATTCCATTGCTTCTACACACCATGCCTGGGAGGAGTGCAAATAAGAAGTAAGAGATTTCCGGTTACATAAGAGTGTATTGTCTTGACAGAAAATTGTATTTCTCACTCTCATATTACCATACAGCCGTTTCGGGGCTGAAGTAAAAAAGAAATTCAATATCACTTTCATACTTTCCTTCCCAAAAACCTGGGACATAATATACTACGCGCATAGAACTGAAAATGTTCCATCCCATTTTATCTTCTTTTAGATGCTTAGGGCCTCTGATAAACATCCATATGCCTATTTCTCAACTAATACAAAGCCTACAGCTATGAATGACATATCAGTGGATAGGATTCGTTACCGACTTCCGATATAGTATACTCACTGGCACACACTTAAGTTGTCCCTGCAATACAACCGCTTATTCTACATCAGAATCTGAAGTGAAAAAATGATATTTTCCATGTCGAGGGTAGAGAAAGTTATGTGACTGCTTTATTTTCGTGGATTTTATTCTTCAAGAATTATTTTCACAAATGTATTACTTACATCGATAGTATCAGAATTTGTTAAAGCCCAGTATTAGGCTATAATATAGTTTGCAAAGCCCTATGTGAACACCGTAAACAATACTTTCATTATGTAAACAATTGACAGCAGAACTCTCTAACTGTGCCTCATTTCACATTTCCAACTTTTCCCGTGGATTTTCAAAAAAATTTCTTTCATACAAACCTTGTCCTGACAATTACGAACACAACAAAAAAGAAATCAGCAAAATCGGTCGAGCCGTTCTCAAGTGATGCGGCAAAAACCCTTTTGTAAATTAATTTTTATTAATATAGATGACCCTTGCACCAAAACAGCTATTTCTTATGTATTAAATCTCTCTAAACTTAAACAGATGAATTTTCCTTTCACTGCTCATCAATCACTCCTTAGACTGCTAGTTCTGATGCTATACGAGCTACGAAACAAGAACGCATTTCGGGCGGCGCCTCCCACACTCGTATCAAAGTGTGTAGCCTATGACAACAAGGCAGTGTTGCCCAGTTGGCGCGCCGCTTCAGCCCGCTACGAGATTTCATGTTCACTATTTCATTGCGCCCATGGAAAATATTGCAAATAGGGAATTTGTGTTTGCATATTCTTAAAGGGGATAACATTTTGAATGCGACTGTCTAAGAGCCAAGTTTCTAGCCCCAGTAGTTCTCGAGTTATCGCGCCGAGAATAAACAATGCTGGTAAATCAATAAAAATGCTGACTGTCCCCATAAATAATTATCCAAACCAAAATTTCATGATTATACATGTTCCTGGTCATGAATGAGGCTTCAGTATGTATTCATATTTGACTGTATTATAACCCTACGCATAGCTTTTAATCAGTGCGTCTGTGAAAGTAGACTATCTTACTCGGTATTTTAGAAGTTAGTGTAAATAGTAGTGCGTGTAATATGTTATTAGATTCATAGGTAATTATAATTATAAAGTAGTGCAAGTTGTATAATAAATTATTAACAATGTCTTTTAGTAAACCTAGCACCAGCGGAGAACAAGACAGGGGGGAAAGGGGAGAGTAATACACAAGCAAGCTAGAGCCATGGTCTACGATGTGCATAGGTTGTTTAAAGAGTTGTCGGATGACGAAATACATACTAAAACAAACTTTTCAAAAGTGCAGGAATTAACAGCCAGAGCCTGTAACGTAAGTGTCCGCACCGTTTCGCAAATAGTGAAAGAAGGTAAAAAAAAAACCAGTTCAAGAACAGCCATGATTAGGATTTATCTACAAGTTGGCAATGTCTAGGCAGCATCAATAAAAAGATGACATGTCATTAGAATCCGGGCCCTGATTATTATTATTATTATTGATAAATTCAACCTATTCCTTTTAAACGAAATAGTTCTGAAGTTTATTATTTTTATCGGAATTCTTCCCCTCATTTTTTTCATCGTTAATTTGAATAGAATGTTTGTAGTGGATACTATGTCTTCTTTATGTCTTCTTTATGTCTCTTTTACATACTTTAAATAACCTGACAATTTTTCTGAAAATATTTGCCTATATTGACAAACGACGACATTAAAAATTATAATAAAATCGTTATAATAATATATGATTGTTTATTAAATTAAGAATGAAGTATATATAAAAAGGTAAAGTGATTCCGGTATGTGCCGTAGAGACTCGTAGGGTTTTCGCGAGGTTGAGGCTCCCAGATTGAGACATCGGCACAGGAAGGTGGTATGGTTATCAGTAGGGCCCGGATTTTTATGTGCTAAAAAACTTAAAAATATTTATTTTTTATGTGCTAAAAATGTTAAAAATATGTGCTAAAATTTTAAAAATATGTGCTAAAACTAAAAAATAAAAATAAAATAAAAATAAAAAATAAATGAGGAAAGAAACAAAAACACCTGAATGTTCGTAACTTACTAGAACAAATTATATTGGAACTCGCCAACATCAGATGTAAAATGCTGACAGGAGTTGCAGTGCACAACAAATGTCATTTCCAGATTATGGATCACAAATCCTTGTCTATTATCCGAGAATAATGCCTTATATTGAGAAACGGAATGTTCTACATCACACGATGTTAACCTTGCATATTTGAAGAGGGGCAGATCACTAACACACACACACACAATCAATTAGATTATGTTTTGGCCTTCCAAAACAGCGACTTTGCCACCATTTTTCTCAATCATACCTTTAAATTTTGTTCTTAGAACTTCTATTTTCGAACCTGAGATAGTGTTAAGTTGCCTTTCAACGTATTGTATTTCTTTAAGTGAATTACGCAATGTTGAGATTGGGTTCTGTTCTGTTCTTCCCTGATAATAACTCTCACCTCATTGCAAGTGAAGCATTTGTGTTGAATTCTTTCGAGATACAAATTTTTGTTGTAAAATGTTAAAAAAGAATGAGGAAAAGTACTAAAATATTTATTTATGGAGAATATATCGAAAATATTTATTCACATAACTTTTTTGGTAAAATATGTGTTTTTATGTGAAATAAAATTTGGAATTTGCGGTTGTCGGACCTTGATATAAGCATCAGGGGGAAAAAAATTACATAAAAAATCCGAAAAAGTACTAAAATATGTATTTATGGAGAAAATATCGAAAATATTTATTCACATAACTTTTTTGGTGAAATATATGTTTTTATGTGAAATAAAATTTGGAATTTGCGGTTGTCGGACCTTGATATGAGCATCAGGGGGAAAAAAATTACATAAAAAATCCGAAAAAGTACTAAAATATGTATTTATGGAGAAAATATCGAAAATATTTATTCACATAACTTTTTTGGTAAAATATGTGTTTTTATGTGAAATAAAATTTGGTATTTGCGTTTGTCGGACCTCGATTTGGATATTAAACTTTGTTTTAGGAATGTACGCATCAGGAAAAAAAACATTTTTTTACATACAAATCCGGGCCCTAGTTATCAGCACCGGCCGCTTTTTACCCCCCAGGAATACACCTGGTAATCATTTCTGTTAGAGGCTGAGTCGACCTCAGGGCCATAGCGCCACCAGAAGAATTAGGCCAACCACTACGCCACGGCGTACTCCAATAAAGTATATAGTATACAGTATATACAGTAATAATATGGCTAAATGCAAATAAATCTTTGTTAACTAAAATTCAATTGATATTATACAAGGGAATTAATTAGTTATTAATTTATTATACATTTCTATCATAGGGCTATATCCGGTTCATCCTTAATGAAATCTATTTTATGTGTTTACCTGTTTCATTACAAAGTACCGGTACCAGTAACATATAGGCCTACTTGGCAAAACCCATTTCAGCTGTTCTGTTTGTTTCGGCCAACCTAAGAGCTTGCCTCAAATTTGTATGTTTATATTGCATTTTAAATAATAAAAATACAGCTTTAAACCACATTTAAATAATCTTGACCACCCTTGATAAGTATTATTTAGTGATAAACTTATCTCCCTTGTGAGATTTGACCTACCATTCGACCGCTGCTTCATCTGTCATAGGCAGATGGCCGTTATTCATGGCTTTCTGTACCTGAGCCGCTACTTCTTTATCAGGTAGCTCCTCAGTTGGTGTCCAGACTCCCTTACCTCACAAAGATTCCAGGAAGTACCAGGAATCGAACCCAGACCTGCGGATACGCTGTCAGGGCATGGACATGCTTCTTTTTTGAGGGTCACTCGACCGAGATATGGATTCAGCCCCTGATCCGATGAACATTGAAATGGAATATTTTTTTCTAGGGATCGAACTCGGGACTACACATGAGAAGTAGCAGCAATGGACCATTACTGTTCGTTGCTCCCTGCTTACATTTTCAAATTTTGTTTATTGTAAATACCACGTGGAAACTGCTGATCTGGCTCGTATCACTCATCAGCTGCTATAACAACGCGCGCGTATTTGCCCTCTCTTTCTAGCTCTCCTGAGCGCTCTCTTTCTACCGGGTGCACTATGTGGCAACCAATGTCACCTCTGCACGCTGATTGGTCTGCATTCTTGTTTCGTAGCTCGTATAGTGGTCCTGCGTTCGTATACCGGTTGATCCAAAATTTAAGGTGTGAAGTTTGTCCCAAATAGGTAGATAGGGCGAGGAGAAAGGGAGGAAGAGGGTGGAAAAGGTAGAGAAGAAGAGAATATAGGAGAAATAAATTATTTAATTTTTTCCCAGTTTTCACCATTTTAACAATTGATGAAATTGCTAGTAGTGCTAGTAGTGCTAGTTTTGCATTTTCCCAATAGAAGCCGTTACGCATACGAGTGCTCATCAATGCAGGACTGCGGTCATCTTTGCTGGGTTATAAAAACTTTCTGTAAGTAAGAATAGTGATAATAAGATTGCAAATAGCAAGTAGTTATGTATGTTGATAATACAGGAGTTTTAAAGAATTGTCCATTTCCATAAATCAAGTAAGCTTAAAGTGTCTAGGAAACTGTGAATTAGGATCACCACTACAGCATAAATGTTACAGAACCTTAATTTCTATTCTAATTTGGCTAATTAGTGTTAAACACCAATATTAAAGTTTTATAAGGAGTTTAAAAGTCATATTATTTATATTACTATAATTGTATTAATAATAATCGTGCAGGCATTAGGAATTATAACACTTGAAGAAATAATGAATTGCATTTGTAACTGTATTTAGACAGTTTTGAACTAGCAAACCATAAAATAACAAATTAGAAGGGTTTACATAATTTATATTGCAGTGACGCAAAGTGTTTATCCCACGTTTACTTGAGGGGTTTATTAGCAAACCCGGCAATCTCCATTTTGATACAAGATAGGGATGCTGAATTCTAATGAAAATTTAGTGCATTTCCTGGTACATATTTAGTTTATGTGCAGTGTCGCTAACTTTTGAAGAACATTGAGTGGGCTCAAAGATTTTAAAATTTTCACACTCCCTCCCCTGTTAAGGTTTATGAAATTGTTTTATAATGTAATATTGATGTGACTACAGATAAATATAGAACTGGGCAAGAAACGATTTCAGTGTTTGTAATAACAATCACATTTTGTAATTCAATCGCCAAGAAAGAGGTATATAGCCTGGTTAACAATTTTTTTAAGTTTATAATATTGTTTACACTTTTTTTTTAATTTTCGGTTTTAGGCAACTTCTAAAATAAAATTATGTAGCACAGAGTGTTGCAAAAAACAATTCGCCTGACTGGAGTTCTCCCAATAAATTTGTCACAAGCATCATCTTCTTCTTTGTCAGTAAAAATGCATTGATAGAGTAAGATGTAAAACTTTAATGAATTCAACTATTTCAAACGATCGTGAGAGATTTTGAGCAAGAGGAGATCGTACTAAATAAGTCAACAATAGTCCGATTGTCGCTTTACAGTGATTCAACAAAGAAACACGATTTTTAGTAATAGCAACACATAATAAATTATAATAATACACGACAAATTATTGGGTAGGCTAGAGCCCCATATGGGCCCATATAAGTTGGCGCCACTGTTTATGTGTTGCAAATTCGACTTCCCACATAAGGAAGGAACTCATATTTGCAACACAAACACTATATATGTACCAGGAAATGCATGAAACTTTCATTAGAAGTCAGTGTCTCTAGCGTTTACAAAAATGGAGGTTGCCAGGTTTGCTAATAGACCCCTCACTTGTAAACTGCATATGAGAAGGAGGGTATTGTTTACTACATATCAAATCTAGTCTCCATCTCCGAATTATCTTGTTTGTTACATTAAAGTTGTGAGTATATATAGCCCCTGTGGCCGCCCAATTTGACATGGGTTTTTTTCATGGTTTTCCCAGTCGTAAAGGAAAATGCCAAATTGGATATTTACATACCATGAATCACCCTCACCATTTCATCCTCTATCATATCCGTTTAAATTAATATCAGTTGAAATTTACTCCATTAAATACACCGACAATAGAAACAATTGACAAGCAATACTTCCATGGCCTACCCACAGGGCCTACCCTACTGTACAGACACAGATCCCAAACTCCAGATATAGCCTCGAAGCTAATATATATATATATATATATAATATATACAGGGGCGTATTTAGCTACTTAAGTGCCCTAGGCAGAGAAAAACATTTTCGCCCTCTTATTTCCACATGAAAGTACGACAAAGTAACCTACAATAGGCATTATTGCAACTGAAATAGGAGGCTAATAATAATAATTCAAAGCCTCCGTAATTATTTCCTTAGCCAGAAATCTCTTCTACATCGGGCAGTTAATGAAGCTGACAAACGGTTTACACCTTTGGATCTCTGTCATGCCAATATTGTTGATTTAGAAACAGATGCAGCCCATGTTGCAACTATTATACAGCAATGGACACAGAAACCACTGCATGGTCGCCATGCACATGATCTGGAGCGCTCGCATATTGATCGAGAGGCTTCCAATGCTTGGCTTGGTCGAGCAGATATCTTCACGGAGACTGAGGGTTTTTTATTGGCAATTCAGGATCAGTCTGTTGCCACAAAAAACTACCTGAAATACATAGTAAAAGCAAACCTGGAGAACGATACATGCCAGCGCTGCAATCAAGCCCCAGAGACAATCCAGCATATTACGGGTGCTTGCCAGGCGCTTGTGGCGAAAGAATATTTGACACGGCACAATCAAGTGGCAAAAATTGTACACCAGACTCTGGCACATCAACACAACTTGGTGCTGAATACTGTTCCCTATTATCAATATATTCCCGATGTGGTTCTGGAAAACGACTCACATATATTATATTGGGACAAACCAATTTAGACACCCACCAAAAATCACAGCAAACCCAGACTGAAATAACTAGATCCATGCACGCAGACCAGCAACATCCAAATTCAACCAGACCAACCAGACCTAAGAAAACACCAGCAAAATATGACAGCGATTTTTTAATCTAGGACTCAACATATTCCACTTAAACATCCAATCTCTTAGAAATAAGATCATAAACTTAAATGTAATCCTAGATGAACACTGTGCAGATATAGTATGCATTACTGAACACTGGATGCAAAATGAAGAGATTGAGTTTGTAAGTATTCCGCAATTCAAATTGAGTGCGCACTACTCCAGATCAGTTAAAAAAAATGGGGGATCGTGCATCTTTATCAAAAAGGATCTCAAAGTAAAGACAGTAGATCACTTCAACCAGCTTAACCTAGAGACCCACTTTGAATCATCAATCATTGAAATTCCCTCCCTCAAAGTTATATTAATTTGCCTTTATAGATCCCCAGATAGTAACCTCGACCTTCTCACAGAAAGATTGGATCACATCCTAAATCACTACCGCTGCACCAGAAAGATCATTATAATAGGTGATATAAACGTAGATTTCTCGAAGAATATAAGAGAAGAACTTGCAGAACTTCTCATAATTCATAACTTAAAAGCAATAATCAACATACCTACCAGGATAACAACCCATTCCCAGACCATAATAGATCAATGCTTTATCAACAAAACAATCACCGAATACTCAACCCAAATACTTGACACTGGGATATCAGACCATCTTGCACAGCTAGTCTGTATACGTGACCCACTACTGATACCTACCCACAACTCCAGAGAAACACCAATGAAATACAAAAAAAACCAGGATATACAACCAAGTCAACCTAAATAACTTAAACCTACTATTAGAACAGGAAACATGGGACTCCTTACATCAACTCAATGATGTTAACCATATATGTGAGGAACTCCTAAATACTGTACAATATTATATGGACATTGCTATCCCTATAACCAAAATTACAACAAACAAATGTAGGAAGTCCTGGTTAACACCAGGAATAAGAACCTCTAGCAAAAACCTAAAATCCCTGTCAAAACTAGCTAGAACAACAACTGATCCAATACTACTCACCTACGTAAACCAATACAAAAAAGTCTACAATAAAGTAATAAATGCAGCAAAAAGAATGAACAATGACAATTATATAAGAAATGCTACCAATAAATCAAAAGCAATGTGGAATATAATTAATAAAGAACTAGCACTCAAAAAAGAAAACCCCTCACAACTCACAATAAAAGACAAAAAAGGTAATATGATAACAGATCCAAAATCTTTAGCCACCTTATTTAATGACCATTTTAGCTCAATAGCTGAAAATCTTATCTGCAAAAATCAGGAATCAAATCCTGGGACCCCCCTCAATAGACCCAAAATCAACAGAAATGAAAATTCCATATTCTTATACCCAGTTGAAAGAACAGAAATAGTAAACATTATTAAAGAACGCAAAAACAAAAACTCTGTGAGCATTGATCAAATTCCGGACTCCCTAATTAAGACATGTAGTGAACATTTTATAGAACCCCTATGCCACCTAGCGAACATTTCACTCTCCACTGGTCAATTTCCCGAAATCCTAAAAACAGCAATAATTAAACCCATTTATAAAAAAGGACCAAAATACATGTTAGATAACTATAGACCCATCTCCCTACTGTCACCAATATCCAAAATCCTTGATAAAATTATGCATAACAGACTGACTTCCTTCTTAGACAAGAGCAATATAATAACAAAGGATCAACATGGATTTATAAAAGGAAAATCTATTGAAACGGCTGTCTATAACTTCATAGAACAAGCAAGGACTATCTTAGACTCAAGACAAAATTGTGTAGGACTATTTCTTGATCAGTCTAAAGCCTTTGATATTATAAACCACAATATGCTACTTAGTAAATTAGAATGTTATGGGATTAGAGGAGTAGCCCTAAGGTGGCTGCAATCATACCTCACAAACAGCAATCATATTGTTGAAATTACCCATGTGAATAAAACAAATCACATGCTTGAAAAACACTCATCTGATCCAAAACCAGCACCCTATGGAGTACCGCAGGGCTCAATACTTGCACCACTTCTTTTCGTTCTGTTTATAAATGACTTGCCATTAAACATTGACTCCACATGCACCACACTGTTTGCAGATGACATAAGCATCCTTATTGCAGGCAGAAATGAACAACTATTACAGGACAATGTCAGTATCACATCTCAGCAACTAACTAAATGGTTCAATTCAAATGGCCTCATACTGAATGACAACAAATCAATTGCCATATCCTTTCACCTAAAGAGAAATAATAGCCCACCAAAACCAACCATTAGCTTTGAAAACTCAATCCGATATGCTCCATCCACCAAATTTCTTGGCATAACCATAGATGAACATCTATCTTGGGACTCACATATAGGAGAAGTTGTTAAAAAACTGGGAAAATTCACCTATGCGCTTTACCATATTAAAAAATTTACCAATGCACCCACGACTAGATCTCTCTATTTTGCCCACGTCCAAAGCATTATGAGATATGGCATAATCTTCTGGGGAAACAGCACTAAAAGCATAGCAATATTCCGAATTCAGAAAAGAATCGTTCGAATACTGTCTGGAGCAAACAAAAATGACTCATGTAGACCCATCTTTAAGACCTTGCATATCCTACCTCTTCCATCCCTATACATATATGAGTTACTGATACATGTCAAAGCTCACCTAAACGAATTTCAAACAAATGGAACAAATCATGAGCATAAAACCAGATTCAGAAATAATCTCTCTATTCCTACTCATAACACAGCACAATTTCAGAAAGGAGCTAAATACAGTGGAGTAAATTTGTTCAATAAACTACCACAACACTTATTTTTTTTTTTTTTATTTTGAGAAAGGGTGGGCATTATTGCCCTATGCACCGCGACCATTACTGATCTATTGTGCGCCCCTAGCTTTAGTCCCTTAGAAGGCCAGACTCTTTGATAAAGAGTGCCAGCTTCTTGATTGAGACCTTGGACAGTTCATCCGCTGGCATGAACCAGTAGTTGAAATGCTTGGCCCTAATGGCCGCAAGTATTTCACAATCACACAGAAGATGAAGAGCAGATTCTTCATCTTTTCGACATCTCCTGCACATCGAGTCGTCTGCTATGCCAACCTTATGAAGGTGTCCCAGCAGCCGACAGTGTCCAGTCATAAATCCCACAACCCAGCTGAGTAGGAATCTATCCATCTTAAGCAGTTCTCTGGTCCTGCCTTTGATGACTTCTTTGATAGTCATCTTAGAGTGTCTGTGACCTGTCACAGCTACCCAATGTTTGTTGTGTTTCCTGTTAGCCCACTCCCGAACCGCTCCTCGGATAGAACCATAGGGCAGTCCCAGGCAGGGCTCAGGTCCCACAAAGGGCAGAGCTGCCCCCTTTTTGGCCAAATCGTCAGCCCTCTCATTGCCATGGAAACCCCTATGTCCTGGCACCCACATCAGTTTAACTGCATTGTGTTCAGCCAGTGTCATTAGGGACTCCCTGCACTCGAGGACTAGTTTAGACCTTATTTCCTTTGCCTCAAGAGCCTTTAAGGCTGCTTGGCTGTCAGAAAGTATAGTAATGTGTGTATGCATGTAGCCCTTGCTAATACTTTCCCATGCACTTGCCATGATGGCATAGACTTCTGCTTGAAACACAGTCGCATGCAAGCCAAGGCTGTATGAAAGCTCTTTACCACAACCATACAGTCCTGCCCCAGTGCCTTCTTTAGTTTTGGATCCGTCAGTGTACCATGTAGGTCCACTTTGAATCCTGGTTTCAATTCCTTTGTCCCATTCACTACGTTCTGGATATGCTATAGTGAATTTCCTTTCACTTGCTTTCTTAGGTATCAATTTGTCTGATCCCATAGTCATAAAATGGTCCAGACCTTTGTCCCTAGAGAATTGCATGTGACCGAAGCATTGTAGTTCCAACTTTTCAATGCCATTACACCGAAGTCTATAAAGACCCGCTCGCGCCTCCGCTTCTACCCAGATATGAAGAGGGGGCAGGTCCAATAGGACTTCCATGGCAGCTGTAGGAGTAGTCCTAAAAGCCCCTGTTATGCCAATGCAGGCCAGTCTCTGTAGCTTGGAGAGCTGATCCTTGCATGACTTCAGTTGAGTCCTAGGCCACCAAACAAAAGCAGCATAGGTAATAATGGGTCTGACCATTGTGATATAAATCCAGTATACCAGCTTAGGTCTTAGTCCCCACTTTTTGCCAAGCATTGTCCTGCATGTCCAAAAGGCCCTATAAGCCTTGTCGATACATGCATCTGCTTGCCTTTTCCAGGTTAGTCCCTTGTCTAGAATAACTCCAAGGTATTTAACCTCATTGCAGAATTGCACTACCCGCCCCCCGAGTCTGGGTTCCCTTAAGTTCCCCAGATCCCGGCGTCTGGTAAATGGTACAATTTTCATTTTGCTTGGATTCACAGACAGTTCACATCTGTTGCACCAGCTTTCTACTTTTCCTAGTGCCACTTGTAGCACATCGGAAACCGTGCCGGGGAATTTCCCTTTGATTATAATTGCTATGTCATCAGCGTAGCCCACCGTGAAATAGCCACTACTGTTGAGATCCCTAATCAGGCCATCCACAACAAGGTTCCACAACAGGGGCGATAGTACGCCTCCCTGAGGACATCCCCTTGATGTGAGGACATGAATGGTCTCTCCGCATATCGTCGATATATTGCTCCTGTCCTCCAGCATGCATTGTATCCACCGAAGAACAGTGCTTGGAATACCATGTTCCTTCGCCGAATGGATGATGGCCTTGACAGAGGTTCTATCAAAAGCGCCCTCAATGTCCAGAAAAGCTCCTAGAGCAATCTCCTTATCATAAAGTGCCTTCTCCAGGTTGGTTACAACATAGTGAAGAGCAGTTTCAGTAGATCTGCCTGGTTGGTAAGCACATTGGTACTTGTGAAGAGGATAATCCCTCAGCACGCATTCCCTAATGTACCCATCGACAAGTTTCTCCATTGCCTTCAGCAGAAAAGATGATAGGCAAATTGGTCGGTAGGCCTTGGCGTCAAAGTAATTGGGACGCCCAGGCTTAGGTATATAGGCCACTCTTACCTGCTTCCAGGCCGTGGGTATGTGCCCAAAAGCTAGACTGGCTCTAAATATGTAGCATAGCAGGGATGCTATTGAGTCAATCCCTTGCTGTAGTAAAACGGGTATCAGTCCATCTGGCCCTGCTGATTTATAAGGTTCAAATGAGCTGATGGCCCATTTGATTCCGGTTTGATTGAATATTGCCCGCGTCAGTTGCCAATCCTCCCTGTCTGTCTTGATATTTGACTCCAGGTTTGGTTGCCCCTGTCCGCAGTGCAGTTCCTCAATCTCCCGTGACCCTGGAAAATGAACCTCATACATTGCTCTTAGAGTTTCTTTTCCAGTCATTGTATACGTGCCATCAGCTAGTTTTATGGTACCTAGCTGATGCGTGTTACCTTTAGCTAGAGCCTTCACGAGTCTAGCACCACTGGAAACATGTTCAATGCTCCCGCAGTACTCCCTCCATGAAGTTCTCTTAGCCTTCCTTATTTGAAAATTGTATCGGGTAAGTTCGGTCTTATATCTATCCCAATCCCCCGTTACTTTAGCCAGGTTGAAGAGTCTCCTGCAGCTGTGTCTAAGTTCGCTAAGCTCCTTAGACCACCAAGGTACACTCCTTGGTGTGGAAGCAACCTTAGCTTTGCAGTTTGTAGTGTAAGATAGGAGAATGGCCTGTTGCAGCTGGTCAACAGCCAGCTCCAAATCTACCACCGAACGAATGTTCTTTGATATGCCCTGTGTAAGTCCTAAAAGGTCTTTTTGGTATGAAGGCCAATTAGTGTCTTTAGGGTTTCTATATGTCACTGGTTCAAAGCCCTGCGACCCTATCTTAAACTTAATATATCTATGATCTGACACAGATATGTCAGATGATACATGCCAATTGTTTACCAACCTCCCAATGAGAGTGGTTCCAAGTGTAATGTCAATGACTTCCTTCCTGGTTGATATAACAAAGGTAGGTTCATTGCCTCTGTTCAGAATATCTAGGTTAGTACTTACCAGGTATTCTGAAAGTAGCTCTCCTCTTCTGTTGATGCCTGTGCTCCCCCAAATAGTGTGGTGTGCATTGGCATCACATCCGAGTATGAGCTCCTTTCCTGATGTCATTGCATAGTGAATGAGGTCCTTCATGATGGCAGATAGCGGATCCTCTTCTTCATAGGGTAGGTATGCAGAGGCCAACAAGAGTGGCCTGCTGTCTCCCTGTACCCTCATGGTCATTTCAATGGTCGTTACATCCCTGGAACAAAATCGTATAATAGGGATAGCCTTAACCCATTTTTTCATGTAGATGCAGGTTCTTGTATCCCCTGTACTACCTGAACTGAAGATTGTGCCACTGGCACAGTTAAGTCCTCTTATCTGACCCTTGTAAACCCAAGGTTCCTGAATTAGAGCTATGTCAATATTTTCTACTGCTAGTTTCCTGCATAAGGCAGCAGATGCAGCCTTGCTGTGGTGTAGATTTATCTGTATTAGTGACAGTTCCTCCATAGCAAAAAGAAATACAGAAAGGGAAAGAGAATGATTTCTTACCTTAATTGGAACCAGCTCCCTGAGTCTCCATGGCCTCCGGTGCGGTCCCCGTGGCCTCGGCTCCCTCAGTTGCCTTGTCCCCCTTGTCGCCTTCTGCTCCTTTGCTCTTGTTTGGATCAGCCAGGATCTTAAAAAGACCCCAGTCTAGTCCCGTATATGCCCCCATGTTGGCATCCTTGATGGCTTTAGCTGAATCCTGGTCCACAAGGAGAATAAGCCTCTGTCCCGTGGAGTCAGCCTGTCTGTTTAGCACCTTCCAGTGCTCTGTATTGAGGCCTTTGTTGAGAACCTTCAACCGTCTCAGCAGCACATTCGCGTCCTCGGTCATGACATCCCGAGTCCTGAAGGCTACCTTGACAGGTCTGGGCAAGTCCCTGGCCTCAATAACCTTAAGTATCAGACCGTCCCCAAGATTCTTCTCATTGAGTGTGGTCCTTACCCAGTTGGCACTAAATTCATCATCACAGTAATATATCATAGCGCCTTCTTGGAGAGTGAAAGTTCTGAGCCGCGGAGCTGGTGCGCCTTCAGCGATCCCGTCCACCGCCCTCAGAATCTCCCCCAAAATAAGTTTGACTTCCTCTTCCAAGAGTTTAGCCTCAGGGTACTTATCCTTAACAATTGCCATCTTATGTGATGTCAGTGCCTCCCTGTAAGTGACCCCAGGTTCCATTTGGTCCCTGGGTCTTTTCTGGTATGGCCTGACATCAGGTGGCGTATCATTCATCGGTCTGGTTCTTTTGACTGACCCAGACTTGTTTGGCGTGTAGTAGGTATGTCTTTCCTGACCCGGTTGTTTTGAACCCCCGGTGTTAGATTGAGCATCCTCCTGTAACCTTTTTAGTTTCCTTCTGGCTGCCCCTGATAGCTTCTTTTGCAGGTGCAACCGGTTGATTCCAGATGCCATCTGGCCTACATCTCTATCATCAGATATGCTGGAGGTACCAGCTGCCTGAGGTTGAGTAGTTTGTCGCAGGTCTTTCTCCAAGTCCCTGTGATCTGACAGGTTCTTCTCAGAGTCCCTGTGTTCAGCAGATTTGTCGTCAGGTTTGCTGGAACTGCCAGCTCCCTGAGTTGGTATATTTTCGGACAGGTTCTGCTTAGAGTCCCTGCCCTCTTCTGTTTTATTATTATTTTTTAATTCATTCGGTTCCATATTAGTCCCACGAGTAATGGGGAATAGAAGTCAACACGTGCAGAGCCCCATACACGTGCAAGGTTACATACAACAGGGTGTCACCTGGTGCCCTGAGGGGATCGTTAGAGACACTGTCTTTCGCCCCAGTGCCACTCAGCTCTCGGCACGATGCCTTCCACCTTAGCTTAGGTGACCAGAGCCCATTTCGTTGTACCGGGTCTCCAACTGGGAGAATCCCGGCCAGGTCACCTACTGGGTGTCCCTGTGTGGGATGGTTTTTCCGATGTTAAGCCGCTTCTTCGTCTGGTGTCTAACCTGTGGCCTCCCTGGCATGAGAGACTCTGCCGGTGACAAGCACCTCCAGTACAGCCCACAGGATCGCTGACACACACAAGCCCCCCCACCTCTTCAAGGTGATGCGGCTTCTAGGGGGGGACCACAACACTTAAAAAATATACAATCCCCAAGCAAATTCAAAAGCACCCTAAAAAAATTCCTAATTCAATCATGCTTCTACAGCATTGAGGAATACTGTAACTCAATCTCTTGATAACTAAAAAAAAAAGGAAATATCTTGTTACTGAACTATCTCATCCCATTCTCTCTCATCTGTAATATATATGTAAATTAATGTACCCGGTATTGTATTATACTCTTAATATTATTTCTTTTGTAAGTCTATTGTTATGTAAAAATATTCTATGTAACCATATTTCTATGTAAGTGTATTGTTATGTAATATGTAACCGTGCTACATTCCATTCTTATTAATATCCCATAGCATGTATTTGCTCAAAGGATTAAACAATAAACAATAAACAACGATCCATACTTACTGACAGATCAATAACTCACAATAGACCAGACATAGTGTTGATAGATAAAAACAACCGGACCACCTATCTTATAGACATTGGCATACCAAATACTCACAATTTAGAGCAGTGTGAAAATGAAAAAGTAACCAAATATTTACCCCTGGCTGAAGAGGTTCGACAACTCTGGAGGCAAGAAAAAGTCATTGTGCTGCCTTTAATCATCTCCTCAACAGGACTTGTACCGAAGACCCTAATGAAGAGACTGAAAGACTTGAAGATCACAGAGTACGTGAGGGATTGTATGCAAAAAGTGGTCATCTTGAGTACTACATCCATTGTCCACAGTATACTAAACATTTCTGTTTAAATTTAACGGTGTCATCCTGCTAAAAGCCGATGACATCGTTTTAATACCTGTAAAAGCAGTGGAATGAATAAACAATAATAATAATAATAATAATAATAATAATAATAATAATAATAAATAAATAAGTAAATAAATAAACAAGTTATTACTGTTTATAAATAAACGGGTTTTTAATATCGGAAAAGCCTATCTCAGATAAATCACACGAATCGCATTTTTGGGTACCGTTCGCCACATTATTACACTCTGAATCTGGTCTCAAACTTGAACAAGCTGGCTGTGTTTTCTTTTTAAACAGGTCATTTATTTTTGCGCACTTTCTCACAGTTTTCTCTTTTTCTATTGCCTTGTATTTCGCAAGTTTCAGGTATTGAAAACCCTTTAGCTTTTTCCGGCTACCACTCATTTTCACATAAGTAACAGATCACTGCACATAAATATTAAAAATACACCTGCACTCTTTACTATTGCAAATGAAACTGGACTGTACCAATACCAAGCTTAGTGGCGGGCGGTATCTTCTTTTAAGTATAAATTAGCACTGATGAGTATTGAATTACTGATACTGGCTGGTCTTAGGCCTATAACAGTGATAGCAACGTCTCATAACGAAGACCGCCTTGAAATCAGAATGCCAGAGTTTAATCAAAGGCAGTTAAATGGAAAGAGAGTTCCAATTTCATTGACAACAACACTGGAACTGCTAATTGCTTTTAGCGAAGGAGGTTACTCATTGGTAGATCGTTGATTAAAATTGAGCGTATTGCTGTCAATGTTATTCATTTCAATTTCATTGTGGGTTACATTAATTTACTATTTTGAAGAGTTATGAATAAAATGTTTAATAGCCTATATTAAAAAAAAAAGTAACAGCTTAAAAACCGCCCCTTCAAATCTGCCGCCCTAGGCAGCTGCAAAGTTAACTACTCAGAATTCTAGGTTAAAGTTTTAGGTTAGGAACCAAAATTCAAGTTAATTACTCACAATTCTAGGTTAACGTTTTAGGTTAGGAACCAAAATTGATAGAACATTTTAAGGCAAAAGATAAATGTAAGTCGCAATATCTACACAAATATTAAAAAGCACTTACCTCCTTTCCAAATTATGTTTATTCTTCTGCATTGGGCATCAAATAACATACACCTTATAATTATTCTTCTGCACTGGTCATTAAACAGCAGGGTCACCCGCGTCAACGGTGGTGTTCTTCCGACGCAGCGCAAGCTTACCAATAAGTCAGGAAAATAGTCCTACTGAATGTACGGATGTTATCATTTTAAACCATTTTTTTTTTATTAATTTCTGATTATCGTGAGTAAATTGTATTGCGTTCCCTTTATTTAACCGGTGTATACAATGTCCAATTCTAGACGTAAAATTTACGTATAGTTGCCAATTTTTTGTACGTTATTTTGATATTAGCAAATGAACAATTAATTCGATTTTGTTTTATATTTAGTCCTACTTATGTAACAGTAACTTTAATTTTGATATATTATGAATATAAAGCATGATTAAATTACAACAGTTTTTATTCATGTATATACCGGACATAAAATATACGTATAATTTACGTTTTCACTTTGACCAAACGTATGATATATATGTACTGTACCTCTAAAATATACGTATATTATACATATCGTGCTGCGTGGGTATATATATATATATATATACACACACACACACACAGGGTTGAAGTGGTATAAGTGTAAATTTTGACAGCGTGTTCCTTGGGTAGAATACAACACAAAATGCAAATAACATTTTGGTGGGAAGTGAATACTTTTAGAGATGAAAAGGTTTTTGCCTAAAATGTTTACTCCTGCTTTACTCGATAAGTATCATTCGTACTATCCTAATTTTTAATGATTTAATTAAATAAATCTTATAGGAATGTTTTTTCCTTTGCAGTTTTGCTATACAATTGATGGTTTTCATGTAAATGAAATACAAATCTATCTATATTAATAAAAGGAAGTGTCTTTCTGTCTGTCTGTCCGCGATGCCCAGCGAAATCTACTCAACGCAGAGATCTGAAATTTTAAACATAGGTGGACTGAAGGGTCGGAAAATGTACCTCGAAGCCGGAATTTTAATTTTCGCTTTCTTTCGTGAGTTATGAGTGAAAAACGGAAAAAAGTGCATTTTTTTGCGTTTTCGAAGCATCAGTTTTCAGTTATACATGTCAATGTCAAGTCAATTACAGTTGGCTTTGACTATTTTTGTCATAAAAAAAAACTAAACTCCGTGGCGCTACATCCCTGGAGGGACTTGGCCTACCACCCGACCGCTGCATCATCTCCCGTAGGCAGATGGCAGGATTGGGGGGCATGTGGTCAGCATGCCGACACCCACGGCCGTTAATGGTGGTTTTCTTGACCGGAGCCGCTACTTCTCTATCAAGTAGCTCCTCAATTTGAATCACGAGGCTGAGTGCACCCCTACCAGACCTCCCTACCTCAGAAAAATCCGAGGAGGTACCGGGAATCGAACCCGGGCCGACGGATCTGTAGTCAGCGACGCTAACCACAAGACCATGCCGGCGGACCTATTTTTGTCATACCTTGGAAATAAAACTTTCGCGATCGCTTGAATGTTGTAAGCCCTAAATATGGTCAAATATTGTTTTATTTGGACGAAACTCACTATACAGGGGTTTTCTGGGCCAAGTAACTCGAATCTGAGGTAGCTTTTACCAGGCGACGCTAGCTCTTAATTTTTAATTTTTTTAATAATTATCGCGGGCCATCGCTTGATTTTGTAAGTCCATCCTGGACGATTCTTTTGTTTAGAATATCAAGGCCCGCAGACATATGAAATTTTCAACCTACACGGAAGAAGGACAATCAACATAGGCCTAAATATGGTCAAACATTGTTCGATTAGGACAAAACTCACTATACAGGGGTATTCCGGACCAAGGAACTCGAATCTGAGGTCGCTTTTACCAGGCGACGCTATCTAATCGTGGTATGTAGTCCACGTGATTTATGTGTTAATAAATATAATGATATAACCATTATGCACTTAATTTTTAATTTTTGAAATAATTATCGCGGGCACATGCTAGTATTAACTAAAACTAGACTAAACTCCGTGGCACTATATCCCTGGAGGGACTTGGCCTACCACCCGACCTCTACGTTATCTACCACAGGCAGATGGCAGGATTGGGGGTATGTGGTAATCATGCTGACAGCTATGGCCGTTAATGGTGGTTTTCATGACCGGAGCCGCTACTTCTCTGCCAAGTAGCCGCTCAATTTGAATCACGAGGCTGAGTGCACCCCTACCTCAGAAAAATCCGAGGAGGTACCGGGGATCTGTAGTCAGCGACGCTAACCACAAGACCACTCCAGCGGTAACAAGTATTAACACTTTTCGTAATTCAGATAGCGACGTATGGCAACGCTGCTAGAGCAGGTACTCTGTTTTCCCTGGCTTCAGTAGGCAGGCCTAATGTTTCTCCCGTTTGTCTATGCACAGTTGTCACATTGCAAAGGTTTTAGAGCTCATTATCTCAGTAACCGTGCACTTAATCACAAAATGTTATTAGCATTTTGTGTGTTATTCTACCCAAGGAACACACTGTCAAAATTTTTGCACTTATACCACTTCCAGCCTACATATATATATATATATATGGGTATTTGAGATGTTACACCCTTGTATTACACCTTTATTAATTAATATTGGCTCAGTCTTGGATGTACCTGTATTAATTATAATTTTAAAATTGCAATGTTAACACTTTAGTACTTTAATTGTTGGAGGATATTCCTGAGTTTCGAAGATATTCCTGATTTTCCATAATAGTCCATAGTGTATCTCTGTTTAACCTGTCAATGAAAGCTATATGAGTTTGTAGATTATACTCTCACCTTTTTTCAGATATTTGTTGTAATGTAAATAAGTTATCAGTTGTTGAACGTCCAAATTTAAATCCACTCTTGTTCTCCTTGTAGTAATACTTCACTTATTATTTGAAGTCGTTCATTTATAATTCTTGCATATATTTCATAAATTGAATTAAGAAGGCTAATATCTCTATAATTTTTACATTCTCCTCTGTCTCCCTTTTTAAATAGTGAAATCACTTCTGCTATATTCCATGTTTCTGGAATGTTACATTACTTCCAAAAATCATTATGTAAATACAGCAACTTCCAATGCAAGATTGCCCCACCACATTTTAGAAGTTCCATGTCCATTTGATCTGGTCATGTTGCTTTTCTGTTTAAGTTTCTTTTAATGCTCTTTCTAGCTCATGAAAAGTCATGCAGAGTGAAGGTAGGAGAACATATCAGATAGGTTCGCCACCAAAAGTGGCTTGAAGCAGGGAGATGTACTAACGCATTTACTTTTTAATTTAGTTTTGGAATATGCCATTAGGAAAGTTCAGGAAAACAAGGTAGGCCTACAAGTAAATGGCAGTCACCCGATTTTAGCTTATTCAGATGACGTTTGTGCGTTAGGAGATGACATAAACACTTTCGAGAGAAATGCAGAAAGTCTTTTCGATGCCTGCAGGAATGTTTGATTGGATAATAATACAGGAGAAAAACTAAGTATATGGTCATGAAATGTCAAAATAATGCACTACAAAATACTAGAATAGCCGGTAAATCGTTCGAACAAGTGGAGAAATTCAATTATATATCAACAATAATTACAGATACAAATAATATTAAGGTAGAACTTTAGTGTCGACTCAAATAAGGCTATATATAATGTTAAGATAGAAGTAAGGGGAGATTACCCCAGTACCGGATAGTACTAAGTTCACCTCTTTCCCCAATAGATGGCAGAAGATTACGTTTATACAGTCCTAGAACTATACCAAAGAGACTACTTGGTAGACTATCTTTGGATATCCTCTTGCCACTGGGGTAGGGTGACCAGATGAAAATTTTCAAAAGCAGGACATTTGAAGGAAAAAAGCAGGACATTTTGAGAAAAAGCCTGACAACACGTTAAATTCCTTTTCAATCAAATTAAAATCCAACAAATACAATAACCAAGTGGATTTAACAATATTTCTGTGAAGAGGAAATGTCTTTCAGCAGTTCTGGGGATTTCAACAAATAGGCATGAAATTCCTTGCACGTAAAATGTTTCAAATTATACTGTACTGTTACAATCCCCTTTACTGATTCTACTGATAGTCTGTTTCTTTCTTCTGACCATTGGGCATTTATTAATGAAAATACCCTTTCAACATTGACATTATGGGCAATTATTGAAAAAAAGAATTGACATATATGCAGCAATGATTGAAAACACTTAACATTCACAGCCTGCTCAAAAAACTTACTCCATTGAAAATCTATTGATTCCAGGAAAAATGCTTCATCTTGCTTCAAAACAAATTCTTTTAGAGCACAAAATTCGTCAAACAATATCACACCATCCAAAACAATACATTTCTGTTTTTCATTAATGTACTTTACAGAAGGAATAATATCACTGAAAGTACAGCCTTTCTCTTTCAAATATTTCATGTTCAACCAATAAAAGCACTCAAATTCATCACACTGAACAGTCCATTTATCTAAATAGTCCTTACACGACTGGTACAGACACAGGGCAGAGTTTATGAAATTGTTTACTTCTGTTTCTAATCCATCTTCCCTTAGACTGTCAAGCTTTTGGGAAATATTCATTGGCATAAACTTATTTTGCAACCTGTTTTCCAGACACTTTGAAACAGAGTTCTGAATCCGAACTATATCCAATAAACAGTTGTGTTCCTTTTCCAGATCATTAATTGTAGTATGAAATACATTCATGAGTGAATGAACTAGAGAAAGATACAGTTCAGAAAACTCATCTTTTGAAGAAATCTTTCAAGATTCTTGGGACACCAGACTCTGATAGAAAATAAGACCTCAAAGCAGGATACAACTTAAGAATTCTCTCAATGGCCGGAAAAAGACTTAGCCAACGTGTCTTACAGTGACGAAGCAACTGTTGATAATTTATGTTGACAAAATCACAGAACTGCTTAAGCTTTTCAGTGCGAACAGTGTATATGGAAAAGAAATTGAAGATCTTCAGAACTATAGACTCTATATCTACAGGCAATAAATCAGTCCCATGCTGCAAAGTATTGTGGAGAATATGGGCAGGGCATCCTATTCCTGCAAGATCATTTGTCAAAACATTATTTAGTAGGGCAAAAACATTGTTTCCTGAAGCATGTCTGTTGATGCCTCCGAAGTTTACATTTGCATTATCACCACAAAATGAAACACATTTATCACTAAGACCATGTGATTTCAAAACACTAAGCAGAACATCTGCTATTGTTTTGGCAGTTTCATTCTCGCAACTACATAAATCAATAATTTTTGAGACAACACCAATTTTCCAATCAAAGTACTGTATCATGACTGGAAATAATTTCACACTGCCATGATTACTGGCATCAGTTGCTATTCCCAGAAATGGAGAGTTCTCAACAGATTTTAGTACACATTCAAGAGAATGTGGAGCCAGTACTTTGTTAACAATGGCCTCTGTTTTTGTTCGAGCGCATTGTAGCTTCTTAGCAGTGGCGACTCCTGGTTTTTTAGTTGTGTAGGATGGTGTGGAGAGAGCGAATTAACCTATTTACTGCTATTGACGTACATATGGGTCGCCGTAAAAATGCATAAAGGCTGAGAAATAAATTTAATACAATAAGGCTTTATCGTAAAATATGAAAACTGTCATTTTCGGAAATCAGCTATTCCGCTATAATTTTTTATTTGATATCAAACTTATAATTCACTAGTGATATTACTCCAGGAATACTTTTAATGAAATATAAACAGCACTGTAAAGGTTAATAATAGCTTGGCCTATAATATATTCCAAGAAATTAAATAAATTAAATATTAATAAAAATAATAACTTACATTTTATTTACTTGTAGTTCAGCTCAATCCTCCTGTCCTTCTTGGTGGCAAAAATATCTATCACTGCACCATGAAAATTGTGGCGGCTTTTCAGGTCTCTAAATAAGGTTTTTTCTATGGATATTAAGGCCAATCCGTTGAGACGATCTTGTGCTGTTGAATTTCTGCAGTAGGTCTTGATGCGTTTCAGAGTAGAGAAACCTCTTTCTGCTGTGGCACTTGAAGCTGGTATCGTCAATATTAATGTGATGAGCTTTGATAGTTGTGGCAAAGTTTCAGTAAAGTCTTTCCCTACTAAATAATCATTCAATTCCGAGACTGACTATAATTTGAATGAAGGTGAACTGTAGATGTAAGAGAGTTCGGAATTAAGTTCCCCACTATCAAAGTAATGCCCATAAGGTGATTTGAGGAGGGACTGAAGGTTAGTTTTTGGGAAATTACAAGAGTATTCTTCAAACTTTGAAAAATCTAAAAGGCCAAAAAATTGCAACTGATCTAGATCAGAAAATCTTTCCTCGATATGAACTAGAAAATTATCTATTATTTCATAATACAACCGCCGAAATGAGGTTTCAGGATCATCTTCAACACTGTCCAATCGTATCCTCTTTCTGGGGCATTCTGTGGTCGAATTCTCTGATGCAGAGGCAAGAGTGATCTTATTCCACAAAACGTTAAACTCACCACGTAGGCGACAAAGGAACTCTTTAAATTCCTTTACCTTTTCCTTGCAGAAAACTATGTCACACGTCTTTTTCTGTATCAATTTAAAGAGAATTTCAGCTTTTGGTAGAACCAAGTGAAAAATTTCCAACAAGAAATTAAATTCAAAGCCAAGCAGATTCCTACGAAAGCCTGTAGCGCAAAACCGCGTTTCAGGATCAAATTCTGTGCTATTAGAAACAATATGATCAAATAACTGAATTAATTGGTCCTTGTTATTGTAAATCATTTCTACAAGCCGGTTGTTGTATAACCATCTTGTTGGCGCAACAGAAGGAAAGCGGGCATTGACTATTTCATTAAGAGCATGGTTTCGTTTGGAGGAATTTGAAAAAAAATGATGCAAAGCCAGAAACAGTCATAAAAAATACTTTACAAGACTTTATATTTTTCACAGAGTCTTGCAAAACTAAGTTCAATTTATGGGCGTAGCAAATTGTAAATAATGCTTGCGGATACTTTGATTTAATTCTAGCTGCAAGGCCATTATATTGTCCAGTATTGACAGCTGCGCCATCATACGTTTGAGCAATTAATTTGTTGCCTGAATGGAATTCTTCTAAATGTTCAAACACTATCTTTGATATCTGTTCGGCTCTACGATCATCACTCACATCAATGAACCGAATGAACCTTTCTTGGATTTCCCCTTTTGTGTCAACATACCTGAACACTACACACAACTGACATTTCTTAGAATATCTGTGGTTTCATCCACAATAACTGCAACAAATGGTGCTGCCAAGATTTCCTGTTTAATTGCCTGCATTAAATGTTCCGCACATGCTTCTATTAAGTCATTCTGTATCAGTGATGCTTGTCCGGAAAAAACGGTACTATTATGTATGTGATTTAGCAAATGGGGATCTGTCTCTGCCATAAAATTTACTAACTCCCTATAATTTCCTCTATTTGAAGAACTCTCCGACTCATCATGGCCTCTGAAAGATAGTTCCTGAAGTGCTAAAAAACACGTAGCATCAATTAAAGATTTCAGAAACTCTCGATTACTTTTTACTCTGGCATTGTGTTTTTCTACATTTGCTTGAAAAGCTTTGCTTAGACAAAATTCGATTCTTGTGTCCGACTTTTCAAACTCTTTTAGTGAAATTGAAGCACCAATGTGTTCTTTCGTTTGTTGATGACGCTTACGTAGAATACTTCCTAAATTATTTAAGTCGGTCACACCTTCATTGTTCCAAATACTTTTTTGGTTACAAAACAATAAACATGGCCAACAGAAAAGTTTATTTAAAGTTCTGCACCCACTTAACCACGGTATGTCCGTATATTTAGATACATAAAAATTAAGTTTAACTGTTTTGCCTCCTGTCTTACGAAACTGAATAAGGTTCGGTAACGATGCTGTAGCGCGCCCTTTAGAAATTAGTTCCTTTTTTTCCTGATAACTTAATGAACTGAAAGGTTTTTTCATTAGTTCTTCAATTACACAGTTACAAGGTTCACTTACCAGACTTTGATCACATTTAGATGTACTGGCATCGCAAGCCATTTTTATTCAGTGATTCACTCCCTCCCTTACAAAACACACTATCGAACCTCAGAAACACAACACATGTGAGGAAGGACTGTAAGACGTCCTCAAGTTTCTCCATATGAATCTGGCTTCTCATAACCTTTTCTCTTTCCCGCCTCCCCCTTCACATGCCCAAGAGCTTTAAGGACTGCGTAACATCAGCACTAAACGACTGAGGACATCCTCGCCAATACCAACCTGCTCAAAACAGAACTGCTTAACTTCCTTCCCGAGTGCTCTACAATAACGCTGTTTTGTCATTTTAATGTTTAAATTTTGACAATGAATGCTAGTAAACATTTATGTACATACATTATGAAGTGTAGGATGATCCTCACATCCTATATGGAATAATCGCCACTGCTTCTTAGCGATCTCCGAATCCTCAACCAGTTTAGGAAGTAGTGATGAAGTACAATCCATTGATCTGTAAGTCTGGTGGTGACGTACAGTGTGAAATGATAATGCACCCTCAGCTGCACTAACGCTTTCGTCTATCTTCGAAAATTTTGGTGAGAAGAACGAGGTTACCACACGAGAAGAAGATGCACCTTTAAAGCAAGTAACATGTTTACTTGTAGCTAGGTGACGATCTAAATCCAACGCACCTCTTGAAGCCACAGATACGTAACAGTCACAGATAGTGCATTTCGCTTCGGTTTCCACTCGACCCGCAGTGAAGCATGGGTATTTACTTTTCATGGAATCACCGAATTTGCACTTTCGTTTTTTTAAGTCGGGTTTCCTTTCATCACTGCCTACCTTCGACATATCACTTTGATCGGGAATCAAACAAACTTACGACCAAATACAAGCCGGCAATGATTCTGAACAACAAAAGCAGGAACAGGAAGTGAAAACGGTTGGTTGTAACAAATCGATCTGAACGCGAAATTCGAGTGCGAGTGTTGTGGCAGGTAACCGGAAGCAGGGTCACCACACGTATTTTTACGAACATCAACATTTCCTTCAAATACGCATTTTTCATGTAACGACAAACTTTTGACCTCATGTTTTAAATCTTATATATCATATTTCAATATTGTGTACATTATATTGCTGTAAGACAGAAAGCCGGACATTTTGCCTTTCCCATAAAAAGCCGGCCGGATGCTCACAAAATACCAAAAAAGCAGGACATGTCCGGCGAAATCCGGACGTCTGGTCACCCTACACTGGGGAGATATACAATTTTAAGTGCACATCGTCTGCTGAGTTAGTTCTGCATTTAATATTTTTTGGAGTGATCGTTGAACATCTAAACGTAATTTGAAGACATTTGTTATATGTTGTTAAAAATTCTACATTTGTAGGCACTCGTATAATATGTATTTTTCGAGAAAAATCCCATTGTTATAATTAATGGCATCTTTTTCTAAGGTCGCGCATGGTTCCAATACCGGACAGCCTCATTGTAATAGAAGAGAACTGTCTTGGGAAATAAAATAATATCATTATTTGCTTTCAAGAACTACTATCGTGGTGACAAAACCATAAAAATATCCCATTACCTCAAATTCAAGTTCCTCTTCCAGTCGATGCGCTTATATCAGTCCACATAGCTGTACTTATAACTTTTAGGGTTAAAAGCTTCCAAAAATTATATTCGGCCGATTTCCAATGCAGTCAGTAATTATTTGGAGAGGAGATAATCATAACTAAAGGGGATAATAGGAGAGAAATTAAGTGAAATGTTAATATCCATATAAAATAAAAAGAAAATGGAGGAAAAATAAATTCCTGAAAAAAATTAGTGGGCCTATGTAAAAAGGCCGTTCCAAAAAGAAACAAATCTCAAATTGTACCCTAGAAAACTTAAATTTGGAATTGGAGATAGGATCGAGAATGCCAAGGAAGAATGAAATCGTATTTAGTATCGACATTTTTAGAAGGATGGGAGTGTTGCGGTGCTTGCTCATGTTGGCTCTGGTGGCAATACATTGTCAACAGAGACAGTATCTATCTTCAAATAAGTGTCAATACTGTAGTTATATGATTTTTATTTAATCTTTACTTCCGTCTAAATTTTTTACTCTATTTCTGTAAATAAAATAATATGTCCGGTACTGGGAACAGTTTTGCGGATCGTTTTATTCAATATATAAATCTAAAAAATAGATCCACTTAGTTAAGTTATGATAAAATTCTAATTGTTGTATATTAACACTAATACTGCCATTGATCCTCGGGTTTTTGTTTTATTTCAATTTATTCATAGGTTTTCCAGAAAACGGGCAAAAGGCTTGAGTGTCCGGCACTGGGGCAATCTCCCCTAATTGCAGACCAGAAATCTAAAAATAATTTTTTTTAAGACAATTATCCTGCCGGTTGTATTATATGGTCGCTTACTCTTCGGGAAGAACGTAATTTGAGAGTACTCGAAAACAGGGTGCTTAGGAAAATATTATGCCTAAGAGAGATAAAAATGGGGACGGTAGAAAACTGCATATTGATGAGCTTAATAACCTGTACACGTCACCGGACATAGTAAGGTTAATTAAATCACGGAAGTTGAAATGGGCTGGACATGTTGCACGCATTGGGAGGAAAGAGATATCTAAAAAATATTGAATAGACGACCCGAAGGGAAAAGACCACCTGGAAGACCTGGACGTAGATGGGAGGACAATATTAACATATTAGCATAGTACGATTTGCGGGGGATGTTGGATGGAGATAGCACAGAACAGGATTGAATTACGGGCTCATTCTGTAGTGGGAAGAAGCCTTCGTCTTCTGTAAGGTAGATTTTCCTTTTGTTTGCTTATGAATTGCCTAAAGGCTTTGAGTAAATAAGTAAGTAGGCCTAAGTCTTCATGAACACAGTAACATCTTATGCTGAAACAAAAGGCTGAGCTAGCTTCACTGCTTTTACACCTATTTGCGCAGTCCTCAGAGAGCATTACGTTGCCGACCACGACGGCATCCTCGCAGTTTTGATAGCCTGCAACTGTAAGAAATACAACATATATGATGGGTGCTTCTGAAATCGAAACCAACAACGGATAGGTTTTGTAGTAGATTAGAATAAACAAAAGGAGAAAACAAAATAAGTGACAAGTTCAAAAGCTCAGTTCACAAGATTATTTTTCATTTCTACTTGACGAGGAAAAATGATTATATTATACATGCTACATTTAGTTTATTACATCATACATCTAATCAGTATCTGAAGTTGAAGATTGCCTTATCACGCTTATTTTTAAAGTTTATTTTCATTATAACATACGTTGGTTTTACTTTAAATATATTTCCCTTTTTTTATACTGCGCGGTACTGATTTGTGACAGCAAGCGGGTGATCAGGCCGGCCAACGTGGTGAAGAGTAATTCTCTTTCCCCGCTCTCCTACTTCTAAGGTGGAGCTTAACTGGATGGTTGGACGTGGGTCCCTTGGATAGCCTAGACCAGGGCCGGGAAGGAAAGGGCAGGAATTGCGTAGTTACCCTCCTTGTCGTTCCCACTACTCGTTTTCAGTTGGTGGTAGCGACAACTATACCGGTTGATTCTGAGACTAGTCGCGTGGCAGATAGAAAGTATAAGGAAGGGGGCGAATGTAGAGGTCGATAATTTCCCACATCCTGTGCATTACGTCCCGAGCCAGGCCTAGACAGTGTTATGGATGGTTGCCATGGCCCGCTTCAGTTTGTCTGTAGAGAGAGCTTGCCATGAGGTAGACAGGAGTCTTTACACTCGCTTCTCCCAGCGTGAGAGGCAGATTTAGTTTACTTCCTTCTTTATTGCGTTCAGTGCTGTTATCTTTTAAATATGCACCTTGCTTATGACACAGTGTGTGTTTTATTAGAGAAGATAAGAAAGAAGTTTTAAATTGTATAAGCATGTGTATATATATTTTTTTCTTTCCTACTAGCTCTTCACCTAACTTCCCAGCCGCGAGCCGCCACTGTTGTATGGGACTTAGCACAGTTATCTTACATAATATCAACATTGTAATGAGAAATTCACTTGAATAACTACAAGTAATTCAAAACAGAGCGATTAAACATGTTTCTGGAATCAAGTCACTTTCTGTCTCTGAAAATGCAGCTATAGTCAGACATTTATATTTTAGTAAAAAATACATTTATTAACTCCCATAGTAAGTCTACTCCATATTATGGTCTAAAAGCAATACTACATAAGATATGCCATAAAATTATACATAACATTACCAGAACGTGTATCATGTTCATTTTCAAAATTATCGTATGTTTAGTTATTTACCACAGTTAATAGGTAATATATTTCTAAAATTCATTCAGCAATATCTGTTCATTTCAATTACGTTTTCTCTTATACTGTTATTGTTGTCTCTTGTAGTGAATTAGTTGTTATAAGTTAAATTAATTATGTATTATTAATTATGTAATATTGTAAGAAACCAATGGATGTATGTCCTGTATCACCCCTTCGCTTTAAGGGGTTGTAGGCCTGAGGCTATGTTACATGAAACAATAAATCAGAAATAAATGAATACTGAAAGCCGTTCTTACGTACATTCCCAATGATACGCCAAGGTCGTAGCCTGAAACGAAGAGAAGAAAAATTTACACATGCATTTTTGGAGGAAGATTTAAGTTGGAGATGTAAGTAGAGTTGAAGCATGAGAATGGTAAGTGGATGTACAATGCATCCTCTATGGTGTGTGAATAAGCGCCATTGCCAATAAATCAAAAAGAACTGGACGATATTTTGAAATTGGGAAGTTTGTAAGCAGTGCTATGATTATATAGGGAAACTTGGTATGGATAATGAAAATATAAATGTCATGTCTAAATTTTTCATAGGTAATCCCACGAGAGATTACGAGTTTATCGATATATTTGCGAGAATAAACGATCGTGATTGGTCTATATCCGAGGAATTTCTGAACGTTGATGGTCAATATCAAACACGCGGCATATAAGTGGAATAGTCAAATCAATTAGTTGTTTTTACCATAAGCTATATAATGGCTATTTGATGTTTATTGAAACACGATGTAAATAAACAATTCAGATCAGTAGTTTTGCACAGACTATTCCACTCATACGCCGCGTGTTTCATATTTACCATTAACGTTTAGCAATTCCTCGGATATACACCAATCACGGCCGTTTATCTTACAATATTCTTGTAGGAATAGCGAGGAAGCCGTTTTACCTGATAAAACGCCAGCTCGTTACTGAACCGTAACAGTATCAATTTGCAGTGATTACTAGATTACGTCATCCATTGTCGGCACTAATGAAAACGAAAATTGCAAGCTCATGATTTGGTAATGCGTCTGTTGACAAAATTGATATTATAGGCTAAAGGAAGCTAAACCACATACCGTAATACTGAAAGAAATATAAAATGCATAATTATGGATTCAGTTACGAAAGTTCTGTGAAGATTGTAAGTACAATTGAATTGAATTGAGTAGGGAACCTCAAACGCAGCAGATTTAGTTATCAAGATGATAAAATCCAACGGAGTATAAAATTGTGTTTTTAACCAATGCACATTCAAGTGGACAGTGGAATTTTAAAAATAAATTACTTTCTTGAAAAAAGGTGTTTTTATTGTCTTCCGATTTCAGTTTCTCTTAATTTTGAGGTTAACTTTTTTATCACTACTTCGTTGGTAGCAATGCTTAGTATTCCATAATGCAAACTGTTCGTTAATTTAGTATGCCGTGATCTGACAGCTGACACTATTAACGATTTCATTTTAAACAAACCAGAAATAACTATTTATATTAGAATATATCATTATCATTGGTAATCCGTAACGTTTTATTCTTGGAATAGTCTTAATAAAACCAACTCGAGGTTACGAGTTTCATCAGATAAATTGGCTCCTGCTGCGCAGTCGCGAATCTATCGATAAGCTCGTAACCTCTCGTGGGATTGCCTATGAAAAAAATAAAAAGATGTATTGAACCATAATACAGCGGCCATCATGGGATACCAGGATTATTGCATGTTGTCGGGATTTCATGCGTAATTGTGCCGACAAAACTACATATGAAATCCGGCACAACTATGTATGAAATCCCTCACTGTATGTGAGCTGGTCGACAACCGGCATATGGGATCCTGTCTAAAACACCAGACAACTGAGAAATGTTGACGATTTTGGGGAAATTCTAAGAATGTTAAGGAAAATAAATTGGTGCATTGTTTCAAAATAAAGCATTATGATTGATTTGAAAAAAGTTCCTATTTGCTATTGGTGAGAATCGAAAACATTACATTTGAGTGAAAACACTTTAATGCGAGTTAAATGTCTATAATTATAACGTCTAGGCCTATATATACTCACAGTTGTCAATAACAGCACTCCGAGCATTAAAATAAAGGCGTCCTTGTTCATTGTCTGCCGGTTTGGTAATCTGTAAACAATACTACATTTTTATTAGAACATTTGTGTTGATTTATATTTAAGGGAAACTAGGCCTGTTTTGTATTAGGTTTTATATAATGTTTTTGATCCCATCAAAAGCAATAACGCTATGAAATTTCAACCCAATACTCCCGTTAGTTTCTGTGATGGACAGTATCAAAGATTTACTTCAGTATTAGGTTTTGTTATATAGAACTGATAAATTGGACCACATTCTGCAGAAAGGAACCAATCCACATGATTCCTGAAATTGCATACAAATGAAAGAGGATTCGTTAGTTTGTACAACATAGGTATGTAGATCAGTAGCAATAATATAACATCTATTCCGGCTTTTTTCTTCTTCTTCTTCTTCTTCTTCAAATTGCAAGGTGAGTTCCTTTCTGCATAAAACGTATGAAATTTACTTGAAATCAAGAAATCTAACTCCATCAAAGGCATAAGCGATGGAGATACGACAAATGGTCATAAGAGGAAACTTGTAGATCTGTCAAATTCCTTTAATGGAAGTGGAACCAGTTTTATGATACGACTTACTGTTTACTTACTGTTTAGCTACTATTAATTTCAAAAAAGGATAATAAAAAATTCGTATTTTTTGGAGTTTTACCACCGGCTACAGGCTACAAACTATAAGTGTGACAAATTTTAAGTTAATTATTCATCTGGAAGTGGGTAAATATTAATGTCAGTGAGTTAGCAATGTGGCTTTATATCGTAGTGATTAATGTTATATAAGGAGTCTAATAGCTATTTAAGGATTTAAATTAATCTGTAATGTTATTGCTAACCTCGCGGGAACTGAGGAATTATAACGCCCGAGAAAATAATGAAGACTCCAATTTCATTATTTATTTATTTATATATTTTGTTCATTTTAACCCGGCTACGTGAGACATAAGCCGTTCTCTGCCACTCACTCAGGGGAAATACATGAATTACAAGAATTATACAACTTAGTTATAAAAGTTTATACAGTGGATCTAGAAATAAAAATGAAAATATAAAGTCAATGAAATTAATATAAAAGTTTCGATAAACTGTGAGTGCTAAAACGCTAATTTACCTTCTTCTTGATATCACACTTAACCAGCTAAGTGTTTCTATTTTCTAACTCCAATAATCTGCGCTTGAGCAATATTATCGTCAAATTTCAAAAACTTGATTTTAAACTAGTAAACCATTAAAAAAATGTTTGCAAAAATGTTTATCCCAAGTTTACTTTTAGCCTTGTGTGAGGAGGATGTAATACGTAGTAGACTTACCAAATCTAGCGTCTGTCTCAAGTACGATGTTGCTCGTTGTTTTAAAGATCGGGGTATATAAAGGTAGGATATGTTATCAAACATTTCAAAACATGCGTTGGAGGCATTTATGTTATCAGAGATAGTGTATGTGTGGTATTTGCGTCAGTAAGAATGAGGCAATACAAATGTTATGCAATATTCAGTGCAAGCCAGCTTTGGGGGAAGAGTTCCTGTCTATGCCAATGCAGTGAGAAAAAATTAATTACACCGAATCTGAATAAAATTTCAATTTCTAGACTACATTAGGTAAATGTAGGTATTCTTGCATCACACTATCGAGTTATATTTTAGCACAGTCCTGTTAAAATACTTAAACAATAGTGTTAAATGCACCGGAATTTAATTGAATCACTTTCATGCTTTTGTATTTTCATTATCGGATTATTAATTTAATATTATTAATATTAACAATCTCTGAAGCTCGTTCTGAAATTTCATTTTAGTAAACTGATGATGGACTAATATTTGCTCTGTAAACTTGAACTGTTTACGTTGGGAATGCAATAACTTCGTAATATTTACTAATGTGCTGTGCATTCTGAACATTCAATGACTTTGTTTCGTGGAATAATTACCCTACTACGTTAAAAAATCCACTGCAAACAACTTTGGTGGCGATCACTTTGAAAATACTCTTTTTGCTCAGAATAATCGAATATGATTACTGAATATAGAACAGTTTGATAGAATTAAAAAAAAAAACATATATATTCATCATTACGCCTTTTTAAAAGTTAAATTTCTCACGGTGGTTTCAAAATGCGTTGTCGACTCCTTTCCTTATGTTGGCTGCCATGCACCAAAAAATCAATAACTTCTGTCTGCGCATTCGCTAGTTTATTTGCGACGCCAGATGGAAGGGGAACCTGAGGCTATAGTATGGCTGCATGGTACATTATTCATTAGAATATGTCTGATTTTAATGTATTGTTTCATAATTTGAACGGATATCTAAAGAATAGTGTATGATGCACGTCATAAATGATTTTTTAGTACCTGCTGCTTGTCGGACTGGCAACACGCCAAAAAATTGCATTTTAAAGACCTAGGCCGCTAAAATTGCAAAGAACTGCAGTTAAAGTGGATTTAAAATGCAGTTTTATCGGCCTTGGAAAAAATGGCTTTAGCCATGGTCATAGGAGGAAACTTGTAGATCTCTCAAAATCCGTGAGGAGGATGCAATATGTAGTACACTTACCAAATCAAGCGTCTGTCTCAAGTACGATGTTCAGTGGCGCCGACTCCATGGGGCCTGAGGGGGCCCGAGCCCCCTCAAAAATTCGTTTGGGGGGCTCCGCCCCCCCAATAATTTAAGAAAATTATTAGTTATATTATGCTTTGTAAAATCACAAAATTATGTTGGTATTTTTTATTTTCCTTGTTTGACGATAGTTACCTTTTAAAATACATTCAGTAATGAGTTAAAACAAATAATTATTACGGTAGTAAGCAGGTTAACTGAAAACGAGTGGTGTGAATCATGATAGTGTTACGGTGCTGCGGGCACACTTAGAATTTGTCCCGGTGCGCGAACCTTCGTGTAAGGTCTGGCGGGCCAGCGCTGCGGCCGCGGCGACATCAAAAGGACTGGAGCAGAAGTGCCTGGAACCCTCCACCTCGCGTCGCCTTGACGCTTCGAGACATTACGACGCCGTGGCTATATAAAGCCCACCCTGCTGGAGCAGTCATTCAGTGTGGATAGTTTCGTTCAGTGCATGCTGCAGACGTGTTTAGCGTTCCGACTTTAGTGTTTAGTGGACTCTTTTATATGACTATATTTTATTCGTTTACTTTAGTCTCTTAGTGTATTGTGAATTAAGTTTGCAATGGATAAATTTGTTACCAAAAAGGTGCGCTTGGAAGTTGATGATACTGCAAGTCAACCTCCGACAATAATTGTGTCGTCAATTGCTTCGTCGTCTTCAGGCGAGAACTGTTCACAGCCAAAACCTGGACAATCCGGTAAGGGAAGATCATTTCAGAAGTCTTGGTTGATCAAATATACATGGTTAGAATATGAAGCATCTACCGAAAAAGTTTTTTGCAAAACCTGCAAAGAGGCAGATGCTAAAAATCTATTACAATTTTCTTCAAAAAAAGAAGATGCATTTATTTCCGTAGGGTTTTCTAACTGGAAAAAGGCTTTGGAAAAATTCCGTCTTCATGAAAATACGTTTACGCATAAAGAAGGTGTTCTGAAACTAAATGCCATCACTAACCGAAGTGTGGCCTCCCAATTGAATGAACAGTTAGATAGTGATATGAAGAAAGGCCGTTTAGCTCTTGAGACAATTTTTACTACCGTGCAATTTCTATGCCGACAAGGCCTAGCAATTAGAGGACACGAAGATGTAAACTCAAATTTTTTTCAATTGTTGGAACTCCGAAAGAATGACGTACCTGAGTTAAAAGATTGGTTAGGGCGTTCGGGGTATAAGTGGACGTCCCACGATATTCAAAACGAGATCATTGATCTACTAGGAAAGTCTGTGTTGAGAAAAGTATTGGCTTCAATCAAGAAGACTGAACATTTTTCTATTATGGTTGACGAAACAAGTGATTCTTCGATTCACGAACAAGTGTCATTTTGTATTCGTACTGTCAATGATTCCTTAATTATCAACGAAGACTTTATTGGCTTATATGAGACCCCCAACACTGAATCACAAACTCTGTTTAGTATTTTAAAAGACGTATTTGCTCGTCTTGATCTGCCAATGGATAACTTAAGAGGACAGTGCTATGATGGTGCCTCGAATATGAGAGGTAAGTTCAAAGGACTAAAAAAGTTAGTTTTGGATATACAACCAAAAGCACGTTATGTGCACTGCACTGCTCACAGTTTAAACTTGGCAGTTGTAGACAGTCTCCGCCATCTTACGTCTATGAGGGATATTATGGCCTTAGCCAAGGACTTAATAAACACCGTAAGGGAATCCAACAAAAGGATGGGACTTTTCAGAAGCATACGCTGTGAGAGCACCAACGACCAAGCTGGTCTACGACCCCTTTGCCCGACTCGATGGACTATGCGAGCTTCTAGTATCTTGAGAATATTGAAAAACATTGAAGAACTTCTAGAGTTTTTTGAAAAATTTTCTGCAGAGGACAAAACAGAGGCAGGTTACAAATGTGCAGGCTACCTTGAGTCAATGTTACAATTCAAAACTTATTTCTTTTTACGTCTTTATTGCCATGCAATGAACCCAGTAGAGGATGTCAATGAAAAAATTCAATGCCCTCATCTAAGTGTTGCTGATCTGGAAAAAATATATGAGGGCTTGATTTGTATATTGAATGGAAGGCGTGATAGTTTTGAACACTTTTGGGAATTGTGTTTAAAAGAAAAACCTTCACAAGTTGATGATCCTTCGCTTCCTCGGAATCGACGTATTCCAAAGAAGTATGAAAACAACGAAGCCAGCTCACCGCACACTTTCAAAACCCCAAAGGAATACTACAAAGCTATTTACATTGAAGTTTGTGAAACGGTGCAATCTTGCATTACTGAGCGGTTTGCATCAACTGGACTCACACAGGTCATTGCAGTTGAACAAGAGTGCTTGCTTTTAGTAAACAGAGGTGAAACAAATTTTGAAAAATCAACTGAGTTTTTCAAAAATGACCTAGACATTGAGAGACTGCGCTTACACTTGAATATGTTATCCGATATCGCTAATAAAAAACAACTGGTCTTAAAAAACATGCGTGATGTGAGAAAGTACATTACACAAGAGCCTGCAGTTGGAGAAATGTTATGTGAAGTAGTGAAGTGCATTAAGCTTCTCCAAGTAGTTCCAATCACGACAGCAACAGCAGAACGGTCATTTAGCGCCCTTAGACGTCTGAAGTCATATCTCCGATCAACAATGGGACAGAAGCGATTGAACAACTTGGCTGTTCTTCAAGCCCACCGAGATGTTTTGGATGAATTGGATATCCGACCAGTCATCAACGACTTCATATTCAGTAATCCAGTCAGACGGTCGACATTTGCACCTTTCTAAAGACACTCTAGCCCTAATAATGGTATTTAGAGCAATATTAAAAATCTTTATAAAATAGAGAATTAAATACATACAGAATGTTAAATTTTCAGTTTTGAAATATTAGTAAGGGAGAGGTAAAACTACGAAAAAGAAAGAAAGAAAGAAAGAAAGAAAGAAAGAAAGAAATATTAGTACTAGTTTAGTACTGTATTTCTATATTACTATAGTACTGTATTAGTTATTTTCAAATACTTAAATATTTGTAGGGTGTAAGACCCAATTAAAGCCCGTTATTTACATACTTTTTGACTGAAAGTATTAGGCATACTGTATTAACTTTATTAACTGTATTAAAGCATTAACTTTGAGATATTGTTTTTATTTAATGAACCCTCAGCCTTATTCAAAGTAAGCTTAAATTAGCTATTTCACTTATTAATCAAAGTGCTATTACTGTGCGACAGCAATATTTTATGTTTTATTCTTTTAATGATAGTTTAGGATTTATTTAAATATAATTTCAGTCTTTTCAGAGCTATATATTCACTGCTCTGTAATAGTCTATAAGCATAATTATTACTGTAAATTAAATTAGCTTTTTACGAAAATACCGTGCGTGTTTATGTTTTGTTTCTTTTTTCAAAGCCAAAAAGTGTTTCAGGCTTGTCGAGTTTCCCGGAGTGTGGAGTTATAGAGAGTCGAGTTTTCGGGGTTCTAATGTTGATCATATGACTCTAAAATACTTTAAAAAAACTTTAAAACTCACCAATTTTCATCTAAAATTTAGAAAATTTCCCGGGGCAGGACCCCGGTATGCCCCCCCCCCCCCAATATTTTTTATAAGTCGGCGCCCCTGACGATGTTGCTCGTCGTTTTAAAGATTGGGGTATGTAAAGCTAGGATATGTATTCAGACAATTCAAAACATGCATTGAAGGCATTTGGTGTTATCAGAGATACTGCCGCTGTGGTATTTGTGTCAGTAAGTATGCGGCAATAAAAATGTTATCCAATATTCAGTGCAAGCCAGCTATGGGGGAAGAGTTTCTGTCTATGCCAATGCAGTGAAAAAATTAATTATACCGAATCTGAATAAAATTCAATTTTTAGATTACATTAGGTATATGAAAGTATTCTTGTATCACACTATCGAGCTAAACACTGTATATTTTACCACAGCCCTGTTAAAATATTTTATCATTAGTGTTAAACATACCGGAATTAATTAAATCGCTTAATATTATTTATTTTACAATATCTGAAGATCGTTCTGAAGTTTTATTTTAGTAAACTGATGGTGATTGATGACTAATAATTTCTCTTTAAACTGGTACTGTTTACGTTGTGAATGCAATAACTTCGTAATATTTACTAATACGCCGTGTATTCTTAACATTCAATGACTTTGTCTCGTGGAATAATTACCCTACTACGTTAAAAAACCCACTGTAAAAACTTTGATTTCGATCGCAGGGAAAATACTCTTTTAGTTCAGAATAATCGAGTATGGTTATTGAATATAGTTAGTTTGATAAATTTTAAAAAGTGTCAGAGTTCATTTCGCCTTTTTACTAGTTAAATTTCTCACGGTGGTTTCAAAATGCGTTGTCGACTCCTTTCCTTATGTTGGCTGCCATGCATAAAAATCAATAGCTAGTTCATATGCGACACTAGATGGCAGTGCGTCTCGTGGCTCTAGTATTGCGCCATGGTTCGTAATTAATTACAATATGTCCAATATTAATTCACTAGTTAACTATATGAATATCTAAAAAATAGTGAATATATCTAAAAATATCTAAAAATAGTGTATGATGCACACCATGGCCTATATGATTTTTAGTACACGCTGCCTGTCGGACTGGTAACACGCCGAAAAATTGCATTTTAACGACCTAGGCCGCTACAATTGCATAGAACTGCAGTTAAAGTGCATTTAAAATGAAGTTTTATCGTCCTTGGAAAAAAATGGCATTAGACATGTTTCCTGCTAAGGCCACGGTCATAGGAGGGAACTTGTAGATCTATCAAAATCCGTTATGGAAGTTTAATCGATTTTATTATACGACTTACTGTTTACCTACTATAAGTTTCCAAGAATTATAATAATAAATTAAAAATTCCAATTTTCTGGAATTTTATCACCGGTTACATGCTAAAAACTATAAGTGTGCCAAATTTCAAGTTTATGATTCATCTGGAAATGGGAAAACATTAATGTCAGTGAGTTAGCAATGTAACTTTATATCGTAGTGATTAATGTTATATAAGGAGTCTAAAACTTACATAATGATTTAAATTAGTCTATAATGCTATTGCTAACCTCGCGGGAACTGAGGAATTATAACGCCCGAGGAAATAATGAAGTGCGAAAGATGACTCGAATTTCATTATTTATTAAGTGCCAGTATGGTACTTTATAAGATTGTGTGGGGGGACGAAAAATGTCCGTCCGTACGTCCGTCCGTCTGTCTGTCCGTCCGTCTGTCCGTCCGTCTGTCCGTCCGTCTGTCTGTCTGTCTGTCCGTGTGTCTGTACGCGCCATAACTCAAATACGCTTTATCGGATTTTCATGAAACTTGGTATACGCATTTATAATGTCCATGGGAAGAACCCTATTGTTATTGAACCAAATCGGTTCACCGGTCCCGGCGTCAAACCCAATTTAGTGTTTTTATTTAAAAGCGCCATAACTCAAATACGCTTTATCGGATTTTCATGAAACTTGGTATACACATTTACAATGTCCATGGGAAGACGTCTGTTGATATTGGACCAAATCGGTTGGCCGGTACCGGAATAATGCCCAATTTAGTGCATTTTTATGGTATTAAATAACAAAAGGCCCCATAACTCAAATATGCTTTATGGGATTTTCATGAAACTTGGTATACGCATTTATAACGTCCATGGAAAGAAGCATATTAATTTTGGACCTAATCGGTTCATCGGTACCAGAGTAACGACTAATTAAAAGTCACATGTTTTTTAATTTTTGTCTACCGGTATAATTTGACAGTAAACGCTTTTCTTCACTTATGCTTATCAAACGACACCGTCAAACTGACTGAGTTGGCCAAATGGTAACGCCTTGGACTCGTATTCTGGAGGCCCCCGGATCAAATCCCGGAACCAGCCGATTTGAAATGGATTTTTAATTTTATTTTTTATTTTTATGTGAGTGCGCGATTGTCAAGGTATCACAAATCTGTAGTTCTGCTGACGCTGGTCGATTTTAATCTGATTAGAAAAACATATTTTCTGCATATAATAATTGCAATTATAATAGTTTCAACAAAAACATACTGGCACTTTGTTATATCAGTTTACCTGATTTTATTTATAATTATATTCTGTTCTATTTAACCCTGCGAAGTGAGGCATAAGGCGTTCTCTACTTCTCACCCAGAATAATACAACTTGGTTATAAAAGATTACACAATGGATCTAGAAATTAAAGATTAAGAGATAGAGCAAATAAAATTAATATAAAAAATTTCAAATAAATATGAGTGCTAAAATGCTAATTTGCCTATTTGCCATCTGACTTCGATAAATTGCTCTTAAGCAGTGATATCATCTGATATGGGAATTCTAAAAAAAATTATCTTGAACTAATAAACCATTTACAATATGATTGCACAATGTTTAATCCTCGTTTACTTGTAGCCGTTTGTGAAAAAGAGGCTTTTTTTTTACCAGTTAATACGTATTACACTTACCAAATCTAGCGTCTGTCTCAAGTACGATCTTGCTCGTTATTTTCAAGGTTAAGTATATACCGTAGCCTATATTTCCGCACACATGACGATCTTCAGAAAGACGAGGTATAAAATTTCGTAGAATTTGTATAGTTTTAGCATATATCTGTGATGTTAAGACGATCCCTAAACCATCAACGACCTTTGAATTTATGCTTACGAAACAACTTCAAACACTTTGGTTTTGTGTTTCAGTTTTCTGGTTGATCATAAAAATGTTGCCAACCATCGCACTATTATAATCCATAGGGTGGGTTATAGAGGTTATGGGAAAATAACTAACGTTAGTTAAAAGCTGTTGGCTACCCCTAACAAAACAAAGCTTCCTCGATTCCCTCCCCCCCTCAATAGCCCCACTGAGCACAGCCGCACAAAAATGGAACAGAAGGATACGCGCATTGTGCGTGAGCCATGTGATACACGTACCGGTAGGCTATATTGGAAGACATGAAAAAATACAACAAAAAGTTTTTTTTTTTGTGGATTATGGTGTTTGTTTTCTATTTACGAATTCCCCGGCTTACATTTGCCAGCAAATGGTACCTAACTTCTGAATATATCAAGATAATATAATCTTGACGTCGGTATACATAATTCTTAATGGTTTTAATTTATATAATTATCGGGGCTTTCTTTATGACTGAACTGTCGTCTTATCTCCATAAGTATACAGTAATAGCTAGGATATATATTCAGATAATTCAAAACATGCATTAGAAAGATTTGGTGTTATCAGAGATACTGCGTGTATGGTATTTGTATCAGTAAGAATGAGGCAATAAAAATGTTATGCAATATTCAGTGCAAGCCAACTAGGGGGTAGAGTTCCTGTCTATGCCAATGCCGTAAGAAAAAATAAATTATACCGAATCTGAATAAAAATTCAATTTTTAGACTACATTAGGTAAATGGAGGTATTCTTTCATCATACTATCGAGTTATACACTGTATATTTTAGCACAGCCATGATAAAAGTATCTTAACATTAGTGTTAAAAGTACTGGAATTTAATTAAATCACTATTTAATAACTATGGGAAGATTAAATAAATAAATAAAGAGTTTGTATTTCTATTATCGGCTTATTAATTTAATATTATTAATATTAACAATATCTAAAGGTCATTCTCAAGTTTTATTTAAGTAAACTGATGATGAATATTTTCTCTGTAACTTGAACTGTTTATTTTGTGAATGCAATGACTTTGTAATTGTTTCGTGGAATAACTAACCCACTATATTAAAAAATCCACTGTAAACAACTTTGGTGCCGATCACATGAAAAATACTCTTTTATTTCAAAATAGTCGAATATAATTACAGGAGAACCCCGATAATTCGAGCTAATTGGGGCTGAGGCTACCTCGAATTACAAAACACTCGGATTATACGGAAATTTCACTAAATCAATGGGTAAATCGCAACAAATAAATGTTTAGGTAAAAGGAACATTTTGGCCCGGAAAAAAGACCGAAAACAGAACAGCTGCTCTGTGATTGGTCGACTCCGCCCAACACGGGTTGGTATATATATCCCTTACATGTTAAAACTCGACACTTCAGATTCCCTGAGGATGGAGGCAGCGTCAGCCTCGGAAACGTTGGACCACAACAATCTTCTCACCTGGATGCAAACCCGAGAAGATTTTCTACATAAGATTCGCCAGGAAAGCCTCAAATCTTACAAATGTTTAATGAGCACAATAATGGTTTAAATAATAAATAAATAAACAATATAGTAGGCCTACATACCTGTGTTAGGCCTGTATGTATATATTGTCAAACATTTCCAATTTGCTACATCGGCATCCTTTAAGGATTAAGTCATTTGTCTGACCCATAATGGAGTGGAACGGGTAAGCGATGCTACTAGGAAAACACTTTTAATTACCATTGTAGGGATTACTGTAACAATACAGTATTCTTTTCTGAAAGGATGGGGAAATATGCACTGTACAATTGATTAACACGAGGTCCCGACAAAGAAAAATCGAACCTAACGGTTTCTGTCAATCTGTAATAGAAATGCACTAGCAGTCTGAAGCCAAGGTTATTTCTGTGTATTATGAACAAAAACCCTGTGGGACAGTTTTACCTGCATTTTTGTACATGGAAAAATTGAAAGAAAGCTCAAAATGTAACACATTCGGAAGTGCGTAAAACTTACTTGCGGACACCGTATAAAAACGGGATTTAACTCTAGTTTTATGGACAATTTTAATTTTCTTAAGACCAGCTCGAATTACACGGAACCTCGAAATACCGGGGCTCGAATTACCGAGGCTCTACTGTATTGAATATAGCCAGTTCGATAAAATTCAAAAATGTTAAAGATCATTACGCCTTTCTAAAGGTTAAATTTGCCACGGTGGTTTCAAAATGCGTTGTCGACTCCTTTTCTTATGATGGCAGACATGCACCAAACATCAATAACTTCTGTCTGCGCATTGGCTAGTTCATATGCGACGCTAGATGGCAGGGCGGCTCGAGGCACTAGTATGGCTGCATGGTTCGTAATTCATTAGAATATGTCCAATATTAATTTATCATTTCACAATATGAACGGCTACCTAAAACATTAGTGTACATGATACCTGTCATAAATGATTTTATTTTGCTCGGTGGAATGATCGCACTTAAGGGCTCTTTTTGCAAAAATTCCTGCTCGCGAAATATAATCTCTCTTTATCGTTTGTATCATAGATAATCATTTTCTGTAAATGTTTACTACACTTTTCTGCTTACACCATCCAATGTTAAATTTCTCGATGTCTTGATGGTTCCAAGGTTGCTCTTGAGATCTTCTATAGTCTATAGTATCATTCACATTTAAAATTGGTCATTTCAAGTATTTCGCAATACACATACAAAATCAATCAAACAACTAAATTATCTGATATTTCTGGTTAATTGGATGAGTTTAGCAAATCTAAGAATCAATTCCAAACCTATTTAGGATAGTTTGCGGGTCACTCTGGTTAGGGTGTTGCAGAGGCAAGTAAAGACACTTGGATTGTTCACGATGCTGTTGTTGCATATTTCATTACCGCTTTACGTTCTTGTTGTAAGGGATACTGTTCATGGTTGGCAATGTTACCCTTGACAATTCTTATTGCATTTAGGCCTTTTGAGGGTTTTGTCTTTCGAGATTGCACAATACTGAAGTCTGGTTCAAGTTTTGGAATCGACGCCATTCGAAAATATGGGGAGTTGTTCTATGAGGTTCCATTTTTCAATATGATGGTTTTTTTTCCCCCTTTAGTTAATATGGGTGTTAGAAATTTCATTATTTTTGGAGTATCACCAACCAAATTGGAAGTAAATGTCTGGTAAGACTTCTTTCTGTCTGACAATTGCTCTTTTATTACTCTTTCAAAGGCTGAGAGTTGACCTCACTAGGGAGTCGTTTAATCACTACTTGTAGTAGTTTTCGTTTACTGTTGTTAGTGGGAATATAATTTTATGTTTTATTTTTGCAGTAGGGAATATAGTTTGCAGTAACCAGTTCTAGAAAAATAATCCATAATCCCAGTTTGCCTTTATGACCGTGTCCAGTTTGTGCTTCTTCGCTCCGGCCGTAACTGAGTAAACTAAAGGAATTGACATCCAGTCTACCAGTGGCAGAATTGTAGGATTTGTGTCTCACAAGGAACTTAAAAACAGAAAATGGAAATCGGACGGAGAAATTACACCAGGATATTAAAAAAATTGGCAAGTTAGTACTTTGCGACTCACCCGGCTCCCCTTTCCACTCGCCACTCGCCTGGCGGCTTCCCCGCGTAGCTGCTTCCCGCGTGCCCCCTGCTCCGCTTCCAAGCAACGCATACTTTCATGCCTGCAGCCGTTGCTCAACGCCGGTAATGCATAATTGCAATTGATATGTCACCTAATATTTCGCAATAAAGAAAGTCCCTTGCAACTCTACATAATATTCCACAATTATAAAAACGACCCTTCCAACAAAATAGGCTATTTCACAATACAGAAAATACCCTTGTAACATACATAATATTTCATAATTATAAAAAAAGCCGTATTATAACATAAAATGTGGCTTAATTGATGCAGGAAAATTCCCTTGTACCAACACTACTTATAAAAACCTATTCTTGCGTTAAAACTCATGAAATCCCCCTAACATAACTCTTAATATACGAAAGCTTCCTTCAGTGCTCAACATTCTCTTGTGGCGTAGTGGTCAAGACTTCTAGCTATAATGCTAGGGGTCCTGGGTTCGAATCCCGGTCGATCCAAAATTTACTATTAGGTATAGGTCTCAAATAGGTAGGTAGGTAGGGTGAAGAGGGGGAGAGAGGAAGAGAGGAAGGAGACGGGAAAGGAAGAGAAGAAGATAATAAAGAAGAAATAAATTATTTTTTTCTGTTTCATCAGTTGCTTAAGAGATGACGCTACCATCACTGCCAGTAGTTCAAATGCCGCCGCTAGGGGAGGGATTGAGAGTAGGAGTGGGGGACTCGGGTGAGTCTTAATGTATCAATTTCCCAAAAAATTAAAACATCCTTTAAAACTCAATATATTGTGTTTTATATATTTTGTGTTATTTTGAATCATGATCTAAGTATTTTTTAACAGAACTAAGTCTCTCTGGCACATTTTGTATTTTTGTACTGGCAGGAATATTTGTACTGTTAATGTATCAGTCGAATATAGTTTTTTTTTATTAGAGAACTGATCATTCGTTCGCTGAACAAGTAATAAACTTATGGTCCCTTATTTTTGGCATTTACCTATTACTTTCACTTCTGTTATACCCTATTACCCCTTATTTAATATACTTTAAGAGTTGACAACCCTAATACAGAACTCTCTCCGTCCGTTGAGGTAAAAGAAAAGATGATAGCACGTTACAATGATTATTGAGAATATCGTACAAATAAATAAAATCAGGTAAACTGATGTAACAAAGTGCAAGTATGTTTTTGTTTAATCAGTTATGACTGCAATTATGATATGCAGAATATGTTTTTTTTTTAATTGATTTCGAAGTTAAGCTCCAGATTTATTCATTAAGCAGGGCTTACGAAAGAACAAAGGTCTAGTTTTTTTAATCAGATTAAAATCTTCCAGCATCAGCTGAACTGTACAGATTTGTGATATATTGACAATCGCACACTCACATAAAAATACAACAACAAAAAAAGTCAAAAAGGACGGTTTCGGGTTTTGAACCATGGACTCCAGAATGTGAGGCCAAGACGTTACCATCTCGGCCACCTTGGTCAGTTTAACGGTCTAGTTGGATAATCGCATGTAAAGCAATAGTGTTTTTTGTCATAGCTAACTGTATTTTAATTTCCAAAGCCTTATTAGATCACAGTAAAACAATAAGCTATGTTGTCAAGATAACTGATTTTCATTTTTTTTTTTTTAATATTTTCGAATGGTATCTAATATATAAAATCGAAAGTGTGTATGTTTGTTCCCTATACAAATCTACATTTCTTTACCAACCTACACGAAATTTTGCACACATACTCAGTTAAGCCCGGGAAGTAAAGCGGTCAACATTAAAATTCAAACAAAATACTCCTTCCCTTGAAAATTATGTAATTTCTGAGAATATTATACTGAAAAAAATGAAATGTTGTTCAGTTCACATGGCAACAGTGAATTGTTTACTGTGATTACATAGGGCCTTAGCAACTATATAGCCTAATGCTGGACTTTAACGAATTATGATTCCATGTAATATATTGGCGAAAATAATTACTGAAAATGAAATCCACGAAAATAAAGCACAGTGTGATGTAGTCACATAACTCTCTCTTCCCTCGACATAAGAAATATTTACTCACTTCACATTTTGATGTAGAATAAGAGGTCGTATTGCAGGGACAACTTACGTTTGTGAGTATGCTATATCAGAAGTCTGTAAATAATCCTTTCCGCTGATAAGTTATCCATACCTGTAGGCTTTGTATTAGTTGAGAAATAGGGATGTTTATCATAGTCCCTAAGCATGGGATGGAACATTTTCAGTCCTATGCTCGCAGTATATTATGTCCCGGGTTTTAGGGGAGGAAAGTATGAAAGTGATACTGCATTTCTCTTTTATTTCAGCCCCGAAACGGTTGTATGGTAACATGAGAATGAGAAATAAAATTTTCCGTCAAGTCAATACAATCTTATGTAATTTATGTTTCTTCTTATTTCAACCCCTCCCAGGCATGATGTGTATAAGCAACGGAATGCAGCATTCGACATCCTCTATGAACCATAAAAAGCTATAGGCCTATCTAGCGTTTTCTGATGGAATCGTTTGAGTGTGATAAATCTTTTTCTTCATTTCAAGTTTTACATACATAAAGTCCTCCATAAGTTAATTTCAAATTAAAAAATACAAAGCCCGGGCGACGCCGGGCCTTTCAGCTAGTATTACCATAAAATAGGCACTAAATTGAGCATTAATCCGAAACAGGTCAACCGATTTTATCCAATATCAATAGACGTCTTCCCATGGACATTATAAATGTGTTTGCCAAGTTTCATAAAAATCCGGTAAAGCGTATTTGAGTTACCGCGTCTTTAAAATAGACACTAAATTGGGTTTTACTCCGGTACCGGTCTAGCGATTTTGTTCAATATCAGTAGACGTCTTCCCATGTAAATTATAAATGGGTATACAAAGTTTCAGGAAAATCCAATAAAGCATATTTGAGTTATCGCGACTTCTTATATATTAACATGAAAGGCACTAAATTGGGCATTAATCCGGTACTGGCCATCCAATTTGGTCGAATATCAATAGACGTCTTCCCATGGACATTATAAATGCGTATACGAAGTTTCATAAATATCCGATAAAGCGTATTTGAGTTATTGCGCCTTTAAAGTAGACACTAAATTGGGTTTTACTTCGGCACCGGTCAACAGATTAGGTTCAAATTCAATAGGGCTCTTCTCATGGAGTCATAAATGCGTATACCAAGTTTAATGGAAATCCGATACAGCGCATTTGAGTGATGGCGCCTTTCTATTAGAACGGTGCCATAATCTATTAAAATAGGCACTAAATTGGGCATTACTCCGGTACCGGTGAACCGATTTGGTTCAATATCAATAGGGTTCTTCCCATGGACATTATAAATGTGTTTTCCAAGTTTCATGAAAACCCGAAAAAGCGTATTTGACTTATGGTGCGTACAGACACACGGACGGACAGACATTTTTCGTCCCATACACTATCTCATAAAGTACCATACTGGCACTTAATAATTGTCCATTTGCTTCATTTTAATCAATACAAACGCTATTATTCCTGCTACTAAAATCATCGTGTGTCTATTAATCATTTTCAATTCAAAATAAAATTAAATAAACTGCTGTCACAAAGTTACAGAATGCTTTTTTAAAATCAGTAATAATAGCAATTATGATGTGGAGGAAATGAGTTATTTTTTAATCAATTTAAGAGTTAAGCTCCAGATTGATTCATTAAGCAGGGCTTACGGAAGGACAAAGTTCTAGTTTGATAAGAATGTGTATGTATAGGTAGTGTTATTTGTCAAAGCTACCTGTATTGCAACTTCCAAAGCCGTATATGAACACTAAAACCATATATGTTGCCATGAGAACTGATTTGCAGTATGATAAATACTTTTTGATACATTACCATAAAACAGGCACTAAATTGGGCATTACTCCGGTACAGGTAAACCGATTCGGTTCAATATCAATAGGCTTCTTTCCGTGGGCGTTATAAATGCGTATACCTCGTTTCATGAACATCCGATATCGCGCGTACAGATACACGGGCAGACGGACAGACAGGCAAAGAGACGGACAGACATTTTCCGTCCCCCACGCAATCTCATAAATTAGCATTCTGGCAATTAATAACATGAGTAAATATTTCGGTAGTAAAAATTTGATCTATAAACTAGATAGGATAATGGCAGTTTTTATGATTTTCACAAAACACAAACATAAGTCAACGACCTTCATTTCTCCCCTTTCATTCATAGTCTGCAATTCCTCGTAATAGCCAAGGTTTTTTTTTTTTTAAATATTAGTTCGTTACTTTCCTTTTCTATAACTTCAAGAGAGATTTAATTTCTTTGCGAATAGATCACGATTTAGTATTTTCAGGAAATGTTTTGCTATGTTCTTCATGCCGATACGTGATTTCTTTCAAATAAATGGTTGCCAGTCAAAAGAGACCGAATTCGACTACATATGAAATCACCAAAAAGTTTTTGATTACTATTCTAAGCACAACCTCCCTAGCGCTCGTTTTGTTAAGTTCGTGCTTGCCTATGACCCATCCATAAATGGCTCCTGGTCATTTCATTTCATAAATTAAGTTTTTTTTATTTATTGTGTTCTTTTATTTCCTCGTTTCATTCCTGTTATTTATGTTTTGGTTACCGCTTTTTATTCTTGGTATGCTTTGTTACGCGTGTTTGTAATGCTGCAAGTGAACTGCTTTTCTCTGTTTATATATTTTCCACAGTCCTTTCTGAACACACTCCGCTTATTTAATAAGCGATGAATCAGTCTGTATATGGTTAAAATATATTCTTAGGTGCAATCTGTTTATGAGAATCTACAACAATGGCCCGAACTTTAGATTGCGTCATGTGTGTAATTGTTACCTTTAGGTCCAGCGTTCATTTTAACTGGATCTGAAGTGACTGCATTGCTGTCTTTAGTTAATAAAACTCATGAACTTGTTGCATATTTTCATGCAAAGATGGCGCTTCGGTGAGGTTATAAATCTCCGTTGAAACACTTCTATATCTTATTAACTGTAACTGATTAGACAAAAGTAAAGTGTACTGTAAGGTACTGAAAGAGAACACACACCAAATATGTCAGGCTATAAAGCCTAAAATGCCTACAGTTAAAGACTTAACAGACAGGAAATTATTCTTAGGACTATTCACCACCCATGGCCTACTCGGAATCCAATTTTGCAACTAATATCTTTTGACTTCTATAAATCGGGATGTTTGCGGGGGGGGGGGGGGGGGGGAAGGAACGACAATTAAACTGACGCCTTCCTCGATTTTCTTCATTCGGTAATTTTTGCTGCGCCCAAGTTTTTACTCACAACCACCTGTTTCATACTATGCTGGCAGTTGCCACACAAATGTAGAAACAGTTGACTTTTCCCGATGCCATCAGGACTGTGTAAACAATTCGAGTAGAAGGATAGTGCAGGGAACGACTGAGCTGGCGAGGACAAAAGAAATGTGTTTATGTTTTGTTTTCGTCGTTTCTCTGTGATGGAATCAAAATAAACTCTGAACCCTTTCAACTGTAACTCAGAAAACTACACAAACCTGTCGCCAACAACTGGAGATTACAATACGCCTTGTAAAATGTTGCAGTTGTCTTGCAGAAGATTCCTGTTATGTTTGTGTTGTGGAAATCTACTTAAGAGAAAAATTGGAACATCATGTACAATCAGAGGTTGCACTGTAAACATGATGTGTAGTAGACCGGGCCTGGTTCATTATGTGGGAGAACGATTTTAGGGGGTGTACAGTTTAGTCTCACTGAAATTCTCATACGGTGCAGTCCTTTCCTCGTGCAGACGGACAATAGCTTATAATAGTGGACTCTATCTCACATCAAGGACCCCATCTCACATCAAGAACTCCATCTCACATCAAGGACTGCCGGTCACTGTCAACCTTCAGATCGCCTAAACTATGAAATGTAAAACTGATAATTTAAAAAGAAACTTCGTAATCTTATCCAGAAAAAAAACCATAAAACAAACTTTTAAATAACATCCAGCCAAATGAGGTTAGAAACAATGACAATCCCACAAAACATAATACAGTGGGTAAACCTACACTAGCGTTAGATCAGGTCCCTAGGCATACACAACCTCAAAATCAGATCCCTAGGCCAACACAACCTCAAGATCAAGTCCCTAAAATTAATAATCCAATAGACAAGCATACACATTCACAAGTTCCAATCAACAATGATCAACCTGGACAAACACAACAACTAAAAAATTGATAATGTACTGAACTTATCATCAAAGACTTTCACTAAGGAAGAATTGCTGTTGCTAAATAAAGGACTAAATACATGCGTTGATTTTTCTATAAACGTTGAAGATTATATTGCAGACATTGAGATAGCTATAGCTGATTTAAAAGAAGATGATAAATATGTAATTAGAAATAAATGTGAGGGAATTTTGAGGGATATGGAGAGTAAACACCAAAAAGATAATTCACACAGGAAAATCAAAAAAACTATCAAAGAAAGAACACTATTTTTACAAAAGCAGACAAAGGGAACAAATTGGTCATTCTGGATGAACAAGATTATATAGCGAGAATGGAAACTTTGTTATCTGATAATGAATTTGTGGAAGTAAATTCTGATCCACTTAAAAATGCATTTCTGCCTGTGACATTGCTATTAAGAAAGCAACCATTATTCCAGAAAATGAGAAGGGAAACATCAAAATTCCTAACCCCACTTTGCCTAAGATATATGGTCTACCCAAAATACCCAAGCCGGATAATAAGATGAGACCTATAATTAATAATAATACATACAAACTAGCAAAATGGCTTAATAATAGATTCCACGCTTTCCCAAATTTCAGTACTAAAAACATAAACAATTCTTTTGAACTTTCTCAGAAAATCAAGGATGTGGAATTATCCCCTGATGATGCTCTAGTATCATTTGATGTACTGTCGTTGTTTCCAAGTATCACCCAAGACAAATTATTAACATACCTGAGAAAATGGCTTACTTTCGTGGGATTTAAAGACAATACCATAGAAGAATGCTGCAATTTGACTAAACTTTGTATTGAGCAAACATACTTCAAGTTCAATGGAAAATTCTATCAGCAAAGATCGGGCTTGGCAATGGGAAATCCTCTATCTCCTTTCTTGGCTAATCTTTATATGAGTTCCTTAGAGACTCACATCACTTCTGCCTTCCCTCACATGTTCAAGACGTGGCATAGATACGTAGACGATGCCTTTGCCATAGTTAATCGAAATCAAGTCCAAGATTGTGTAAAACTTCTAAACCTGCAGGATATTTCTTTAAAATTCACATTGGAAGAAGAAAAGAATAACGTTCTCCCATTCCTTGAACTCAAAATCATTAAACACAACAACAAAATTTAATTTGGTATATACAGAAAGCCTACACATTCAGATTGCTACATCAAAGCCAATAGTTATAACCCCATAAAACACAAAGATAATTTAATAGCATGGTTCATCGACTTATCAACATTCCTCTAAGCAAAACTGAGTTTTTATTTCGAATACCACAACATCATTTCCATAGCAGAAAATAATGGATCCCACAAAGACCTAATCATAAAGAAAGTTAAGAAATTCAGGCAACAAAAACGTATCAAGGAAATTACCACGCTCAAAAAAGAAAAAGAGGATGTTATCTATAAGAAAATAACATACCATCCATGGGCAGATGAAAAATTCAGAAAAGTGTTCAAGGAATACAACATTACCACAGCTCCAGTAAATAAATATAATCTAAAAAATTTACTTAAATTCAATAACCTAGATAATATTCCTCAAAACAAAAAATCTGCCATATATCAATTTAAGTGTAAAGACTGTAACAAAAAAATACATAGGAAAAACAAAAAGAAATTTGGAGATTAGGTCTAAAGAACACTTGAGACATATAAAGTATGGACAAACTGATAAATCAGCAATAGCTGCACATGTATGGGTGAAAGACCATGAAATAAATGTGGAACCGAAACTTCTAAAACGTGTCCAAGGACACAAACAGCTCACAGTTTGGGAAAAGATTTATATTTACAAAAATCAGGACCAACTCATGAATTTCGAAATCCCCGCGGAGATGGATCTCATCAGGAAATTCATTAAACAACCACCAGTAGTTGCTGAGTTGCTGCCAATACACAACAGACAGATGGAGTATAGCTGATGATGAGTCATGAAGGATTGCTCGAAGCATGTTCAGGTCAGTGCTTGAATTAAGTGAAGTTACGTATGTTAGAGTAGGATTACTCCCACAACGTCTCTGGCCTTGAAGACTAACCCAGCCAGCGAGCTTCTCGTTACGTCTCGTTATCAAGATGCGCGGATTCGCTGCGCGTGATCAGTGAGCCACTGCTGGGCAGAGTGTAAAGATCATGCTGTTTGCTGCCAGGGGTAGAAAATACTGTAATAGTTGAGTGGAGGGATAATGCCGCAGAGAGAGAGAGAGAGAGACAGACATCACGTGGAGTGGGATAGCCAATCAGGGTGCAGCTACCTCCCCTAGGAGGGAGCTCTACGAACGGTGAGACTCGCTCCTAAGGTATATACGTAAAAACCCAGAGGCTTTGTGGAGGTAATCCTACTCTAAACCTCCATCTCAAGTTTCAATTCCCCACTTATTTCTCCTCCCTTCCCCTGCGACGCATGTAGTGCTCAGCTCTGATTGTATAAACTTGTATGTGTGAGTAAGGCTCAGGCTGCGTGTTAACATAGATAGGCTATAACCATCTCATCAGTTGCAGGTACAGATATGAAACTAACAATTGCATTCATGTGATATATTTTATTACTTCCTGTCTTCATGTACACAGTGACATGAAAAGTAATAACAAAATGCTGAGGTAGCATTCAAGCTTGTACACTTTTTTGCACATTCCTCAGAGGTCACTGCTTTGCCGGCCATGCTGCTATTCTTGCATTTGTGTTCACCAACCCCTGTAAGAAATGAAGCTTTTGAAATCGAAATAATAAGGGTTAGGTTCTGTAGTAGATTAGAATATCTATAGAGCAGGAGTAAACAAAAGAAGTGACAAGTCAAAAGCTCAGTTCACAAGATTATTTTTCATTTCTATAGTCCGTGCATTTAGACGAGAGCACTGTAAACACAATGCGCAGTGGAATCAGTCATCACGTGATTCATATACTAGCAGAGCAACACACTCCACTTCCTTTCCCGCCCTTTCCTGAGCTGCGACGCATGCAAGTGCTCTCGTCTAAATGCACGGCCTGTACTTGACGAGGAAAAATGATTATATTATACATGCTACATTTAGTTTATTACATCATACACTCAAGTTGAATGCTCTTTTACTTCTAGGTTTGTGTTTAAGCTCCCACATCTCTTATATCCCGACCGCTGCTTAAAGGTCAATGTACACTAAGCAGTGAGGTGAACGTGATGTGACGGCACGTGATCCCACAATGATTTCCAGTCACACTGTAACGTGGCTTGTTCGGCACCAGTCAGTGTTTTCTATAGTAATAAATTAGTTTTAACGGCCATGAAATGAGAAGAATATCGGTAGGGACTAACCTGACTGTCACGGCGAGTATGAACAACACTACTCAAGCTTCTGGAAGAATATTTTCAGGCTCACCGGCAGAAGCACGTGCCTGTGACGCCACGGTCATGTTACTGCTGAGTGCCTTAATCCTGCGCCATTGGATTTTGAAACGTTATGCACAGTATCAATTACATTTTACACAATGTTTCAATAAAGACTCATTTTTGTGTCCCTGGCATCTTTAAGACTAAATTCCTCTGCCCTTACCATATGTACACGTCACTCGTTTAATCTTGACAAATGAAAAATTTATATGAGAGGTTAGATGCGAGTCACTTACTTAACTTTTGCGGAAGGACTGGCACCGAGAGGCAGGTTTCCGAGTCTGATGTCGTGATGTCTCATGTTTCTGTACTGAAGTAGTACAGGAACTGCAAAGCAAATCGTCTCACCATGTGTATATGGGTTTCTTTTTCATAAACTATTGAGCGTCCTTCAGCTCTGTATTTACGGAGAGAAGTAAGGTAGGCCTCGCGCAAAGGATGATTATCATGGTTTTCAATTAAAACGAGTCTTTTATTTCTGTTTTTTCTTTATTTAATCCCATTTTTAAAATCACAATTAGAAGGCTCGTGGGTTTGCCTTTAAAATTGTTGGTCTCTTGATGGTGTGCTTCTTCTCCAGAGTACCAAAAGAAGTTCCTTCCTCTAAATATTTTCGTTTTTCTCCCACAATTCTGTTGACTGAGCTATACGATGTCTTGGTGGCTGCATTAACTCTTTCTTGCACTTTCTGAATTTCTTTACAATACGCTGGAGAAAATAGATCTTTATGTTTGGCTTCTTCCTTCATGTACTCATAAACATTAGCAATAATCTCGCGACTTTGACTGTGTAGAGTTTTCCCTTCTAGTTTTGACTGTCCTCTCCAAGCAAAGCAGAGAGAAAGAGGATAGGCTAGCTCACTGCTCTTTCTCTGAAGGATATCGTCAAGAATGAATGAGCGACCTATACTATAGGTAGAGGAAGTATTGTTTACGACTCCCAAATTCGAAGTTGAGTTTTTAACATAAATACACATTTGAAGTCCGTTGAATCCAAAAATAATATATTCGGAAACATATATGTGTGTGTGTGTGTGTATGTCTGTGAACAGCCTAGCTCTAGAACGGAAAAACGTATGAAAACAAAATTTTGTATTTGGGTTAGATACCTTCTGGGGATGTGACACGAAGATTGGCGACGACTTTATATTGTCTTTAAGGGGACTTTACTTGATGAAAATATCGTTTGTCGCGATTTTTTTTAAATCAGCTCTAGTGATTCTGTTAAGTTTTACACATGGAGTGCTTATACTAACAAGGGAACCGTACGGGTTGTCATGTCGAAATCTATCCTCAAATTTTTCACATCGGTAGGTCTTCATTGCAGATAGACACATGCCAAAAATTAGCTGCTCATATAAACTTTTAGTGGGGTGAAAATTAATTGCGAATTTCGAAATATTGAGTAACCTCTTACAGCTGGCGGCCTCGGCTGTCACAGTGTTCCCGAATCCGGCGTCAGATATACGCCTATGTGTATTGGCCATATCTCTCCCTTTCCTAATCACTATAGAAATGAATACTATAACAATGAGTAATATCCTCCTCTGATACGCATGTTTGTATTCTGTGTAGTTGTTGTGAAGTAATTAGTACCTGCTTAAATTTTTAGGATTAGCTAAGTGAATCTCATGTACGGTACTGTTTACATTAGTTTGTTCGGTGCTTAGTTTCTACGCTATTTAGAACTCTTTAGTTATTATTCTGCACTCCACTTTACGCACACGAACTGTTATTCACATAGATGTATTTGTTTTCTGGTAAAAGGTTATACAGTTTCTCACTTAAATATGGTAGGCGCTGGTATGCATCTTTTGTCGTTAAGCTGTAAGCTCAACTCAGCATTTGTTTTGTTATTCTCTCTGTAACGTCTAGTCTCCGAGGGGCGCAGTAAGACGATGTTATGCGCATGTGTATCCCCTCTTTTGCCGCTTAACGACTTTTGTCTTTTGCTCACGTAATAGCTGCCTTTTTTCTGTACGGTATCATTCTGTCTTCTACTGCTTCTTCCGAGTCGTTTGTTTGGGATCGTCTGTGTGTCCGAATATGTCTGCGATGTCTGGGTGATGGTTTGAAATTCAGGTGAGTGGCTTTTATATTTTTCGTCATATAAATTTTTATATATATTGTTCTTTAATTATTCATATGTATTTTGTGCCCGCTCACCTGGGTTGTTGTCAAATCATCCTTTTGGTCATATTTCTAAATTTTGCATCACGCAGATATCGGTTTGCTTGAAATGTATGCTTGGTGTGTGAATGATTTTGACTCCCTTCTTTTCTTCTTTTCTTCTTCCTTTCTTCTTTCTGCCCTTCAGGCATTTTTTTTGTTATATTTCACGCAAAATTCTTTAGATTGCTGTAATGTTCTAGATCTTATATATAAATTTCTATACGCAGACATTTTGGTACTCCTACCAGTTAAACACTTTTCTTATACATTAAGATGGTTCCACAAGCAGTCATATTTTGTAAAAGCATTTGGACCGTAATAATAATAATTCTTTAGAGGTTACATATTCAAAGAGTTTTATGTTCAGTCTGTTTGCCATATTAATTGTAACCATATTGTACATAAATTTGTGAATCTGAAATTTACACTTTTTCTTGTATGAAAGCTAGATTCATATTTATAGAAGTATTCATCTAGTTTCTTCCGATCCCCTATTCTTGCACTGTGTTCCTAAATCCTATATGCTATACCCTATATGCAATGGAACTCCAGTTGTGTCTTCGAGTGGGAAATCCCACAGTCATCTACAGTGCGGGGAGTGAAGCAGCAGTGCAGCGGTGCCATCACCCGCAAAAGCTGCAGCAAGTTTATTTTTTACTTTGGCTTATAATAATAAGTACAATTTATTATTACGTAGTATGCTAGTCCGAGTCCTTAACACTTCGCTGTGCATGGGAAATATCTTCAAATATCACGCAAATAAATTGAGTGATCATACTTCTTTAACAGCTCGGCCTACACACATTAACAATCATAAGCAAACCTTCAATGTCTATGCAGATTATATAGTTTTAAAATTCGGAAATGATAAGATTAAAATATTATTTAACATTTGTTTAGTGAAACACATTCCGCGAGTAAAAAGGCAGCTCCTCTATCGCACACTCCGACCCTCGCTATCACGTGAACCCAACATTCAGGCTGTTCAAGCGAGCTCTACAAGTGGCCCCCGTTGATTCCTTATGGAACATAAGAACGTTTTCACCCACTTACAGTTCATATGAGCAGCTTATATTTTGCACGTGTCCATCCATAATGAAGACCTATCGATGTGCAAAATTTGAGGGTAGGTTTACACATGACAACTCGTAAGGTTCCCTTGTAGGAGCCAAAATTTCTATTTGTATCATATTTTCGAGAAGAAATCTCTCAAGGGTAGTTATAAGCCACCCACTCTGAAAACGCGATCTTTGCAATATGGCCTCTTGATCTATATCAGAATGTGAAGTGGGAAAAATGTATTGACCATGCTTAAAGTAAAGAAAGTTACGACAGTTCATTAATCAGATTATATTTGGGTGATGTATCCTTCGGGGATGCGATCTGATGTGGTAACGACATTCTCTTCATTTTACAACCAACTTACATGAAGAGAATGTCATACACAATAATTATATTATACTAAGAGGCTAAACTTTTATTTGAGCAGAGGAAGTTTTGTGAATTACTCATAAGATTGTTTTCCTTGTGACATCCGTTTTGAAGCTCCTCCCATATTTTCTATTATGACGTAACAGATTTATTTTTCTAGCCAGAAATAAAAATAGCACTGTATTATATATTACTATAATTATATTACGATAATACATGCAAGAGTGTAACAAGAAGATAGGTCAACACGTCGGGATAACATTCCATGCATATAAAGGGGGAAATTATGTTATATTAAAAATGCCTTATTCCATGGTACAGCCCTCTTCCACATCTGCACTCCTTAGAAGTATACTCGAAAAGAGAACTATGGCTAACACAACATCAAATGAAATGTTCAAAATGTCCCCTTTTAGCGCGGATAAATCCGTCAAACGGTGAAACGAATGCACTGCCACATCGTCTCAATGGACGAAGTTACAGACCGTTCTTAAAAAACCAGTTACCTGTCCTGTTGGAACATGTGCCATTACAAATACGACGAGACATTATTTCATGCACGATGGAGCTCCTGCTCATTTCAACCTCTCTGTTCGTCAGTTTCTGAATGGATGGTTGCATGATAAATGGATAGAAAGAGGACTAATTCCTTGGCCTCCACGCTCGCCTGACCTCAATCCACTAGAATTTTATTTGTGGGGTGTTTGATAACTCTTATGTAAACAACACCGGCGTAAGATATATTTTTTCTCTTATACTGTTATTGTTGTTACTTGTAGTAAATTAGTTGTTATAAGTTAAATTAATTATGTATGGATGTGAGACATGGCCACTTACAGTTCGGAAAGAACATAATCTTAGTGTGTTCGAAAACAGGGTGCTTAAGAAAATATTTGGGCCTAGGAGAGATCAAAATGGGGACTGGTGAAAACTGCATAACGACGAGCTTCATGGCATGTGCTCTTCACCAGATATAGTAAGGGTAATTAAATCAAGGAGGTTGAAATGGCTGGACATGTTGCGCGCATGGGGGAGAAAAGACATATCTCAAAAGTATTGACTGGGAGACCCGAAAGGGAAAGACCACCTGGTGGAAGACCTAGACGTAGGTGGGAGGACAATATTAGGATTGATTTAAGTGAAGTAAGGTTTCTGAGGGATGATTGGATGGAGTTAGCACAGAATAGGGTTCAATGACGGGCTCATGTAAGCGCGGCAATGAACCTTCGGGTTCCGTAAAGTAGATAATATTCCTTTAGCTTGCTGAGGAATTGTCTATTGCCATTGAGCATGTATTATTAATTATGTAATATTGAAAGCAATCAATGGCTGTATGTCCAATGGCTTCGCTTTTCGGGGTTGTAAAGGCTGTATTACATGAAAAATAGATAAGAAATAAAGGAATATTGAAAGCTTTCTTACTTACTTTCGATGTGCATTGCCAAAATCGTAGCCTGAAACAAAGAGAAAAATTTCTCCACTTAGATTTCTGAAGGAAGATTAAAGTTGGAGATGTGAGTACAGTTGAAGCATGAGAATGGTAAGTGGAAGTACAATGCGTTCAATATTGAAGTATGATAGGAATTTTATTAAAAACTGTAAAAAATGTGACATTTTTATTAAAATGATGGGATGGCCAGAAAATATGAAAGTTATGTTACTGTCCCGTATTGTCAGCCAATTAGAAAGTGAAAAATGAGTAACGATTAGCAGACGTTAAGCAGACTTTGAATTTCCTACAACACTGCCACCAATCGTAGAGATGTTTAGGAAGTGAAAAGATGAGACCAGTGTATATTGCGTATACAGCTCACATAGTATTGAACTCTCTGGTGCACAGCCAAAGGTAATTTTGTAGAAATGTCATTTAATACAGCGGCCATCATGGGATACCAGGATTATGGAATCCTATCTACTCGTACAACACCAGACAACTGAATAATGTTGACGATTTTGGAGAAATGCTAATGGCTGAGTGCACCATTCTCCGGTTTTCTCAGCCGTTTCGTTACCGCGGTAAACGTAATACCGGGGTATTTTCAAAATCTCTGTGCACCATTGCTAAAATATCGCGGTTTGCTAATACTTGGAAATACTGCGGTTACTCTGCTATGAAGCCAATCCCATGGAGAAATTTTGTGTTGGTTTGAGTTGATTTGTGTTGGTTTCTTCCATGGCCGCTAGGTTCGCTCTCTCTCTGCACGTCTTCCAGTCACGGTGACTCACCTAGGCCCAATTTCATTTATTTTTTGCCTTATTTTTCAATAATAAATGTTCGTAAGGATAAAATGGAATATTATATTGGGTATATATGTCTGACTTTGAATTCAAACACCATAGATACTGTAACGATCGTGAAAATCAGTTGATTACGCCTACTGGATGGACCTGGTTTCCATGAGGAGTATATATTTGCAAATATATGTACCATCGTTCATTCTTCAAATAGATCCCACCTGTCTGTACATTTCAATAAAATAACATTTATGTTTTAAAAAATAATTCTCACACCTGTGCAATCTAAGGCAAAGCAACACCATGAAATCTCTGTTCTGAGTTCGACATAGCCTCACTTTTATTCCCGTTCGACTAGTGGAAATTTTAGGTGCAAAGTCATCTACATAGCCATGGAAGGGCTGTTATATTATGTTCGTGTGTGTGTGCAAGTATGATAAATTGATTACATACACTATATACCGGTACATAGGCTATATCGTGATGCATATGTAGCCATACACTTCAAAGTTGGCCTAGGCCCACGGGTTTTCCATATTTCATTTATTTGTTGCCTTATTGTTCAGTAATAAATGTTCATAAGGATAAAATGAATTATTATATTGCGTATATATGTCGTCTGAATTCAAAGTTTGAATTCAAACACTATAAATACTGTACTAATCGTACTAATCGTGGTTACGCCCACTAGCCTACTCGATGGACCTGGTTTAGTTGAGGTAAGAAAGGAAGATAATTTCAATCGATGTTACAGCACAGTATTTGCAAAGATATGCACCATCGTTCATTCTTCAAATAGATCCCACCTGTCTCTCATTATTCTTTACATTCAATTAGCTTTTGGCCTAGATATCATAAATATAATACATTACGCTGATCTCCATCTTGGAAAGAAAACAGCGGTTTTCTCACTTTACAGCTCCTTCACGGCCGGTTTGCATCTTACCGTGGTAAAAGTCGAAACCGAGCACGATGCAACGAAAATATGACTTTACCAGGGTAAACTAAGCAACTTTACCGCGGTATTCTGAATACCGAGATTGGTGCACTCGGCCATAAGAATGTTAAGGAAAATATATTGGTGCGAAGTTTCCAAATCAAGCATTCTGATTGACTAACTTGAAAAAATTCCTACTTGCTATTGGTTTGAGTGAAATCACTTTAATGCGATTTAAATTTGTACAATTATAACGTGTATATATAGTACTCACCATTGTCAATAACAACATTCCGAACATTAAGATAAAGGCTGCCTTGTTCATTGTGTGTCGGTTTGGTCATCTGCAAACAATACTACATTTTTATTAGTACTTTTGTGTTGACTTATATTTAAGGGAAACTAGGCCTGTTTTTTATTAGATTTTATATAATGTTCTTTGAACCCATCAAAAGCAATAACGCTATAAAATTTCAATCCAATTCTGCCGTTAGTTTCTGTGATGTAAACTTCAAAAATATTATTAAATGAAAGACAAAATCAGGATGTTACATCTGCATTAGGTTTTGTTAGGTAGAACCATAATGAATAGAGGAGAAAGTGTGATGACTGAGGTAGTTCACTGGTTCCGCCGCTAGGTAGCAGTTACTCTGCTTGAGATTCGCGGGAGCAAGATTACTACGGGCGGTATAGGAAAAATTGCAAACATTCTTAAACAAAATAATACATTAATCTATTTCAAAATGACTCACCTTATCTAAATTGAATTGTTAGATACTTTTGACAATTTTCGGGCTGCTTTACACGTCTTGGAAGATCTCATCTCCAAAAATAAACATGGCCGTGTGTAACAGTAATTTCTCACATTGCAAGAAGCTTGACCATAACATTTCGTTCCACATCTTTCCAAAAATCGAAGATGTTCACAAGCAATGAACAATTATATAATATAGGTATGAAACAGCTAAGGGATGATTTGATCTAATATTTTGTTGCCTAGTTTGTTGTTAGTATAATATGATGAGAATTTTTTAAAGAATGTACATTTGTATAGAAATAACAACGTATAATTAGGGTAGAAAACAGCTAAGGGATATTTTATAAATTAATATTAATATTACATTGTATAGAATATTACTGAGTAGGCTATTAATTTGTATTAATATTGTATTAATAGTAATATTATTTATATTAATATTAATTTTCTCCTGGCTGTATGGGGTAAGTTATGTAGGTGAAACACGGTCAAAAGTGTAGATCTGTGTACAAATTATGTGAACAGAGATAATATAAACTAAGGGATGGTTTGTGAATTGCAGGGCATGGAAAATTTCATAAGCAGCACTACAAAAATAGGGCGCGTGATCTTTAAAATTGGCGTCTCAACATCCGATAAAGACGCACATACGCAAAAATTGTTTTGCAATGCATTCTACATATATCACACAATATTTCAAAGCATTTTCCCTGATTTTTTCATAAAAAAATTAAATCCTCTTGCCTTAACTACAGCCCGCTATTTGCTCAAACCCTCGACCATTCGCCGTTCGCTGTAACTGATGTACGTCTTATGTTGTTCAATTATATTATTAAAAAAAGGATCAAGATATTAAACTAATAAGACATTTGCTATAATAATTATACATAAAAATTACTAACATAAGTGAACAGAAAATATGATAAATAATCCAATAAATGCATAAATAAAAGTAGTGCAGATTTACTAAGTTAGAAAAAAGTTTCATTCGCTCCTTTTCCCCAACGGGTCAATCTTGCAGTATGGGTACAAGTAGTCAGTTAATATAGTATTATTATTGAGTCCACGAATAAATTATGTAAAAATTTTACGTTATTCCTGGTATTTTATGGAAAAGATGCCTGCCAATACCTCAATACCATTCTGATAGCTTTAGCTTTAGCTTTAGAGAAATTGCTATTACTCGTTAACCATTATAAATATATAGGTGGTACTCGATTTATAATAAGATCCAAATATTTCACTAAACCTTACACGCTTGATCTCTTCCTGGACACAAAAATAAAGTAACAAATGTCGCATAGTCAAATTTGCTTCACCCTCAACATTTCACGATCGTCCCACATCATTCGGACAGCTGTGCGCCAGGAATAATTACCACTCAATTACTCGTAAACCATTCAAGATATAAAGGTGGTACTGAATTTAAAATAAAGTTGAAATATTTCACTAAAACTTTCTCGCTTGAAGTTTTTACGGGACACAAAAATGAAAAAAATTGTCGCATAGTCAAATTCCGTTTCACCCTCCATGAATTTTATGTAATTGGTGATGTTTATATAATGAAATAAAAACATTTATGTCCGCATTTTTTAAATCTCTGTTTTAACCATCAGAAGGACTGTGTTGTGCAGATTATTTCTGCACAAATTTCACAGAAATAGGACCATAGGTTAATTAAAGATTGCTAGTTTAATCATAAGATGCCAAACTATCATGATGCAGCATTGAGAAGTTGAAACGCAAACGAAGGTGCTGCCAGTGTTTCGGTGGACCGCCGCTCTCCCTATACCCACCATTGTATTAGCGGCGAAGTCATCACACTTTCTCATTCTATTCATTATGGTAGAACTGATAAATTGGACCACATTCTGTAGAAATGAACCAATCCACATGATTCCTGAAATGTCATACAAATGGAAGAGGAGGGTTGGTTAGTTTGCACAACATGAAATATACTTTAGTCGCAATAATATAGTATCTATTCCGGTTTTTTTTTTTAATTTGAGGGTGTGTTTATGCCAAGTTTACATTTAGCCTTGTGTGAAGAGGATGCAGTACGTAGTACGCTTACCAAATCTAGCGTCTGTCTCAAATACGATGATGCTCGTCGTTTTAAAGATAGGAGTATATAAAGCTAGGATATGTATTCGGACAATTCAAAACATGCAATGGAGGCATTTATGTTATCAGAGAAACTGCATGTGTGGTATTTGTGCCAGTAAGAATGCGGCAATAAAAAGGTTATGCAATATTCAATGCAAGCCAGCTATGGGGGAAGAGTTCCTGTCTATGCCAATGCAGTGAGAAAGAATTAATTATACGGAATCTCAATAAAATTTCAATTTTTAGACTACATTACGTAAATGGAGGTATTCTTACATCACACTATCAAGCTAAACATTGAATATTTTAACACAGCCCTTTTAAAATTAGTATTAAAAGTACCGGAATTGAATTAAATCACTTTCAGAAACCTTTGTAATTCTATAATCGGCTTATTAATTTAATAATATTAATATTAACAATCTCTAAACCTCGTTCTAAAATTTCATTTTAGTTAACTGATGATTAGGGTTCGGATGTTTATGACCCAAAAAGTGGAAAATATTTATGCAAATCTGACCTTAAAATTTTCTAAATATCGAATACCACATAAAAGAAACGTATTTAAAAAAAAAAAGTTCAAATTTAAAATGTTTAATTACACTGAATTATTACACCCCTTTAATCCAATCAATTTTAAACAATTTTTCGGGTGATTTACATTTTCTCTTGTAAACAACTTCTAATCCGTTAATGTTTCCAGACACCACTGCAAGTGTAAACTGAAAATATTTTAAAAATATGTCTATTGGAATTTAACAAGAGGTAAGTGAGCTTTTACTTGTTATTATCCCTTAACATTACAGTTACAGTAAAACCAAATTATTCCTTACTGTTTCTCGGAAAAAAAAAAATAATTCGACCATATAATGCATATTGCGCATAATTGCGCTCCTTTACCGAATTTTTAAACTGAAATATGACGTTAAATTAGAAATATGACAAAAATTTATTTCTTAGAGACCATATATCGCAGTACTGATAAGAACTTGTATGTTGTTGATATTCTCTTTTATCTATCCATGCCTTTGATTCAATTAGACATGAATTTTTTAAACATAAACTATCGCATCTGGATTTTAGAGGCATTGTTAATGACTTAATCATTTCCTTTATAAAATCCAGGAGATCTCTTGTTAAAATTCATAACACAATGTCAAAAGATAATGACCTCATCTATGGTGTTCCTTAAGGGTCTGTCCTTTGGCACCTAATATTTAATTTATACGTCAATGAACTTGAATATAGTGTAAACGCCGAAGGTCTGATAATGTACGCTGATGATACAACCTTTCTTGTTACTGCATAGACCGTTGCGGAAATGTATACGAAAACGTCTTTTACCGTTGATAAGTTTAAGAAGTCGTGTGCCGCAAATAATTTATTAGTTAAAATGGATAAAAGTGCTTGTATTTTTTTAATAGATGCTAAGACCTGTATATGTGATATATTAAATATTACAAAGCTGCTAAGTTTTTATGTGTTTCTGTTTAGCCTATTCTGATTTGAATTGAGAATCACAATTAGTTTATATTTGTGGACGTCTTAACAAGCAATATTTTGCTTTCAGGGTTTTAGTACATTCTGTGGACAATCAAAGTCTCTTATTGTGTATTTCTCTCTTGGACATAGTATTATTTCCTATAATATACTGATTTGGGGGCAGGGAAACGATTATATCTTAGATAGGGTGTTTGTTGAACGTAAGACTTATTTTCAACTTGGCAACAAGGGAGTCTTTGAGAATGCTTTTTAAAAATAACAAGATTTTAACAGTAACTGTAATTTTAATATACAAGGCTGCTTTATTTTATTTTAACAACAAAGATATTTTTACTTACCTGGCGGAAATACCTTAGTTTGTTACTTCTAAGATTGGATTGATCCTAGTAAGCTATCCTAACATTCCGTAGTGTAACGTAAGGTTAGGATATGCAGTGTATAGTTCCAACATAAACTACAATGATAATCCAACAATGGTCAGTTTTAACAATTTTTAATTGAATAAGAAAAATTACAACAATTAGAGTTTCTTGAATTAAAGAAAAATAGTAATTGAGAATGCTGTAATTTGAAATTATAATCTTTACTTATCTCACTGACGTGTATTACGTCGATAAATGAAACGTTATAGTTCTAAATCTCTTAGGTGTGAAACAAAATATGTCTTTATTAACTGCTTTAGTTGTGTCAAACTTATCTGACAACAGATCCGTCGGCCCGAGTTCGATTCCCGGTACCTCCTTAGATTTTTCTGAGGTAGAGATGTCTGGAACGGGGTGCACTCAGACTCGTGATTCAAATTGAGAGGCTACTTGATCGAGAAGTAGCGGCTCCGGTCATGGAAACCACCATTAACGACCGTGGGTGTCGTCATGCTGACCACATGCCCCCAAATCCTGCCATCTGCCTGTGGGCGGGTGGTAGGCCTTGTCCCTTCAGGGATGTAGCGCCACGGAGTTTAGTTTAGTTTGAGGGTACTGTCATGCAGTGGCGTACCAAGGGGGGTGCGAACGGGGCGGCCGCACCGGGCGCCGTAAAGAAGGGGGCGTCAAAATTGAAAAAAACATATTTTTTTAGATTAAGGAAAAATATTTGTTCAGTTAAAATATAAGGTTTTATTGGTCAAATTTTCTTTATTACTTTATTAAATACTGCAGTAATGTTATTTAGAAATGAAATAAACGTTTAGTTTTAAACTATTTATAGACAATACGAAATAGGTCGTGGGCGCCGAGCACACAGGAAAAGTTTACGGTTAATTTAGCAATTTTATCTATTTTTTTTTTCAAACAAACTAACCTTATAATACTTACAGTTTTATTTCATTCATATATTTTTTCTCTTCATAATGTGTTAAAGTAACATAATACTTATTAAAAATAAATAATTGTGAACATTAAACTGTGTTTAAATTAAACTCATTGAACCTTGAACCTTTTAGTGTTAGGGGGCGACTACCATCTAATTGGCCCTGGGCGCCAAGTAGCCTTGGTACGCCACTGCTGTCATGAATTGTCTTTAAAGGTTCCCCAAAGGTGTAAGTGTTTTTAAATCATGACAATCTTCCGACATAGCAGTTAAAAGACTACTATTCAATATTCCTTCAATCTGGACTACCAACGTAAACAGCTGTGCCTATTACCTTGCGCATATGAATCTTCGTTTGTCTTTGTCTTCATGCTTTCCAGCATGTGCTGCTCGGGGAGGGATCCATTCCCATTCAATTCCTGAATCTGTAGATTCTCTCTCGACTTTAACTTTGTGATTGCAGGACTCTAGTCATGTTTTCATTTCCTCGAACATTCTAGCGGCTCCTTCAAAATTTCTTGCGTGATCGGAATAGATTGTCCTCCAAATCCCCTTCTTGATACAAATCGTCTTAAAGCTTCTATAAAACTGTATGTAGTTAGATCCTGTACTAACTCCATACGCACAGCCTTAGGAGCGAAGCATATGAATATGGCAACATATGTTTTAATCACTTTGGCATTTTTCTTACTGCCAGTTTTGATACATATTGCTCCACTATAGTCGATTCCAGTTATAGAGCAGTTATTCATTGCATGGCCAGGCGGCATCAAAGGATTAAACCATTAAGTCGGTATTTCTTTATGTTAGTTGATCTGACTAAATCACTCTTGGCTTCCGCTTTCCAAAACAATAGCAACGTTGCAATATTCTCTCATTGTTATCATTGACCTCAGTTTTTCCCTCGCTTTAATGAATTAACACGTATTATCTTTTACTGTAACTTCGATCTTGCAACCGCGCATTTCACTCCACGCGGAGTTGACGAGTAGCAGTCAAAATTGTCACAGGACATTCTTAGATTTTGATTGGCTGGGGTAGCTAGCTGATTGGTGCGGTAAAAAACAAAGAAATGGATTGAACTGTCGGCAAACTTTTCCTCCTAATGAAAGGAAGCTGCATGGCCATGCAATGAATAATTGGGCTATACCAGAAACGGTCGAAACGGAGTGAATCTATCAAAAGGCAACTGACCCATTATTTGCTTGGCCAGTATGGGGTGTACTTTAAAACATGTCACGCATTTGCTAAGCACAGATCGAATAGTTTTTCGACCTTAAGGAATCCTCACACACACACACTGCATTAAAATATGTAATTAGTGTTTGAGGTGCCCCGTGCAGATTTTGCAAATGTGTATGCATTATATTAAATAGTTTTGTTATTCTGTGAGACTAAGGCATGATTACAGGGTGTTGTTCTGAAATCTGCCACCATTTTCATCTAAGAATGGCGACAAAGATAATTTGCTATTCTTCGGAACTGTATTACATTTTGCAAGATGCTTCAATTCATGAGCAAAACATTTGGCCTGCGTCTTTTTCACCAGTGCTACATAGGCAGCGTCCAGTTCACCCAGTGTTTATTCAATAGTCTGCCTCCTACACTTCGCTGAGCGACAATTAATTATTGGCGAATAGGAAACAATATGCAGTAACTTGTTCCATGAAGAAATCTTATCCCATAACTGTTCAATAGGGGAATTAGTCTCGTTCTGATTAAGAGCTATTATAGCCCGAGTCTTAACCTCCGGCATCTCAAGCATTTCTCGCTCATCGATGTTCCTAGACCATTCTGAATCATCATGTTTCAAAAATGTGGGACCTTAGAGCCTGTAATGTACAACCCCTAAACACTATATCACCTAGATTATTTTCTGAATCAACATGCCGCCACTGATCAGCACTACTCAGTTCTAAAATCTGTTTAGTTCTGTTGGCAATGTAAACATCTAGGCTAAATCAACAGGGTTCTTTCTAATCCAGGCTAATACGATAGTACTGTTCGTCCTTGATGTTTACCCACTTCCACATTAGTTAGAAACTTGAAATTGATCAATTTTAGCTTAGGCCTACATCAGTGGCAAAGTTCCGAAAAATTCATTTTTTAAATTTTTCCTTCCATTAAAAAAGATTTTGACTGCATATTTGTTCGCCTTCAGATGTTTTTACAAAAATAAAGGAATATTGTTGACATGAGGAATTAGTTGTATAACTCGATCGGTAACACCTGAGCCACACAAACGGCTGCGCAAGTCGTCTACGATGACGTAATCTAGACCTGCCTGACCTTCATAGCATGTGACGTTCCTTCCTTGTTCATACTGTACAGACCGTGTAAAAACATCTTAGTTAGCCTCACAGCATTGAATAGTGAAGACCCAACAGCAATATTCTGTTAGTTACATACCATTACATAAATAATATTTCATAACAAACAAAAAAAACTTTATTCACTTTATTTTTGTTTTCAATAGTTACGTGCTATTATGAACCGCATAGTTTGGAATGAATATGCATTCTCTTGTGCCTTTACTCCATTGCTACCGGCGGACGATAAGCTATCTGCGCGTGTTTGGCTCAGGTCTTACCGATCGAGTTATAAATTCGTTTTGTTAATGTTCTAGTTATCCCAATTATTCCTTCACATATGCATATCAAACTTTCTCAAGAAACCGGGGTGTACAGCTCAATATTATTGAAATGTGGCCTAAAAACTCCCTCTGGCACTTTTCGTATTTTTGTATTGGCAGGAAGGTGCGTACTGTTAATGTAGAGTCACATAGGCCTATGATTCTTTTAATAGAGAATGTTAATACAGTTCTATAACTGACCATTCGTTTGCTGCACAAGTAATAAACTTAGGGTCCCTTATTTTTTTGCATTTACCCTTATTTTCACTTGTGTTATAACCTATTATCTCTTATTTAATATACTTTCAAGAGTTGGCAACCCTAATACAGAACTCTCTACGTCTATGTAAAGTTCAATTTTACAGGCTGAACCCGTTGAGGTTAAAGAAAATATGATAGCACGTTACAGGATATCACCAGATGTCCTTGTTTTCGTCCCTTTCGTGCAAATAAATAACTGTCCGTTTCTTTCATTTTAACCACTACAAACGGTATTATTCCTGCTACTACTATCATCGTGTATCTATTAATCATTTTCAATTCACAATAAAGTAAACTGTTGTCACAAAGTGCCAGAATGATTTTTTTTTAAATCAGTAATAATTGCAATTATAATATGCAGAAAATGAGCTATTTTTAATCGATTTCCGAGTTACCTTCCAAATCGATTATTTAAGCAGAGCTTACGGAAGAACAAAGGTCTATAGGCTGTGTGGGTTATCTTGGCTCTGTGGTCATAAAACTACCCGGCTACTATTCAGCACTCACTCCACTATCTCACTGAGCAGAGGGTGGAGTATGGTTGTATAGAAAAAATGGGGGAAAACCAGAAATTCGAGGATTAAGTGATCGCCAGATGTGTTAAGCAGTCATATTGTCGTTTAGAAAAGGAGACGTGGCGGCTTGTTACTTTAGATGGTGCTTATGTTAAGTCCTATGAAAGTGGCCAATATAGACACACAGACAACCACTGCTTCTAGCAGTTATACTGATAGTATTTCTCCCATGCCACCCTCGTCATAGTGACAGCTACAAATTCGTGGAGTGAGTAACCTTTCACAATAGTAGGCTATGTTTCTATCTCTTTCTGTTCAATAACTGACTTCTGCCAAACATCTTCTGTCTCAATTTTCTGAACCGTGCCAACTTACATCAAACAGGGTATAGTATGGTAATCATATTTGAAGGAAATTACCAAAAAGCACAAGAAAACGGAAATTATTTTCCCTAGCGGTCGTTTTATTGGGTTCATGCTTGCCTGTAAATGGCTCCTGGTCATTCCACTTTATTAACTTAATTAAGTTTCTTTGGTTTATTTTACCCCTGGTTTCATTCTGTTTATTTATGTTTTGGTTTCTGCTGTTTATTTGCGGTTTGTTTTGTTACGCGTGGTTGTAATGCTGCACGTGAACTGATTTTCTCTGTTTAAATATATACCATAGTCCTTTCTGAACACACCCGCTTATTTCATAAGCGATCAGTCAGTTTGCATATGTTTAGTACATATTCTTTAAGTGCAATCTCATTATGAGAATCTACAACAATGGCCTGTTCTTTAGAATGCGTCATGTGTGTAATTGAAGCATAACTTCGGACATGGCTACCTAGCTTTAGGTCCTGCGTTCATTTAACTGGATCTGAAGTGACTGCAGTGCTGTCTTTATTTAGTAAAACTCTTGAACTTGGAGAGTTATTGTTACATATTTCCATGCAAAGATGGCGTTTCGGCGAGGATATAAACCCCCGTTCAAACTTTTCGTCTAATTACTCACTTCTATTTCTTATTCTCTCTCATCCTGTGCCCCCATTGTTGGGGCGAAGGGCCTCCAAGTGGACCTATGTGAATTTTGTTACGCTTACTTTCCTAGAGATGGCAGAGGTACAGGAGGTAAGCCCATCGGCTCACAACCTCCTCCGGAAACTAAGGCATTACTTGGACGTGAAATGGCAGAGAAATTTTGTCCAGAGGCTCTAATTTAGGCTTGGAGTACTTTTACGTGCCGTAAATCTACGACACGGGCCTCCCAGCTTAAAGTCCCTCCCGGAGGACTCCGTGCCCAGGATTTTTACGTCCTGAAAACCCCATCGACTGCGGCCGGGTTTGATCCCGCGGCCTCGGATCTAGAGGCCTGCACGCTACCTCTAGACCACCGCAGCCGACTTCTATTTGTTATTAACTGTAACTAATTAGGTATGGTAAGGTTGTGTCTGTGTGGTGGAAACGAAATAAACCGTGAACCCCCTCAACTGTCAACTGCAACTCAGAAAACTTCACAAACCTGTCGCCAACAACTGGAGATTAAAATAAGTCTTGTAAATTGTTGCAGAAGACATGGGTTCCTGTTTTGTTGGTGTGGTGGAAATCTGCTTAAGAGAAACATTAGAACATGATGTATGTGTGCGTGATGCTCAGGATATAATCATCTCACCAGTTGTAGGTACAATATAAAACTAACAATTGCATTCATCTGATATATTTTATTGCCTTCTGCCTTTATGAATACACAAACATGAAAAGCCGAAACAAAAGGGTGAGCTACCACCCAAGGCCTCATTGATTACAGATACATTTAGTGCCTAAACAAAATGGTGAGACCCCAGCCGTGAAGTAACACGCTTTTTTACATTCCTCAGTGGGTTTTCCTGGTCCGACCATGCTGGTGTTATGATTGCATTTGTATTCGCCAAGAACTGTAAGAAATGAAGCATGTATAATGGGTGCTTTTCAAATCGAAATAATAAGGAATAGGTTCTGTAGTAGATTAGAATTTCTATAGATCAGAAGTAAACAAAAGAAGTGACAAGTCAAAAGCTCAATTCACAAAGATTCTATTTCAGTTATACTTGATGAGGAAAAATGATTATATAATATTTGCTACAGTTAGTTTATTACATAATACATCTAATCAGTATCTCAAGTTGAATGCTCTTTTACTTCTAGGTTTGTGTTTAAGCTCCCACATCTCTTATATCCCACACGCTGCTTAAAGGGCCATGTACACTAAGCGGTGAGGTGAACGTGACGTGACGGCACGTGATCCCACCACCCGTGATCTCACATTGATTTCCATTCACAATGTAACGTGGCATGATCGGCATCAGTCAGTGTTTTCTATGGTAATAAATTAGTTTTAACTTGGAAAAGTGAGTGATACAGCCATGAAATGAAAAAAATATCGGTGGGGCGGCGGGAGCACTGTCACAGCGAGTATGAACAACACCACTCAAATTTCTAGCAGAATATTTTCAGTCTCACCAGTATAAGCACGTGCCTGTCACGCCACTGTCACGTCACTGCTCCTTGTAAATTGGCCTTAAGTTGGTATTTGATTTTGAAACGTTATTCACGGTATCATTTACATTTTACACGGTGTTTTAAAAAAACTCATTTTAGTGTCCTTGGAATCTTTAGGACTAACTTCCTCTGCTCTTACCATAGGTACTATAGGTAGAGGAAGTATTGTTTACCACTCCCAAATTCGAAGTTGAGTTCTTAACTTAAACACACATTTGAAGTCCCTTGAATCTAAAAATACTATTTTCAGAAACATGTCTGTGTCTGTCTGTCTGTGAACAGCCTAGCTCCAGAACGGAAAAAGTATGAAAACAAAATTTTGTCTTTGGGTTAGGTGTCTTCTGGCGACGACTTCCTCTTATCTTTAAAGGGACTTTACATCTTGGAAATTTCGTTTGTCGCGATTTTCTCGAAAACAGCTCTAGTGATTCTGAATCGTGACTTTTTCCCAAGTATCAGAAACAGACTTAAAATTCCATGGATTAAATTGGACCACTTAGTCACACAGGTATTAACTGGCCACGGCAAATTTGCCGTTAACTTAATCCGCTTCAATTGCACAGATGAGGACAGCGAACCAGACACCATGTATTATATGCTGTATACTTGTCCTCGAAATCGAGAAGCTCGACTACTCCTCCACGAAGCCGCTAGGGGAGAGGAGGAATCCTGGGCGCCGGACCTCACGTTCTGGACGCGTAAAACACCTTCCCAGTACTTAAAACCTTTGCACTGCTCGAAAAGTCTATAATAAATTTAGCACACCAAAGTAGACGGCCATTTGGCCACTACTCCACTCCGAACGAGGTTTTTGAGGAGTTTCCCTCGTTCTTAGGCGAATGCCGGGCTGGTCAATAATCCCCTTAAACAGATATACGCACTACAAATCTCTAGAATACATAACTACAAGTCACTAAAAAACACACTCGGGAAATATTGCACATAAGACCTATTCACACCTATGTCAATCCTGCAACAAAATACAAAGACACAAGTACAAAGTCCAAACACGTCACACCATCAAGAATCCCCTAAGGATGTACATAAGGACACAATAGTATACACACATCACATACCAAAATTTGGTTTGACCGGAGGTTTAGGATTAATTGCTTGGCACTACGGGGGTAAGGGTGGGCACAAAAAATAGTTTAAGTTTTACACATGGAGTGCTTGTACTAAGAGCCAAAACTTCTATTTGTATCATATTTCCAAAAAAAAAATCCTGAAGGGTAGTTATAAGCCACCCACTCTGAAAAAAGCTATCTTTGCAATATGGCCTCTTGTTCTATATCAAAATGTGAAGAGAAAAATGTATTGGCCATGCTTCAAGTAAAGAAAGTTACGACAATGCATGAATCAGATTTTATTTGGGTGATTTTTGTGACCGGGCTCCCACTGTTATTGTACAGTTGACATTCAAGATAGATAAGTAAGCTTTCATGAACCACAGATTATTGTCTCTGTTGGACATTACATCACTAATTAGTGTGCCTCACAGTACTGCATATGACATGACTTGTCTGTCTGTGAGGTGGACCATTAGGGCAATCAGTCATAGGAGAGAGGTTCCTTCCGGCGCTATGAATTGGACTCCGGCTTAGCTCAGTTGGTAGAGCATTGGCGCGAATAGCCAAAGGTCCTGGGTTCGAGTCCCAGTGTCGGAGGAATTTTTCTCCTATAATATTCTCATGTAATGTCCAACAGAGACAATAATCAGTGGTTCATGAAAGCTTACTTAAATATTAGGATAGATTTAATGGAAGTAGGATTTGCGAGGGATGATTGGATCTAGATAGCACAGAATAAGGTTGAATGGCGGGCTCAGGTAAGTGCGGCAATGAACCTTCGGGTTCCATAAAATAGGTAATATTCCTTTAGCTTGTTGAGGAATTTTCTATTGCCATTGAGTAAGTATTATTAATTATGAAATATTGTAGGAAACCAATAGATGCATGTCCTATATCACCCCTTGTATGAGCTTCGCTTTTCGGGGTTGTAAAGTCTATATAACTTAGATAAGAAATAAATGAATATTGAAAGCCGTTCTTACTTACCATCTATAACCGCTGCCACGGTCGTAGCCTGAAACAAAGAGAAAAGTGGATAGTGAGTATACAGCTGACATAATATTAAACTCTCCAGAGCATAGCCGTAGGTAATTGTGTAGAAATGCCATTTAATACAGCGGCCATCATGGGATGCCAGGATTATGGGATCCAATCTAAAACACTAGACAACTGAAAAAATGTTGACAATTTTGGATAAATTCTAAGAATGTTACGGAAAATATATTGGTGCGAAGTTTCAAAATAAAGCATTCTGATTGGCTAACTTGAAAAAATCTGTACTTGCTATTGGTTTGAGTGAAATTACTTTAATGTGAATTAAATTTCTATAATTACCACGTTTATATACTCACCATTGTCAATAACAACATTCCGAACATTAAGATAAAGGCTGCTTTGTTCATCGTGTGCCGGTTTGGTTGTCTGTAAACAATACTACACTTTTATTAGTACATTGGTGTTGAATAATAGTTAAGGGAAACTAGGCCTGATTTCTATTAGATTTTATATAATGTTGTTTGATCCCATCAAAAGCAATAACGCTACAACATTTCAACCCAATTCTGCCGTTACTTTCTGTGATATAAACTTCAAAAGTATTATTAAATGAAAAACAAAATCAGAATGTTACATGTGCATTAGGTTTTGTTATATTGAACTGATAAATTGGACCACATTCTGCAGAAATGAACCAATCCAAATGATTCCTGAAATGGAATGTCATACAAATGGAGGAGGAGGGTTGGATGGGTTTGCACAACATAGTTCGATCTATGGGCCTCTCTACACGGACGGAATAAACGCGACGGAATATTCGGACCGAGACCGGCTGATTTTGACCATGTTATACGAACCGAATTTCGGTCGCCGAACTTCAGCGACCAAAACGCGTGATGCATGTTACACGGGCAGAATGTTGACCGAAAAAAACGCAAGCTGGAATTCTTTAGTGGGCAAAATGTACGGGGTTGGAAGTTTAAAAATGGCGACACATCAATAAAATCCTCCGCGCGCGTTCATTCCGTCGACATTCCGCCCGTATAAGTTGGCCCATGTTATACGGCCGATTGTCGGCGAACGAAACGCGTATCCATTGGGTCAATGGGTAGGTAATGTTATGAATTACACGGATGGCGCCTTCAGACGCAGAAAAAAAGGTGTAGGAGTTTTTCGCCTAGCGACCGGTAAAATTTCGGAAAGAACGCGCGCAGAAAAAACGCCTGTGAAGTTATACGGGCAGAATGTCGACCGAATGCACGCGCGCGGAGGAGCAGCAGCATACTGGGTGGGAAAAATTTGAAATACGTTGTGGTGTTTGTGCATGGCGATCGACTTGCGACCTTACCAACCACACATGGCTACTGAACGTTTAATTCCTGGGAAAATAGACAGTTTTATTTGATGTCACCACTTTACACTTTGTGTCCCGGGTCTAGACCTGCCTTCGGGCAGAACACTCATTATCATCATCATCATCATCATCATCATCATCATCTACAGAAATTGATAAACTTCGAAACTTTGGGTATAGCAAGAATTTTAGATTTAACGCGGGAGTACTAGTCAAGCAGCCGACTTGTGTTCTGTAAGACTCTACCGATCACGCATGCACGGTAAAAATGTCAACTTGGGATGCCATGGTTATATTTTGACAGATGACAGGTACTGCACAAAACACATAGGCCTAGCTGTTAAGTTCATAAACATGGACAGTTACTTCTTTTTGGATATATAGAATTAATTTAGGAGGCATATATGAGCACGTTTTTAAAAATATTAACAACTAAATACAAATTAATATGAACTTTATTTTTTTCAATAACAATGCTTGCAGCTTGTCAGGGATCGTGGAGGTTTCTTCTGTATCTCTCGGTATTAATTTTGTTGCAGTCCTTGGTTTGCTGAACTGCCTTCATTAGAGCCGGCATAGGGGCTATATGTTTGGCTAGAGCATTTGTTTTTCTGTACTAGCAGAATTGATAATTTCTGTTACCTTCGCAACTATGGCTTTCATGAGGGACAAACTCATTGACAGATTAACAGTCATACACAAGGGAAAGTTAACCGGAACTTAAAAATATCTGACTTGAGGAAGCGCCACAAGAAAAGTATGGATTTCCAAACTGACAGAATTGTGCAGCAAGACGGATACTGGCAAGCTGTTTCGTCGTCAAAAATTAAATAATTTTACGAAATTACACAATTTATTGTCCCACTGCGATTGTCAGATTGTGTGAGGAATGTAGTTCTTACATTCATATGTATGCCTGCAGTTGCATTGATTCAGCTACAGATGGAATTTGTGCAACCAAATCCATTTACTATGCCGGACAATTAAACCGTGTGCATTGCCCTGCCGAAGCTCAAGCATTATTATTGAAAATAAGTAAATTTGCTCCAAGTTCATATTAATTTGTACAATGATTATTAATATTATTTTTTAAAACGTGCTCATATATGCCTCCTAAATTAATTCTATATATCCCAAAAGAAATAACTGTCCATGTTTATGAACGTAACACTAGGCCTATGTGTTATGTGCAATACCTGTCATCTGCCAAAACATAACCATGCCATCCAAAGTTGACATTTTTACGTTGTTGTAGTAGTGTGTGCAGGCTGTGGTCATTGTAATTGAAGTTACCAAGCAAGTTACGGACTATTGCCCTCGAAATAATTCCAGCTTGCGTTTTTTCGGTCAACATTCCGCCCGTGTTTCACGCGTTTCGGTCGCTGAAATTCGGCGACCGAGATTCGGCTTGTCCTTTAGTTTTTTCGCGTCTGAAGGCGCGGTTATTCCGTCCGTGTAGTTTATAACATTACCTACCCATTGACCCAGTGGATACGCGTTTCGGTCGCTGACAATCGGTCGCGTTTATTCCGTCCGTGTAGAAAGGCCCTAAGACATAGTTATAGTTCAGTAGCAACAATATACCATCTATTCCATTTTTTTTTTCAAATTTCAAAGTGGGTTCCTTTCTGCAGAAGCTGGTCCAATTTTATATATATTTGGGTCATTTGTTATTAATTTTCAAGATTTCCTAATTTAAACTATATTTTATTGAACTACATGTTTCTTATTTGTCTAAATTCCATTGTTTTCTCAATTAAAACATTTTAAACTGATCTCTTATTGATGTGTCATTTTTTAATTTTTATAAAACAGCTTCTTATATTTGCTCGTCGGGGACTCTGAGGTTCTTGAGAAAAACCATTTTATGAATTACCATAGCGGAAATGAGTCCGTGAATTTAGACTGCCATATATTACCCTTTTTAGGCTGGCACCCTAAACTGCTGTGCATATCCTAGGGGATCTCCAGAGATCGTTCGCGATCTACGGACCTACTACTATATTACCCTTTAGCCAAAATAACTTAAAAAGTGAACTTTTTGGAATTATCTTGTCAGTTACAGGCTAAAAAGTATAAGTCTATCACGTTTTAGTTTTCTAGCTCATGTGGAAGTGGGTAGATAGTGTCACTGAGACTGTTCTAGTTGTGATGGACGTCATGGCATTTCAGTAACTTTCTCCACACTTATAAGGAAGATAGAATCACGAAAATTGGCATCCTAATGACAATTTAACGTGTTAAGATTTCTGTCAAATTTTGTTATTTTAGCTGCCTTATAAATCCGTTAAAAATTACATAATGTGTAGAAAATATATGAAAATTACTTGAAATCAAGAAATCTAACTCTATCTAACGCATAAGCGATGGAGATACGACAAATGGTCATAAGAGGAAACTTGTAGATCTGTCAAATTTCTTTAATGGAAGTGGAATCAGTTTTATGATACGACTTACTGTTTACTTACTGTTTGGCTACTATAAATTTCAAAAAAAGAAAAGATAATAAAAAATAAAAAATCGTACTTTTTGGAGTTTTACCACCGGCTACAGGCTACAAACTATAAGTGTGCCAAATTTTAAGTTAATTATTCATCTGGAAGGGGGAAAACATTAATGTCAGTGAGTTAGCAATGTGGCTTTATATCGTAGTGATTAATGTTATATAAGGAGTTTAAAAGTTATTTAATGATTTAAATTAGTCTATAATGTTATTGCTAACCTCGCGGGAACTGAGGAATTGTAACGCCCGAGAAAATAATGAAGACTCCAATTTCATTATTTATTTATTTATATATTTTGTTCATTTTAACCCGGCTACGTGAGGCATAAGCCGTTCTCTGCCACTCACTCAGGGGAAATACATGAATTACAAGAATTATACAGCTTTGTTATAAAAGTTTATACAGTGGATCTAGAAATAAAAAATGAAAAGATAAAGTCAATGAAATTAATATAAAAGTTTCGATAAACTGTGAGTGCTAAAACGCTAATTTACCTTCTTCTTGATATCACACTTAACCAGCTAAGTGTTTCTATTTTCTAACTCCAATAATCTGCGCTTGAGCAATGTTATCGTCAAATTTCAAAAACTTGATTGTGAACTAGTAAATCATTAAAAAAATGGTTGCAAAAATGTTCATCCCAAGTTTACTTTTAGCCTTGTGTGAGGAGGATGTAATACGTAGTACACTTACCAAATCTAGCGTCTGTCTCAAGTACGATGTTGCTCGTTGCTTTAAAGATCGGGGTATATAAAGCTAGGATATGTAATCAAACATTTCAAAACATGCGTTGGAGGCATTTATGTTATCACAGATAGTGTATGTGTGGTATTTGCGTCAGTAAGAATGAGGCAATACAAATGTTATGCAATATTCAGTGCAAGCCAGCTATGGGGGAAGAGTTCCTGTCTTTGCCAATGCAGTGAGAAAAAATTAATTACACCGAATCTGAATAAAATTTCAAATTCTAGACTACATTAAGTAAATGTAGGTATTCTTGCATCACACTATCGAGTTAAAGACTATACATTTTAGCACAGTCCTGTTAAAATACTTAAACAATAGTGTTAAATGTACCGGAATTTAATTGAATCATTTTCAGAGCTTTTGTATTTCTATTATCGGATTATTAATTTAATATTATTAATATTAACAATCTCTGAAGCTCGTTCTGAAATTTCATTTTAGTAAACTGATGATGAACTAATATTTTATCTGTAAACTTGAACTGTTTACTTTGGGAATGCAATAACTTCGTAATATTTACTAATGTGCTGTGTATTCTTAACATTCAATGACTTTGTTTCGTGGAATAATTACCCTACTACGTTAAAAAATCCACTGCAAACAACTTTGGTGGCGATCACTTTGAAAATACTCTTTTTGCTCAGAATAATCGAATATGATTACTGAATATAGAACAGTGTGATAAAATTTAAAAAAAAAATATATATATATGTTCATCATTAAGCCTTTTTAAAAGTTAAATTTCTCACGGTGGTTTCAAAATGCGTTGTCGACTCCTTTCCTTATGTTGGCTGCCATGCACCAAAAAATCAATAACTTCTGTCTGCGCATTCGCTAGTTTATATGTGACTCTAGATGGAAGGGGAACTCGAGGCTATAGTATGGCTGCATGGTACGTTATTCATTAGAATATGTCTGATTTTAATGTATTGTTTCACAATTTGAACGGTTATCTAAAGAATAGTGCATGATGCACGTCATAAATGATTTTTTACTACCTGCTGCTTTTCGGACTGGCAACACGCCAAGAAATTGCATTTTAAAGACCTAGGCCGCTAAAATTGGATAGAACTGCAGTTAAAGTGGATTTAAAATGCAGTTTTATCGGCCTTGGAAAAAATGGCTTTAGCCATGGTCATAGGAGGAAACTTGTAGATCTCTCAAAATCCGTGAGGAGGATGCAATTTGTAGTACACTTACCAAATCAAGCGTCTGTCTCATGTACGATGTTGCTCGTCGTTTTAAAGATCGGGGTATGTAAAGCTAGGATATGTATTCAGACAATTCAAAACATGCATTGGAGGCATTTGGTGTTATCAGAGATACTGCCTGTGTGGTATTTGTGTCAGTAAGAATGCGGCAATAAAAATGTTATCCAATATTCAGTGCAAGCCAGCTTTGGGGGAAGAGTTTCTGTCTATGCCAATGCAGTGAAAAAAAATTAATTATACCGAATCTGAATAAAATTCAATTTTTAGATTACATTAGGTATATGGAAGTATTCTTGTATCACACTATCGAGCTAAACACTGTATATTTTACCACAGCTGTTCGCGCAAGCTACCTGTTTTGCTAGCATTTTTATTCATGTCTAGTTAGTCTTTCTGTTCAAACGCTCCGCTATATCAATTCGCACTGATTCAGTATTTTGTGGCGGAGTGGTAAATTTTTCAGCGCCTTTTCTCCGGCAATCCATCCGGCAGGTGCATAGTTTTAGTGACCTCGTGTATAGAAGCAGCGTCATTCCAAGTTAGTCAGATTCCAGCATTCACATGAAGCAGTTGTGTGAATCGCTTCTCCAGTTTCGCGCCTTTCTTAGACAATAGCCGCAGTGGCTTTTGCTCTTAAATCGCTAATTAACACACAAAACTTTAAGTTACAAGACAGATATATAAGCATTCATGAGCCACAGATTATTGTCTCTGTTGGACACTATATGAGAATATTATAGGAGAAAAATTCCTCCGGCACTGGGACTTGAACCCAGGACCTTTGGCTATTCGCGCCAATGCTCTACCAACTGAGCTAAGCCGGAGCTCAATTCACAGCGCCAGATGGAACTTCTCTCCTATGACTGAATGCCCTAATGGTCTACCTTCTTCTTTAAGTTACAAGTTTTGTCGTGGTTACTTAATTATTTCCGAATAATTACAGTTTTTACAGCTAGGTTGATCCGTCGCCTTAGCTAGTTACTAATATTACAGTGCGTTGTGCAACAGTGAACCCAGCGAAGTAATATTATATTGCAATCCAGTTTATTATCAAGATTTCAGTGTTAAATCATCCTAAAACGGAATACAGCAATTATTACGAGTGTTTTGATATAAGAATCAACTCTGGTGTAAATTCAGAACATTTACATCCACGTGCTCAGCTTTCCCGCCAATTCAGTCCATTGGTTATTGCAAGTTATGCAATCATATTACAGTACTCTTTATTAGAAGTTGTTATTTCAGTGCATTTATTTAATCATATCGTGTGAATAAAGAATTCCATAGTTTTTTTACATGTATAAGGTTTGTTCCAATATTGCATCTGTGGACCTCTGTTCCCAGCGACCTGCGTTTAAGTCCTTCTTGCTCTCCATTGGGTGTCTGTCCTTGCAGACTGGTCCTCCTAGCTACCAAAGATTTTATTTATCATTTTCCCTTATATTTTGCTCCTATCGTTCCGGTTCCTATGCCGTTACCTCACAACAGCCCTGTTAAAATATTTTATCATTAGTGTTAAACATAAAGGAATTAATTAAATCGCTTAATATTATTTATTTTAACAATATCTGAAGATCGTTCTGAAGTTTTATTTTAGTAAACTGATGGTAATTGATGACTAATAATTTCTCTTTAAACTGGTACTGTTTACGTTGTGAATGCAATAACTTCGTAATATTTACTAATACGCCGTGTATTCTTAACATTCAATGACTTTGTCTCGTGGAATAATTACCCTACTACGTTAAAAAACCCACTGTAAAAACTTTGATTTCGATCGCAGGGAAAATACTCTTTTAGTTCAGAATAATCGAGTATGGTTATTGAATATAGTTAGTTTGATAAATTTTAAAAAGTGTCAGAGTTCATTTCGCCTTGTTACTAGTTAAATTTCTCACGGTGGTTTCAAAATGCGTTGTAGACTCCTTTCCTTATGTTGGCTGCCATGCATAAAAATCAATAGCTAGTTCATATGCGACACTAGATGGCAGGGTGTCTCGTGGCTCTAGTATTGCGCCATGGTTCGTAATTAATTAGAATATGTCCAATATTAATTTACCATTTAACAATATGAATATCTAAAAATAGTGAGTATATCTAAAAATATCTAAAAAATTATGAATGATGCACGTCATAGCCTAAATGATTTTTAGTACACGCTGCTTGTCGGACTGGTAACACGCCGAGAAATTGCATTTTAACGACCTAGGCCGCTACAATTGCATAGAACTGCAGTTAAAGTGCATTTAAAATGAAGTTTCATCGTTTTTGGAAACAAAATGGCATTAGACATGGTCATAGCTTCAATAGTGATAAAATGATTCATAATTCATATTTGTAACTCTTATGGTTGTTGAGTTGTATGTAGTTTTTCCCAAATTCGCTACCCTAAAAAGTGTGATATTTCAGTTCTATAATATTAATAGAAAGAGTTGAATCAAGAAATAGAAATTTTAACTGTGAGTTAGGGACATGAAAGGCTTCTTTTATGCAATTTTTCAGATTTTTTGAAGGGTACCCACCAGAGATATTTAAGCCCAAACGTAGTCAAAATCTGAAAAACGCTAATATTCGAGGCCAGTTTAGAAATAAGGGATGAATTTTTAGACCATGATTTTTTCCTCACAGACAAATCACATGTAGGTTTGAACATAACAAAAATTTGAACGTTTACAATCACTTCCTTCTCATATAAAATTTGGTCCAAAAAGTGATTTTTTTGGAAAAATTTACCCGAATTTCAAACTCATATTTTCATATGAAAAATTTTGTGTTGAAGAAAACAATAAAGTATTTCTGAAAGTATGCTTCAATAGTTACAAATTGGTTCATAATTCAAATTTCTAACTCTTATGGTTGTTGAGTTATGAAAATGTTCGTAATCAGCTATATTCGCAAAAAATGTGTTACACCAGGATTGAAAAATGGACACCCCTGGGAAACCAAGAACACAAGATTTTTTGAAAACTTGTTTTGATATCTTGAAACATGTATGAACTCATATACAAAAAATGATTTTTTTCTAAAATGGTCATGCAACCATTTTTTAAAAAATTTTGATGATTTCATATGGAATGACCCTATAATGAAAAATAGAGGGGTAGCTGGAAAATATTCCGAAGTTAATGGATTTTTACAGGTTATCTGGGGGTACTCAAGGATGTCTATCCTAAGTTTTCGACCTCGAGGACCCAGTGCTAACTTGGGGGGAGGGCAAAAACCTCAAAATGTTCGGACTTTTTACAGTTGTTTGCTTATATCTCGTAAACTAAGCATATTTTGTGCACCATAGTACAACACAAAGTTGTAGAGCATTAAATTTTCTAAAATTTGATAGATAAAACGAATTTGTAGACCCAATATTAACCGAGATACGGCCGATGAAACTTAGACAAACTTTCTCGAAATGTAAAAAAAAATTCCGAAAAACGAAGGTTTTGGTTTCCATGTTAATTATGTTAATCACTCATTAATATCATCTTTGAATATCTACGACCCCTTCCTTCACCTCTCCCCCAAACGTGAAGATGCCTCGTTTTAATGTAAGAAATGCATTTTAAGAGACCTTCTCACACTAATAACCCTTTCGTTGTACATACAATGTGATGTCACCAGGGGGGGTTCCACTGACCAAGAGCCTATTGTCAATGCTGTATGATGCATTCCTTCCTATCTGTAGGGGATAACGTCCTATATCTGGACCGAGGACCAAAATGAAGGGTCCGTTTCGAGAGGAACAAAATGTAGGGAACTCAGTAGGATTAAAGTATAATATAGGTGTTTTCGGAGGACCAGGCATATGCCAATTAAATAATAATCGAAGGGAGACAATGGACTGTAGGTTGCTGGGACAGAGATTTTAACCTGGGTAATTTGCAATGGTATATATTCAAGAAGCCTGAATTCTGAACTAATGGATACAGCACTTATACACAATAATAATAAAAGAATGAATACAGTTAATGTTCTTGTAGAAAACTATTCTCCCGCCCCTTGGCGAAGGTAACGCTAGACACAGCCTGTACACAGCACGAGGCTTCTAGGTTAGACCAATGTAAATTCTTGTAACTAACATTAAAATACAAGATTATTTCCTGGATTTCACACGTAAAGCTGCCTACACTCTAGGAGCCTGATATACGCGGAGTTACAGATGAGGAATTGATATATATAGCGAAAAGGTCCACACAATTAGGAACGCTTGTGACGCGTGTCTATATACCGTGACGACTCGATCCGAACTAACTAGCACTGCAACTGGCGTGGTAACGCTAACAAGCTCCCACCTGCAGGAAGTGATTAATTCGCGGCAAATAATTGGCGGAGGCGCCAAACTAACACAGAGGCTAATTTAAAACACTAAACTTATAGGCTCTTGATCTAACACTATCGTGGGTGAAGACGTAGATTTTGGCACCAGAAAATGCAATGTCATTGATGGTGGGTTTCTGTTGCAAAGGGTTGTTTGGACCAAGTCAAGTGAAGGCACATTTCAGGTAGTCTGCTAAAACTACGTGGATTACGTCCATAAGCACTTCGGTAGCAACGTCATAGTGGTTTTTGATGGTTATTCTGTTGGGATATGCTAGCAAAGTACCAAAGCAGCTGAACGTTATCGGGGTTCTTTGCTGCACTCCTCAACAAAGTTTGTCTTTTCCAAGATAACTTTGATTAGCACGATTTCGCAGGCGAAATTTCTTTCCAATGCTACCAACAAGATGAACTTCATAACCATATTGAAGAGTGAAATGGAAACTAAGGGGATCCAAGTGAAGCAGGCAATAGAAGACGCCCATATAATGATTGTGGATCCTGCTGTCTTAGCTTAGCTGCTGACAAATATGATAATGCCATCATAACAGGTTACGACATAGATCTTCTGGTGCTATTCGCTGCTTTGGGTTCTTCGTAAAAGGACGTCTATTTCCAGAAGAGTGGAAAGGGTAACATCCCAAATGTGCTGTATTCATCCCACTCGTTCAAGTACGAACCACAGGATATTCTTTTCCTGCATGTGACACCACCTCAGCACCCTTTGGTATTGGAAAGAAGAAGGTGATGCAGACGTATAGCAAGACCCCTAGCTTTCAGAGATTTTTAAAAACCCCGAAGTAACTCCCAACTCAAATCGCTGTTGATGGAGAGAAATTTCTTGTGAAACTGTATGGAGGGACCATCGAACTTGACAACCTCGTAGACCTGAGGTACCGCATTTTTTCCACAGTCATGGCAAAGCCGAAATGTCAACTTGCCAGACTGCCACCAACCAGAGATGCCGCCAAGTACCACTCATTCAGGATGTACTTGCAAGTCCAGGCGTGAATGGAAAGCCTAGGGAATTATTTCTACGTTGGTCATAACATCTGCAATTATCTTAATTATTTATAATTATGCTCTCAATTATGATGTTTTGTAAATAAATTCATACTTCTATTACTTTAATTCTTGATTACTAATTATTTATTTTAAACTACCTGATCTTCGTTTATTGAGGTTCAAGATTATGGGTTAACAGGAATTCACAGCAGGGTGATGACCAGGCATGAAAATATGTATATAACTGCAAATCACAACAACAGGCTCTTGGTCAGCGGACCCCCCCCCCCTCTGGTGACATCGCATTGTGTGTACAACGAAAGGTTTTTTAGTGTTAGAAGGTTTCTTAAAATACATTTCTTACATTAAAACTAGGCATCTTCACGTTTGGGGGAGGGGTGGAGGAAGGGGTCATAGGTATTCCAAGATGTTAATATTAATGAGTGATTAACATAATTAACATGGAAATGATGGGAATAAAAAGTTATAGGGCCAAAACCTTCGTTTTTCGGATATTTTTTTACATTTCGAGAAAGTTTGTCTAAGTTTCATCGGCCGTATCTCGGTTAATATTGGGTCTACAAATTCGTTTTACCTATCAAATTTTAGAAAATTTAATGTTCTACAACTTTGTGTTGTACTATGGTGGACAAAATATGCTTAGTTTACGAGATATAAGCAAAAAAACTGTAAAAAGTCCGGAAATTTTGAGGTTTTTGCCCTCCCCCCAAGTTAGCACAGGCTCCTCGAGGTCGAAAACTTAGGATAGACATCCTAGAGTACCCCCAAATAACCTGTAAAAATTTCAATAACTTCGGAATATTTTCCAGGTAGAAAGTGGATACCGACTGGACTATATTGCTAACCACGCGGGAACTGAGGAATTATAACGCCCGAGGAAATAATGAAGTGCGTAAGATGACTCGAATTTCATTATTTATTAAGTGCCAGTATGGTACTTTATAAGATTGCGTGTGGGGGACGAACAATGTCTGCCCGTCTGTCTGTACGCGCCATAACTCAAATACGCTTTATCGGATTTTCATGAAACTTGGTATACGCATTTATAATGTCCATGGGAAGAACCCTATTGTTATTGAACCAAATCGGTTCACCGGTACCGGCGTCAAACCCAATTTGGTGTTTATATTTAAAAGCCCCATAACTCAAATACGCTTTATCGGAATGTTATGAAACTTGGTATACACATTGATAATGTCCATGGGAAGTGTCTGTTGATATTGGACCAAGTCGGTTGGCCGGTACCGGAAAAATGCCTAATTTAGTGCATTTTTATGGTATTATATAACAAAAGGCCCCATAACTCAAATATGCTTTATCAGATTTTCATGAAACTTGGTATACGAATTTATAACGACCGTGGCAAGAAGCATATTAATTTTGGATTTAATCGCTTGACCGGTACCAGAGTAACGACTATTTAAAGGTCACATGTTTTTTAAACTTTTGTCTACCGGTATAATTTGACAGTTAACACTATTCCTTCACTTATGCTTATCAAACGACACCGTCAAACTGACTGAGTTGGCCAAATGGTAACGCCTTGGACTCGTATTCTGGAGGTCCCCGGATCAAATCCCGGAGCCGCCCGATTTGACATGGATTTATTTTTATTTTTATGTGAGTGCGCGATTGTCAAGGTATCACAAATCTGTAGTTCTGCTGACGCTGGTCGATTTTAATCTGATAAGAAAAAACTTATTTTCTGCATATCATAATTGCAATTATAATTGATTCAACAAAAACATATTGGCACTTTGTCACTTTGTTATATCAGTTTACCTGATTTTATTAAGTGCCAGTATGGTACTTTATTAGATTGTGTGTGGGGGACGAAAAATGTCAGTCATGAAACTTGGTATAGGCCTACACATTTACAATGTCCATGGGAAGATGTCTGTTGATATTGGACCAAATCGGTTGGCCGGTACCGGAATAATTTCCCAATTTAGTGCATTTTTATGGTATTATATAACAAAAGGCACCATAACTCAAATATGCTTTATGAGATTTTCATGAAACTTGGTATACTCATTTATAACGTCCATGGCAAGAAGCATATTAATTTTGGATCTAATCGCTGGACCGGTACCAGAGTAACGACTAATTAAAGGTCACATGTTTTTTTAATTTTTGTCTACCGGTATAATTTGACAGTTAACACTTTTCCTTCACTTATGCTTATCAAACGACACCGTCTAACTGACTGAGTTGGCCAAATGGTAACGCCTTGGACTCGCTTTCTGGAGGTCCCCGGATCAAATCCAGGAACTGGCCGATTTGACATGGATTTTTTAATTTTATTTTTTATTTTTATGTGAGTGCGCGATTGTCAAGGTATCACAAATCTGTAGTTCTGCTGACGCTGGTCGATTTTAATCTAATTAGAAAAACTTATTTTCTGCATATCATAATTGCAATTAGAAATGTTTCAATAAAAACATACTGACACCTTGTTATATCAGTTTACCTTATTTTATTTATAATTATATTCTGTTCTATTTAACCCTGCGAAGTGAGGCATAAGGCGTTCTCTACTTCTCATCCAGAATAATACAACTTGTAGACCATGGGCTACCAATAGCAAACCCTCCCCCCCCCCGTGGGATTTTCTGGGACACATATTTTTTTGTTGGTATTGTCGTCTAGTTTAAGATTCTAGTTGTTTGCCCCTTATCAATTACAGCATTTACCCGGAAACCCCGGAAAACCACGGAAATCCGGAGAAAATGGGTTTGTTTAAATTTTTTATTGTTCTTTGCCCCTAATATTCCCAGGGAATTTCTGACTCACATAATTTTGTACGTATTGCCATCTAGTTTAAGGTTTCAGTTGTTTGCCCCTTACAAATTACAACATATCCCCGGAAAACCCGGAAAACAACGTATATACGGAGAAAATTACTATGTTTTAGTTTTTAAATCTTTGTTCTTTGCTCCTAATATTCAAAGGGAATTTCTGACTCATATGTTTTTTGTTGCCATTACCATCTAGATTAAGATTTCAGTTGTTTGCCCCTTATCAATTACAGCATATCCCCGGAAAACTCCGAAAACCAAGGAAATCCGGAAAAATTGACTTCGTTTGAATTTTTGAAAATCTTTGTTCTTTGCTACTAGTATTCAAAGGGAATTGGTAAATCATATGTTTTTGTGTTGGCATTGCCATCTAGATTAAGGTTTCAGTTGTTTGCCCCTTACCAATTACAGCATATCCCGGGAAAACCCGGAAAACCACGTATATACGGAGAAAATGACGGATTTTCGTGGTTTTCGGAGTTTTCCGGGGATATGCTGTAATTGATAGGGGGCAAACAACTGAAACCTTAATCTAGATGGGAATACCAATACAAAAACATATAAGTCACCAATTCCCTTTGAATACTAGGAGGAAAAAAGTAAGATTTAAAAAATTAAAACAAAGTAATTTTCTCCGGATTTCCGTGGTTTTCCGAGTTTTCTGGGGAAATGCTGTAATTGATAGGGGACAAACAACTGAAACCTTACTCTAGATGGGAATACCAATACAAAAACATATAAGTCACGAATTCCCTTTGAATAATAGGAGGAAAAAACTTAAGATTAGAAAAATTAAACAAAGTAATTTTCTCCGGATTTCCGTGGTTTTCCGAGTTTTATGGGGAAATGCTGTAATTAATAGGGGGCAAACAACTGAAACCTTAATCTAGATGGGAATACCAATACAAAAACATATATGTCACCAATTCCCTTTGGATACTAGGAGGAAAAAACTTAGATTAAAAAAATTAAACAAAGTAATTTTCTCCGGATTTCCGTGGTTTTCCGAGTTTTATGTGGAAATGCTGTAATTGATAGGGGGCAAACAACTGAAACCCTAATCTAGATGGGAGTACCAATACAAAAACATATATGTCACCAATTCCCTATGAATACTAGGAGGAAAAAACTTAGATTAAAAAAATTAAACAAAGTAATTTTATCCGGATTTCCGTGGTTTTCCGAGTTTTCTGGGGAAATGCTGTAATTGATAAGGGCAAACAACTGAAACCTTAATTTAGATGGCAATACCAACACAAAACCATATGAGTCACCAATGCCCTTTGAATACTAGGGCAAAGAACTAAGATTTTAAAAAATTTAAACAAAGTCATTTTCTCAGGGTTTCCGTGGTTTTCGGAGTTTTCCGGGGATATACTGTAATTGATAATGGGCAAACAACTGAGACCTTAATCTAGATGGCAATACCATCAAAAAAAAATATGAGTCACAAATTCCCTTTGAATATTAGAAGGAAAAACAAAGATTGAAAAATAAAACATTGTCATTTTCTCCGTATATACGTGGTATTCCGGGTTTTCCGGGGATATGTTGTAATTGGTCAAGAGGCAAACAACTGAAACCTTAAATTAGATGACAATACCAACAAAAATATGCGAGTCAAAAATTCTCTGGGCATATTTGATGCAAAAAACAAAGACAAATTAAAACCAAGTCATTTCTCCGGATTTCCGTTGTTTTCCGGGGATATGCTGTAATTGATAAGGGGCAAACAGCTAAAAACTTAATCTAGATGGCAATACCAACAATAAATATGTGATTCAGAAATTCCCTGGGCATATTAGGAGCAAAGAACAAAGAAAAATATTAACAAACTAGTTTTCTCCGGATTTCCGGGGTTTCCGGGTAAATGCTGTAATTGATAAGGGGCAAACAACTAAAATATGAAACTGCATGTCAATACCAACAAAAAAATATATGAGTAGGAAAATCCCACGGGGGGGGGGGATGGGGGGTATACAGTAGCCCACGCTCTATTGCTTATAAAAGATTACACAATGGATCTAGAAATAAAAGATGAAAAGATAGGGGAAATAAAATTAATATAAAAAATTTCCAATAAATATGAGTGCTAAAATGCTAATTTGCCTATTTGCCATCTGACTTCAATAAATTGCTCTTAAGCAGTGATCATTTGATAGTTTTGGAATTCTAAAAAAATTATCTTGAACTATTAAACCATTTACAATATGATTGCACAGTGTTTATTCCTTGTTTACTTGTAGCCGTTTGTGAAAAAGAGGCTTATTTTTACCAGTTAATACGTATTACACTTACCAAATCTAGCGTCTGTCTCAATTACGATCTTGCTCGTTATTTTAAAGGTTAAGTATATACCGTATATGATGATCTTCAGATAAGACGAGGTATAAATTTTCGTAAAATTTTTATAGTTTTAGCATATATCTGTGATGTTAAGACGATCCCTAAACCATCAACGACCTTTGAATTTATGTTTACGAAACAACTTCAAAAAGTTTTGTTTTTGTTTCAGTTTTCTGGTTGATCATAAAAATGTTGCCAACCATCGCACTATTATAATCCATAGGGTGGGTTATAGAGGTTAGGGGAAAATAACTATAGTTAGTTAAAAGCTGTTGGCTACCCCTAACAAAACAAAGCTTCCTCGATCTTTTTTTTTTTTCAAAATAGCCCCACTGAGCACAGCCGCACAAAAATGGAACAGAACGATACGCGCATTGTGCGTGAGCCATGTGATACACGTACCGGTTGGCTATATTGGAAGACATCAAGAAATACAAAAAAAAAAGTTTTTTGTGGATTATGGTGTTTGTTTTCTATTTACGAATTCCCCGGCTTACATTTGCCAGCAAATGGAATCTAACTTCTGAATATATCAAGATAATATAATCTTGACGTCGGTATACATAATTCTTAATGGTTTTAATTTATATAATTATCGGGGCTTTCTTTATGACTGAACTGTCGTCTTATCTCCATAAGTATACAGTAATAGCTAGGATATATATTCAGATAATTCAAAACATGCATTAGAAAGATTTGGTGTTATCGGAGATAATGCATGTGTGGTATTTGTATCAGTGAGAATGAGGCAATAAAAGTGTTGTGCAATATTCAGTGCAAGCCAGCTTTGGGGGAAGAGTTCCTGTCTATACGAATGCAGTGAGAAAAAATAAATTATACCGAATCTGAATAAAAATTCAATTTTTAGACTACATTAGGTAAATGGAAGTATTCTTTCATCATACTATCGAGTTAAACACTGTACATTTTAGCACAGCCATGATAAAAGTATCTTAGTGTTAAAAGTACTGGAATTTAATTAAATCACTTTCAGAAGAGTTTTTATTTCTATTATCGGCTTATTAATTTAATATTATTAATATTAACAATCTCTAAAGGTCGTTCATTTAAGTAAACTGATGATGAACTAATATTTTCTCTGTAACAGAAACTGTTTATTTTGTGATTGCAATGACTTTGTAATTGTTTCGTGGAATAACTAACCCACCATATTAAAAAAAATCACCAAAAATAACTTTGGTGCTATTTCAAAATAGTCGAATATAAATTGAATATAGTCAGTTCGATAAAATTAAAAAATGTTAAAGATCATTACGCCTTTCTAAAGGTTAAATTTGCCACGGTGGTTTCAAAATGCGTTGTGGACTCCTTTCCTTATGATGGCAGACATGCACCAAACATCAATAACTTCTGTCTGTGCATTGGCTAGTTCATATGCGACGCTAGATGGCAGGGCGGCTCGAGGCTCTAGTATGGCTGCATGGTTCGTAATTCATTAGAATATGTGTAATATTAATTTATTATTTCACAATATGAACGGCTACCTAAAACAATAGTATATGATAGCTGTCATAAATGATTTTATTTTGCTCGGTGGAATGATCGCCCTTAAGGGCTCTTTTTGCAAAAATTCCTGCGCGCGAAAGATAATCTCTCTTTATCGTTTGTATCATAGATAATTAATCATTTTCTGTAAATGCTTACTACACTTTTCTGCTTACACCATCCAATGTTAAATTTCTCGATGTCTTGATGGTTCCAAGGTTGCTCTTGAGATCTTCTGTAGTCTATAGTATCTTCACATTTAAAATCAGTCATTTCAAGTATTTCGCAATACACATACAAAATCAATCAAACAACTCAATTATCTTATATTTCTAGTTAATTGGATGAGTTTAGCTATTCTAGGAATCGGTTCCAAACCTATTTAGGATAGTTTGCGGGTCACTCTGGTTAGGGTGTTGCAGAGGCAAGTAAAGACACTTGGATTGTTCACGATGCTGTTGTTGCATATTTCATTGCCGCTTTACGTTCTTGTTGTAAGTGATACTCTTCATGGTTGGCAATGTTACCCTTGACAATTCTTATTGCATTTAGGCCTTTTGAGGGTTTTGTCTTTCGAGATTGCACAATACTGAAGTCTGGTTCAAGTTTTGGAATCGACGCCATTCGAAAATATGGGGAGTTGTTCTATGAGGTTCCAATTTTCAATATGATGGTTTTTTTCCCCCTTTAGTTAATATGGGTGTTAGAAATTTCATTATTTTTGGAGTATCAGCAACCAAATTGGAAGTAAATGTCTGGTAAGACTTCTTTCTGTCTGACAATTGCCGTATCTGCTTTTTTATTACTCTTTCAAGGGCTGAGAATTGACCGCACTAGGGAGTCGTTTAATCACTACTTGTAGTAGTTTTCGTTTACTGTTGTTAGTGGGAATATAATTTTATGTTTTATTTTTGCAGTAGGGAATATAGTTTGCAGTAACCAGTTCTAGAAAAATAATCCATAATCCCAGTTTGCCTTTATGACCGTGTCCAGTTTGTGCTTCTTCGCTCCGGCCGTAACTGAGTAAACTAAAGGAATTGACATCCAGTCTACCAGTGGCAGAATTGTAGGATTTGTGTCTCACAAGGAACTTAAAAACAGAAAATGTAAATCGGACGGAGAAATTACACCAGGATATTAAAAAAATTGGCAAGTTAGTACTTTGCGACTCACCCTGCTCCCCTTTCCACTCGCCATTCGCCTGGCGGCTTCCCCGCCTGGCTGCTTCCCGCGTGCTCCCTGCTCCGCTTCCAAGCAACGCATACTTTCATGCCTGTAGCCGTTGCTCAACGCCGGTAATGCATAATTGCAATTGATAAGTACCTAATATTTCACAATAAAGAAAGCCCCTTGCAACTCTACATAATATTCCACAGTTATAAAAACGACCCTTCCAACAAAATAGGCTATTTCACAATACAAAAAATACCCTTGTAACATACATAATATTTCATAATCATAAAAAACGCCGTACATTAACATAAAATGTGGCTTAATTGATGCAGGAGAATTCCCTTGTACCAACACTACTTATAAAAACAGATTCTTGCGTTAAAACTCATGAAATCCCACTAACATAACTCTAATATACGAAAGCTTCCTTCAGTGCTCAACATTCACTCGTGGCGTAGTGGTCAAGACTCCTAGCTATAATGCTATAATGCTAGGGGTCTCGGGTTCGAATCCCGTTCGATCCAAAATTTACTATTAGGTTTAGGTCTCAAATAGGTAGGTAGGGTGAAGAGGAGGTGAGAGGAAGAGAGGAAGGAGACGGGAAAGGAAGAGAAGAAGATAATAAAGAAGAAATAAATTATTTTTTCTTTTTCATCAGTTGCTTAAGAGATGGCGCTACCATCACTACTAGTAGTTCAAAGGCCGCCGCTAGGGGAGGGATTGAGAGTAGGAGTGAGTCGCAATGTATCAATTTCCCAAAAAAATAAAACATCCTGGGTTATTCCATGCCAAATCATCCAACAGTGGTTGCATGACCATTTTAGAAAAAAAAAATTGTATATGAGTTCATACATGTTTCAAGATATCAAAACAAGTTTTCAAAAAAATCTTGTGTTCTTGGTTTCCCAGGGGTGTCCATTTTTCAATCCTGGTGTAACACATTTTTTGCGATTATAACTGATTACTAATATTTTCATAACTCAACAACCATAAGAGTTAGAAATTTGAATTATGAACCATTTTGTAGGCCTAACTATTGAAGCGTACTTTCAGAAATACTTTATTGTTTTCTTCAACACAAAATTTTTCATATGAAAATATGAGTGTGAAATTCGGGTAAATTTTTCCAAAAAAAATCACTTTTTGGACCAAATTTTATATGAGAAGGAATTGATTGTAAACGTTCAAATTTTTGTAATGTTCCAACCTACATGTGATTTGTCTGTGAGGAAAAAATCATGGTCTAAAAATACATCCCTTATTTCTAAACTGGCCTCGAATATTAGTGTTTTTCAGATTTTGACTACATTTGGGCTTAAATATCTCTGTGGGTACCCTTCAAAAAATCTGAAAAATTGCATAAAAGAAGCCTTCCATGTCCCTAACTCATAGTTAAAATTTCTATTTCTTGATTCAACTCCTTCTATTAATTTTATAGAACTGAAATATCACACTTTTTAGGGTAGCGCACGGCTCCAATCAGCAATAAGAGGGCCGTCCCTTCTGGATGTCTCTAATTCTAGCGCTTTCGGCCGAGTCTTTCTTCTATCAGTCTCTAGGCTTTTCTGGGCTTTGTCACAATACATTATGCTTGAGCAGTGATAACGTTTGATAGTTTTGGAATTATAAAAAAATGATTTTGAACTAGTAAACCATTTAAAAAATGATTGCATAATATTGTTAAATGTTTATCTCATGTTTACTTTTAGTCTTTTGTGAGGAGGAGGCTATTGTTTACCAGGTAATACGTATTACGCTTTCCAAATCTAGCATCTGACTCAAGTACGATCGTGCTCGTTATTTTGAAGATTAAGTATGTACCGTGCATTTCTGCAGATACGACGAACTTCAGAGAAGACATTTTTATTGCTTTAGCATATATCTGTCCTATTTAGATGACCCCTAAACTATCAACGACCTTTGAATTTATGTTTACGAGACAACTTCAAAAAGTTTTGTTTTTGTTTCAGTTTTCTGGTTGATCATAAAAATGTTGCCAACCATCGCACTATTATAATCCATAGGGTGGGTAGTAGAGGTTAAGGGAAAATAAGTATAGTTAGTTAAAAGTCTGTTGGCTACCCTTAACGAAACAAAGCTTCTACGATTTTTTTTTTCAAAATAGCATCACTGAGCACAGCCGTAACACAATGGAACAGAAGGATACGCGAATTGTGCATGAGACATGTGATAGGCTACGCATGAGAAAATGAAAAAATACAAAAAATAGGTTTATTTCGCAGATTGTGGCGTTTGTGTTTCTATTTACTAATTCTCCGCTTATATTTACCCGCAAATGGCATCTAACTTCTGAAGATATCAAGATAATATAATCTTGACGTCGGAATACATAATTCTTAATGGTTTTAATTTATATAATTTTTTATATCTGAATTATCGGGGCTTTTTTATGATTTAACTATCGTCTTATCTCCATAAATATAACGTAATAGCTGGATATGTATTCAGACAATTCAAAACATGCATTAGAGGCATTTGGTGTTATCAAATGCCACACTGCATGTGTGGTATTTGTGTCAGTAAGAATGCGGCAATAAAAATGTTATGCGATATTCAATGCAAGCCAGCTATGGGGAAAGAGTTCTTGTCTGTGCCAATGCCATGAGAAAAAATCAATTATACCGAATCTGAATTAAATTTCAATGTTTAGACTACATTACGTAAATGGAGGAATTCTTACATCACACTATCGAGCTAAACACTGTAGCCTATATTTCAGCAAAGCCCTGTTAAAATATTTTAACATTAGTGTTAAAAGTACCAGAATTTATTAAATCACTTTCAGAAGTCGTTGAATTATTTATTACGGGATTATTATTATAATATTATTATTATTATTATTATTATTATTATTATTATTATTATTATTATTATTATTATTATTATTAAAATTCTATAAAGGTCGTTCTGAAATTTCATTTAGTAGACTGATGATTAGGGTTCGGATGTTTATGACCCAAAAGAGTGGAAAATATGTCTGCAAATCTGACCTTATTTGCTTGGCCAGTATGGGGCGTAGGCCTACTTTAAAACATATGACGAATTTGCTAAGCACAGATCGAATAGTTTTTCGACCTTGAGGAATTCCCACACACTGTCTTAAAATATGTAATAGTGTTTGAGGGCCCGCATGCAGATTTTGCAAATGTGTATGCATTATACGAGGTCTGTTAGAAAAGTATCCGACCTTTTTTTCTTTCTTTCTTTCTTTCTTTCTTTCTTCCGAAAACCTGAAGGATTTGAATCAAGCACGCTTGCATGAGCCGACCTTGAACCTTCGTGCGCATGTGTGAATTTTTTCCCGCCTGTAGATAGCGTCTGTTGCAGGCAAGCAGCATTTGAGTGAGATAGTGTGTAGTGCTCTCGTTGTTTTTTCGTTGTGACGACTGGAATTTGGTTTCCGGGTCGTACCCGTACACCAGGACTCGTCACCACTCATTAAGGTGTTCACTGTTTGTGGACTCAAGCATGTCATGTGAGACTTCAACACGAAGTTGCTTTTGCTCCGCCGTCAGCAGCATCGGCATTGAATTTCGCCGCCACTTTCTTCATGGCCAAATCTTCGGTCATAGTTGAATGTGCCGAAAAAGTGATGATGCCCACCTCTTCCGAAATTTCTCGGATACTCACACGACAGTCCCGCATCACCACAGCGTTCACTTTGGCAATGACCTGGTCATTTCGGCATGTTGATGGCCGACCGGGGCGTGGCTTGCTCACCACCGATGTTCGGCCGTCTTTAAACCGGTTGTACCACTCCTTAATCTGTGTGATGCCCATAGCATCATCACCGAAAGCCGTCTGAATTTTCCGAATGGTTTAGACCTGGCTGTCGCCCAGTTTCAGACAAATAGCGCTGATCCAGTCATTCCGTTATTTTCCTTGCAACGACGAGAGTACTACACACTACCTCACTCAAATGCTGCTTGCCATCAACAGGCGTTATCTACAGGCGGGAAAAATTCACACATGCGCACGAAGGTTCAAGGTAGGCTCATGCAAGCGTGCTTGATTCAAATCCATCAGGTTTCCGCAAAATAATAATAATAACAATAATAATAATAATAATAATAATAAGGTCGGATACTTTTCTAACAGACCTCGTATTAATAGTCTTGATATTCTGTGAGACTGAGGTATGATTACAGGGTGTTGTTCTGATTTCTGCCAACATTTTCATCTAAGAATGGCGACAAAGATAATCTGCAACTCTTTGGAACTGTATTACTTTTTACAAATTGTTTCAATTCATTAGCAAAACATTCGGCCTGCTACCAGTGCTACCAGTGCGTCCAGTTCACCCAATAGTCTGCCTCCTACACTTCGCTGTACGACAATTATTGGCGAATAGAAAACAATATGCAGTAACTTGCTCCATGTAGAAATCTTATCCCATAATTGTTCTCCAGGGGAATTAGTCTCGTTCTGATTAAGAGCCCCAGTCTTAACCTCCGGGATCTCATGGATTTCTCGCTCATCGATTTTCCTAGACCATTCTGAATCGTCATGTTTAAAAAATGTGGGACCTTAGAGCTTGTAATGTAGAACCCCTAGTCACTATATCAGCTGGATTATTTTCTGAATCAATATGCCAACTCTGAACAGCACTACTCATTTCTAAAATCTATTTAGTTCTGTTGGCAATGTAAACATATAGACTAAATCAACAGGATTCTTTCTAATCCAGGTTAATACGATAGTACTGCTCGTCCTTGATGTTTACCGACTTCCACATCAGTTAGAAAAGTGAAATGTATCAATTTTAGCCTTTAGGCAGTGGGAAAGTTTGAAAAACTATTTTTTTCATTCCAATAAAAAAATTTACTTTAAAATATTTTGACTGCATATCTGTTCGCTTTCAGATGTTTTTACAAAAATAAAGGAATATTGTTGACATGAGGAATTAGTTGTAGCCTATAACTCGATCTGTAAGACCTGAGCCAAACAAACGGCTGCGCAATAGTCTACGATGACGTAATCTAGACCTGCCTGACCTTCATAGCACATGATGTTCTTTGCTAGTTCATATTGTACAGACCTTATAAAAACATCTTTGTTAGCCTCAAAGCATTCCATAGTGAGGACCCAACAGCGATATTCTGTGAATTACATACCATTACTTAAATAATATTTCAAAACTAAAAAAACAAATACTTCATTCACTTTATTTTTGTGTTCAATAGTTACGGGCTATTATGAACCACATAGTTTGATTGAATATGCATTCTCTTCTGCCTTTACTCCATTGCTACTGGCGGACGATAAGCTATCTGCGCGTGTTTGGCTCAGGTCTTACCGATCGTGTTCTAAAATTCGTTTTGTTAATGTTCCTTCAAATATGCTTATCAAACTTTCTCAAGAAACTGTGGTCTACAGCTCAATATTCTCTGAAATCTGGCCTATTAAATCCCTCTGGCACGTTTTGTATTTTTGTACTGGCAGGAGTATTGGTACTGTTAATGTACAGTCGAATATGGTTTTTCTTATTAGATAACTGATCATTCGTTTGCTGAACAAGTAATAAACTTAGGGTCCCTTATTTTTGGCATTTACCTATTACTTTCACTTCTGTTATACCCTATTATCACTTATTTAATATCTTGAAGAGTTGACAACCCTAATACAGAACTCTCTCCGTCCATTTTACGGGTTGAACCCGTTGAGGTTAAAGAAAAGATGATAGCACGTTATAGTGATTATTGAGAATATCACCAGATGTCCTTGTCGTTCTCTTCCCTTTCGTACAAATAAATAAAATCAGGTAAACTGATGTAACAAAGTGCAAGTATGTTTTTGTTTAATCAGTTATGACTGCAATTATGATATGCAGAATATGTTTTTTTTATTGATTTCCAAGTTAAGCTACAGATTTATTCATTAAGCAGGGCTTACGGAAGACCAAAGGTCTAGTTTTCTTAATCAGATTAAAATCTTCCAGCATCAGCTGCACTGTAATGATTTTTGATATCTTGACAATCGCACACTCACATAAAAATACAAAAAAAAAATGTCAAATTGACCGGTTTCGGGTTTTGAACCATGAACTCCAGAAAGTGAGGCCAAGACGTTACCAACTCGGCCACCTGGGTCAGTTTAACGGTCTAGTTGGATAAGCGCATGTAAAGCAATTGTGTTTTTTGTCATAGCTAACTGTATTTTAATTTCCAAAGCCTTATAAGATCACAGTAAAACAATAGGCTATGTTGTCAAGATAACTGATTTTCATTTTGTATAAATTCTTTCGAATGGTATATTACCATAAAATTGCCACTAATTGAGCATTACTCCGAAATAGGTCAACCGATTTTATCCAATATCAATAGACGTCTTCCCATGGACATTATAAATGTGTATGCCAAGTTTCATAAAAATCCGGTAAAGCGTATTTGAGTTACCGCGTCTTTAAAATAGACACTAAATTGGGTTTTACTCCGGTACCGGTCTACCGATTTGGTCCAATATCAGTAGACGTCTTCCCATGTACATTATAAATGGGTATACAAAGTTTCAGGAAAATCCAATAAAGCATATTTGAGTTATCGCGACTTCTTATATATTAACATAAAAGGTACTAAATTGGGCATTATTCCGGTACTGGACATCCGATTTGGTCGAATATCAATAGACGTCTTCCAATCGACATTATAAATGCGTATACGAAGTTTCATAAATATCCGATAAAGCGTATTTGAGTTATTGCGCCTTTAAAGTAGACACTAAATTGGGTTTTACTCCGGCACCGGTCAACAGATTACGTTCAAATTCAATAGGGCTCTTCTCATGGAGTCATAAATGCGTATACCAAGTTTCATGGAAATCCGATACAGCCGGCGCAATAATCTATTAAAATAGACACTAAATTGGGCTTTACTCCGGTACCGGTGAACCGATTTGGTTCAATATCAATAGGGTTCTTCCCATGGACATTATAAATGTGTTTTCCAAGTTTCATGAAAATCCGAAAAAGCGTATTTGACTTATGGCGCGTACAGACACACGGACGGACGGACAGACGGACAGACATTTTTCGTCCCATACACAATCTCATAAAGTAGGCTACCATACTGGCACTTAATAATTGTCCATTTGCTTCATTTTAATCAATACAAACGCTATTATCCCTGCTACTACTATCATCGTGTATCATTTTCAATTCAAAATAAAACTAAATAAACTGCTGTCACAAAGTGCCAGAATGCTTTTTTAAAATCAGTAATAATATTAATTATGATATGGAGGAAATTTGTTATTCCTTAATCCAGTGTCCGGCAGATGCTGCAGTTGTGACGTAAGAGCCGATCATCTCGCAAGAGCTTGAGAGAGCGAGCAGTTGTGTTGCATACCTGTTAATACGCACTAGCGCAGTGGCGGTCAGTGCAGCAGTAGGGTTAAGGTGAGCCCTGATGGTACATTGAATTGCGTGCATTAACCATGGCAAGGGTGCAGAGGTCAGTTAATCAGTGAAATGTATGGTAAATTTAGTGCATTCAGATTAATACTAGACTTACGGAAACGTCAGGTCACCCTCGGAGACTCGCCACATTTTCCAAAGTTGTCTACAGTATGTCATTCAATTACAGACATTAATAATTATGTACAAATATTAGAAGAACTGGATCAGGATATTTTATTACGGATTTCAAGATTTTGCAAAACTCCAATCCAATATTTGTATATTTGCGACACAATTTTCTGTGCATATTGACTATGTTCCAACGTCATTGCAACTAGAAGTCATTGATTTGCAAAAGAATATTGAAATGAAAGACCGCTTTCAAAACAAAAAGGATCTATCTATATTTTATAGAAGATTTCCCCAGGCAACTACATAATATATTTGCTGCTAGAATGTTGAGTATATTTGTATCGACGTATGCATGTGAATAGTTCTTTTCTTGTATGAAGATCTGCAAACCACAACATGGAAACCGCCTATCATGAAAAATGTTCTCGTTTGTGTGTTAGCCAGACTATGTCTCCTAATATTGCAAAATTAGTGCGCGAGAAAAGAGGGAAAAAATCTCGACAATGCCTTGAGCTTGGGCACGATAGTGACACAAAGTAAGGGTGTGTATCAAAAGTCTGAATAGGCCTATACTTGGCATAGTGCTCACAAAGGTGTATAGTTTAATTTGTATATTTTGTGTATTTTGTATATTTTGTGTATTTTGTATATTTTGTTTACTTTAACATTTTTCAGTTTCCGAGTAGACAAAGTTTTGCAGTACTGCTTAAAGTATTCTTATGTTTTATGTATTTGTATGTTTATAGTAGTTTCGGAGCCTCATTTAAATAACCTGACGCTTCCGCACCTGGATGCATTTCAGATTAGTGTAAGTAGGGCCTATATTAAATTTCATTGCAAACAAAACTGTTCTGTTACACTGATTTATCACAGTTGTACTATTTTGTTTTCGTACAAATGCATTGTAATTGTGCTATTCCCATACTATCTACGAAGATCGGAGCGCACTCTGTCAATGCATAGGCGTCGTTCCGCCACTGGCCAGTTGAACCCTTCCTCCACGCTGCGTTCTGCTCAGTACGGAGAAATTGCCGAGCAAAGAGCGTGGCTGCTCTGTAGTATGACGTCACAGAGCATGGAACATGCCGGTCACTGCCTTAATCCATTTAAGAGTTAAGCTCCAGATTGATTCATTAAGCAGGGCTTACGGAAGGACAAAGGTCTAGTTTGATAAGAATGTGTATATGTATAGGTAGTGTTATTTGTGAAAGCTACCTGTATTGCAACTTCCAAAGCCGTATATGAACACTAAAACCATATATGTTGCCATGAGAACTGATTTGCAGTATGATAAATACTTTCTGATACATTACCATAAAACAGGCACTAAATTGGGCATTACTCCGGTACAGGTAAACCGATTCGGTCCAATATCAATAGGCTTCTTTCCATGGGCGCTATAAATGCGTATACCTAGTTTCATGAACATCCGATAAAGTGTATTTGAGTTATCGCGCGTACAGATACACGGGCAGACAGGCAAACAGACGGACAGACATTTTCCGTCCCCCACGCAAGCTCATAAATTAGCATTCTGGCAATTAATAACATGAGTAAATATTTCGGTAGTAAAAATTTGATCTATAAACTAGATAGGATAATGGCAGTTTTTATGATTTTCACAAAACACAAACATAAGTCAAAGACCTTCATTTCTCCCCTTTCATTCATAGTCTGCAATTCCTCGTAATAGCCAAGGTTTTTTTTTAAATATTAGTTCGTTACTTTCCTTTTCTATAACTTCAAGAGAGATTTAAATTTCTTTGCGAATAGATCACGATTTAGTATTTTCAGGAAATGTTTTCCTATGTTCTTCATGCCGATACGTGATTTCTTTCAAATAAATGGTTGCCAGTCAAAAGAGACCCAATTCGACTACATATGAAATCACCAAAATGTTTTTGATTACTATTCTAAGCACAAACTCCCTAGCGCTCGTTTTGTTGGGTTCGTGCTTGCCTGTGACCCATCCATAAATGGCTCCTGGTCATTTCATATCATAAATTAAGTTTTGTGATTTATTGTGTTCTTAAATCTTTTATTTCCTCGTTTCATTCCTGTTATTTATGTTTTGGTTTCTGCTGTTTATTTGCGGTTTGTTTTGTTACGCGTGGTTGTAATGCTGCACGTGAACTGATTTTCTCTGTTTAAATATATACCATAGTCCTTTCTGAACACACCCGCTTATTTCATAAGCGATCAGTCAGTTTGCATATGTTTAGTACATATTCTTTAAGTGCAATCTCATTATGAGAATCTACAACAATGGCCTGTTCTTTAGAATGCGTCATGTGTGTAATTGAAGCATAACTTCGGACATGGCTACCTAGCTTTAGGTTCAGCGTTCATTTTAACCGGATCTGAAGTGACTGCATTGCTGTCTCTAGTTAATAAAACTCCTGAACTTGTTGCATATTTTCATGCAAAGATGGCGCTTCGGTGAGGTTATAAACCTCCGTTGAACCACTTCTATATCTTATTAACTGTAACTGATTAGACAATAGTAAAGTATATGGCAAGGTAGTGAAAGAGAACACACACCAAATATTTCAGGCTATAAAGCCTAAAATGCCTACAGTTAAAGACTTAACAGACAGGAAATTATTCTTAGGACTATTCACCACCCATGGCCTACTCGGAATCCAATTTTGCAACTAATATCTTTTGACTTCTATAAATCGGGATGTTTGCGGGGGGGGGGGGAAGGAACGACAATTAAACTGACGCCTTCCTCGATTTTCTTCATTCGGTAATTTTTGCTGCGCCCAAGTTTTTACTCACAACCACCTGTTTCATACTATGCTGGCAGTTGCCACACAAATGTAGAAACAGTTGACTTTTCCCGATGCCATCAGGACTGTGTAAACAATTCGAGTAGAAGGATAGTGCAGGGAACGACTGAGCTGGCGAGGACAAAAGAAATTTGTTTATGTTTTGTTTTCGTCGTTTCTCTGTGATGGAATAAAAATAAACTCTGAACCCTTTCAACTGTAACTCAGAAAACTACACAAACCTGTCGCCAACAACTGGAGATTACAATACGCCTTGTAAAATGTTGCAGTTGTCTTGCAGAAGATTCCTGTTATGTTTGTGTTGTGGAAATCTACTTAAGAGAAAAATTGGAACATCATGTACAATCAGAGGTTGCACTGTAAACATGATGTGCAGTAGACCGGGCCTGGTTCATTATGTGGGAGAACGATTTGAGGGGGTGTACAGTTTAGTCTCACTGAAATTCTCATACGGTGCAGTCCTTTCCTCGTGCAGACGGACAATAGCTTATAATAGTGGACTCTATCTCACATCAAGGACCCCATCTCACATCAAGAACTCCATCTCACATCAAGGACTGCCGGTCACTGTCAACCTTCAGATCGCATTTAACAGCACATATACGTAGTACTTAATAATCTTTTTCATGTCCTATGTTAATTTCAGTTTCTATCACTTAATGCTTTTATATAACTCAATCATATTTGTAACAATTAATTTCTTTTTATCATTTAATGTATCTTAATGTATCTTAATGTATCTTAATTATTCAAGTATATATGTTCTAATTTTTTCTTTGTATTTAATGTTCGTTTCTTGTATTCATGTATATCAGTTCTTTTTTAATTTATTTTTAATCATTATTATTGTTAACATTATGTATTTCATGTTTTTGCCCTGGCTGAGTGGTAGAGAAGGCCTTATGGCCTTAACTCCGCCAGGTTAAATAAATAAATAAATAAATAAAAGATAAATAGTGAATTCCTAGACCACGTGAGAAGCATGTACGTGAGAAGCATTCCCTACTTATTCAATAAGTGGTGAAATTCAATAATAATAGCGCACAGCAAGTAGCCACCGAAAAACGCGTAATGGAAGTTGAAAGAAACAAACATTATGCCACCATGTCAAATTTGGATTTAAAGTTGTATGAATTACACTTATTGATTTCTAAGACAATAGGAAACCCATCATGGGATAACCTGGAGGATAATTTCTTTAGACACTTGAACTACACTATGAAATGTAAAACTGATAATTTAAAAAGAAATTTCGTAATCTTATCCAGAAAAAAAAAACACAAAACAAACTTTGAAATAATAGCCAGCCAAATGAGGTTAGAAACAATGAAAATCCACAAAACATAATACAGTGGGTAAACCTACACTACCGTTAGATCAGGTCCCTAGGCATACACAACCTCAAAATCAGATCCCTAGGCCAACACAACCTCAAGATCAAGTCCCTAAAATTAATAATCCAATAGACAAGCATACACATTCACAAGTTCCAATCAACAATGATCAACCTGGACAAACACAACAACTAAAAAATTGATAATGCACTGAACTTATCATCAAAGACTTTCACTAAGGAAGAATTGCTGTTGCTAAATAAAGGACTAAATACATGCGTTGATTTTTCTATAAACGTTGAAGATTATATTGCAGACATTGAGATAGCTATAGCTGATTTAAAAGAAGATGATAAATATGTAATTAGAAATAAATGTGAGGGAATTTTGAGGGATATGGAGAGTAAACATCAAAAAGATAATTTACACAGGAAAATCATAAAAACTATCAAAGAAAGAAACACTATTTTTACAAAAGCAGACAAAGGGAACAAATTGGTCATTCTGGATGAACAAGATTATATAGCGAGAATGGAAACTTTGTTATCTGATAATGAATTTGTGGAAGTAAATTCTGATCCACTTAAAAATGCATTTCTGCCTGTGACATTGCTATTAAGAAAGCAACCATTATTCCAGAAAATGAGAAGGGAAACATCAAAATTCCTAACCCCACTTTGCCTAAGATATATGGTCTACCCAAAATACCCAAGCCGGATAATAAGATGAGACCTATAATTAATAATAATACATACAAACTAGCAAAATGGCTTAATAATAGATTCCACGCTTTCCCAAATTTCAGTAGTAAAAACATAAACAATTCTTTTGAACTTTCTCAGAAAATCAAGGATGTGGAATTATCCCCTGATGATGTTCTAGTATCATTTGATGTACTGTCGTTGTTTCCAAGTATCACCCAAGACAAATTATTAACATGCCTGAGAAAATGGCTTACTTTCGTGGGATTTAAAGACAATACCATAGAAGAATGCTGCAATTTGACTAAACTTTGTATTGAGCAAACATACTTCAAGTTCAATGGAAAATTCTATCAGCAAAGATCGGGCTTGGCAATGGGAAATCCTCTATCTCCTTTCTTGGCTAATCTTTATATGAGTTCCTTAGAGACTCACTTCTGCCTTCCCTCACATGTTCAAGACGTGGCATAGATACGTGGACGATGCCTTTGCCATAGTTAATCGAAATCAAGTCCAAGATTGTGTAAAACTTCTAAACCTGCAGGATATTTCTTTAAAATTCACATTGGAAGAAGAAAAGAATAACGTTCTCCCATTCCTTGATCTCAAAATCATTAAACACAACAACAATATTGAATTTGGTATATACAGAAAGCCTACACATTCAGATTGCTACATCAAAGCCAATAGTTATAACCCCATAAAACACAAAGATAATTTAATAGCATGGTTCATCGACTTATCAACATTCCTCTAAGCAAAACTGAGTTTTTATTTCGAATACCACAACATCATTTCCATAGCAGAAAATAATGGATTCCACAAAGACCTAATCATAAAGAAAGTTAAGAAATTCAGGCAACAAAAACGTATCAAGGAAATTACCACGCTCAAAAAAGAAAAAGAGGATGTTATCTATAAGAAAATAACATACCATCCATGGGCAGATGAAAAATTCAGAAAAGTGTTCAAGGAATACAACATTACCACAGCTCTAGTAAATAAATATAATCTAAAAAATTTACTTAAATTCAATAACCTAGATGATATTCCTCAAAACAAAAAATCTGGCATATATCAATTTAAGTGTAAAGACTGTAACAAAAAAATACATAGGAAAAACAAAAAGAAATTTGGAGATTAGGTCTAAAGAACACTTGAGACATATAAAGTATGGACAAACTGATAAATCAGCAATAGCTGCACATGTATGGGAGAAAGACCATGAAATAAATGTGGAACCGAAACTTCTAAAACGTGTCCAAGGACACAAACAGCTCACAGTTTGGGAAAAGATTTACAAAAATCAGGACCAACTCATGAATTTCGAAATACCCGCGGAGATGGATCTCATCAGGAAATTCATTAAACAACCACTAGTAGTTGCTGAGTTGCTGCCAATACACAACAGACAGATGGAGTATAGCTGATGATGAGTCATGAAGGATTGCTCGAAACATGTTCAGGTCAGTTCTTGAATTAAGTGAAGTTACGTATGTTAGAGTAGGATTACTCCCACAACGTCTCTGGCCTTGAAGACTAACCCAGCCAGCGAGCTTCTCGTTACGTCTCGTTATCAAGATGCGCGGATTCGCTGCGTGTGATCAGTGAGCCACTGCTGGGCAGAGAGTAAAGATCATGCTGTATGCTGCCAGGGGTAGAAAATACTGTAATAGTTGAGTGGAGGGATAATGCCGCAGAGAGAGAGAGAGACAGACAACACGTGGAGTGGGATAGCCAATCAGGGTGCAGCTACCTCCCCTAGGAGGGAGCTCTACGAACGGTGAGACTCGCTCCTAAGGTATATACGTAAAAACCCAGAGGCTTTTTGGAGGTAATCCTACTCTAAACCTCCATCTCAAGTTTCAATTCCCCACTTATTTCTCCTCCCTTCCCCTGCGACGCATGTAGTGCTCAGCTCTGATTGTATAAACTTGTATGTGTGAGTAAGGCTCAGGCTGCGTGTTAACATAGATAGGCTATAACCATCTCATCAGTTGCAGGTACAGATATGAAACTAACAATTGCATTCATGTGATATATTTTATTACTTCCTGTCTTCATGTACACAGTGACATGAAAAGTAATAACAAAATGCTGAGGTAGCATTCAAGCTTGTACACTTTTTTGCACATTCCTCAGAGGTCACTGCTTTGCCGGCCATGCTGCTATTCTTGCATTTGTGTTCACCAACCCCTGTAAGAAATGAAGCTTTTGAAATCGAAATAATAAGGGTTAGGTTCTGTAGTAGATTAGAATATCTATAGAGCAGGAGTAAACAAAAGAAGTGACAAGTCAAAAGCTCAGTTCACAAGATTATTTTTCATTTCTATAGTCCGTGCATTTAGACGAGAGCACTGTAAACACAATGCGCAGTGGAATCAGTCATCACGTGATTCATATACTAGCAGAGCAACACACTCCACTTCCTTTCCCGCCCTTTCCTGAGCTGCGACGCATGCAAGTGCTCTCGTCTAAATGCACGGCCTGTACTTGACGAGGAAAAATGATTATATTATACATGCTACATTTAGTTTATTACATCATACACTCAAGTTGAATGCTCTTTTACTTCTAGGTTTGTGTTTAAGCTCCCACATCTCTTATATCCCGACCGCTGCTTAAAGGTCAATGTACACTAAGCAGTGAGGTGAACGTGATGTGACGGCACGTGATCCCACAATGATTTCCAGTCACACTGTAACGTGGCTTGTTCGGCACCAGTCAGTGTTTTCTATAGTAATAAATTAGTTTTAACGGCCATGAAATGAGAAGAATATCGGTAGGGACTAACCTGACTGTCACGGCGAGTATGAACAACACTACTCAAGCTTCTGGAAGAATATTTTCAGGCTCACCGGCAGAAGCACGTGCCTGTGACGCCACGGTCATGTTACTGCTGAGTGCCTTAATCCTGCGCCATTGGATTTTGAAACGTTATGCACAGTATCAATTACATTTTACACAATGTTTCAATAAAGGCTCATTTTTGTGTCCCTGGCATCTTTAAGACTAAATTCCTCTGCCCTTACCATATGTACACGTCACTCGTTTAATCTTGACAAATGAAAAATTTATATGAGAGGTTAGATGCGAGTCACTTACTTAACTTTTGCGGAAGGACTGGCACCGAGAGGCAGGTTTCCGAGTCTGATGTCGTGATGTCTCATGTTTCTGTACTGAAGTAGTACAGGAACTGCAAAGCAAATCGTCTCACCATGTGTATATGGGTTTCTTTTTCATAAACTATTGAGCGTCCTTCAGCTCTGTATTTACGGAGAGAAGTAAGGTGGGTCATTCCATGTCAAGTGAACCAATTTTTTGTCAATTTTGAACATGACCATCTCCGATTTTAGTCATACTTGGTTGTCATGAAGTACCACCTGAGATATGTTAAAGTGCAAAATATCAGATTTTTATGTGTTGTAGTTTTCCAGTTATACCCTTCTGAAATATGGAAAAAAACCAAATTTTCTGCATAAGTGCAATCACAAAATGACGCATAAATCAAGCTGGAATTGACATAGATGAGTGGGAAAAGTACCAAAATGTAGCTTATATTATGAGCTTTAATTTGATATGTCACACGAGTACTTTCGAAAAAAAATATTTTCAAGGTTACCCAAAAAAAATTTGAAAACTGAATTTTTCAAAAACCTATATTTTGAAAATTTTGAAAAAAATCTCACAGAAACATACATATTTCAGCATCATGTCCTACAAGTTTTGTTATGGGATCGAAATGGGATCATATTTTTTTACATTTATAACAAATACTATGCACGCTGGGTAAGAATATATGACACAGGAATATTGCACTTAATTCTAAAATTTCATTACAATCAAAAAGAAAAACTTACAGAAAACATGTTACCTTCCCTTCTTCAATGACAAAAACGTGAATTTATTGTCTACAGTAATTTTCTAGAGCCATGGTTGCCGCATCCATCTCTTCCTTCGAGAGGTAATAACTACGGCCAGTGGGACATGTAGGTTGCACAAGGGTGAGGATCTGAGAGAGAGGCACAGTCAGTTTATTTGGACAGTCACTTTTGAAAGTAAATGATGGAGAAGGACCTGCAGGGTGCAGAAACATCAGTTCCACTATCTGTGCTGTCTCATTTTTGTCCACAACTACACCAAGCCACCAATGATTGTTGTTCTCACATGTAACATATCCTTTTACTTCTGCTAGCTTCAGCCTCTGTTGCACACGTGGTCCTAACACTGAAAAAGTGGATGACTGTTCACTTCTTGAAAATACCTTTGTCAACAACACTTTATCTGACAATGGGATGAAACTGTGGAACTTCTGTGTGCCTGGTATTGCTTTTGTAGACAGAAATCTGTCTGCAAGTATTTTTTCCTCTTTGTTGTATTGTGCTTCATTGAAGAAGAAGAACTGCATGGAGTCGATGTTTTCCTCACTCCATGTAAACAGCTGTGCTGGTGTCATGATTTGATGCTCGTATGGCCGCTGTAGGCTTGCCTTTCCTGCAAGTCTTTTCACAGTACCACCCAGACCGTCACATACTCCTTTCCCATGGGCTGTTGCATAGAAATGCCACTCTGCCTCAATTCCAAAATCATGAACATGGTGGCATAAGTTTGAAAAGTTTTTTCTGTTTTTAAATTGCGCAGCTGCACCATCTGAGAAGTAGTAAATTTTTTTCAAATCTCTAATTACTTCCAACTTCAAATGAGAGATAAGCCTTTTCTGGAATAAATGAACAGCAGTGGTGTCATGCTGTAGACATTCAGAGATACATACAATACTTTTGTAGTGTATATTATGATCATTGTAGTAGACTGCTATAGGAAAAATAGTTGCTTGATCATTGTTCCAATGAAAAGACTGGGCTTCATCCTGTAGTACAAACGAATAATTTTCTGCAAAGTCCATACATACCACAGCTTCATTTACTCCAATATTCTGCTTCAAGTGATTATAATATTCTGCCTGTCTTCTTGCAATAAAAGAATGTCTCTTCAAAATCAACAACTGTTCACACAAAGTTTCTATAAACTCATCTGCAGTTTTGATGAAGGTTACTAAATTACATCTGTCAACAGAAACCCACTGCTTGTATGTAATGTTGTCCACCAGTTCATTATCTAGCAGCAACTGTAACTCATCTTTCAAATTATCTACACCTGGACATGAAGGACATTCATTAAGGTGGCATGCTGTGCCTGGCTCTTCACACATTAACTTCGCTAAACAGGAATTATAATTACTTATATCTGTGCCATCATTCAGTGTAATTTGTTTGGATTTCAACACTTGTAGCATTAATTTAACATTCTGATGCACTGTACAAACGCATACTGTGTGGGTACCACTTCCTCCAGCCAAGACGCAATGTTTAGGTCGTAAATCAGCAAATTTCGAAAATCCAATCTTATCAGTAGGATTTTTGTTTTTGAACAGCTCGTACACTTCCTTCAAGTTGCCCATCACTAGCCTCTTCTGTACATGAATTCTACTACTGTCACCCGTTTTCACAGAAACAAAGTCTTTTTTTCCAGGCATAAGACGGCTGACATCATCACTGTTGTAGAACCCTATTACCTTCTCAATCACAGATTCATTTAAAACCTTTCCTGGTTTAGGATTTGGTGTTGCCAGAATACCCTTCGCTTTCACCAATGCTTTAGCTTTTCTTGCCATTCTGTTGCTAACCTGAAATTCATTTTGTATTTCACTGCATGACCAGCTTTTAGGTAGTACTGTTAAAATTTGCAATTTTTCACTAACACTTATATTTTCTTCTTGAAACTTTTCTTTTAGCTGACAAATGACTTCACATGATTCTGATTTATGGTCAACAGTTTTCTCTGTATTTGTACTTGCTGCTGTTAGTACCTTTTCTGTCAAACATTTTTTTATTTTACTGTATTTTTTATCACAGTATGATTTCATTTGCAACTTCCTCTTAGCAACAGGTGACTCCTCTAGAGAGCTTAGAGACTTATTAAGGTACTCTAAGGTAACATCTAAAGCTACAAATGATTCATCAACATTAGTAGGCCTAGTGGTATTGGCTACTGGTACTAAACAGTCATCTGTTGTATCTGTAACCTGTTTCTGCTTTGATAGTTCTTTCCTACAACTGTCACAAATTTTCATACCTACCACAATGGTGTCAAACATGTCACACATCCAGTCAGTAACAGGCCTCACACTTCTTTTCACACCCTGATGTCTGTCTTTCTTGAAAGGGTTGCAGCAGAAAATCTTTGCTGTTTCACTTACTTTTTCAGCCATACTGGGGAAATACACAATGCCTATTTTAATCACTGAACCCACTACTTTACATGCAGCAATACAGTCTTTGTACAGCCTTTGAAGAAAGGAAGCACACTGCATGAGAGTCAAGGCACAACTGAAGCCAGGTCCAACAGGTTACAACTTGCATTCCCTGGCTGACTCACATGCTTGCAGACTGTGTTTACTCATACCCATTTGACCACTTGCACAAGTTGGTATATGCATGTTGGTAAACAACTCCCTGGACAAAGGAATGGATTTTAGAATTAAGTGCAATATTCCTGTGTCATATATTCTTACCCAGCGTGCATAGTATTTGTTATAAATGTAAAAAAATATGATCCCATTTCGATCCCATAACAAAACTTGTAGGACATGATGCTGAAATATGTATGTTTCTGTGAGATTTTTTTCAAAATTTTCAAAATATAGGTTTTTGAAAAATTCAGTTTTCAAATTTTTTTTGGGTAACCTTGAAAATATTTTTTTTCGAAAGTACTCGTGTGACATATCAAATTAAAGCTCATAATATAAGCTACATTTTGGTACTTTTCCCACTCATCTATGTCAATTCCAGCTTGATTTATGCGTCATTTTGTGATTGCACTTATGCAGAAAATTTGGTTTTTTTCCATATTTCAGAAGGGTATAACTGGAAAACTACAACACATAAAAATCTGATATTTTGTACTTCAACATATCTCAGGTGGTACTTCATGACAACCAAGTATGACTAAAATCGGAGGTGGTCACGTTTTTCCATTGGTTCACTTGACATGGAATGACCCAGGTAGGCCTCGCGCAAAGGATGATTATCATGGTTTTCAATTAAAACGAGTCTTTTATTTCTGTTTTTTCTTTATTTAATCCCATTTTTAAAATCACAATTAGAAGGCTCGTGGGTTTGCCTTTAAAATTGTTGGTCTCTTGATGGTGTGCTTCTTCTCCAGAGTACCAAAAGAAGTTCCTTCCTCTAAATATTTTCGTTTTTCTCCCACAATTCTGTTGACTGAGCTATACGATGTCTTGGTGGCTGCATTAACTCTTTCTTGCACTTTCTGAATTTCTTTACAATACGCTGGAGAAAATAGATCTTTATGTTTGGCTTCTTCCTTCATGTACTCATAAACATTAGCAATAATCTCGCGACTTTGACTGTGTAGAGTTTTCCCTTCTAGTTTTGACTGTCCTCTCCAAGCAAAGCAGAGAGAAAGAGGATAGGCTAGCTCACTGCTCTTTCTCTGAAGGATATCGTCAAGAATGAATGAGCGACCTATACTATAGGTAGAGGAAGTATTGTTTACGACTCCCAAATTCGAAGTTGAGTTTTTAACATAAATACACATTTGAAGTCCGTTGAATCCAAAAATAATATATTCGGAAACATATATGTGTGTGTGTGTGTGTGTATGTCTGTGAACAGCCTAGCTCTAGAACGGAAAAACGTATGAAAACAAAATTTTGTATTTGGGTTAGATACCTTCTGGGGATGTGACACGAAGATTGGCGACGACTTTATATTGTCTTTAAGGGGACTTTACTTGATGAAAATATCGTTTGTCGCGATTTTCTTGAAATCAGCTCTAGTGATTCTGTTAAGTTTTACACATGGAGTGCTTATACTAACAAGGGAACCGTACGGGTTGTCATGTCGAAATCTATCCTCAAATTTTTCACATCGGTAGGTCTTCATTGCAGATAGACACATGCCAAAAATTAGCTGCTCATATAAACTTTTAGTGGGGTGAAAATTAATTGCGAATTTCGAAATATTGAGTAACCTCTTACAGCTGGCGGCCTCGGCTGTCACAGTGTTCCCGAATCCGGCGTCAGATATACGCCTATGTGTATTGGCCATATCTCTCCCTTTCCTAATCACTATAGAAATGAATACTATAACAATGAGTAATATCCTCCTCTGATACGCATGTTTGTATTCTGTGTAGTTGTTGTGAAGTAATTAGTACCTGCTTAAATTTTTAGGATTAGCTAAGTGAATCTCATGTACGGTACTGTTTACATTAGTTTGTTCGGTGCTTAGTTTCTACGCTATTTAGAACTCTTTAGTTATTATTCTGCACTCCACTTTACGCACACGAACTGTTATTCACATAGATGTATTTGTTTTCTGGTAAAAGGTTATACAGTTTCTCACTTAAATATGGTAGGCGCTGGTATGCATCTTTTGTCGTTAAGCTGTAAGCTCAACTCAGCATTTGTTTTGTTATTCTCTCTGTAACGTCTAGTCTCCGAGGGGCGCAGTAAGACGATGTTATGCGCATGTGTATCCCCTCTTTTGCCGCTTAACGACTTTTGTCTTTTGCTCACGTAATAGCTGCCTTTTTTCTGTACGGTATCATTCTGTCTTCTACTGCTTCTTCCGAGTCGTTTGTTTGGGATCGTCTGTGTGTCCGAATATGTCTGCGATGTCTGGGTGATGGTTTGAAATTCAGGTGAGTGGCTTTTATATTTTTCGTCATATAAATTTTTATATATATTGTTCTTTAATTATTCATATGTATTTTGTGCCCGCTCACCTGGGTTGTTGTCAAATCATCCTTTTGGTCATATTTCTAAATTTTGCATCACGCAGATATCGGTTTGCTTGAAATGTATGCTTGGTGTGTGAATGATTTTGACTCCCTTCTTTTCTTCTTTTCTTCTTCCTTTCTTCTTTCTGCCCTTCAGGCATTTTTTTTGTTATATTTCACGCAAAATTCTTTAGATTGCAGTAATGTTCTAGATCTTATATATAAATTTCTATACGCAGACATTTTGGTACTCCTACCAGTTAAACACTTTTCTTATACATTAAGATGGTTCCACAAGCAGTCATATTTTGTAAAAGCATTTGGACCGTAATAATAATAATAATTCTTTAGAGGTTACATATTCAAAGAGTTTTATGCTCAGTCTGTTTGCCATATTAATTGTAACCATATTGTACATAAATTTGTGAATCTGAAATTTACACTTTTTCTTGTATGAAAGCTAGATTCATATTTATAGAAGTATTCATCTAGTTTCTTCCGATCCCCTATTCTTGCACTGTGTTCCTAAATCCTATATGCTATACCCTATATGCAATGGAACTCCAGTTGTGTCTTCGAGTGGGAAATCCCACAGTCATCTACAGTGCGGGGAGTGAAGCAGCAGTGCAGCGGTGCCATCACCCGCAAAAGCTGCAGCAAGTTTATTTTTTACTTTGGCTTATAATAATAAGTACAATTTATTATTACGTAGTATACTAGTCCGAGTCCTTAACACTTCGCTGTGCATGGGAAATATCTTCAAATATCACGCAAATAAATTGAGTGATCATACTTCTTTAACAGCTCGGCCTACACACATTAACAATCATAAGCAAACCTTCAATGTCTATGCAGATTATATAGTTTTAAAATGCGGAAATGATAAGATTAAAATATTATTTAACATTTGTTTAGTGAAACACATTCCGCGAGTAAAAAGGCAGCTCCTTCCCTCTATCGCACACTCCGACCTCGCTATCACGTGAACCCAACATTCAGGCTGATCAAGCGAGCTCTACAAGTGGCCCCCGTTGATTCCTTATGGAACATAAGAACGTTTTCACCCACTTACAGTTCATATGAGCAGCTTATATTTTGCATGTGTCCATCCATAATGAAGATCTATCGATGTGCAAAATTTGAGGGTAGGTTTCCACATGACAACTCGTAAGGTTCCCTTGTAAGAGCCAAAACTTCTATTTGTATCATATTTTCGAGAAGAAATCTCTCAAGGGTAGTTATAAGCCACCCACTCTGAAAACGCGATCTTTGCAATATGGCCTCTTGATCTATATCAGAATGAGAAGTGGGAAAAATGTATTGACCATGCTTAAAGTAAAGAAAGTTACGACAGTTCATTAATCAGATTATATTTGGGTGATGTATCCTTCGGGGATGCGATCTGATGTGGTAACGACATTCTCTTCATTTTACAACCAACTTACATGAAGAGAATGTCATACACAATAATTATATTATACTAAGAGGCTAAACTTTTATTTGAGCAGAGGAAGTTTTGTGAATTACTCATAAGATTGTTTTCCTTGTGACATCCGTTTTGAAGCTCCTCCCATATTTTCTATTATGACGTAACAGATTTATTTTTCTAGCCAGAAATAAAAATAGCACTGTATTATATATTACTATAATTATATTACGATAATACATGCAAGAGTGTAACAAGAAGATAGGTCAACACGTCGGGATAACATTCCATGCATATAAAGGGGGAAATTATGTTATATTAAAAATGCCTTATTCCATGGTACAGCCCTCTTCCACATCTGCACTCCTTAGAAGTATACTCGAAAAGAGAACTATGGCTAACACAACATCAAATGAAATGTTCAAAATGTCCCCTTTTAGCGCGGATAAATCCGTCAAACGGTGAAACGAATGCACTGCCACATCGTCTCAATGGACGAAGTTACAGACCGTTCTTAAAAAACCAGTTACCTGTCCTGTTGGAACATGTGCCATTACAAATACGACGAGACATTATTTCATGCACGATGGAGCTCCTGCTCATTTCAACCTCTCTGTTCGTCAGTTTCTGAATGGATGGTTGCATGATAAATGGATAGAAAGAGGACTAATTCCTTGGCCTCCACGCTCGCCTGACCTCAATCCACTAGAATTTTATTTGTGGGGTGTTTGATAACTCTTATGTAAACAACACCGGCGCAAGATATAGTTTTCTCTTATACTGTTATTGTTGTTACTTGTAGTAAATTAGTTGTTATAAGTTAAATTAATTATGTATGGATGTGAGACATGGCCACTTACAGTTCGGAAAGAACATAATCTTAGTGTGTTCGAAAACAGGGTGCTTAAGAAAATATTTGGGCCTAGGAGAGATCAAAATGGGGACTGGTGAAAACTGCATAACGACGAGCTTCATGACCTGTGCTCTTCACCAGATATAGTAAGGGTAATTAAATCAAGGAGGTTGAAATGGCTGGACATGTTGCGCGCATGGGGGAGAAAAGACATATCTCAAAAGTATTGACTGTGAGACCCGAAGGGGAAAGACCTCCTGGAAGACCTAGACGTAGGTGGGAGGACAATATTAGGATAGATTTAAGTGAAGTAAGGTTTTTGAGGGATGGAGTTAGCACAGAATAGGGTTCAATGACGGGCCCATGTAAGCGCGGCAATGAACCTTCGGGTTCCGTAAAGTAGATAATATTCCTTTAGCTTGCTGAGGAATTGTCTATTGCCATTGAGCATGTATTATTAATTATGTAATATTGAAAGTAATCAATGGCTGTATGTCCAATGGCTTCGCTTTTCGGGGTTGTAAAGGCTGTATTACATGAAAAATAGATAAGAAATAAAGGAATATTGAAAGCCATTACTTACTTTCGATGTGCATTGCCAAAATCGTAGCCTGAAACAAAGAGAAAAATTTCTCCACTAGATTTCTGAGGTAACGTTTAAGTTGCAGGTGTGAGTACAGTTGAAGCATGAGAATGGTAAGTGGAAGTACAATGCTTTCATTATTGAAGTATGATAGGAATTTTATTAAAATCGGTAAAACAGTGGCTTTTTTTTTATTAAAATGACGGGATAGCCCAAAAATAAGAAAGTGATGATACTGTCCCGTACTGTCAGCCAATTAGAAGGTGAAAAATGAGTAACGATTAGCAGACGTTAAGCAGACTTTGAATTTCCTACAACACTGCCACCAATCGTAGAGATGTTTAGGAAGTGAAAAGATGAGACCAGTGTGTATTGCGTATACAGCTCACATAGTATTGAACTCTGTGGTGCACAGCCAAAGGTAATTTTGAAGAAATGTCATTTAATACAGCGGCCATCATGGGATACCAGGATTATGGGGTCCTATCTACTCGTACAACACCAGACAACTGAATAATGTTGACTACTTTGGAGAAATTCTAAGAATGTTAAGGAAAATATATTGGTGCGAAGTTTCAAAATAAAGCATTCTGAATGGCTGACTTGAAAAAATTCCTACTTACTATTGGTTTGAGTGAAATCACTTTAATGCGATTTAAATTTCTATAATTATAACGTGTATATATACTCACCATTGTCAATAACAACATTCCGAACATTAAGATAAAGGCTGCCTTGTTCATTGTGTGCCGGTTTGGTCATCTGCAAACAATACTACATTTGTGTTCGATTTCGTGGGCCGTATATCAGCTACCAAGTTGGAATATTGAAATATTGACAATTGTAACGTGTCAATCTTTGAAAATAAATTGCAATATCCAAAAATCAAAGTAGGTTAGGTTATACATGAATGGTGGCACTCTGGACAATTGATCAAGCTCTGAACATTGATCATAGTAACTGATAAACTGTGCTCACGAAGTCGGGTAAGATGGTAGAAGGTTTTCGCACAGTTGGGGCTTCTGTTACAGTAGAAAAAAATATGGCACAAACTCATCAAATTTAATTGAAAAAATTAAATTTATTCTTGAAAAATGTAACACATAAAAATCAAGTTTATCATTTAAAATAAGTAACACAACACTAAACATATTATTCTCTGGATTTTACAAAGTTTCTTTTTATCAATATTGTGAATTTTTTGATTATTTAGTTTAAGGCAAGAGGTAATTTCAATTGAAATTTAATTAAATTCTGAACTGGTTTTCTTTCCAGTTTTAGTTTCTCTTTAGTAATTGGAAATGATGTAAATTGAATGTTCTCTTCATTTTTTAGGTGCATAAGGCTTATCGGCATTCCGATTAATATTAAGTCTGTATAGAAAAAAAAATATAGTTTCTTACACACAAACTACTGAGTTCTAGGCTTTTAGACTTAGTTCTGTGTGGTGGAGATAAATAATATAATAGATAATACGGGGAACTGCCCCGGTCTCACCAAATAATTGTGGGTCCTTTTTATACATTCACTTTGTTGATGGCTTCTCTCTTCCTCTGGTGACGTCACTGCTAGGCTGAAGATACCACGTAACTCTCTCGTTGTACAATCCTATCATGGACGGCTGCATACAATACTGGAGACACCTTTTGTGGATATCACTGCTAGCCTTGTGCGTAATAGTCACTGAAATAGTCGCTGTAGAAAAGTTCAATTCTGATTGTAGTTTAACTAGAGAGTTTCACTGATTTGAGGAACACGATAGTTTGTTAACACGTGTATGCGTAATTTTTCTAATCTGATCATTAGCTTGGTACGCATGAGTCACTGATGTAAGTCGTTTCTGCTTAAAGGTCAACTTGAGTTCGACTGATGTGAAGAACACAATAGATTGCTTATTAACACGTGGCGAATATTTGTACAAGTGCGTAATAGTCATTTAAATAAATTACTTCTTATTAAAGTTCACTGTAGTTCAACTGATTTGAAGAACACAAAAGTCATTGGTTTTAAGCACATGGAGAATATATACTTTACCAATCACTGTCTTTGTGCGTAGACTGCACCAAATTACGACGTAGATTTTTCACAGAATTCAATAATGGCGAACTAAATGCTTCGCCAAGCCACTCGCTACTGTATTCACAGCAGACAGAATAATGTAGGAATTTCAAGGCACTTGCTTGATACTTGTAGTAGGTAAAATAATGTAAGGTTTTCAAGCCACTTGCTTGTGAATCAAAGTAGAATAACGTATAACTTTCCAAGCCTCTTGCTTGACATTTGTAGAGACGAATACTGCTCGGCGAGAGCTTGCGAGAAAACTGAGAACTGCATCCGGCCGAGAGCTTGCAAGCCAATGTACTAACTGAAAAAATGGCGAACTGTATGCTGTTCTTCCTCCTCAAAGCGAAGTTTCTAGAGCCGGAACTGCACTAGTCAGTTGAGTGCTTAAATTCCAAATTAAAGTTTTATTCTAATTATAAACTCAATTCGCGTCTGGAGAATATGAAAAAATGAAGAAGAGCTTTCTGCTTATTTATTTAAATTTGTTCTTATTTAATTCTTTCTTCTGAAAGCTATGACGAGAAAACAAATAAAATGTCATTTACTCCTCCAAGTACGTACGTTAAAGCCATGGTTGATGACGTACGGATCGGAGAAACTAGAAGATGATCGTCTCACGTAATATTTCTCACATATTACACAATTGAAATAAAGTTCTGGTATTTTCCCTTCTATTCGTTCACGTGCGTGAACACATTTGTATTAGTACATTTGTGTTCACTTATATTTAAGGGAAACTAGGCCTGATTTCTATTAGATTTTATATAATGTTGTTTGATCCCATCAAAAGCAATAACGCTACAAAATTTCAACCTAATTCTGCTTTTACTTTCTGTGATGTAAACTTCAAAAGTATTATTAAATGAAAGACAAAATCAGAATGTTACATGTGCATTAGGTTTTGTTATACAGAACTGATAAATTGGACCACATTCTGTAGAAAGGAACCAATCCAAATCATTCCTGAAATGGAATGTCATACAAATGGAGGAGGAGGGTTGGATGGGTTTGCACAACATAGTTCGATCTATGACATAGTTATAGTTCAGTAGCAACAATATACCACCTATTACTTTTTTTTCAAATTACAAAGTGGGTTCCTTTCTGCAGAAACTGGTCCAATTTTAAATATGTATTTGGGTCATTTGTTATTAATTTTCAAGATTTCTTTATTTAAACTAAATTTTTATTGATTTACATGTTTGTCTCAATTTCATAGTTTTCTAAATTAAAACATTTTAAACTGACCTGTTATTGGTGTGTCATTTTTTAAGCTTTATAAAACAGCTTCTTATATTTGCTCGTCGGGGAATCTGAGGTTCTTGAGAAAAGCTTTTTTATGAATTACCTTATCGGAAATGAGTCCGTGAATTTAGACTGCCGTATATTACCCATTTAAGGCTGGCACCCTAAACTGCTGTGCATATCATAGGGGATCTCCAGAGATCGTTCGCGATCTACGGACCTACTACTATATTACCCTTTAGCCATAATAACTTGAAAAGTTAAGTTTTTGGAATTATCTTGTCAGTTACAGGCTATCAAGTTTTAGCTTTCTAGCTCATGTGGAAGTGGGTAGATAATGTCAGTGAGACTGTTCTAGATGTGATGGACGTCATGGCATTTCAGTAATTTTCTCCACACTTATAAGGAATATAGAATCACGAAAGTTGACGTGCTAATGACAATTGAACGTGTTAAGGTTTCTATCAACTTTTGTAATTTTAGCTGCCCTATAAATCCGTTAAAAATTACACATTATGTATAAAACGTATGAAATTTACTTGAAATCAAGAAATCTAACTCCATCAAAGGCATAAGCGATGGAGATACGACAAATGGTCATAAGAGGAAATTTGTAGATCTGTCAAATTTCTTTAATGGAAGTGGAATCAGTTTTATGATACGACTTACTGTTTACTTACGGTTTGGCTACTATAAATTTCAAAAAAGAAAAGATAATAAAAAATTAAAAATCGTACTTTTTGGAGTTTTACCACAGGCTACAGGCTAGAAACTATAAGTGTTCTAAATTTTAAGTTAATGATTCATCTGGAAGTGGGTAATCAGTAATGTCTTGCTACTTTATATTGTAGTGATTAATGTTATATAAGGAGTCTAATAGCTATTTATGTATCAAGTACGCAAAATAACGCTTTAGCGGACGAATCTAGTATAGCGGCCGAGGCTGAAATACTGGATGAGTCGGCTAATGTTTTTCCGTACGTTGTGCATACAATATTTTTTTAGTTAAAGCTCTCTAAATTATATGAAATAAAATAAAAATACCGTCTAATTAATTATAATGAAAGGCAATCAGCCATTTGTTAAATTATATTCTCATGGCCGTCTGAATCATAAAACAACAATGACCGAACGTACCAATACCAAATGTGGTAGTACAGATGCATAATATATGAGTCCCTTGTATGTAAACAATATTATATACCAACTAGTATTTATGAAAAGCTTGAGGAAATTTCAATCCAAGCCAGTAACATTGAATTGGAGCTACTGCCAGCAACTTCACTGCTAGACCATGAGAAGGGATATATTACGGCATTTAAATGCTCTTGCATCCATGGTAAGGAATGTTTTTCATGTGAACCAAGACGTGAAAAGTTGTTGGCTTATATTTGTTGTCATATGATGAAGTGGACTATATACCGTGTTTTGCGAAAATTCCTGGTAAAGTTTCTGATTATCATAAAGAAACGGGTTGGCTTAAATTTGTTGTTTTATGACCAATTATATGCGTAAAGCCGGTTGTCGACCAAGAGCTAAGCTACGCCTTACTAAGCTAACCTGACTGTAACTAAGCTAACTGCAGCTAAGCTAACCTAAAATTGGATGCCCACCAAAAACTAAGTGAATGCTGATCAGTTGTTAGTGGTTTGCTGAATTCGGTACACGTTACAGCAAGCATGATCGAAGAGGAAAGTTCTGATGATGATTACAATACTCATAGAAAAAGAGCGTTAATCATGGCTTATTACTTAAACAAGAAAAGACGGAATCCCAGATATTGGTTAAGCAATCATATACAACATTGGGAAGAAAGTGGGGAGTTTGTTACTTTATTTAACGAATTAGATGACGAAAATTTCCAGTTACATTATCGTGTTAGTAGACCACAATTTTATGAGCTGTTATCATTGATTGCTTCGGACATCACCAAACAGGATACTAATTATCGAAAAGCGATTACTCCAGAAGAAAGATTGGCTATTGCTTTGAGGTAAGTGATAAAACTATATTTATTATTATTGTTTGATTTATTATATGTTTATATTATTCCATTTTTCTTATGAATACAAATAGTTCACAATAACTGAATCAAAATACTTTCTATACATTAGCAAAGTTATCAGTTTGGTTCTGTAGTGTCGAATAGGCAGATGGAGACGACGAGTAGCTCTGTTGCTGGTGTTGTGCCGATAGAAAATGTTCATAGTTCTCCTCTGCTTCATTCACTATAGTGAGAAGTTTCTTTTTCACATCCCTTTGTAACCAATCAGGGAACGTTTTGTTGTCTCGCACATGCTGTCGAAAAACATATTTAAGGGATGCCGGTTTCTTGTTCCTTGTTCTACTTCTTCAGCTCTTCTATCCCTCTCCTCACATCGCCGCATGTAATTATTAGACTTCGGATTTTAGGTAAAAACCTATTTTAATCCTTAAGTGATATATGGACGAAAACTTGTATATCTATGTTTCATAAGTGACTATGCCTAAAATTGATACTTTTATAGGACCTAAAACAGCCTATTTTTACGTTAGAGCCTAATATTGCCTTTTTGCTTGTTTTTCCCCTAAAGTTCAAAATAAGGTGTTTTTTGTTGTAAATTCTAGCATTTATTTTCAGTTCGTACTAAATTTTTAGATCGGAATGTGCAGTACATGACACATTTGTGACGTGGTTAAATAGTAAGGAAAATTTCGTCTTCAGTAGAAAAATTCCTTGGAATTCCCAAGAAAATGTAGAGTTTTTCTCCCGACTCCCACATCCGTCAAAAAAAAAAAGTAGTTCTCTGAATCACTGAGGGATACAAGGAGTTGAATATGCTAGCGTGCTTAGCTTCTGCTTGCAGAGATTAAGTTTTCACTGTTATGGTAGTAATACAGGCCCTAGTAATAGGTCCATATAATTCTTTGTACCATAGGCCTATATCTGTGTTTTATCATGATTTTTTATTAATGGTGACTTCAATAAATATAATATTCTGCATTGCAGTTGAGATATTTCAGAAAATTAGCAACTTAACGATTTTATAAGAGACTATTTTACGACTTTAAAAGCCTATTTTCCAATTTTTGGAGCCTATTTTAGGTGCCTAAAACAGCATTTTTAGCGACCTAAAAGTCCGAAGTCTAGTAATTATCATCAATTTCTTTCAACAAATCGTGTAATGATTCATCGTTCCTTTTTCTCTTACTGCTGTGGGTTGGGTTAGTGGTGACATCCGCCTGCGTTTGCGTGTCATTTCGTTGAGGATCTTCCAAGGAAGGAATATTTTGATCTTCAGCTATAGTCTATCTTCAGAATGGTTAGAAGAAACTTCATGGGTTTCGCTGGGTTTGTTACCAGTTCGCTTCCGATTTCTCATGTATGGAAGAAGGAATTCTAGCACTGTGGCGTATTTCCAAATATTTTCTGGAGGAGCAGCTTGCCCACTTGTGCTGGCCTTCATTCTTTTCAGTGACTCCCTATGGCCATCCCGTAGTTTCTTCCATTCATTCTTTGCAGTTTGTACTGTAACAAAAATATAATATTTGATATTAAATTTTGTTGAACATTTCCAACTGTGACAACATTATTTAAAATATTGCATTTTAATAAAATAATCTATAGGTATTAAATTTAACAATCATTATACTTTTGTTCCAGGTTTTTGGCAACCGGTGATTCGTTCAGAACAATTGGCTATAACTACAGAGTGGGTAATAATACAGTTTCGAGAATTGTAGCAGACGTGTGCACTGCAATTTGGAACAACTTGCAACCAATTTATATGAAAGTACCAACTGAAGAAGAATGGATAAAAATCGCAGATGACTTTCATAATAAATGTCAATTTCCACACTGTGTCGGGGCCGTGGACGGCAAGCACATCGCAATAAAATGTCCTCCTCATTCAGGATCACAATTTTTCAATTATAAAAAATTTTATTCAATCGTCTTGCTTGCAATAGTCGATGCACAAAAAAAAATTATTATTATCGATGTTGGTTCAATGGGCCGATTCAGTGATGGAGGAATTTTCGCTGACAGTGTATTTGGTCAGAAGTTAATAAATGGCCAATTACATTTGCCCAATGATGAACCTTTAATACCAAGTGGTGATCCGATACCCTATGTATTTATAGGAGATCAGGCATTTACTTTAAGGCAAAATTTTATGAGACCGTACACACAAGCTACATGCCAAAACAACAGAGAAAGAAGAAATTTTAATTACCGCCTTAGCAGAGCACGTAATGTCGTCGAAAATGCCTTCGGTATATTGGCAGCTCGATGGCGTGTATTTCACCGGCCTTTTGAATGTAATTTAGAATTAGTGGATACGGTTGTAAAAACAACTTGTGTTTTGCATAATTTTTTAACCTCTTCAAAAACGACACAAACAAACAACTTTGCTGATGCAGAACTGCAGACACTCCAATCTGTAGTACGCCTGAACGATAACTTACGGGCTACTAGAGAAGCATTCCTTGTCAGAGAATTATTTTGTAACTATTTTAATAACATAAATATAAATTATACTTAATGTTTGGTATAGTTGGGTCGTTTAATTCCTCCACTATCCTTTTCCATATTGCATCCTTTTTATAAGAGTCGCGGTAATCCTTCACCTGTGTAAAATAAAATAAAATGGATTGTTCGAAATGAATGGTGTTATTAATAAAATTAAAATACAATACCAACGAACGATCAAAATTGTTATTTATTACTTTACCTGTGTGTTCCACAAGATTGGAAATTGTTTAATAATTGCAATGAACTGCTCCATAGCGTCCATTCGTCTCAACTGCGCCGATAACAAAATCAGTACTGGGGTAGAAGACGTCTTGTGGAGGGGGAAACCTAGTTTAGCTTACCCAGCGTGGGACTGTGTGCACAGCTAACCCAGTTGACATGGTTCACGTAGTTTCCTTAGCTTAGCTTTGTGTAGTTTGCGGTCGGCACAACTACATATGAAATCCCGCACAGCTATATGAGCTAAACTAAGCTAACTTAGCTTAGCTTCTGGTCGACAACCGATTTGTACACAGCTAACCCAGTTGACGTAGCTCATAGAGTTTCCTTAGCTTAGCTTTGTTTAGTTTGCGGTCGGCACAACTACATATGAAATCCCGCACAGCTATGTGAGCTAAACTAAGCTAACTTAGCTTAGCTCTTGGTCGACAACCGGCATAAATCCATGTTAAACTTGGTGTGACTGGTCAATGCCATCTGGGTTTTCTTTATAGATTGCCATGACGACTTTAAAGGATAAGGCCGATAAAACTGCATTTTGAATGCACTGTAGGGATCCAGGCCCGTTGAGGATCAGAAATGTAGGCCGGTGTCCCTAACAGAATTTGCTATATAATTTTCGGAGGACCACTGGATTATAATCCAGAAAATATATGTGCTTAGTAGTGTAGGAATATTGAAGGAAGCAGGAATAATGGAGAGAGAGTATTGCTTTATTCTTCTTTTCTTGTAGATTACTGCTTCTCTTCTTACTCTTAGTTGTGATTGGCATTAACCAGAGTTTAATTATAATCTGCTATCATTGCTAAGTAGATTTCAGGAGTGATACAAGGTTCATTTATTGTTATAATATAATATGGTTTGTTTTCTACAACAACAATCCAAGTTTCTTTATTTTTTGTTCCAATAGTTACAATTCTTTAGAATAATTGAGCAGTATTGGCTCAAAATACTACTGCAGTATACTCTGTCTGTCAGTAGGAAAAGAGAAGCTGCAATTATTTGCCAAAACTTCTTAACGTGATAAACACGGAATTACTTTGTTACAAGCAAGAATGTTAGACCATATTTTTGGTCTTTAATAAATTGTTCAAGATCTACTACGGCAGCATATTTAGCTTGCACGTAGGGGAAAAGAGGAGCTGCAAGGATGCCAAAACTCCTTACAATTATGCATGCAGAATTACTTTATAATAACATAAAGATGCTAAGCCTTGCTTGGCTTTTGTAAATTAATGCAATGTTTGGATTGGAATTACTTAACTTGCATGTCGATTACATCTGATGAGAATGTGACTGCATTTAGCCGGACTGTAGTTAAGGGATGTACAGTTATTGAAGCTGAAGTTCTATGTTGCTGTAGATCATCCTGAACGGTGGCCAGTAGCGAGTCCTTCAATGGCTACAAGCTACGCTCCACAAAGTTCCAGGGCTGCTGCAATCCCAGTCTCCAAACTGGCTATGCGTTGAATATCTGCGTTGTTTCCATGCTGTAGTCTCGTAGGTGCTGTGGTGTAACTGTGCTACTAATATGCAGACTTGTGGTCTGTTGCTAAATTGGGGCTGTGCCCTTACGAAGCGACGATCGGTGAGGGAATGAAAAAAGTCTAACGGCCAAAATGCGTTCACATAATCATCTTACAAAGAGTCAGGTTCTAGAATCTCATGGAAGGCTCTTCCTGAAGTTTCGAGTAGCTTCCATCCAGAATAAAGGCAGAGTTAAAGATAATAACATGCTGTAATTATTCTGTAACATACAAGATTGGTATGTGAGCATTTGCATTATAATTGTAATGTATAATTACAGAGAAATTTAATAAATACAATGCGGTGAATAATCGATCTGTTCATAAAGCTGCTCCTACAACCAAGTACAATGATCGATAGGACGCTTCTAAGTGAGCTAATGTATTCTGTCTGTAGCGCCAAGTAAATGTTAATGAGCTGTCACTCGACTTATCGATATTAGTTCGATGTCGGCAATGCAGCTTTCTATTGCTAATTAACATTAATTACTGTATTTACTGCTAATAGCCAATAATAACTGGAATAAATATGTAGAATTATTCCTCAGATAATAATATTATGGCCCATAATAGATATTTGTTTTATCTGAATGTAGATAAATGAATATAAGTGTGCTAAGAATTCTGTTTGCTAGTAACTTAAATTTTACACCGGGCAATCAACCCATGTTTCGGCTGATATTTCCCAATAATTTTTATCCCGATTCGTCCGTAAGTTTAGCTGTTGTATGTTATTTCATTGTATCATCATGGAAGGAAGTGAAGTTGTTCGAAAAAGATTCAAAGGAAGCAGAAAACGAACCAAGACTGGGAATTCCAAATGACAGCGTGAAGTGAAGGCTAGCTAAGCGATATTTTGGTTTTTTGATCAGCATTATGACAGTATTTTTATATTGTACTTTTAATGTGCTAATGAAGTTATGAGAAATAGTGTAACGATCAAAAAATTACGTTTTAAAGGTCATAATATTCTTGTTCAAACCATTTTATTATTGTGCTTGCATGGCGTTTCTGATTCAGTGTGAAGCCGGTATTTAAAAAAAAAGAATCGTCAACTGGCTGATCTGGCAGCACACAAAATTCGTTTTAAAACCTTCCAAAAATTAATGAGGGAGCGTCCAGCAGATACAAGAAGTTCCTGCTTTGATTTGCAACAGGTTTGCAATTATGATTAGCAGCAATTATCAATTGGCGAAGCTCGCTATTTCCGCCAAATATAGTTTTATGCACTGTGTGTCAATGATATCAGTACAAGAATGCAACATTGTTTAAATGGAACGAGACTGAAGGTGGCAGAGGGGCGATCGAGGTAGCATCGGGTGTGATCTCTTATTTGGAGGAAGTTCATTTTGAGGATTCGGTCACCACTATAGACTTTTCGCTGATGGCTGCAGATGTCAAAATAAAAACATTTAGCCTATGTAATTCATGTTCTTGTTAATTGGTCATATTCATCCGGGAATAGAATATTATATAACTAGCGTGTGCCCGCGGCTTCGCCCGCGATTATTATTTCAAAAATTAAAAATTAAGAGCATAATAGTTAAATCATTATATTTATTAACACTTAAATCACGTGGACTACATACCACGATTAGATAGTGTCGCCTGGTAAAAGCGACCTCAGATTCGAGTTCCTTAGTCCAGAAAACCCCTGTATAGTGAGTTTCGGCCAAATAGAACAATGTTTGACCATATTAGGGCTTACAACATTCAAGCGATCGCGAAAGTTTTATTTGCAAGGTATGACAAAAATAGACAAAGCCAACTGTAATTGTCAAACTTCCATTTAATTTAATTCCAAACCCATCTGAAACCCACTGGCAACAATATGTTTTAATGTCAAATGTGATTCGGATTCGATAATTCTGTGTAAAAAGGGATTAAGTATTCTCAAAAACATTTGATTTTTGGCATTTAAAATCAGAATTTTTCAAAATCCTTTCTTAGTGAGCACCTACATTATGAAACGAAGGTACTGTCAAAATTCCAAGCCTCTACCTGTTATAGTTTAGGCTCTACGTTGATTCCTGTCAGTCAGTCAGTCAGGACAAAGCCTTTTATATATATAGAGAAGATATAGGCTCAATATTTTTACACTGGGTGACTAGTTTTAAGCATAAACAAGAGTCTTAGCAGAACATGCTTCACAATTTCGTGTTATAAAACGTAAGAGAGGTAAGGCATCTATAGCCCTAATTTTAAACGCATTTAATACGTTTTGTGAAAAGTTCGCTCAAATTTCAGTCCATGAAATTGACATGAGAGTTCACGGGAGTGTCAGAAATTAGCATATTCGGAATTCTTAAAGAGGTGAGGAAAGTGTTGGATGTACAATGACGAGTTTGTGAAACCAGCAATTAGCAAAATTGTATTTTTTCCCCATAACAACTCCATGCGTCAGAAAAGATAATGTCAATAAATAATTAAAATCAGGTAAACTGATGTAAAAAAGTGCCAGTATGTTTTTGCAATTATGATATGCAGAATATGTTTTTTTTTAAATTTAATTCCAAGTTAAGCTCCAGATTTATTCATTAAGCAGGGCTTACGGAAGAACAAAGGTCTAGTTTTTTTTAATCAGATTAAAATCTTCCAGCATCAGCTGAACTGTACAGATTTGTGATATCTTGACAATAGCACACTCACATAAAAATAAAAATAAAAGTGAAATTGGCCGGTTTCGGGATTTGAACCATGGAATTCCAGAATGTGAGGCCAATACGTAACCATCTCGGCCACCTGGGTCATTTTAACGGTCTATTTGGATAAGCGCATGTAAAACAATAGTGTTTTTGGTCATAGCTAACTGTATTTTAATTTCCAAAGCCTTATAATATCACAGTAAAACAATTCACTATGTTGTCAAGATAACTGATTTACTTTTTTTTACAAATTCTTTCGAATACGTATATTATCATAAAATAGGCACTAAATTGAGCATTACTCCGAAACAGGTCAACCGATTTCATCCAAAATCAAAAGACGTCTTCCCATGAAAATTATAAATGTGTAATTTATACCAAGTTTCATAAAAATCCGGTAAAGCGTATTTGAGTTACCGCGTCTTTAAAATAGACACTAAATTGGGTTTTACTCCGGTACCGGTCTACCTTATTTGGTTCAATATCAGTAGACGCCTTCCCATGTACATTATAAATGGGTATACAATTTTTCAGGAAAATCCAATAAAGCATATTTGAGTTATCGCGACTTCTCATATATTAACATAAAAGGCACTAAATTGGGCATTATTCCGGTACTGGCCAACGATTTGGTTGAATATCAATAGACGTCTTCCCATGGACATTATAAATGCGTATACGACGTTTCATAAATATCCGATAAAGCGTATTTGAGTTATTGCGCCTTTAAAATAGACACTAAATTGGGCTTTACTCCGGTACCGGTCAACACATTTGGTTCAAATTCAACTGGGCACTTGTCATGGACGTCATAAATGCGTATACAAAGTTTCATGGAAATCCGATACAGCGTATTTGAGTATTCTATTAAAATAGACACTAAATTGGGCATTACTCCTTTACCGGTGAACCGATTTGGCTCAATATCAATAGGGTTCTTCCCATAGACATTATAAACGTGTTTTCCAAGTTTCATGAAAATCTGAAAAAGCGTGTTTGACTTATGGCGCGTACAGACACACGGACGGACGGACAGACGGACAGACATTTTTCGTCCCCACACACAATCTCATAAAGTACCATACTGGCACTTAATAAGGATGCTGAGACAGAATGAAAGCTTAGTATTGAAGCCAATAGATGTCATGGTGTATAGCGTACTTCGTGTTTTAATGTTGTCAGGTCTGCCTACGGAATTGAACGAAATCTACCGAATGAGGACTAGGGAGTCGAGCGCCCAAGAAATCGCGCGCGGGTAGCCGCAGATCACGTGTTTGGGGTAGTAAAATATCTCCGAAAATGCTCCAACATTATAACTCCTGAAAAATATAGAGAACATAAAAAGTTTGTGGGAAAAGTAAGATCACCTGGAGACCTGGAGATGATTGGGAGTAGTTATGTATTGGGGACGACCCCTACGGTGGGATGGTGAATGCAACCCGCAATACAGGGGCAGACCCCGCCATACAGGATGCGGTGCGGTGGGATGCGTAGGGGAAGGTGGGTTGGATGCGTAGGGGAAGGTGGGATGCGGAGTGGGGTCCTCAACTACCGGCCCCCCAGGTCAGCCAGTCCCCACCCACTGCCCTTTGGTCACCTGGGTGTTTGATCATAGCTCTGGATGCTAGCGCCCTTTGCTCCGCCTGTGTGTGTAGAACAACGGCCTAAGTGATTAATTATTGGTAATATTGGGAATATTGGTAATTATGAGCTTGCGCCCTTATCGCACATAGTTCTTTTATCAATCTGGGTGCTAGCGCCTTTTGCTCCGCCTGTGTGTGTAGAACAAAGGCCTAAGTGTTTATTTATTGGTAATATTTGCGAGTTTGTAATATTATTGCAGGCTTGCATATGCTAGCATGGTTCCAGACGTGATGCAGCTGCGCGTACGAGAATAGCCCGGCTCACCGCGCGGGAGGTCCCGCATGCTGTCTGCTGTCTCGCACGGCAGAGCCGCATCTCAGCATCTCAAAATAACACAGCCTAGCGCGTGGGGTATTGCATACACTTGCACGCCAGATGTGTTATTATAATAATATTATTGTGTATCTTAGCTAGAGTACGGCAGCCACGCGTACGAAAATAACACACAGCTTATCGCATGCAGTGACCCCGCCGTACCGACGCGTGGTGTCCGTGGTCCATAGCGTGAGCCGATATAAATACGCATGCTGCAGACGATTTCGCTCATTCAACGGATAGCAGCCGACATGGAAGGTACTACTACTGCGTTCTTCAAGTGCTCCGAGTGCGATGCCAAGTATAGGCACAAATTCCATCTGAACCGGCACGTGAGGCAAAGGCATACACAAAGTCAATTCTCCTGTGATTCGTGTGGGGCTTCATACACACGTCGCGATGTATTGACCAGACATGTGCGGGAGGCACACTCTAACAATCAACTAGTCTGTGTTAAATGTGGAAAATGTTTCTCCTGTCAACGTTATCTAAACGACCATTTGGAATCTACCCATAATCCAATGAACCCCAACGAAATGTACCGACAACGGGAGATGGCAAGGACACCGACCGCCAGACCATCCGTGATCCGGACAGCTTTGGGCGGCCAAGCCATTGATTACTCGGTACGTGTTATATATATTAATGTGTTATATATTAGTTTGTCACTTCCGACACAACTCGTCTCATTATAAGTTTTTTGTTACAGCCTTTCGCCATGCCAGATGCAAACACGCATCCCATTGCAGTATCATCTCAGCAAACTGCAGACGGCGGCCAAGGAGTCGCGCCCCATCACATGTCAGATGTTAACGTGCAGACACAAGGATCCATCTCGTCGCATGCGGTGACAGATGTCGGCAGCCGTTATAATGTGGGGGGAGCTCTCACCGCTCACGGCAGCCAAGCAGTCTCGCAGTCAGTCAACAGACATGGGACCGCTACTCAGTCTGATGTGAGTAGCTTACTACAATCACATGTTTTTTACGCTAATGTTTACATGGTTTTTCTATATGTTATGCTAATGTATACATTGTATTAATTCTTACAGAATGATTTTCGCAAAGTGGACTCAGCCTTCAGATCGAGAATCGCTACATATGCAGCAACCAATATCCCGCAAGCGGACCTGGAGAGCGGCCTAGCAGCCTACAAACCCAAGATGGAGGCACTGGTGAGGGACTCTATCCAACAATTTAAGTCTGTAAAATTCAATATTTTTGTGGAATGTGGTTTTGAGAACTTGGAAGGAAAATCCACTCTGCGTAATTTCAAATCAAAAAACGAGGTAGCTGTTGTCACAACCAACCTATCAGAACTGCTAGATAAACAAATAGAGAAAATTCAACAGGAATATCAAGACGTAGCTTTGAGAGGGTCTGGGTTCATGTTCAAATCCATCCATAAAATTGAATTACGCGTCAACCATTATAAACCTTTTGCAGGTAGGAAATTCATGCTCCTACCCGAACGATTTAGGCATTTAAAATCTCTAGTGAACATTGACAACCATGACGATTATTGTTTCAAGTACTGCATCTTGGCAAAATTTATAGAGGTAGGTAATGACTTATGGGCTAGCTATCTCGGGAACCAAGAATTATCTGACAGATACGACTGGAGCTGTGTAAAATTCCCGGTAGCATTACACGACATCGACAAGTTTTCAAAAATGAATAACATATCGATCAATGTGTTTGGTTTAGACGAGCGGGATGAAGTTGTACCAATCAAAATTGCTGATAAGGAGTTGGACGACCATAGAGACTTGCTCTTTGTCTGCGATGAAGTAAACTCGCATTATGTCTTAATTTCTGATTTCGACGCATTCATTAGGCCTTTTGTAACATCTCACAAAACTCAAGTCAGAGTGTGCAAACGATGTTTTACGCACTTCCAGTCGTATGAAGGTGAGTCAGCCGACCAGAGACTTGAGGCTCATTTGGCTGTATGTAATTCCTTCTCACCCGTCAGGTGTGAATTTCCTAAACGTCTGGAAGTAAGTTTCACTAAGCATGAGTATTCGCAGAAGATTAGGTTTGTGATCTATGCGGATTTTGAGTGCTTATTGGAGCCTATTGCCGGATGTCAAAATGAGCCTGCAAGTTCCTGGACTCAAAGTTATCAAAAACATACACCTTTCAGTTACGCCTATTTTATTAAGGACTTGGAAGGTGAACATTCGAATCTACGGTTGTATAGAGGACCCGAAGCAGGAGCCCATTTTATGAGTTCTCTTGTAAAAGACATAAAGTCCATAGATGCCATTTTAAACTGTGAAATAAAACCCATGATCCCTCTCACGGCAGAACAGAACAACCAGTATATGACCAGCACCATCTGCCACATTTGTAAGCATGGTAATTTCACCGAAGTGAACTATAAAGTCAGGGACCACTGTCATGTCAGCGGGCGATTCAGAGGGGCCGCTCACAGGAACTGTAATCTAAATTACAGAAATCAGACATTCGTCCCTGTCGTGTTGCATAACCTCTCTAATTACGATGCTCATTTCATTGTGAAAGAGTTAGGCTTTGACAAGAATAGAATTAACGTCATTTGCAACTCCCAAGAGAAATATGTATCGTTTTCTAAATTTATTCCCTCCTCTTATTTGAAGCGGGGAGGTATGGAACTAAGATTTATAGATTCGTTTCGCTTCATGGCCAGTAGCTTGGAGAAGCTAGCGGACAATCTACCCAAGCAGAAATTTATAGAAACCAGAAATTCGTTTGGCGACAAAACCGATTTGGTATGTCGAAAGGGGGTCTTCCCCTACGACTATGTGTCGTCCTACGAAGTTCTAGATGAGTCAAAATTACCGCCTAAAGAGGCGTTTTACAACAAACTCAGCAATGCGGGTGTCTCAGATCGAGACTACTCTCATGCTGTTAATGTCTGGAATTCGTTTTCGGTCAAGTCTTTAGGGGAATATTCAGACTTATATTTGAAATCTGATGTCTTGATCTTAACAGACGTTTTTGAGAATTTTAGGCAAATGTGCCATGATACATATGGGCTAGATTGTCTCTACTATTCGACTGCTCCCGGATTCGCTTATGCATCCATGCTAAAGTTCACAGAGGTAAAATTACAGCTGTTGACCGATATGGACATGGTGCAGATGTTTGAGCGTGGAATAAGAGGTGGAATTTGTCAGTGTGTAACGAGACACGCTGTGGCAAATATCCCTTGTTCCGCCGACTACGATGCCTCAAAGTCGAGCTCTCACCTTTACTACGTCGACGCCAATAACCTTTATGGTTACGCTATGTCTCAAGCGTTGCCTACTGGTAATTTTCGTTGGCTCGAGAAAGATGAGATAGCGTCCTTTGACGTCATGTCCATACCGACCAATTCTAAATTGGGATATGTCCTTGAGGTAGACATTGAGTATCCAGATCACCTCCACGACGCTCACACTGATCTACCCTTTTGTGCAGAAATGAAGTGTCCTCCGGGTAGTAAAAACAAAAAGCTTTTGACAACTCTTGAAACTAAACAAAATTATGTCATTCACTATTCCGTGCTTAAACAAGCATTACAACACGGATTGAGGTTATCCAAGATCCATAGAATTATTGAATTTCAACAAAGCTGCTGGTTGAAACCTTACATTGACTTTAATACGGCCAAGCGTAGGGCTGCAGCCAACAACTTTGAAAAAGACTTTTTTAAACTGATGAATAACGCAGTTTTTGGCAAGACAATGGAAAATGTACGAAAGAGGATAAATTTCAGGCTTGTTTCAGATCAAAATTTAATGAGAAAGCTGGTGGCTAAGTCAAACTTTTTAGATAGGACCATATTCAGCGAAAACTTGGTCGGTGTCCACCTTGCTAAAACTAGCTTGGTGTTTGACAAAGCAATCTATGTTGGTATGTCCATTTTGGAAATTTCGAAAACAAGGATGTACGACTTTCACTATGATACCATGCGAAAGTATTTCGAAAACAAAATTAAGCTCACATATATGGATACTGATAGTTTCGTCTATAAGATCGAGACGGATGACCTCTTCCGTGACATGATGCATTTCCGAGATGAGCTGGATACTAGCGTCTACCCACCCGAACATCCCTTGTATTCCCCCCAAAACAAGGCGGTGGTGGGTAAATTCAAGGATGAAGGTGCTGGTCATACTATAACTGAGTTTGTAGGCCTGCGAGCAAAAATGTACGCCATAAGGTTTAACGATATGGACATAAAGAAATTGAAAGGCATTAGGAAAAATGTTATTGACAAAGATGTCAACTTTGAAGATTATGTTGGCTGTCTTCAGAGCGGACAATCAACATTCTCGGTAAATAGATCCATCAGATCGTTTAAACATAACGTGTTCTCGATTGCTATGAACAAAGTCACTTTATCTAGCAACGATGACAAGCGTTACATTTTACCCAACGGCGTAGATACTCTTGCTCACGGGCATTACAAAATCAGGGATGCTGAGGGACCCCCAGCTAAAAGATGTAAAGTGTAAAAATGTATATAGTGTCAGAGTCTTGTATGTAAATAAAAATGTATTATGCTATGTATCCTGTGTGTCTTGTGTATGTAAATAAAAATGTATTATGCTTTGTGTCTTGTGTATGTAAATAAAAATGTATTATGCTATGTATCCTATGTATTATGCTTTGTGTCTTGTGTATAATGCTATGTGTTGTAAGGCAAAGGAATGGAAAAAATGAATTATGCTGTATGTTGTAAGGTAAAGGAATGGAAATAAAAACACATGACTATACTTGAGTCTTTAATGAAGTAAAAAAATACAAGTGTTCCTTCCTCCTCCTGCTCCACCACTCCACTGTTAAGACTCTGTTCATTCTATATAATTTCTATCCCTCAATTCCATTATGATTTCATGTATTTCCTTGTTGTGATGTAGTGTGGCAGCAGACGAGGACATGAGAAGCTTTAGTCTGTCAACGAGCTGGTTGGGGTCGAAGTCTATTTTGTGATTCGCATGTAAGTCCTTCCACATGCCTCCACGGTGTGACAAAACCTCATCGGAGGAGTCCTCCTCTTCCGAAAATGAGTTTGAATATTGTTCCTCCTCTTCTTCTTCCAGAAATAATTTTTTATTAACATGACACGTATTGATGGGGTCAGCCTGCTGATGAGTGTTCGTATCCGAGAGAAGATATCGATTGGAGATGAATTTCTGTCTGTCTTGACAAATTGGGCACTTGGATAAATAAAGAGAAATCATAGCCTTTGTAACGTTTGCAAATTTTCTGGATAGTTCATTATACATTTTATCGCGACCACCATGTCCTATTGCCGCATGAGCGGTATCAATAACGTCGTATATGTCATCAACCGAAAGGTAATATTTTCTATCGTTTTTTGCAACAAGTTTCCTAATTCCTCCTATTTCTACCACATCAAATCTTTTCAATCTTCTTTTTTGTGTAGCCGTCTTCTTTTGTGATTCTTTAGCAGTATCTACCTCCCGCATGAGTGATAAGTAATTTTCCTTTGTTAGAACCTTAAAACGAGTAGATTTTTCACTCTCAGTTCTTAAAAGCTCCCCCACGAAACTCTCTCTCGCCTTTTTACAACTCTCATCCATGATATCGTGAAACGTAGAATGATACCCAGGGATGATGACTTTACTCTACGCCGGTCTATTCTGGACTGGTGTAAAACTTGTCTGGGCTCACTTATTTATAGGTAAAATTAATCTGGACCGGTTAATATGAGTCTGTAGCTGGTCAATATCGATCTTGACCAGTCAAGATCGATCTTGACCGGTCAAGATCGATCTGGACTGGTCACTGCTGTTTAACAGTTTCGAATGGGTCTAGGTCTCGGTCTTATGTATTTACCGTATCGTGCTAGAACTAACAAAAAAATATAATTTTTAATCACATCTTACACCTCACAACTCACTGACAGCTGGTAGGTCTAGGTCTCGCAAGACATCAAGAACTTCTGCGATGCGTAAAGGAGCACAGTCTTGGAGTGGTCTTGATATGGCAGTCATGATCTTGGATCTAAAGGGTTAGTTGATTTTTTTAGGTTTGCATCTTGTTATATTACCACAAACAATTCAGAGGTGGTTTTGTACACCTCATGTTTCTGTGAAATTATATTGCACTCGATGAAGTATATAGCTATCGTTTTCCAACGGATGAACAATTTATACATGATGAAATGATACAAACAAAGTGGAGTGTGATGAATTTGCATGGCATTTGATGAAGGTTAAAAGATAGCTCCAATGGATATCATTAAATAAGAGCAATTTTTTTGCATATTTCGCCATTTTCAACATTTTTAGGTCATTTTTCAGCTTTTTAGGTCATTTTTCAGCATTTTAGGTCATGTTTGAGTGGGGGGTAAAGAGGAGCATTCAGAAAATAGACAACAGAATCTCCGTTCATTTTTAATTCAGGTAAACACCTCAGATTTTCTTCTTTCTGGGGGCAATTTGATGGGCGTATCAGTTCAGAAAGATTTTTTTCGCTAAGTACTGTAGTGTGTTTTATATTGTAAAAGCATCGTCATAAGCAAATCAGTAATAATGGTACATTTATTGACCAATATTTTCACTATTTTATGGTTTATGCCATAATGCCAAATGCCCGCAGCTTTAGTACACATCCCATGCATCGTCAGATTGCATCCAAAGTTAACCGTGAACGCTGTAATCCTATAACTTCAGCGGGTTTGCGGCTTTGTGTAATCAACTCTAACACGGACAATGTTAAAAAGTTAGGAATTTTTCTCAGAATATATTAACTGTAGTTGATTGAAATTCTTACAGAACATTAGGGTTTTCATATCTATGCTTTATTGTAAGAATAATTATTATTTTTTACAGTAGTCTATTTTTCATTATAAAAAGTCATACTAATCACTTAATATCTTCTGGCTGCCTGAAAATTTCAGTTTTCTATGTTCAATAGTTTCGCGGAAAAAAAAGGTATTGAGATATGGAGCTTTAAAGAAAGATATAGGCCTATCAGTTCTACCATGGCTACCCAGTGTGTTTACTGAGTGATTTTTGTTATAGATGGAATTATTTTGTGGATATTTCGAGTAATGTTAAAATATTTAATCAATATTTTACAATAATAGGGTGTTTAAAAAGCGGAAGAATGTTACCACAATTAGACCAGAACCAGAAATGTATGTAAACACTAATGTAGGCGCTCTGAACAAAAATTAGTTTATTCAAAGGTGATTGTGAAATATTGTGGAAAATTTTTGCAGTGGTCACGATATATATAATCGATATAACACCGGGAATGCATCCTTCACGAAGCCTAGAAACAGGAAAAAAAAAAAAGGATATTTTGACCCATATTCAACCTTCTGGGTCCCCTTAAATGTATGTGGTTCAGCGCTGTAAAGAATCTTCGTGTAAGATGAAGATTGCAATGTCTCGCGTTGAATTGTATAAGACTAGGAGATGATAAAAAATTAAGAGTATAATAATTATTTATTAACACTTGCACGCGAATCATTCATAAACTAAGCCATGAAACAGCTAGAGTATATTCCACGACATGAAAGCGAAAACTATATCAGATTCGAATATGCAGTTCCAAAGAACCTGAGAACACTGTTTCTCAGCTGTTTATTGACATGAATATGATGTGAATTTTATTTTACCAATTCAGCGTAATTTTAAGAAATCATATAATATTTCAAGGGAAGGAATGGTTTGCTTGGATTATTATTATCAGCGATATTTCAAGAGATAAAACCATCAATATTGGCGCCCTCGGCTTAGCCCGCCATTATTCATTGACTCCAGGATTTTTAAGAAAATTACACTGGTAGATTATTAAAAAATGATTGTGGTTCAGTAAGTAAAAATAAAATTAGAATATTTGTTCATTTCACTTAGGCCTTATATAATAAAGAAACGGTTTTACTATTCGTCATGAAAGCTTACAATGCGAGAGACGAACATCGCCGAGTATACCCGATGTCTCACGAAGTGAGGGTCGTTGAATTGTTGCTGACCCATCAATGCTTCACATTGGTAGATTTATGTGTAAACACAATTTTAAGTCGATTTGATATACTTCAGCCGTCTAGCCATCATGTTGGCTGGATACTCCTCCACCCATAGCCTACTGTGATTATGGCAAAAACATACAGTAAATAGCTAGACCTAGGGATGCGTTCGCTCCTCTCCGTTTGGGACAAGGGATTTTTCCTCGCCTGTGAGACAAATGTAGGCCCAGGCCGTCATTATCATCCTCGCCTTGTTCAGAGTGAGTGCATCGGAGGTGGCCCCGGCATTGTACTAAACAGTCATGCCCTTGTCTGGTGATAATCCCTCTCCCGACAGGTTGCGGACCCGTAAGGTCCGGGCGGCTTGGGTTTTTTTAAATCATAAAAGTGAGAGGTAAAAAATAGAAATTAATCAGGAATTTATCTTTCTGCACAACGCAAATTACCTTGCAGACAGAGAATATCTTTCAACTTACACAACGAAATTACATAATGACAGGAAAAAATTAAAATAATCAGTAGTAAAAACCATTAAGGGAAACCTATATGAACTATCTGCTGACTATAAGAAAAGAGTTTAGAAAAAATTCTCATAATTTTATATTTATTAAGTCTGCATGAAATCATGCAAAGCCACCTGTCTAGTTTTAAAAAATGATGATGTCCCTTAGAGGCCAAAGATTTTTGAAATCCTTTCTGGCAACATTCCTAGGCTGTATGGTTTTTTTTGAGAAGACTGTGAACAGTCAGTCGGTGAAGAAGATGGTGTGGGGGGAGTTATATTTAAAGACTGCCCTATGAATCCAGACAACTGTTACAGTGACAACTGTTACAGTTACGTCATACCGCTGTGTCTTAATGAAACTGCATGTAGTCTGGTGCATGATTTATAAAAAATAACACAGTCACATATGTAAGGCAAATTTCATCTTAATTCTCGTATAAGCTTTGAAAAAACCCTACTGCTATGATATAATCATACGTAGCATGTGGATATTCACGGCAATAGGCATTAGGCATATCTTTTTTGTGTGGATCTCTCGTTTATATTGTCAAGCAATAAAGAAATTTTCAACCTTCACCGAGGAGGATTATTATGGTCAAACGTTGTTCAATTTAACTCACTATACAGGGGTATTCTGAGGTCTCTTTTACCTATCTAATCATGGCATGTAGTCCACGTGATTTAGGTGTTAACTATTATGCTTTTGAAATAATTATCTCGGGTACATGCTATCTTAAAATAATATAAGGATGTGTTTGTCTGTCTGTCCGCGATGCCCAGCGAAATCTACTGAACGCAGAGATCTGAAATTTTAAACATAGATGGGCTGGAAATGCACCGCGAAGCTGGATTTTTAATTTTAGCTTTCGTTCGCGAGTTGTGAGTATAGCGTTTTCGTAACATAAGTTTTCACAATGTCAAAATCAATTACAGTAGGCTTTGTCTATTTTTGGACATAATAACTATCGCGATCGCTTGAATGTTGTAAGCCTACGCTGGTCTATCCATTTGTTTATAATGTCAAGGCACAAAGAAATTTTCAACCTAATCGCGAAGAGGATTATATGGTCAAACGTTGTTTTATTTGCGCATCTTAAAGCTGTGATGATTTGAAACATTGCAAGATGTTAAGACCTAATCAACCCTGACTTAACATAACAACACAATGAAAATATGCCGCAATTTTACAAAAACAGTAAATATATATTTCTAAACAAGATATGTGGTAGCTAGCTAAAATATTTATTAAAAAAAATATATCGAAAATATATTTCTTTATGTGATATACAACTCAGTATTTTGAAACCGAAGGTCCCAACCGGAACTTTGACAATGTCCTGAAGTAATAGCAAAAAATATGTATTTACCTAAAAAGTCTGAACCCTATACAACCATTGTCTCATTGATCGTTAAATCACAACCTTTATGAAATTGAATGAAACTATCATTTAGAATGAAAGTTCATGAGATGCAGATGTTGTTTAATGACAGACAGAATGTTGACTGCAAAATTATAAAAAAAAGTATACTCGTGCCAAGTACATCTCTAGTGCTATGAGACGTAGTGCAATGGCTGCGTGATCACAACAGCTGCAAGCAGATATGAATGGATTACTCATCCCCCCAGCTTTCAGCAGTTCATGTTAAGATAAACACCAAATTATTATTTTCAATCTGTACTAGATTTAATTTGATTGTCAATTCAGCGTGGAAGAATCCTCACAGCCTCCTGTAAAAAATAGAAAGAACATGCTTTTGGACTATGACGTATTGTTGGATTTATGGGAGTATGGGTTTTTGGATGAGGATATAACCGACCTTTTTCATTCATAAAAAATGGAAGAGCTCGATTTTTAAATAATTTTTACACAAGTATTCATTTATATCAAAATTTATTTTTTAATTTACAATGGTGAGCGCATCATTCATATCGTTTACCCACTGCTGGACTCTGGCCGCCCTGAATAGATCTTCTTTATTCTGAAAACACAGGAAAAAAACAAAAAACGTATAAGAATGATGTAATAACATGGATTGAAGTCGAATGAAATTTAACTGTATGACTATACGAATGTTATAATCAGGGGCTGGATTCTGATGACCTAAAATTGTTTGAAAAATGACCCTAAAATGACTTAATAATTATAAAAAATGATCTAAAAACTGATATTTTATTTATAAAAATTATTATACACTCAAAGCTATAGACTAGTTTGTGCATAATTGTAAAAACTGTAATGTTGTGAATGTTCTTCTCTCACGGAAATTTATACTGGCACTGAGGCAAAATTCGGCACTATCTATTGAGGTCTGCCGGATTATATTGTTTTTTTTATTGAGGGCAAACAGTAGTTTGCACTCTCAGATCCAAGCAGGTGGCAGACTCTGGTGTCAAGTCAATCTAATAACAATAGTAATATAATACAAAATTTTGACGTTTCTTTGATTCTCACTTCCGACTGAGACATGACAACACTTTTCCTTCTTGCATTAAACAGACAACACTTCAACGACACCACCACTAGCGACGAAAAAAAAAGTTAATACACACAATGTAAATGCATGAAACTGACTAAATAAGGAGGCAAATGACAAAATAATGACCTAAAATTGAAATAAATGCCCTAAAAATGGCCTAAAATGACAAAAAAGACCTAATAAAAATGCATTTCTATAATCTAGAGGCCATTATTTTTCTACAAGTTGATGCAGCATCAATAAAAAGATGACATGTCATTAGAATCCGGGCCCTGATTCACAATAACGTGGGATGAAATCGCTTAAAATGGTGATTGAACATTCACACGAATGTTATAATAAAAATGAAGTACATACCTTTTGACATTGGGCGACGAACTTTGTGCACTCCCTAGTGCAGCTACGCCCCCAGGCCTCGATGGAGGGCGGCAGAGAGCTGGGGTTTGTACAAATGGTGACGTGGTGGTCACCGTTGCACGTCTCTAGATGATTCTGAGTGGGGTGCGTCTCTTCATCATCGATGAAATCCTTGTCACCCCTACCACAGGGGTGAACTAGCACGAACCCCTCCCGGCGATGGTCCGTGCTGAATATTAGGTTGTAGCATTCGGGGTGCGGCTGCAACCTTACTACATTACCCAACATATCGTAGACTGTAATAACTGATGGTGTTGTTGCCATTGTTGAACAGTGATAAATCGGCCCGTGCCGTGGAAAAATCTGCATTATATAAGGAATCAGTTTACCACACGCTAAGATTCGCACAAATAACCACCAGCTGCATCATTTACGCTTGCGAATAATGTTTTGACTTCACAGGTGGGGGGTATGCCATCAACACATGCAGAACGTTAACATGCCATCGCGTATCTCAGAGCTTCACCATCTAGGTCTGATAACAAAAAATGGACACGTATTTCAGCTTTCAACTATTTCATCTGTATCGGTCGTATTCTCCACCGACTCCTAAGTAGCGAGGTTTATCCTTCCATTGCTTGAGACGATGACGGCCAGACATGAAGTGGGGGAAAATATTATTATTTAAAATACATAACAGATGCAGGATTCGAACCTGAGGTGTGGATAACGAGCCGACTTGGGCTGAATATTATATCACATGTGTGGCAACAGCGATACATGTGTTGAGCCCTGGTGTATACCTGAGTATACCACGGTTATAACGAAAATCATTGTCATTGTTTCTCCCAGATTATAATAGCAATGTTATAATTTAGGATACGGCGATGCATGGGTCACACATTATTCTCAGATTACTGAGTAAGAATAAATTAGACTAGTTTCTATTGGTTGTTGATGAGGTCATAATTATGTCATTATTTTCCGTTTGCTTAACGCAAGATTTAAGCTTTTATTGAATTAAGTCAATTCAGTAATATTTATGCAAATAATAGACGATTCGCATACAAGAAAGGCATATAGTACTTTCTTATGTTATTTTGTTAAACCCGAGGTTTGGGTGTGGCAAGGATGGTTATATAAACCCGACCGAAACAGGCCTCAGTCTCTTTACTTTCCATGACGTCGCAAGACGTCGGAAGCCATGAAGATGAGGATGGATGTGAAGAACTCCGTAAAATGCGAGTTCAAGGAAACATATTCACTTATTGACTTTTAGAATAAATATGTAAATTAATTTACGAGTGTTTTCTTACGAGAGTATAAGATCCTGATCAATCCGATTAATAGTTTTATTTAAGTTAAATAATTAAAAGAGTAAAATTATAATTGTTGATGTTAGAAATAATATTTATTTCAGAAACGAATGAATGGTAATTAAATAAGAAGATAACGAGCGTAGCAACATGCAACATGTGTTCCGCAATAACACATCTGTCGCATGACCTCACGGTGTATTTATTACTGTATGCAATGTGAGACGCAAAGCTGCGGTCCATGTCTGCATCCACACTAAGACAAGCAAATATTATATCATCACAAATATTTAGTCAGTAACATTGACACACATGCATATGTAAGACGATGGCATTCATGCTGGGACCCCCACGCGCTGTGAGCTGAGTTAATTTCGTACGCATAGATGCGGCTCTGCCGTGCGAGACAGCAGACAGCATGCGGTGAGCCGGGCTATTCTCGTACGCGCAGCTGCATCACGTCTGGAACACCGCTAAGACATGCAAGCCTGCAATAATATTACAAACTCGCAAATATTACCAATAAATAAACACTTAGGCCTTTGTTCTACACACACAGGCGGAGCAAAAGGCGCTAGCACCCAGATTGATAAAAGAACTATGTGCGATAAGGGCGCAAGCTCATAATTACCAATATTCCCAATATTACCAATAATTAATCACTTAGGCCGTTGTTCTACACACACAGGCGGAGCAAAGGGCGCTAGCATCCAGAGCTATGATCAAACACCCAGGTGACCAAAGGGCAGTGGGTGGGGACTGGCTGACCTGGGGGGCCGGTAGTTGAGGACCCCACTCCGCATCCCACCTTCCCCTACGCATCCAACCCACCTTCCCCTACGCATCCCACCGCACCGCATCCTGTATGGCGGGGTCTGCCCCTGTATTGCGGGTTGCATTCACCATCCCACCGTAGGGGTCGTCCCCAATACATAACTACTATTGGGTCATAAGGGATTATAAAATACTCCTCAAATAGTTCAAGAAATTGGATGGAATAAAGGACATGAAGAGAGTAATTTTGAAGAAAAAACTATGAATCGTCACAGTAAAGACGTATAATTGTGTAGTATGTATGTATAGTTGTGATTACCCTTCAAAACAATTCACAAAATTACTGAAACGAGGGACAAGTATGGAGAAGGTGTCTGAACCTCCTGTAGCTGACAAAATGAGAGCTTTGTCAGATGCAGAAAAAAGACATAGATGAACTTCTGAAAGCAAAATTTGGTGATAACTGAAGAGAGTTTGACAGTTTGCAATTGTATAACGTAGTTCTAAATTTTTATGCAGCACCTCAAAATGGCTATCCTGAGGATTTAGACTGTCTGCACGAGGAAACGGTACTTGAAAGACTGTGATGTTGGAATAGCTCTGTTGTAAAATTCAAATTGTTTCTTCTGTGCGCATGTAAAGAGCGTAAATTTTATCTTCAAAAGCGTGCACTTATTGTGTTAACAAGTGATTAAGGTTAGCTGTGTTATTAATACTAATTTTTCTGCAATATATGCAATTAATGGCAATGATTTAGAAACATATTTTCTTTCGAATCCAGCTGATGTTTGACCTCCTGTCTACTTTTTACTGTCTAATCGGTTCAGAACGTATTACGTCCAGTGAATCGGTTCAAAACGTATTATGTGTAAAATTAAAACTAAAATATAATGCTCGTTAATTGAAAACCAATTTCAGTTTTTGAGAATTCTAAAACATTACCTTAATATCTAAAATTTCACGTCTTAATTTTGCAGATATACTTCCTGGTCAGGGAGTAAATCGTTTTTCCTCTTTCCTGAAAAATGTTATCTTGTGCACTTAATACGTTTTGAAACGATGCTCCTCAAAAATGCTTCTTCGATCCGATAAGCACATTGTAGTTTTTTTGGACTTTAATCTTTCCAGATTCTCCAGATTCTCTTTTTATCATAAAATCTTTACTTCCTGGGCACATCCACCTTATATGATCAAGATTAGAAAAGGCTTGTACAGTTTGATGACCTACTGATTGAGGATTTTGAGTTTTGTCTGTAATTGGAGTTAAATCCTCACACTGACGTTCTGCTGTTGTTTTTCCCATGGTCACTGAAAAAATTGATACTCCAAATAATCCAATAACATATTACAGACATAATTTTCTGTGCCTAATAAAGTTCCAGTATGCTTATTATTCTTATTTTAGTATTATATACCTTTATTCAGCTTACACTAACTAAGTTCAGGTTAAGTACGGTTTGTTAGTAAAAGGCTCAGTATGCGAAACAGGTTAAGTAATTCCGTCACGGCCCTAAATATTGATTTAAATGTAATCTTGTGAAACAAATGATATGGTCTGGTTATAAAGCAGGAAAAATTAGCATTGCATACAAATTTTCTTCCACCTACTGCCATTACTTTAGTAGAAACAGAGAAAAATGTCCGTTTTTGTGAAGGAATTACATCCCTGATGCACAGGAACTTCTAATATTAATTAATGTATATAAAAAATGTTTAAAATACATGTATAAATGCATTTAAATAATCTTAATGGATACCAGATATTAATTCTGTGATTAATTGTTAAGTTTCTTACCTTTATTTGAAAGAAAATTATAAATGACAATGGTGGAAAAATTCAGTCACATAGTTGGTGCAAAAGAGGTTCTTTTTGCATGTGCTGCCAACCGCACTACATGACATATATCTTAAAAACATTCCCGTGAAATATAGTCCTTCCCCTACATGAATATGGTTTTATTTTCTAATTGCATTCATTTTTAGAAATCCATGTCCTGGTTGACTTTTTTCTGGAATGGCCCATTACTATAATATATGTAGAGTGTAACTAGAAGGTAGGTGGACACGTTGGGATGACATCATTTGCATATAAAGGGGGAAATTATGTTAAATGAAAAATGTCTTATATCCTTGGTGCAGCCCGTTTCCACATCTGCACTGCTTAGAAGTATACTCGACAACAGAACTGTGGATAACAGAACATCAAATGAAAAGTTTAAATGTCCCCTTTTAGCGCGAATACATCCGTCAACCGGTGGGAACGTATGGAAAAAAAATTACCAGTCCTGTTGGAACATATGCCATTATGAATATGACGAGACATGTACTTCATGCACGATGGAGCTCCTGCTCATTTAAACCTCTCTGTTCGTCAATTTCTCAATAGATGGGTCCCTGATAAATGGGTAGAAAGAGAATTAATTCCTTGGCCTCCACGCTCGCCTGACCTCAGGCTTACGATATGGTGTGTGTTTTATTAGAAATACCATTTTCACGCTGGAAATACGAAGATAAGAAAGAAGTTTTAAATTTTACAAGCATGTGTATATATATTTTTTTCTTTCCTACTAGCTCTTCACCTAACTTCCCAGCCTTGAGCAGCCACTGTTGTATAGCACAGTTATCTTCCCTAATATGAACATTGTAATGAGAAATTCACTTCAATAACTACAAGTAATTCAAAACAGAGCGATTAAACATGTTTCTGGAATCAAGTCACTTTCTGTCTCTGCAAATGCAGTCACCTATATTTCAGTAAAAATAGATTAATTAACTCCCATAGTAAGTCTGCTCCATATGATCTAAAAGCTATACTATGTACGATATGCTATAAAATTATACCCTCTGTTACCAGAAAGTGCATCATGTTGATTTTCAAAAATTTCAATCCAACACCATTATCGCATTTTTTAGGTATTTACTACAGTTAATAGGTAATATATTTCTGTAAATTCATTCAGCATTATTTGTTCATTTCAATTACTTTTTATCCAATAATGTTGTTACTTGTAGGGGAAAAGACCACTTGGAAGACTTGGACGTAGGTGGGAGAACAATATTAGGATAAATTTAATGGAAGTAGGATTTGCGAGGGATGATTGGATCTAGATAGCACAGAATAGGGTTGAATGACGGGCTCAGGTAAGCGCGGCAATGAACCTTCGGGTTCCATAAAATAGGTAATGTTCCTTTAGCTTCCTGAGGAATTTTCTATTGCCATTGAGTAAGTATTATTAATTATGTAGTATTGTAAAAAACCAATAGAGGCATGTCCTATAACACCCCTTGTATGAGCTTCGCTTTTCGGGGTTGTAAAGTCTATATAACTTAGATAAGAAATAAATGAATATTGAAAGCCGTTCTTACCATCGAAAAACGTTGCCATGGTCGTAGCCTGAAACAAAGAGAAAAATGTCTCCACTTAGATTTTTGGAGGATGATTTAAGTTGGAGTCGAAGCATGAGAATGGTAACTGGAAGTAGCCTACAATGCTTTCATTGTTGAAGCATGATAGGAATTTTATTAGAAACGGTAAGAAAGTAACATTTTTATTAAAATTAAGCAGACTTTGAATTTCCTACAACAGTGCCACAAATCGTAGAGATGTTCAGGAAGTAAATAGACAATGACACCAGTATACAGCTGACATAATATTAAACTCTCCAGAGCATAGCCGTAGGTGATTATGTAGAAATGCCATTTAATTCAGCGGCCATCATGAAATGCCAGGATTATGGGATCCTATCTAAAACACCAGACAACTGAAAAAATGTTGACAATTTTGGAGGAATTGTAATAATGTTTAGGAAAATTCGTGAGCTTACAAGCAAAATCCACTAAGTCAACAGCATTTCCATAAGACTTAGTGGATTTTGCTTGTAAACCCACGATATATTGGTCCGAAGTTTCAAAAGAAAGCATTCTGATTGGCTAACTTGAAAAAATCTCTATTTGCTATTGGTGTGAGTGAATCACTTTAATGCGAATTAAATGTATAGTATTATAACGTTTATATATACTCACCACTACATTGTCAATAACGTTCTGACCACTAAGAGAAAGGCTGCCTTCTTCATTCTGTGCCGGTTTGGTTATCTGTAAACAGTACTACATTTTTATTAGTACATTGGTGTTGACTTATATTTAAGGGAAACTAGGCCTATTTTGTATTAGAATTTACATAATTTTATTTTTATTTTATTTCAGCTGTTTTATACTCCTTTTAGCTTTGAGGCTATATCAGAAATCTATGTCTATACAGTAGGGTAGGCCATGGAACTACTGCATTGTCAATTATTGTTTCTATTGTCAGTGTATTTAACGGAGTAAATTTCAACTGATATTAATCAAATGGATATGATACAGGATGAAATAGTGAGGATGATCCATGGTATGTAAATATCCAATTCGGCATTTGCCTTTACGACTGGGGAAACCATTAAAAAAACCAATGTCTAATCGGCCGGGCTCCGGGATTTGAACCTGGGAGCTCCCGAAAGCGAGTCCAAGACGGTACCATCTCGACCACCTCGCTCGTTTACATAATATTGTTTAATCCCATCAAATGCAATAATGCTATGGAATTTCAACCCAATTCTCCCGTTAGTTTCTGTGATATAAACATAGAACTATTTTTAAGTGATGGACAAAGTCAGGATGTTAGATTTTGTTATATAGAACTGATAAAATGGACCACATTCTGCAGAAAGTAAAAAATCCACATGATTCCTGAAATGGGATACAAATGGAAGAGGAGGATTCGTTAGTTTGTTCAACATAGATAGGCCTATATAGTTCAGTAGCAATAATATAACATGAATTCCGGTATTTTTTTTTTTTTTTTTTTTTCAAAATTGCAAGGTGGGTTCCTTTCTACAGAATCTGGTCCAATTTTAAATATGTATTTGAGTTATTTGTTATTACTTTTTAATTTTTTTATTTGAATTATATTTTTATTAAATTACATGTTTTTTATTTGTCTAAATTCCACAGTTTTCTCAATTAAAACATTTAAAATGAACTATTACTTTTAAGTTTTATAAAACAGCTTCTTATATTTGCTCGTCGAGGACTCTAACCCCAAACCCCCATTGAGTTTATAAGTTTTTTTTATGAATTTACACCATAGCGGAAATGAGTCCGTGAATTTACACTGCCGTATATTACCCTTTAGTTATAATAACCGTAAAAAAGTGAACTTTTTTAAATTATCTGTCAGTTACAGGCTAAAAGCTATAAGTATGCCAAATTTCAGTTTTTTACCTTATCGCCAGTGGGCGATTGAAGGTTTTTGGGCGGTAAAAATTATTATTGTTATTTTTTTTGGAATTTCCCGTCGGTTACAGTCAAAATACCATATTGCTGCCATACTTCAAGTTTCTGGCTCATGTGGAAGTGGATAGACAATGTCAGTGAGTGAGGAATTTAGACTGTTTTAGGTGTGATAGACATCATGGTATTTCAGTAACTTTTTCCACACTCGTCATGAAAATACTATCGAAATTTGTCATGCTAATGAAATTTAACGTGTTAAGATTCCTGCCGAATTTTGTCATTTCAATTGTCCTATAAATCGCATAAAAATTTAATAAATCGTACAAAATGTGTGAAATTTAGTTGAAATCAAGAAACTTAACTCTATCTAAGGCATAAGCGATGGAGATACGACAAATAGTCATAGGAGGAAACTTGTAGATCTCTCAAAATCCATTGTGGAAATGGAATCGGTTTTATGAGGGTTGATCTTTATGCTCCACCCCTGACCCACTTCCTGTTGAGATAAAATTGTCAAAATATTCATGCAAGCAGCTTAATATCTCAAGGTAAACACTGCACTGTTTCGAGTTCTTATCTTTCTCCCTTGGGTCAGGGGATATTTTTCTTGTGAAGGATGTGTGTGTCAGTCATAAAATGGAACCTGCAGAATCTTGAGTTGAAAATCTTCTTCCACGAATATCTTCTTTGAGTTTTGGGAACAATCTGAAGTCACTAGGGGCCAGATCTGGTGAGTATGGTGGGTGTTCCACTAATTCAGAGCCTGCTTTGGCTGTAGCAGCCATGGCCACACAAGAGGTGCGACTGGGGGCATTGTCCTGGGGAAAGAGGATTCCTGCACTTAACTTCCCACGTCTCTTACTCTTTATAGAATCTCTTAATTTTAGAATTAAATTAGCATAATATGCTCCTGTGATTGTAGAATCCTTTGGTAAGTAATCAACCAGAATTACTCCCCTGCAGGTGGTTGAGTCTTGAACTTGCGGGGAGGGGGAGATCCCTTATGTTTCCACTCTTTACTTTGGAGCTTCTCGGCCACGGTGGTCTAGAGGTAGCGTGCCCGCCTCTAGATCCGCAGGGCGCGGGATCAAACCCGGCCGCGGTCGATGGATTTTTCAGGACGGAGTCCTCCGGGAGGGACTTTAAGCTGGGGGTCCCGTGTCGTACGGCACGTAAAAGAACTCCAAGCCTAAATTAGAGCCTCTGGACAAAATTTCTCGGCCCTTTCACATCCAAGAAATACTTAGTTTCCAGAGGGGGGTTGCGAGGCGATGGACTTACCACCTGTCCCTCTCCCCTCTCTCGGAAAATAAGCATATAAAAATTAGTATAGGTAATGAAACCTCCATTGGAGGCCCCTTCGCTCCACCTGGGGATTATAGGGTACCAGATACAGATACTTTGGAGCTTCGTTTCTGGGTCATAATGGTGGACCCAGGTTTCATCCATAGTCATAAATCTGTCAATAAATATTTTTGAATCTGCTCTTACATTTGTAACAGACGTTCACAAATTAACACACGCTGTGTCTTCTGTGTTGCTGTCAACATTCAAGGAACCCATCTTGCTGTCAATTTTTTCACGTCCAGTTCCATAACTAAAATATATCTAACTGTGTAATAGGAGAAGCATGTTAGCTCAACTATTTGCTTAATAGTCAGTCTGCGGTCTTGCATCACTAGATCATAGATTTTTTGACATTGTCTACAGTTGTAACGCTCACTGGTGGTTCTCCTGCATGTTGATCTTCACATGATTCCCTACCACATCTAAATTCACGACACCACCTTTTGACTATGTCATAGATACTGCACTTTTACCTAAAGTCGCACATAAATCCCGATGGATTTTTGTTAGACTCATTCCTTTTTTGTGCTAGTATTTAATAACAACTCTTTATTCTACAGGCTCCATTTTATGACTGACACACACACATCCTTCACAAGAAAAATATCCCCTGACCCAAGGGAGAAAGATAAAATCTTGAAACAGTGCAGTGTTTACTTTGAGATATGAAGCTGCTAGCATAAATATTTTCATAATTTTATCTCAACAGGAAGTGGGTCAAGGGTGGAGCTTACGGATCACCCCTCGTATGATACGGTTTAGGCCTACTGTTTAGCTACTATAAGTTTCCAAAAATTATAATAATAAATTAAAAATTCGAACTTTTTGGAGTTTTACCACCGATTACAGGCTAAAGGGTATCAGTGTGCCAAATTTCAAGTTTATGATTCATCTGGAAATGGGTAAACATTAATGTCAGTGAATTAGCCATGTGGCTGTATATTATAGTGATAAATGTTATACAAGGAGTTTAAAAGTTATAATTATAATGATTTAAATTAGTCTATAATGTTATTGCTAACCTCGCGGGAACTGAGGAATTGTAACGCCCGAGAAAATAATGAAGACTCCAATTTCATTATTTATTTATTTATATATTTTGTTAATTTTAACCCGGCTACGTGAGGCATAAGCCGTTCTCTGCCACTCACTCAGGGGAAATACATGAATTACAAGAATTATACAACTTTGTTATAAAAGTTTATACAGTGGATCTAGAAATAAAAAATGAAAAGATAAATTCAATGAAATTAATATAACTCCTGTGAGAGTTAAAATTTACCTTCTTCTTGATATCACACTTAACCAGCTAAGTGTTCCTATTTTCTAGGTTCAATAAACTGCGTTTGAGCAGTGTTATCGTTTGATAGATTGGAAATTTCAAAAACATAATTTTGAACTAGTAAACCATTACAAAATGATTGCATGCATTGGAGGCATTTAGTGTTATCAGAGATACTGCATATGTGGTATTTGTGTCAGTAAGAATGAGCCAATAAAAATGTTATGCAATGTTCAGTGCAAGCCAGCAATGGGGGAAGTGTTCCTCTATTCCAATGCAGTGAGAAAGAATTAATTGAATAAAATTTCAATTTTTAGACTACATTAGGAAAATTGAGGTATTCTTGCATCACACTATCGAGCTAAACATCGATTATTTTATCGGCTTACTAATTTAATATTATTAATATTAACAATCTCTGAAACTCATTTTAGTGAACTGATGATGAACTAATATTTCGTCTGTAAACTTGAACTGTTTACTTCTTACTTACGTGCTTTGCCAAGGTCGTAGCCTGAAACAAAGAGAAAAATTTCTCCACTTAGATTTCTGAAGGAAGATTTGAGTTGCAGGTGTGAGTACAGTTGAAGCATGAGAATGGTAAGTGGAAGTGGAAGTGCGTTCAATATTGAAGTATGATAGGAATTTTATTAAAAACGGTAAAAAAAGTGAACTTTTTGGCAAGTAACACTTTACGACCCACCCGGCTCCCCTTTCCATCGGCCTGGTCGCCTTCTCCGCCAGCCTGCCTGCGTGTCCCTTCCCTACACCTACCACGCATCATCCCGCGCGCATCTTCCCCGCTATGGCTCATGCCGGCCGCTACTAAGCGCCGGTAATACAGCTTCCTGTGTTAAGCCGCGGCTTACTCTAATGATTGCATTTACACTCTAATAATTGCAATTACCATGTCACCAGAGCCTCTTTCACATTTTAAAATATTACCCTTGCACCAAAACGGCTCTTATTAGAGCCAACATAATATTTCACATTTAAAAGGAAAATTACCCTTGCACCAACGCCAACATATTATTTCAGTAAGTTATTATAAAAAACAATATTTAACAACAAAACAGGACCCTTGGACGATAAATAATATTTCACAATTTTTAAAAGCTATTATAAAACACAAAATAAAATTTCACGAATTATAGAAAATGTCGAACAATTAAAAAATACCCTTGTACCAAAAATAATATTTCACGATCTTTCAACACCGATTTGAAAGAAGAAAAAAAATTCACAATAACAAAAGACCCTTGCACCATACATAATATTTCACAATTTTTAAAAACGGTTATGAAAAACAAAATAATATTTCACAAATTATACAAAATATGTAACAATTAAAAAATACCCTTGTACCAAACATCTCCCCATCATATTTCACGATCTTTAAACAGATAAAATAATATTTCACAATAACAAAATACCCTTGCAACACCAACAAACATAATATTTCACAAATTATAAAAAATAATAATTCACGATAAAAAAAATACAAAATGCCAAAAACCCTTGCAACAAACATAATATTTCATGCCAACAGGATATTTCACAATTTTATATATTTATAAAAAATCGACATTTACATAATTTTTCCCAATTTTAAAAAACGCCGTGTTGTGACATAAAACATGGCTTAAATGATGCAGAAAAATTCCCTTGCACCAACACTACTCTTTTCATAACAAACAAACCATCTCAAAATTAGAAAACCCGATTCTTGCGTTAACACTCGCTAACGCCAATAGATAACTAAAATATATCGGAACTTCCTTCAGTGCTCAACTGTCTCTCGTGGCGTAACGGGTAAAGCTCTTGGCTACGATGTTAAGGGTCATGCGTTCGATCCAAAATTTAATGTTAGGAATAGGTCTCGAATAGGTAGGTAGAGTGAAGAGGAGGTGAGAGGAAGAGAGGAAAGAGACGGGAAAGGAAGAGAAGAAGAGAATAAAGGAGAAATAAATTATTTTTCTCTTTCACCATTTCCATACTAGATGTCGCCACCGTCGCTACTCTCCTAGTAGTTCTAATGCCGCCGCTAGGTTTCTCCCGACTGTATTCCCACCCTAAACCCCTACTTTCCAGTCGGGTCCCGTTAAGAGAGTAGTGGTGGGGGGCTCGGGTGGGTCGTAATGTGTTATTTTCCCAAATTTTTATTAAAATGATGGGATGGCCAAAAAATATGAAAATCACGGTACTGTCCCATATAGTCAGCCTATTAAAAAGTGAAACATTTGAGTAACGATTAGCAGATGTTAAACAGACTTTAAATTTCCTACAACACTGCCACCTATCGTAGAGATGTTCAGGAAGTGAATAGATAATGAGACCAATGTAAGCTATATTGCGTATACAGCTCACATAGTATTGAACTCCGGAACCCAGCCTTCGGCAATTGTGTAGAAATGTCATTTAATACAGCGGCCATCATGGGATACCAGGATTATGGGATCCTATCTACTCGTACAACACCAGACAACTGAATAATGTTGACTACTTTGGAGAAATTCTAAGAATGTTAAAGAAAATATATTGGTGCGAAGTTTCAAAATAAACCATTCTGAATGGCTGACTTGAAAAAATTCCTACTTACTATTGGTTTGAGTGAAATCACTTTAATGTGAATTAAATTTCTATAATTACAACGTTTATATACAGTACTCACCATTGTCAATAACAACATTCCGAACATTAAGATAAAGGCTGCTTTGTTCATCGTGAGCCGATTTGGTTATCTGTAAACAATACTACATTTTTATTAGTACATTGGTGTTGAATAATATTTAAGGGAAACTAGGCCTGATTTCTATTAGATTTTATATAATGTTGTTTGATCCCATCAAAAGCAATAACGCTACAAAATTTCAACCCAATTCTGCCGTTACTTTCTGTGATATAAACTTCAAAAGTATTATTAAATGAAAGACAAAATCAGAATGTTACATGTTCAATAGGTTTTGTTATATAGAACTGATACATTGGACCACATTCTGCAGAAAGGATCCAATCCAAATGATTCCTGAAATGGAATGTCATACAAATGGAGGAGGAGGGTTGAATGGGTTTGCACAACATAGTTCGATCTATGACATAGTTATAGTTCAGTAGCAACAATATACCATCTATTCCATTTTTTTAAAATTTCAAAGTGGGTTCCTTTCTTTAGAAGCTGGTCCAATTTTATATATGTATATATATTTGGGTCATTTGTTATTAATTTTCAAGATTTCCTAATTTAAACTATATTTTATTGAACTACATGTTTCTTATTTGTCTAAATTCCATTGTTTTCTCAATTAAAACATTTTAAACTGATCTCTTATTAATGTGTCATTTTTTAATTTTTATAAAACAGCTTCTTATATTTGCTCGTCGGGGACTCTGAGGTTCTTGAGAAAAACCATTTTATGAATTACCATAGCGGAAATGAGTCCGTGAATTTAGACTGCCATATATTACCCTTGTTAGGCTGGCACCCTAAACTGCTGTGCATATCCTAGGGGATCTCCAGAGATCGTTCGCGATCTACGGACCTACTACTATATTACCCTTTAGCCAAAATAACTTAAAAAGTGAACTTTTTGGAATTATCTTGTCAGTTACAGGCTAAAAAGTATAAGTCTATCAAGTTTTAGTTTTCTAGCTCATGTGGAAGTGGGTAGATAGTGTCAGTGAGACTGTTCTAGTTGTGATGGACGTCATGGCATTTTAGTAACTTTCTCCACACTTATAAGGAAGATAGAATCACGAAAATTGGCATCCTAATGACAATTTAACGTGTTAAGATTTCTGTCAAATTTTGTTATTTTAGCTGCCTTATAAATCCGTTAAAAATTACATAATGTGTAGAAAATATATGAAAATTACTTGAAATCAAGAAATCTAACTCTATCTAACGCATAAGCGATGGAGATACGACAAATGGTCATAAGAGGAAACTTGTAGATCTCTCAAATTCCTTTAATGGAAGTGGAATCGGTTTTATGATACGACTTACTGTTTACTTACTGTTTAGCTACTATTAATTTCAAAAAAGAAGGATAATAAAAAATAAAAAATTCGTACTTTTTGGAGTTTTACCACCGGCTACAGGCTACAAACTATAAGTGTGACAAATTTTAAGTTAATTATTCATCTGGAAGGGGGAAAACATTAATGTCAGTGAGTTAGCAATGTGGCTTTATATCGTAGTGATTAATGTTATATAAGGAGTTTAAAAGTTATTTAAGGATTTAAATTCGACTGTAATGTTATTGCTAACCTCGCGGGAACTGAGGAATTATAACGCCCGAGAAATTAATGAAGTACGCAAGATGACTTCAATTTCATTATTTATTTATTTGTATATTTTGTTCATTTTAACCCGGCTACGTGAGGCATAAGCCGTTCTCTGCCACTCACTCAGGGGAAATACATGAATTACAAGAATTATACAGCTTTGTTATAAAAGTTTATACAGTGGAAGTAGAAATAAAAAATGAAAATATAAAGTCAATGAAATTAATATAAAAGTTTCGATAAACTGTGAGTGCTAAAACGCTAATTTACCTTCTTCTTGATATCACACTTAACCAGCTAAGTGTTTCTATTTTCTAACTCCAATAATCTGCGCTTGAGCAATGTTATCGTCAGATTTCAAAAACTTGATTGTGAACTAGTAAATCATTAAAAAAATGGTTGCAAAAATGTTCATCCCAAGTTTACTTTTAGCCTTGTGTGAGGAGGATGTAATACGTAGTACACTTACCAAATCTAGCGTCTGGCTCAAGCACGATGTTGCTCGTTGCTTTAAAGATCGGGGTATATAAAGGTAGGATATGTAATCAAACATTTCAAAACATGCGTTGGAGGCATTTATGTTATCACAGATAGTGTATGTGTGGTATTTGCGTCAGTAAGAATGAGGCAATACAAATGTTATGCAATATTCAGTGCAAGCCAGCTATGGGGGAAGAGTTCCTGTCTTTGCCAATGCAGTGAGAAAAAATTAATTACACCGAATCTGAATAAAATTTCAAATTCTAGACTACATTAAGTAAATGTAGGTATTCTTGCATCACACTATCGAGTTAAAGACTATACATTTTAGCACAGTCCTGTTAAAATACTTAAACAATAGTGTTAAATGTACCGGAATTTAATTGAATCATTTTCAGAGCTTTTGTATTTCTATTATCGGATTATTAATTTAATATTATTAATATTAACAATCTCTGAAGCTCGTTCTGAAATTTCATTTTAGTAAACTGATGATGAACTAATATTTTATCTGTAAACTTGAACTGTTTACTTTGGGAATGCAATAACTTCGTAATATTTACTAATGTGCTGTGTATTCTTAACATTCAATGACTTTGTTTCGTGGAATAATTACCTTACTACGTTAAAAAATCCACTGCAAACAACTTTGGTGGCGATCACTTTGAAAATACTCTTTTTGCTCAGAATAATCGAATATGATTACTGAATATAGAACAGTGTGATAAAATTTAAAAAAAAAAAATATATATATGTTCATCATTAAGCCTTTTTAAAAGTTAAATTTCTCACGGTGGTTTCAAAATGCGTTGTCGACTCCTTTCCTTATGTTGGCTGCCATGCACCAAAAAATCAATAAATTCTGTCTGCGCATTCGCTAGTTTATATGTGACTCTAGATGGAAGGGGAACTCGAGGCTATAGTATGGCTGCATGGTACGTTATTCATTAGAATATGTCTGATTTTAATGTATTGTTTCACAATTTGAACGGTTATCTAAAGAATAGTGTATGATACACGTCATAAATGATTTTTTACTACCTGCTGCTTTTCGGACTGGCAACACGCCAAGAAATTGCATTTTAAAGACCTAGGTCGCTAAAATTGGATAGAACTGCAGTTAAAGTGGATTTAAAATGCAGTTTTATCGGCCTTGGAAAAAATGGCTTTAGCCATGGTCATAGGAGGAAACTTGTAGATCTCTCAAAATCCGTGAGGAGGATGCAATTTGTAGTACACTTACCAAATCAAGCGTCTGTCTCATGTATGATGTTGCTCGTCGTTTTAAAGATTGGGGTATGTAAAGCTAGGATATGTATTCAGACAATTCAAAACCTGCACTGGAGGCATTTGGTGTTATCAGAGATACTGCCTGTGTCGTATTTGTGTCAGTAAGAATGCGGCAATAAAAATGTTATTCAATATTCAGTGCAAGCCAGCTTTGGGGGAAGAGTTTCTGTCTATGCCAATGCAGTGAAAAAAAATTAATTATACCGAATCTGAATAAAATTCAATTTTTAGATTACATTGGGTATATGGAAGTATTCTTGTATCACACTATCGAGCTAAACACTGTATATTTTACCACAGCTGTTCGCGCAAGCTACCTGTTTTGCTAGCATTTTTATTCATGTCTAGTTAGTCTTTCTGTTCAAACGCTCCGCTATATCAATTCGCACTGATTCAGTATTTTGTGGCGGAGTGGTAAATTTTTCAGCGCCTTTTCTCCGGCAATCCATCCGGCAGGTGCATAGTTTTAGTGACCTCGTGTATAGAAGCAGCGTCATTCCAAGTTAGTCAGATTCCAGCATTCACATGAAGCAGTTGTGTGAATCGCTTCTCCAGTTTCGCGCCTTTCTTAGACAATAGCCGCAGTGGCTTTTGCTCTTAAATCGCTAATTAACACACAAAACTTTAAGTTACAAGACAGATATATAAGCATTCATGAGCCACAGATTATTGTCTCTGTTGGACACTATATGAGAATATTATAGGAGAAAAATTCCTCCGGCACTGGGACTTGAACCCAGGACCTTTGGCTATTCGCGCCAATGCTCTACCAACTGAGCTAAGCCGGAGCTCAATTCACAGCGCCAGATGGAACTTCTCTCCTATGACTGAATGCCCTAATGGTCTACCTTCTTCTTTAAGTTACAAGTTTTGTCGTGGTTACTTAATTATTTCCGAATAATTACAGTTTTTACAGCTAGGTTGATCCGTCGCCTTAGCTAGTTACTAATATTACAGTGCGTTGTGCAACAGTGAACCCAGCGAAGTAATATTATATTGCAATCCAGTTTATTATCAAGATTTCAGTGTTAAATCATCCTAAAACGGAATACAGCAATTATTACGAGTGTTTTGATATAAGAATCAACTCTGGTGTAAATTCAGAACATTTACATCCACGTGCTCAGCTTTCCCGCCAATTCAGTCCATTGGTTATTGCAAGTTATGCAATCATATTACAGTACTCTTTATTAGAAGTTGTTATTTCAGTGCATTTATTTAATCATATCGTGTGAATAAAGAATTCCATAGTTTTTTTACATGTATAAGGTTTGTTCCAATATTGCATCTGTGGACCTCTGTTCCCAGCGACCTGCGTTTAAGTCCTTCTTGCTCTCCATTGGGTGTCTGTCCTTGGAGACTGGTCCTCCTAGCTACCAAAGATTTTATTTATCATTTTCCCTTATATTTTGCTCCTATCGTTCCGGTTCCTATGCCGTTACCTCACAACAGCCCTGTTAAAATATTTTATCATTATTGTTAAACATACCGGAATTAATTAAATCGCTTAATATTATTTATTTTAACAATATCTGAAGATCGTTCTGAAGTTTTATTTTAGTAAACTGATGGTAATTGATGACTAATAATTTCTCTTTAAACTGGTACTGTTTACGTTGTGAATGCAATAACTTCGTAATATTTACTAATACGCCGTGTATTCTTAACATTCAATGACTTTGTCTCGTGGAATAATTACCCTACTACGTTAAAAAACCCACTGTAAAAACTTTGATTTCGATCGCAGGGAAAATACTCTTTTAGTTCAGAATAATCGAGTATGGTTATTGAATATAGTTAGTTTGATAAATTTTAAAAAGTGTCAGAGTTCATTTCGCCTTGTTACTAGTTAAATTTCTCACGGTGGTTTCAAAATGCGTTGTAGACTCCTTTCCTTATGTTGGCTGCCATGCATAAAAATCAATAGCTAGTTCATATGCGACACTAGATGGCAGGGTGTCTCGTGGCTCTAGTATTGCGCCATGGTTCGTAATTAATTAGAATATGTCCAATATTAATTTACCATTTAACAATATGAATATCTAAAAATAGTGAGTATATCTAAAAATATCTAAAAAATTATGAATGATGCACGTCATAGCCTAAATGATTTTTAGTACACGCTGCTTGTCGGACTGGTAACACGCCGAGAAATTGCATTTTAACGACCTAGGCCGCTACAATTGCATAGAACTGCAGTTAAAGTGCATTTAAAATGAAGTTTCATCGTTTTTGGAAACAAAATGGCATTAGACATGGTCATAGCTTCAATAGTGATAAAATGATTCATAATTCATATTTGTAACTCTTATGGTTGTTGAGTTGTATGTAGTTTTTCCCAAATTCGCTACCCTAAAAAGTGTGATATTTCAGTTCTATAATATTAATAGAAAGAGTTGAATCAAGAAATAGAAATTTTAACTGTGAGTTAGGGACATGAAAGGCTTCTTTTATGCAATTTTTCAGATTTTTTGAAGGGTACCCACCAGAGATATTTAAGCCCAAACGTAGTCAAAATCTGAAAAACGCTAATATTCGAGGCCAGTTTAGAAATAAGGGATGAATTTTTAGACCATGATTTTTTCCTCACAGACAAATCACATGTAGGTTTGAACATAACAAAAATTTGAACGTTTACAATCACTTCCTTCTCATATAAAATTTGGTCCAAAAAGTGATTTTTTTGGAAAAATTTACCCGAATTTCAAACTCATATTTTCATATGAAAAATTTTGTGTTGAAGAAAACAATAAAGTATTTCTGAAAGTATGCTTCAATAGTTACAAATTGGTTCATAATTCAAATTTCTAACTCTTATGGTTGTTGAGTTATGAAAATGTTCGTAATCAGCTATATTCGCAAAAAATGTGTTACACCAGGATTGAAAAATGGACACCCCTGGGAAACCAAGAACACAAGATTTTTTGAAAACTTGTTTTGATATCTTGAAACATGTATGAACTCATATACAAAAAATGATTTTTTTCTAAAATGGTCATGCAACCATTTTTTAAAAAATTTGGATGATTTCATATGGAATGACCCTATAATGAAAAATAGAGGGGTAGCTGGAAAATATTCCGAAGTTAATGGATTTTTACAGGTTATCTGGGGGTACTCAAGGATGTCTATCCTAAGTTTTCGACCTCGAGGACCCAGTGCTAACTTGGGGGGAGGGCAAAAACCTCAAAATTTTCGGACTTTTTACAGTTGTTTGCTTATATCTCGTAAACTAAGCATATTTTGTGCACCATAGTACAACACAAAGTTGCAGAGCATTAAATTTTCTAAAATTTGATAGATAAAACGAATTTGTAGACCCAATATTAACCGAGATACGGCCGATGAAACTTAGACAAACTTTCTCGAAATGTAAAAAAAATTTCCGAAAAACGAAGGTTTTGGTTTCCATGTTAATTATGTTAATCACTCATTAATATCAACATCTTTGAATATCTACGACCCCTTCCTTCACCTCTCCCCCAAACGTGAAGATGCCTCGTTTTAATGTAAGAAATGCATTTTAAGAGACCTTCTCACACTATGTAACCGATCAGTTCATATGGACTTATATAAAAAGAGGAATCAAATATAAGAAAATACATTTCACGGACAATATTTGAACTTCCCGCAACATTATCGACTACTAAAAAACTACCATTACACCTAGACTATTACAATGACCATAAAACGAATTACATGACAAGACAGAGGACATTTACACGAACTATTTGATATACAACATGACCATCTGAATCAAAAGACATTACCAGCAATTACAAATAATTAATCAAACGATTAATTATTAACACGACAACATAGAAAATTACATCATTCAACGCATAATCAAGAAAGCTATACAACTACACTTATTGCAGACAATAGTGACAATTACTTTATGAATTATTAACTAAATAAGGGAATACAATGAAGTGAAGGCGTGGCTTTTTGTCTGAAGAAGTCCACTGTCGCCAGCTATTAAAGTCAAGTTGATGGATACGTTTCTCCCCCAACCTCAACCCACTTTAACGACAAATATTTCAAACACTAGCAGACGACTTAGCTAATTTCCAATCATAAGAGACAAAGCCTACTGACTGAACCAATGGAATGGCTAGAATATTTTAACACCGAAACATATTAACACGAACAGGAGCGACCAACCAGGACTTGAAGACATCTATTCAACAGCGACGGACGTAATTTTTATAGACTAAACCGGAGTTAGAAATATACAGTGAAACAGTAACAAGTACTAATATTAATTTTATACCGACTTTTAAATAATACGGTCGAGGATAAAGATATATATATCGGAATAAGACAAGATTATAGATATTATTTTTCGTATCGAAAAGTTAAACGAATAAATACCGCCATAAGATATATAACCTAAAATTCCTGCAATAAAACGTGCAGATGTTATAAGTATAATAATATTACCTAAAGTAATTTTGGCGACGACGAAGCAAATAGATAAAGACATTACTGTATTCTTCCTCCAGACATTTTAAAAAATTAACAAATTAAGTGAAAGATTTTCGGACAAAATAAACTTACAAATATTATTCAAGTTCATTATCAATAGACTTCATTTTTACGACCTATAATCCCTTCATCTTATATCCTATTTTAGTTTTCGTCGAGCACGACCCTGAAAGAGATCTCGCTCTACCAACTGAGTTAGAAATAGCCGGACATAATATATTCAACGACCCCTACTGACAATTATACATTGGCACCCAACAGTTATAAATTAGCACCCAACATTACGAACAGTTATAAATTGGCACCCATTTTGACGTTAATCATTTCATCACCCAACGAACAGTTATAAATTGGTCGCCCAACTCTAGGCCTATATATCCAGACCTACAAACGGTTATAAATTGGCGCTCATCTCGGTGCTAATCAAATACCCCCCCTACGAACAGTTAATAAATTGGCTCCCATCTCAGGGCAGAATTTTCGAAACGAAATAGGATATAGGAATTAGGCCAACAAAAGTCGAAAATTTTTTTGAAACGACACGGGGATAGACGAAATTTATTAACAAATTAATTCTTCGAAATAAACAGTAATAGTGTATAGACTCCATGTGGATTACCAACAACATCAACATTCACCATCAACATTCACCATAAACCCTCCACTCAACTGAAAATCTACACCCCCGCCCCCCAATTCTACAAGAGATCGACACCCCTCTTCAGCTTGTGACCTCCAGTCAGCTGATGGCCATTCCTAGGCTATTGACCGACAGACAGCTGCAACAACAGAAGGACTAGGGTATCGTTAAAATTTTTGCTTATACTTACAGAGTTCACAGAACAATCATATTTTTTCTCTTTAGTTTTTTTGTAAAAGTTTAAAATAACTTTAAATTATATCCTTTCAAGAAGGAATGATTTTTTAGATTTATATTTCAGTAATTATTTTTCAATTTCACATTTTTTTATGCGTTTACGCAATAACAAAATTAAGATGTCTGTGAAAACTGTACAAGTAATAACATGTTCAAGTGACCCAGAACCACAGCATGAATCCCTACACCCAGTGTCAAATGATGAATCTAGTTTGCAAAGCAGTGAATTAGACAATAGAAATGTCAATGTAAGTGAGAATTTAACAGCAGGTGTAACATCACAGTCAGCTGTTCCAACAGATACTATGTCTTCTAACCCTGAAATAGCCACTGTAAATGTCAATGCATTACAACAAATTATGAATGCTATAACTTCTCTGGCCAGTCAAAATACTGCGCTAACTGAAACAATTAACTCATTGCAGACTGAAAGTAACAGTCAAAACACTACGCTAACTGAAACCATTAATTCAATGCAAACTGAATTAAACAGTCAAAACACTAATCTAACTACAACCATTAATGCATTACAGACTGAATTTAACAGTCAAAACACTACGCTAACTGAAACCATTAATTCAATGCAGACTGAATTTAAAACTGAACTTAATAATCAAATGAATTCATTGCAGACCGAATTTAACAATCAAAACACTAATCTAAACACAACAATTAACTCATTGCAGACGGAATTTAATAGTAAAATGCATTCAATGCAGACCGAATGTAACAATCAAAATACTAACCTCACTACAACAATTAATTCTTTGCAGAATGAATTTAATAGTCAGAATACTACTTTAACAACAACAATAAATTCAATGCAAACCGAACTTAATGAAAACTTGAATGCAGAGCTAACATCTCAAACTAGTAATCTTACTCAGTTAATGCAAAACCATAGACAACAGGTTGCTGAAGAATTGATACAAATCGATTCCCGAGTGACCCAGGTTGGTACCCAGGTGGAAGCTGTACAGACAGAGGTTCGTACCCAGGTAGATGGAATTCGAAATCATGTAAGTGCTGTAGAAAGAGAAGTTAGGAGTAACAACACTAGATTGGTATCCCTTAATTCGGAGTTGGACAGATTGCGTCATAGGTTACGGGATCAGGAAGATCGTACAGAGAGTACAGTCTTGGTCTCTGACCGGGGCGAAATTGCGTCAACTTCATCTGCTCTCCCAGACACGCCTACTGATACACCTACCATTCCCCCTCTACCCGCAAGCTTACCAAGATCCAATAACGGATTGAACCATCACACTGCAGGTAATTCAAATCCAAATAATAATAATAATCATCAAAATTTCAACCCCAGTAATCAGATTGGATTTACCCTTAGTCAAAGCGACTTGCCTCTTCCCACGTTTGAGGACAAACAGAAGACTAACCCCGTAAGATATTTGCGCGAATTAAAGACCTTTTTCAATTTAAGAAATGTACCCGAACAGTTAAAAATGATCATGGTATCCAGGTCATTAAAAGGTAGTGCAGCTCGATGGTTCAATGTGGTTAATGATACGCTGGAATTGAATATGCAGACATTCGAAGAGTCCTTTCTTCGAGAATTCTGGTCAATATCAGATCAAGAGAGATTAAAAGGTCAGATTTTTCATGGAAGTTTTGATCGTAATAGCGGCCAAACCTATATGGAACATTTTATTTCTTTATGTGATTCAAAACAGCTGTTAACCCCTAGTATCGAAGATGAAGTCTTCATCAAAGCCCTCTGCTTACACTATCCGTTTTCAATAAAGAACAGTTTAATTGTTGCGAGCCCCAAGACAATCCCTGACATGATAGCATTGTTGAAATCCCTACAGGAATCCCCATTTCCACCACAAAAGATAAATAAATCCCAAGTTACCAACACTAATCAAGGCCTAAAAAGAAACATTAATTATGTCCAAACCAAACCCAACCAAAACGCTTTTGGATGCGAGACGCGGACAGGATCTGCCCAGTTGTGTGAGGAACACCAACAAGTAAATGAAAACGAGACTAATGTAACCCAAGAAAATAGCTCGGATAGCCCAGGACAGTTCTGGAGAAATACGCCATATCAGAGAGGAAATAGGACTTCTTATTGGAGGAGTAGAAATTTCAGATATCGCCCTTATTATTTCAACAATGGCAGGAACTACTCAAGCTACAACAACGGTTTCAGAAACAACAATTCCCAAGACCAAAACTACAATAATAATTACAATAGCAATAATTATAATGGCTATACAAATAATAACAACTTCACAGGCTCAAATCAGAACAATAGGAATAACTATGGCAGAAGACCATACAATGGAACACCCCGATGGTTCCATAGAACTCAATACAATCAAGGATTTTTCCGACCAAGTTTTCGAGGTAGAAATAACTCACGCCGTGGACTAAACCGATATGCAAATAACAATGGACAGAATAATGAAAACCAACATAACACAACTAATAACAATCATGAAAATAGCAACAATGACCACCAGTCACCACCACCGACGGTTGTTTTAAACGACTAAGGGCACCATTGGAACCTCGCAAAAGGGGCCCTGCAGTTCTAAGGAACAATAATGGAGGTACAGCTAATAAAGTCATGAAACTATCAGATAAAGCACTCAGGTCAGCACCACACTCCGTACAAGACTCTAAAGCCTACAAACAAGCTTTGTCAACAACTGTTACACAACACAAACCCACTACACTTAGTAGAAAAGGATTTTCGAATGCCGCCGTGCATGCTGTAAGTAGCATGGTGTGCCCGAGCAATTCAGGATTTTCTGGTGCAAAACATAATAAAGTTGCAGTAAATAACCTGAATGACACTAATATTGATTCTGTTAACAATAAAAAGGAAAACCACAAAACAGGACATCACAACAATGCAATGATTCACAACAAAGAAATAGTTCGTGATAAAATTGCAACTATACATGACACTGCTATAACAGACACACTTTCTAAAACTAGCAACACAACACCCCACATTCTTACAGACAACAATGCAGTGGACAACAATACTGTCATTAACAATGACTATACAACAACTGATTTTCACAACAATACAGACATGATCACGCCCACAGATATTACTGTAGGCATCTTACAACGTAGTGAATTGTCTCAAGACCCAAATAAACCCCCTACTATTGAGGTATTGATAGGTGAAAATCCCTATCAAATTACTCTCGATACCGGATCAGATGCCCAAGTAATGTCGCAAAACACATTCTTGGAGTTGCAACGAACTAGAGCAATCACACAGATTTTACCTGTATACAATATGTCTGCACTTCTAGCGGCAGGCCGAACAAGATTTAGAATACGACACCAATGTTTCGTACCTTTAAACATAGCCGGTCATACGGTGGAAGTTCTATTCCTTGTGATAACAGGATTAAATTTACCATTGATTGTAGGCAGTGAAGTTTTTAGACAGCTAGAAGCTATCATAGACTTTAGAAATGAAAATTTCAATTTTATTGGAAATGACAGGCAGGAGCTTACTGTACCGTTCCGGAGGCCAGCCCCCCTTCCATTCACAGCAGGCGACTGTAACCCAGACCTGCAGGAAGAGACGTTCTTTGTTGAGGCTGTAAATACCTACCCCCAACCCCTCATACAGCTTACACAAGACGACCATTCACAACAACCACTCACTCCACTTCTGTCTTCTCAAACAGAACATAATATACAACACTTAACTTCAGAAGTGGATGTAAATATTCAACACATTATGACGAGTTCTGAGATAGATTCGCTTATATTGGCCAAGGTAAGCGAAACTCAGGGCTTAGATACACACGCTCAGCAAACTTTATTAGGTATACTGAGAAAACATAGAGATTTGTTTACCAATAAGATTGGAAAATGTAATCTCTATACACACCAAATAAACCGACGCTCTACCACTGTAATACGACATAAACCGAGACCCATCCCATTGAGTTTAAGAGCCAAAGTAACTGCTGTGATACAAAACATGTTGGATCAGGGAATCATCGAGGACTCAATGAGCAATCATAGTAATCCCCTCTGTATAGTAATAAAGCCCTCAGGAGATATTCGCTTAACAATTGATGCTCGGACCCTCAACAATGACTGCCAGGAGGACAACTATAAGCCGTTGACTTCTGATGAGTTATTATCTAGAGCAAAAGAAGGAGATTATTTCTCTTCAACCGACCTAAACTCAGCTTTTTGGCAAATCCCTTTAGACTCAGAATCACGCGATATGACCAGTTTTAATTATCAAGGACGGCATTTCAGATTTTGCCGCGTCCCGTTTGGCTGTCGCACGTCTTCAGCCGCACTGCTACGTGCGCTAGCACTAACTTTCAATTGGAGCAGCAACCCTTTCATAATCCCCTACCTCGACGACATTTTGATTGCGTCATATTCAATAGCAGATCACATGGATCACATAGACCAAACCTTAGACAAGCTAAGAACAGCAGGATTCACCCTTAATATCTCCAAGTGCCATTTCTTTCAGCGAGAGGTAAAATTTCTCGGATATATTATATCCGGGAAAGATTTCCGTATCGACGACGAAAAGGTGGCAGCCATCTTGCAAATCCCAGCCCCTAAGAATCAGAAACAATTACGATCTTTCCTTGGTGTATGCCAATATCAGGCCAGATTTGTACAAAATTATGCCCAAGAAATTTTTCCCCTAAAGCCTCTTTTGCGGAAGGCCCAGAAATGGAAATGGACAACGGAACATGATGCGGCCTTCAATAAGGTTAAGCAGCTGTTCGCGGAGTCCATCCGACTGCAAAAGCCAGACGATTCGATTCCATATTTTATAGCCACAGATGCCAGTGCCCGTGGGATCGGAAGCATTTTATTCCAGGTTAAAGACGGCGAAAAACGCCTAATAGCCACCGCAAGCAAAGGCTTGAACACCACACAGTCCAGGATGTACCCTACCGAATTGGAAGTATACGCAGTTCATGAAGCCTTAAATAAATACAAACATTACATTTATAATCGCAAAGTAACAGTATTGTGCGACCACATGAGTCTGAGTTTTATCAATCAGTGCAAACTGAGCAACTCCAGAGTATCCAGGTTTATCAGCGCCATATCCCGATATAACATAGAAATACAGCACATAAAAGGATCTGATAACAAACTTCCCGATATTCTTTCTCGTTTGCCTAGCCATCCAGGCATAGCCAGTATGGAAGGACAGGTTGAGAAAGAAGTCAAGATCATGAGAATCACTGTCAATGACAAATATAAGCTCAACAATAAATTAGCAAATTTAGGGACACTTCAGAAAGACGACGAATACCTTTCATCTATTCGGCCTAAGCTGCAGGGCATCCCCGATTCAAATTCCAATCCGGCATGCGGCCATGATAACCAGAAAACCATTGCATTACACAATAATGTGATATACAAACTATGCGGACTGGAAACCCCTACTTGGAAACCATACGTACCGAAAGCGTTGGAACATGACATAATTGCAAGCTACCACGAGAACTTAGCTCACAGCGGTACTGATCGAATGATAAATGCAATCAGTGACCATTTTTTCATTAAACAGTTAGGACGAAAAGTGAGACTGTATGTCAGTACCTGTCACTTATGTCAGACTGGAAAGAATAAAAACACCGCCTACGCCACTGAGATACATTCTGTAGAATCAACAGCACCAAATCAATTAATATGCGGAGATATATTGGGACCCCTCATACGCACTAACTTCGGTAATCAATATGTTTTTGTTTTGGTTGATGTATTCAGCAAATTAGTAGCCTTGTATCCCATAAGAGATTTATCAACAAAGATTTGCTTAATGAAGATGCAAGAATATGTCAATACGTTCGGACAGGTATCCAGTTGTCTGACAGATAACGCCTCAATTTTCGCAAGCCGGAAATGGACAGATGGCTTAAGTAGGATAGGAATCAAGACATTACATTCATCTAATTATAACCCACAAAGCAACATTTCCGAACGATATATCAAACAGGTTATATCTTATCTACGCTTACTCACACACAGACAACACAAAAATTGGTTTCGTTACTTAAAACCTATACAGGCCATATTGAATGAAACGAGACACCAGGTCACAAAAGAAATTCCTTTGGAAGTAGTAAAGCAATGTAAAGTTGGACCCCTCTTTTCAAACACCCCACCTGTTTTGAACACTTGTGAGAAATCTGACATTGAAGTGTGTCAAGCCATTCTTCAAAGGTTACAAAAGCGATGGTTGAAAAGAAAAGAAAAGCCACGCAAGAAAAGAAAGAAATGGGAACCCAAATTAGGAGACTATGTACTACTAAGACAACATGTGTTATCCAACAGACTTCAAAACAAACAACGTAAGTTTTCTTTAATCTTTAGAGGACCATTAGTAATAAATGCAAAATTTAGTACCGATACCTTTGAGTTAAAAGAAGCCAAGAAACCCCATAAAATTGTTGGCAGATATCGTAAACAATTATTGAGACCATATCATGTGATGTCACGGATTGTATGAGAATCAAAGCATACGAGGTAAATTTTGCTCTTAATCAATGAACTGGAAACGAAAAAGGACTACGAGAATGGAATGTAAAATATTTTTGCGTGAACCCTCTCAGATCTATGTTTCATTTTTACGTTAACACAACGAATGTATTAATTTAAGGTAAAACGATGAAGCCATCATTTTATAAGTAAACACTGAAAGACAATAACGATACAAGAATTACCTCATATAATGAAGTGATTTTTGCAGTGTTTCCTTGAAGACGAAGAGATGTGTGTACAGCCTTTCTTCGACTAAAATTGTATATATATTTAAGAAGTGATGTGCAGATTCCCCTCTGAATTATACTGAAGGAAATGAAACATCGATTTGACTTAGGATAATCACACTAGTATTTGATTTAAATATATAAGAAAATTTTAATTACACTTATTGAAAATATTGAATTAAGTTTTATAATTACACATTACACTTTGGTTAAAGAATTAAGATTTATAAATGAATAAGTATTTCACTATCATGCATATTCAATTTAGTATCCTCCCTACCACCTCACACCAATCAAATATAAGGTATAAAATGAAAATCAAAGAGATAAATAATGAGTTATGAAAAGTGAATTTATGAGTGTGCAAAGATTATGAATAATTAAAGGTAAGAAATGAGTCGACGATGAAAAATGAGAAAAGTATGACAAGGAAGGAATCCACTGTCAAAAGAGTGAAAAAGATCACTAATGAGAAAGAAAATAATAAAATGAAGGTAAGGCATGCACTTATAATAATCATGCTAGAAAAAGCAGATTGACATTTAAGAATGATATTATTGATTGTGTAGGAGTAAGAATGCATAAATTTGTAGTAAACTTGAACATGATATTACGAAATAAGCAAAATAAATTTATTTGAATAAAAAGGATACCTGAAGAACAGAAGAAAGAAAATAATACGTTTTTAGATTGTGTAATTAAAAAAATAAAGTGTGAAGTGTATAAGTAATCAAATCCCATTGTGTGTTAAATAAAATTTTATGTATTTAACGGTAAGTAATTAAGTGTAATTAGTAAAATTGTTTCATTAGGTGAAGAACAGTGATGTACCAGAAATGAGTTACAACCAGTCAAGATGACTATTATCAAGTAATTCAATGTAACAAAGATTTCATTTTATTAGGTGAAAAGGAAAGAGAAGCGTACTACAAGTGAGTACAATGAAGTAAAGAAAGGAAGATTATCAGCTGATTCAATGTAACAAGTGTATGATTTAACAATGTTTATATTTTAAGAATATTAATGTGAAAACTATATTTTTATTCAGTCGACGAGGAAGAACACAGATAAAAGATAACAGATAATAAATTACAAAATATTCATCATTACAAAATCAAAATAACTAATTGATATACGAACTGAACGAGAAATTTTGGATGCGAGACTAACGAAAAATTTTTAAAATTATTTATAAAACTATTTTCCAAATACCAATTACTTCATAATTTTAATAATTATAGCGTTCGGACATTTGTAACCGATCAGTTCATATGGACTTATATAAAAAGAGGAATCAAATATAAGAAAATACATTTCACGGACAATATTTGAACTTCCCGCAACATTATCGACTACTAAAAAACTACCATTACACCTAGACTATTACAATGACCATAAAACGAATTACATGACAAGACAGAGGACATTTACACGAACTATTTGATATACAACATGACCATCTGAATCAAAAGACATTACCAGCAATTACAAATAATTAATCAAACGATTAATTATTAACACGACAACATAGAAAATTACATCATTCAACGCATAATCAAGAAAGCTATACAACTACACTTATTGCAGACAATAGTGACAATTACTTTATGAATTATTAACTAAATAAGGGAATACAATGAAGTGAAGGCGTGGCTTTTTGTCTGAAGAAGTCCACTGTCGCCAGCTATTAAAGTCAAGTTGATGGATACGTTTCTCCCCCAACCTCAACCCACTTTAACGACAAATATTTCAAACACTAGCAGACGACTTAGCTAATTTCCAATCATAAGAGACAAAGCCTACTGACTGAACCAATGGAATGGCTAGAATATTTTAACACCGAAACATATTAACACGAACAGGAGCGACCAACCAGGACTTGAAGACATCTATTCAACAGCGACGGACGTAATTTTTATAGACTAAACCGGAGTTAGAAATATACAGTGAAACAGTAACAAGTACTAATATTAATTTTATACCGACTTTTAAATAATACGGTCGAGGATAAAGATATATATATCGGAATAAGACAAGATTATAGATATTATTTTTCGTATCGAAAAGTTAAACGAATAAATACCGCCATAAGATATATAACCTAAAATTCCTGCAATAAAACGTGCAGATGTTATAAGTATAATAATATTACCTAAAGTAATTTTGGCGACGACGAAGCAAATAGATAAAGACATTACTGTATTCTTCCTCCAGACATTTTAAAAAATTAACAAATTAAGTGAAAGATTTTCGGACAAAATAAACTTACAAATATTATTCAAGTTCATTATCAATAGACTTCATTTTTACGACCTATAATCCCTTCATCTTATATCCTATTTTAGTTTTCGTCGAGCACGACCCTGAAAGAGATCTCGCTCTACCAACTGAGTTAGAAATAGCCGGACATAATATATTCAACGACCCCTACTGACAATTATACATTGGCACCCAACAGTTATAAATTAGCACCCAACATTACGAACAGTTATAAATTGGCACCCATTTTGACGTTAATCATTTCATCACCCAACGAACAGTTATAAATTGGTCGCCCAACTCTAGGCCTATATATCCAGACCTACAAACGGTTATAAATTGGCGCTCATCTCGGTGCTAATCAAATACCCCCCCTACGAACAGTTATAACTAATAACCCTTTCGTTGTACATACAATGTGATGTCACCAGGGGGGGTTCCACTGACCAAGAGCCTATTGTCAATGCTGTATGATGCATTCCTTCCTATCGTGGGTGAAGACGTAGATTTTGGCACCAGAAAATGCAATGTCATTGATGGTGGGTTTCTGTTGCAAAGGGTTGTTTGGACCAAGTCAAGTGAAGGCACATTTCAGGTAGTCTGCTAAAACTACGTGGATTACGTCCATAGGCACTTCGGTAGCAACGTCATAGTGGTTTTTGATGGTTATTCTGTTGGGATATGCTAGCAAAGTACCAAAGCAGCTGAACGTTATCGGGGTTCTTTGCTGCACTCCTCAACAAAGTTTGTCTTTTCCAAGATAACTTTGATTAGCACGATTTCGCAGGCGAAATTTCTTTCCAATGCTACCAACAAGATGAACTTCATAACCATATTGAAGAGTGAAATGGAAACTAAGGGGATCCAAGTGAAGCAGGCAATAGAAGACGCCCATATAATGATTGTGGATCCTGCTGTCTTAGCTTAGCTGCTGACAAATATGATAATGCCATCATAACAGGTTACGACATAGATCTTCTGGTGCTATTCGCTGCTTTGGGTTCTTCGTAAAAGGACGTCTATTTCCAGAAGAGTGGAAAGGGTAACATCCCAAATGTGCTGTATTCATCCCACTCGTTCAAGTACGAACCACAGGATATTCTTTTCCTGCATGTGACAACACCTCAGCACCCTTTGGTATTGGAAAGAAGAAGGTGATGCAGACGTATAGCAAGACCCCTAGCTTTCAGAGATTTTTAAAAACCCCGAGGTAACTCCAACTCAAATCGCTGTTGATGGAGAGAAATTTCTTGTGAAACTGTATGGAGGGACCATCGAACTTGACAACCTCGTAGACCTGAGGTACCGCATTTTTTCCACAGTCATGGCAAAGCCGAAATGTCAACTTGCCAGACTGCCACCAACCAGAGATGCCGCCAAGTACCACTCATTCAGGATGTACTTGCAAGTCCAGGCGTGAATGGAACGCCTAGGGAATTATTTCTACGTTGGTCATAACATCTGCAATTATCTTAATTATTTATAATTATGCTCTCAATTATGATGTTTTGTAAATAAATTCATACTTCTATTACTTTAATTCTTGATTACTAATTATTTATTTTAAACTACCTGATCTTCGTTTATTGAGGTTCAAGATTATGGGTTAACAGGAATTCACAGCAGGGTGATGACCAGGCATGAAAATATGTATATAACTGCAAATCACAACAACAGGCTCTTGGTCAGCGGACCCCCCCCCCCCCCCCTCTGGTGACATCGCATTGTGTGTACAACGAAAGGTTTTTTAGTGTTAGAAGGTTTCTTAAAATACATTTCTTACATTAAAACTAGGCATCTTCACGTTTGGGGGAGGGGTGGAGGAAGGGGTCATAGGTATTCCAAGATGTTAATATTAATGAGTGATTAACATAATTAACATGGAAATGATGGGAATAAATAGTTATAGGGCCAAAACCTTCGTTTTTCGGATATTTTTTTACATTTCGAGAAAGTTTGTCTAAGTTTCATCGGCCGTATCTCGGTTAATATTGGGTCTACAAATTCGTTTTACCTATCAAATTTTAGAAAATTTAATGCTCTACAACTTTGTGTTGTACTATGGTGGACAAAATATGCTTAGTTTACGAGATATAAGCAAAAAAACTGTAAAAAGTCCGGAAATTTTGAGGTTTTTGCCCTCCCCCCAAGTTAGCACAGGCTCCTCGAGGTCGAAAACTTAGGATAGACATCCTAGAGTACCCCCAAATAACCTGTAAAAATTTCAATAAATTCGGAATATTTTCCAGGTAGAAAGTGGATACCGACTGGACTATATTGCTAACCACGCGGGAACTGAGGAATTATAACGCCCGAGGAAATAATGAAGTGCATAAGATGACTCGAATTTCATTATTTATTAAGTGCCAGTATGGTACTTTATAAGATTGCGTGTGGGGGACGAACAATGTCTGCCCGTCTGTCTGTACGCGCCATAACTCAAATACGCTTTATCGGATTTTCATGAAACTTGGTATACGCATTTATAATGTCCATGGGAAGAACCCTATTGTTATTGAACCAAATCGGTTCACCGGTACCGGCGTCAAACCCAATTTGGTGTTTATATTTAAAAGCCCCATAACTCAAATACGCTTTATCGGAATGTTATGAAACTTGGTATACACATTAATAATGTCCATGGGAAGTGTCTGTTGATATTGGACCAAGTCGGTTGGCCGGTACCGGAAAAATGCCTAATTTAGTGCATTTTTATGGTATTATATAACAAAAGGCCCCATAACTCAAATATGCTTTATCAGATTTTCATGAAACTTGGTATACGAATTTATAACGACCGTGGCAAGAAGCATATTAATTTTGGATTTAATCGCTTGACCGGTACCAGAGTAACGACTATTTAAAGGTCACATGTTTTTTAAACTTTTGTCTACCGGTATAATTTGACAGTTAACACTATTCCTTCACTTATGCTTATCAAACGACACCGTCAAACTGACTGAGTTGGCCAAATGGTAACGCCTTGGACTCGTATTCTGGAGGTCCCCGGATCAAATCCCGGAGCCGCCCGATTTGACATGGATTTATTTTTATTTTTATGTGAGTGCGCGATTGTCAAGGTATCACAAATCTGTAGTTCTGCTGACGCTGGTCGATTTTAATCTGATAAGAAAAAACTTATTTTCTGCATATCATAATTGCAATTATAATTGATTCAACAAAAACATATTGGCACTTTGTCACTTTGTTATATCAGTTTACCTGATTTTATTAAGTGCCAGTATGGTACTTTATTAGATTGTGTGTGGGGGACGAAAAATGTCAGTCATGAAACTTGGTATAGGCCTACACATTTACAATGTCCATGGGAAGATGTCTGTTGATATTGGACCAAATCGGTTGGCCGGTACCGGAATAATTTCCCAATTTAGTGCATTTTTATGGTATTATATAACAAAAGGCACCATAACTCAAATATGCTTTATGAGATTTTCATGAAACTTGGTATACTCATTTATAACGTCCATGGCAAGAAGCATATTAATTTTGGATCTAATCGCTGGACCGGTACCAGAGTAACGACTAATTAAAGGTCACATGTTTTTTTAATTTTTGTCTACCGGTATAATTTGACAGTTAACACTTTTCCTTCACTTATGCTTATCAAACGACACCGTCTAACTGACTGAGTTGGCCAAATGGTAACGCCTTGGACTCGCTTTCTGGAGGTCCCCGGATCAAATCCCGGAACTGGCCGATTTGACATGGATTTTTTAATTTTATTTTTTATTTTTATGTGAGTGCGCGATTGTCAAGGTATCACAAATCTGTAGTTCTGCTGACGCTGGTCGATTTTAATCTAATTAGAAAAACTTATTTTCTGCATATCATAATTGCAATTAGAAATGTTTCAATAAAAACATACTGACACTTTGTTATATCAGTTTACCTTATTTTATTTATAATTATATTCTGTTTTTTTTAACCCGGCGAAGTGATGCATAAGGCGTTCTCTACTTCTCACCCAGAATAATACAACTTGGTTGTAAAAGATTACACAATGGATCTAGAAATAAAAGATGAAAAGATAGAGCAAATAAAATTAATATAAAAAATTTCAAATAAATATGAGTGCTAAAATGCTAATTTGCCTATTTGCCATCTGACTTCAATAAATTGCTCTTAAGCAGTGATCATTTGATAGTTTTGGAATTCTAAAAAAATTATCTTGAACTATTAAACCATTTACAATATGATTGCACAGTGTTTATTCCTTGTTTACTTGTAGCCGTTTGTGAAAAAGAGGCTTATTTTTACCAGTTAATACGTATTACACTTACCAAATCTAGCGTCTGTCTCAATTACGATCTTGCTCGTTATTTTAAAGGTTAAGTATATAGTCTACCGTATATGATGATCTTCAGATAAGACGAGGTATAAATTTTCGTAAAATTTTTATAGTTTTAGCATATATCTGTGATGTTAAGACGATCCCTAAACCATCAACGACCTTTGAATTTATGTTTACGAAACAACTTCAAAAAGTTTTGTTTTTGTTTCAGTTTTCTAGTTGATCATAAAAATGTTGCCAACCATCGCACTATTATAATCCATAGGGTGGGTTATAGAGGTTAGGGGAAAATAACTATAGTTAGATAAAAGCTGTTGGCTACCCCTAACAAAACAAAGCTTCCTCGATCTTTTTTTTTTTTTCAAAATAGCCCCACTGAGCACAGCCGCACAAAAATGGAACAGAACGATACGCGCATTGTGCGTGAGCCATGTGATACACGTACCGGTAGGCTATATTGGAAGACATCAAGAAATACAAAAAAAAAAGTTTTTTGTGGACTATGGTGTTTGTTTTCTATTTACGAATTCCCCGGCTTACATTTGCCAGCAAATGGTATCTAACTTCTGAATATATCAAGATAATATAATCTTGACGTCGGTATACATAATTCTTAATGGTTTTAATTTATATAATTATCGGGGCTTTCTTTATGACTGAACTGTCGTCTTATCTCCATAAGTATACAGTAATAGCTAGGATATATATTCAGATAATTCAAAACATGCATTAGAAAGATTTGGTGTTATCGGAGATAATGCATGTGTGGTATTTGTATCAGTGAGAATGAGGCAATAAAAGTGTTGTGCAATATTCAGTGCAAGCCAGCTTTGGGGGAAGAGTTCCTGTCTATACCAATGCAGTGAGAAAAAATAAATTATACCGAATCTGAATAAAAATTCAATTTTTAGACTACATTAGGTAAATGGAAGTATTCTTTCATCATACTATCGAGTTAAACACTGTATATTTTGGCACAGCCATGATAAAAGTATCTTAGTGTTAAAAGTACTGGAATTTAATTAAATCACTTTCAGAAGAGTTTTTATTTCTATTATCGGCTTATTAATTTAATATTATTAATATTAACAATCTCTAAAGGTCGTTCATTTAAGTAAACTGATGATGAACTAATATTTTCTCTGTAACTTGAACTGTTTATTTTGTGATTGCAATGACTTTGTAATTGTTTCGTGGAATAACTAACCCACCATATTAAAAAAAATCACCAAAAATAACTTTGGTGCTATTTCAAAATAGTCGAATATAAATTGAATATAGTCAGTTCGATAAAATTAAAAAATGTTAAAGATCATTACGCCTTTCTAAAGGTTAAATTTGCCACGGTGGTTTCAAAATGCGTTGTGGACTCCTTTCCTTATGATGGCAGACATGCACCAAACATCAATAACTTCTGTCTGTGCATTGGCTAGTTCATATGCGACGCTAGATGGCAGGGCGGCTCGAGGCTCTAGTATGGCTGCATGGTTCGTAATTCATTAGAATATGTGTAATATTAATTTATTATTTCACAATATGAACGGCTACCTAAAACAATAGTATATGATAGCTGTCATAAATGATTTTATTTTGCTCGGTGGAATGATCGCCCTTAAGGGCTCTTTTTGCAAAAATTCCTGCGCGCGAAAGATAATCTCTCTTTATCGTTTGTATCATAGATAATTAATCATTTTCTGTAAATGCTTACTACACTTTTCTGCTTACACCATCCAATGTTAAATTTCTCGATGTCTTGATGGTTCCAAGGTTGCTCTTGAGATCTTCTGTAGTCTATAGTATCTTCACATTTAAAATCAGTCATTTCAAGTATTTCGCAATACACATACAAAATCAATCAAACAACTCAATTATCTTATATTTCTAGTTAATTGGATGAGTTTAGCTATTCTAGGAATCGGTTCCAAACCTATTTAGGATAGTTTGCGGGTCACTCTGGTTAGGGTGTTGCAGAGGCAAGTAAAGACACTTGGATTGTTCACGATGCTGTTGTTGCATATTTCATTGCCGCTTTACGTTCTTGTTGTAAGGGATACTCTTCATGGTTGGCAATGTTACCCTTGACAATTCTTATTGCATTTAGGCCTTTTGAGGGTTTTGTCTTTCGAGATTGCACAATACTGAAGTCTGGTTCAAGTTTTGGAATCGACGCCATTCGAAAATATGGGGAGTTGTTCTATGAGGTTCCATTTTTCAATAAGATGGTTTTCTTTCCCCTTTAGTTAATATGGGTGTTAGAAATTTCATTATTTTTGGAGTATCAAAAACCAAATTGGAAGTAAATGTCTGGTAAGACTTCTTTCTGTCTGACAATTGCTCTTTTATTACTCTTTCAAAGGCTGAGAGTTGACCTCACTAGGGAGTCGTTTAATCACTACTTGTAGTAGTTTTCGTTTACTGTTGTTAGTGGGAATATAATTTTATGTTTTATTTTTGCAGTAGGGAATATAGTTTGCAGTAACCAGTTCTAGAAAAATAATCCATAATCCCAGTTTGCCTTTATGACCGTGTCCAGTTTGTGCTTCTTCGCTCCGGCCGTAACCGAGTAAACTAGAGGAATTGACATCCAGCCTACCAGTGACAGAATTGTAGGATTTGTGTCTCACAAGGAACTTAAAAACAGAAAATGGAAATCGGACGGAGAAATTACACCAGGATATTAAAAAAATTGGCAAGTTAGTACTTTGCGACTCACCCTGCTCCCCTTTCCACTCGCCACTCGCCTGGCGGCTTCCCCGCCTGGCTGCTTCCCGCGTGCCCCCTGCTCCGCTTCCAAGCAACGCATACTTTCATGCCTGTAGCCGTTGCTCAACGCCGGTAATGCATAATTGCAATTGATATGTCACCTAATATTTCACAATAAAGAAAGTCCCTTGCAACTCTACATAATATTCCACAATTATAAAAACGACCCTTCCAACAAAATAGGCTATTTCACAATACAGAAAATACCCTTGTAACATACATAATATTTCATAATTATAAAAAAAGCCGTATTATAACATAAAATGTGGCTTAATTGATGCAGGAAAATTCCCTTGTACCAACACTACTTATAAAAACCGATTCTTGCGTTAAAACTCATGAAATCCCCCTAACATAACTCTTAATATACGAAAGCTTCCTTCAGTGCTCAACATTCTCTTGTGGTGTAGTGGTCAAGACTTCTAGCTATAATGCTAGGGGTCCTGGGTTCGAATCCCGGTCGATCCAAAATTTACTATTAGGTATAGGTCTCAAATAGGTAGGTAGAGGGGGTGAGAGGAAGAGAGGAAGGAGACGGGAAAGGAAGAGAAGAAGATAATAAAGAAGAAATAAATTATTTTTTCTGTTTCATCAGTTGCTTAAGAGATGGCGCTACCATCACTACCAGTAGTTCAAATGCCGCCGCTAGGGGAGGGGTTGAGAGTAGGAGTGGGGGACTCGGGTGAGTCTTAATGTATCAATTTCCCAAAAAATTAAAACATCCTTTAAAACTCAATATATTGTGTTTTATATATTTTGTGTTATTTTGAATCATGATCTAAGTATTTTTTTAACAGAACTAAGTCTCTCTGGCACATTTTGTATTTTTGTACTGGCAGGAATATTTGTACTGTTAATGTGCAGTCGAATATAGTTTTTTTTATTAGAGAACTGATCATTCGTTCGCTGAACAAGTAATAAACTTATGGTCCCTTATTTTTGGCATTTACCTATTACTTTCACTTCTGTTATACCCTATTACCCCTTATTTAATATACTTTAAGAGTTGACAACCCTAATACAGAACTCTCTCCGTCCGTTGAGGTAAAAGAAAAGATGATAGCACGTTACAATGATTATTGAGAATATCACCAGATGTCCTTGTCGTTCTCTTCCCTTTCGTACAAATAAATAAAATCAGGTAAACTGATGTAACAAAGTGCAAGTATGTTTTTGTTTAATCAGTTATGACTGCAATTATGATATGCAGAATATGTTTTTTTTTAATTGATTTCCAAGTTAAGCTCCAGATTTATTCATTAAGCAGGGCTTACGAAAGAACAAAGGTCTAGTTTTTTTTAATCAGATTAAAATCTTCCAGCATCAGCTGAACTGTACAGATTTGTGATATATTGACAATCGCACACTCACATAAAAATACAACAACAAAAAAAGTCAAATTGGACGGTTTCGGGTTTTGAACCATGGACTCCAGAATGTGAGGCCAAGACGTTACCATCTCGGCCACCTTGGTCAGTTTAACGGTCTAGTTGGATAATCGCATGTAAAGCAATAGTGTTTTTTGTCATAGCTAACTGTATTTTAATTTCCAAAGCCTTATTAGATCACAGTAAAACAATAAGCTATGTTGTCAAGATAACTGATTTTCATTTTTTTTTTTTAATATTTTCGAATGGTATCTAATATATAAAATCGAAAGTGTGTATGTTTGTTCCCTATACAAATCTACATTTCTTTACCAATCTACATGAAATTTTGCACACATACTCAGTTAAGCCCGGGAAGTAAAGCGGTCAACATTAAAATTCAAACAAAATACCCCTTCCCTTGAAAATTATGTAATTTCTGAGAATATTATACTGAAAAAATGAAATGTTGTTTAGTTCACATGGCAACAGTGAATTGTTTACTGTGATTACATAGGGCCTTGGCAACTATATAGCCTAATGCTGGACTTTAACGAATTATGATTCCATGTAATATATTGGCGAAAATAATTACTGAAAATGAAATCCACGAAAATAAAGCACAGTGTGATGTAGTCACATAACTTTCTCTACCCTCGACATAAGAAATATTTACTCACTTCACATTTTGATGTAGAATAAGAGGTCGTATTGCAGGGACAACTTACGTGTGTGAGTATGCTATATCAGAAGTCTGTAAATAATCCTTTCCGCTGATAAGTTATCCATACCTGTAGGCTTTGTATTAGTTGAGAAATAGGGATGTTTATCATAGTCCCTAAGCATGGGATGGAACATTTTCAGTCCTATGCTCGCAGTATATTATGTCCCGGGTTTTAGGGGAGGAAAGTATGAAAGTGATACTGCATTTCTCTTTTATTTCAGCCCCGAAACGGTTGTATGGTAACATGAGAATGAGAAATAAAATTTTCCGTCAAGTCAATACAATCTTATGTAATTTATGTTTCTTCTTATTTCAACCCCTCCCAGGCATGATGTGTATAAGCAACGGAATGCAGCATTCGACATCCTCTATGAACCATAAAAAGCTATAGGCCTATCTAGCGATTTCTGATGGAATCGTTTGAGTGTGATAAATATTTTTCTTCATTTCAAGTTTTACATACATAAAGTCCTCCATAAGTTAATTTCAAATTAATAAATACAAAGCCCGGGCGACGCCGGGCCTTTCAGCTAGTATTACCATAAAATAGGCACTAAATTGAGCATTAATCCGAAACAGGTCAACCGATTTTATCCAATATCAATAGACGTCTTCCCATGGACATTATAAATGTGTTTGCCAAGTTTCATAAAAATCCGGTAAAGCGTATTTGAGTTACCGCGTCTTTAAAATAGACACTAAATTGGGTTTTACTCCGGTACCGGTCTAGCGATTTTGTCCAGTATCAGTAGACGTCTTCCCATGTAAATTATAAATGGGTATACAAAGTTTCAGGAAAATCCAATAAAGCATATTTGAGTTATCGCGACTTCTTATATATTAACATGAAAGGCACTAAATTGATCATTAATCCGGTACTGGCCATCCAATTTGGTCGAATATCAATAGACGTCTTCCCATGGACATTATAAATGCGTATACGAAGTTTCATAAATATCCGATAAAGCGTATTTGAGTTATTGCGCCTTTAAAGTAGACACTAAATTGGGTTTTACTTCGGCACCGGTCAACAGATTAGGTTCAAATTCAATAGGGCTCTTCTCATGGAGTCATAAATGCGTATACCAAGTTTAATGGAAATCCGATACAGCGCATTTGAGAAATAGAAAGGCGCCATAATCTATTAAAATAGGCACTAAATTGGGCATTACTCCGGTACCGGTGAACCGATTTGGTTCAATATCAATAGGGTTCTTCCCATGGACATTATAAATGTGTTTTCCAAGTTTCATGAAAACCCGAAAAAGCGTATTTAACTTATGGTGCGTACAGACACACGGACGGACAGACATTTTTCGTCCCATACACAATCTCATAAAGTACCATACTGGCACTTAATAATTGTCCATTTGCTTCATTTTAATCAATACAAACGCTATTATTCCTGCTACTAAAATCATCGTGTGTCTATTAATCATTTTCAATTCAAAATAAAATTAAATAAACTGCTGTCACAAAGTTACAGAATGCTTTTTTAAAATCAGTAATAATAGCAATTATGATGTGGAGGAAATGAGTTATTTTTAATCAATTTAAGAGTTAAGCTCCAGATTGATTCATTAAGCAGGGCTTACGGAAGGACAAAGTTCTAGTTTGATAAGAATGTGTATGTATAGGTAGTGTTATTTGTCAAAGCTACCTGTATTGCAACTTCCAAAGCCGTATATGAACACTAAAACCATATATGTTGCCATGAGAACTGATTTGCAGTATGATAAATACTTTTTGATACATTACCATAAAACAGGCACTAAATTGGGCATTACTCCGGTACAGGTAAACCGATTCGGTTCAATATCAATAGGCTTCTTTCCATGGGCGTTATAAATGCGTATACCTCGTTTCATGAACATCCGATAAAGTGTATTTGAGTTATCGCGCGTACAGATACACGGGCAGACGGACAGACAGGCAAACAGACGGACAGACATTTTCCGTCCCCCACGCAAGCTCATAAATTAGCATTCTGGCAATTAATAACATGAGTAAATATTTCGGTAGTAAAAATTTGATCTATAAACTAGATAGGATAATGGCAGTTTTTATGATTTTCACAAAACACAAACATAAGTCAAAGACCTTCATTTCTCCCCTTTCATTCATAGTCTGCAATTCCTCGTAATAGCCAAGGTTTTTTTTTTAAATATTAGTTCGTTACTTTCTTTTTCTATAACTTGAAGAGAGATTTAAATTTCTTTGCGAATAGATCACGATTTAGTATTTTCAGGAAATGTTTTGCTATGTTCTTCATGCCGATACGTGATTTCTTTCAAATAAATGGTTGCCAGTCAAAAGAGACCGAATTCGACTACATATGAAATCACCAAAAAGTTTTTGATTACTATTCTAAGCACAACCTCCCTAGCGCTCGTTTTGTTGAGTTCGTGCTTGCCTATGACCCATCCATAAATGGCTCCTGGTCATTTCATTTCATAAATTAAGTTTTTTTATTTATTGTGTTCTTTTATTTCCTCGTTTCATTCCTGTTATTTATGTTTTGGTTACCGCTTTTTATTCTTGGTATGCTTTGTTACGCGTGTTTGTAATGCTGCAAGTGAACTGCTTTTCTCTGTTTATATATTTTCCACAGTCCTTTCTGAACACACTCCGCTTATTTAATAAGCGATGAATCAGTCTGTATATGGTTAAAATATATTCTTAGGTGCAATCTGTTTATGAGAATCTACAACAATGGCCCGAACTTTAGATTGCGTAATGTGTGTAATTGTTACCTTTAGGTCCAGCGTTCATTTTAACTGGATCTGAAGTGACTGCATTGCTGTCTTTAGTTAATAAAACTCATGAACTTGTTGCATCTTTTCATGCAAAGATGGCGCTTCGGTGAGGTTATAAACCTCCGTTGAACCACTTCTATATCTTATTAACTGTAACTGATTAGACAATAGTAAAGTATATGGTAAGGTACTGAAAGAGAACACACACCAAATATTTCAGGCTATAAAGCCTAAAATGCCTACAGTTAAAGACTTAACAGACAGGAAATTATTCTTAGGACTATTCACCACCCATGGCCTACTCGGAATCCAATTTTGCAACTAATATCTTTTGACTTTTATAAATCGGGATGTTTGCGGGGGGGGGGGGGGAAGGAACGACAATTAAACTGACGCCTTCCTCGATTTTCTTCATTCGGTAATTTTTGCTGCGCCCAAGTTTTTACTCACAGCCACCTGTTTCATACTATGCTGGCAGTTGCCACACAAATGTAGAAACAGTTGACTTTTCCCGATGCCATCAGGACTGTGTAAACAATTCGAGTAGAAGGATAGTGCAGGGAACGACTGAGCTGGCGAGGACAAAAGAAATGTGTTTATGTTTTGTTTTCGTCGTTTCTCTGTGATGGAATCAAAATAAACTCTGAACCCTTTCAACTGTAACTCAGAAAACTACACAAACCTGTCGCCAACAACTGGAGATTACAATACGCCTTGTAAAATGTTGCAGTTGTGTTGCAGAAGATATGTGTTCCTGTTTTGTTCGTGTTGTGGAAATCTACTTAAGAGAAAAATTGGATCATCATGTACAATCAGAGGTGAGCACTGTAAACATGATGTGCAGTAGACCGGGCCTGGTTCATTATGTGGGAGAACGATTTGAGGGGGTAGTAGTTATAGACCACCGTTGAAGCCCGGTAGGGGAAACGGGGTGGGGGTAATGACGTCATCAGTGGTGGGGGTAATGACGTCATCACTTCCCCTCCAAGATGGCGGCACTTCCTGTTCCGGAACAAAATGGCGGATCTTCCTGTTCCGGAACAAAATGGCGGATCTTCCTGTTCCGGAACAATATGGCGGATCTTCCTGTTCCGGAACAAGATGGCGGATCTTCCTGTTCCGGAACAATATGGCGGCTAGCGCGAAAATTCAAAATTTTATAAACGCAAGAGTGTGCTAAGTCGAAATTAATGCAAAAGTGAGCTAAGTCGAAATTTTATGGCGGGATATTTGAAAATTCAAAATTGTTATCAAGATGGCGACTAGCGCCGGCGGCTAGCGCGAAATTAAAAATTTTAAAAATGCAAGAATGTGCTAAGTCTTAATATTATTTTAAATGTAAAAGTGGGGTTTATTTTTACCAAATAGTTAAGCCCTTATGCCAAGGACGTCTGGATATGCACTCTTACGCTAGGTTTATTTTTACCAATTAGTTAAGCCCTTATGCCAAGGACGTCTGGATCCCCTCCCCTCTTATGCAAGTCTTTTACCAATTAGTTACGCCCTTATACCATAGACGCCATGGACGCAATCTTACGCGAGGTTTTTTTTCTCGGGACGTTTGCAGTTGGGTCCTTTGGCTATCCCATATGAAGTCCCTACACTTTGAACTTTTTTATCCCGCAAACGTTATGACCTTTTGACAGTTGTAGTCGCTATCCCAGGACCTCCATATGACGTCATCATTACGGTAGGCCACCTCCTTTTTATGGATGCAGCGCCAAAACTGTTAAACAACTCCCATTATGAATACAGTGACTACTTTTTAAATTCAGAATTTTGTGTACGGTAGGCCACCTTCTTTTTAAGGATGCAGCGCCAAAACTGTTAACCAACTCGTAAGGAAGATGGCGATAAAAACAGGAAACAGGACTAAGTGGAAGGTAAGGACACAACAACTACTATTGTATTTTCTTTCTTTCTAGTAAAATGAAATTTGTAAGGATCTATGAGGAAGGGTTTAGGCTTATTGAAAAACGGCACATTATTATTATATTAATATTAATGTCTCGTTTTTTGTAAATAATTACAAACGTATTACATTAAGAATAGATCATGAATATTTATTTACAAATATGTACATCAAAAAACACATTAATATTAACACTGAAAAAAAAATGTTCATGTTTGCCCTGTCCTCAAGTTTATATAAAAAAAACAAACATTGTAATGTTCTACAACATAACCAGACCTTGATTGTTTATTTCGTCTGTTACACAATCGTATAAGCCTAAATTTTCCCAAGACGATGGAACACTCTGTTTATTTACAAGTTTCAATATGTCGTTCTGCATTATAGAATACTTTGACATAATGTTTGTGATGATGTTAGTGTGTATAGAGAGAAAATTAATGTCATCACATTTTAAAACAATACATGTCTTCTCGTACTGAATATAGCACTGTTTAAAATTCTTAGCCAGTCTTAGTTTAAACTTTTCTTCAATAAACTGGTATGGTTTACCATTACACATATGTTCAATTAGTTTTGGTAAGTGTAATAAGAATGAACTCAACAGGTAGGGTGAAAACACAACACACGCTCCTAAGGAGTTTCCTATTTCCGCACAAGCACTGTAGTTCAGCGATGTGTAGAAGCCGAAACTTAGATATCTGTCCTTTTTTCGGTTGAGGAAATAAATCCTACGAGCCAGTATAGAAGGAACCACTCCTGCTTGCTGTACAAACGTGTCGCCGGTTGTGTTTAGAGCTTCCTCTAGAAGTTTCTCCAAGTCTATCACATCCTCCGTAGAGGGGATGGATTTCTGGTACCTCTTTGTACGAGGGTCTCGCCTCGAAGGTTTATTCTGAAATCATACAAAAAACACAAACACATTAGAAAATCTATTCACGATACGTGTATACATGTTAGGACAGCTTGTTTTTATCATTCAGTTCTATACTTACTTTTCTTGCAAGAGTTTTGCTCCCTTCTCCATTAGCTGTAGACATCATGATTCCAGGATCTTGCTCTACAAAAGTGTCAAGGGAGGTGTTTTGCGCTTCCTCTTGACGTTTCTCCAAGTCTATCACCTCCTCTGTAGAAGGGACGTTTTCCCGATACCTCTTTGTACGAGGCTCGCTCCTCGAAGGTTTATTCTAAAATCATACAAAAAACACAAACACATTAGACAATCTGTTCACGATACATGTATACATGTTATGACATGTTCTTTGCATCCATCAGATCTATACTTACTTTTCTTGCAAGAGTTTTGCTCCCTTCTCCATTAGCTGTAGACATGATGATTCCCGGACGGCACGCTCAATACTGACGTTACACCACGACCTCGTCTCGTATCATTCTGAAAATAGAGAAAGTAACTGTATTACTATCACGTGATCTAAAGGTAATAGAATTAGTATCAAAACAAGATACCGTTAGCAATAATGACTCACGATGTGAATGTCCGGGAAGACATCTCTGACCTCCTTTCGTTCCACACAACGTTCCCCAGGATTTATGGAAGAGCCGTACAACTTCTCTGTCAGGAGTTGTTGCTGTGTTGAAGAGATTCACAAACTCTTGCATGCTCCATTCTTTATCCATGTAGTATGTGAACAGGCAGGTGTAGTGTCCACAGACAGAGGTTGTCAGTCCTTGCAGTCTCAGAGTGTTGTATGACCAGTTTATTGAATTTAGGCAAATAAATTTTGTTATCCCAGGAATGAGAGGTGGAAGTCCAAATGAATCAAAGTAATAGGCAAAATTTTGATTTTTAAAATACACGGCAACCCAATGTGAACCAGGTGAACGGTGTGGATCTAGATTAATGATGTAAGATTTAGGTCTGTTTGTTACTCTATAAGGCAGTAAATCGCTAGGATAAACTCCATCAAAAGTCTGAACATTACGAAGTGCATGATTTATTTGTGTTGTGTTCATCTTTTAATAGTCTGTAATTACTTTTCTATCTTTAGTAATTTCAATACTGTTATCGTATTCTGCATAGAGAATACAGGTAATGGCTTGTTTTAATTCCGTATCGAATTTTGCTTCTATTCTAATGTTTCCGTTATTTGGTAAGCTTTTATGACCATGCGAAGCAGAGGCGTCAGGAGTTAGATCATACATTAACATGAAGAACCCTTTTATATACATGTCGTGACTGATTTGCATTCCGCTATTGCTGTGATGGATCCCCGAACCTTTAAACAGAGTATCGTAAGCTAGTGTTGTAGTCTTTTCATGATCTGTAGAAATGTTTAACCCTTCTGAAGGAATCTGCTGACCATTTATATACATGGCATAAGAATTCAGGGCAAAATGATGAAACTCGTAGGGATTAGAATCCACAGAGCCTGAGAAAGCAGAATTTTTCACCATTGAAAAGAGGAGTCTTTTGGGCAGAGTACCAATGTAAGCATTATCGATAGAAATCGATCTAGATCCCGAACTAAACGTGAATGTTTTCAGTTCCACTCTCGTGATGGGATAGTGGGCATTATGACCTCTTTCCAATGTTTTAACATGTGCTAAGAGAATACTGGGTGATGGTTTGATTTTCCTAACATACAGACCTACATCGAGGAACTTAAAGAAAACTTTAGAGTCTTTGTCCGTACCTAAAAGATAAAACGCTCTCTTTGATTTCGTGAGACGTATCTGCATGTTTACGCCTGGCAACAAAAGTTTCGATAGATTGAAAATATCACCATGTAGTTTACCAATCATAACTATTGTTTTAGATTTCTTAGATTTTTCGTATCTTTCTAACCAACCGGTGTTCTTATCGTTTGGCCCTAATGTTCCGTTTAGTACAACATCGTTAGGATCAGTCAAACCTTCGATAGCTTTATCTAGATACCAAAATGAGTTAGTTAGATGAGTTTTTGAGGCATCCTCTCCATATGCAAAGAGTGTTTCGAAATACGATCTGTAATTATACAAGTCTTCAGAGGAGGTGATTGATGTTCCATTTAATGAAACGCTGCACTGCTCAAAGAGCGAATGAAGTAGATTGTTTACTCCTGTAACCTTATCGGTATCGGTTAAGTCTTTCCCATCGTTTTTAATGAATTGTCCTTTCACCATGACCTGTACGTTTAAATCAATATAGTGTTCATTATCTGCAGGAACTACGATTTCGAGAACATTTTGATCGACAGGAGTAATGGGTTTACATAATGTAGTAACATTCCCCAACACGGCTGCCTGAATAGGAGCCTTATCGAAGACGTCGAACTCTGACTTTGTTAGGGCAAGCATCTCGACACGACTGACTACTTTCTTCTCTTTACACTACTAAATATATCTCTTATTTCAGTTTTCGTCTTCATTTTTGATGAACGTTTCCTCTTTCTACCCTTACCCTGCATTTTGTTCACGAGTTTCATAGTTGACTCGTTTACTCTGTTTGCGACAATGTCTTTTACTTTTTCACCTTTCTTCCTAGATACTATATCGGATAGGATATTTGCACCGGCCGAGAGACTTTCACGACCTAATGCTTTGGCGCCCGAAAAGAGAACAGGTTTTATCATTCTAAACAGTCCACCCAGGAAACTACCTAGACCTCCACCTTGCTGAACATAAGGGCTGCCGGTGTAGAAAGGGCCTAGATTGTTAAGACGCCCTCCTGACTGATTGACGTAGTAAGCGGTGAGCGGATCCATCGCAACTGAGTCAGAAACTAGATTGTTTTCTCTTTTTAAAATGTAAAACAAGCGCAGTAGGTTTAGTGCTTTCTACTAATTTAGCTAGAGCACCCAACTTTGTTGTCAACTCTATACCTATCACCTGAAATTCTGTACTTTCAACGGGATGGTAGTAAACTACTGGAAACGAATGGTACAGCTGAGGAAAATGAATAATTCTAAGAAGTTTCACATACGAATCTCCTACAAGTTGTGGTTTCATTATATTACAATATATAAATAAAAGTTCTTTCTTTGTAGTGCATGTTGTTAGATTGGTTTTTGCACCTGTCGTATCTGATAAAATTCCTTGAGAATAACTAATTTCACATAATCCCACCTCCCATTGATCCCTCTCTAATTTTATGACTTGTGCTAGTTGCACTTGAAAACTAGCTAGAGAATTGGTAGGAAATGTTTTGTACGACGCATCACTGAGTAGAGTAATATAAAAATCTTCGTTCATCATACTATGTCTTTATCTTTAACCCAAGAATCAAAGTCCTGACCATAACCTCTCCACCGTACGAGATGTTCTTTACTGCCCCTTACCGTACGTGTGCGTAGAATTTTATCTATTTTGTAAGCAGTGTCTTTGTTTATAGTTACAGGCGTGAGTTCATAACTATAAAACTGACCCAAGATAGGAGTGTTCCTAAGATCTTCGAGTTCGTATACAGGTTGAGGTGAATGTTTGATTACTTTAACGATTCTGAATATTTCTGTGGAATAGTTTTGTTCGAAACCCTTATCGAATTTCATCTTCTCTTTACCTATTCTAACAGTCTGCCCCACATTGAATCGTACAGGTCTAGGTTTGACACGAAGCTGTTTGTTTCTCATACGTTTCCATATTTTCAAGACGTCCCTATCGGTAACCTTACTAGGAGCCATTCCTGTAGTGGCATGTACAGAATCGTTGTATCCTGCCACAAATCTATCCAACACGTCTAAATATTTGTAACTGTTCTTGAAAGTAAAATATTTGTACATTTTAGTTTTTAAAGTGCGATTGAAGCGTTCAACTATCGAACATTTAACATCGGGGTTGTTGGAAACGCGATACTCTATGTTCTCTTTCTTTAAAAAGTCTTGAAACGTTTTGTTTAGAAACTCTTTACCCTTATCTGTTCTCCCTACTATAGGCTTTCTATTAGATTTCTTCAACAAGGACTCGAATGCTTTTTTCACTTCGGTACCTGTCTTAGATTTTAGAGGTACAACCCACGCGTATTTGGAAAACACGTCAATAGCTACAAGTAAATATCGTATGTTGTCATTATGTTTCGAAATGTTTTGCACATCGGCTAGATCAAGTTCAAACATGTCGTAAATGTTGTTTACCGAATAAGGATTTCTTGGAAACTTTCTCCTAATAGGTTTATGTAAACTGTAAACATCTTGTGCAATCAACCATTCCTCAATATTCTTATCTGTAACGGTACTTGCTTGTGAAAGTTTGCCTAGAGTGGAAAAACCCGTAGGTTCTCCCGGATTGTAATAGAGGTCACGTAATCTGTTCATCTTCTCTGATTATAAGAACTCCACCTTTTCGTTGGAAATAATTTAGAAATGACTAGTTTATACTTAATGGTCCTAGAGGTTTTAAGCTCGTTATTGTGAAGATGTCCGCCAGTTGATATTAAAATGTCTTTGTACATGTCAAGGTCTTCCTCACTTACTTGTTTCAAGTCTACATTCTTTCTAGTAAGAAGTTCCCATAGACCTACAGTTGTGTTGTACTTCTTATGGTTAATAATTAAAGTGTCGTGTTCTATATGTATTTTAGAATTACCTATCATATACTCTCCCGATTCTTTATCTTTATAGATTCCAAACTCAGTATCTACAATCTTTGGAGAGTTTACATAAGCTGCCAGGTATTTACCAGCAAGATCTCCTATAACGCTAGGTTTTACATCTAAGGGCTCCGGTGCCGGCGGTATCTCGAGTGTTGAAGATTTCTCTGGTGAAACATCTCTTTTACTAGGTTCTTCTAATATTCTTTTCTGTCTCTTTGCTGAGATAGGATCTTGTTTTTCACGTATTTTAACCCACTCTTTGTAAGGATCTCTTGAAACTGACGAGTTTGAATCATCAACACCACGTTTTAAACGTTTGTACTCTTTTATGCTGAGTAACATCATTTTCTGTAACATTACGTTAATGAACCGATTCCTGACAGTACAGCAGACAAGAGAGGAATTAGAAATCCTCCTTTCTGAACTAAAGTTTTCCTTTTCGCAGGGAGAGAAACTTTTCTATCGATAAGATGTCTCAACGATTTTTTATGTTTGTTCAATTTACGTTTAGAACACGAATGAATTTTACATTGACCGTTCAATACGTTCAGAGCACACTCTATTATAGCAAGTATCAACTCTTTGTTACCGCTCTTTAGAATAAAACTTCTCAACTTGGGCGAAGCCTTTTTAAGAACTTGTAAGGTATGGTAGTGGGATTTTATCCGTTTCATGCTTTACAGGCACGTAAACCTTTGTAACTTCGGAAGGAAAGATGTTAGTTCGGAATCTAATCAAATCGTTAGTTCTCTGACAAAAGTCTATTAACATATAACCGTGAGCCTTCTTCGTAGCGTTTTGAAAAGCTTTGTAAAACGCTCTCCAATTTTCGGGGTACACTTGTCTAGCTAGAAACGTAATCTGATTTTTATCTCTCAAGTTTCTAAACAAGACCATGTACTTTGTATTGAGAGAAATATCTCTACTGTGCGAAGATTGATGAAAAAGGTTCTGAGTGATTAAAATTACAGATATATTACGATGATGACAACCTTTTGTGAATATTGAAGACACCTCGTTAGAGTAGGCTTTGTCTAGTAAATCGTCTAAAATTATTAAAACAGGTTTACTACAGTCTTGTTTCTCTTTAAAGTTTGGAAGACCTTTATGATACGTCACAGGGGTATTGAATTTACTAGACGGAGGAATGGCATTAGTTTCACCGAAACACCACAAAATTCTGTTGTATTTACTTACGTTAGATAGATGATTCAAGTTGTTGATCAGTTTTATAGTGAAAGTAGTTTTACCACAAAAACTAGGACCTGAGACAATTAAAGTGAATGGGTGTTCAAACTTTACGACAACCATAACAATCTCTTATCATAGGCATGGGTCCATCCCAGCAATCGTGAACAGGATAATGTTTATCACATCTAAGACACTCTTTAACTATTCCACTACGTTGCACACTTTGAGGGAGTTTATCGTACACTAGATAAATACTTTGAGCTGCACAAGAAGCTAAAAATTCCGGGGATAACTCAGCCAATTCTTCTGTAGTATGATGAATAAGGGTTCTATTGATCAACAACTTCTCCACTGCCAAACACTCTAGAGACGAGGACGAGTCCATACTGACACGGTACTTTCTCCTCGTCTTTATTTATACCCATAAGGGTGGGAGTCGAACCCCTCGCTAAGTCTGTATCTCTTGCTGAAACAGAGACGGTATTTCTTATCTTCAGGCTCCGAGACTATGCTCGGACCAGCCTTTCTCTTTATTTTCTTTTCGGTTCTCACAGAGACAGTAGCACTGTGATCACCGTTCAAAACCATGTTCTTAATAGTTTCGAAATTCACAATCTGTAAAGCCTTGTAATTTAAGGTAATACCTCTAACTTTACAGACAGATTTTGAGGTGTTTTCGGATGGAACAAGTACCTTGTAACCGTAGTTCTTTGGACCTCCGGTAGCAAATTCAGAAATGTATGCGTCTGGCCCATCGTCAGTAAGTTCATCAGTCATGTCTCCTAAATAATCACCTATGGGTACTCTGTATTTGTCATTAGGTGTCTGCGTGTAAATCACGCTGTCAGTGTCGCAGTACAGAGCTCTACGCTGCAACTGTTTAAGGTAGGAATAGATTTCCATTCTACCGCCTGTCGTCACATAGGCCCCATGAACCACACTGGTGTGAGGAAGAGTAACCTGTTCCTCTTCGATAGGGATCCACGAAATCCACACGACTTCATCGTTTGCAAATAGGAGTCTTCTAATTTCTATCCCCGGTGTCGTGAGGAACCTGTACAATTCTAAAGGGTCTTTAACAAGTTTTGTCTTGCATCTGTCAGGATTCTCAACGAGCTTCCCCCAGAAGGAATTCAGACATAACTTGCTAATAGTCCTCTTCCCAGCGTTCTTTTCGATTTGTGTGGGGTCTAACTGAATGCCTTCATGTTTAAAAAACAAATCGATATATTTCTTTTTTTCTGTCTCTGTTGTCACCCAAGTAGGGTATCCGCTGGACTCTGTTTTGATTTTTAGGAACAGGTTAATATAGTCCACGAACAAACCACCCTCACGGGTTTCACGAGAGTACATTGTAGTTTTGTACTCTAGAAATTCGTGGACTTTCATCACGGAATAACCGTTCTGAACAGCTAATCTCACCTCGTCCACAATCCAGGTACCAGTGAGAGCCCTCTCTTCCTCATTAGCATGAGTGCAGGTCCCTTGCTCTAAGGTAATAGCGCAGGAACGGCAAAGGGGAAACAAGAGCTTACCACCCCACCTGAAAGGCAAAACAGGATGGTAGAGCTTTTGCGGAGGAAGGACCGTGCATTTGATAACACCTTCTTTGCTTATCATGTGGTTGACATCCGCACACTGATCCCCCACGTAAACAGTGGGATGTCCTACAGGAAATTTATTGTATTTGCAGACATATGGGTATAACGACATAATGTCTGCGTACAGGATTTTTTCGGATTGTTTCTCGTCCACCTTGTGGAAAAGGCGCATAGCCTCCGTTCGCCCACCGTAGACCGAGTCTCTCATGACCAGAGGAGCGTCACCTATCAAGGGGTCATCTTTCAGCGCTGGGAATTCTTCAAGTATGAGATCAAATTTACACTCCCACATGGCGTGAACAGTATAACCACATGATCTGATCTTCTCCAATCTGGTCATGGTGTTCTCATATCTCTCGGCAAGGGATTCGGAAGAATCCATCATGGGTACGTCTCTGTTTGGTCTACAGAGACATCCGTGATAATAACATCCGAGAAATTCAAAAACCTCTCGTGTTTCTTCACAGAAACCGTCTACTTTCCATTGAGGGAATTCGGGTAGGCGAACTTCTCTTCCGTTACCCGCATGACGGATGATTACGTTCCTCTCCTTCGCTTCGTGGATAAGCCACATGAGGGATTTCTTAGAATGCCTGTCTGCTTTACGATAGCCGCAGGGAGGAACCAAACCTATGGTTTTGGGTTTGAGAAAAGTTTTACGAAAGATTTTGTTACAGGCCGACGCAATAGTAATGGCCTCTGCAAAAATGTCTATCTTGGCTATTTCCCAAAAGAGGGATTTGAAGAGAGTGCAGGCTTCTCTCAACACTGTAACGTCGGCCCGGCAATACTTTTCCAATTCTTTTTTGTTGTCAAACTCCTCGTTTTCGACAGACTTATGCCAATCTAGAAAAACTTCTCGGTCTTTCTCAGACATGGAGTCAAGTCCGTAAAACGATTTGTCAGGATGCGGACCAACGTAATTGAGGTTTTGACTGGTATTGAAATAATGCGGGTAATAACCTTTGGCAATGTCGGTTAAGCCAAATGTCTTTGGAAAACTTCGCAGAGGGAGTGGAATGAAGTTTAAACTGTCTAGAAAGACCAAGTGTTCAAACTTCATGCACAAGATTTTGCATCCCGACATGACCAAGTCGGGAATCCACTTTTCCTTAATAGCGAAGTCGAGAATAAACTGTAGATCGTAAGCTCTTGCGTTGTGTGCAATGGCGATGAGCTTATTGAATTGAGGTCTGTGTATTCTCAGATATTCCATGAAACCACGGATAGGATCTTCCCAAAATGAATGAAAACGTGGTCCGCAATTTGTACAATACGCGTCCTTGGACGACTCACAGTGGGAACAAGATTGTTGTGCACAGAGTAGATTGGGGACATGAAGAAAAGTATTGCCTTTCACTAGCGTGTTTTGAGTTGACTCTATATCGTAATAGATATATAAAGTCTTATCAGAACGATCAGTGTTTTTCAAAGGGGCCATATAACATTCGTGTCCTGTATCTGGCTCGAAAGTATTACAAATATTGCAGAAAGTTTTAAAACATTCATGTCTCTGTCTGTAAGCTTTAAACTTACCGCAATCTTTGCAATTCTGTAGAGCCATACATACAGTGCGTCCCTCGATGAGATTATGTTTGTGATTATCTAAGCATACTTTTCCACGGAAAAGTCTCCTACATACATCACAAAACATAGACTTCACGTTTTCAGGACATGGAGGAGTAGATCTACAGGAAAAGCAAACGTGCTCACAACAATGTTGCGCACCACGTTCGAACCCTTTATTACACCCTTCACAGAAGTAGCGCTGGGCCATAGCTCCTTTTATATTGACAATTGTATGGTAATGACGTTCGTCTGGGTCGTATACAAGGTACAGTCTTTTTTTGTCTTGTCCGTTGTTTCCGTCAAATATCACTCTATCGAGATTAAAACCTTCGTACACCACTAGTCTATATGAATTACGAAAATGATTTTGAAATTCCTGAAGCTCTGGGATTCCTCCTCCCTTTGAGAGATCTACACCAGATTCTCTCAAAAGCGCTTCGACTTTTGTCTTGATTTTCTTATTGGTCATGTTACGATACATATAATTAGAATAGTTAGGGTCTCCATCCACTTTAGCAATTGCCATTACAATAGCGAAAGCAAGGCAGTTTAGCGTTGCTTTAATAAAAACAACACTCTTTTTCAAAAGGGCAAGTGCACTAGTCGTACGAGCCCTCCTAGCTACTCCTTTACCCCCGTTACCGTTAGGCATGTGGACAATATCCACAACCAAACGTAATCGATCGATAGCGTTGAAGCGCGCGTTCGACTGGCACACTTTATGAACTACACTTCTGATCACATCAATGCTGAACTGATCCTTACGCCGGAAACTGAAACCTATCGGTTTATCGACAGAATTTTCCTCGTTGAAGATCGTTAAACCGAACAGATCACTGTCTCTAGCATCTGCTAACGCATGGTCTACAGCTTCTTTAATACATTTTTCGAAATGGTTAGATCCTTCACCGTCTACAGGTTCTTTGAGTTGGATGACCAACTGCACACCTACAGCGTCAAATCTCTTGTACTCTTTGCGAGTATTTTCGAGAATTGAAAACAAGGTAGGAGATGACCCTTCTTCTTCCAACTCGTTTTCACTTCCCTGATTTGATCCTTGGTCTGAAATTGGTTCATCATTGTGCTCCGAAAATGACGGTGAACTTTCTCTCTCAGAATGAGAAGGAGTATCCCTAACTCTACATTCTGAAGATTCGGTATCCTGAAACGTGTAAGATTCAGGCTCTTCACCATCAGTGTAGTTTGTAGGCTGTGAATCCACATCCCTTAATGAAGTTTGTGATTCCACATCCTCTACTGTATAGACCGAAGGTTCGGTATCCCAAATCGTATAAGTTTCAGGTTCATCACTAACGTTGTACGTTGTAGATTGTGATTCCTCATCTCTAACTGTATAGAGGGAAGGTTCGGTATCCCGAATCGTATAAGTTTCAGGTTCATCACTAAAGATGTACGTTGTAGATTGTGATTCCTCATCGCTAACTGTATAGAGGGAAGGTTCGGTATCCCGAATCGTATAAGTTTCAGGTTCATCACTAAAGATGTACGTTGTAGATTGTGATTCCTCATCGCTAACTGTATAGATGGAAGGTTCGGTATCATGAATCGTATATGTTTCAGATTCATCACTAACCGTGTAGGTTCCAGTTTGTGAATCCTGAAGCGTATATGTTGCAGGATCCGAATCCAAAACAGTGTAGGTTTGAGGTTCCGAATCGTGTACAGTATAGACTTCGGGTTCAGACTCATATAAAGTGAAATTATCACCATCATCATCGGATGAAACTAAATCTATTGTATTGTTAGAAGACATTTTTAAAGGGTCAAACTAATTTTACACCTGAGACTGCAGAAATAACTCTATTCTACTCGTTGAACACTGGGGAAAAAATAAATTATTAGAGACTTATACAATCGTAGATGAATATCTAGACCAATAAATAATTACCCAGGGAATGGAGATTGCTTTATATTCAAGACTCACCTTTTTTTTTCACATACAGTTGACACCTTACAGTTTCACTCGTTGTGGATAGAGGTTCAGTGACAGACTGTGAAAGAAAGCAATCTATTCAGTCTATATATATATATACAGGGAAATGGTGTAAGTGTGTAAGTTAACAGATTTCTAAAATATGAATCATACGATTATATTACAACAGGATCTGAATAACTGTATTAAAATAACCTCTACGTAGGTTGTTAAACAAAGTCGTCCTCTCACGAAAATTCTGTTAGGGTCTTACATTTATGTCGCATCAAGTTTGAAAATAATTAACGTAATTAGGTCAGTAAACAAACTCTTACTCACACGAGATCCTGTTCCGGCATATAATTCTAAATATAATTAAAATGTAGGAACATGTCATAACAAGCTTTGTACGAAAACATGTTCAGACACGTAATTAGGTCAGTAAACAAACTTTCACTCGCACGAGATCCTGTTCTGGCATATAATTCTAAATATAATTAAAATGTAGGAACATGTCGTAACAAGCTTTGTATGAAATCATGTTCAGGCATCTAGTTCTATTTTCAAAGAAGAAAGTTGAGTATGTTTATAGAGGGGGAAACCCTTTAGTTGATATCTGTATAAAAGGTTTGACTTTACTGTTCTGTCATTCTCATTTGTTCGAATCGACTACCATGACGTCCAAAACCTCTCTTTGGTCCAAATGGCTTAATTACACCCGTTGGGATGAATATGGATAGCTTATTGTTAAAAGGCATAACTCATTTGTTCGAATCGACTACCATGACGTCCATAACCTCTCTTTGGTCCAAATGGCCTAATTACACCCTTTGGGATGAATATGGATAGCTTATTGTTTAAAGGCATAACTCATTTGTTCGAATCGACTACCATGACGTCCATAACCTCTCTTGGGTCCAAATGGCCTAATTACACCCTTTGGGATGAATATGGATAGCTTTTTGTTTAAAGGCATAACTCATTTGTTCGAATCGACTACTATGACGTCCAAAACCTCTCTTTGGTCCATATGGCCTAATTACACCCTTTGGGATGAATATGGATAGCTTATTGTTAAAAGGCATAACTCATTTGTTCGAATCGACTACCATGACGTCCAAAACCTCTCTTGGGTCCAAATGGCCTAATTACACCCTTTGGGATGAATATGGATAGCTTTTTGTTAAAAGGCATAACTCATTTGTTCGAATCGACTACCATGACGTCCAAAACCTCTCTTGGGTCCAAATGGCCTAATTACACCTTTTGGGATGAATATGGATAGCTTATTGTTAAAAGGCATAACTCATTTGTTCGAATCGACTACCATGACGTCCAAAACCTCTCTTGGGTCCAAATGGCCTAATTACACCTTTTGGGATGAATATGGATAGCTTTTTGTTAAAAGGCATAACTCATTTGCTCGAATCGACTACTATGACGTCCAAAACCTCTCTCTGGTCCAAATGGCCTAATTACACCCTTTGGGATGAATATGGATAGTTTATTGTTAAAAGGCGTAACTCAATTGTTCGAAACGAGTACCATGACGATCATAACGTTTCGTCGGTCCAAATGGCCTAATTGAAACCTTTGGGATGAATTGGGGATAGCATAGTGCTAAAGGGCGTAACTCAACTGTTAGAAACGACTACCATCACGTCCATAACCTCTCCTTGGTCTAAATGGCTTAATTACAGCCATCTGTATGAATCGAGAATAGTATAGTGTTAAAAGGCGTAACTCAATTGTTCGAATCGACTACCATGACGACCATAACGTTTCGTTGGTCCAAATTGTTTTAAGTTTAAAATCATAGATCATTGATAATATACAATATGGATTTTTAAAGACACAATTGTAGTTAAACAACATAAATAAAAATCTTACCTTAGATACAGATGTTTTTTTTTTTTTCTGGAAGAAGACGCCTTTGATACAGTAACAGTTTCAATCAGTTGTAGAGATACAGCCACTTACGATTATACACAGTATGTGAGAACGTTTGCCAAAAACGCATCTCCTTTATACCCTGTTGAGGAGTTACAATTAGCATCCAGGATGTTTGTGTGTGTGTGTGTGTGTGTGTGTGTGTTGCAATCACTTCCTTGTGTTAATTTGGTTATGTTCTAGAATAGTTTTAAGATCTGTGTCATCAATGCGGACTTAATCACAAGTTCAATACGGATGTTAACGGATGTGGTGAAAGTGAGATGTGGTGAAAGTGAGATGACCTACATATTCTTGTACTAGTTATATTGTGTCGGTTGCTAGAGGTGTTATGAAAATAAACTAGACCAGGATGTTTGCGTAGATGTTATCTATAATAGAATTCTTTCTGTATATAACTGCAAGGGAACCTTCCCATACAGGTACCACAATATTTCGTGTGAAAATAAATAATTATTTTTCTGAAAAATGTAAGTTTTATTTCAGCCTTTCATCATCACGTCCTATCCAAAAGGCTAAAATATGTAATTAGGTCTAATGGTGTCTAGTATTATTTAAAGCCATTTTATCCTGAAATCTAATTTAAAGACAATATTTTAAATTCTGAATTTAAAAAGTAGTCACTGTATTCGTAAGGGGAAGCTGTTTAATAGCTTTGGCACTACATACATAAAAATAAATTGGCTTAACGTACACAAAATTCAGAATGGGAGATGGTTAACAGTTTTGGCGCTGCATCCATAAAAAGAAGGTGGCCTACCGTACACAAAATTCAGAAATTAAAAAGTAGTCACTGTATTCATAATGGGAGTTGTTTAACAGTTTTGGCGCTGCATCCATAAAAATAAGTTGGCCTACCGTAATGATGACGTCATATGGAGGTCCTGGGATAGCGACTACAACTGTCAAAAGGTCATAACGTTTTGCGGGATAAAAAAAAGTTCAAAGTGTAGGGACTTCATATGGGATAGCCAAAGGACCCAACTGCAAACGTCCCGAGAAAAAACCTCGCGTAAGATTGCGTCCATGGCATAAGGGCGTAACTAATTGGTAAAAGGCTTGCATAAGAGGGGAGGGGATCCAGACGTCCTTGGCATAAGGGCTTAACTAATTGGTAAAAATAAACCTAGCGTAAGAGTGCATATCCAGACGTCCTTGGCATAAGGGCTTAACTATTTGGTAAAAATAAACCCCACTTTTACATTTAAAATAATATTAAGACTTAGCACATTCTTGCATTTTTAAAATTTTTAATTTCGCGCTAGCCGCCGGCGCTAGTCGCCATCTTGATAACAATTTTGAATTTTCAAATATCCCGCCATAAAATTTCGACTTAGCTCACTTTTGCATTAATTTCGACTTAGCACACTCTTGCGTTTATAAAATTTTGAATTTTCGCGCTAGCCGCCATATTGTTCCGGAACAGGAAGATCCGCCATCTTGTTCCGGAACAGGAAGATCCGCCATATTGTTCCGGAACAGGAAGATCCGCCATTTTGTTCCGGAACAGGAAGATCCGCCATTTTGTTCCGGAACAGGAAGTGCCGCCATCTTGGAGGGGAAGTGATGACGTCATTACCCCCACCACTGATGACGTCATTACCCCCACCCCGTTTCCCCTACCGGGCTTCAACGGTGGTCTATAACTACTGGGGGTGTACAGTTTAGTCTCACTGAAATTCTCATACGGTGCAGTCCTTTCCTCGTGCAGACGGACAATATAGCTTATAATAGTGAATTCCTAGACCACGTGCCTGGGCGTTGGAATGTACATGAGAAGCATTCCCCACTTATTTCTCCTCCCTTCCCCTGCGACGCATGTAGTGCTCAGTTCTGATTGTATAAACTTGTATGTGTGAGTAAGGCTCAGGCTGCGTGTTAACATAGATAGGCTATAACCACAGTATACGTATTAATACAGTAAAGAAACTCAGTCCGTTTTTCTGCCATACGGACATGCGCGCGCAGATTCCATGCGATCCTACCGGCCAATGAGTAATACTACAATCACTACTGCGGGAAGAATGGAAATAAATAGGAGTCTTGAATTTTTATAGCAATGCGTGTTTGGAAAGGATGTTATTGTTCTGCTATAAATTGCAGTAACAATAAAGGAAGAAATCCTGAATTGCATTTCTTCACTTTCCCAAAAGATCCAGAAAGGTAAGAAGAAAAATACGTAATATTTATTGTATGCCTGCTGGCTTACTCTTGACACATGTTCTGGTGTGGTTATGTTTACATTTACTTTAATGTAATATTTTTATCTTTAATTATGTTGTAATTTCTAACAATAGATACTAATGAAATGAAAATGTCAGCAGTCTATATCACGGTTAATGATAATAATATTTATGATGTCGTATTGTGATCGCTTAAGATAACTCAATATTTGCTGCGGTGCAGCTTATTTCCTATGCGCATTGTAATGTATATGTCAGGGCCGGTTATGTATACAAACATGTGTGCCGTGTTGGCAGTCAAAAATGGCTATGTGAGCTCTAATGCACATGGCCATTTTGCAGCATGTAGCCGATTTTTTTCTTTGCTTGCACAAACCTGACAATCAAAGATCCACATGCCCGGTTGTAAGGATCAATGCTAAGGAATATCAGTGCACATAACTCAATTTCGTAAAAAAGTGCACATAGCCGATTTTACAGGCGGTACGATATTTATTTTCTCGAACACGATGTAGGCGTAAAGATGACGAAAACATAATCTTACATCATAAATTCTCGGATACATGTGCCATTAAGGTGTTTGCGACAGTAAACTAACATGACATCATTATCCAAACCTAGGCAAGCAATAGGCTTACCTAAAATAGGCTACTGTTAAGAAGCGTATCTAGTCCAAGGTTTTTCCCACCTTTAAAATCAACGTTTAAGTTATAAATTATATTAAAGAGTGACCTTTGAATATAGGTTTGTCACACTGCTCGTCCTCAACTTCATTGTTGAGATTGTATTTTGTTTCTGTATCTTACGGCTTCGATCTACCTTCAATTGTTGTAATGATTTCAGGTGTAAAAAATGGGTCATCAATAGTCGGCGAGAAGACCTACTAACAAAAACTGTAAAATATTTAAATGTAAATTGCCGCCTATGTTTGGAACACTTCGAAAACAGCCAGTTTATGAATTCCAATAAGAACTCTTTAATTAACTGCTGTACCGACTGTATACTAAAAGCAGTTTTGGAGTATTAGAAATTGAGAAATATTGATAGAAACCTATATTTTTATTTGAATTTTGCATTGTATCTTATGTAATATTGTATTATTTTTGTAAAATGATGACATTTCTATTCTAATGTAATATTAGGCTACTTTTAAAAATAAAAATGAGTTATAATTGGTTTTCCAAGAATCATCTTGAAGTTATTAAAACTTGTAATAAGAATAGCCCTAGGAACTGCAGTGCAAATTACAGGTAAGTGGCATTTAAAAATTATGCCTGATCTTAACTAAAATATAATACATGCTTCATTGTTTCTTAAATTTAAAATTCAGTTTTGAGAGAAGATTTTTTTCTCTTATTATAACATATTTTGTTATGTGTTTATGCATTTTCCCAAGTTATTTTATATGGTGAGAATGCAGTTTTACTCAACCGCCGCATGGAGCGCTAGTTCGCCCAGCTAACAAGTTTTCATAGGACTTTTAACACACAGTTTCCTTACTGTATTAATACTTATACTGTGCTATAACCATCTCATCAGTTGCAGGTACAGATATGAAACTAACAATTGCATTCATGTGATATATTTTATTACTTCCTGTCTTCATGTACACAGTGACATGAAAAGTAGTAACAAAATGCTGAGGTAGCATTCAAGCTTGTACACTTTTTTGCACATTCCTCAGAGGTCACTGCTTTGCCGGCCATGCTGCTATTCTTACATTTGTGTTCACCAACCCCTGTAAGAAATGAAGCTTTTGAAATCGAAATAATAAGGGTTAGGTTCTGTAGTAGATTAGAATATCTATAGAGCAGGAGTAAACAAAAGAAGTGACAAGTCAAAAGCTCAGTTCACAAGATTCTTTTTCATTTCTATAGTCCGTGCATTTAGACGAGAGCACTGTAAACACAATGCGCAGTGGAATCAGTCATCACGTGATTCATATACTAGCATAGCAACCATTGAGCTCTATTACATACTGGAGGTAGTACTGCATGACAGTAGCGGCTCGTGGCTCAAAACGAGAGTGTGCTGCAAATACCATTTCATACAGCAAACTTAAAATATTTAATAAATTAGTAGGCTTACTTACATAATTACCAGGGCCCAGATTCTGATGACCTAAAATTGTTTGAAAAATTACCTATAAAATGACCCTAAATTTTAAGGAAAATGACTTAATAATTATAAAAAATGACCTAAAAACTGACATTTTATTTATAAAAAATATTATTGTTCACACAAAGTTATAGACTAGTTTGTGCATAATTGTAAAAACTGTAATGTTGTGAATGTTCTTTTCTCACGGAAATTTATACTGGCACTGAGGCACTGGTGAGTCAAAATTCGGCACATCCTATTGTGGTCTACCGGATTATATTGTTGTTTATTGAGGGCAAACAGTACTTTGCACTCTCAGATCCAAGCAGGTGGCAGACTCTGGTGCCAAGTCAATCTAATAACAATAGTAATATAATACAAAATTTTGGCGTTTTTTTATTCTCACTTCCGGTTGAGACATGTCAACACATTAACGCCGAATTTTTCCTTCTTCCATTAAACAAACAACACTTCAAAGACACCGCCGCTAGCGACGAAAAAAAGTTAATACATTCAATGTAAATACATGAAAATGACTAAATAAGGAAGCAAATGACACGAAAATGACAAAATAATGACCTAAAATTGAAATAAATGCCCTAAAAATATAAAATTGCATAAAATGATAAAAAATGACCTAACAAAAACGCATTTCTATAATCTAGAGGCCATGATTAGGATTTATTTACAAGTTGGCAATGTGTATGCAGCATCAATAAAAGATGACATGTCATTAAAATCCGGGCCTTGATAAAATACTGTCTCAGAGTGAAGTCCATGCGACGTTCCTTCTTACTACAGAAGTTATCGATGACTTTCGTGTTGAATCCACCCATGTTTGCAACTATCTTTTTCTCTATGGAAAGCATTGCAAGAGCTGTTCTTGTGACAAGGTATTCCTCAGGAATGTCTTTATCCTCTTCAGGGTAGAAAAGCATCTTTCTGGTTCTGCTGTGGTCATAGGATTGGTGATTATAATCCTGAGAAGCTTTGTTATTTCCGAGAATGTTCCTACCAAATTTAAGCTCGAGTAGTGGAACAGCTCCATGAATAATGCTTTTAGTGGCTAAAACCAGAACTACAGTCCCATCTATATTCCAGCAGATGTCGCAAGTGTCGTTTTGTGTCAGCGAGATCACAGCGTGCCAGTGAGACGTAAGGAAACCTCAAAATCTTGTGAATACAATTCAACCGCAGCCCGTTCCTCCGCAACCTACGAGAAACAGGCCTCTCAACTGCTTCGTGACGTCACCACGCGTAGGGTTACGGTTCGGCCAGCTTAGGTGGCATTATTGCGATCGTATTTCTGTCTCATTCCTACGATATGAACACATTGTAACTACCCTTTACCTGTACTAAAAGAAAACATTCCTTTCTCTCTAGAAACACTGATAAGAATTGTATTTTGATAAAATACAGTACATACAATGTCTACTAATTATGAACTGCATGGAAGGTAACTTGCGTGATACTGAAATATAAGAAGACAGGAGTGGGAACCAAAACTTGTATACATAATTGCAAGAAATATATTTGCTACAAAAATGAGAGAAACAATAAACACATTGTCAGAGAACATACATTTTACTAAAATTATGCATTTTCTATCACTCAAAACATCATCTCAAAAAATCAATATAATCTGTTCCACAATATTTTCAAATACAGTTTTATACAACCCTTTTCATTCCATCTTAAAAATGGAAAAAAAAAATGTTTGTAGACAAATAGTCTGTAAAATATAAGCACGAATAATAATAATAATAATAATAATAATAATAATAATAATAATAATAATAATAATCCATTATTTTAGACAGGCAATGGCAATGTTCGGTTTTTCATGTACCCTGCAGGAGTTTAACCTTTAGGTACTGTTTACAATAATGTATTTTATGAACAATTATCAGGCTTATTTAGTTATAACAAAATAATACAAAACAAAACTCAGGAAATTCAGTGAGTAGGCCTATTTAAGACATTTAGAGCCGAGGGCTACCATCAATTACATGGACAAAAACAAATTGTTGAATTAATAAGAAATATACAACAATATTTAAACAAAAGAACATATGGCTGCTCCAGAGGACCATCAATGCAACTGCAAAAGTTTGAAAAAACATGTTAACTGCATAACAGCCATTCCATAAAAAAAGTGAGCCTGTTTTACCATTATTATATTTCTAAGCAAGGTAGAAATGTGTACAACAAATGAAAGCTAAAAGCTTATATTTCTAAACGTCAGTAATAATTTCTTATGATCTACAAATAACATTTTGTTATTGATTGTTAAATTTGAACATAACGAAAGCAACCAATTTCTTGAAAAGTAACAGTTTGTATTTAAGCCTTATTATTGACATCCTGGAGAATCAGGTGATTATTTCCCTCTAAAAGTTGTTGTTCAGTAGGCCTATATTAGTAAACTTGTGAAGTATTATTATTTACTACCAAGAGTTAATTATACATGTTATTACTCATATTTGGGTTATTCTCCAGAAAAGGGCAGATTCATGTCGCAGTTGATTTTCTGGTGTAAAATAAGTACTTATGGATTATGAATTATTATGATAAGTTAGATTGAAATAAGGTCTATTTGATCCCATATTCCACTTTTTAAACAAAAGTTACAATTTTCTGCATTTTAGGGCACAGTATGTGAGATCTCACCTCCGTGTCATGTCCCAGTGCCTGACTTGTCATTTTCATTCTTTCATAATTCAACAGGGTTTAATTTTTATTCCATTTTAGTGTTGTAACAAGAACAAACAACTCAAAAAATGAGTCATTAATAACTGAAAATAAAATATATCATTTTGTAAAGACAATTTTTTGCACTAAACATGCTTGTCCCAAGGTGAGACCTCACCTCCGTGAAACAATATAAAAGTTCAATTATTTCCACAGATATGGCACTGTAGTCTTTCTATTTTCCTTGGACTCCAACTTTTGGTAGTTTTCTTATCATTTATATAAAGCCAAGCTGTTATTGTGATTTTAAGGGTTGTTTTGTTTGTGGAAAAGGGCTAAATGCAGAGTTGGTAATTGGACTTCCTCACCTCCGTTACCTACACCCAACGGTAAAGTTGTATGTTTTTATATTTACTTTTGCTACAAATTATAATAATAAGGAATGCTAAGTTAAACTCTAGAACTGAGATTTTCTAACCTCAAATGTTCCCAAGCTGTTTGACAAATTAGAGAAAAATCTCACCTCCGTTACTGTTACTCTCGAGTCCTATCCATGGAGGTATATTTAATGTTGTAATTGATGACATATTTAACTGTCTGCATTTTTTATTTTTGTTTAAAGAAGATACTGGTATAGCCTAATAGTTTATGACAATATATCATGTTTTGATTCAAAGTTTTCATTTTAAGGCGATAATCTATTTTAACATAGATAAAAATAAGTAAAAAGTTGTGTGTTAATCCATTTGTATGGTAATAAATATTGTTCATTTTCATGATAACATTTAATACAGTAAATTAATTCTAATTCTCACATAACTTCTATTATAATTACTATTTCATCCAATTTTCTCACCTCCATGAATGCGCCATTTTCTAACCTTGTTAATTTAATGCAAAATACCACTCGGTAAGTAGGGCAAGTACCTCAGTAGTACTCTGCAGAAGGAAATATTACATAACAAAATTACATGATCCAAAATAAAAAATATTTTTTTAAAAATATTCTAACATTGAAATCTGCCCTTTTCTGGAGAATGACCCATTTCCGACATTTTATTAGATTCTTTTATCCATGCAACTTTTTTGCCTTCTACAATAGTTATTTAGAAAAGAAAACAGTGTGTGGATCAGACAATATAAACATTGAACTATGGAGAACAAGCATTGGAAGAGAGATTTCTAAAATCAATAAATGAAATCTGAATTGAACTACAAATTAAGACATAATCTGCAGTTTTCTTACATTTTTTGACTGAATTCTTTTAGGCATGCTACTTTCTTTATCATTTTTTCTTTTACAATAGTTATTTAAGAGTGTATTTGTAGAACACCAAAGAATACTCACTATATTTTTTTCCATTGAATGGCCATTATCACACTGTTCTTCGAGTGGCAGATCTAGCTGATTCAGAGTTACTGACAGTGCTGTTTGCCTTTGATTTTGAGTCTTCAGGAACTGGGATTCAAAATCTGAACAAAGCTTTTGTATAACAACATAATTGGCAACTACAGCATTAACTACAATTTCTTTTGGATAACACAAAGCACCCCTATCTACACTCTTTAGAAAATTGTAGGAGTCACTAAAATCTAACTCTTTTGGAAGTAGGAGGGCTTCTCTACACAGTTCACATTTTAATCTTTTCAGTAGTGAAAAGGCACAGTATCCAGCCACGTACACCAACACTGGCAGTACTTCTTCATTGCCCTCCCAATCATCAGGCTCCAATACTACATCATTCAACTCCTCGCACAAGACTACCTCCGGTTCTTCCAATTCACTCTCAACATGCACCTTTTCAATTATTATTTCACCAAATTTTTGTGATCTAAGTTTGAGGTACAGATGAGATTGCAACCTTAACTTTGTTTCACATTCGTAGAGCTGTCTCAATGAAATGAGATATTGACTACCAGCAAGTTGCCTGTACATCCCAAAACGGCTTTCCAAATTATCAGTTTGGAATTTGCCAGGTAATATATATTGTAATCCTAGCTCTGTTGTGCAGTAGGAACACAATTCAGTCATGGCATAAGTGCTTTGTTTGAGAGCTGAATGGGTCTCCCTTGTAAGTTTACCTGAAGATAGGTTCATAAGTTTCCATTTGTCTAACCAATCCATAAACTTATTTAAATATATAAGTTTATCATCATCAGGAGAGTTGGTTAGAGGAGTTTGGTACTTGTTTTTTAAGCGTTTGCCTGTGAATGGATGTTTTACATTTAGAATTTGCCACCATGTTAAAATTATTTGTAAATAATCTGCAGTTTCTTTGAAATGAGGCAAGTCATGCCTATTTCCCATTTCAACTAGCCCCTTAATAACAAAATCATTAAAAACTTGCAGGACAAGTTTCACATTTTGTCTCTCCAAATGAGTGGGAGATAATGCCTTGAAGGACAAATTGTACCCATACTTCACTAAACTATCCAATTCTATGGCATGCAATTTTTTAAGTGTTGATAGTGATGCTGTACATACATTTGACTCCTCTGATGAATTAAATTTTGGATACAGCATGCACTTGCCATCATTGGTTTGATTTAACCAATTATTCCTGATGCATTTTAATAAATGAACAGGATCAATAACAAAAAATAGGGGTCTTGTGGAATCAACTGGATGGGGGTACAAAAACTGCATGGATGGAGGAAATACAAATTTACTCATAGCTGCACCATTTATACTGTTGTTATCAGTAACAACACTTATAATTTTGTATCCAATTTCCTCCAACCCCACAATTAATTTCCTGATCCACATGTGCAGTACCTGCGCATTTAAATTTGTGACAGGAAGAATGTGCACAACATCCTTGTGCACTGATGTTACACTATTGATCATAAACACATGTGCACTTTTAGCACATTGTTGAGAGTCATGTGCATTACCAATAATATTGCCACCTTTATAATCCATATACTTCTTTAAGTATATTTCATCTACTAAGAGGCTGACAGTTTTGTCTCTATCATCTAACATTAAATACTTTCTTCTGGCATAAGAAAGAAAATTGGAATTAAATTGCTCATCCATTGGATTCATATTGCTTTGCAGCATTAATGACTTTATGGTAGTCTCACATGGCAAAATTAAACAGCCAGAGTTTCTAACAAATCTGTATGCTCTAGGTGAAAAACTAAAAAATAGAGAAGAAAATACTAATAGGTCTGTAGAATGCCTCCTTGCATGGTGTTGAATTCCAAACAGTGAAAGTTGATCTACTAAGAATCTGATAACAGGATCATTCTCTACATTTTTCCTTAGAAGATCAATAACAATATCTATTACATGTTCTTGACTACCTTCCACCAAGCAAGATTTTAAATCATTCAGAACACTACTTACTTCATCGATATGTGAAACTTTTTCAGGAACTGATTTACCCCCAACCTGTACAACTGGATGCCTTGTAGAAACACTGAAACATGTAAATCACTACTTACTCTCACAGAATGAGTTATCTTAGGCACAGGAGTACATACCACACTACATATAACAACACTGTCATCATTTTGAATTACAGTCCATTCGTCTGTATCAATAAAGTTCAGACAGCTTTTCATTTCTTCCAAAGATGAAAAACGTCTTCTCCTATCATACTCTTCTTGTTCTTTCACACTCTCAGTAAATGCTTGCTGCAGGGCTGCCTCTTCACATCTAGATCTTCTACTGTCAGGGTTCTCTCGTGGCACCACTGGTGTAGCAGAAAAGTATGAAGGCAGATCAGGAAACTGAGATGGAACAGCATCAGCAACCAATTTTGGTATGCTGAGAGGAACTTTTAAAGTTTTCCCAGATTTTGCATCGTATGCTTCAGAATAGCGAATAAAATCACTTTCTAAGAAGTGTTTCTCACATACCTGGAAATAAAAATGAGCAGAATATTACAATTCAATTATGTACCAACAATATTGGCAAGTTAGTACTTTGCGACTCACCCTGCTCTCCTTTCCACTCGCCTGCGATGTCACCTAATATTTCACAATAAAAAGAAATATCCTTGCACCTCCACATAATATTTCATAATTATAAAAACGACCCTTCCAACAAAATAGGCTATTTCGGATTGAGAGTAGGGGTGGGGAACTCGGGTGAGTCGCAATGTACCATTTTCCCACAATATTATTGTATATATATATAGGCCTATATATATATAATATTTAAAAAAAATAAAGGTTTAAATCCTGAACTCACCTTGGTGTTCTTATTAGGTTTGAAATTAACCCTCTTGATAGCATGCAACCATTGTTTATGCAATTCTGGGCGAGTACTTTCATCAGGGAATCCATACACACTAACTCGAGGGCCAGATTTGTAATTCCCTCTGCATCGAGGCACACAGCATGAGTAAGGCATTGTGTGTAAAATGCCTGCTGAAACGAAATAAAAACCATACATCAGAAGGACATAATGATATACATAACCTCACTAAATCACATGGAAAACACAAACACAAGGGTTTGCAAAGCTTACCTCAAAAATACTGAGATAATATTCACTATCGCTTCGTCTTCATGCTGCAAATGATGGGTAGCAATAAAAAAATACTTTGAATAGAACCTCACACCACTAACAATATCACAAATAAATCCACAAACACACTGGTTCACTAGTCACGCTCGATGCTCAGTACTCCTCTGGTTTACAATATGGCGGAAACAACCCTACGAGCCGTGACGTCACGGTGAAAGTGGGCGTGTAGTAGAGAGGCCTGTTTCTCGTAGGTTGCGGTTCCTCACGTTAAAACCAGCTTACACGTCACAAAGTCAAGCGTAAGCATGACGTCACACCTTACGAATGATGAGCTGCTTGACAGATGCATTCACGAGGCCGGAAACATAATATTCACATTACCGACTTCCATTCTCCAACGTAACAGCTAAGGATTTCTCGCGTGGACGCGCCAAGTTCAAAATCTAAGTAAAAGAAAATATAGTACAGCGTTTGAAAATTACATTATACGACGAGCGGAAAACAAGCTGTGTGCTGTAGCACTGCAGCACTATAGGAGAAACCGCCACTGCTGCATGATGAATAATCGTGACGGCAGGATTCGCGGTCCGCCATGAACGTATACTTTAGCTCCTATCCCGTATCTCCTTCTAACAAACTCATGTGTATTAATGAAATTATGAAGATGTAATGGCGTTTTAAAAACACTTTTATAAATGAAATGTTTCAATATAAACTACTTGATGCTTTTTAAGTACATAACAAAACTAATTTCATATCGTAATGGTTTGGTAAAAATATTTCTTTAATCTGAATCAGGCGTGAATGTACATTGGTCAACAGTTGTAAACACTCGCATTTAAAAAATTTAAAATAACTTACATTAGGCCTACATTTTGCGATATTATGATTGATTTCTATATATAAAGAGAATAGGCAAAATCTGTGCTAAGTGCTTTGGAAATGTATAAACCGTGACCTTCAACTGTACCGTTACTGTACTGGATACAATTCACATTATTTATTTATTTTTAACCTTTGAACTAACATATTTTCATCATTATTGTATGAAACGTTTCATTATTTGATTATAATAAATTCATTTGTTGATATTCATACTGAGATATTCAATTAAGGAGTTCAGCTCCCACAATTGTGCCCCAAACTGTAAGAAGTATTGCAGAAACTATCTGCAATCTATAAGGGGTTTTCCCTACCACTTCTGTTAAGGGTAACGGTTTCAAAATTGGATTTACTTTTTAATTTTGGTCAAATTCAGAATAGTTTCATGACCGGTTCCACCGACAATCTTTAAATATACCCAAACGAAGACTTTAGTAACGCGCTATTACTGTATAACGTCTGCGTTAAGTGGACACTGTTCCACCAACACTTTTGTCGTTAAAATAAACACCCGTTTCCAAACGCGCGTTAGAAGGCAGGCAATCTTGGTACACAAGCTTCTCATACATTCACTGTCGCTACTGCCAACATACAATGTTAAACCTGAGAACACACATTGTTATATTCGTGTTCAGAAGGGTCGAATTATAGATAACTCATATAACTTAGGTCGGGAAAAAATTTTCCTTCGATGTAATGAATTTTTGTTTTGAAACGGTCCTACTTTTTCTGGGTAAACTGTGTGACACTAATTGAAAATCGTTTTTTTCTCGAAGTGCGGAAGGAACTGGTTATTATTATTGTTATATTCGTGTTCAGAAGGGTCGAATTATAGATAACACACGTATTTCAAGTTGGAAAAAAATTTATCCTACACAGAATGAATTTTTCTTTGAATAGTTTCCTCTTTTCCTGCGAGAAATGTGTGACACTAATGGAAAATCGGTTTTTTCTCGAAGTGCGGAAGGAACTGGTTATTATTATTGTTATATTCGTGTTCAGATGGGTCGAATTATAGATAACACACGTATTTCAAGTTGGAAAAAATTTATCCTACACAGAATGAATTTTTCTTTGAATAGTTCCCTCTTTTCCTGCGAGAAATGTGTGACACTAATGGAAAATCGGTATTTTCTCGAAGTGCGGAAGGAACTGGTTATTATTATTATTGTTATATTCGTGTTCGGAAGGGTCGAATTATAGATAACACATGTAACTCAAGTGAGAAAAAAATTTTGCCTTGTTGTAATTAATTTTTGTTTGAAACATTCCCACTTTTCTTGCGTAAACTGTGTGACACTAATGGAAAATCGGTATTTTCTCAAAGTGAGGAAGGAACTGGTTATTATTATTGTTATATTCGTGTTCAGAAGGGTCGAATTATAGATAACACATGTAAGTCATGTCGGGAAAAAATTTTTACTCTTTGTAATCTATTTTTATTTAAATAGTTATACTTTTTCTGCGAAAAATGTGTGATTTTAATGGAAAACCGGAATTTTCTCGAAGTGCGAAAGAAACTGGTTATTATTATTGTTATATTCGTGTTCAGAAGGGTCGAATTATAGATAACACATGTAAGTCATGTCGGGAATTTTTTTTTACTTTTTGTAATCAATTTTTATTTAAATAGTTCTACTTTTTCTGCGAAAAATGTGTGATTTTAATGGAAAACCGGAATTTTCTCGAAGTACGGAAGGAACTGGTTATTATTATTGTTATATTAGTGTTCAGAAGGGTCGAATTATAAGGAACAGATATAGCTCAAGTCGGAGAAAAAATGTCCCTCCATATAATGAATTATTTCTTTGAATTGTTCCTCCTTCTTCTGCGAGAAATGTCTAACATTAATGGAAAATCTCAATTTTCTCGAAGCGCGGAAGGAAATGGTTATTATTATTAATATATTCGAGATCAGATGGGTCGGATTATAGATGAAACATGTAACTCGTGTCGGGAAAAAAAATTTCCTCGATGGAATGAATTTTTCTTTTTAATCGTCCATATTCTTTCTGCGTTGACTGGGTCACACTAATGGAAAATCGGAATTTTCTCGAAGTACCGAAGGAACTGGTTAATATTACTGTTATATTCGTGTTCAGAAGGGTCGAATTATAAGGAACAGATATAGCTCAAGTCGGAGAAAAAATGTCCCTCCATATAATGAATTATTTCTTTGAATTGTTCCTCCTTCTTCTGCGAGAAATGTCTAACATTAATGGAAAATCTCAATTTTCTCGAAGCGCGGAAGGAAATGGTTATTATTATTAATATATTCGAGATCAGATGGGTCGGATTATAGATGAAACATGTAACTCGTGTCGGGAAAAAAAATTTCCTCGATGGAATGAATTTTTCTTTTTAATCGTCCATATTCTTTCTGCGTTGACTGGGTCACACTAATGGAAAATCGGAATTTTCTCGAAGTACGGAAGGAACTGGTTAATATTACTGTTATATTCGTATTCAGAAGGGTCGAATTATAAGGAACAGATATAGCTCAAGTCGGAGAAAAAATGTCCCTCCATATAATGAATTATTTCTTTAATCGGTGTGATTTCCATGTCGTAAAGTCAGGGTAAGAACCTTTATTATTACGTACGATAATTTCAAACAAACAAAATATCCGAAAAATCTGAATAGGCTTATTAGGTACATGCAAGAAGTCGGTAAAATATGCTGTAGGCATTGTACAAGTTATGGCAACAAACGAGATTTTCACAAAGAAAAATACATAATACGTTCATTCATTCTTTGCTCTGCAGAAAGAAATATGAGTTAGTTAAAAATGGTAAAAAATATACCGAGTAGAAAAAGCCGTGTGCAGATTTTATAACACCAGGACCACCGGCTAGGAAATAATAAAAATATATACAGAGTGACCCGTGAGCAGAACGGGGTTATTTAAGTGTCACCTGTGAATAGAACGGGCTCTTTCGCTCGTTTTAATATTAAACCTTTAAGTACTAGTCCCTACGCCAATTTAAACTATCACCCGCGAGCAGAACGGGGTTATGTAAGTGTAACCTGTGAGTAGAACGGGCTCTTTCACTCGTTTTAATATTAAACTTTAACTACTAGTCCCTATGCAAACTTAATCTGTCACCCGCGAGCAGAACGGGGTTATTTAACTGTCACCTGTGAATAGAACGGGCTCTTGCGGTCGTTTTAATAATAAACCTTTAAGTACTAGTCTCTACGCCAATTTAAACTATCACCCTCGAGCAGAACGGGGTTATTTAAGTGTCACCTGTGAGTAGAACGGGGTTATTTAAGTGTCACCTGTGAATAGAACGGGCTCTTTCGCTCGCTTTAATATTAAACTTTAACTACTAGTCCCTATGCAAACTTAATCTGTCACCCGCGAGCAGAACGGGGTTATTTAAGTGTCACCTGTGAGTAGAACGGGCTCTTTCGCTCGCTTTAATATTAAACTTTAACTACTAGTCCCTATGCAAACTTAATCCCTCACCCGCGAGCAGAACGGGGTTATTTAACTGTCACCTGTGAATAGAGCGGGCTCTTGCGGTCGTTTTAATACTAAACCTTTAAGTACTAGTCCCTACGCCAATTTAAACTATCACCCGGGAGCACCTGTGAGAAGAACGGGCTTTTGCGCTATTTTTAATATCAAATCTTTAACCACTCAAAATCGGCGTTGTGGATTCTGAATATAACACATTCGAATTTGGCGGCGGCGGTGGTGGACTTGTCCTTACGGAACGCTGCCAGAATGAAGGCAACATGGCTTGCTGCGTACAGGGACCCGTCAACTCCGGTATTACCCATTAATGTACTGGGTTTATTGTTTAATGTGGATAATATTGCATATTGTAGCATGCAACCACATTCGGCTATCTTGTTTCCAAGCTAACGCAAGGAATTTCTGTCTTTAAGTTAACGCAAGTATTAACGGGCGTGATGGACTAATCAGGCTCGGTGGAACCTAAACATGGTACAAGCAGGAGAAAACGACGCGCTTTAGCCGTAACGAAGGTCGGTGGAACTCGCCATCAGTCTTTAACTATTTTTTTAATTACACATTTTAAATTGTTCAGTTCTTGGTGCTTGGGGAAATGCAACAATGTAGTCTATTACCCATAATTTAAAAACAGAGTTGCAAATACAGTGCCTTTTTTTTTACTCGTGGCCGGGCGGTCGGCTGGAGGTAGCTGGGAGCGCACAGTGCTTCTCACCGTTCCTGGCTCCCGCCTTTCTCCCCGTCAGTGCACACACACAGCACACCAAACACCAATTTTCTGGTCATGCAATGGTATTTCGTGTACAATATCAGGTTTTTCTGCACTCCAGTATCTGTTGTTGTGTGTCGATACATGACCATGTAAATGAAACCATGCTTCGTCTGTGAAAAAAATTAACTTTGGTTCCATAGAGCCATCATTAACTTTACCCAACATCCAATTGCAGAAATTTACTCTACTCACAGTATCACGTGGTTGCAGTTCCTGAACTACGGTTATCGTATATGGTTTTAATTTCATAAGTTTAGTGGCTTTCCAAGCCGAGAATTGTGAAACCCCCGTTTCCTGTGATAACCTACTCAGAGATTTTCTTGGGCTACGTTCTAACTTTTGTCCTATCTCGAGTTTTTTCTCTGTAAGCACACGGCGATTTTTTTTTAAATTTCTTATCAAGAACAGAACCCGTTTCTCTGAATCTGTTTACAAGTTTACGAACTGTCTCTCTGTGAGGCACAGGGATACCAGGAATCTGTCTACAAATAGCCGTGTAACTTCTCTACAGAAATCTGTTTGCACATAGGAATCATACATGAATATGCGGTGTGCTAAAGTATACACACTTCTTGGCATTATAACAGAACTATCACAATTTAACCACAAAGAAGAAAACAAGAACCTCCGCTAGCAACGACCGCACATGCACAGACGGGGAGAAAGGCGGGAGCCAGGAACGGTGAGAAGCACTGTGTGCTCGCAGCTACCTCCAGCCGTCCGCCCGGCCACGAGTAAAAAAAAAAAAGGCACTGTATCTTTATTCTTTCAGAAGTTTTCGTTGTTTGAAATATAGAAAATGCTGGAAAAAATCCTGTAGACTAGCGCAAATGGGAGCCACTGAAATGAAATTTCAAAATACTTTAAGTCAGTAGGCCTACTTAGAAGTTCCTTTTTCTTCAAATCTGAAATTAATTAGCTATTTATCTTCTTGTTCTTGCGACAATCATCTGTAGCCTTTTGTTCTTTCTCAATTCTGTTTTGAAAGGAGATGGTGGGAGCAGTGCCGTAGCAAGGTCCTTCTGCGCCCTTGGCGAGTTTGACAAATCTGCGCCCTCCCTGAACAATTTCTTTAAATTTCTGTAAAATTCTTTATTATTTTAACATAAAAACACTGTTATTATCAAAGAAAACCTAAACCTCAATTTGAAAATGAACTAAGTGTTGGACTTTCAAGGTACTAAAACCTTATTTTCAGACGACTGAACTACTTGAAAAAAGAATTAAATCATAAAATCTAGTATCAAAAGTAAAGTACACAATAGGCCTGAGGCCTACTAAATTGTTTAACTCATTAATGTAGGTAAAAGTTTTTTTTTTTAACAGAAACTTTTTAAAACAGCTTCTCAACATGCAATGATAAAATGAAAAAATGCATATTATTTATTTATTAATTGCACATCTAAAAAAGGCCAATTCCATTTCCCTGGAGCTCTGTGCAACCATATGCCACGCAATATTTGACCATTTTGTCATGAAAAATAACAAAAAACACATTCTTAAATATATGTTTACCATAGGAAGCACACTTCACCTATACGTACGGAGTAGCCAACTTAACAACAAGTGAACGTCACGATTTATGCAATTCCAAAGCACAGCTGTTGTGTATCCTGTTTATATATTGAGATCACTGATAGCAACACACTCCACTTCCGTCCCGCCCTTACCTCTGCGGCGCATGCAAGTGCTCTCTTCTAAATGCACGGGCTGTACTTGACGTCTAACTGTACTTAGCTTTAAGGGGTCATTACTTGATGAAAACATCGTTTGTCGCGATTTTCTTGAAAACAGCTCTAGTGATTCTGTTTAAGTTTTACACATGGAGTGCTTATACTAACAAGGGAACCGTACGGGTTGTCATGTCGAAATCTATCCTCAAATTTTTCACATCGGTAGGTCTTCATTGCAGATAGACACATGCCAAAAATTAGCTGCTCATATAAACTTTTAGTGGGGTGAAAATTAATTGCGAATTTCGTAAATTCGAAATATTGAGTAACCTCTTACAGCTGGCGGCCTCGGCTGTCACAGTGTTCCCGAATCCGGCGTCAGATATACGCCTATGTGTATTGGCCATATCTCTCCCTTTCCTAATCACTATAGAAATGAATACTATAACAATGAGTAATATCCTCCTCTGATACGCATGTTTCTATTCTGTGTAGTTGTTGTGAAGTAATTAGTACCTGCTTAAATTTTGAATATCATGTACTGTTTACATTAGTTTATTTTTTACTTTGGCATATAATAATAAGTACAATTTATTATTACATAGTATGCTAGTCCGAGTTCTTAACACTTAAATAATTTTGTCTGGACAATAAATGTCAACATTGAGAATAAGTTGATTGAAGCACTGGTATTGTGATTCGCTGTGCATGGGAAATATCTTCAAATATCACGCAAATAAATTGAGTGATCATACTTCTTTAACACCTCGGCCTACACACATTAACAATCATAAGCAAACCTTCAATGTCTATGCAGATTATATATTTTTAAAATGCGGAAATGATAAGATTAAAATAGTATTTAACATTTGTTTAGTGAAACACATTCCGCGAGTAAAAAGGCAGCTCCTCTATCGCACACTCCGACCCTCGCTATCACGTGAACCCAACATTCAGGCTGATCAAGCGAGCTCTACAAGTGGCCCCCGTTGATTCCTTATGGAACATAAGCACGTTTTCACCCACTTACAGTTCATATGAGCAGCTAATATTTTGCATGTGTCCATCCATAATGAAGATCTATCGATGTGCAAAATTTGAGGGTAGGTTTCCACATGACAACTCGTAAGGTTCCCTTGTAAGAGCCAAAATTTCTATTTGTATCATATTTTCGAGAAGAAATCTCTCAAGGGTAGTTATAAGCCACCCACTCTGAAAACGCGATCTTTGCAATATGGCCTCTTGTTCTATATCAGAATGTGAAGTGGGAAACATATATTGGCCATGCTTAAAGTAAAGAAATTTACGACAGTTCATTAATCAGATTATATTTGGGTGATGTATCCTTCGGGGATGCGATCTGATGTGGTAACGACATTCTCTTCATTTTACAACCAACTTACATGAAGAGAATGTCATACACAATAATTATATTATACTAAGAGGCTAAACTTTTATTTGAGCAGAGGAAGTTTTGTGAATTACACATAAGATTGTTATCCTTGTGACATCCGTTTTGAAGCTCCTCCCATATTTTCTATTATGACGTAACATTTATTTTTCTAGCCAGAAATAAAAATAGCACTGTATTATATATTACTATAATTATATTACGATAATACATGCAAGAGTGTAACAAGAAGATAGGTCAACACGTCGGGATAACATTCCATGCATATAAAGGGGGAAATTATGTTATATTAAAAATGCCTTACATCCATGGTACAACCCTTTTCCATATCTGCACTCCTTAGAAGTATACTCGAAAAGAGAACTATGGCTAACACAACATCAAATGAAATGTTCAAAATGTCCCCTTTTAGCGCGGATAAATCCGTCAAACGGTGAAACGAATGCACTGCCACATCGTCTCAATGGACGAAGTTACAGACCGTTCTTAAAAAACCAATTACCTGTCCTGTTGGAACATGTGCCATTACAAATACGACGAGACATTACTTCATGCACGATGGAGCTCCTGCTCATTACAACCTCTCTGTTCGTCAGTTTCTGAATGGAATGTTGCATGATAAATGGATAGAAAGAGGACTAATTACTTGGTCTCCACGCTCGCCTGACCTCAATCCACTAGAATTTTATTTGTGGGGTGTTTGATAACTCTTATGTAAACAACACCGGCGCAAGATATATTTTTCTCTTATACTGTAATTGTTGTTACTTGTAGTAAATTAGTTGTTATAAGTTAAATTAATTATGTATGGATGTGAGACATGGCCACTTACAGTTCGGAAAGAACATAATCTTAGTGTGTTCGAAAACAGGGTGCTTAAGAAAATATTTGGGCCTAGGAGAGATCAAAATGGGGACTGGTGAAAACTGCATAACGACGAGCTTCATGACCTGTGCTCTTCACCAGATATAGTAAGGGTAATTAAATCAAGGAGGTTGAAATGGCTGGACATGTTGCGCGCATGAGGGGAGAAAAGACATATCTCAAAAGTATTGACTGGGAGACCCGAAGGGAAAAGACCACCTGGAAGACCTAGACGTAGGTGGGAGGACAATGTTAGGATAGATTTAAGTGAAGTAACGTTTTTGAGGGATGATTGGATGGAGTTAGCACAGAATAGGGTTCAATGACGGGCTCATGTAGGCGCGGCAATGATCCTTCGGGTTCCGTAAAGTAGATAATATTCCTTTAGCTTGCTGAGGAATTGTCTATTGCCATTGAGCATGTATTATTAATTATGTAATATTGAAAGCAATCAATGGCTGTATGTCCAATGGCTTCGCTTTTCGGGGTTGTAAAGGCTGTATTACATGAAAAATATATAAGTAATAAAGGAATATTGAAAGCCTTCTTACTTACTTTCGATGTGCATTGCCAAAATCGTAGCCTGAAACAAAGAGAAAAATGTCTTCACTTAGATTTCTGAAGGAAGATTTAAGTTGGAGATGTGAGTACAGTTTAAACATGAGAATGGTAAGTGGAAGTACAATGCTTTCATTATTGAAGTATGATAGGAATTTTATTAAAATCGGTAAAACAGTGACTTTTTTTTTATTAAAATGACGGGATAGCCCAAAAATAAGAAAGTGATGATACTGTCCCGTACTGTCAGCCAATTAGAAGGTGAAAAATGAGTAACGATTAGTAGACGTTAAGCAGACTTTGAATTTCCTACAACACTGCCACCAATCGTAGAGATGTTTAGGAAGTGAAAAGATGAGACCAGTGTATATTGCGTATACAGCTCACATAGCATTGAACGCTCGGGTGCACAGCCCTAGGTGATTTTGTAGAAATGTCATTTAATACAGCGGCCATCATGGGATACCAGGATTGTGGGATCCTATCTACTCGTACAACACCAGACAACTGAATAATGTTGACGATTTTGGAGAAATTCTAAGAATGTTAAGGAAAATATATTGGTGCGAAGTTTCAAAATAAAGCATTCTGAATGGCTAACTTGAATAAAATTCCTACTTACTATTGGTTTGAGTGAAATCACTTTAATGCGATTTAAATTTCTATAATTATAACGTGTATATATACTCACCATTGTCAATAACAACATTCCGAACATTAAGATAAAGGCTGCCTTGTTCATTGTGTGCCGGTTTGGTCATCTGCAAACAATACTACATTTGTATTAGTACATTTGTGTTCACTTATATTTAAGGGAAACTAGGCCTGATTTCTATTAGATTTTATATAATGTTGTTTGATCCCATCAAAAGCAATAACGCTACAAAATTTCAACCTAATTCTGCTTTTACTTTCTGTGATGTAAACTTCAAAAGTATTATTAAATGAAAGACAAAATCAGAATGTTACATGTGCATTAGGTTTTGTTATATAGAACTGATAAATTGGACCACATTCTGCAGAAAGGAACCAATCCAAATCATTCCTGAAATGGAATGTCATACAGATGGAGGAGGAGGGTTGGATGGGTTTGCACAACATAGTTCGATCTATGACATAGTTATAGTTCAGTAGCAACAATATACCATCTATTACTTTTTTTTCAAATTACAAAGTGGGTTCCTTTCTGCAGAAACTGGTCCAATTTTAAATATGTATTTGGGTCATTTGTTATTAATTTTCTAGATTTCTTTAATTAAACTATATTTTTATTGATTTACATGTTTTTTATTTGTCTCAATTCCATAGTTTTCTCAATTAAAACATTTTAAACTGACCTGTTATTGGTGTGTCATTTTTTAAGCTTTATAAAACAGCTTCTTATATTTGCTCGTCGGGGAATCTGAGGTTCTTGAGAAAAGCTTTTTTATGAATTACCTTATCGGAAATGAGTCCGTGAATTTAGACTGGCGTATATTACCCTTTAGCCATAATAACTTTAAAAAGTTTTTGGAATTATCTTGTCAGTTACAGGCTAAAAGCTATAAGTCTGCCCAATTTTAGTTTTCTAGCTCATGTGGAAGTGGGTAGACAATGTCAGTGAGACTGTTCTAGATGTGATGGACGTCATGGCATTTCAGTAATTTTCTCCACACTTATAAGGAATATAGAATCACGAAAGTTGACGTGCTAATGACAATTGAACGTGTTAAGGTTTCTGTCAAATTTTGTAATTTTAGCTGCCCTATAAATCCGTTAAAAATTACCCATTATGTATAAAACGTATGAAATTTACTTGAAATCAAGAAATCTAACTCCATCAAAGGCATAAGCGATGGAGATACGACAAATGGTCATAAGAGGAAACTTGTAGATATGTAAAATTTCTTTAATGGAAGTGGAATCAGTTTTATGATACGACTTACTGTTTACTTACTGTTTGGCTACTATAAATTTCAAAAAAGAAAAGATAATAAAAAATAAAAAATCGTCCTTTTTGGAGTTTTACCACCGGCTACAGGCTAGAAACTATAAGTGTGCAAAATTTTAAGTTAATGATTCATTTGGAAGTGGGTAATCAGTAATGTCTTGCTACTTTATATTGTAGTGATTAATGTTATATAAGGAGTCTAATAGCTATTTATGTATCAAGTACGCAAAATAACGCTTTAGCGGACGAATCTAGTATAGCGGCCGAGGCTGAAATACTGGATGAGTCCGCTAAAGTTTTTCCGTACGTTGTGCATACAATATATTTTTAGTAAAAGCTCTCTAAATTATATGAAATAAAACAAAAATACCGTACAATTAATTATAAAGAAAGGCAGTCAGCCATTTGTTAAAGTTATATTCTCATTGCCGTCTGAATCATAAAACAACAATGACCGTACGTACCAATACCAAATGTGGTAGTATAGATGTATAATATATGAGTCCCTTGTTTGTAAACAATATTACATACCATCTAGTATTTATGAAAAGCTTGAGGAAATTTCAATCCAAGTCAGAAACATTGAATTGGAGCTGCTGCCAGCAACTTCACTGCAGAAGTAGACTGTGAGAAGGGATATATTACGGCATTTAAATGCTCTTGCATCCATGGTAAGGAATGTTTTTCATGTGAACCAAGATGTGAAAAGTTGTTGGCTTATATTTGTTGTCATATGATGAAGTGGGCAACCGTGTTTTGCGAAAATTCCTGGTAAAGTTTCTGATTATCATAAAGAAACGTGTTGGCTTAAATTTGTTGTTTCATGACCAATTATATGCTTAAATCCATATTAAACGATAAAGATAACGCAGAAAGTGATACAGAATACCACAAGGAAATCAAAACACAAATAATGCAGCCCCCTAACACGTATAATGACAAACCTTTCACTGATTACGAAATTGGAATGATTATAAATAATATGAATCGCCGCAAAGCCCCTGGAGAAGACGGGATTACAAGCGACATATTTCAAGAAATCTTCAACCGGCTACCACTGTACATAACAGCAATATACAACGGGTGCTTAAAAACTGGAACTTTCCCCAAGATATGGAAAAGGGCAAAAATTATTCCGATAGTGAAGCCTGGGAAAGAAGAAACTGAAGAAGCCTCAAAATACCGCCCGATAAGCTTGCTAAATGTGGCCGGGAAGGTTCTGGAGAAATTATTCATAAATAGAATAATGTACCATCTCTACTCCAATGACATGCTTCACAGTAATCAGTTCGGCTTCAGACCACAAACGAGCACGGTGGACGCTATTATGGAGGCTAAGAACTTCATAGAAGAGAGCCTCGAACTTGGACAAAGTGTAGCGATGATTAGCCTGGATGTTGAAGGGGCATTCGATAGTGCCTGGTGGCCAGGCATTCTCAGTGCACTGAAAGAGTTCCGATGCCCAAAAAACCTGTACAACATAACTAAAAGTTACCTTAGCGAGAGGCAAGCTACACTAATGGCAAACAGCATAAAAATAGAGAGGAGCATAAGTAAAGGATGTCCACAAGGTTCCTGTTGTGGTCCTGGGCTTTGGAATGTGCAGTATGACTCATTACTGAAACTGCCTTTAAAACCGTGTACAAAGACGATTGCTTTCGCCGACGATGTCCTAGTGCTGGTGAAAGGAACCACAAGTCTGGAGATAGAAAATAAGGCCAACATTGAAATGGTAAAAATAACAAACTGGGCCAATGAGAGAAAGATTACATTCAATGAAAAGAAGACACAAGTGATAATGGTATCAAGGAAGAAGCCTAGAACTCAGTCAAACCTCCGAATTTATCTAAATAACAACATAATACAAGTGACTAACACTATGAAATATCTTGGTATCACATTCGACAAAAGGTTTAAGTTCAATAAACACATTGAGCAAATTACTGAGAAAGCCACAAAACTCATACACGCCTTATCAAGATCTGCTAAAACAAACTGGGGTCTAGGTCCAAAGGTGCTGCACATAATCTACAAAGGTGCAATATTACCACTAATGTCATATGGCATCACTGTTTGGATAGACGCCCTCAACACTAAGCAAAATACAACAAGATTACGTCGGGTGCAAAGGTTAATCAACATTAAAATGACAAAGGCTTACAGAACAACTTCTTATGAAGCCCTGAATGTAATAGCTGGAACTCTACCCATCGAAATTGAACTGGCAGAGATTGCGAAATATCAAAACATCATCAGAAGAAGTATAACGCACAAGGGAGAAAAAATTCACACCGCGCCAAATTACAGGGAATGGCAACATCCGGCAGACTTAATGAAGATACAAGAGAAGAACGATAACGAAAAATATAAACTAAATATTTATACAGATGGCAGCAAGTGTGAAAAAGGAGTGGGATCAGGAGTAGTAATTTACATTGACAACCGCCCAGTCCATCACCTCAGATACAAACTGTACACCAAGTGTTCCAACAACCAAGCCGAGCAGTTGGCAATTCTGAAAGCTCTAGAAAAAGTTGAAGAGATTAACCAACAATTTGAAACAGAAAAAACCGCAGCAATACATACCGACAGTAACATAACTATGGACTTGCTACGAAACAACAACAGCTACAATGACCTAATCAGACAGATAAAAGGAAAATTACACACACTAATACAACAAAACTGGCAGATACACTTTACGTGGGTTAAGGCCCATGTTGGAAATCAAGGGAACGAGATTGCTGACCGCCTGGCCAAAGAGGCAGCGACCAGTACCATTCTGGAGGAAACATTCAGCCTTATACCGACGAGTGCAGTGAAGAGCGACCTGAGGGAAGAAAGCATACAACAGTGGGAGAATGAGTGGCGAACTACCACCAAAGGAGAACTAACCAGGACATTCTTTCCAACTATTAAAGCAAGACTGAAGACGAAATTGACGCTAACTCACAATATAACAGCAGTGGCCACAGGACACGGAAAATTCGGTGCATACCTGGAAAGATTTAAAATCAAAGACAACCCAATGTGCGTGTGTAATAGTATTCAAACAGTGCATCACATACTGTGGGAATGCGACTTATTGAGTGAAGAAAGACAAGAACTACGCAAATATGTACTGAAAATGGGTGGAAGCTGGCCGTTAAATAATAATGAACTCATGGACAAATATTGTAAAAGATTTCAACATTTTGTAAACAAAATTGACTTTGACAAACTTCAGACGTAATCAAATTGGGACTGTATGTTAGGAATATTAACTTGTATAGCTCTGCATGTTAGGATTAATAACTCGTAATATGTGTATACTACCCGCGCGCCACTTCTTGAGCGCTGGATTTACGGGGAAGTGAGGGTCGGGGGGAACAAGACATACCTATTCCGCCAGTCTTTCTGCAGTGTTGTCAACCAAAGAAATAACGTTTCAGCAGAATCGCGCGTATGGTATTTTATGTAGTGATTTTAATATACAACGATTTTAATGCAGTCCAATAATATAACGTGGTGACGGTATTGCGTAACAATTAATTACACGTCATAAGCCTCTGGTTATCAAATAAGTCATCAAATAAGAATATTATGCATAATATAGGCTCAATATTTTTACACTGGATGACTAATTTTAAGCATAAAGAAGAGTCTTAGCAGAACATGCTTCACCATTTCGTGTTTTAAAACGTAAGAGAGGTAAGGCATCTAAAAGTGGAGAAAGTTATAGGCCTAATTTTAAACGTATTTAATACAAATTGTGAAAAGTTCGCTCAACTTTCAGTCCATGAAATTAACATCAGAGTTCACGGGATCGTCAGAAATTAGCACATACGGAATTCTTAAGGAGGTGAGGAAAGTGATGAAGTGTTTGTGAAATCAGCAGTTCGAAAGATTGTATTTTTCCCCATAACTCGATGCGTCAGAAAAGATAATGTCAATAAATAAATAAGAATCCTGAGACAGAATGAAAGCTTAGTATTGAAGCCACTAGATGTCAGGGTGTATAGCGTACTTCGTGTTTCAATGTTGTCAGCTTAACCTACGAAGTTGAACGAAACCTACCGAATGAGGACTAGGGAGCCGAGCGCTCAAGAAATCGCGCGCGGGTAGTATAGTTACAATGGCACTGTATGTTAGGAATATCAACTTGTAATATGTGTATATAGATACATCTAAGGAGTAAGACCGCATGTAATATTACTAATGTAATGGCGCATGCAGGAATAAAAATGATTATTTAAACAAAACAAAAAAAAAAAAAACTTGGTGTGACTGGTCAGTGCCATCTGGGTTTTGTTTATAGATTGTCATGACGACTTTAAAGGACTAGGCCGATAAAACTGCATTTTGAATGCACTTTTATGCAATTTTAGCGGCCTTGGTTGCTAAAATGCAATTTTTCGGCGTGTTACCAGTCCGAGAAGCAGCTGTTTTAGAGAGCGTGTACTAAAAAAAGATATTTAAGGATTTAAATTACTCTATAATGTTATTGCTAACCTCGCGGGAACAGGAATTATGTCGCCCAAGGAAATAATGAAGTGAGTAAGATGATTAGCATTTCATTATTTATTTATAATTATATTCTGTTCTATTTAACCCGGCTACGTGAGACATAAGGCGTTGTCTGCCACTCACTCAGGGGAAATACATGAATTACAAGAATTATAAATCTTTGTTATAAAAGTTTATACAGTGGATGTAGAAATAAAAAAATAAAAAAATAAATTCAATGAAATTAATATAAAAATTTCAATTAACTGTGAGAGTTAAAATTTACCTTCTTCTTGATATCACACTTAACCAGCTAAGTGTTCCTATTTTCTAACTGCGTTTGAGCAGTGTTATCGTTTGATGGTTTGAAAATTTCAAAAACATGATTTTGAACTAGTAAACCATTAAAAAAAACGGATGTATAATATTGCAAAAATGTTTATCCCAAGTTTACTTTTAGCCTTGTGTGAGGAGGATGTAATACGTAGTAGACTTACCAAATGTAGCGTCTGTCTCAAGTACGATGTTGCTCGTTGTTTTAAAGATTGGAGTATATAAAGGTAGGATATGTATTCAGACAATTCAAAACATGCATTGAGGCATTTGGTGTATTCAGAGAAACTGCATGTGTGGTATTTGTGTCGGTAAGAATGTGGCAATAAAATTGTTATGCGATATTCAATGCAAACCAGCTATGGGAGAAGAGGTCCTGTCTATGCCAATGCAGTGAGAAAGAATCAATTATATCGAATCTGAATAAAATTACAATTTTTAACTACATTAGGTAAATGGAGGTATTCTTGCAACGCACTATCGAGCTAAACATTGATTATGGATTATAGTAATTAAATGTCTGGTTAGACTTCTTTCTGTCTGACAATTGCTCTTTTATTACTCTTTCAAAGGCTGAGAGTTGACCTCACTAGGGAGTCGTTTAATCACTACTTGTATTAGTTTTCGTTTAATGTAGTTAGTGGGAATACAATTTTATGTTTTATTTTTGCTGTAGGGAATATAGTTCCAGTAATCTGTTCTGGAAAAATAATCCATAATCCCAGTTTGCCTTTATGACCGTGTCCAGTTTGTGCTTCTTCGCTCCGGCCGTAACCGAGTAAACTAGAGGAATTGACATCCAGTCTACCAGTGACAGACTTGTAGGATTTGTGTCTCACAAAAAACTCAAAAACATAAAATAGAAATCGGGAACGGGGTTGGAGAAATTACACCAGGATATTAAAAAAATTAAAACAGCAGGTTTTTTCGTGGATTATGGCGTTTGTTTTCTATTTACGAATTCCCCGGCTTACACTTTCCAGCAAATGGTATCTAACTTCCGAATATATCAAGATAATATGATTTTGACATCGGAATATATCATTCGTAATGGTTTTAATTTATATAATTTTTTATATCCGTCCTAGCAGACGACCCCATATTATCGGGGACATTTTTTATGATTCAACTATCGTCTTATCTCCAGAAATATAAAGTAATAGCTAGGTTATATATTCAGACAATTCAAAGCATGCATTGGAAGCATTTAGTGATACCAGAGAAACTGCATGTGTGGTATTTCTGTCAGTAAGAATGAGGCAATAAAAATGTTATGCAATATTCAGTGCAAGCCAACTATGGGGGAAGAGTTCCTGTCTATGCCAATGCATTGAGAAAAAATTAATTGAATACAATTTGAATTTCTAGACTACATTAGGTAAATGGGGGTATTCTTGCATGACACTATCGAGCTAAACGCTGTATATTTTACCACAGCTCTGTTAAAATATTTTAACAGTAGTGTTAAATGTAGCGGAATTAAATTAAATCACTTTCAGAAACCTTTGTATTTCTATTATCGGCTTATTAATTTAATATTATTGATATTAACAATTTCTAGAGGACGTTTTGAAGTTTCATTTTAGTAAACTGACGATTAGGGTTCGGATATTTATGACCCCAAAAAAGTGGAAAATATATCTGCAAATGTGCCCTTTAAAAATTACTAAATATGACCCAAAAATCCTAAATATGACCTAATAAAAGAACTAGTTTCTAAAAATAAAAGTGCTAATTATAACGTTTAATTACACTAATTATATCCCATTAATTCAATAAATTTTAAATATTTTTAAATGCCTTGTTTACCTTAATGTTTGTGGTGGCTCGGCCGCTGATTGCCTGTCCTGTAGAGCCAATCAAAATTCTTTGGATACCGGATATCGCACTTTATATATTATAACATCTAAATAAAGCTAGGGGTCTCTCAGGCCTCTAGCGGCCAACGGAAGGCTAAGCACCGAAGATAATTCAACCTGGCCTCGCTTCAATTAACGAAATAAGATATCAATGCCAGCTTTGTCTGACTGTTTACCTTCGTAGCGTAGTACGGTCCTGACCATTCAACACGGGACGTGTGAAGTAGCAATTCAGCTACCGAGACAAGAAGACACAGTATACGTATTATTAAACAAGAAGGTCTCATCGAGACGTAGTAGAGCGTGTGATGTCATCATGTGTAGGGACACCAGTCTGCGCGCGCATAGCATGTTGGTACTAAAATGGCGTTTTGTTGTCAGTACGTTACATATGACCGGTGTTAATAGGTAGTGTTATTTTAAGGTTACAATCGTTTTCTTATGTCTGTGGATATATCTGTTTAGAAATTAATACTTGAGCAACCATCTTGCCATATAGTTGTTCAGTGACAAATTGTACAGGAAAGTACAGAAATGTTAGAAAATTGGCAGTGTTTAAGCTCCATCCACAATGTGCAGTCGCAGTCGGTAGTTGGTAGTTGGTAGTCTGTAGTCGAAGTATAACGTGTGGTGAGTAATGGACGCCATTCACAATGTGCAGTTACAGTCGACAGAAGGCAGTTGGTAGTCGGGAAATTCATCTTCGACTACCGACTGCACGACTGCAAGTAACATATTACGAGATTGTAAATGATTTACTAGTGCAAATAAACAGATTAGCATACTACGAGAAAGCGAGATGTGTTTATTACATATATTATGCAATTATAAAGCGATTCCTCCACATTTTTTATACTGTAAAATGTTCCCATAACTTCAATATCGACTGCTTGTTGTGGACGGCTCGAGTGCTGCTCCCAAGCGGCCGACTTCAACTGCCGACTACCGACTACCAACTGCACATTGTGGATAGACCTTTAAGTTTCCAAAGGACTCCGAACTTAAGAAGAAGTGGATAAAATCAATTAAGAGATATTCTGAAGCTACGCCTAACAGCAGAGTAAGTTAAAATACTTAAGCATTAAATTAAAATGATGGGCTGTTACCGTAGATATGGGTATATTATAAAATGCATGTATATTTCAATCTAACAAATTATAGGTTATAACCTTGAAGTGTTGATCAACACAGTAGCCTATCTAGCCTACAAGGACGAGACATCAATATCTTTAAGGAATAGTTTTATCTGTTGAAAATATATGATAGCATTTATTATGAGTATAATATTGTCATTTATAGGAACAGGTATCATATTGAGACTTGTAACTATGACTTATAGTCTATAACGTAATTGAAACTGGGAAAAAGAAATAATGAATATATGTCAATGTACGAATGCAGATAGAAATATCAAAATCCGTATTATTAATATTGAGAAGGGAAGGAAACACAAGTAGTAATGAAACGGATTTTCAAATTCAAAGTTTACACCACCTGTTATGAGTTTAATTAAAAGCTACTCATTCTAATTTCGGGAGAACTTTTTGGCAAGAGAGTGGCCATGTCTTTCAGATGTGAAAAGATTTAACATTAAATTGTATATCATATTATATCTTAGGCTTTTACGACTGGAGTGTTGAACAATACACATCTTTTCCGGGATGTAGGGCATGTTTGAATGGCGTATTTATCCAAACGATTTTGTCATATAGTAATTGTACACAAACATCTTCCTGACTGCAACGTTGCTGAAGATGGGTTTCTTTGCAGTGGAAAGCACAGTAACAAGATGATTGACATTAGCAATAAGGTAATAGTGAGTGTCAGTGAAGAAGATAATGGTCAAAATTATTATAATTTTCATGAAACAACGACAAATCAGGAATGCAGGATATTTCATAGTTTGTAACATTAAATATGTCTTAAGATTTCCTCCCAATCTTGCCACATAAGTACTGTACTTTTATTTTACAGTTTTTATGGAATTTCATACTCGAATTAAACAAAAATTTACTGTTCTTAGAAATAATGTATTTTATTATTCCGAATTCTGTTTGCCAGCAGTTATGGATATTTCTGGAAATACTGCATGTGGTATTATTATCTTAGTTCCTGCAATATAATCAAATTTACTGCCAGTAGGGACGTGAACAACAAGGCGCCCATATGATATTTTCTAAGGAGTGCCAGTTTTTTTAATTTATTTATTTTTTGTTGCTTTAACTTCTTGGGCCACATTGTAACATTATATTAATAATATAATAAGTGCAACAATGACTTAGCTAGAAAATATTTTTGGGGAGGGTCGAAAGTGTCGGGGGTTTGGGGTACGAAATACTCCCCCGGAAAATTTTTAAATATTGAACTAATGATAATCACATTTTACGCTATTTTAGCCCTGAAAAACTAGTAAGCAAATTTTTTTACCATTCTCAAAGACATGCCAACTTAAAGAAGAAATCGTTACCTAAGTTATAATACGTTTTACTATATATAAGAAAAGTTCAATAACACACGGAACAATGGAAATAATAGCCTACTCATTATGATATGAAAACAAAATAACTGCTATATCATATTTGACACAAGAACAAAACTTGTTTAGTTCAATAAATATTTTTTTTTAATACAGAAATAGAATTTTAGGTTTTTATTATTGGGTCCAGACCCCCTGGAACCCCCTCTCCTGATCCACTGTGGATTCTGCTTCCATGTTGTCGATTAGGTAAAACTTCTGCAAACATTTTATTTCTCTCTTGACTTTTAAATAATTGTCCTGAGAGAAAAATATCCGATTATAATTATTAATATAAATTTTGTCCTTTCCCTGAGAGCTGGGGGGGGGGTAGCCTCACCTTGCCCCTGGGTATGGGCGCCCTTGTGAACACGAATGTTCATTTTTACTCGGAAGTTATCGATGTAATTTTAATTTCCCATGCTATTCTCATTGGTTTTGGTTCCCAAAGCTTAGCCAATCACTGCGCGAGCGCTTCTAATAGAAAAGAGTAAGGCTACTTTATGCTTGGCTATTGTTGTTACTTCTTTAATACTAAACTTTACAAATATTTAATTGATTAATTAATTAATTAATTAATTACGATGTTAACTTTTTAAATTCTGGTAGGCTAGATCAGGCTAGATCAGGCCTATTAAGTTTTAGAGCAACTAGAGGCCAAATTTATTAATTAGAAAAGTGGTCTTGAGGACCAAAATTACTTAATTGTTATTCATACAAGCTTAATCATTTGGGTAATCACTTAAAAATATGATTCATGAAGAATATCTTCGTTTAGTCTTTTGTAAATAATAATAATAATAATAATAATAATAATATATAAAAATCAGGTAAGCTGATGTAAGAAAGTGGCAGAAAGTGGCAGAATGCTTTTATTTAACAAGTGATAATTGCAATTATGATATGCAAAAAGTTATTTTTTAATTGATTTTCGAGTTAAGCTCCAGATCGAATCATAAAGCGGGGCTTACAGAAGAACAAAGATCTAGTTTGATAAGTAGGGTTTGGATGCTTATGATATGTCATATTTTTATCCTGATCTCCATTCTCACCGCAAACACAAATTAAACATGAATTACACATTTGTTATCCTAATCGAACCGTTTTTATTTTGCATGTAAAGTCATATTTTGGTCAATCTTATAGTCTTGGTCATATTTCGGTCATATTTGTAACTTAACGTCATATTTCAGTTATAAATTCAGTAAAAGATCACAATTATGCAGTAAGTGCACTAAATTGTAGACTTAAATTTTCTCCAAAAAAATTGTCACTAATATTTTTATTTTACTGTAACTGAAATGTGAAGGGGCAGTAACAAGTAATAGCACAATTACCTCTTCCTCCTTGTTGCTAATAGAATATTTTCAGTTCACATTTTCAGTGTATCTGGAAACATTAACAGATTAGAAGTTTTTTAGGCCTACAAGTGAGACTGTAAATCACCTTAAAATTGGTAAAAAGTGAATATCTAATTGAATTAATGTAATGTAATAATGTAGTGTAATTAAACGTTTTAAATTGGTACATTTATTTTTAGAAAATATATTCCTTAATGAGGTCATGTTTAGGATTTTTGGCTCATATTTCGTCACTTTAAGGTCATATTTGCAGTCATATTCTCCACTTTTTTAGGTCATAAACATTCGAACCCTATTGATAAGCATATGTGAAAGAATATGTAGGTAGTGTTATTTGTGAAAGCTAACTCTATTGCAACTTGCAGAGTCGTATATGAACAATCAATAGGTTTTTCCCCATGGACGTTATAAATGCATATACCAAGTTTAATGAAAATTCGATAAAGCGTATTTGAGTTATCGCGTGTAAGACAGACAGATAGCCGGACAGGCATTTTTCCGTCCCCCACACAATCTCATAAAGTACCAGTGGCGTAGCGTGAGGGTAGACTTTGAGACTGAGTCTACCTAAATAAATTGCTACGAAAAGTGGAATCATAAAGCATCGTCAACCAAGTTCTTAATCATTCTAAACCCATGAGTACTATCATTAAAATATTTTTCGCCGCTGCATACCCCACTTCTACTGTTATTATGTGTCAATTGTGTTTCCGCGTGCTTAGGCAGCTTCCAAATCTCATGATGCGGCAGTGGAGGCGAGTTGAGACTGGATAGTGGTCAGCCAAGTTACAGTCAAGTTGTCATTCAAGTGCGAGTTATATGACTTTTCCCACTAAATGTTAACCTGCTCATTGAGAGAAGACAGGATAATTTCTTGCGAATGAGTGGCATGTGGCACCAACGCAGAGACTATAAAAAGATTCCTCATGTAATGTCCAACAGAGACAATAATCTGTGGTTCATGATAGCTTATATATCTATCTTGAATGTTAACTGTACAATAACAGTGGGAGCCCGGTCACAAAAATCACTAATTAGTGTGCCTCACAGTACTGTATATGACATAACTTGTATGTCTTTGAGGTAGACCATTAGGGCAATCAGTCATAGGAGAGAGGTTCCATCTGGCGCTGTGAATTGAACTCCGGCTTAGCTCAGTTGGTAGAGCATTGGCGCGAATAGCCAAAGGTCCTGGGTTCAAATCCCAGTGTCGGAGGAATTTTTCTCCTATAATATTCTCATGTAATGTCCAACAGAGACAATAATGTGTGGTTCATGAAAGCTTATATATCTATTATTGATATTACTTAAACAACTGGATAACTCAGCACTTTATAATTCTACATACAACGTTGTAAATTAATATAATAATTAGTTAATGCTCATGTTGTACTTGTATATCTTGTAAAGAAATGTTCAAATTTTACATAACTTATTTGTTATAACTGTAAACTTACATTGTTCTTTGTAAATGTATTGACCAGTCCCATTTGTAATATTTTTGGATGGACTGAATAAATTCAAATAAATACCATCGAACTTGGGAACAGACGGCCAATATCTTGCTGATTAATGAAGTTGGTGTTTTCTCTTGCCCCGCGCACTTACACATATTACACATATTATACATATTATAGTTACGTTATTTTGTTAATTATCTGCAACATGAAAACATTACAAGCCATCCTCCACTCATCGAACAATTCTTAGAAGATTGGATAGTGGAAAACATTGACTAATGATTTTACAAGGGATAATTCAAATCTAACCTATATTTCTCTGTTTTTGTGATATGCATAGAGAAGTATACCGCACGCAAAGGTCTGAAATTTAACATATTTGAATGGACTTGGGTCCGAATGCACCGCGATATAATATATCGATCATTAAGCCATTGGCGATAGTCGCGCTTGGTGATACTTTTAATCAGCTGTTTTACTTTTTAGATTACTCTTCTTGGTGTAACTAATATTATCGTTTTGTTATTACAATACGAGATTTAAACTCTTCTTCGCCACACATAATAATTATATATTTTTCATATCTTCTTTCGTTCATTCGCAGTTTACATAAATACCCAAACGCTGTCTTAAATTATTATTTTTCTATGAAAGATGATGTTACAGTCGGATGTTTAATCGTCAGCTTCGTTCACTGCTTGTGAATCGGTTGCATTGAGTGAAACAGGCAGCAATGATTGCCAGCGAAGTTCGCTGTTACCGAATCGTTGCTTTAACATTCTAGGACTTCGGGTTCTAATACACCAAGCAATTTGAACTAACCGCCATATTCCTCTGTTCAGCCTGTTACAGACATAGCACACTATGACGCTCCGCTGGAAGTGAGCAAATGAAATCATCCAGCTAATAAAGTTAAGATTATGGAAGCTGCAAATATAGCAACCTACTTTGAAGTCTACACTGACGGAAGTAAAATAGAAAGCAAAGTTGGAGCAGGAGCTGCAATTTTCAAGGATGGAAATTTAACAAAATCCCAAAATTTAAGTTGCAACAGAATTGTTCAAACAATCAGGCCGAACAGATCGCAATCCGACAGGCTCTGAAAGAAATCCAAAAGCTCAATGTGGTGGAGGAAGAGAAGTCACTGACAGTCAAGTATTCCTCGCACTCTTCAATAACAACAGGAAACACCATTCCATAGTCACATAAATACATGAAATTATATCAGAACTAAATAAGCAAAACATAAAAATTTACTTAAATTGGGTGAAAGCACATATCGGAGTTCCAGGAAATGAGCTGGCAGACAAACTGGCAAAACAAGCAGCAGAGGAAATGGAAATAGAAACAGTTTATCACAGGACACCAAAATCAAATCTCGAGGCAGGAATACAAGAAAGGGGGATACAAGACTGGCAAAGCAGATGGGACACCACAACAAAATGAGAAACAACGAAGTCTTTTTTCCCTTCCATCAAAGAAAGACTCAAGACTAAATTAACAGTAACACTTTGGTTCACAGCATTTGTATAAGGTCACGGCAAGACAAAATCATACGAGCATAGATTTCGCATATCAGATGACCGTACTTGCTCATGCAACTCAGGCCAACAAACTGTCAATCATATAATATATGAATGTTCCGAACTAAAACAACAGAGAACCAAGTTAATAGCAGAAATCAGGAAGAAAGGAGGACACATCACTTAGTGGCATAGGCGTAACCAGGCCGACCATATGTGGGGGTTATAACATCCGCGGGGTCTGGGGGGTATGGAATACCCCCCAGGGAGAGGGGTGTTCGGGGGGTCGTCCCCCGGAAAATTAAACAAATTTAGATGCAAAATAACAAGTTTTAAGCATCCGGGGGTCCTCCCCCGGAAAATTTAAAAAATTAAGATGCAAAATAACGAGTTTTAAGCTTCCGGGGGCCTTCCCCCGGAAAATGTTAGAAATTAAGACGCAAAATAACGAGTTTTAAGCTTTCCACGCTTTATACTTGTATCAAGTAATTTATGGGCAGACTTAAAAAAATTATACAATTTTCCTTTTTTTAATCAATGGGGGGGGGTTCAAACCCCCAACCCCCCCCCCCACGGTACGCCTATGCTTAGTGCAAAAATATCTTAGAGGTTTCCAGAACTTTTCTAATTCAATAGAGTATTGAAGTGTAATATTAAGTGTAAAAGTGTAAAATTATAAAATTCAGATAAGTGGTTATTCAAGAGAACAGCACAAGTAGACACAAACTTTAAATATAGGAATGTTACGCATGTAATTTCTATATATACAAAAGGCTTTGTCCTGATTGACTGACTTAACGACAGAGAATCAACGTAGAGCCTAAATATAACAGGTAGAGACTTGGAATTGTGACAGTACCTTCGTGCTCACCAAGAAAGGATTTTGCAAAATGTTGATTTTAAACCAAAAATTTAAATGTTTTTGAGAATAGGCCTACTTAATCCCTTTTTACATAGAATTATCAAATCCAAAACACAGTTCACTTGACAACAGTATTGTTGGCAGTCTTCACATAAGGCTTTGGAAATAAATGATACTAGACTTGACAAATTAGAGAACTATCAATATAATTCATGTTATAAATAAATATTAAAGAATGATATTCACGAAAATAATGCAGTCACATAACTTTCTCTACCCTGGAAATAGATAAAACAATACAAGGTATGGTAATATGTAATATGGTAATAGGTAATATGTAGGCTAATATGGGGACAGAAGTATGAAAGTGATATTGCATTTCTGTTTAATTTCATCTCCAAAACGGTTTTGTGGTAACATGAGAGTAAGAAATAAATATATTCCACAAAGACAATACTATTTTATGTTACCGTAATTTCTGTTTCTTCTTATTTGAACCCCTACAGGGCTTGGTGTGTACAAGCGCTGGGATGCAAAATTCTACATCCTCTATGAGACATAAAAAGCTAACTTATATCAAGCGTTTTTTGAGGGAATAGTTTGAGTCTGATAAGTCGTTCTTCCTATTCAAATTCTAAATACCTTTATAAGGACCTAGAATTTAAAAATCAAAAGTCCTTCTTAAGTTAATTTCCAATTATAAAATAAAATACCCAATTGACGCCGGGCCTTTTAAGCTTTATAATGGGGCATGCAGCTAATGTTCAATAATAATTATTCATTTATTGGAAAAAAAGAAAGAAAGAAAAGAAAGAAAAAAAAAGACAAAGCACACTAGTGTGTTGACTATGCTGAAGATGGCCATTTCACATGCCCCTCGGATAATAGCTTGTGGAAAAAAATGTGAACAATACCATCTGGAAATTTGTGCGAAAAGATCCAAAAGCCTGTCTGAATACAGCAAAGACTTATAACTTATAACTTCCTTTGCACATTTTGTGCGCGTTTCTACTTTATTAAAGAAAGTAGTGAATTTCAGTGTTCAGTAATCTAACACAGAATGATCAGAATGGAGCCGGTATTCAAATCGGAATATACCAAGGAAGAGATTTCTAAAACGGAACTAAAGTGTGAACCTGTCCCAATTACATTTGACTTAATAAAGACAGTGGAAATCAAACGTGCGAATTCAGACTACGGAGATTCTACAGAATGCAGCACTAGTCACAGCTTAGAAGAGATTCCAGGAGCTTCTCCATTAAACAATGAAGAGGAACACCTAATGCAATCACGCTCGCCTGCTGTATGTACAAGCACATCCTCTGGTAAGCTAACTCGTACTCCAGACAAACATCTCTCGTGTGATGTATGTTCCAAGAAATTTTCTCACAGAGGGGATCTCAACAAACATTTACGCACTCACACTGGTCAAAAACCATTCACGTGTGATATATGTGCCTACAAATTTTCTAGAAGATTTGATCTCAAAAGGCATCAGGTTACTCACACCGGTCAGAAGCCATTCTCTTGTGATATATGTGCCATGAAATTCGCCCAAAGAGGGAATCTCGCGAGTCATCTACTCACTCATACTGGTCAGAAGTCATTTTCGTGTTATGTATGTGCCAACAAATTTTCCCGAAGGTTACATCTCAAAACACATCTGCTTACGCACGCTGGACATAGGCCATTTACGTGTGATATGTGCGCCAAGAAATTTTCCAAAAGAGAGAGTCTCAAAACACATCTGCTTACGCACACTGGACGTAAGTCATTTACATGTGATATATGTGCCAGGAAATTTTCCGTAAAAGGGTATCTCATAAGACATGTTCTTATGCACACTGGACATAAGCCATTTATATGTGATATGTGTGGCAAGAAATTTTCCGAAAGACGGGCACTCAAAACACATCTGCTTACTCACACCGGTGAGAAGCCTTTCTCGTGTGATATATGTACCAAGAAATTCGCCCAAAGAGGGAATCTCGTGAGTCATCTACTCACTCGCACCTGTTGTAAGCCATTCTCGTGTGATATATGTAACAAGAATTTTTCCTTAAAAGGGCATCTCAAAAGACATCTGCTTACGCACTATGGACATAAGCCTTTTGCATGTGATATATGTGCCAAGAAATGTTCCCAAAGGGGAGATCTCAAAAGACATCTGCTTACGCACACAGGTCAAAAGCCATTCTCGTGTGGTATATGTACAAAGGAATTTTCCATGAAGGGAAGCCTTAAAAGACATCAGCTCACACATGAGAAGGACAAAGTTTCCTAATGTAATGTTTGTACTGAGCCTTTGTTTTGCCAAAATAACTTATACTAAAAAATGTGTTGAAATATCAGAGATGGTAATGTTAAATTGGAATCCCTACATAAAATGTTTGTTAATTATTGAATACTCTGCTTCAAATGTATTTAACTTGCCTCAAACTGCACAACATAATTAATTTATTGTTAGTTACCAATTTACATCTGGATTCTGATTTAACATAATAGGCTAATTATAACATGTTGGCTGCATCTCCGAGGGAATCTTCTTCATCAGGTAGAGCACCTACTTTAGTTGAATGCAAGATATGTGGAAGGCAATTTACTAGTAGGGGAATTAATATTCATTTGGCACGTAGCCACAGCTCTTCACAAGAGTCCCTTATTCATTATGATAATGGGCTAAGCGACAGTGATAATGATGACAACAGCAAAACCTCCCTTCTAGTTTCTCCTCAGGTTGAAATTATTGAAAATAATGAAATTCCACATTGCCCGATATGCCATAAGGTATGTACATCGAGTCATGGCTTGAACATTCACCTCGGGAAAGCTCATCCCAAAAACAAAAGAAACAAAATTGTGACACGACATTTTGTTCGTTCTGGAATACCTCAAACTTACAGGATACCTTCATCGTGTGAAAATACCATAGATGTAGGGCATAATCCAGTACTGCATTGGGAAGAAAGACTTAAGATACCAACAACTCAGTGGAAATGTGATTTTTTATCTACTCTCACTAAATGCAAAGGGAATATTAGAGTTCTAAGACGAATTCCTAAAGGTGCACGCTCCTTTGCAGCTGACAAATTAACTCAGCTGATTGAACAGAGCAGTACTCTTAATACTGAAGATGCCTGGCAAGATCTGATACTTTTCACATACATTGCTTTAAGAGTACCCGATAAGTCAGACTTAAAGAAGTCTATGGTGTCAAAAGTTAAAGACAACTTAAAGAGCTTCACATTAACAACCCCTTCCGAAAATAGGAAAAATAATACTTCCTTTATCCGCTGCATTGAAGCGAAAGTTGCTGATGGAGACATTCGAGGAGCAGTCCGCATCCTCTCTTCTGACTCCAGCATAGCTATTAACACTACTGACACCTTCACTGCATTGTCGGAAAAACATCCACCCCCTTCCAGAACTTTATCGTTTCCATCTCCTCCTGATCCAGGTGATGAGTTTTTATCAGTGTCTGAGGATGCTGTTTTGAAAGGTATTACTCAATTTCCTACCGGTTCCGCCTCTGGAATAGATGGTTTACGTCCTCAACACCTGAAGGATCTTGTATCCATTTCGGCTGGTGATTCTGGCAAAAGATTGTTGCTGTCAATAACCAAACTTTGCAACTTCATGCTGAGTGGTAAAGTAACTCCTGCCATCTGCCCACATATATACAGGGCTTCTTTACTTGCTCTTACAAAGAAAGATGGAGGAGTACGCCCTATTGCCATTGGCAATACCTTTCGAAGACTGGTAGCAAAACTTGCATGCACATCTGTCAAAGAAGATTTGAAGGAATACTTTTTCCCCCATCAACTCGGGTTTGCTTCTCCTAAAGGCTGTGAGACAATTATTCATACTGTTCGTACGTTTTTAAAAAGGAATTCAGGCAGTAACAACGTCTTACTTAAAATAGACTTTAAGAATGCCTTTAACTCTATTGAGAGAGATTCAATGCTGAAAGCAATAAAAGAAAAAGTTCCTTCAATTTTTCCATTCATGTGGCAAGCTTATAGTCAGCCTTCCCATCTTTACTACGGGTCCACAACTTTATCATCTCAGACTGGAGCCCAACAAGGAGATCCTGTTGGACCCATGGTTTTTAGCCTCACTTTACATCCAGTCATCCAGGATTTAAACAGTTCTCTTAATCTTTTCTACCTGGATGATGGTACATTGGGTGGTGACCCCAACACTGTTCTGCAGGATTTTGAAAAAATGATTTCTGCTAGTAAGGATATTGGTCTAGAAATCAATCCTCAAAAGTGCGAACTTTATTTCTGTTCCAGTCGAGATGAAGGAGTTGTCTCTGCCTTCCAACATATAGCGCCCAACATCAAGATAATCACCGACTCTACTCTATCAATTCTTGGCTCTCCGATCATGCTTGAAGCTGTTCAAACAACTATGGAACATAAAATACATTCAATGCAGAACCTTTTCCGGAGATTGTCTCTCATTCATCCACAAATAGCATATTTCTTATTAAAAAATTGCTTTCCCATTCCTAAACTTACGTATTTCATTAGAACTACGCCGCTTTGGTTATTTCCCTCGTTTCTTCAACAATTTGACGATCTTATGAAAAGTAATTTAGAGATAATACTGAATTCTGCATTAGAGGACAAAAACTGGATTCAATCTTGCCTTCCTGTCAATCTCGGAGGTCTCGGTATTCGTAAGTTATCTGATGTTTGTGTACCGGCTTTTTTAGCTTCAGCATATGGAGCCCTCGATTTTGTCAAATCCATGTTCCCCTTTTCTGGTGATGAAATCGAAGTGTGCTTCTTGTCTGAGGCTATGGTTAAGTGGAATACAATGACGGATAACATTAACCCTCCAGAAGAGTATTCAGTTCAGAAATGTTGGGACATATTATACACCAAACTTATCCTTGATAATCTGTTGGCATCATCATCTTGTGATTCCAATCGAGCTCGTTATCTGGCTCTCCAGGAAAAAGAAGCAGGATCTTGGTTGAATGCCTTACCATCTTCAACAATAGGAACTTTGATGGACGCAACGACATTTAAGATCGCTGTCGCTTTACGCCTAGGATGCGAAATCTGCCGAGAACACAAATGCATATGCGGAGCAACAGCCGATTCTCATGGTCATCATGCTTTGAGTTGTGCTAAGAGTAAGGGCAGGTACTCACGCCACTCGGCAATAAATGACATCCTCCGCAGAGCTTTGATATCTATTCACGTTCCCACGGTATTGGAACCAACAGGCATCAGTCGTTCAGATGGTAAACGTCCAGATGGTATCACCATGGTCCCTTGGTTTAGAGGAAAATCCCTTATGTGGGACGCCACCTGTGTGGACACTTTTGCACCATCGCATATTTCAAAGACATCCATCCCGCCTTGCAAGATCGGCTGCTGAGGCTGCAGTTAACCTGAAAAAACAAAAATATCGCGCTATCGCTGATAATTACTTTTTCGTCGTCTTTGCGGTGGAGACCATGGGTTCATGGTGCAAAGATGCCTCAGCACTTGTTGCCGACATTGGCAGAAGGCTGTGTTCTCTAACTGGGGAACCTCGTCCAACCGAGTTTTTTAGGCAGCGAATTGGCATCGCCCTGCAGCGTGGAAATGCTGCCAGCATCAAGGGCACTTTCGCTGAATCTTCTGGCCTGGAGGAAGTGTATTTCCTTTGACTTTTCATCTTACTTGCACACAAGAAGATAGTTGTTTTTGGGAGACGTCATATGAAAAATGAGATGAACAAAGCTACTTCTAATGTTGAAGGTTAATATTATTAATGTATTACACCAACTATTGTAGCTATTATGTAAATAAAATATTAAACTTTAAAAAAAAAAATTATTGTAATGTTATGATAGTAGCAGTTAAAGGTTTTATTGTAATGTTTGTTTTCATATTGTAACAAGGGCTCGTCATTGTTCAAAATCAGAACATGTAGTTTCCAATTGAACAATGGAGGTTCCTTTGTTTCCTATAACAGTGCTCAATACAGCTAGAAAACTCCTGAAGGTTCTCCAGTTCACCCTTCTGTTCGGTGCTCACTTCCACGTCACAGCATTGTTCCAGTCCAGATCAGCTCACCAGCTCTTCCGTTCACTAGTTCCTCCGTTCACTAGTTCCCGTTGACTAGGTCTTCCGTTCGCTAGTTCCTCCGTTGACTAGTCCCTCCGGTCACTGGCTCCTCAGCTCCTCAAGTCACAGCTACTTGAGGCCGCGCTGATCGGTTCACTCCGTCCAGGTCCTCAGCTCCTCAAGTCACACTTACTTGAGGTCGCGCTGATCGGTTCACACCTTCCAGTTCACTGTCCACTTCTCACGGACTGACTCTCACTGTTACTCTGACTGACTGTTACTTACTGACTCTTTGCTCGCTCGCGGCCCTATATATAGGCCCGACGAATGTTCTGGAGCAGATGTCGCGATCTTTCTCTCCGTGTATAATCTAGAAGCCTGGAGTGGCGCGCGATCACACCCCTTAGCACATGGCCCCTCCTACGGCCTCTCCCACGAATGAGCACAGTCCACTCATTGTGACATGTCCTCTGTAGGCCGCACCCATCGGCACGCTGCTGCAATCAGCAATAAGAGAGCCGCCCCCTTTTCTAGACGTCTGTCGAATTCTGGCAATTTCTGGGCGAATCATGGAATCATATGATAGTAGCAGTTAGGTTAACAACAGTGACATTATAATTAATATTATTAGAACTCGTATGATTTATGGATGTCACAAATTGAATCACTGATTTTATGATGCGAGGTGTACCGGTTTGTTGTATTATCCATGCGTGAGTGAAAGGTTTGCAAAGATCTTCCGTAAATATGGAGTTACACCTGCTTACAAGACCAACAAAACTTGAAAAAATATTTTCACAGCATAAACGCATTGGAAAAACAAGGAATGATATCATGGATATGCCAGGTGTATATTCTGTATCATGTAGGGATTGTGAGAAAGAGTACATTGGGGAAACGGGGAGAAATTATAGACCAGGCTAAACGAACATGAAAGGGATATTAAGTACAACAAACCTGCGACTGGATTGAGCCAACACATGATTCAAAATAAACATCACATTGGGGAAGTAAACTTTTATGAAAATAGAGTCCAACAAGGTTAAGTGAAAGGTATGCGAGGCATGGAATATTATTGGTAATCAACAAACTAGCATAAACAGATATGAAGGGGACTTGAGTAAAGAGTGGCTTAATTTGATAAAGACGATGCAAAAAGGTAAAACTGAGTTAAAATTTCCCTCGCTTCCCAAAACCTCAGTGGAAAACATAGAATACAGTATCCCTAGTGATTGGATAGATAAACATGCGAGATGTGTGATAGTGACAACCGGATGAGGAACGTGGATGCTAACTCGTCCAGGATAGTCCATTCAAATTGTCATGAATGGATGCAAAATTTAGGGTAGAGCTAATTTTTTATATGATGTCTGGGATGGTTTTGAGAGTAATTTCTGACATTTTGCCAACAAAATTTTTTGCCGCCGGAGCCGCTATCTTGAAAAAACTTAATAATTTTCTATTTTATTTCTGTTTTTGCCCATTATCTGCCAAAACACGCACCTGACAAAAATGTTTTATTATCTATCCTAAAAGAAGACTAAATTTGCTACAGTTTGAGATCAAATTGAGTTTTCTACTATGAATAGCTTCGGAAATACAGCTCTCCAAATTTCAGCAACATTTTGCAAAAAAATAAAAAATCTGAACTTTCAACTAGTTTTTGCTCGCTATCTTCTAAATGACCAAACCTATAGTACAACTCCATATGGAAACTTAAACTAGAGGTAATTTGAAACTTGTCGAGTACTTTAAATTTATGCTACCTCTTACAGGTCACAAAATACAGAGGTTTAAAAATACATGTACAGCAACGATTGAATAATAATTATTACATGTGCGTACAAGTTAGGAGCAATAACGGCACAGAACATTCATTTACGGTATATACAAAAAGATTTATTTAGCTCGAGTTCTGGTGAAACATTGCATTGAATAACTTGTTCATAGTCTTCGGCACTTAGAGGGACCTGGGCAGTTGACGTCTGCTATTTCGTCCGTGATGTTCACAATCTAGCCAGTGTTGATAAAGTTCTCTTCAGCGTCTTCATCCGCAAACGAATTAAGTGGCTCATCAGGAGTGTCGTCATCCTCACTGTCGGAGGACAGGACTATTAGTATGTTGTCACACGACTGCCCATTGCAATGTTTTACATTTGATTGTGCACTTCAATCCAGCTTTACTACACCCACAAGCGTTTAAACACCCCTTCTTGGAGGTACAGGAAATACTTTTCAGAATTGATTCTGGAGCTGGCTCCTTCTTGGCTTTAAGGGGAAAGAGGCCCCTTGGTGTGTTCACCCAGCCCCACTTCAAAGGGTCTTTGTATTCACCGAGCCATGCCTGAACTTAGTGGTATGTTCGCATGGCATGAAGTTGAGCTGCATCTCTGGTTGGGGCAGCCTCGCTAAGTTAAATTTCATTCTTCCTACAGCTTTTACAAATATTCCGTGCCGAAGTTCGTCAAGTGTTTGTGTAGCAGGGTTTCCTCCATATAAGTGAACCAAGAAATGTTGGCCCACTTCAGACACTTCTCCTGATGTAGCTTGAGGGTTCAGAAATACATTAGCCTCCTCTTCTAGTTCAGGATGTTTCAAAATCAACAAACAGAAGTAGGTTTTCCCGTGGCCAAAAACTGCAGATGTTGTGTCACAACCACTGAAAGCATGGATGAACAGCAGCATGTTGGAGAAGCTGTGGCGAAATGACTGACTTGAGTAGAAGATGTCTGCAGCTTTGCCTCTTACGCACTTTTGGAGATATATATTCTTTATATGAGGGGATGGTAATGCAGTGAGGAAATAAGAAGGTCTATGTCCTCCCCAACTACAAAGACAGTGTCGTATTGAGATGCTTTTGAGAAGTCAGGGTTAACAATCAAGACATCTGCATCTTTAACAACCTGTTTCACTTGTATTCCAGCTTTTGCCAATTCATTTTTTAGAAATTCTACGAAGCGCCTCTTGTTGTTTTCATTGGTGAGAAAAGTTTCTTTCGAGCTTTTCAAAACAGTACTTCTATCAAAGACGACATCAGGAGATGGACGCATAGCCCGTCGGAGTCTCACAATTCTTAGTGCTTGTTTGATTAACGTCTGAAGGATAACCATCGAAGGTAATTGAAACCATTGAGTCATAATGTGTCTACAAATATTTCAAAATGCCTAAGGTTGCCTGGTACAAACACATTAAAAGAGATGTATCCGGAGAGAACGGTGTGCAGGGCAGTGACAAAGAGCCTCTTAGCGCCACTCCAACGATAACATGTTTCCATTTTCGGAGAACTGTATCTGCTATAGGAAGTAATTTTTTTCAGAGGACACTGCAAAAGTGTTCTTCTAAAATAAAACGCCGTTCTTTCCAAATTAAAATGCTGTACTTACACCAACTTCCGTTATTATTTTCTTTTTACATTTTTTTTTTAGTCTTTTATCATTATAAATTGTTCGAAATACTGTTTTGGTTGTTAATTACAATGTAAAACTTAACTATAAGACAACACAAGTTTTACTGTGAGAAACGCCATTTAGAATATCCTAGGCAAAACTAGACTTTCGTACCTTCGATAAGTTTTCTGAAATGTGAGGAGTTGTAGATACCTCTGTATCTGGTGACCTATAATAGGTATCAAAACATTAAACAGTCAACTTGTTGCAAATTTACTCTAGTTTAAAAGTTATCCTTTGAAATTTTACTGAAGATTTGGTCATTCAGAAGATAGCGAGCAAAAACTAGATGAAAGTTCAGATTTTTTTATTTCTTGCAAAATGTTGCTGAAATTCGGAGAGCTGTATTTCCGAAACTATTCCTGGTAGAAAACTCAATTTGATCTCAAACTGTGGCAAATTTAGTCCACCTTTAGGATGGATAGTAATACATTTTTGTCAGGTGCGTATTTTTGCAGATAATGGGCACAAATAGAAATAAATCGAAAATTTTGAAGTTTTTTCAAGATGGCGGCAAAAAATTTTGTTGGCAAAATGTCAGAAACTACTCAGAATACCATCCCAGACATCATATAAAAAAATTAGCTCTACCCTAAATTTTGCATCTATATGGCTTTTTTTGTGATAATTTGACTGGACTAGGAGTGCAGTTGCTGGTTTGAGTACACTTGATGAAGGCTCGAAGGCAGAGCCAAAACATTGTGTTTGAAGTTATTTTAATATATTTACTGTAAGTAGGCTAATTACTTTTAATGGATTTTAGATATAAACAAAATAATATTTCATAATAAAAAATCACCTTTGCATCATACATAATATTTCACAGTTATAAAAATCGCCGTATTATAACATAAAATATGGTTTAATTGATGCAGGAAAATTCCCTTCCTACAACACTGCTCTTTTCATAACCAACCATATATCTCAAAATTATAAAAACTGATTCTTGCGTTAAAATTCATCATATGTACACCAGCTATCATAACATAACTCAAATATACGAAAGCTCCCTTCACTGCTCAACATTCACTCATGGTGTAATGGTTAAGGCTTGTAGCTATAATGCTAAGGGTCCCGAGTTTGAATCCCAGTCGATCCAAAATTTACTATTAGGAATAGGTCTCAAATAGGCAGGTAGGGTTAAGAGGAGGTGAGAGGAAGGAGACAGGAAAGGAGGAGAAGAAGAGAATAAAGGAGAAACAAATTATATTTCAGTTTCACCAGTTTACACGTAGATTGAACATTAACGTCGCCGCTAGTAGTTCAAATGCCGCCGCTAGATATCTCTCCCACCCAAAACCCCTACTTCCCAGGCAAGTCCCGTTAGGGAATAGGAGTGGGGGACTCGGGTGAGACGTAAAGTTCCATTTTCCTGAAGAAAAAGGATGTTAGGAGGAGAGATTACAACTGCAGATTATGGATTTCTGAACCACCAGGAAGGAAGAAAAAAGGGAGACCGCCCACCAAATGGGTACAAGGAATTCAGGAATCAATTAGAAGAAGAAACATTGAAGAGAATTTATGGACAGATAGACATAAATGGAGAAAGAAAATTGAAATATATGTGTAATCTTGGGTTACCGGAAAAAGTAAATTGAATATACTGTACAACCAGATAAATAATAATGATTTATTAGTTAACAAAATGTTGTCTCGTAGAAATATGCACGCTAATAAAATCTGTCCACTTATATTATTAGCTCAGTTGCCAGCTAATTGATCTGGAGGTTAAATCTGGATTGTTTCTTCTTATTCTTGTTTTCTGCAGTCTACTACTTCAAAGCACCACAGCCTACGTATATGTTCATAGGTGAGAACCCTATCTCCACGACATTACAATTTTCCTTTCTGGAACTGAACACTTGATTAAATATAAGTTACTTACTTTTTTAAAGGAATTGATTATGGGGTCGAATTAGTAGTTTTTAGAGCTTGTAATTGTATTTTTACCCTTTTCTTTCCGTTTATTCTTATTATGCATAAAACACACCAGCAGGATGCAAACTGCAAAGCAGGATACCAACTGTCCTTCTAGCATTAAGGTAAGTAGTGGCAGGTAGATTCTATTTTAGGGGCATTTAGATTAGGTTAGGTTAGGTTATGAACAGTAAGGCATACCAAATGCACGCGTTTCGAAAATGTGCCATATTATATCTCCTGCGGGGTTTGTCATGTTGTTACCCAGAATTCTAAGTCAAGTGGATAACATGGCCGTCATTTGTATCTTATTAACATGATTACGTATTTTAAGGTATGAGAATTACAGGATATATTCTTATATATATTAACAAATTTCGCACCTAATTATAATCCTTGCACCTAGGGACACATTTTTAACATTTCGTTTCATAGAAATTAAAACTGTAATGTCGAGGAGATAAGGCTGGACTCACCTTCATAAATACCAAGTGTTTCAAAATGAATATCGGGGTTTTAAGGCTTTGTAGGATTTAGTAGGCCTACATTTAACATATAATTATAAATAATACATCAAATGAAAGAGCAACACAAACAGTTTTGTTGGTACTCCTGTGTTCATGCACTGTTTCCTCTGTATGCCATTAGAAAGCGCTAGTAGCAAAGATGGCGAGAAGGTTTTTTGTGTTCCAGTGCTTCAAAGACGTAATCTGTAATAACAAGTAGCAAGTGTAATTGGTAATTCTTATCTTGATGCACTACAACTATGGCTCTTTCCTCAATTGGAAGAAGCTGAACCAGAGAACTTTATTTGGCAGCAAGATGGTGCACCACCTCACTGGCATCACTCAGTATGCGAATGGTTAAACGATGTTGTACCCAACTGCTGGAATGGCCGCAAGGGGCCAGATGACAGAGATTGCTTCGCATGGCCTCCACGTTCACCCGATCTGACGCCATGTGATTTTTACCTTTGGGGATTCATAAAGGATCAAGTGTATGTGCCACCACTACCAACTGGCCTACCCGACTTAAGACACAGGATTGAAGCAGTTGTTGCAACAATTACTCCAGACACACTGATCAAGGGTTGGGAAGAACTCGCCTATTGACTTGATGTGTGCCATGTGACTAATGGTACTCACATTGAACACTTGTAGGAAAAACAGTTTGAGTTGCTCTTTCATTTGTTGTATTATTTATAATTAAATGTACTAAATTCTACAAAGCCGTAAAATCCCGATATTCATTTTGAAACACACTGTATAATAAGCCTCATTATTTAAATAATTGATGGAATCTATTTTCATCTATTGTCTTCACATCTTATGGTTCTTTTCTGTTTGCTTTTTGATGAACAGTTTGTTTTGTGGATCAGAACATAAAAACTTTCTCTAAGAAATCAATAACCCTATCAAGCACTTATTCAACATAGATGTAGGCTTATAGATGCCTATCATATTCTAATCTAAATTTCATTGATGGCAAATGTAGACGTTTTATTAATTGGCATTGAATAAGAGGGATTCATTTTTCACAATTTGAAGATCATAAAATGTGAATCACATATATTTCAGAATAACTTATACAGCCGAGTCCCGTTATTCTGAACTAACTGGGACCGAACACTGTTCGGTTTAGCAGGATTTCGACTCTGAGGAAAGCAAGGAGGAGATGAATGCTCAAACTGAACTCATATCACACACAGACGCAGCAAATGCTCTTGACCTCACCTTACGCTACGTCGAACAACACGCTTCATCAACAACAACTGATGTTATGTTCATGCGGCGATGGCGGAACATTGAATCCTCAAGTCGATTCAGTGCTCTTCGTCAAGAAGTAAAGTCAGTGATTTTTTTCTAAGTGTGTGTAAATTAGATATTTTTTGTTTTTAGCAGTGATTAAAAATTATTCGGAATGGGTGGATTTTCGGAATTGTGGGGTATTGCTGTAATCCAAATTCACTCATAGAAAATCAACTGATAGTATGAGTAAATTTTGTTACCTTTCCAGTCTATGAAACAGCTTGCTAATAATATTACTAACATTTAGGCTACTAATAATTTAGGGTCATGAATTCATAACTAATAATATTATTCTAATGAAACAGAAAACTATTAATATTAAATGTACTTTTTTAACAATACTTATTTACTTGCTCAATGGCAATAGACAATTCCTCAGCAAGCCAAAGGAATATTATTATTTTTTTTATGGAAACCGAAGGTTCATTTCCGCGCTTACCTGAGCCTGCCATTCAACCCTATTCTGTGCTATCTCCATCCAATCATCCCTCACAAATCCTACTTCCCTTAGATCTATCCTAGTATTGTCCTCCCACCTACGTCCAGGTCTTCCGAGTGGTCTTTTCCCTTCGGGTCTACCAGTCAATACTTTTGAGATATGTCTTTCCTCCCCTATGCATGCAACTTGTCCAGCCCATTTCATCCTCTGTGATTTAATTACCCTTACTATATCCGGTGACGAGTACAGGTTATGAAGCTTGTCATTACATAATTTTCTGCAGTCATCGTTTTTATCTCTCTTAGGTCCGAATATTTTCCTAAGCACCCTGTTTCCTAACACTCTCAGATTATATTCTTCCCGAAGAGTAAGCGACCATGCCTCACATCCATATATAATACAACCGACAGGATAATAGTCTTATAGATCTTTATTTTTTAGATTTCTGAACAGAAGACAGGAAGATAAGAGTTTCTGAACTACATAAAAGCAGGCATTTCCTGATTTTAGTCGACACTTAAGTTCTACCTCAATATTATTTGTGTCTGTAATTATTGCTCCCAGATATTTGAATTTTTCCACTTGTTCGAATGAATTACTGGCTATTCTAATAGTTTATTGATCATTATTTTGATGTTCCATGAGATGTAGGCTACTTAGTTTTTTTTTGTATTAATTTCCAATCCAACATTCCTGCAGGCATCGAAAAGACTTTCTGCATTTCTCTCGATTGTGTTTATGTCATCACCCAACAAGCAAGCATCATCTGCATAAGCTGAAATTGGGTGACTGCCATTTAATTCTAGGCCTTCCTTGTTTTCCTGAACTTTCTTAATGACGTATTCGAAAGCAATATTAAAAAGTAAAGGCGATAGTTCATCTCCTTGTTTCAAGCCACTTCTAATGTCAAACTTTTCTGATATAAATTTCCCTACCCTGACTCTGCTATAGGTTTCATTTAGACACATTTTGATCAGCCTTACTAACTTCTTTGATATCCGAAACTCAATTCCTTTGTTTAATGAAAGTTTCTGCAACTACCAGGTAGTGAACCAAATTGCAGTCAGCACCCCTAAAAGTTTGAACATCGGTTATAATAGACTTCCTCCTGGTATCTATTAGCACATGGTCGATTTGATTATGAGTTTTTCCATCTGGTGAGGTCCATGTGTATTTATGGATATCACGATGTGGGAATTTTGTACTCTTAACAATTAAATTTTTAGTAGTGGCAAAATTCACTAGTCTAACTCCATTGTTGTTGCTCTGCAAGTGGAGACTTTCGTTCCCAATCATGGGCTTGAAAATATCCTCCCATCCTACTGTCGCATTGAAATCTCCTAGCACAATTTTCGTGTGATATGCTGAAAACTGATCAAATGATCATTCTGTTTCTTCATAAAAACTGTCCTTGTTATCATCTTGTTTATCCTCTGTTGGTGCATGGGTATTCATAACTACGATGTCACTCCATCGTCCTCTTAGAATAACATAAGAAAGCCTAACATTAATAAACTCTACTTTCTTAGTGGCTGAATTAATTCTCCTATGTTTGAAGAACCCGGTCCTTAATTGATGGTTATCATTCCCTTTCCTGTAGAAAAAGGTTTACGCGTCTGTCTGTATTGAACCTCCACCATCCCATCTAACTTCCTATACTGCTACTACATCTAACCTTATTTCTCTAATTCTCTAGTTACCATTTTAAGCGCCCCAGGCCTATACAAACTCCTAACATTCCACGTTACCAATATATAGTTCCCTCAGTGTAGTCCCTACCTGGAGATCCGAACGAGGGACTATTTTGCCTCGGGAAAATTTTACATTGATAGGCAGCGTTACTTAACAATTTTTTTTACTGGGAGAGGTTGTTAACCTCACGCCAAAACCCCAATCTGGAGGACCACCTCATGTCATCTGTCCACACCTACTTATTCAATATATTCGCAGCTACTCTCCATATCTGGAGGCTGTATCCTCTATCTGCAACCTGAGGACGAGCCATGCTGTGGTGACAGAGACCCACCCCTTACATCTATTATATGTGTATAGGTATACGGTCTTGATAAAACTAATCAGCAGAACTGTGAAACCAGTCGTTATATATACAAAATCACTAATCAGCAACTGCACAAATTATGTAGACAAAACACTAAACACGATGTGATTAGTTTTTCATAACACTTCATTCATGAAGAAGCTTCTTATGTGTGTGACGGCACTTAGAAAAGTCTTGTTTGTGTAATTCACAGATCTTTATAGTAATCCCAGGACGTTGTGTAGTCTATGCAGAATTGGAAGATTCATGGCATAGTGCCAGAACAACCCCCCCCCCCCATCGTCGCGATATGGCTTCTTCACACCTCCGGCGCAATGTATTTGTTTTCAACCAGTCAGGATGACCAACTATCTTCGTTGCAGCAGTACGATGGCCGGTCTATTCCATACAGTACTGCAACCTCTACATAAAGCTAAATAATGCATAAACTAACCACATTAGTTAAGTGCGCGAGCGGAGGCGGGAGCCGAAGCGAAGCGCCCTTGCATTTTCGAATAATGTACGATACACTGTTTGTCGGTTTCGAAAAATGTGGCATATTATATCTTTCGTCTAGTTATGTTGGTCACAGTTCATCGCTAGACGTTACACTGACAACGTCCAATCATGCGCTTCTACTCCGGTCTTAATAATCAACATGGCGGAAATATCTCTACTTTTTGCAACTTCCCACTATAAAAGAACGTGTACTGTTTAGGGTGGGTGGGATGGATCAAATCACTCGTGAAGACAACATCTCCTCTCCCGAGAATGATATGTCTTGAAATCCATGTGTTTTTATGTGTTTTATGGAGATAATCTCGTGTTATAATATGGGGGTAGTTGAAATGGGACTTTACCAGATTCATTTCGGCATCGCATATTAGAACCTGGAGATGACATAAAAGCTGCTATGCTTTTATACAATAATAATAATAATAATAATAATAATATTTATTGCATCCAGTGTATCAATACATTGATTTTGGATATGTCAAGCTTAAATTTAAACTAAATTAGAGTACAATCTTAGAAACATTTGTTAATCTTAAATTTAAACTAGGAATACAATCTTAAAAACATTTGTTAATCTTAAATTTAAACTAGGTGTACAATCTTAGAAACAATTGTTAATCTTAAATTTAAACTATGAGTACAATCTTAGAGAATACATTATGTTCACACATGCATAGTTATTACAATTCATCTATACTATATAAACACTTCGTTATTAGATACCTTTTTAGCATTGATTGGAAGTTTCGCTTTGAGACATCTGCAATTAATTTAAGGTCTGACGGTAGTTTATTAAATAGTTTTATTCCCTGATAGTGTACATCTTTCACAGATACATTTTTGGAAATATTACACTTGTAATAGTTCATGTTGCCTCTGGTATTATACTCATGCATTTGGTTATTTTTCACTAGTAGGTAATTCTCCATTACGAACATGATTGCTCTGTAAGCATATAGAGAGTAGATGGTGATTATTCTATTGTTAATAAATGTCTCCCTGCAGGATTCCCTAGTATTTAGGTTAAACATAATTCTAACACTTTTCTTTTGATAAATAAGAAGCCTATCCATATGTGTTTTAGCAGCAGCCCCCCATATTTCGATGCCATATAGTATATGCGGATATATACAACCATAATAGATAAGTTTGAGAATACCAGGATTCTTATAGTTACTGAAATATCTAAGCAGGTAAATAGATTTGCTGATTTTGTTGCATATGTGTTCAATATGTTGTGCCCATGTTAACCTGTTATCCACAATAACACCTAAAAATTTATGGGTTTTTACCTCTTCAATATTGTTATTATTAGCAGCTGATCCCAAATTAGGATTGTTCTTATTCAATGTATTATAAAGCATTATTTTTGTTTTTTGCATGTTGCAGTGTAAATTTATATCTCGAAAGTAGTCTAACAGATGAGAAATGATTTTGTTTTGTGTTGTGTTTAGGCCTTCTAGAGATTTATCCCAGCACACAGCTGTAGTGTCATCAGCATATGTCACAACAGAAGTATTTTGTAGATGTTTAATATCGTTTATATAGACAATAAATAATAGTGGACCAAGTACCGATCCCTGAGGTACTCCACATTTCACACGTGCTAAATTCGATTTTACCCCTTGTATAAATTTCCCTCTTTTAAATGAGATTTCAGTATACTGTCTTCTTCCAGTCAAGTAGCTTCGGATTAGTTCCAATGGTAACCCCCTTATGCCATAGTTTTCAAGCTTGCTAGTTAAAATTTTGTGGTCGACACAGTCGAATGCCTTTGATAGGTCAAAAAATACAGTGCTTACCTTCTCATTATTTTCTAGGTTCTCAATTACCGCATGTATGTACTGATTAATGGCAGAGATAGTGGACCTTCCTTTTCTAAAGCCGTGTTGAAAATTTTGTAGTATGTTATGTTTATTTAAATAGTTTTCCAGTCTTATCAGTAGCACTCTTTCAAATAATTTGGCAATTTCTGAGGTTAGGGTTATGGGCCTATAGTTATCAATATGTTGTTGATCCCCTTTTTTTAATATTGGTCTTATCGTTCCTAGTTTCAGTATTTCTGGAAATTGGCCTTGCTCAATAGAATAATTAATTAGGTATGTTAGGGGTTTAACTACAGCATTTTTGCAGCTTTTTAACATCCAGGGGCTTATTTCATCCCATCCACTCCCTTTTTTATTTGACAGATTATTGATTATTTTAGTTATTTCATTTTCTGTTGTTGGGGTAAGGAAGAAAGAAGAGCTTGCTGGTGGATTAGTGTTTATATAATTTGTCGCAGCTGGCATCAGAGCGGGAATGTTTAAGAAGTGTTCATTGAATTTCTGACTTATAACAAGTGGATCCTCAGTAACTAATCCATCTATATTCAATTTAATATTTTTATGTGTGTGATTGGTTTTTCTAGCTACGTTTATTAGATCCCATGCTGTTTTGCTAATATTGTTAGTTTTCTCCATTTTCTCTCTATATGTTGTAGTATTGACATTTTGCAAACTATTTAGGTAATCTCTCCTTGCATTTTTGTATTTACTTTTATAATATTCCCATGATGTATTCTTATACAGAGCATACATGTCTCTCATTTTCTCTCTTAGTTTGACTACTTCGGCTGGCAATTTAGTATTTTTTACATTATTTGTCACTACTCTTTTTTTGTGGACAATTGGCATTAAGACTGATTGTGAATATCTTGTAAAATTCGTTCCACTTATCATCAACATTGTTACCATTACATAGAACACTTTCCCAGTCTTCCTTAGCTAAATCATTTACTAAATTATTTATATTTTCACAGTTTAAGTTCCTAATGAATTTAATTTCACTATTTCCTTTCTCATACCTTGATACATTAAAGTCCACTAATTGAGCATAATGATCAGACATGTATGTTTCAAATACAGTGGAATAGGTAGTTTTAATGTTTGATGCAATATGATCAATAATAGAGGATGAGTTGTTCGTCACTCTTGTTGGTTCCAAGATTATGTCTTTAATATTATATGTGTTGAACATTTCCTTTAGGGTTTTATATGATCTATCACATGGATCTACATTAATATTAAGGTCGCCTGCAATTATAGCTTTTGAATTTAGAGTTATATGTTTATCTAACATACCTTCCATCTGTGGGAGAAATTCACTAACAGTTGATGAGGGCGAGCGATAGATTCCAAATATGAATATATTGCCAGAGTTTGTAGCTATTTTAATTGCAGTTGCCTCAAAGACCATTTCAATACAAAAGTTATTTACATCAATTTCAGTAGCTTGTATTCCCTCCCTTGTATATATAATTACTCCCCCTCCCCGATGGGGAGAATGCATTACTGTATACTCTAACATGTACGCAGCTTTATAAACAATTTCCCTGAATTATGAGTTGACTGCATTCTGATGTTTGGCTTCCTTGTGTTTCAGGTAAAGGCCTCAACACATTTCACTCCAGACATGTTTTATTTATACACAATGTTTAGTTCTCTAGCCACGCTGATCACACACTTAAACAGACACGTTCCTGAAAATATTATTGGTTTCAGGAGAATTCAAAACAGGTATTCGATTTCGAACCTTTATTAGGTACCCATGGTACGGGTAGAAGAAGTGATAATGGTGTTTTGTTATTTTAAAATAAATGTTACTGTAGTCACGAACTGATGAATGAACTTGAAAACACCCGCCAAACACTCATTCACAATCGTATCCGTTCGGGTCATTTCGGCAACCAGGCGCCATCATGAAGCGAATGATTTTCTCTCTCTGTAGTCTGTACGGTTAAACTTCTCTATTCTCTCTCAACACATTGCAATGAGAGACTTTGACCGTGCAGGAGCTGATGTATTTGCATGAGTCAAGAAACCAGAAACGAATGTAATTGTGTATGATAAAGAATGGAGCCTGTAGTTAAATCAGAGTATAATAAGATAGAAATTAAGGAAGAGATTCTTGAAACACAACCAAAGAGTGAACCTGTCCCAATTACCTTTGAGAAAATACAGGCACAAAACATCAAACTTGAGAATACAGACCACATCGATTTTACAGCATCCAGAACCGTTCACAACTTACAGCAGATTTCAGGAGTTTCACAAGTAAATAATGAAGATCCGCTAATGCAATCACACTCACCAGCTGTATATACAAGCACATCCTCTGCTGGAAACACTCAACAGGTAACTCGTACTCCAGACAAACATTTCACATGTGATATATGTACGAAGAAAATTTCCCTTAAAGCGGATCTCAACAGACACATGCTCATTCACACTGGACATAAGCCTTTTGTGTGTGATATATGTACCAAGAAATTTACTCAAAGCGGGACTCTCAAAAGACACATGCTCACTCACACTGGACATAAACCATTCACGTGTGATACATGTACCAAAAAATTTTCACATAGAGAGTATCTCAACATACATGTGTTCACTCACACTGGACAAAAGCCATTCACGTGTGATATATGTGCCAAGAAATTTTCCCGAAGAGAGCATCTGAAGAGACATCTGCTCACTCACACTGGACATAATCTCACTGACACTGGACATAAGCCATTCGCGTGTGATATATGTGCCAAGAAATTTTCCCGAAAACAGCATCTCAAGACCCATCAGCTCAGTCACACTGGACATAAGCCATTCACGTGTGAAATTTGTAGCAAGAAATTTTCCCAAAGAGAGCATCTGAAGACCCATCTGCTCAGTCACACTGGACATAAGCCATTCACGTGTGATATGTGTAGCAAGAAATTTTCCCTTAAAGGGGATCTCAAAACACACATGCTCACTCACACTGGATATAAGCCATTCACGTGTGATATATGTAGCAAGAAATTTTCCCGAAAAGGGGATCTCAAAACACACATGCCCACTCACACGGGTTATAAGCCATTCACGTGTGATATATGTAGCAAGAAATTTTGCCGAAGAGGGGTTCTCAAAAGTCACATGCTGACTCACACTGCACACAACCCATTCACGTGTGATATATGTAGCAACAAATTTTCCCAAAGATGTAATCTCAACAAACACATGCTCACTCACACTGGACACAAGCCATTCACGTGTGATATATGTAACAACAAATTTTCAGAAAGGTGTAATCTCAAAAAACACATGGTCACTCACACTGGACATAGCCATTGACGTGTGATATATGTAGCAAGAAATTTTCCCTAAAAAGTCCTCTCAAAAGACACATGCTCACTCATGAGAGGAACAACCTTTCGTAATGTGATGTGTGCCTTGGAAAGTGTGAAACTTCTGGTTGCAAATCCAAGAGGAAGTTCCACATTCAGTATGCCTGGAAAATCTGTAGTCATACAGGAAGATTATGGTAATAGTCTTGTGAAGTTTAACGGGTTTTCATTCAGTTGGGATATACAGTTATTATTATTATTAAGAAGAAATTTTCACCCGAATGGGTATTAAAGTTTCAACAATGTTTTAACTTTTGCTGTATTCATTGATGGTTTTCACCCTGTTTCGACACACTGCAAGGTGGTATCTTCCACATCTCTGGGCACATAGGTCACACACGCATTTCTCGTCAGGGTTGTGGTAGTTCTTGTTTGAGCATATCTTGTAGTGAAAGCCGTGAATGGCGAAGCGTGTGATGACATGTCTTTGCTCTTGATTCTCTTTGGTCCAGTTCCTTTCCATCATCGCAGTTGTAGCGTAAAAAGCCGGGTCTATTTCTTGTCTTTTTTCTTCCCTTTGTGTTAAGAGTGTCGTGTAGGCTCTTGTCGCTGACAGTAACATTTGAGATCTAATATCTTCGATGTAGAAAGGCTCCCTGGCTAGCTCGTAGACCATTCTTGATAGTGCAGTCTTCCCTACTTTTAGGGCGCTCTTGAGAAAACGGGATTTGACACTTTCCAGTCTTTGCAGGTCGCTTAATGTCAGTTTGTCCCACACAAGCTCTAGGCCGTATGTCGCTATAGGGGAGATGACAGTTTTAAAGAGCGTGAGGGCTGTATCCAGTGACAGGTCCGGTAGGGAAATTGATATACAGTTATACATCTATATGGAGATGTTAATCCAGAACCAATGTCACTTTCTAAGAAAAGATTTATTTAACTCTGGCTTTATTCTGAGTTCTGTCAATGTATTGAGATACTACTACAGCATATGCCATGCTTTAGCCTCGCTTTCCTATAACAAGTAGGCTACAGTTTAATGTTTGCAAATGGAGTTAAGAAATTTAATTTAAACATGATTTGTGGCATTTAGGTCTTTGCATACTTGGCCCTCATATAGTTGTCTTGCATTTTTGGTCAAAGCCATTGTTGCCATTTTCTACTTTCAATTTTGAAATAGTTTTGTAGTTCTTGATAAGTGTCTTTATTGTAATAATTAATTATAGGCTATTATTAATTACCATAATAGGCAAGTTGCATATGACTGTTGTTATTTGACTTGAGATTTTAGATTCACTCGGACAAACGGAGACACATAATCAGCTGTTCTTGCAGTTCTAGTCTTCTGTAACAGATGTTTGCCAATCGCATGTAGTCAATTCTTGTTTTTTTTTTTTTAAATCAATCTGTTTTACAATACAAAATGAATTCAATTTGGTATAGTATTAAAATTAACATGAACAGATTTTATTTTATTTTAAATACAGGTTGTTTATTATGCACATTCGTTTTCTACTCAAAAGGTTTGAAGATTGTTATGTGTTTGATAATTGACATCACACAAATGTTTTAATGAATGTCTATAACGTAATGGATATCATTATGGTACTATTACGTCACATGTGATAAGCATATTATAGTATGATTGTACAAAAATTATATTTAAATAAATTTTCATGAATGTTGTTTTCTGAACTGTTTATATTGGAACACTATAAAACAGAAATAATATGTGATGAAAATATCAAAACAGGGTTTATTGAGCTAGAATTCCGTTCTTTCAGTTGATGTAATGATGTTTAATAATTTTTTTTTTAAATACCAAAGGTAGAGATTTGAATTTTGTATAGTTTCTTGCCATCAAGACAAATTCTTAAAACATTCAGTAACGCTCTGTGTAAATACGGGGTAGATCTATTGTCTTAAGGTGGGGGTCAGTTGTTTAAACCGCTTGTAACAGACATACTTCAAGTCAGAACAAATGAATGTGGAAAGCACGGCCTCAGTAGGATTATTCCTTTCCTGATACTGAATTGAGAAGGCCTTCCCTACAATGCAGTCAGATGTTTGAAACTTTATGCCTTATTTTAGATCTACATATTTAACACTTAAATGTTAAATTATAGGTATGTATTTATTTTAAAATATCAACTAAGTAGTAGCCTACGCATACTACAACAAGATTCTCCCATTGGCATAGGAAACATTTTAGCTCCACTATAAGAATACGTCCACAGAAAGAATAAATGAAAGATGCCACAATAACCCTGAGATAACAAACACTGTTGATATAGGCACCTTTTTCAGACTTAAAAGCAAGAGTAAATGCAGGCACTTTAGAAGTTTCCAGCGGAACAAAAAGTTATAAATCTTTGACACTGAACATTAATTGGTTACAAGATTCTGTCTTTATTCTTTCAATGACGATTTTTAAATATTTTTATTTTTTACATTTTTATTTCATTTTATGGTTTGGTGTAATATTATATTACATATTAACTGTACATTATACATGAATGAAAAATAATTATCTTTATTATAACAAAACTAATAAATATGCTCCATAATGTTATTGATCACATATATTGGTTTTCATCAAACTGAGGTTTTCACAGCCTGAATCTTGAAAGCTAGATATTTTCTGTGGACTATGTGTTTTATCGAATTTTGAAAAAGCCTTCATTTTTACCTGCCCAATATAATGCAAAATGACCGCCAGTGTGGTCTTGTGGTTAGTGTCGCTGACTACATATCGACTAACCCAGGTTCAATCCCCAGTACCTTCTTCAATTTTTCTGAGGTAGAGAGGTCTGGTGCACTCACCCTAGTAGCACAGATCGTTGGGCCAATGTTGGGAAATGATCGCCATGTTTCGTTGGTCAACGGTTAGGAATGTCCGTCGAGGTTCCGTTGGCAAAGAGCGTTTTACCCAACCAATTGCCAACTGTAGCCAACCAATATACAACAAAATCCCAACAGTTGGGAATGTTCGTTGGTGATCTGTTGGGCCATCATTATAATGCCAACAGAATGCCAACTGTTGCCATCCGAATTCCAACATAATTCCATCCATAAGCCAACCAAAATCCAATGATTTCCCTACATTCCTCCATTGGGTTCTGCTTTTTGCCTTGGTTTCATGTTTATTTTGTCACAATTAGGTAGTTGATAAAATATTTACCCCAGCAACTGCAATTTAAGAATGACTTATAAATCCATGCAAATCTTTTGCACTTCACCCCTTTTGATAATAGTCCAAGAAAACCAAGTATTTAGCTAACTAATAAATTCACTCATACAGATTCACAAAACACAGTATACAGTTCATATGTTGCTCTTAATTCAACCGTATACTGTATTTTGTGAATGTATACGACTGTATAAGAATGAATTTATTAGTTAGCTAAATGCCTAGTTTTCCTGGGCACCTATCAAAATGGGCGAAGTGCGAAAGATTTGCATGGACTTACTAATCATTCTTAAATTACAGTTGCTGAGGAAAATATTTTATCAACTACCTAATTATGATAAAATAAACATGAAACCAAGACAAAAAGCAGAACCTAATGGAGGAATATAGGGAAATCATTGGATTTGGATGGCTTATTGATGGTTATACAGTGCTTTCACTGTACGACTTGGCCTGCAATCGCACGGGCCGCTCCACCGTCACAGATAAACCGCATGCGGGGCCAGGCGCATGACATATCACGGTACTCTCGGCGAATCGTATATATTTCCGTAATTGTAATCACAATAAAATATGGAAATATAAAATAAAAATACAAACTTACCTTATCACAGGAGATGTTGGAAATGCCATCCTTCTGCATCATTACATCTACGGCACCTTTTGAGGAAATTGCTATTCACACGCAGTAGTTCTAATGTATAATTACGTCGTGGCATTTTTAAAACACTTCAAGCAAAACTAAAAACTACTTTAACCATAAAAAAACACAAACACTGCTGTAATAATTATTCACGTGTGAACGCAATCATATCACATGCTAGACTTCAGCGGTGAGATGAGGCATCACTTGGGTGCTTGATGCATGAGTCATGGATAGTCGGCCCATGCGATGCCGGCCAAGTCGTACAGTGAAAGCACTGTAATACTAATGGTCGAGAACTTCATCCCATGAGGGGACAAGGCCTACTACCCATGTTGCATCTTCTTCCTCCATTCTTCTACATTGGCAGATGGTGGTCTTCATGACTGAAACCGCTATTTCTTTATCAAGTGGCTCCTCGTCTTCATGAGGCTATGTGCACCCTGGTCCAGATTCTATATCTCAGAAAAATGGTGATACATGGTATAACATAAGGAAAGAATCTTGGCTATAGGCTAAATAAAATTCAGAGAAATGAATAATGAATAGTTTATTGTTATTGCTGCTTTACAAGTTATGGATAAGTCAGATATATATATATTATGAACTACATAACATGTATTAATAAACTTCACTTTTATGCAGTGTGAGAGTAGTTGATTTATGTAAGTTGATCTTTCCACCTTATGCCCTCAATATAGTCTAGGAAATCCAAGAATGTTACCATTAACGTTTACAATATTGTGACAAAGCCCAGAAAAGCCTAGAAACTGATAGAAGAAGGACTCGGGCCGAAAGCGCTATAATTAGATAAATCCAGAAAGGGACGGCCCTCTTATTGCTGATTGGAGCCGCGCGCCGACGGGTGCGGCCTACTCCCTGGCACGGCGCGGTGAGTGACGGTGCGCGCTCGTGGGAGGGGCCAGAGGTGGAGCCACGCGCTAAGGGCTGTGACGTGCATCGCGCGGGACATTCTAGACCATGCGCGGGCGGAGAGCTTTCCAGACCTCGACTCTGGAACATTCGTCGAGCCTATATATGGGGCCGCGAGCGAGCTGAGACGGTCAGTCAGTGAATCGGAGTTGAGAGAGTGAATGAAGAGAGTTCAGTTCAGTTCAGTACAGTGAAGAGTCCGAGTCAGCGAGAGGCAGTCCGTGAGTAGCGGCGAGCGTCAGCGTCAGAGGGTGAGCTGGACGGAGAGGACTGATCAGCGCGGCCTCAAGTGAGTGTGTCTTGGGAAGCTGAGGAGCCAGTGACCGGAGGGACTAGTGTGACCGGAGGGACCTGAGAGCGGAAGAGCTAGTCAACGGGGAACTAGTGACCCGAGAGAAGGGTGAACGGAGGAACTAGTGAACGGAAGAGCTGGTGAGCTGATCTGGGCTGAGGCAGTGCCGTCCCGGGGAACCCTGCGCGACGGGTGGATCGTACAGCGGCAGCGAGGACTGTGGAGTTGACCGGCGCGACGTGGAATTATCTCGACTGGGAGTCCGCACAGTGTGTGCGAACGGAACAGTGCTGTAATTAGGACTGAGCACAGTGGGAGTGAGCACTGAACAGGACAGTGAACTGGCGAATAGTCTGGAGTTTTCTGGCTGTATTGACAATTGTTGTAGGAAATAAAGAATCCTCCATCCTTCAATTATAAACTTGATGTTCAGATTTTGAACCCCGACGAGCCCTTGTTACACTGGTGTCAGAAGTGGGATTAAATTGAAGGGACGCAAGATGGAGGACATGTTCAAATCATTTCTTCATCAGCTGACAGAGAAAATGGACCAGGTGAACGAGAAAATTGACCAGCGGAACGAAAAAATAGACCGGCTGAACAACGAAATAAGAGAAATTACAAATGAAATGAAAAACCTGCAGTTAAGTCCTAAGGAAGAACTCGAGCAGGAACTGAAACCGGCCAAGGAAAGATTGAGCGGCGAGCTGGTGGCCGTGAAAAGTGAACCAGAGAGACAGGCCAAGATGGAAGATAAGGAAGAGCAGGAGGAGTACATGGCCATCACCGTACCACCAGCTTCCGAAGGGGAAGATCACGCCCTGAATGAACAACAGCGGGACGACGTGGACGTAGAAGAGACACCGCGGGACGACGTGGACGAGGGACAGACACCGCGGGACGACGTGGACGTAGAAGAGACACCGCGGGACGTCATGTCAGGCACAGGACCAACATGGGAGGAGGTAGCCAGTCGCAGCGCCATCTGCGAAGGCGATGTGAACCAGCAGGACGCCCTAGTGATCAGGGACGGGGTCCTGAAAGGAAGCTGGGAGTCTGCGGACGGGAAGGCGACTGCGGAGCACCTAGTCCTTCCGAAAGCCAGAGTCAAGAAGGTCCTGGAGGAAGTCCACGCAGGTGCGACAGGCGACCGCTTGGGAGTGAACCAGATCCTCGACAAACTGCGGAGAAGGTTCTACTGGTTCTACCAATGCAGTGACGTCGAGAGGTGGCGTCAACACTGCGACACCGGCGATGCCAGCAGAGGACCTAGAAATCGCAGCCGTGGGGCCATGAGGCAATACAACGTGGCAGGCCCATGCTCCATTACAAACAAGGTTACACAGTTCTGCCAGTGCTGAAACAAGCAGCCAGCTCAAACAAACACATTTCCCACTTGCTACGTACACGCTAGATGACCCGAGCAGCAGAACATTATGCGCCGAACAGTTGTTGGGAGCGGAGTATGGCCTATGGTCGTGGATCTCCGTGGGTGGTGGCGGGCCAAAAAAAAAAAAAAAAAAACTGATGATGGAAATCGGTACCTGTTGTTGGCCATGGAGTAGTTCACCAAAGTAGCCAGAAGTCTACCGCATCCAGCGACAGCCAAGAGGGAAGATGCTGGTAGTTCACCTGGACCGTCTGGCGGCATATCATGGGGCACTTCGGGACGAAGGCCCTTAAGGAGGGGGCAATGTGACAAAGCCCAGAAAAGCCTAGAAACTGATAGAAGGACTCGGGCCGAAAGCGCTATAATTAGATAAATCCAGAAAGGGACGGCCCTCTTATTGCTGATTGGAGCCGCGCGCCGACGGGTGCGGCCTACTCCCTGGCACGGCGCGGTGAGTGACGGTGCGCGCTCGTGGGAGGGGCCAGAGGTGGAGCCACGCGCTAAGGGCTGTGACGGCGCATCGCGCGGACATTCTAGACCATGCGCGGGCGGAGAGCTTTCCAGACCTCGACTCTGGAACATTCGTCGAGCCTATATATGGGGCCGCGAGCGAGCTGAGACGGTCAGTCAGTGAATCGGAGTTGAGAGAGTCAATGAATGAAGAGAGTTCAGTTCAGTTCAGTACAGTGAAGAGTCCGAGTCAGCGAGAGGCAGTCCGTTAGTAGCGGCGAGCGTCAGCGTCAGAGGGTGAGTTGGACGGAGAGAACTGATCAGCGCGGCCTCAAGTGAGTGTGTCTTGGGAAGCTGAGGAGCCAGTGACCGGAGGGACTAGTGTGACCGGAGGGACCCGAGAGCGGAAGAGCTAGTCAACGGGGAACTAGTGACCCGAGAGAAGGGTGAACGGAGGAACTAGTGAACGGAAGAGCTGGTGAGCTGATCTGGGCTGAGGCAGTGCCGTCCCGGGGAACCCTGCGCGACGGGTGGATCGTACAGCGGCAGCGAGGACTGTGGAGTTGACCGGCGCGACGTGGAATTATCTCGACTGGGAGTCCGCACAGTGTGTGCGAACGGAACAGTGCTGTAATTAGGACTGAGCACAGTGGGAGTGAGCACTGAACAGGACAGTGAACTGGCGAATAGTCTGGAGTTTTCTGGCTGTATTGACAATTGTTGTAGGAAATAAAGAATCCTCCATCCTTCAATTATAAACTTGGTGTTCTGATTATGAACCCCGACGAGCCCTTGTTACAATATTATATGGTGTTAATCTTTATATTCTCATATAAGTAAAAATGTGCAATCTTTTAGCGTACTGTGATTACTTAATTTGTTATCCAGCTGTCTTGTGACCAGTTATAGCATCACCATTATTAGGCCTATACGTTAGAAATATAATCAACTCTATCAAGTAACTTCCATTCTATTTGCCTGTATAATTTAAAAACATAGTTCATAACAGGGTTAAAAGGCGTATTTACATTATGTTTGAAAACAGTCTAATCTGATTAGCTTAACCTGTAAGTGCTTTATTTCTAAAATGCTGTTCCATCTATTCCTATAGACCTATGCACTTAATAGATTAGCATATTCATTATCAAATAATATTTAAAAGACTTCAATATAGGCTTAAAAAAGCTTTAACAATTTGTGGAAAGTCTCTTCAAAATTCATAATAATTCTATCTATTATATTCTTAATTTACATTCAATTACAATTTTGATTGTAAGATACAGTTTGTAACATAATCTGAGTGTTTTCGAAAACAGGCTGCTTAGGAAAATATTTGGGCCTATGAGAGAGATAAAAATGGGGACTGGAGGAAACTGCATAACGACGAGCTTCATAATCTGTACTCGCCACCAGATATAGTAAGGGAAATTAAATCACAGGGAATGAAATGGTCTAAACATGTTGTGCGTATGGGGGGGGGAAGACATCTAAAAAATGCTGAGTGGGAGACCCAAAGGGAAATGACCACTTGGAAGGCTTAGACGTAGGTGGAAAGAAAATATTAGGATAGATTTAAGGGAAATAGGATTTGTGAGGGATAGTAGGATGGCATTAGTACAGAATTGGGTTGAATGCCAGGTGCAAGGGTATTTTATTTTTATTGTGAAATATTAGGTGATATGCCAATCGCAATTACGCATTACCGGCGTTGAGCAGCAGCTACAGGCATGACGGCATGACCTGCGGGAAGCGTGGCAGGTGGCATGCGGGAAGCAGCCAGGCAAGTGGAAAGGGGAACGCGTGGGGCACAAAGTTCCATTCCCATCTTATTCCATAATCTAGTAATATTTTACTTTTACAAAGACTGATGTTAAGATCATTAGCGAAATTGATTATGCCTACACACAACATTTTACAGTTTATTTTAAATTGAATTCTACAAACTGTAGCCTATTGGGGTTATAACCAAAATTGTGACTGAATGTAAGCCTAAATTAAGAATAGAACAGATAGTATTCTTTAGAAATTTGTGAAGAGATTTTACATGAATTCGTAAAGATGTTTTAAATAACCTAATCTATTAAGTGCACATATATGCCTATAGGGATAGATGAAACAATTTGATGGAAAAGCATTCTAGCAATCAAGTTAAACTAATCAGATTTAGACGGTTATTCAAACATAATGTAAATGCATTTTTTAACCCTGTCATGAACTATGTTTTTAAATTATACAGGCAAATAGAATGCAAGTTACTTGGTAAAGTTGATTATATAACTAACGTATTAGGCCTAAAGCTCTATCCACAATGTGCAGTTGGCAGTCTGTAGTTGGTAATCAAAGTAAAACATGTGGTGAGTAATGTACGCCATTCACAAAGTACAGTGCAGTCAGCAGTTGGTATTCGGCAGTCGAGAAATTCATCATCGACTACCAACTGCAAGTTACATATTTCGAGATTGAAAATTATTTACTAGTGCAAAGAAATAGATTACAGTGCTTTGCAGATGACAAGCCCTATGTCCTTCAACTTCATAGATACGCGGTCCAATCAGAGACGGCGAGACGGAGGGAAGACTCTTACTGCAAGCGGTAGTCTTTTAGCCCGTACACGTGATTGGCGGTGAAGGAAAAGGCTTCTCATATGAAAAATACTGTAGGTTACTATGAAAAGCAAGAAGTATTTATTATAGCCTACATATTATGCACTATAAATCGATTCCTTCCCATTATTTGTAATGTAAAATGTTTCCCTAACCTCAATGTTAACTTCATATTGTGGGCAGCTCTCAAGCGGCCAACTGCAGATTGTTGATAGTGCTTAATAATGATGGCATAACTGGTCACAAGACAACTGGATAACACATTAAGTAATCAAAGTACCGGCAATTAAAGGCTAAGAGTGCACATTATAACTTATATGAGAATATAAAGATTAACATCATATTTAAATGTTATTGGCAACATTCCCTGGATTTTTTAAACTATATAATGAGGGCATCTACATTTTAATAATAAATCAAATATTTATACCTTAACATTTTTACTGGGTAGGCACTACTTCTCGAAAAAACTTGATTCTGACAAATAATCATGCATGCTCCATGTAGGCTACTTGCAAGTTTGAAATCTTGAAAATCCCGCAATTTATGTAGATTTTGAACTGTAGAACTGCTGATCTTGAACTGCGTTTCAATTCAGTTGGAATTTCATTGCTTTGATTTCCTTCTGCCCTTCTTTATGTAAATCATCTGAAACAAAGAAATTTGCAATAGGAAATTACAGTACTGTAACGTTGAACGAACCTTCAATTATAATATGAATGCAACACTCATAATACAGTATTGTGAAAAAATGATAACGTTATTTTCAGAGAACAACCAAAGGGCTTACCTAATATTATGTATGTCATGAATGAGAATAAAATCTGCGTTAACTTCTTTACATATCAAGATGGCAAATGACCGTTACCTTCGAAGTGCGCTTGTGCCGATGACCTACGAAGTACGCCGGAAATTGCCGAAGACTGGTGAGAAGATAATTTTAGTATGTAGCACGCACAACTAGCTCGAATAATTAATGAATTAACACGGTTTTATTTTATAGGAAATGAAAATTTAATGGTTATTTCAACACTTTTTAATTTTAACATAAATGCGATCATATTCCAACGAAATGTATTGTTGGGCCAACAATCATAACCCCAACGGTAGGGCGAGCGGGCGAGCCATCCAATAAATGCATTGGCCCAAATGAGGAAATTACAACGAACCTTTTCCCAACATATTCCTACCATACCAACCAAATCCCTCCGATGGGCCAACGAAGTGTGCTACTAGGGCAGCCTCAAGATTCAAATGGAGGAGCTACTTGATAGAGAAGTAGCGGCTCCGGTCATGGAAACCACAATTAACAGCCCAATTCTGCCATCTACCTCTGGTAGATTATGCAGCGTCAAATGGTAGGCCTTGTCCCTTCAGGGATGTAGCGCCACGGAGAAAAGAAAGAATATCATGGAAAATATTTTTCGTCCCCAGACTATTCAAGTGGTCTCTCAAATTGTCTCAATGAGAAAAAATTAATGAAATAAAAGTTTAAAGGCGAGAAATAAAAGTGTTTTCTGTAAAATTATGATTCATCTAGTTTTGAAAAAAAGTGCTCAATTATAAATGTAGATATATTGTCCAAATTGGTAGGAAATTCCATGAAAGATAATAGAACATGAAAAGCCATAATGTATGGAAAACACCCAGCTTATGCAGATCATAAGGCAGACACAACACACTTTTCACACTATAGATAAAGGAATGCATATTTTGCGCGTCAAAAACAAAAGCCAAACTCTGAACACACTTGAGGATTTAGAAATTTATCTCGATCAACTTTATAACAAAGAGGGAAATTTGAACGAACAACTTGTTAATAAAGATAATGTTCTAATTTTTAGTTTGCATAACATTCTACAGCAATAAATATTTTTCTGTCTACTCTGTGCTTACATTTGAATACACATTCCCTGCAACACATCTTTTTCTATATTAGAATCTTAAGTTCAAAAGGTTTATTTTACTACATTTATTTATCTAAGTTATGTATATAAAAACGAATGTACAGTCGGCCAAATAAAAAACGTCTGGACTCGTATGCAGTTAAAATTAAAGTTTTAACGCATTAGTTCACAAGTTTCCTATAAAAAAACATAAAATACAGGTCATTTTCGGAACATATGAGGCCATGCGACAGGAGGGAAAAAATGAACGAGGGAAAAATGAACAACGCGGAAAGCGCAACACACGATATTCAACTTAATGTATTGTCATAATTCATTTTGCTTTGTGTCATCGCCACATACAAACGCTAAAGTGAGAGAAAGTGTAGTTAGGGTTGTAATTGACCTCCATTTTTCGGCCTCTGAAGCAGGGAGAAGGTTCCATATTTATGGAAGAGCAGCTCAGAAGTAGGAACGTCACTATAATGCGACCGGAAGTTTTCATAGGAAACGTGGATCTGCGGAGGATCGCGTATTTCGATGCTAGATTGGTTGCAGAAGTTGAGCGTAAGTTATTGATTTTGCACTACAAGTAGGCCTACCGGTATTATAAAATAAAATCTTTAAAAAATGCTCCTTGAATAAACATATTCCTTGCGAATCTATTAATTATTAATATTATAAAAAAAAAGCAACCAAGAATATGGCGGATTTGAGGCATATAGCCACAGCCTTCTATACATATTTGTTTTGGAACAAAACTGACTAAATAATCAAGAAAATACATGGAAAGACAAGAGGCATGTGTGAACCTAACCTTAAGTCTCCCTGTACATGCGCATATGCTCGTTCATGATACTTTATAAAATAACGCCCGACGATTTTTATTTGACCGACTGTATGTCTGTCTGTCCTTTATACATTACTGCACCATTCATCTGATCCCCATGAAACTTAGGGAAATTGTTGACTATAGGCCCTATATACTCCCACGAAGGTTTCTGGCATAATACATTTTTGTATTTTAGCTTTTGTTCACGAGTTATGGGTGAAAAACGAAAAGAAAACGTGCATTTTTTGAGCTTTCAAAGCATCAGTTTTCAGTAATACATTTCAATTGTCAACTCAACTTTTTCTACTTTTGTCATACCTTGGAAATAAAAGCATAGCGATCGCTTGAATGTTGTAAGCCCACGCTGGTCGATTTATTTGTTTATAATGTCAAGGCACGCAGACATCTGACATTTTCACCCTAGATGGAAGAAGGATAATGAATTAGGCCTAAATGGGTAAACAATATTCGATTTGGACGAACTCACTATGCAGTGGTTTTTTGGGCCAGGGAACTCGAATCTGAGGTTATTTTTCCCATGCTGCGCTTTCTAATCATGGAATTCACTTCAAAGCCGGATTTATAGCTGTTTCATTAATTAGGCCTATCAATTGTTTAGTTTAGACCTATGAATGTTTTGCATGCAAAGTGTTCATAAATATAATATTTTAATTAATTTGCTCTTAATATCTAATCTTCCAATTAATTATAGTGGGCGAAGCCGCGGGGATCTGCTATAAGCTATAAAAAGCTATATCTAGCATTTTCTGAGGGAATAGTTTGAGTGTGATAAGTCGTTCTTCTTCATTTCAAATTCTAATGACCTACAGTTTAAAAATCGAAATTCCTTCATAAGTTATTTTCGAATTTACAAAATAAAAAACCCAAGTGATGCCGGGCCTTTTAAGCTAGTTCACTATTAATTTCCATACAGATATATTGGTTCGTGAAGAACTAATCTTAAACCCATTAATAACTTACGACTAGGGCAAGGCATTTAATGACCATAAAATAGTGGAGTAATGCAAAATAAAAAAAGGATTTATGACCTAAATATAGTGAAAATATGACACAAAATTTAAAAAAAAAACAATAAATTTTCTTTTATTACTTATATTTAAATTTTTTTAAATTAATGAATTGCTAAAAGCAATTTAATGGATGACAGTGCCTAATATACGAATTTACAATATAAAACCCACTTATTTTATTACTGCAAATCTATACTACTTGGGCACCCTTAGAAAAAAAAAATCTTTCTCAACTGGCATGCCCATCAAATTGCCCCTAGCATATATGTGACATTTAAATAGAAAGAAAAAAATTCTTTATTGCTACAAGACAAACTGCTATGGTCTTTACAATAAACCTGAATTAAAATGAACTATGAACACTTGGCAGAAATTCTCAAACAATAACAAATGTCTGTTGTCTGAAAGTAACTATTTGTACAAGGAAAAGCTCCTCTCTACCTCCACTGAAACACAACAAAAAATGCCGAAAAATACCGAAAATGACCAAAAATGCAAAAAATTCCCCAAAAATGACCAATCTCTTGAAAATGACGAAAATGCAAAAACAGATTGCCCGTATTTAATCAATTATTTCATGATACGCATATATATATATATATATTCGAGCTATCTTTTAACTTTCATATAAAAAAGATTCAAAATCATCAAACGCTTTGCCTTACTTATGACTAATTAAAACTAATACAAATGTGAAGATAAGTATTCAGATTAAATTACAAAGTTATAATTAAATATACGACTTAATTACCACAGCAAAATGTTCTACAACAAGAATAGAAAATCATGAAAAGTACAAACACACTTGCTAAAATTTTTTAGTACATAAATAACTATTAAGTTATATCTAAATAGTTGTAAATACATATACACTTTGTATATTTCATGTAATTGCAAATACATAAGCTTATTTGTAAATGATTTGGCATTTTCATTAAATTCCGATGTAGGCTACTATATAATTATATGATAGAATGCAATAAAATAAAATAAACAGAAATTGCCACAGTGTTGTTGTGACGGTGACGTCCCTTTCTTCCTCTCTTCCTTCTTTGTGCTTTGTAATTCTTGCTAGAAACTTCTTCCCACCACGCCGCTTCTCTGTGCAAGCTTTCTAGAGTGTTTTTTTTTCTTCTTCCATGCAGGAGCAGTCAGTCAGTTAGTGTGTATAGAGTAACGTACTGGTATTGTGGTTGCGGATGAAGCTGTCTACTCTGATATGGAATTTCACAACATTATGTGAGTCTTTAATTTATATACATTTCAGTAATTCAGTTTCACTTAATTTCATCTTAAAGCATTTCTTATGTAAGCTTAGTTTGTCCACCCTAATAATAATATATCCTCCACGAGATGAGTGTAATGTATTGTTGCATGAGCATGGCCAATTAGCGTTCGCTTGAAATCACCTAACTAGCCTTGAACTTGATGTGATAGGTTTCTTAACCTTCAGAACCAGTTGTTGTTATTTGCGTTCTAAGGCTTGATGAAAAGAATGTATATACTATTTTTAATAAGTATCTTATGTGTAGAGCACTTTAATTCAATATGACAGCCCTCTAAAATGAGCCATGTTAGGCGAACACTTGATTAAATGGGCCCATGCATTGAATTGAGGAAAAGTGACTGCTTGAATGTTTAATGTTCATGTTTTAATTCTCAAGTTGTAATTATGACAAATTACTTTAGGCCAAAATTGTTACTAAAAGTCAAATTATATGTTTAAGTCAATTCAAACATAAATTTATATTTAACTGAAATTATTGATTGAGAGCAGCTTGATCTATTTAGTAATATTCAAACTATATTTGCTTTAAGTTTCCATAATTTTTATTTTATTTTTTTATTTTAGCTATCTTTATACTCCTTTTAGCTCTGAGCAGTGGCGTGGCGTGGGTGATTCATAAGTGTTGCCAGTTGCTTCAGACTTAATTTGGGGAGTGCCAGTCGCGAATTCCGTGGGTTTCCAAGTTAATATTATATAGGTTGTATGCAACTGTATAAAACAAAACAAACAAGAACTAACATATAAGTAAAAATTATAGTGGCATACCTTATTTAAAATGTATTTACAATCTCTCCAATTTACAGAGTCTATTTGTACTTCAGTTCAATCCGCCGATTCTTCTCCAAAAAAACATCAATGACAGAATTTTCAAACGTTGCTTGCTTTTGCTTTTTAAGTTTACTAAGCAACCCCTTTTCCACTGATAACAGAGACAGAGATGAAAGTCTATTTTGAGTTTGAGTGTTTCTGAGATAAGTGTGTATTCTGCGGAGCGCTGAAAAAGATCGTTCTGCTGATGCACTGGTGGCAGGAATAGTCAAAATTAATTCATGAAGTTTATACACCTGTGGCAAAGCTTCTTTAAGTTCCATGGCATACAACTCTTGGTGAACTTCGTAGACTGCTTTGTTTCGAAATTCAGGGGAAGAGTACAAATAACAGAGTTCGTTCCTTAACCGCACTGAGTCGAAGTACTGTCCGTAATAAGTAAGAAAAGTCTTAAACGCACACTCTGGGAAAGTCTTGTCATATTCGGCGTATGAAGCACTGTCCAACAATGACAGGAACTGTAGTTGGTCTATATCCGAGAATCTGTTGGTTATTTGGCCAAGTATCGGATCTATGATCTCATAAAATATTCGTCGATAGGATGATTTTGTGTCATTTTCTCCTTTGTCCAGTCTCGATCTCTTTGAAAGTATTGGTGTTTCGTGGCAGTCTTGATCAGATTCTATTCTTGACCAAATTAATTCGTCAAAATTTTCACGCAAGTCTTTCATACTGTTTTTAAAGTCATTGATTTTTTGTTTGCAGAAAGCAATATCAAAAATCTTTTTCTGAAGGATGTTAAACAAAAAATCAGACTTAGGAAATACAAGCGAAAACACCAAAAGCAAGAATCTGAAATCAAAGCTTAGGAGGTTCTGGTAGTAGCCTGATGCACAAGCTCTTGTTTCAGCATCCCATTCATCCTCATCTTCTGCCATTAACTTAAATAGGGCGGCAAGTTCAGTCTTCAAGCTGAAAATGACATCAATCATTCTGCTTTTGTAGTTCCATCTCGTGGCAGACACTGATGGAATGCGTTTTTTCACTTCAGTGTCTAAAGCTTCTGTTCTTTTGGGCGATTTTGAAAAAAATGTAGACAGTCCTGACACTGTTCGAAAAAATATTCTACACTTCTTTATCTGACTGGTTGATTGCTGCAAAACTAAATTAAGCTTGTGGGCATAGCAATGCACAAATAAAGCTTGTTCATATTTCCCTATAACAATCGATTGTAAACCATTATGCTCTCCAGCCATCACGGCTGCACCATCATATGTTTGCGCTATGAGTTTCGCGCCAGATTTGAATTCGTCCATGATTTCGAACAAATGCTTGGACAAACCAACTGCTGTGCGGTCACTACTGACGTCAAAAAACCCTACAAATCTTTCTTCAACCCTTCCTTCTGGTGTGACGTAACGAAGAACCGTTGATAATTGAGATTTATTTGATACATCAGTGGTTTCGTCCATGATTACTGATATAAAACTTGTCTCACTCACTTCGTTCTTTATTTCATTAATCAAAACACGAGAAATACACCCAATAATGTCATTCTGAATCTCATTTGACGTTCCTGAAAACACAGTCGCAGTCCGAAGATGTTCCTCCAACATATCATCTGTTTGAGCAATTAGGTGTAAGAGTTCTACGTAGTTACCTCTGTTATCCGAATGTTCGGACTCGTCACTACCCCTAAATGGGAGTTCTTGCTGAGCTAAATAGCAAACAGCATTTATCAATCGACCCATTATATACCTATTCCTTTTCACACCTTCATTATACTTTCCAACTGAATTCTTAAATGCCTCACTCAAAGAAGTGTCAATTCTTGTTTTTCCAAACTTTACTAACGCTACAACGGATGAAATGTGAGTTTTGGAATTTTCATGACGAACCCTCAAGGTGCGGAAACTATCCATGTTACTGATGCCATCTGTTGTCCATGCATTCTTTTCATTGGAAAAAAGCAGGCATGGCCAACAAAATAGTTTCATTAATTTTTCACAACCACACAGCCAAGGAAACTCCTTGTACCAAGAGCTACTAAAATGCCTCTCGAAACCCCCGTGTGATTTAGTTTTTAAAGGTTTAAGATCCGGAGTTGGCCTTCCTGATGAAATTATGTGACATTTTTCACCAAAAGAACGTGAACTCAAGGAGCGTTTTAAAACGTTTTCGATCACACAATCACAGTCACTTATACCCGCAAATTGTGATGCCATTCTTCTTATTGTACTTTTAGCATTAAATCAGTCACCATATCATTGTTATACGTGAAGAATTAACACTAAAAATCAAGGTTTGCCTATACACTGAACTGGCAACAATAAGTGCTATAAACAGCAAACTGAGCGGGCAGGGTCACTGACATCTCACACGAGACTATAAGCTTCGAGTTTGCCGGTAAGCGCCATTGGCAAAGTAACGAGCTGTTTAGAACTGGAGGATGCTGTCTTCGACCGGTCTCGGCGGATCGGTCACAAATGAAGAAACTCTGAAATCTGAAAGTGAAATTACTTAGACTTTCCATTATTCTTTGAAAAAATAATGTAAAATTTGGATACACTTTATTCATTTTATAAGCTGTTGCCGGCGGCAACAGAGGCAACATTAACGCCACGCCCCTGGCTCTGAGGCTATGTCAGGAGTTTGGGATCTGTGTCTGTACAGTAGGGTAGGCCATGGAACTATTGCTTGTCAATTGTTTCTATTGTCAGTGTATTTTAATGGAGTAAATTACAACTGATATTAATTTAAATGGACGATACAGGATGAAATGGTGAAGATGATTCATGGTATATAAATATCCAGTTCAGCATTTGCCTTTACGACTGGGGAAACCATCAAAAACCCCATGTCAAGTTGGTCGGCCACAGGATTTGAACCTGGAACCTCCCTAATGTGAGTCCAAGACGTTACCATCTCGGCCACCTCACTCGGTATAAATTATTATTGCTGTCTGGTTGTAAGATTAAATCTGTATACTTATTCTTGAGATTATCTCTTGGTAGATATTTCTTATACCGCCTTAGATGTTCGAAAGCTATGTACTATCAGGATTTCAAGTAAGAACAGTCTATTCCTACTGTAGTTAAATAATAGAAGTTAGTAAATATTAAATTCAGTTTAACAGAATTTGTTATTTATTAAACTTGGACTTCCACATTTCCTAGCTTGTCTCATTTATTTAATATAAGTGTAGGTTCTTTATCTGAAGTATTTTGACCCTTAATATTGAGGCCTGAATTATAACTTAGATTTCATTATTATTATTATTATTATTATTATTATTATTATTATTATTATTATTATTATTATTATTATTATTATTCTGTTATAAATATGTTCCTTCTCCTGTATGTGAGGATCAGAGGGCGAAATTGTACTGGAATAGGAAGATCATCACAGATAAGACCATACAAAATAATATTCCAGATATTGTGCTTTCCTTGAAGGACTACATCATCGACATTGCGGTTCCGTTAGCAGCCAATGTAGAAAAAGTTTATGGGGAAAAAATTAATAAATACTTACCACTTGCTGATGAGATCAAGGCTATATGGCATATGGACACTGTACAGATTGTGCCTATTGTGCTGGGATGTACTGGTGAGATTCCCTTCAAGCTTCAAGACAGTTTAATATTGAGGCCTGAATTATAACTTAGATTTCATTATTATTATTATTATTATTATTATTATTATTATTATTATTATTATTATTATTATTATTATCATTATCATTATTATTATTATTATTATTATTATTATTATTATTATTATTATATTAAATGTTTAGGTGCTAATAAGATTAATCAGATTGAGCAGTAGATGGAAATCTGGGGCAATTTATTGGTACCACTGGAACTGGAGTGATTAAGGTTTATACATCACTACTACTTCATTCTTTTCTCATAGTTGATATTAAGCTGTGATTCCAATCCAGCATTATTACTACTATTTTCAGTAAAACTTGCTCTGTTGCTTACTGCGGTTTCCCTTTAAAAAACAAATGATTTACTTTATTCTTCGATTCAATTTTCAGTGAAACTATATCATTAAGACTGTCCAATTGTATTTGGTATCTCCATTCTGTATTATTTCATTATAGGAGGTTTTGTGTTGATCATTTGAGTCTGGATCTTTCTATTTTCCATCAATTAAAACTCATTTCTAGTATTTATATTGAACATTATTCTTCTAAGTATCCTATGATTTCCCTTGAGTCGTTCATTTGTAAACTTAGTTTGCTAGAGTAAATTGTAGTATACTATAGGCTAATTTGCTATTACAAATTTTCTTAATCTGCTTTTCTTTTTACTCCTTACTGCACCTTGGAATTTTACTTGACATAAATCAATCCTTCCAAAGTAAAGTTACCGAGCGAGGTGGCCGATATGGTAACATCTTGGACTCGCATTCGGGAGGTCCCAGGTTCAAATCCCGTGGCCAGCCCTTTTGACATGGGTTTTTTCATAGTTTCCCCAGTCATAAAGACAAATGCCGAATTGGATATTTACATACCATGAATCATCCTCACCATTTCATCCTGTATCATATCCATTTGGATTAATATCAGTTGAAATTTACTCCATTAAATACACCGACAATAGAAACAGTTGACAAGCAATAGTTCCATGGCCTGCCCTACTGTACAGACACAGATCCCAAACTCCTGATAAAGCCTCAAAGCTAAAAGGAGTATAATCACAGCTGACATTTAAAAAAAAGTTGAGTATAACTCTTTAAATTTTGGTTATAACTTATTTTAGATCAGTGTGGTCCAACTCATGGGCTTATTCATTTTTGTTGGCCCTTGCTCTTCTTTCTGAATAAAAAATTTTATTTTATATATAGTTTGTTTATGTAATTCGTTTTCTTTGTGGAATGTCTCTGACCCTCACATTCCTATACTAAAGTTTGATTGGCCCTCGGGTAACTAAAGGTTGGACCAAACTGTTTTAGATCATTAGTGTAGTTGATATTTGCCAGTGTTTAACATTTATAAAATTACCCTAGTTTTGGTTATAGGAAATTTACTCTACAGATTTCCAATTGTTACATTAGGGTACAAGTGGGTTAGAGCAGCTGTCTCATTCTTGGCTGAAGACTATTGTCTGTTAGTAAAGGCATTATTCAAATATTAGGGACTATTTGGTTGTGATAGTTGTACTGTTTCAGATATTATAACATTAATGGGTTATTGTTGATATTTTGTTCGTAGACCTTTATATTGTTATTTTATCAAAGTCATTATTCCATTAGAACAGGATTTTAGGAATCTAGTGACCTTTGATGATAGTTATCTACCTTTTACAATTTTTCTGAATGTTGTGCTGTTCTTGTTGTGCACTGTATATTGTTATTATGTCATCATATGCTTATGGTTCTTCCGGATTGTAAATATAGCCTATTGTTGGAACTGGATGCGGTATATTCTCAGGTTTATGTAATTCAGTAACAATTCAAGCTGGTTTTTTCATGTCAATTCAAATTATCCGAATATTTATTTTCTATAGAATATATTGCTTGTTTATAAAAACTTTTCATTCTAATTAGCCTAAAGAATGTCTTTCATTGGCTTACTCTGGTTAGCTGTAAAAAGAACCAGAAGTTTACTGAGCGAGGTGGCCGAGATGGTAACGTCTTGGACTCGCATTCGGGACCCAGGTTCAAATCCCGGGGCCGGCCAATTTGACCATTTTCCCCAGTCGTAAAGGCAAATGCCAAATTGGATATTTACGTACCGTGAATCATTCTCACCGTTTCATCTTGTTTCATATCCATTTAAATTAATATCAGTTGAAATTTACTCCATTAAATACAACAATAAAAACAATTGAGAATCAATTGTTCCATGGTCTACTCTACTCTATAGACACACATCCCGAACTCCTGATATGGCCTCGTAGCTAAAAGGAGTATAAACACAGCTGAAAAAAAAAAACGGTGTTACCAGTGATATACGTGAACATAATTATCCTGCCTACTGGCTTTTGATTTTACTTTCTCGCATATACGTACATGGTCGCCCATACCCAAGATCAGTAAACTATACAGGTTGCGTATTCCGGGATAGACCAATCGCAGCACTTGAGTGTGTGACGTCACAAGATTCCAGATCTCGCAATTTTCAGATTTTACTCAGTCTAGAAAATCTTACACCGCGTGATTAAACGCGTAACCTTTAATTAACCCGTGGTCGGATTCCTGTGAAATTTATACAGAAATAATCTACACACATCAGCCCTACTGATGGTTAAAACAGAGCCTTAAAAAAGCGGATACAAATGTTTTTATTTCATTTTATAAACATCACCCGTTACACAAAATTCATGGAGGGAGAAGCAAATTTCACTATGCGACAATTTTTTGTATTTTTGTGTCCCGAAAAAACTTCAAGCGAGAAAGTTTTAGTGAAATAATTGAATTTTAATACAAATGAAGTTCCAGCCCCATATCACGAATGGTTTACGAGTAATTGAGTGGTAATTATTGCAGGCGCTTCAGTGTCGGAGTGATTTGTGACGACCGTGAAATGTTCAGGAAGAAGCATATTTGACTATGCGACAATTTTTTTATTTCTGTGACCAGAAAATGATTCAAGCATGTGAGCTTATTTTATTTCTGTGACCAGAAAATGATTCAAGCATGTGACCTTTAGGGAAATATTTGAATTTTATTATACATCAAGTACCACGTTTATATTTTGAATGGTTTACGAGTAATAGAGTGGTAATTACTCAAGGCGATAAAGCTATCGGAACGGTACAGAGGTCTTTTTTATTCTATAAAATAGGCCTACTAGCAATTACGTAAAAATCCTTAAATATTTTGATCGTGGACTCAATAATAAAGGATATTAACTGGCTACTTGTACCCATACTGAAAGATTGACCCGCTGGGGAAAAAGAATGAATTAAACTTTTTCCTAATATTGTAAATCTGCACTACTGTTATTTAGATATTTGTTGAATTATTTATTTTATTTTTTGATCCTTTGTGCTAGTAACTTTTATTTCTAATTACCTTATCAAATGCCTTATTAGTTTAATACCTTGTTACGAGCTTTTCATATTTTAATATAATTTATCAACATGAAAACGTATTACAGTTAAAATTGAATTGCCGAGGCTTTAAGAGCATGCTATCGGGTTATAGTTAGGGCAAGACGATGATACTTTTTAATGAAAAATTCATGGAAAAATCCTTTGAAATATTGTGTGATTTATGTAGAATGCATTGCGAAGCAATTTGTGTCCTTTTTTTATGTTGAGACGTCGATTTTAAAGATCCTGCGCCTCTTTTCGTTGTGGTGCTCATGAAAGTTTCCCTGCCCTGCAATTCACAAACCATCCCTTAGTTTATTAGGTCTATATTATCTCTGTCGTCACATAATTTGTATGCAGATGTACACTTTTGGCCGTGTTTCACCAATCATTACCTACATAACTTACCCCATATAACCCGGAGAAAATTATTATTAATATAAATGTATTGCTTTGATTACAATATTAACACAAATTAATACTCTACAATAGTCTACGCAATGTAATAATAACATTAGTACTGTACATGTTAATATTGATACATAAAAATTCCCGTAGTTGTTTTCTACCCTTATTATAAGGTACAATTTCTATACAAATATAGGATACATTCTTTAACAAATTTTCATCAAATTATACTAACATAACCTCTAGAATGAGGAATATTTTCTAGGCAACAAAATATTAGAACAAATCACCCTTTAGCTGTTATATAGGCCTACCTGTATTATATAATTTCTATTCAAATCTAGATCCTTTGGGAGATTTTTACAAGATTTTAAAGACAAATTCTGTAGAATCAGAAGAACATTTTAAGTAACTTGAATAACAGAACAGTTCACATCTTAGCTGTTTTCTACCCATATGTTGTGATCTCTGTACAAATCTACATTCTTCGAACAGTTTTCTACCCTTATTACATAATCTATATATAAGTCTAAATACTTCGAAAGATTTTTAGCAGATTTTTAAATAGATTCTGCAGAATCAAGAGACAATTCAAGGAAGCATTTGCCTAATAACAGAACATGATCATACCTTAGTTCTTCTCTACCCCTATTTTCCAATGCCTATACAAATTTAAATCCTTTGAAGGATTATACAAAACCAGATCCTATAGAATCAGGAGAAAATTCTATTCGTTCTGAGGAAACGCCAAATATTGCCTTGCTGCAGACTAATTTCCATTCCTCAATAAAAATAGGCTTTCCAGTGCAATTAAAACATATTAATGTTCAGTAATGATATTCCTCGGAGGTATCTTTTTATTTAGTCATCCCGATATAGCTGCGCATATAAACCCAAACAAAGTTCTGTAGACCTAAAAGCCCATGCAAATATGATTAATAGCAATTACAACAATAATAATAATAAAATTAGTATAATATATTATTTACCTTTTTCTCTTAGTTTTTTTTTCCTTGGTAAATTCAGCAGTTCAGCTTGGAAATCCCTTTCGTAATCCTGCTCCTTGAAGTGCAAGGAACAAATTCTACTTGTATCAGGATTCCAAGAATCATTTCTTCGGCAAGCAACAATCCATTGCTTGCGAACATCTTTGAGTTTTGGAAAGACGTGGAACGAAATGTTACAGTCAAGCTTCTTGCAATCTACAAAATTACTGTTACACACTGCCACAGCACATATCTGGCCCGGCATAATGGTTCAGTTAATTGCACTTTCTAAAGCACCTTCCATTTGTATTATTAAAAACAGTATGTACTGGTAATATCTATCCTAAAAGACTGCGGTCAAGCGGCCGAGATCAGTAGGTAGAAGCTTTGTCAGCGGCACCATGCTCTCTACTGTCGTGCTTGAAGCGCCAAATCATTCTGACACCTTGAAGCGCCCGGAATAATTACCACTCAATTACTCGTAAACCATTCGAGATATGGGGCTGGAACTTCATTTGTATTAAAATTCAATTATTTCACTAAAACTTTCTCGCTTGAAGTTTTTTCGGGACACAAAAATACAAAAAATTGTCGCATAGTGAAATTTGCTTCTCCCTCCATGAATTTTGTGTAACGGGTGATGTTTATAAAATGAAATAAAAACATTTGTGTACGCTTTTTTAAGGCTCTGTTTTAACCATCAGTAGGGCTGATGTGTGTAGATTATTTCTGTATAAATTTCACAGGAATCCGACCACGGGTTAATTAAAGGTTACGAGTTTAATCACGCGGTGTAAGATTTTCTAGACTGAGTAAAAACTGAAAATTGCGAGATCTGGAATCTTGTGACGTCACACACTTGCCTGCTCGCCGCAACCCCCTGTCCTATAAACTCGCCGGAATACGCTACCTCTGTAGTTTACAAGCCTTGGCCCATACCCGGGGGCAAGGGGGGGCCCAGGGGGTCCGGACCCCTAAAACTCAAAATCTCGAATTCTTTTCTACTTCCTCTGCCCGTACCATAGGTACTGTAGGTAGAGGAAGTATTGTTTTCGACCCCAAAATTCGAAGTTGAGTTTTTAGCATATATACACGTTTCAAGGCCCCCTGAATCCAAAAATACTATTTTTGGAAACATGTCTGTGTGTGTGTGTGCATATCTGTGAACAAGCTAGCTCCAAAACGGAGAATCGTATGAAAACAAAATTTCGTATTTGGGTCAGGTACCTTCTGAAGCTGTGACACGAAGAATGGCGACAACTTTCCCTTACTTTTAAGGGGACTTTACACGAAGAAATTTTTGTTTGTCACGATTCTCTCAAAAACGGCTCTTAGGATTTCCTTTAAATTTTATACATGGAGTGCTTATACCAAGAGCTAAAACTTTTATTTGAAACTTTTTCAAAAAAAAATTCTCTGAAGGGTGGTTGTAATTTACCCACTGTTTGTAAAATCTCTGTCTTGCCTGAACAACTCAATACGTGAACATTCACGTTCTTTTATTCTATATTATAAGCACGTAAAGTGAGAAAGATGTATTGTTGGCCATGCTTACAGTAAAGAAATATCTGAGGGGAATATTCTATAAATTTCGGAAATTATTCTTAACGTTGAAAAGTTGAATAAACGTTTGCGGTCACTTTTTTTTATTTATTATCTTTATTATTATTATTATTATTATTATTATTATTATTATTATTATTATTTTGTTTGTCCATAGCCTGCGTTCTTAGTCGCAACATTCAAAGAAGGGGTTATATGGTATTTATAGCATAATTAGCGTAAAATTATGTCTTGCGATTTTGTACAAGGATATGTGAATACTGCTAACTTTTATTTGGGCAGAGGAAGTTATGTGACTTTCACATCAGATTTTTTGTATCAAAAAATTACACTACGTAACAAAAAATTGTTAATGTTCATTTTTTAGTGTTTGTTGGATGAAATCAACGAGCTGAGCATGAATATACCTTTAGTTTTCTTCAAATGTCGATATTTTTCAAAATAAAAATGTATAATGGTATTTTAATAATTTACTAATAGTTTTGAATTTACCGCTTTTTCTGACAATCGTAGTAGTTCAAAGCAATCAGCAATAGATGACAGTGACGTTTCTAATTTGTAAAAACAGTATACAAGACATCTGTAACAATCCCATCCACGTATATCGATATAATATATCGGGATGCAAGAAGTTCGGCCTTTGATTTGGTCAGTTCCAACTCCCTTATTAAGTCATAAAACTTTTTTTAAGTGAAGAGCTGTGGTTCTTTTGGACTAATCAAACAACTTATCAAAGGTTTGAACAGCAACTCTGAGGCTCTAACTCTCATCAGACAAATGTTTCCAAAGTTATCTGAAGCAAAAATAAAAGGTGGAATTTTTACCGGACCTCGGATTCGTACGATGTTACAATCTAAAGAACTTGTAGATGTAATGACTTTTGATGAACGTAATGCTTTGGAAGCTTTTCGAAAGGTAGGGCAATGTTTTCTGGGTAACAAAAGAAGTGAAAATTACAAGGAACTGATTAACAATTTGATACAGAGTTACCATGTGCTTAGGTGCAGAATGTCTGTCAAAATGCACCATTTGTTTTCCCATATTGATTTCTTTAGACCAAATTTAGGAGATGTGAGTGAGGAGCATGGAGAACAGTTCCACCAGGACATTCAGCTTATGGAAAGAAGATATCAGGGACGTTGGGATTGTGCAATGATGGGAGACTATGTGTGGGGAATAGTACGTGACGAGGGATGCAAAGAACATAAAAGGAAAAGTCGTTCTCGTTTACATTTTTGAGTGAAGGCATTGTTGTATTGAAAATGAGATATAATTCAGTATTATGTGAACCATTATAGAACCAATATAAAATTTACCTAGCCTATGTTAGTTCTAGTTATGTCCCTAGTTACATTAAATAAACATGTTATTTTGGCTGTTCTTAAGAATACTGGAAGCTGGATTATTACAACCGAAATATCGACATTGGAGGAAAACCATTCACATATTCATGATCAGCATCATCAAATTAAGCAACAAACACTAAAAAATAAGATAAACAAAAACTTGGTCAAATTTTGTTACGTAGTGTTATTAAATTAAACAAGTTTTGTTGGTGTGTCGAATGATATGAGATAGCAATTATTGTTTTCAAAACATAATGAGTCCCATGTGTTATTTAACTATTCTTATAAAAAGTATTAAGTATTATAACTTAGGTAACGATTTCTTGTTTACATTGGAATATCTTAGAGTTTGGTAAACAAATTTGCTAACTAGTTTTTCAGTGTTAAAATAGCATAAAATGTGATTTTCATTAGTTCAATATTTAAACATTTTCCTGGGGTTGACTCCCTACTTAGGAATGATTTCTTGTTTACACTGGCATGTCTTAAGGTATGGTAAACAAATTTACTAACTAGTCTTTCATTGCTAAAATGGCGTAAAATGTGATTTTCATTAGTTCAATATTTAAAAATTTTCCTGGGATGGACTCCCAACTTAGGTAATAATTTCTTGTTTACATTGGCATGTCTTATGGTATGCTAAACTAATTTACTAACTAGTTTTTCTGTGCTAAACTAGCATAAAATGTGATTTTCGTCAGTTCAATATTTTAAAAAATGTTCCGGGTGGGAACCCCCCAAACCCCCCTTCCGACCCTCCCGAAATTATTTTCTGGCTATGTCATAGTTGCACTTATTATATTATTAATATAATATTACAAAGTGGCCCAAGAAGTTAAAGCGACAAAAAATTAATTACTTAAAAAAATAGGTCCCCCTCTGGAAAATCTCATATGGGCAGCCTTGTATACGTAGTATAGAGAAAGTATTGTGATCGTGACAAAAAATCAAAATCGAGATAACACCGGAAATACATGTTTCACTCACTTTACCCAAATACTATAGAGACAGTACAGGACACTTTGCGATATATCGGGGGACAATATCTTTAGCACAATATATCTAGCGGCCCAACCTGCTACTAGTGAATGCAGATGCAGTATATAGATACAAAGATGTTAAACAATTTTTATATGAAGAGCCGAAATAGCCAGCCTCGGCATGTTATGTATAAGGGGTATCTATCTATGGCTCAGAAAAGCATATTACACTGTATATATGTGTTTTAATATTTTAATTTGCCCCCAACTTTGCAGGTTGTGCCACCAGGAGTGCTGCAAAATCTGTCCCCCATTTTTTCATTGTCAAAGCAGTAAGTGTCCGGTATTGTCTCTATAGTATTTGCTTTACCTACAAACCGAAATGGAATGACGTCTGTCCGTCTGTCTGTGGACAAGCACAGCGGGTAAACAGTTCATTGTACTTACTTCATTTTTTGAACTAAGGACTTTTCCGGAACTTGAATAAACCGCCCAGAATTTTAGTTTTATAACAGTGGCGGCTATTCAGGGGAAGTAGGTGAAGTAGCACTTCACCAGTATTTTCTCTTTACAATACGGTATTTAATGTATTTAATGTAACTGCTATTTTTAAAGTTTATTTTCCATATCACGAAATGTTTTTTACTATAAATGTATCTGTATTTTTGAATTGCCCGCCACGCCACCATCTCGTGGCAAAGCTAGGAGACACTGAGATCCTGAGAGGGCAGCGTGCTTCAAGTCGGCCGTGTGAAGGTGGACTGGAAACCACGCCCTCCGTTGCATGGGTAGTCTGTTCAAATAATAATGTAGGGAATGCGCACAATGTGCATGTATAGTTAGCTTTTGATTTGACTTAGTTCTGTCAGGGTCATTTTCCTTTGCCTTCAAATAGCTGCATGATATCTTTCACAGTGGTGACCGCACCATTTACAAATACACTCCGGATCCGGGTCATGAAAACTTCCAGTTTTACACACTCTGTGGTGGAACCCGTGCGCAGCGAACCTTGTCACTACGTGTCTCAGTTCATATCCTCCACGTATCCATTCTCTGTTGATCATTGCATCGGTCACATAGAACTCTTCCCAAATTGCGCTTCTCTTGTTTTGGAGCTCCTGTAGCAGTTCATTGTAGTTCCCTGTATATGGCAGCTGTAACTTCACCCTTAAATCCTCAATGAAGAAGGTTTCCCTTGCCAGAACATATACCAATCTGGAAGGCGTAAACTTTGACATCTGTAGTGCTCTTTTAAAAAATCTCGCTTTTAAATTTTCCAGCTCCTGTAGGTGTCCTTTGGACAGGTGATCCCAGATGATTTCCAGACCATAGGTGGCTACGGGGGCCACTTTCACCTCAAACAGTTTCATGGCTGTTTCCAGTGATAGCATCGGGAGGTGTTTGATGTCATTAATGCACCGTACAGCTGCTATTAACCTCTCTCTCATATGTATTGAGAAGGTTGTTCCTGATACTTGGATTGCGATTCCTAAGTATTTGTAGGAGTTGTTTATTTTCAGTCTTTGACCTTTGCATGTAATATAATCCCTCTCCGGCAATTTACCACCCCTCCTGAAAATTACAACTTCTGTTTTGTTTGTGTTGAGGGACATTCCATTATTCTCTGCCCAGTCTGCTATTAGATCCATAGCCGTTTGAGCTTCTTCTAGGCTATCCGACGCTAGAGCCATGTCATCAGCGTAAATGTATGACTTGACCTTCGTGGTCTGCCTCGTTATTTCCTTCAGGACATCATGAGTGAAGGCCCGGTTGCATAAAAGCTCCAGATATCTTCTAGACAGCTAATCGTTCTATACATATATAGACTCGATAAACACCTTCCCATTTCCGAAAGCGAATTTGCTCAAGAAATAGCTATTGTCAGATAAATGAGTTGAGCACTTTGTCAATAGATGGAGACACGGTGCTTACTCTAATATCAAGTTGGCCGTGATTGAATAGCAACCAATCGGAGCGCTTCTTGCTATTCTATTCAAAATGGCTGAATTATCTTTCTGCTTTTCCTTGCCTGCTGTTTGTCTGCTAAAATGAATGTAAAACGTGAGATAAACTACGGTAATTTCGATTTCGAGACTTGTGCATTAGAGAAAAATGTCACCCATCACAATCTGACAACATAATGCGTAAAACGTAACACATTAATTAAGTTATAGCTAATTTACCACAGAAAGGAATGCTTCGATGGTTGTTCCCAATTCTAATGATGGGCAATTTAACGCTGAAAAAGGCATGCTTGCAGTTGTTCCTTATAATAGGCATGGCCTATTTATCCATAGGTCATTCCTTTGACAGCCTGATTCTTTCCGAAACTCAATATCGTCAAAGATCTAATTCTTTCAGGGAATACTTTTTGCTTTACACATCTCTAGGCCTAATTATTGCCTCAGGATGAAGATGACGAGAAAGATGATGATTATGTATTAATATTCGTGCTGTAAAATGGCAATATTTTCTTCATAAAGTGTTGCATCACAAAATAAAATTAATATACTTAAGCTACATTTTTTCCGAATCTGAATATCATCGTAGGCTACTTCTTGAAAGGATTGCTGTATTTCTTTCAGGGAATATTTACTTCTGTATAGACCTAGGCCTTATACGATCTGGCATTGAAAATGACCAGCAAGAAAATATGATGTGAATTAATATTCGCGATGTTTTCTTAAAGTATTAACTTACAACAGAAAATGAAATTAATACAAATAAACGATGGATACAATAGCCTAGGCTATAACAAAGTTCATCTAACCGATAATATACAATTTTTCTAGTACAGTATTACGAATTATTTCACACACAAATTAATAACCAATGTCAGTTTCATTACTACTTTTAATTTTAATACCATAACAAGCTAGTAACATAATGTAAGATTAAATGCTAACATAATAACGAAACATACATCAACATAAATATTTCGCATTTCCGCCATGTTGCGTGTTTATCTACCGTTTCGCCAGATATCTAGTGATTTATGGTGCGATAGTTTGTAGGGCGTTTTATAGAACGATTAGCCGCCATCGATCGTTTCAGAAACGCTTACGGATTGAATAATGCCATCTAGTAGATATCTTACGTTTCGGAAACCCGGCGTTAACGGATCTCCTTGTAACACTCCGTTTGTTTGTCGAATCCATGTAGACCTGCTAATATTGTCACTTATTTGGACATAATTTTCTGCCATGATGCTGACCACTAATCTTGTTAACCACGAATGGCCAATAAGATCTTTTAGTTTCTGTAGCAATTTCGATCTATTCACCATATCGAAAGCTTTAGAGTAATCTATAAATATGACATACATTTTGCCATGCTTCCTGCCCAAGGCTTCATGGATGTCTCTGAGTAAACATCCTGCTGCCATCAGAGTCGATCTTCCAGCTCTGAAACCAAATTGCTCATCCGGTAAGAATGAGTCTACTAGTTTGTCTATTTTCCTTGTTAGCAGTCTTGTGAGTAATTTGAATGCTGCCGATTCTAGAGCGATTCCCCTATACGATTCGGGGTTATTCGTGTCACCTTTTCCTTTGTGGAGCATTTTGATGACAGAGTTTCTCCACTGAGTTGGGATGTTGCCGGTTTCTAGGCATTTATTTATCAGTCTTGTCCATACGATCTCTAAGTACGGGAGTGATGTTCTTAGATGCTCATTATAGATGTATGGGTATGTCTGCAGGGAATCTTGGCTGCCGTGACCCGCAGGGCTTTATATGGGTCTGATTCCGACTCTTTTATCAGTTTCTGCGCTTGCATTTCCATGTATTCAGTTTTCTTTCCCCTAAGGAGGATTTTATATTATTTTCTGGCAGATTGGTATTCTGTAAGCTGTGTGCTATCTAAATTTCGCCGCGCTGAATGTAATTTCTTCAGGGTTACCTGCCTTGCTTGATAGCATTCGGCATCGAACCAATTCTTTGATTTTCGGTTGCTCTCTATGGTCTTTGACGCTTCCTTTACGTATTCCTCTATGTGTGACACTGCTTCTTCTAATTTTCCTTCATCAATTTCGTGTAGGATTATGTCTATTTTATCGGAATTGTTCTGCAATATGCAAGTGTCCAGTTTTCTCCCCAGTGGTGTCACTTCACTATGATGCTGACTCTTAATACCTTCTGTATGATGTACATTAGTGATCACAGGTATGTGTTTCCTCATCAGAGGTCCGTCAGTTCGCATGAGTAATTTTTGGGACCTCACTTCTAATCCCCGTACAAACACTAGGTCTATTGTACTTCCGCCATTATGGCATAAGTACGTTTGCACTTTCCTGTCATTCACTAATGTCAGACCTTCCTCTGACAAAAAGTTCAGGACTAAATGTGATTTCTTATTTGGTCTGTCTATTGGGCAGTTCAGATCCCCTGCCAAGATTATTCTTTCCCCGCGGGGTATTTCATTTAACACACCTTGTAGGCTGTCTATTATATCTACAGGGCTGCATTCGGGTCTATAATACACACACACAATAACTCCAATTTTTGTCTTTACTGCAAGTATATCTTCATCTGTCACCAAAACTTTGAACGGTGCAAGGTTCGGCTTGAGTAGGCATGACACGCCTCCCGATGGACGACCCCTGATGTTTTTCTTCGCTAGTGCTTGAATATTATAGAAACCTTCAACATCAATTCTTGCCTCTGCTGTAACAAAAGTCTCTGATAGTATGCAGATATCGTAATCCTTGAAAATGTCACTTGGGGAGTTATTTATCACCCCTCTAAGGCCTTCAACATTCCACGTTAGGATAGAAACCACTTGGTTGTCTGGGACCTCTGTACCGCCATGGAGCTCGAAAGGGCCGGCAGATTATGTCAGTTGGCCAAAAGTCTTCGCTATGGACTTTGTTTAGCTCACTCCACGGTAGACCTATTTTGAAGGCCCTACTCGTGTTTTTATTACTAACCATCTTACAGTCGATTCTTCCTGTTACTCCATTATCCTTCAGGTAATCTTCCAATTCTTTCGTGGTTTCCGGGCTTAGCCTACCAACATATAGCCATGCATTTTTCTCAGCTGCTTTTATTTTGCATTGGCCTTCTCGTGCTCCCCTGATTTTGTCCCTTCTCTCTTCCCTTACACCTACTATGCTGATCAGTTCATTTGGAGTTCTGGTTCTGCGACGGTTTGTTACAGGTTGCCATGTATCCTGGTCTTCTTTCCCGACTGCTGTCTCAGCAATTTCTAATGGTTCGCCGGTTGAAGTCGGCTTCGGGCTTGAGTCTTTGTGTGGGGTCCAGCTGATAGCATTGTCTTCGCTTATTTCTGTGTTTGCATTCGCTGGTGCCTTTGGTGGGATTTGTGTCACCTCTGCACTTTTTCCACTCTTAGGGGTCCAGCTGTTAGCATTGTCTTCGCTTATTTCTGTGTTTGTATTCGCTGGTGCCTTTGGTGTGATTTGTGTCACCTCTGCATTTTCTCCACTCTTAGGGGAGGCTTGTATCACCTCTGTATTCTCGTCGTTCATTGTAGTTTTTAAAATCTCAGCCTCTTTGGCAGGATCTTTTGCTGGAGTTCTATGGGGGTGTTTTCTTGCAGGCTCTTCTCTTTGCTTGATGACCGTTGGCCTAGTTCCATTTGTGATTCTTTCAATTAACTCTTCAGTAGACTCTTCCATTATCATTCTGATCGTTTGTGGAAGGGTTATGGTAATGCTGTCTGTTAGAAAGTTCAGTTTTCCGTCAATTTCCTCGATTCTTTTATCCCTTACGTGGTTGGCCTTCAATAGATACGGTTTACACTCGTTACATAGCCACGTTAACTTGCAGTTTTTCCTTTTAATTATGTCATATTCACCTCGTGTCATGCCTGTACACTCTTGATGTTGCCACTTGTTGCATCCCTCACATTCTATGGCATGATCTTCATTTCCCACTATTTTCTTGCAGAAGCCACATAGATCTGCTTTTTTGTTCACTGGTGTTTCACTTTCTGTTCAAATAAGAAATGAGGATGGCAAGCAGCAGTTTTCTCGCTTATCCCACGTCTGCTAGGTGACGAGAACAGACTACCCATGAAGCAGTCCCCCTTGTTCAGGCATTTTCTTCGCCGCGCCAGCACCACACTGTCAGCTCGGAGAAAGAGGTGGACACGTTAGATCTTCCACCGTCTGAGGGTCTAACGCCGCCAAATTCGAATGTGTTAAATTCAGAAAAACCCGGATTCCACAACCCCGATTAAGTATTCTGTTGCACTGGGAACACTAAGCGACTTCCTCTTTCTCGATCATTAAAAATACTATTTTCTCGTCTCTTATTCCATTTCTGGGGAACTCTCACGCGAATTGTCCTGCCCCAATTATTATTATTATTATTGTTGTTATTATTACTATTATTATTATCATCATTATTACTATCATTATTATTATTATTGTTATTATTATTATTATTATTTTTGTGCTATTTTCTCTCGTCACACAACTCACATAATGTTCGACGAGACGAGAGAAATTAGCAAAAAAATAATCGCGTGAGAGTTCCCGGAGATGGATTAAGAGACGAGCAGTTTAGATAGGCCTACTAATAATTTTTAAAAATATTTTAAGTTTGCTGTATGAAATGATATTTGCAGCACACCCTCGTTTTGAGCCACGAGCCGCTATTGGGTGAATTCCGTTATTAACATAAGCATGTGGCATTTTTTTCTCTTCACCTAATTTTCCGGCCACGAGCCGCCACTGTTTTATAACTGAAATATTAAGGGGACTTTTCATGAAAATGTTTTGAAAAATTTTGATTTTCGAATAATTGGCTCTAACGATTATAATAAAAATTTAAAATTCGAAACTGTTATCTATGACTAACAAAATGGCTATTTCCAATTTTCTGCAAAAATTACTTAGAGGGTGCTTTACTCGTATCCATTTTCAATTTTTCTAGGATATCTCCATTCCTTTGGGCGATACATGGAAACTTAGCACAGTCAAGTTGTAGAGAAAATTAAAAAGAACTTTTTTGTAAAACACATTTCTTTATGAAATTAATATGTATCAAAATAAAAACGAAATAACATGACTTAAATGAGAATTTCAGAACATACATTTTGATTAAAATATGAATATTCTTCTGTTGCCCACAGTAACAAGAATACTATAATCTAAAGTCAATTAGAACGAGATGGTATAGGGTAATAGGGAAGGGGTCCTTGGTTCAAATCAATTTTCGTGGCCACCCAAATTGACCAGTAGCAGGGCCGCCACATGGGGGGGGGGCTGCCCGTCTCGGTCCCGGTGATGTAATATAATTTTGTGGAAAACTGGACAAGTTTGATAAAATGTTCTGTTACACGAGTAACGAGAAGGAAGTTCAACGGAGAAGGGAAGAGTCTAAGCCAGGGCTTGAATTAATTAGGGGATGGGGGATTTGCCCCTCTTGTCAAAAATTTTCCCTGGGTTATGAAATAAAAATTTATTCCTTGCCAGGGATACGTTTTATAAACTACAGTTTAAAATTCCAGTGCAATTACTGTTTGATTTCGTGCACTTTACAAATAATAATATACTCTGAGTACTATGCATTGCACGCCGGTGAACGCGTTAATGAGGATTGCTTTCATTCCTTGTGTTTATTTATTGAGTATTCAACATGACCTCTCACTTTGCGGCAATCTTTAAGAGTGAAGTTGACATCCCCATGTCGCAGTCAGGCTAAGCTTCTCAATTGCTGGAAACATGCACTATGATTATTCATAATGCCGATTTAGTTTGTGCTATATTGACGAAGCCGTGCCTTGGGGGGTTTTTCTCGGGGTTCTCCCGTTTCCCCCTCTCATTCCACCAACACTCTCCACTTCATCTCACCTTTCCCCCTTTTCATCATCATCCCGTTTCCACTTCTGGTATCGGGTCTGCTTTGGCAGTCAGCGCCCTTTGGGGCCTCTCCCGTTCTCCCCGCTGCTTGTGGTCAAGAGGTTGTTGGTGGTGTGTGTCGCGGACCTGTCGGGGCTCCGGTTGGAGGGACCGAAGGGGGTGGTGTGTGTCGCGGACCTGTCGGGGCTCCGGTTGGAGGGACCGAAGGGGGTGGCACATACGTGGCATGGTAATAAGGCTTGCTGGATGTAGGGGAGCTCCGTGGGGGCCTGCGGGGGGATCTGCAGTCCTGGGCGGCCTCTGGGCACGCAACTCATTCCATCCCGGAGGTAGGTACAATAAGCCTGCGGCTTCGGTGCTTAGGGGCGTTCCCACCCCGCCTCCCGCCTTAAGGGCACCTATTCAATTCAATTCAATTCAATTGTGCTATATTTATTGTTTATGTTGGTATTATGTTTGTAACATATTTTAGCAAATAGCCCCACTTTTGTGTTACGTCATGTAATACCTTTTCTCTTGCTTGCCTTGAATTTAGTTCAGATGGCTTTGATTTTTCATTTGTCATTTATAAGCTTACAGTTCAATCCATTCAATGTATGTCTTGACAATTGTTATTTTAATCTCAACTCCAAAATGATTTATTTATTTTTTAAATAACTACTAATTTATCAATGCTGTTTTATTTTATTTATTATATATTTAGTATAGTGTGTTTTAATGTATTGATTAATTAATCTAATCTTTAAGTCAAGCTATTATCATTGGGTTAGCGATTTTTTATTGTTTCAACCTTCAGTTGTCTCTATTATTATTCTTCACTACTTCTTCTTCAAAAAATGGACAACGATTTGGTTGTTCCATTCTCATTCTCAAGGGCAATGAGCTCTATTCTACAAATCGTTTAGCACATCATACAGTGTTAAATTCGGGCGAAAAGCCTTTTCAACTTCATTTTGTGTTGGATTAAGAGATCCAATTATCTTACATCGTATTCAACATAATTTTCATCACAAGGATTCATCTACAACGTCGCTAAAAGTGCTTCGTTCTATCTCTGGACATTGTACCATCAAAAGGAGATATCAATCATTCAATTTCTGTGAGTAATATAATTCACAAACCAAGGTACGTTTTTCCAAGGACTACGATTAGTCTTTTAATTCGATGAGATTATTAGTCATAAATGGATTTTATGCAACTGTGAATTGAAAAATAAATACAGACATTTATACTTGGAAAATAAACTGTTAATAGCTTATTTGTACGATCTTGCTTTGAGCTAGTGCTGTGAATAGCTTTAAATTCAGCATTCAATACAACCTTTCAGCTTTTGAAATAACAATCTCTACAAGCTATATTTTATTACGTCATCAAATGGTCCTCCGAATAATACAGTCTACTAGTGCATCTATATGTGTACCTGGATACGACTAGAACTGCAGGATTCAAGAAGTGCATTTAATTCCAAACCTCAAGCTTATGTTAATCAAGCAACGTCATCGCCCAAGTGTGCATAATTCTTGTATATCAATTTACCCATTTGAAGATTGGAAATGCAATCCAATTCTTCTCCTCATATCTCTACCCCTCATGTTATCGCCGGGAATCGAACCCACAAATAATTTTCAATACGGTCCACTATCAGAGGAAGGGTCGCCTGGCGATAACATTTGTTTTCATCTTTCAACTATGGGTATAATATAATACCGCTGTAATGTTTACGTTTTTGCTTTTTGAATATTTACGCTCCTTATTAATTTTAGTTTATGCTTGGTTCCAATAGACTAGTCCTTGAAATTATTTTGATTGTAGTAAAAACACAATATATTCATTTTAAAGTAGTGTGTTTTGTATTTAGACGTTTCAACACAATGATTTACTAATCAGGATAAACACTATTTAGAATATAAAAAAAACAAATACTGTTATAAGGGATAGTAATAAGAAATACTGATATATGGGCCTATACTAATATATTTTGTATTCGCCAAATCTTGGAGAAAAAGTGGGAATATAATAAATCTGTTCACCAGCTATACATTTATTTTAAAATAGCATATGATTCAGTTAGGCGAGGCAAATTGTACAATACCCTCATTGAGTTTGGGAAACCAAAGAAGTTAGTTAGGCTGATCAAAACGTGTCTAAATGAAACCTATAGCAGAGTCAGGGTAAAGAAATTTATATCAGATAGGTTCACCATTAAAAGCGGCATGAAGCGAGGAGATGCACTATCGCATTTACTTTTTAATTTCGCTTTGGAATATGCCATTAGGAAAGTTCATGAAAACAAGGTAGGCCTAGAATTAAATGGCAGTCACCCGATTTTAGCTTACGCAGATGATGTTTGCTTGTTGGGGGATGACATAAACACAATCGAGAGAAATGCAGAAAGTATTTTCGGTGCCTGCAAGAATGTTGGATTAGAAATTAATGTAGAAAAAACGAAGTAAACTTATATGGTCACGGAACGTCAAAATAATGGTCCACAAAATATTGGAATAGCAGATAAATCGTTCGAACAAGTGGAAAAATTCAAATATCTGGGAGCAATAATTACAGACATAAATAATATTAAGGCAGGAGTTAAGTGTAGACTCAAATAAGGAAATGCTTGTTTTTATGCGGTTCAGAAACTCTCGTCTTCTGTCCAGAAATTTAAAAGTAAAGATTTATAAGACTATTATTATGCCGGTTGTATTATATGGATGTGAGACATGGCCACTTACTGGTCGGGAAGAACATACCGGTAACCTGAGAGTGTTCAAAAACAGGGTGTTTAGGAAAATGTTTGGGCCTAAGAGGGATGAAAATGGGGACTGGAGAAAACTTCATAACGACGAGCTTCATAACCTGTACTCTTCACCTGATATAGCAAGGGTATTTAAATCACAGAGGATGAAATGGGCTGGTCATGTTGCACGCATGGGCAAGAAACACGTATCTCAAAAATATTGACTGTTAGATCTGAAAGGCAGAGCCCACTTGAAATACCTTGACGTAGGTGAGAGGACAGTATAAGACTATATTTAAGTGAAGCAGGATTTGCGGGGGATGATTGGATGGAGTTAACACAGAATATGGTTGAAGCGGGCTCAGGTAAGCGCGGCAATGAACAATAATGAGGCAATGAGGGGCCCGCAACCAGTAAATGGTCCTGGGCCCGACCCCAAGATGTGGCGGCCCTGACCAGTAGGCTCTTGTGATAAACTTATTCGTGCAACATTTGCTTCTAGTGTTCGGCTATATCAGATGGGAATCTGTTACTCTTTTTGGAACAGTTACGTTACTGTTACAGTTACACGAAAGTAACTGTTATTTATAACCGTTACCTGTTACTTTTTTGTATATTACTTAGTTAATCGCCAGATCACTTTCCACTTGTAGGGGAATGCCCTTTTATCTCCTCCCCCCCCCCCCGGTTATGGACGTAGCCAAGGCTGGGGCTCTAGGGAAGGACCCCGAAAAAAAAAAAAAAGTTGTAAAATTAAGCTTTCAATTAGCGATGAGAATCGATAGTTAAAACATCGAGGTTAAAATCGGAGATAACCATCGATATGACGATAATATCGACCTGAAAACATCGATGTATTTAGACAAAGAACATCGATGTATATTTAAAAAAAGGCCATGGTATCAGAAAATTAGGCAAAATTCATAAATAAACAGAAGTATTTCCATGAAAACAATAGATGTAAAAAATTAATGTTCTGGGAAATTAAGCTCCTGTAAATAAAATTATATCGTAGAACCAAGGTAGCCTATTAATCTTTTTTTTTTTTTTACAAAAACATCGATGTCGGGGAGAAACATCGATGTAGCAAAAACATCAGTTGTTTTCCATCGATGTAAAAAAAATATCGATTATCGTCATGAAAATAAACTTTTTTGAATTTTCCTGTGGTTTACAGCCTAAAAGATATATGTGTACCAAATTTCTAGTTTCTAGCTCATCTGGAAAAGGGCAAACATTGTCAGTGAGCGAGCCCTTTTTTCGGGGGTTTTTAGGGCTAAAAATATAAAAACTACTTTTTGGAATTTTCCTGTGGTTTACAGCCTAAAAGCTATATGTGTAACAAATTTAAAGTTTCTAGCTGTAATGTCAGTGAGCGAGCCCTTTTTCGGGGGTTATAGTGCTAAAAATTAAAAAAATACTTTTTTGGAACTTTCCTATGGTTTACAGCCTAAAAGCTATATGTGTATCAAATTTAAAGTTTCTAGCTCATCTGGAAGTGGGCAAACAGTAATGTCAGTGAGCGAGCCCTTTTTCGAGAGTTTTTAGAGCTAAAAATAAAAAAAAAACACTTTTTGGAATTTTCCTGTGGTTTGCAGCCTAATAGCTATATGTGTACCAAATTTCAAGTTTCTAGCTCATCTCGAAGTGAGCGAGCCCTTTTTCGGAGGTTTTTAGGGCTAAAAATTTAAAAAATTACTTTTTGGAATTTCCCTGTGGTTTAGAGCCTAAAAGCTATATGTGTACCAAATTTCAAGTTTCTAGCTCATCTGGAAGTGGGCAAACATTAATGTGAGTGAGCGAGCCCTTTCTCGGGGGGTTTTAGGGCTAAAAATTAAAAAAAAAACTTTTTAGAATTTTCCTGTGGTTTACAGCCTAAACGCTATATGTGTACCAAATTTCAAGTTTCTAGCTCATCTGGAAGTGGGCAAACATTAATGTCAGTGAGACAGTCAGTCAGTCAGTCAGTCAGCCGGTCAGCCGTGTGGCTTTATATTATAGCGATTTTATTATTAGTAGTAAAATTATTAATATTATTTCGAATAATTTACTACAGTTATTGAATTCATATTTCATGCTATACCCACATTCTAAGTTTAAATTATCCAGTAAAGGTAATATCGCATTTTAATAAATTTTTAAGTGGTATGTAAAGCAAGAAAGATGTATGAGATCAGACAGCATGAATTCTATGCATGAACTCTTTACGCCCATTAATAATTAAGAAAATAACTTTTTTAAATTTATTCTTTTATTTTTTGTTATTTTTAATTATTTTTTGTTATTATTTTTATTATTTTTATTTCTGTTTTTTATTATTTTTATTTTTTGTTATTATTTTTATTTTTTAATTACTTTTGTTTTTCAAATATTGGAAGTAACAGATGTAATGGAACTAGGCGAAAGTCACGGATAAAACACTTGTAACAGAAATATTAGAATTAACTGTAACAGGTCAGAGTAACTGGAGCAGGTGAAAGTAACAGTAACGGGTCCGAGTAACTGGAGCAGGCGAGAGTAACAGTAACAGGTCAGAGTAACTGGAGCAGGTGAGAATAACAGTAACGGGTCCGAGTAACTGGAGCAGGCGAGAGTAACAGTAACAGGTCAGAGTAACTGGAGCAGGTGAAAATAACAGTAACGGGTCCGAGTAACTGGAGCAGGTGAAAATAATGTACCGGTTGTATCTCTCGACACGTTACTTTGTTCCAGACCAGTTACATTCGCTCGACACCGACAAATTTCTCAACGCAACTAATAATAATAATAATAATAATAATAATAATAATAATAATAATAATAATAATAATAAAGTAAATAAATAAAATAAAAATCAAAACAAAAAGTAAAAGTATTAAAAAAAAACCATGAGAAAAAGGAGAGCTGCTGAGAAATTGGGAGAAACCATACAGAATTCTTATATATTTATATATCTTTACACACTAGCGGCCGTAATTTTGAAGATATTTGAACCAAATTTTATTTTGTTATTTCTAGGCCCAATAGTTAATGAGCAAAATTGGCCCAAGGGACGGGGTTGAAATTTTGAAAACATTATATCTCGGCCCCTATGAAGTATAGAGAGAAACTTTGTTGGAATAAATTAGAGTACTCCCTATGGAGTTCACAGTGATACTAACGATTCGGGGGTTTTGGGGGTACGAGTAGGGGTGGGGGATGGAAATTCGAAATTGTTGAAACCACGTCTTGTGGGGTATCGTTGAAAAGCTCTTGATGAGTACTCTACAAATCAATACCTGGTTTCTCGATAGCTCTCATATAAGGCGAGATTTGATTGTTTGAAAAGTTCTCTTTCCTCTTTTTTGCAGTTATTATTGCGGGTTTGTCATGCCAAGACCAAAGAAGAAGTGTGCTTCGCAGCGACAGTAAATTAAACCAAAAGCACTTCGAAATCTACCTCAGCTTGTAGGCTTGCCTAAAGGGATTTTATTTCACTTCACACAAATGCAATTAATAGGAAATTATCAATCTCCGGCATTTCATGCAGATGTCTAAACTTAAATAGATGAATTTTCGCTTCTCATCGTAATGATTACTCGATGGCGTAGTGGGTAAGATGAAGGGCTAATATGCTAGTGGTCCCGTGTTCGGATATCGTTGGGTCGAAAATTTAAAGGATAGGAATAGATAGGTAGGGTAAAGGAGAAAACGGATTGAATAGTAGAAAAGGGTAAAGACATGGTGAAAGGGGGGGGAGTCAGAATTTCCAATACTGCTAGTAGTTCCACCATTCACATCTAGATGTCTCGAGTGGGAAAAGCTAAAGGGACGACCGGTTTTTCCCTCGTTTTTTAATAAAAATCCCGGGGGTGGACCCCGGAATTTTTTGGATTTCCAAATAATAGCAAACTTTCGTCTGTGTCGGTCCCTCCTTTCAGTATTTTCTGGTTCCGCCTTTGGTTGAGACGAAAATAAGATATCCTAGGAGGAGCTTTGGTAACCGTTACTTTTGATTTTTTGTAACAGGTCGTTACTGTTACATACATGTAACAGTTACAAAGTAACAGTTACAAGAAATATTCCCCATCTCTATGATAGTAAGTAGTGAATTGTGCACAGATATAGAGGAATAGATCGGCAGCGTAAGGGGAGGGACTGAAGCCAACGCGTTCGCTGCGTCGCCATATTGCGATCACCAACAATCTGACGAAAGGAAGGGAAGCGGGCGCGGGAATCAAACAAGAAATATTTTTTTAAAGCTGTTTAAATTGGAATTTCACAATCCAGTAAATAAATTAATAAATACAGTTTTATTGTCATTCGGCCATTACAGCAGTAGACGTCACACTTATGCACTAACTTATAATAAAATCAGGTAAACTGATATAACAAAAGTGCCAAAGTGCATGTAGTACAATAGTCTTAATTCTGTATACAGAAGATGCTTCCCTAGGATAAATGTTAATGTTGTTAATGTTAATTTATAGTCACATATCTTTTATATTTATTCAGCTTTGACTAATAAACTGGTGACTCACTAGGAATATTCTACCTTAGGCCTACACTATATTACTTGTATATCACGATTACAAATAAGGAAAATCTAACACTAATGTAATTATTTTTCTAATGCTATTAATGAGTGCTTGAAAATGGAATGATTTCTTTTACTACTTTTTGAAGTGAAACTTCTTTAGCCGCGGTAGGAGTAAATCGAGAGCTAACCCAAAGTTGCGTGACGGAAAAAATCGTCACGAAATTCTTACGCTCAAAATCGTCACGAAATTAGTGGGTCTGTGACGGAACGGACTGCACAGAAAACAATCAACACAATGATTAGGCTTATCGAAAATTCGAAAATCCAAAATTAAAAAATCTAAAAATCCAAAATTTAAATATAAATAATCCAAAATTTAAATATCTAAAAATCCAAAATTTAAAAAATGCCTAAAATTAAAAAATTCAAAGAGCCAAAATTCCAAAATTAAAAAATTCAAAGATTCAAAATTTAAAAAATAAAAAATCCAAAAATCCAAAATTTAAAAAGTAAAAAAATTAAAAATTAAAAATTAAAAATCGAGAATCCAAAATTTAAAAAATCTAAAAATCCAAAATTAAAAAAGAAAAAAGATCTAAAATTTAAAAATCAAAAACAAAAAAATCCAAAATTCGAAATTAAAAAAATATAAGTTCAAAAATATAAAAATTCCAAAAATCCAAAATAAAAGATGTCCAAACACCCAATATTAAAAAGTCCAACAATCCCTAATTGAAAAATCTAATAAGCCAAAATTTAAAAAATAAAAAATAAAAAAACGAAAATCTAAAATTTAAAAATAAAATTAATAATCGAAAATACAATATTAAAAAATGCAAAAAATAAAAAAATTAAAGATCCAAAATTTAAAAGTCCCAAAAATAAAAGAGATCCAAAATTTAAAAAATAAAAAACAAAAAAATCCTAAATTCCAAATGAAAAAAATTAAAAGATCAAAATTTAAAAATTCCAAAAATCCAAAATTAAAAAAGTCCAAATTCTAATATTAATAAAGTCCAACAATCCAAAATTTAAAAATCTAATAATCCATAATTGAACAAATCCAAAAATTAATTCCCCGCACACTTTTATTAATTTATTATAATTATATGTTAACCTCATATTCAAGGGACTCTCTGATTGAGTAATATGTTCTTTTCAAAAACAAGTTTTTAATTTTAATTTTGAATTGTCTGCTATTTAATGCTTTTGTTTCATTTGAATTTTTATTGTATGTTTTTATGCCCATGTATTGTGGCGTATGCTCTAGGAGGGTTAATCTATGGGAACAGAATTTTAACAACTCTGTTTCTTGTGTTGTGTTCCCGAGTATTTTGTGTGTTGTATTGGTCAAAATTAATGTGCACATGAGTTAGAAGCTCTAGTTTAATATATTGAAAGAAATGTTAATATTTGTAGATCTCTAAAGAGTGGCCTTCATGATTCCCTATAGGATAAATGGGTCATAATTAGTATGTTTTTCTTTTTAAGATGCTTTCGCATTCGCTGTAGTTTTCCCAGACAATTATTTCGTAAACCAGTATTGAATGAAAATAGCTGTAATAGACCCAGTTTAAGCAATAGTAATTTGGCAAATTTATAAATGAATGTTAATTTGACCACCAATATAGTGGTATAGTATGTATTTGAAATTACAGGGATTCCCAAACAACACTGTGGTTCACCATTTTAGTATAAATTCGGGATTATGTAGGAAGAAAAACAATTTTCCGTAATGAATACGTTGTACTTAAGCGGACACGTTGGTGATACCAATATGGCGTCGGCACTGCTTCCCTTGCCCCTCTTCGCCCCTGACTCGGCTTCACTGCCACCTGCAGTTAAGGATACGACGCTGCCGATCTATTCCTCTATATCTGTGGAATTGTGTTGCACTGACACAAAGCGAAACAAAAGTCATTTCCTGTTTTTGGACTTGGAGGAAAGTATAATGCGAAAGTGCGTGAAAAGGTAAATTTTCTGGTTATTCAAGACACTCATCCTTTCATTCTGTGTTTACAATAAGGAATGGAGACTGTTATAAAATTGGAGTCAGAAATTGAAATAAAGGAAGAGATGCCTCAGAATGTGTTCCTTTGGAGAGATATGGAATACGGCAATAATGTTAATGAACCAAAACACAGATATAGAGGAATAGATCGGCAGCGTCGTATCCTTAACTGCAGGTAGCAGTGAAGCCGAGTCAGGGGTGAAGAGGGGCAAGGGAAGCAGTGCCGACGCCATATTGGTATCACCAAAGTGCCCGCTCAAGTACTACGTATTCGTTACGGAAAATTGTGTTTCTTCCTACATAATCCCGAATTTATAGTGAAATGGTGAACCACAGTGTTGTTTGGGAATCCCTCTAATTTGAAATACATACTATACCACTATATTTGAGGTCAAATTAACATTCACTTATAAATTTGGCAAATTACTATTGCTTAAACTGGGTCTTTACGGCTATTTTCACTCAATACTGGTTTACAAAATAATTGTCTGGGAAAACTGCAGCGAATGGGAAAGCATCTTAAAAAGAAAAACATACTAATTATGACCCATTCATCCTACAGGGAATCATGAAGGCCACTCTTTAGAGATCTACAAATATTAACATTTCCTTCAATATATTTACTAAAGCGTCTAACTCATGTACACATTAATTTTGACCAATACAACACCCAACATACTCACAAATACAACACCAGAAACATTGTTGTTAAAATTCAGTTCCCATAGATTAACCCACCTACAGCATACACCACAATACATGGGCATAAAAACATACAATAAAATTTCAAACGAAACGAAATCATTAAATAGCTGACTATTCAAAATTAAAAATAAAAACTGGTTCTTGCAAAGAACATGTTACTCAATCAGAGAATTCCTTTAATATGAGGTTAACATATAATTATAATAACTAAAAAAAAGTGTGCGTGAAACGCCACGCGACAGAAGTGAAACTAATTTTAATTTTTTTATTTTTTAAATTTTGGATTATTACATTTTTTGAATTTTGAATTGTTGGACATTTTTAATATTGGGTTTTTCGACTTTTAAATTTTGGTTTTTTTGAATTTTTATTTTTTTGATCTTTTAATTTTTTAATTTGGAATTTGGGATTTTTAATTTTTGATCTTTTTTATTTTCTGGATGTTTTAATTTTGGACTTTTAGATTTTTAAATTTTGGATTTTTTATTTTAAATTTTTGGATTTTTTAAATTATGGATTTTTAAATTCTGGATTTTTTAATTTTTAAATTTTGGATTTTTGGATTTTTTAAATTTTAAATCTTCGAATATTTTATTTTGGAATTTTGGATTGTTTTAAATTTTGGATCTTTGATTTTTTAAATTTTTGCATGTTTAATTTTGGATTTTCGATTTTTAATTTAAATTTTAAATTTTTAAATTTTGGACTTTCGATTTTTTAATTTTGGATTTTTTTATTTTTTAAATTTAGGATTTTTAGATTTTTAATTTTGGATTTTCTAGATTTTGGAGAAGCCTAATCATTGAGTTGATTGTTTTCTGTGCAGTCCGTTCCGTCACAGACCCACTAATTTCGTGACGATTTTGAGCGTAACAATTTCGTGACGATTTTATCTAGGGTTGCCACCTTTTGGTAAGGCTAAGGCGGGACAATTATCGAATATATGCATATCGCCGATCTTCATACCTAAATTTGTACATGGAACAATTTATTAATAAGAAAAAGATTATATATATATATATATATATATATATATATACATATTCGTTACAAAGCCAAAACTGAATAGGCTATGTAACAGTAACAAGAAGTATGTAAGAAAAGCCTAGCAAAATAATAAAAAAATATAATGCGTCCCTCTTAGGCATAATTCGGGACGCTGAAAATGTTCTTAAAATGCGGGATGTCCCGCCAAATTCGGGACAGGTGGCAACGCTAATTTTATCTGTAACGCAACTTTGGGTTAGCTCTCGATTTACTCCTACCGCAGCTAAAGAAGTTTCACTTTAAAAAATAGTAAAAGAAATCATTCCATTTTCAAGCACTCATTAATAGCATTAGAAAAATAATTACATTAGTATTAGATTTTCCTTATTTGTAATCGTGATTTACAAGTAATTTAGTGTAGGCCTAAGCTAGAATATTCCTAGTTAGTAACTGTAGCAAGTAAGCTCAAATTGACGAGTCACCAGTTTACCAGCCAAAGCTGAATAACTGTAAAAGATATGTGACTATGAATTAACATTAACAACATTAACATTAATCCTATAGACGCATCTTCTGTATACAGATTTAAGACTAGGTAGTACATGCACTTTGGCACTTTTGTTATATCAGTTTACCTGTTTTTAATATAAGTTAGTACCTAAGTGTGACGTCTACTGCTGTAATGGCCGAATTACATTAAACTATATTTATTAATTTATTTACTGGATTGTGAAATTCCAATTAAACAGCTTTAAAAAACATTTCTTGTTTGATTCCCGCGCCCGCTTCCCTCCCTTTCGTCAGATTGTTGGTGATCGCAATATGGCGACGCAGCGAACGCGTTGGCTTCAGTCCCTGCCCTTACGCTGCCGATCTATTCCTCTATATCTGTGAACCAAAAGGTGAGTCTATAGCCATATTTAATATCGCACAAACAGTTCAAACTAAAAACGAATATGACTCTTGTAAACAGTGCAGGGTACATGTAGGGCTCTTGGGTCTACGCAGGAAAGGAGCTGGTCTCCGCTATTTCTACCGTGCATCAGTCAATGTTCATCCGAGAGGCAGTGAAACACAACAGCCAACAAAACAAATGAAATGCCACTATACAGCCAACCTATCAGAATGGAAAACGCTTAAAAAAACACGTTCTACTCACAGGTGTCGGTTTAAATTGGAATAGGGACGTGTAGTTAAAGGATTGATATCAAAAGTAGTGCAACAGTCCGTTCTACTCACGGGTGACAGTTTAATTTGGAACAGGGACATCTAGTTAAAGGTTTAATACCAAAATTAGCGCAACAGCCCGTTCTACTCCCAGGTGACAGTTTAATTTGGAATAGGGACATGTAGTTAAAGGTTTAATACCAAAACTAGCGCAACAGCCCGTTCTACTCACAGGTGACAGTTTAATTTGGAATAAGGACGTGTAGTTAAAGGATTGATATCAAAACTAGCGCAACAGCCCGTTCTACTTACAGGTGATGGTTAAAAAATCCCGTTATGCTCACAGGTGAAAATTTAATTTGGCATAGGCACTTGAACATGACGGTAATAATTAGCTCCTTCCGTATTTCGAGAAATTTCCGATTTTCGAACAGTTTATGCAGAAAACGAGGCAACGATAAAAAAAAAGTATTTATGTAGAGGAAGAATTTTGTTCTGACTTGACATACACGTGTTACCCACAATTCCATCCTTCTGAACACGAATATAACAATAATAATAACCAGTTCCTTCGACGCTTTGAGGAAATTTCGATTTTCCATTCGTGTCACACAGTTTACGCAAAAGAAGTAGGGATGTTCCAAACAAAAATTCATTACATGGAGGAAAAGTTTTTTTTCGACGTAAAATACGCATGTAACCTATAATTGGATCCTTCTGAACACGAATATAACAATAATAATAACCGGTTTCTTCCGCCCTTCGAGAAAATTCCGATTTCCCATTAGTGTCACAGAGTTTACACGTAAACTCTGTGACACTAATGGGAAATCGGAGTTTTCTCGAAGTACGTAGGGAACTGGTTATTATTATTGTTATATTCGTGTTCAGAAGGGTCGAATTATAGATAACACATGTAAGTCATGTCGGGAAAAAATTTTTACTCTTTATAATCAATTTTTATTTAAATAGTTCTACTTTTTCTGCGAAAAATGTGTGATTTTAATGGAAAACAGGAATTTTCTCGAAGTGCGGAAGAAACCGGTTATTATCATTGTTATGTTCGTGTTCAGAAGGGACGAATTATAGATAACACATGTAACTTAGGTCGGAAAAAAAATTTCCCTCCATGTAATGAATTTTTGTTTTGAAACGGTGATACTTTTTCTGCGTAAGCTGTGTGACACTAATGGAAAATCGGAATTTCCTCAAAGTGTCGAAGGAACTGGTTACGATTATTGTTATATTCGTGTTCAGAAGGGTTGAATTATAGATAACACATGTAACATAGGTCGGAAAAAAATTTTCCTTCAATGTAATGAATTTTTGTTTAAAGAATACCTACCTTTTTTGCGTAAAATGTGTGGTATTAATGGAAAACCGGAATTTTTTCGAAGTGCGGAAGAAACCGGTTATTATTAATGTTATATTCGTGTTCAGAAGGATCTAATTATAGATAACACATGTAACTTAGGTCGGAAAAAAAATTTCCCTCCATGTAATGAATTTTTGTTTTGAAACGGTGATACTTTTTCTGCGTAAGCTGTGTGACACTAATGGAAAATCGGAATTTCCTCAAAGTGTCGAAGGAACCGGTTATTATTATTGTTATATTCGTGCTCAGAAGGATCTAATTATAGGTAACACGTGTATGTCAAGTCAGAACAAAATTTTTCCTCTACATAAATACTTTTTTTTATTATCGTTGCCTCGTTTTCTGCATTAACTGTTCGAAAATCGGAAATTTCTCGAAATACGGAAGGAGCTAATTATTACCGTTGTCATATTCATGTTCAAGAGCCAATGCCAAATTAAATTTTCACCTGTGAGCAGAACGGGATTTTTAACCATCACTTGTGAGTAGAAAGTGCCCTTGCGCTAGTTTTGATTTTAAACCTTTAACTACAAGTGCCTATGCCAAATTTAACTGTCACCCGTGAGCAGAATTGGGTATTTTAACTCTCACCCGTGAGTAGAACGGGCTGTTGCGGTAGTTTCGATATTAAACCTTTAACTACATGTCCCTATTCCAAATTAAACTGTCACCTGTGAGTAGAACGGGCTGTTGCGCTAGTTTTGATATTAAACCTTTAACTACATGTCCCTATTCCAAATTAAACTGTCACCTGTGAGTAGAACGATTTATTTAACTGTCACCCGTGAGTAGAACGGGCTGTTGCGCTAGTTTTGATATTAAACCTTTAACTACAAGTGCCTATTCTAAATTAAATTGTCACCTGTATGTAGAACGGGAATTACTCAATTTATCCTTTATTACGCTAGGGAATGCGTTTCTAGTGTAATGTATTCTGTTCGGTTGGCTATGCTGGTTAGTTCATTGCTACCTAGATCACAATATTGACTGAAAACTTGTGAAATATACGCAGACCCAAGAGCCCTACATGAACCCAGTGCAGTATTGCGCCAGTATCCGACACAGTTCAAAGCAATGAGACATCGACTTTGAGCCAAGAAATCTTAATAGGATTTTCTGAAGAGCAACAAATTACGCTGACTGCTATGCAAAAACAGTCATGTGATTTCTCTTCAGAGACATCCAAAAAAATCCATCTAAACTCGTGTGATATCTGTACCAGACAGTTCTCGCGAAGATGTGATCTCAAAAGACATCTGCTTACTCATACAGGAGAGAAACCTTTTTCCTGCGATGCTTGTACCAGAACGTTTTCTCTTAGAAGTATTCTTCAAAGACATTTACTTACTCACACAGGATATAAGCCTTTCTCGTGTCACACTTGTACCAAAACATTTTCTCGAAAAGGTAATCTGAAAATGCATTTACTTACTCATACAGGAGAGAAACATCTGGCGTGTAATGTCTGTAGTAAAACGTTTTCTCGAAGAGATCGTCTCAAAGATCATCTGCTTACTCATACTGGAGAGAAACATCTGTCATGTGATGTCTGTAGAAAAGCATTTTCTCAAAGAAGTGCACTGAAAGAACATGTGCTTACTCATATTGGGGAGAAATCTTTCTCTTGTGATGTTTGTACAAGAACATTTTTGCTAAGAAATCAACTCAAAAGACATATTCTTACTCATACAGGAGAGAAACCTGTCATCTGTAATATATGTTCTAAATCATTTTCTCAGAGAAATAATCTCAAAAGGCACCTGCTCACCCACACAGGAGGGAAATCTGTCTCGTGTAATATCTGCACTAAAACATTTTCTCAGAAAAGTAATCTTAAGAAACATTTGCTTACCCATAAAAAAGAGCAAATATCAAATTCTTAAGAGCATATAATCGAGAATTTCATTATTTCTTACCTAATGTCGCTGATGAAGATCCTATGTGAAAAATGCTTTCACCAGAGAAAACAAATGCAGTAACTTTGAAATGCTGACGTGATCTGTTTGACTTGAATATTTGGGCCTTCTTCTCAAACTATAGTGCTAAATGATTGACCAGAAGCGAGTAGTGCCTTAAGACATCAGTACTAAACCTGAGGAATAAGTAGTGCACATCACATGTGACCACGAAGAGAGATGGTAGATGGCAAGCAGGGCTCTACCCTAAAATCTGCTCTTCGTCAGTGAAAACAGCCACCATCTTGAAACAGAATCAAAAAATGAAAATCTTCATTTCTACTATTTCAAGGAACATTATGTCAAGTTGGAAGAAAACTGAACAACGCCTTTGATCTTGATTGCGTAATAAACAAATTTACAGAGGAACAGAAAAATTCTGTTAAGCCTTTAGAGTTATGTCAAGTAGCTATTCATTGTGAAGACGATATTGTTTCACTGGGAACTGGCCCAAAAATGTTACCTGTATTCTTTCTGCTGAGCTACATACTCTACATGCACCAGATTTTTGGGGGTTGAAGCTGGCACAATTGAGTAACTGCTCTTTCCTGGAATGCTACAATGCACAGTAATTGTTCTAACTTACATTATTAAATCTTACGATGAACTGACAAAAAGACACTGATAATGTAGCTTTAAGATAGTGTAAAAACTCATAGTTACTGTATAATTTGTATTCTTTATGGTTACTATATAGGGCTTACATTTGTAAAATCACACAGCATAAGTTTATAACACTCATTTCTTAATGTTGAATGAATTTGATTCCAGGGAAGTTTGTTTTCCTTTGAGAAGTCATATAGTTCCGAAACAATTGTATTTCAAATTAACTGTCAGCATCAGTATTGCTTTCAAAGTTTTTACTTCCATTTGAGTTTGCTCAGTTTCCATGCTATATTCATCAAAGGAAATACATGCACGACTGCTGTACATAACACAAATTCCACAATCGTAGAAATATTTTCATAAGATTTGGATGTGAAGAGCTGGACATTATTCGTCAACACGTAATCCAGGCCAGTAATACCAACTTCAATGCAAGTATTATTGAAGTTCTGGAACTTGAACTCATCATGCATCATGAAGTAGATGGCTCATTGTGGTAAAAGTTTGATGCCAATAAACTGAATACGTGACTGGCATTGTTACAAAAATAATAAATTAAATGCCAGAGTCATTTATAATGAGATGATAAACAATATAAGACATGGGAAGTTATTAGAAATGGAAACAGTTTATAGCCCTGCAATTATTTCAGCTCTATAATATCATACAATTAAATAGTGTGGTAAAATTGTAGTGAACGGGAAATAATAATTAGAATAGAAAAGAAGAATGTTTCTAATAATGACTTATTCATCCCTTAGGCAGCCTCAGATTTAAAATAAATATAAGTAAATAAAAATTAAAATGTTAATACAGTGAAATCTCGATACAACGGTTTTGCAGGGACCAGAAAAATATATTGTTGTAGAGAGATAACTTATATTGTTATATCGAGAATTTACAAAAAATGTTCAAATTTTGGTAGTATATATAGGAAACAACTTCAGTGATTGAAATTCTTTAAGTATTTAGGGAAATAAAGAATTTTAACACAAGAACTGCTATACTGTACTGTATTCACTCCACCCTTAAATTATTACACTATGAGCAAACACATTTTACATTGCATTATAGCACAGCACCATGACTCATTTTTGCCCCTGTTTGTAAAAGTCAGAAATGACAGTCTGTTTAGCTTTTTTTATGAACAGGGATACACACAATGCCCTTATTTGATTCGAGGTTCACTAAATGACATTCTGGCACCGATGGAACACTCAACAGAAAATTCTGCAGAGCCTCGCAAGCACAGAACACAAGGCTTCGAGTGCGGTTAAGGTCGGTAGATGCACACTTTGTTCTACCTCCTCTTCTTCATCTTCCGCCTGCTAGTTTTGGATTTCCTCAATGTTTTCTTTCGTTAGCTCTGGGGAGTTCATGATTTGCACTTTCACGATCTATTTTTATCCTTGTACCGAGGAAAAGGTATTTTACGGGGATTCTAAATGTAATCGTAGTGGTGAGGTTTATCGTTATTAAGAGTATCGTAAAACCGAGGGGAATTTTACATTATTTTAATGGAAGCAATGCCGGGACCAAATATTTTAACGTTATAAAGAGTATAATCGTTATCACAGAACAGAAACTTATTAGAAGTGCACCCTCTGTGTTAAATCTTGGAAACACGAAGCGATCGCAGCGCGCCTAGTTGCCTGGTAGGAACTACAGGTATAAGAGGGAAATTTGAATCGTCCTAATAACAACGTCCCAATTCAATACTAAGACATCTTAAAATCTGATGTTTTGAGAGCATTTATATATTGATGACAACTTCCGTCCATAGTTATATTTGCACGTATAAAAGGCAAGAGACTTGTAAATCTATATTTAGCATAAAAACTAACTACATAAATGCTCTTTTCTGAAAACATCAGATTTTAAGATGTATTAGTATTAAACTGAGTCAGCGATATGTACTATATTAATATTGTTATAAGCCTATCTGCAACATAAATATTTATTAATGGAGTACCTATTTAAATATTATAATATGTTTAGTAAGAAATTCTTTAGCACTACTGTAAATAAATATCCTTCCCAAACTACAAATCTCAATTACGCTACTACCACAATATGTGTTTAACAAAATACTGACAAATATTTATTGTTAATGTGTTTACTTACCATAAGTTATCCCCGTCAATAGCAGATATACATCTAAGAGTCTGGATTCATTTGGGGAGGGGGGTACTGGTCAACTGATTTGGTCAAAAATCAAGAATACCATTCTGGCACTTAATAACAAAAAGTTAAGTAGAGATTTGAATTTAGCCAGTCTAAAAGGAAAATGTATTAAACATAAATCATGTAATATTTTGTTAAATACAATAAAAGGAGAGAGGGGAAAAAAAGGAGAAAATATTCACATATATCCAACAAATAATATTAAATTTATTACATTATAAATCAGCATTAAGTATTTACACAGCTTTTTTTCATATTACACTGTAATTAAAGATCCAAAACACATTGATTATACTAAGTTATATTAATAAATAGGCTAACATAGATTGCACCAATAGTTGTAAATGACTTGTAATCTACATTTCCAGCAGATACATCTACATTCAAGATGTACAATTCTTACTCATATAAACCATTGGGATTAAAGCATTTTCCCTCTACAATAGGGGTCCCATTTCTTGACAAGAAAACACCGGGACACTTGGCGGTCATTGAAAGAACATTTTTTCTTGGGCATTTTATGCTACGTAAACACACTTGATATGGAAACATATGAGTTCAAGTAGATGGTTTTTTTTCGCCAGAACACAGAGAAGTGAGAAAACAAAATATACGAATACCACTAACGTGTGGAAGTGAGCATCTGCCTCCTCGATGCTGTATCCATGCCACAAAACTCATTGCATGCTACAGTTAATAGAAAAAGGGAAACTTTTAGCTGCTTTCTTCTATTGAGTGCCAGTAACTGATCAGTAGCAAAATATTGAGTTTCTCACTTTTTAAATTTAAAATCAGAAGATTTTTTACAGAAAACAGTTGTAATAATGATATCAGTAATGAAACTAACAAGTATCTAGAATGGAAAGCATCAGGGTCGATCTTTATGTTCAATGCTTTTACCGTGAAATAATAGTTGTAATAATAATAATAATAATAATTGCATGGTTTCCTCAATTGCAAAGGCCAAAATGCAGGATACATTGAGATATAGCTGAACAATAGAAGTAAATGCTGCACTAATGAGTTATTACAAGAGTTTATTGGTAAATTTCTTTAGCCATGAAATTTGATTTGAACCCACGACCTCTTCCCTATTACTCCATACCACCTTCCTGTAATTGATTTTGGTGCGTTCATTACGACTGTGGTGAACTGATTATATGTCACAACAATATCTAGATTATAGTATTCTTGCCACTATGGGCAACAAAAGAATATTCATATTTTAATCAAAATGTTTGTTCTGAAATTTGCATTTAAGTCATGTTATATCGTTTTTATCTTGATACCTATTAATTTTATAAAGAAATGTGTTTAACAAATAATGTTCTTTTTTAATTTTCTCTACAACTTGTCTGTACTAAGTTTCCATGTGTCGCCCAATGTGATGGAGATAGCCTAGAAAAATTGAAAATGGATACGAGTAAAGTACCCCCTAAGTCATTTTTGCAGAAAAACGGATACAGCCAGTTTGTTAGTCATAGATAAGAGTTTCCAATTTTAATTTTTCATTAAAATCGTTAGAGCCAATTTTTCAAAATAGTTTCATGAAAAGTCCCCTTAATATTTCAGTTATAAAACTCAATTTCTGAGCGGTCGATAAAATTCCGAAAAAGTCCTTAGTTCAAAAAATGAAGTAAATACAATGAACCGTTTACCGGCTAAGCTTGTCACAGACAGACATCATTCCAAAAACATTTTTTTCGGTTTCTACCAATCCTGAAACATGCTTTCCCGGTGTTATCTCGACTTTGATTTTTGCCACGATCACAATACTTTCTCTACACTACGTATATGCTAGAAAGTAAAATCAGGACATCTGGGACCCCTACCCTGAGAATCCCTATCAAGTGGAAAACTATATGCAATCTAGGCAATGAAGTGAATTGTGCTAATTACTTCATTTGTGAAGACCACTTCCTGGAAAAAGATTCAGAAAACAACAGGGTCAGATGTGGTAATTGTAGATTCTTGGTAAATGTAAATGCCTACTGGGAAATTTTGTAATAGATTATTTCAGTTAGATATTTGTTAAATTACAGTGTTTACTCTTCCTTCTTTTTATTTTCACAAATGACAACCAAGTATATGTTTTTAAAAGTTCAATTTTGACTTAATAAAACACTGACAGTTTACTTCATGAAGCAAAGCAGCAGACATCATTAAAATTTGAAGAAACTTGTATTTAATAATGTTTCAAGAGATCAAAACTATAGTAACTAAGGTAAAGGATGGTTATTAACAACAAAAGCATGGGTTCATTGTACCTCATCTATTTATATGCCCAAAAAGTTAATTTTAAATCCTAGAAACAATTAAATGTTAGGAATGACTGAGAAAAACTAACAAATTTTAAATTACCCAACTTAACCCTACTAGACATAGAATAAATTATAAAGTTGATCCAAAGCAACTTTGACTCGGGGTTTATAAAATAGTGCATAATTACAATGAGTCCCATGAAAAAGTTGGCCAATGACACGGGTTTCCTCGTCGCGGCAGGCACAGCTCCAACTCCCAAGCGATTGGGTGAAATATCTAAGCTAATAAAGCCGCGATCGGTGTAATGATTCAGGTTCTCCCATTTACAGTTAAAATTACAATGAAAATAACCATGTACCTCATCACAAGAGTTGTTGGAAATGTTCTCCTCTTGCATCCACACTGGCACCTTTTTAGGAAATTTTCTTTCAGGCGCATAAGTTCAGCTTCCGAGATAGAGTTAATTTCTCTTGTGATATTGTCTGTAAGTTCTTCTAACAGCATGTGAATATTATTTATGGGGAAACTTGAAAAACAAAGTGTACAGGTCAATAGGTCAATTTCTTATACATTAAAAGAACTTAAAGACAATATCACAAGAGAAATTTATTCTATCTCTGAAGCTGAACTTAAGCGCGTGAAAGAAAATTTCCTAAAAAGGTGCCAGTATTGTGTGGATGCAAGAGGAGAACATTTCCAACATCTCTTATGATGAGGTACATGTATATTTTTGTTGTAATTTTAACTGTAAATATGAGAACCTGAATCACTACACTGATCGTGGCTTTATTTGCATAGATATTTCACCCGATCGCTCAGGAGTTGAGCTGAGCCTGCCGCGATGCAGAAACCCACATCATTGGCCAACTCTTGTGTGAGACTCGCTGTAGGTTCTTGCTCACACAATGTATAGAGCATTCGGACCTTAAAATGCAGTACAATATACATGGAGCGTTATGTTGCAATGTCAACTCATGAAGATCGCACGCAACTCTGAACAACAAAATGTTTATCAATCAGGAGTTATGGGCATGATAAGTTCCATGCAAAATTTTCTATCATATATATATATTATTTCTCAAGTCAAGATCCCTTTCTCTCAACACGTCCTAATTGTACAGGCATGAATGAGGTATCGTTAAAAAGGTTTTTTTTACCGATTTCTGACATTGCATTACGATTTTGTGCTAAAACTTACTGTTCGTAGAAAATTTTAATATAAAAGACTTCCAAAAGGGCATAATGGATCCACAGCTCTTCATATCTATTCATAATTATTATTTCATGTCGTTCGGTTCATTTTTAAAGATATTTAATTTTGAGAACTTAGCAGTAGCGTATCTTTGGATTTTATAAGTCTTAGATTTTCTGGGAGTTAAATCTGATTTTGGAATTTCAGTACCTAAGATGTAGATGTAGATATCTCGTCCTGCAGATCCTGACACTTACCAATACCGACAATGTATCAGTATCGGAACTGTGAATGGGCCTATCATTTTCATGGATAGGCAAATGCTTTGGAATCACATCATACCTTTATTTAATTTGTCTATAGTGTAGTTCATGTCTTTTTGCAACAAATGGTCTTCACAAACATAAAAATTATTACAACTCACCCCATTTGGAATATTACAAATAGTTTTCCAAGTTTCCAGGACATCTTGGGGCTGTTTGGAGAATCTGTACATATGATTGTTCTTTCCATGTTCATAATATCCTCATGAGCACCCAGGGAACTTGCAATAGTATTTCAGCATCCCACGCTGGTTTTGTTCAAGGATCTGAAAGCACAAATAACTATATATTAACACACAAATCCTGAAAACTGGATAACATGAGAACAAAGATAACATAGAATTTTTGGAGCACCAGTCACCATGTAAAGAAAAAAAAATTTAGACCTAAATCAACGATGGCAGGAAAATGGTACTTTACGACAACAGAGTCCCCCACTCCTACTCTCAATCACTCCCCTAGCGGCGGCATTTGTACTAGGCCTACTAGCAGCGATGGTAGCGCCATCTCTTACGCAACTGATGAAACAAAATATAATTTCATTCTTCTTTATTCTCTTCCTTTCCAGTCTCCTTCCTCTCACCTCCTCTTCACCCTACCTACCTATTTCAGACCTATTCCTACTAGTAAATTTTGGATTGATGAGGATTTGAACTCGGGACCCCTAGCATTATATAGCTAGGAGTCTTAACCATTACGCCACGAGTGAATGTTGAGCAATGAAGGTAGCTTTCGTATATTTGAGTTATGATAGGGGGATTTCATAAGTTTTAATGCAAGAATCGGTTTTTATCATTTTGAGATATTTTGTTACTTATGAAAAGAGCAGTGTTGGTGCAAGGGAATTTTCCTGCATCAATTATAAGCCATATTTAATGTTATAATATGGAGTTTTTTTATAATTGTGAAATATTATGTATGGTGCAAGGGTATTTTTGTATTGTGAAATATTAGGCGACATGTCAATTTAAATTATGCATTACCAGCGTTGAGATTGAGCATTGGCTACAGGCATGATGGCATGCACTACGGGGAAGCGGGCGCAGCCAGGCAAGTGCCTTGTGGAAAGGGGACCAGCCTGTTTCGCTAAGTACTGTTTACATAGGAACCATATAGCCTATAATTTTATTGTTTAAATCTGATCATTTTTGTGAGTAACCAGTACCTAGGCCTATACACTATGCCAAATATAAAGGCCTATTTCTTCATGGTTTCTTCCCCGAATATTTATAGGATCAAACTCAATTTATAGGCTATATGAAGTCCACATGTTACTAAGACTTTTATAACCTCAAATGTGGCCATTTTCATATTGAAAACCACATGATAAAATTGATAAAAAAACAGGTTACTGTAGTAACTGTTAATATTACCTCCATCATTCAAAATCAGTTGTTGTTCGTCTAGAGGCAGATGCTGTAGATGTAGATAGGCTATCTCGTCCTGTAGATCCTGTGTTGATGAAAATCAGAACACGTTAGATGTCTGTAGCACAAGCTGAATAGGGTTCTGTAAACACATAAGATCATATAAAATTCCCGAATTCTGATCATTATCTGGTAATTACAGTTGTTTGGGAGTAACGTTCATTAGGCAAAATTTCGAAAAAGAAATATTCAATCTGAAAATACACTTACTTGAGATCAGCAGACACGTAGAAAAATTCTATTAACTTTTCGTCACAGAACACAAACTTGGAGAAATTCCGTTAAGTTTTCTTTCGGTCACAGAACCTGGCCTGGCCTTGCTTTCAAACTTCTGAAATGGGCATCATTCATTCGCAGATGCGAGAGCCAATCAGCGCTCTGCATTTGAACGATCAGCGCTCCAATAACCTGCCTGGTCAACTACTGCCCGTGTTTCCATATTTCGTATCAAGCCTTCACCCCCGTGATCGTTATATCGGTAATCGTTGTTGGTATTAGCAATTTAACAATCTGTTTTGTTGGTACTACTTGAACTCGAACTCGAACTTATAGTAAGAGTAGCAGAGATGGGAATCTGTTACTTTTTTTGGAACAGTTACGTTACTGTTACAGTTACACGAAAGTAACTGTTATTTATAACCGTTACCTGTTACTTTTCTTGTATATTACGTAGTTAATCGCCAGATCACTTCCCACTTGTAGGGGAATGCCCTTTATCTCCCCCCCCCATAACGGTTATGGACGTAGCCAAGGCTGGGACTCTAGGGAGGGACCCCCCGAAATAAAAAACAGTTGTAAAATTTAGCTTTCAATTAGGGATGATAATCGATAGTTAAAATATCGAGGTTAAAATCGGAGATAACCATCGATATGACGATAATATCGGCCTGAAAACATCGATGTATTTAGACAAAAAACATCGATGTATATTTAAAAAAGGCCATGGTATCAGAAAATTAGGCAAAATTCATAAATAAACAGAAGTATTTCCATGAAAACAATCGATGTAAAAAATCAATGTTTTGGGAAATTAAAGCTCATGTTAATAAAATTATATCGTAGAACCAAGGTAGCCTATTAATCTTTTTGTTACAAAAACATCCATGTCGGGGAGAAACATCGATGTAGCAAATACATCAGTTGTTTTCCATCGATATAAAAAACATCGATTATCGTCATGAAAATAAACTTTTTGGAATTTTCCTGTGGTTTACAGCCTAAAAGATATAAGTATACCAAATTTCTAGTTTCTAGCTCATCTGGAAGTGGGCAAGCATTCATGTCAGTGAGCGAGCCCTTTTTTCGGGGGTTTTTAGGGCTAAAAATATAAAAACTACTTTTTGGAATTTTCCTGTGGTTTACAGCCTAAAAGTTATATGTGTACCAAATTTAAAGTTTCTAGCTATAATGTCAGTGAGCGAGCCCTTTTTCGGGGGCTATAGTGCTAAAAATTTAAAAAAATACTTTTTTTGGAATTTTCCTATGGTTTACAGCCTAAAAGCTATATGTGTACCAAATTTAAAGTTTCTAGCTCATCTGGAAGTGGGCAAACAGTAATGTCAGTTAGCGAGCCCTTTTTCGGGGGTTATAGGGCTAAAAAATTTTAAAAATTACTTTTTTGGAATTTTCCTATGGTTTACAGCCTAAAAGCTACATGTGTACCAAATTTCAAGTTTCTAGCTCTTCTGGAAGTGAGCAAACAGTAATGTCAGTGAGCGAGCCCTTTTTCGGGAGTTTTTAGAGCCAAAAATAAAAATAAAAACACTTTTTGGAATTCTCCTGTGGTTTACAGCCTAATAACTATATGTGTACCAAATTTGAAGTTTCTAGCTCATCTCGAAGTGAGCGAGCCCTTTTTCGGAGATTTTTGGGCTAAAAATTAAAAATATTACTTTTTGAAATTTTCCTGTGGTTTAGAGCCAAAAAGCTATATGTGTACCAAATTTAAAGTTTCTAGCTCATCTGGAAGTGGGCAAACGTTAATGTGAGTGAGCGAGCCCTTACTCGGGGGTTTTAGGGCTAAAAATAAAAAAAAATAAAAACTTTTTGGAATTTTCCTGTGGTTTACTGCCTAAAAGCTATATGTGAACCAAATTTCAATTTTCTAGCTCATCTGGATGTGGGCAAACATTAATGTCAGTGAGTCAGTCAGTCAGTCAGCCGTGTGGCTTTATATTATAGGGATTTTATTATTAGTAGTAAAATTATCAATATTATTTCGAATAACTTACTACAGTTATTGAATTCATATTTCATGCTATATACCCACATTCTAAGTTTAAATTATCCAGTAAAGGCAATATCGTATTTTGATAATTTTTTAAGTGGTATGTAAAGCAAGAAATATATATGAGATCAGACAGCATGAATTCTATGCATGAACTCTTTACGCCCATTAATAATTAAGAAAATAACTTTTTTATATTTATTTATTTTATTATTTTTATTTTTGCAATTTTTTATTCTTATTTTTATTTTTTTATTTTTATTTTTTGTTTTTTATTATTTTAATTTTTTAATTTTTTATTATTTTTATTTTTTAAATTATTTTTGTTTTTCAAATATTGGAAGTAACAGATGTAACGAAAGGCGAAAGTCACGTATAAAACACTTGTAACAGAAATATTAGAATTAACTGTAACAGGTCAGAGTAACTGGAGCAGGTGGAAATAACAGTAACAGGTCAGAGTAACTGGAGCAGGTGGAAATAACAGTAACGGGTAAGAGTAACTGGAGCAGGCGAGAGTAACAGTAACAGGTCAGAATAACTGGAGCAGGTGGAAATAACAGTAACGGGTCCGTGTAACTGGAGCAGGTGGAAATAACAGTAACGGGTCCGTGTAACTGGAGCAGGTGAAAATAATGTAACGGGTGTAACTCTCGACACGTTACTTTGTTCCAGACCAGTTACATTCGCTCGACACCGACAAATTTCTCAACGCAACTAATAATAACAATAATAATAAGTAAATAAATAAAATAAAAATCAAAACAAAAAATAAAAGTATTAAAAAAATCCTGAGAAAAAGGAGAGCTGCTGAGAAATTTGGAGAAACAATACAGAATTCTTATATATTTATATATCTTTACACGCTAGCGGCCGTAATTTTGAAGATATTTGAACCAAATTTTATTTTGTTATTTCTAGGCCCAATAGTTAATGAGCAAAATTGGCCCAAGTGGGGGGGGGGGGGGTCGTGGGAGGGGGTTGAAATTTTGAAAAAATTATATCTCGGCCCCTATGAAGTATAGAGAGAAACTTTGTTGGAATAAATTAGAGTACTCCCTATGGAGTTCACAGTGACAGTAACGATTCGGGGGTTTTAGGGGTACGAGTAGGGGTGGGGGATGGAAATTCGAAATTTTTGAAACCACGTCTTGTGGGGTATCGTTGAAAAGCTCTTGATGAGTACTCTACAAATCAATACCTAGTTTCTCGATAGCTCTCATATAAGGCGAGATTTGAATGTTTTAAAAAAGTGCTCTTTCCTCTTTTTTTGCAGTTATTATTGCGGGTTTATCATGCCAAGGCTAAAGAAGAAGAGAACTGCGCAGTGACAATAAATTAAACCAAAAGCACTTCGAAATCTACCTCAGCCTGTAGGCCTTCCTAAAGGGATTTTATTTCACTTCACACAAATGCAATTAATAGGAAATGATCAATCTCCGCCATTTCATGCAGATGTCTAAACTTAAATAGATGAATTTTCGCTTCTCATTGTAATGATTGCTCGATGGCGTAGTGGGTAAGATGAAGGGCTAATATGCTAGCGGTCCCGTGTTCGGATCTCCTTGGGTCGAACATTTAAAGGATAGGAATAGATAGGTAGGGTAAAGGAGAAAACGGATTGAATAGTAGGAAAGGGTAAAGAAGTGGTGAAAGGGGGGGAGTCAGAATTTCCAATACTGCTAGTAGTTCCACCATTCACATCTAGATGTCTCGAGTGGGAAGAGCTAAAGGGACGACCTGTTTTTCCCTCGTTTTTTAATAAAAAATCCCGGGGGAGGACCCCCATTTTTTGGATTTCCAAATAATAGCAAACTTTCGTCTGTGTCGGTCCCTCCTTTCAGTATTTTCTGGTTCCGCCTTTGGTTGAGACGAAAATAAGATATCCTAGGAGGAGCTTTGGTAACCGTTACTTTTGATTTTTTGTAACAGGTCGTTACCGTTACATACATGTAACAGTTACAAAGTAACAGTTACAAGAAATATTCCCCATCTCTAAAGAGTAGTATCGAGGAAGTCAGTGTGTTAAGTTAATTCCGCTTCTGACTGCATATGGGAAAGATGACTTTGTGTTCTTCTGTCTCAATGTTACTTTATGTGTTCATTAAATATAATATAATTTACACTGCGCATCTGTTTAATAATAATATAACAGGTTATGGGCCCAGGCTCACTTAAGACTAAATCCAGCTTTCAGTTTATTGGAAATTCAACAAATTTATTTTGGAAGGATTTATACCGAGTGCCTGCACTACGTGACTCAAGAACAAAGGAAGATGGCCGCCGACCAAGCAGCAGAAGAAAGGATTCGCATGAACGAGGAACGCTACCATATACCACTGTTTGATGGTAAAAATTACGACAATTGGAAATTCAGACTCGAGGTGTTACTAGATGAGAAAAATCTCTTAACTCATATTGAAAGGAATGTACAGTAAACCGAGGCAACAAGTGATGAAACTGAAGCACAGAAGACAGCCCGTGAGAAAGCTAATGATAAGTTACGACAACGAGACAAATTGTGTATTCGTCTTATAATCAGTGCTATAAGTGACAATTATTTAGAATATTGCAGAGAAAAAGAAACAGCGTTTCAAGTTTGGAAAACCCTGGAGAATACTTTTCAACGAAAAGGAATAGCAAATCAACTTAAAGCAAGAAAGACACTACGGTACTGTCACCGGATATGCGACATAATCCGAATTCAGAAACACTTGAAGACCATTTTCTGAAGTTTGATCGTCAGATCAGGGAATTAAAATCTGCAGGAGCTACTACTGATGAAGTTGATATCATATGTTACCTATTACTTACTATGCCTTCAGAGTATGGTATGGTAGTCACAGCAATTGAAACATTGTCTGCAAATGGTGAAAAACTAACCTTACCTTTTGTTAGGAACAGATTGTTAGATGAGGAGTCCAAGAGGAAACTGCAAGAAAAACCTATACGAACGCAGAGGAATGAATCAACTACAGCTTTCTACACTAATTACAGAAAGCCTAAAGGAAATCAACAACATGGAACTCAGCGATATAACTCAAGGCCCTCATATACAACATCTAAGGTAGGCCTACCAAACATCAACAATAGTAATGCCAATTTTGGAAATACATCAAATGGTTTTAGATGTCATAACTGCAGAGGTTTTGAACATCAAAGAAAAGACTGCCCTAGTGCACGCAGGAATTCGTGGCAGCCTCTTTCTGCAAGTAGGACTGGCACTGCTCACAATACTCAAAGGCAGCAATTAGAAGAAGAACGTGAGTTTGTTTTTCTAAGCATGGCTGAAAAGGAAGAGGAAGTTGAATCTAATGGAACAAATCAAGTTAATTAGTTGCTTGATTCTGGAGCTACTGAACATTTGGTAAATTCACTTGAGCATCTTCAAAACATTGAGAACATAAAACCTCTGTACATTAATGTAGCTAAATCTGGTCAGACGCTGCTATCTACTAAAAGGGGAACAATGAAACTATTCACCTATCAGGATGGCCAGTGGAATACTGTGAATATATCTAACATTTTGTATGTTCCAGACTTAAACCAAAACTTATTGTCAGTGAGGAAATTGGAAATGAATGGAATTACAATAACATTTCAAGATGGTAAAGCTCTGATCACAAAAGGACCTAAATTAATTGAAGCTGCTTATTGTGACAATAAGCTCTACAAGTTAACACTACAGACAAGTAAGGAATGTGCACAGATATAGAGGAATAGGGAGGGACTGAAGCCAACGCGTTCGCTGCGTCGCCATATTGCGATCACCAACAATCTGACGAAAGGAAGGGAAGCGGGCACGGGAATCAAACAAGAAATGTTTTTTAAAGCTGTTTAAATTGGAATTTCACAATTCAGTAAATTAATTAATAAATACAGTTTAATGTCATTCGGCCATTGCAGCAGTAGACGTCACACTTAGGTACTAACTTATAATGAAATCAGGTAAACTGATATAACAAAAGTGGCAAAGTGCATGTAGTACCTAGTCTTAAGTCTGTATACAGAAGATGTTTCTATAGGATTAATGTTAAGGCTGTCAATGTTGATTTATAGTCACATATATTTTACATTTATTCAGCTTAGGCTGGTAAACCGGTGACTCGTCAATTTGAGCTTACTTGCTACAGTTACTAACTAGGAATATTCTAGCTTAGGCCTACACTATATTACTTGTAAATCACGATTACAAATAAGGAAAATCTAACACTAATGTAATTATTTTTCTAATGCTATTAATGAGAGCTTGAAAATGTAGTGATTTCATTTACTATTTTTTTAAGTGAAACTTCTTTAGCTGCGGTAGGAGTAAATCGAGAGCTAACCCAAAGTTACGTTACGGACAAAATCGTCACGAAATTAGTGGGTCTGTGACGGAACGGACTGCACAGAAAACAATCAACTCAATGATTAGGCTTATCCAAAAATTAGAAAATCCAAAATTAAAGATCTAAAAAAACAATATTTAAAAAATAAAAAACCAAGATTTAAAACTCCAAAATCAAAAATTAAAATATGCAAAAATTAAAAAATGCAAAAATTAAAAAATTCAAGATCCAAAATTTAAAAAATCCAAAATTCCAAAATAAAAAATCAAAGATTTAAAATAAAAAAATCCAAAATTTAAATAAATAAAAAATCCTTAAATTAAAAATCCAAAACTTAAAAAGTCCAAAAATTTAAAATTAAAAATCGAAAATCCAATATTTAAAAGTCTAAAATTAAAATAAAAAAGATAAAAAATTTAAAAAGAAAAAAGAAAAATATCCCAAATTCCAAAATTTAAAGATAAAAAATTTAAAAATTCGAAAAATCCAAAATTAAAAAGATCAAAAACCCTATATTAATAAAGTCCAACAATCCAAAATTTAAAAAGTCCAAAAACCCAATATTAAAAATGTCCAACAATCCAAAATTCAAAAAATTTAATAATCCAAAATTTAAAAAATCAAAAAAATTAAAATTAGTTTCACCTTTGTCGCGTGGCGTTTCACGCACACTTTTTTTTATTTATTATAATTAAATGCTAACCTCATATTCAAGGAATTCTCTGATTGAGTAATATGCTCTTTGCAAGAACCAGTTTTTATTTTCAATTTTGAATAGTCAGCTATTTAATGCTTTCGTTTCGTTTGAAATTTTATTGTATGTTTTTATGCCCATGTATGGTAGCGCGCCTGCCTTCCACTCCGGCGGCCCGGGTTCGATTCCCGGCCGGGTCGGGGATTTTTCAGTAGTGAAAAATTCTTTTCCCGGGTTCAGGACTGGGTGTGTGTGTCCTTAGGTTTAAGTAGGTAGGGAACTGGCGCACCCCGGTAACAAATACGCTGAGAATATCCCCTTACGGGATCACCAGGGGTCGCTGTGGTGTATGCTGTAGGTGGGTTAATCTATGGGAACAGAATTTTAACAACTCTGTTTCTGGTGTTGTGTTCGTGAGTATGTTGGGTGTTGTATTGGTCAAAATTAATGTGTACATGAGTTAGAAGCTCTAGTAAATATATTGAAGGAAATGTTAATATTTGTTGATCTCTAAAGAGTGGCCTTCATGATTCCCTGTAGGATGAATGGGTCATAATTAGTATGTTTTTCTTTTTAAGATGCTTTCCCATTCGCTGCAGTTTTCCCAGACAATTATTTTGTAAACCAGTATTGAGTGAAAATAGCTGTAATAGACCCAGTTTAAGCAATAGTAATTTTTCAAATTTATAAATGGATGTTAATTTGACCTCCAATATAGTGGTATAGTATGTATTTCAAATTACAGGGATTCCCAAACAACACTGTGGTTCACCATTTCACTACAAATTCGGGATTATGTAGGAAGAAAAACAATTTTCCGTAATGGATACGTGGTACTTAAGTGGGCATGTTGGTGATACCAATATGGCGTCAGCACTGCTTCCCTTGCCCCTCTTCGCCCCTGACTCGGCTTCACTGCTACCTGCAGTTAAGGATACGATGCTGCCGATCTATTCCTCTATCTGTGGGAATGTGCTTGTCTTACAACGGAAAGTCAAGAATTGTGGCACAAGAGATTTGGTCATCTCAGTAAAAATGGAATACTTCAACTTGACACAATGGTGGATGGAATAAATAAAGTTAAGGAACAAGAAATCTGTGAAACCTGTATTGAAGGAAAAATGAGTAAGTTGCCTCATAACCAAACAAGAAAGAGAGCAAAGCGACCACTGGAACTAGTTCATAGTGACCTGTTTGGACCAATCACTCCTGAATCTTATGATGGAAAAAGGTACGCTCTTACAATAATTGATGACTTTACACATTTTACTGCAATTTATCCTCTGGAAAAGAAGAGTGATGTTTTCAAGTTTGTTAAAGTCTATGAAGCCTATGCAACTGCTCACTTTCAGACAAAGATTAGTCGCTTTAGGTGCGATAGAGGAGGAGAGTTTCTTTCCAAAGAGATGCAACTGTATTTTCAGGAACAAGGAATACAGTATGAATGCACAATTAGTCATACCCCACAACAAAATGGTGTAGCAGAGAGGATGAATCGAACTATTATAGAAAAAGCCAGATGCATGCTTTTAGGTTCCAAACTTCCAAAGTACTTGTGGACCGAAGCAGTAAAGGCCGCTGTTTTTCTCATTAACAGAAGCCCAACTGTTGCTCTACCAAACAGTGTTCCAGCAACATTGTGGTATGGACATAAACCTGATGTAAGTAAACTCAAGGTATTTGGTTCACTTGCCTACTTACATAACCCTAAGGAATTCAGAGGGGGAAAACTTGAAAGCCGATCAAGGAAACTGTACTTAGTCGGTTACTGTCATAATGGTTATAGGCTGTGGTGCCCAAACTGACAGGAAGTTCCCTAGTAGCACACTTCGTTGGCCTAACGGAGGGATTTCGTTGGCATGGTTGGGATATGTTGGGAAAACGTTCATTGTAATTTCCTCGGTTAGCCCACGTTACGTTTCCGTTGCGTCATGCACTAAGTCCAACCGTTGGGGCTATGACGTTCGCCCAACGAGGGCTCTTCCTACCGTTCCTACCGTTGGGGTTATGATTGCTGGCCCAACAATAAATCTCGTTGTAATGTGATCGCATTTATGTTAAAATTAAAAAGTGTTGAAATAACATTATAAGCGTTAAATTTTCATTTCCTATAAAATAAAACAGTTTTAATTCATTAATTATTCGAGCTCTTTGTGCGCGTTACATGCTAAATCTCCACCTCTTCCTGCCTGTCTTCGGCAATTTCCGGCGTAGTTCGGGTCATCATGAAGACATGAAGATACAACAGTTATTCGCCATCTTGATATGTTGGTGTTTTACTTCTATTAATATTAGGGCTCTTTATTTGTTCTCTGAAAATAACGTTATCATATATTCACATCAAATATTCAAAATACGAGATGTATATCCTTCTTACTATTTATCATGTATTACACATCTCTGTAGTAAATAGGCTAGAAGAATTCTCGATTTTTATTTCAACGAGCTCTAATAGCGTAGTGGTTAAAGCGATAGACTATAACGCTAGCGGTTCCGAGATCGAATCCCCATAGGTGCGAATTTTATACGATAGGAATAGGTAGGTAGGGTGAAGGAGAGAAGGTAGTTAATAGGGAAAAGAGGAGAAAAGGGATGAAAGGGAAAATAAAAAATTAAATTTTGTGTGCTTCTAGTATTTCCGCCAGATGTCTCTGCGCTGCGCTGCGCTGCGTAGTAGTTCCACCATTACCTAATAGATGTCTCTCAACTGTTGGGATTTTGTTGTATATTGGTTGGCTACAGTTGGCAGTTGGTTGGATAAAACGCTTCTTGGCAACCGAACCCCGACGGACATTCCTAACCGTTGACCAACGAAACATGGCGATCATTCCCCAACATTGGCCCAACGATCTGTGCTACTAGGGTTATTGAAGGAAGAAATGTCATATTTGATGAAGGACACTTTATTGAAGAAAATAAGCATGACAAGACAACATAGAATTGTATTGTGATGATGAAACTCCAAAGGAAAAACCAACTATAAGCAACTCTGAAAGAGAACAAGATGTTGAATGTGAAACACAAACTGAGCAAGAGTTAAGACGTGGAAATCGAGAAAAGAAGAAGCCAGCCTACCTTGATGACTATGAGGTAGATTTAAGTGAAATTAGCATGCTTGCAGTGATAGACTGTGATGTTCCGGAAAGTTTTGATGATATTGAAGAAAGATCAGATTGCACGGAATGGAAGAAAGCAGTGCAAGAAGAATTAGATGCATTAAAAGAAAATAATACTTGGACACTTACAGAATTACCGGTACCACCTGGAAAGAAAGTAATTAACAACAAGTGGGTGTTTCGTGATAAACTTGATGGTTCTAGAAACATTGAAAAATACAAGGCTCGCCTAGTTGCAAAAGGATGTTCGCAAAGAAAAGGATTTGACTATTCAGAAACCATTACATCTATAGCAAAGAATCCAATGAAGGAACTTGAAGGAGAGTGTATTCTTTCTACTAAACCATACAAGGAATTGATTGGATGTTTAATGTACTTGATGTTAACTACTCGCCCTGATATTAGCTTCGCAGTGAATTTCTACAGCCGATTTCAAAGCAATGCTACTAGACAACAATGGCTTGGACTGCAACAAATTCTAAGGTATTTGCGAGGAACTATAAACATGGGACTTTATTTTCCAAAGCAATCAAAATCAACTTCTACATTGGTTTGCTATGCAGATGCTGATATGGCTAGCAATACTGAAGACAGGAAATCTACTTCAGGCTTTATGTTTGAAGTTTTTGGAGCAAATGTGCTTTGGGTTACAAGAAAGCAGACTTCTGTGGCTCAATCCTCAACAGAAGCTGAATTTGTATCAATTGGACATGCTGTTATGGAACTATTGTGGTTAAAGAACCTTCTCTCAGATTTTCAAATTGAGGTAAACCAGCCAATCACAATTTTTGAGGATAATCAATCTACAATCTACTGCCTTGACAAATGGGAAGACAAACGTTTGAAACATGTAGATGTAAAGTATCAACTGGTCAAGGATGAAAAACAAAAGGGAGTTATACAAGTAACCTACATTCCTTCAAGCAAGCAAAAAGCTGACATTCTAACAAAACCTTTGCTTGCTACTCGATTCAGCACTCTCCGTACAGCGATTGGAGTGATATACAATCCTCAAATTGAACAGACAGCCTTTAATGTGGCATACGTCAGTGCACCTGCACCAGTAATTCAGTCTCCAGTTGTGAACTTTCCTGGGTATGGTGGAGATGGATTGCTGTTTAAGACTTGATGAGAGAAAGTGTCATCAAGTGAAGAAACTCAGTGAAGTGAACTATTTATTTACACTTAAAATTGTTGTATTTACATACATACTTCACTAAATTTTACCTAATTTTCTCAGGACAGATCTGTTTCATCCACCATTGTGTATATCCTCAGCTGATTTCTACTTTCTGGAGTTGTGTTGCCATCTATTGGAGGAAGGATGTATCTAGTGATGAGGCTGTCTTCTGCTGGGATTTCAAAATTCATAACTGTTTCCTTGTTCTTTTGGATGAATAATTTTTCCCAAACTGTTAAATCTGCCTGTCTCCTTACTTGTTTCAAAAGTTTAGCTTCATTATCTATTTTGTGGCCTTCTTCCCAATAATGAGCTGCTACAGCTGACTTTTCTATTTGTTGGTACTTTATGTTTCTAAAATGTTCCTTCACTCTAATTCCAATGTTTCTTCTTGTTTGGCCAATATAAATCTTATTACAATCCTGGCAATTAATCTGGTATATTCCTGATTTTCTGTTCTGGGGCTCTTTATCTTTATGGTCTGACTTAATTAGAGATTTGATGTTGAATCTGTTTTTCGGGGCTAATGTTATGTTACTTATGAACTATTTATGTTTATAATTTATGTGACTGGTGCAGTGCAAATTTAAATTGATTGGGGTTTATATATATATATATATTTATTTGTTAAATTGACAGGGGGTGTTGGTATCTGTGTTAAATTGAGAGGGGGTGTTGGTATTAGCAATTTAACATTGTTATGTTGGCAGTCTATGTACACTCGAACTCAAACTTATAGTAAGAGTAGTATCGAGGAAGTCAGTGTGTTAAGTTAGTTCCGCTTCTGACTGCATATGGGAAAGTTGACTTTGTGTTCTTCTGTCTCAATGTTACTTTATGTGTTCATTAAATATAATATAATTTACACTGCGCATCTGTTTAATAATAATATAACAATCGTTGTACGGAGATTTCACTGTATTTCCATTATTAAATGTCTGATACCTTCTGGAGCTCATATCACAAATCCAGGGTGCGCAGGCAAAGAGAGTTAAGTCCACTTTCTTGTTACTGAGAATTAGAGTGACTTGAAACACTATACCAGCCCAACATAGCTTTAGAGATGGATAAACCCATGAGGCACACATCCACAACTACCGTACAATTTTGAATATGACTTACTGGACTTAACACAAATGTAGAGAACACTTTTATCTATAACTCTATGGACATATCTCAGTTTTTAGGATGGTGGACTTAACTCTCTTTGCCCGCGCACCCGTGAAGTATAAGAGTATACTGTTTGTCTTGAGCCCTCCTTACTACATGCACCCATTCCTTCATAATCACAGAGGATTTAAATGGAAATCTGTTGAAATCACATTAGGTCTGTTTACTCAAAACAACATAGACCAGGCATGACAAGAAATATAATATATAGTATTGGCCAGGGGCGTATCTAAGATTCTTTTTCGAGAGGGGCTGTGATAAGTCTAACACTATTATCAGACACAATTACCGGTATATTAAATCTTCACACATTAGAATAACATAACTATATAACAATACTCAATGAAAGTAAGCAGATTTATTTGTTGAAGTGTATGTCACAGTCACACCGTAATCTAGCTGAGGTAAAGACATTAAAGTTGTGTATTCTTCATCCTCAGTCTAGTTGTTTCTGTACACGGCTACATAGCTCATAGTCAGTTCCTGAGTGAAGGGATACGAGAAAACATTTAGCCAGCAGGTCTGGTCGGGTCGGGGTTTTATTTTGCTCTCTTTCTCTCTTGCACTATACCTGGAGACCGTATGTAAGGCAACTCTGGCCTTCAAACCAGGTCTGATAGGGGTTTCTATGACAACATGACGTCAAATTCTTTAAGAATCCTTTGCTATCACTACACTTGTGACGGGACTTTTTCAAAACGGAGACATCCCTTCCTTGCAACAAACTTCAGAACCAACCAGGTCACTTTTAAACCAAGTCCACCCTATGGCCAATTTTTCCTGCACCCTCGTGGCCTGTACATACATGTGGCATGGCATTAGTGTCGCTAGACTCTTCTTCTAGTGCTGATGTTCGCGAGTTTTTGGGCGGGATGTGTTACCGGTACTGTGTTATGTCACCGATATTAATCCTATTAATGATAAATAGTTTGAAATTTTTTTGAGACACCGTTCTCTAGGTGAAAAGACAAAAAACAAAAGAGATGTTTTCACAACTGGACGAACTACCATACCATCTTAGTGTGACAAAGTGTGTGACAGTAAAAGCAATAATATCAGTTTCTAAGAATATTGGTTTTCTGAGTTTTCATGGTTGTGCAGTAGCACAACTTTAGGTAAGTTATTTTGTTGGCCCTGCTTGCTTTATAGTAACAACAATGTCTGGATTAAAGAAGGTTTTTCAGATTTTAAGAGCATTACGTGAGCTCAAAATAAACATAGGGATTAATACACAAGAGGTTTGCATGTTTAATTATCATAAAGTGCATCTCTAACTCTATAGTCATGCTTTACTAAACCAATTTAAGCCCTTACCTACTTGCTGGGGCACGAGCCGCCACTGTACTACAGTGTGTTTCTTCACGTACGAGTTGGCCATTCATGCGGGTTTCTGCGTCGCGGCGGCCACAGCTCTAACCTCGGAGCGATCGGGTGAAATATCTATTCAAATAAAGCCGCTAATGGTGTAATGATTGAGGTTCTCACAGTTACAGTTATGAAAATAACCAAATACCTCATCACAAGAAAATATGTTGGAAATGTCCTCCACACAACACTGCCACCTTTTTAGGAATTTTTCTTTCACGCGCATAGTTCAGCTTCCGATATAGAGTTAATTTCTCCCTTGATATTGTCTTGAAGTTCTTCTGATGTATGAGGTTTTGACCTATATACTTTGTTTTTAAGTTCCTCCATAATTAATATAACAAGAAAAATTAACTCTATCTCGGAAGCTGAACTTATGCGCTTAAAAATGAAAAAATCCTAAGAAGGAGCCAGTGTTGTGTGAATGCATGAGAAGGACATTTTCAACATAGTTTTAGATGAGGTACATGGTTATTTTCATTATAATTTTAACTGTAATTCTGAGAACTTGAATCATTACACCGTTTGCGTAGATATTTCAACCGATCGCTCGAGAGTTGGAGCTGTGGCCGCGACGTAGAAATCCGCATGATTGGCCAACTTGTACGTGAAACCCACATTAATCTCTATATATATAAAAGGCTTTGTCCTGACTGACAGGAATCAACGTAGAGCCTAAACTATAACAGGTAGAGACTTGGAATTTTGACAGTACCTTCGTTTCATAATGTAGGTGCTCACTAAGAAAGGATTTTGAAAAATTCTTATTTTAAATGCCAAAAATCAAATGTTTTTGAGAATACTTAATCCCTTCTTACACAGAATCATCGAATCCGAATCACATTTGACATTAAAACATATTGTTGCCAGTGGGTTTCAGATGGGTTTGGAATTAAATTAAATGGAAGTTTGACAATTACAGTTGGCTTTGTCTATTTTTGTCATACCTTGGAAATTAAACTTTCGCGATCGCTTGAATGTTGTAAGCCCTAATATGGTCAAACATTGTTTTATTTGGACGAAACTCACTATACAGGGGTTTTCTGGACCAAGGAACTCGAATCTGAGGTCGCTTTTACCAGGCGATGCTATCTAATCGTGGTATGTAGTCCACGTGATTTAGGTGTTAATAAATATAATGATTTAACTATTATGCTCTTAATTTTTATTTTTTGAAATAATTATCGCGGGCACATGCTAGTCACCTTTTGAGGTAACCATAATGTGGTGACTTTCTTTGTTACATACTTGTACATTGTGCGCTCTTCTACTTTTATTAAATGTTTTCGTGTTGGCAGCAGTGAGTCACCGCCAAAGATGTTATACGTCGTCAACAACTGACAGTAGAATTTTCTGTTTCGTGTGTTTACGGCTTATATTTTTATTGCGTAAGTGAAGTTGTGTGATATTTATCGAAGGAGGTTGTAATGTACTGACTCTCACAGCAAAAAACGTCCCCTGGGAATGTGGCGCAGGGGGAAATTCCTGCTTTTACAGAGGTTCGTAACGCTTATTCTGTTTATGGTAGGGCCTACACGGGACAGCTGCTCACTTAACGGTTTCAGGTTGCAGCCCATTCAAAAATATCTGGTGTTATTGACGCTTTCTAATTTTTTCAAGAATCCTCTTGGCTAAAGACAAATATAAGGTCCCAATTAGGCTCCGCCCATTGCGTTGCTATGGCGACAGCAGCTGACGGCGGGCGACCACCCGACCGTTCCCGAGCCCCGCGCTGACTCACTCGACATGCCCTACAATGATGCGAGAGTTTCCCTTGTACCAAATATTCAAAATACGAGAGAGGACGTACTATGATATTGCTCAGGGAAGAGTCTAGGGCGAAAGATAAGAGTAAGTCGCCCCTTACGCTCCAAACAATGCGTTGCTATTGGCGACCACACACTTGTTATCTCGGCACTCCCGATCGTTCCTTCTCTCCAAACTCCCGATTGTACCAAATACCAGCTACCAACCCTTGCACCAAAATGACAACCCTCTAGCTCACTCGGCACTCCCAATCAGACCACAATCACCTCTTCACATAGTCTAAATAATGCATAACACTATCCACATAGTTAAGTGCGTGAGCAAAGGCGGCAGCCGAAGCGAAGCGCCCTTGCATTTTCGAATAATGTACGTTACACTGTTTGTAGGTTTCTAAAATGTGGCATATTATATCTTCCAGAGGTTAGTAAGCCTGTCAACTTTTGTTTACCGGTATGACGTCACAATACCAACGTCCAATCACGAGTTTCTACGTAATATGAGGACAGAAGAAGTGGTATCAAAGAAAGTGAATCGCGAGGGAGAGGTGGGTGGGAACATTCATCCAAGGTTCGACTTAAATTTATTTTTTCCCCGAGTTTAGATTTAAAAGGTTTGATACCCAAACGACAACTTCGTTCATAACGTATTTAATATATATATATCTGTCCCATTTAAAACTTCTCTAGAACCAAAAATGCTCTTTTCAGAACCAACATAACATTTCGCAATTATATAAAACAATATCCTTACTATTCATCATGCATTACACATCTCTGTAGTAAATAGGCTAGAAGAATTATCGATTTTAATTGCAACAATCACTAATTGGCATAGTGGTTAAAGCGATAGACTATAACGCTAGCAGCCCCGGGATCAAATCTCCGTAGGTGCGAAAATTATTAGGATAGGAATAGGTCCTAAATAGGTAGAAGAGAAGGGAGGAAATAGGGAAAACAGGAGGAGAAAAGGGAAAATAAAAAATAAAATTTTCTGTGTTTTTAGTATTTTCGCCAGATGTCTCTGCGCTGCTACTAGTTCCACCATTACCTAATAGATGTCTCCCACTGTTTAAAATAGTCCCTGCCCTAAACCCCTCCTTCCCGGGCGGGCCCCGATAGTGAATATGGGAGGAGCTTAATTGGCACCTTGTATTTGGTTTTTCCCCTCTTTTAGTATGAAATCTATAAGCAGAATGTGCTTATCCTAGGATCCAAAAGTTATAATAAACTACCAAATTCATTAAAAAAACAGGGGAAAACACCAACTGAACTCCATGCCTTCTATACACTAGATGAATATATTGTCTTACGATTTAGTATAGAAATTACCTTCATCCCATCCATATCTATACTCCTTAGGCCTATATTACAAAAAGTGTAAACCAAGAAAGTGATATTTGGTGTAGAGAAATGCGCACAATGTGCATGAGTTACTGGTCTTTACAAAACTGACTTAGTGAGCATTACCTTTTACGGCATCGTTTCACATGGTATCTGTCACAGCTGCCCTCACACAGCATGCACACACACAATATGTTCGGCTCGTGGCAGCTCTTGTCTCTGCATACTCTGTGGTGAAAACCGTGAATCGCGAACCTAGTCACTAAATGCCGTAACTCGTAGGATCCCTTCATCCACTCGTCCGTGATCATCGCGTCTGTGGAGTAAACGTCCATCCAAATCTCCTCTCTCTTCCTTTCCAATTCTTTCTTCAGCTTCTCGTAGCCCTCTGTAGATGGTAACAGTAATTGCGTCCTTAGTTCTTCGATGAAGAAGGGCTCTCTCGCTAGTCTGTATACTAGTCGTGATGGAGTGTATTTTGATAAGCAGAGCGCTCTCTTTAGAAAGGTTGCTTTCACTCCTTCTAGCATCTTTAGGTGACTGTATTTTAGGTGCGTCCATAGGTTCTCTATCCCATATATGGCTACTGGGGCTACTTTTATATGGAACAGCCTAATAGCTGTCCTTAGAGACAGTTCACGCAACTTTTTTATTTCACTGATAGCCTTTGTCGCTCCGTCTACCCTTTCTTTCACGTGAATAGTGAAAGCTGTCCCCGATGTTTGTAGGGTTACTCCCAGGTATTTGAAATGTGTCACTGATGTTAGTGGTCTTCCTTTGTAATTAACAGTTCCTTGTTTGCCACCTTTTCTGAAAGTCATCGCCACTGTTTTTCTTTCATTTATTTGCAGTTCATTGTCCTCTGCCCAGCTTACCATTTTATCAAATGCTGCCTGTAGTTCTTTTTGTCTTGTAGAGACCATAACCATGTCATCGGCGTATGCATAAATTCTCTCATTTTCATTCGCTACTTTCATAACGTCTGCTGTGGCAATGATGAATAACACCGGACTTAGTGGGTCACCCTGGAGGACTCCATTAGTCTGTTCTATTTGGTGCGATGATGTAATTTCGTCACTGATTTGCATGTCATTCCTGCTCAGAATGTTTCGAGTGATTCTGGCGATGTAGCTATCTTCTCCTACAAATCCCTCCAACTTTCCTAGTAACATTTGCCTGTTAATAGTGTTGAAAACTTACATGTAATCTATAAACACTTTGTATAGTTTCCCTTGTGGTACGGCTAAAGCCTGTTCTATTTCTGCCTGGATACATCCAATTGCTTGTAGGGTGGACCGTCCCCTCCTAAACCCGAATTGTTCTTCAGGTAGCTTTGGGTCTACATCATTCAGTAGCCTTTTGCACAGTAGACTAGTCAGTAGTTTAAAAGTTGTGCACTCCAAAGCTATTCCTCTATAGGAATTTGGGTCGTTATGGTCTCCTTTGCCTTTATATAACATTTTCACCTTCGATCTCGATATTTAATATTTAAGAACTGATGTGGGTATAAGTGCACTTTACGTATGGGTTATTCTACAGAAAACCTGCATTTTAATGTCACAGGACAATATATTGGAAACTAGTTATAATATTTGCAATTTTTCAAAATCAGATATTAAAATACAATATTATCTACTGGTTAGTACTTTAATTTGGGGAAATTTTTTAAAAATTAGCCGTAAAAAGTTGTCCACAGAAGGTGATTTCTCACTTCCATGGACTGTCACAACCCTCAGGTAGAGAACTTCCCAAGATCATAGATACTGTACTTCTTAACATTTTCCCTTAAAAAGTATAGTATCTAGTCAGAAAATACTTCAGTTTAGCATAATGATGAATGAAATATTTTTTTTCTGTCCCCACTGTCAATATTTTTCAACCTGAGTTCATGTCACAAGGTTTGCCATCACTTCTGTGGACACTCAAAAAATGCCTAAAATATTCACCAGTGTGTGCTAGTTACCTTTTTCTGAGAGTCAGCTGAAGAGGAAAGGCACCCATATTGCAGAACGGAGTATCTTTGTTCTTCTGGATTGGATTTTTTCATGTATGTATCACGTTTCTATTCACTTTTTGCATGTGGCATAGCTCATCCAGTCACTTCTGTGGTCTTTATTAAAGTTTAGTTTTTAAGTTAAAAAATAATTTTTAGTACACATGACTTTTAGAACGTGATAATCTCAATAACCTGAAGAGCTTTTGTTTCTGACCTCACAATGCAAGGCAGTTTGCAAAGAAACGTAACTTTTTATCACTTCCGTGGACATCACTTCTGTGGACATGTGGATTCCACGGAAGTGATAACTGTCCACAGAAGTGATTTGATTCATTATTTTTAAAATTACGCACTTGCTGTGATGTATCCAGTTGACCACTAACATTAAATTTTAGAACAACTTGGTGAATAAAAAAAATATTTATTAATATTTTAGTTCCTTACCAGTATTGTAACATTTTATCTTTCATAAACAGTTAAGTCTTATTCAATGAGTACACTATCATTAAATTGTCATTTTATTAATTAATATTCTACATTAGGCCTTTTTAGTGCCTCCTGATAATAGGTCTACTCCTGCCCATCATAATTAATGGGATGGCTTGGGGAGGCTACTTACTATATTATATCTTGAACGGTAGGTTACTTATTATTTTCAAAACAAATTATAGTATCATGTATTTGTAACAGCAGGGTTTAGAAGATTTCATGACTAATATCACTAAAATAAATATTATATTACAATGGATGGACAAGTCTAATATTCATTTTCAAAGCATAGATTAGAAATTTTTGATATTTGTACCAGAATGGCAAGAGTAAAGAAAAATTATTTGAGGAAGTAGAAGGAAACGAAAAAAAAAAGGAAGTATGAGAAGAGCTAGAGTAAAAATGTAACAGGATTCAGCAAAGCATGAAGAAGAGAAGAGAAAAGAAAAGATAGGGAGCGATACCAAAGGGGGGAAAAAGCAGGAAAGGAAACCTGTGTCACATCTGACACACAGAGAATGGAGAAAACGTTTAACGAATTACAGACAGTCGAAAGAGCAAAATAATCATATTAGTTGATTTCACTGAGAGTCATACTCCACCTACCAGTCCAGAAATTCAAGAACCGATGCCAGGCTCCACTACTACTTCTGATTTCGTTCAGTCACACGATAAGAGCCATTTACATTTACTAATTATAAAAATGAGGATCAAGTAGAAGAGAAAGGGGAGAGAAGATAGTAAAAATACAAGACAAGAGATTACTTCCAATTACAGAAAGGAAAAATGCAAAGCTTTGGCAGCAGAACCATTGTTTAAAAAGCGGAAAAAAGGTAAAGAAGCTTTTAAGTGGTGTAAAAAAGTTTCCAAAGTTTTGAGGAAAAAGCTAATTTATGCAGAAGTGCTACAATCACAGATTAAGTCAAAATACACACAATAAAAATCTGTAAAGGAAAAGAGAATATTGAAATTAATTACATGTGGAACATTTTTTGAAAATATCAGTGCCAAGGTTATCTTATGTCACCTCACAATGGAGAACTACGCTGGACAAACTTTGAGGAAAATGGCACTGAAAAAGATAAGAGAAGATGTGATAAGATTCTTAGAAAAAGATGAATCTAGCAGACTTTAACTGCAATAACTGTTCACTGAAAGTGACAAATTGTTTTCGTTTCCTGACATGCCTGATAAAGATATGGTTCCTAAAGAGGACATTATAAAGAAATTGAAAACTCCAAACATGACACTAGGGGATGTTATGTATTTGAGAAAGACCTGTATCTTTTTTGTAAACCTTTAATAATTTCTAAGTTTTTTTTTTATTTTTAGTGACATCTTTTTTTGACATCTTATGTATGTTACTCTGTGGCAGTAAATTAATTTCTTGAATAATAAACCTAAATCTGTTTTTCCTTTAGAAAAAATAATGTCATAAGCATAATTTATAACAAAAGTCCATTATTATAACCAAAAGTCACTTCTGTGGACATGCAATCACTTCCGTGGACAGCATATTTCTTTTAGATTTTTTTTAAAGAAAACCAAAAAGAGATGACCTATGTCACTTAAACCACAGGTTAAGTACTTTAAAACTAGTACTGTAAATATTTTTTTAGGACATATCTGATAAATTTGTTTTTTTATTATTCTTGCATCAAAACTGCAGGGTTTCTGTAGAATGACCCGTATAGAGACGAATAATGGCTGTATTCCATACATGTAGGCCTATATGATCATAAGGATTAATAAAAAGTTACTATGCCTAGTGAACTCTGTTTATGTACATCGAGCGATCCTATGTTTGCAGAAGTACGTAATAGTGATGTCTAATGTCCATAAGAAAGATAAACCTGTACACAGTGGGATGCAGGAAATAATAGTGAATGTCATTCAAGTTTGTGAAGATGACCCAGGTGGCTATTCCTCTTGCGCATGCTACAGATAGCGCAGCTCATTATACAGGAGTGGGGAAAATGGTAGGTTACTTTGTATGTAGATGTAGATATCTCGTCCTGTAGATCCTGTGTTGAGCAGGGCTCAAGGATATAGAACACATCAGATCAAAAAATACATGCATGTTATAACAATAATATAGGCCTACAGAAACTGCAAGCTGCAAATTTATCCAAGCTGGAAATATTCCTCCAAATTGTAGAAGGTGTGAGTTATTAAAAATTCCTTGACAGATGTTTTGAAAGGTTTGCTCTTTCTTTGAATACATAATAATTTAATGTTGTTTGGAAGCTTGTTATATATCTGTACTGCAGAATAATAAGCACCCTTCTGAAAGAGTTTTAACGAGTTATTTGGTCTGTGTAGATCATTCATGTTTCTAGTAGATATATAAGCATTCATGAGCCACAGATTATTGTCTCTGTTGGACACTACATGAGAATATTATAGGAGAAAAATTCCTCCGGCACTGGGACTTGAACCCAGGACCTTTGGCTATTCGCGCCAATGCTCTACCAACTGAGCTAAGCCGGAGCTCAATTCACAGCACCAGATGGAACTTCTCTCCTATGACTGATTGCCCTAATGGTCTACCTCACAGACAGACAAGTTATGTCATATGCAGTACTGTGAGGCACACTAAGTAGTGATTTTTGTGACCGGGCTCCCACTGTTATTGTACAGTCAACATTCAAGATAGATATATAAGCATTCATGAGCCACAGATTATTGTCTCTGTTGGACACTACATGAGAATATTATAACAATTACAATAATCTGTGGCTCATGAATGCTTATATATCTATCTTGAATGTTGACTGTACAATAACAGTGGGAGCCCGGTCACAAAAATCACTACTTAGTGTGCCTCACAGTACTGCATATGACATAACTTGTCTGTCTGTGAGGTAGACCATTAGGGCAATCAGTCATAGGAGAGAAGTTCCATCTGGTGCTGTGAATTGAGCTCCGGCTTAGCTCAGTTGGTAGAGCATTGGCGCGAATAGCCAAAGGTCCTGGGTTCAAGTCCCAGTGCCGGAGGAATTTTTCTCCTATAATATTCTCATGTTTCTAGTAGTACGTCCATGTACACAAAAATTAGTTTGAAATTTATCAATATTATCCACTACATAACACATAACAGAGTATATATACTCCCCTGTAAGAGTGAGGACTTTTAATTTTTCAAATAGCGGTTTACAAGATTCCCTTTTTTTCTTTTCACATATTCTTATTGCCTGCTTTTGTAATCTAAACATTTTCTCCCTATGAATCAAATCAAATCAAATCAAATCAAATTTTATTGTCATTGGGTTCAAAGAACAATAGACAAAGTCACATATTAAATAAGATACAAAGTCATTATTAACATACACATAAGTAATATTATTAACCATAAAAACCTTAAAAACATAAATATGCACAACATTTATCACCAGATGATCAAAATTTTTTATTTAATATCACAGGCATAGTAATTTATAGCATTCCTTAAATTGAGATCACTTCAGGAAGTTCATCTAAGCTATAAAAGGGGTTTGATATAAGCCAATTAAAGAGCCAATTTTGAAGTTTCTTGGGTGGCGCACTTGTTATTTGCATAAGTAATTTATTGTATAGAGTCATCCCGATTATTTCATAACTATTTAGAGATTTAGTTAATCTACAATATGGTAAATCTATTTTGTTGCAATTCCTCGTATTATACTGATGAATATCTTGCCTTAACTGTGTATTGGTTAAAGACTCTTTTGTGTACATTACTACTGTATATATATATAAATTTATTATTGTCATTATTTTGAAATTAGCAAAAAGTGGCTTACAGTGTTCCATTTGATTGGAGTTTGATATTATTCTAATGGCCTTTTTTTGTAATAGAAGGATCTTTTTAATATGCTTACTATTTCCCCACAATAGAATGCCATAAGAGATAATGCTATGAAAAAACGCATAATAAGATGATCTTATATACTTTGCCGGGACGTGATTTTTGAGCTGCTTCAATAAGTAAATAACTCTTGATAGTTTACCCGAAATATAATTAATATGGTCTTCCCAAGACAAGTTTCTATCCACATATATACCTAAAAACTTTATGCTTGATATATCAACATTGGTAAAACCGTCCCTAAGACTAAAATTTAAAGTTTGAGTTTTGTTTTCGTTTAATAGAAAACCGTTTGCCCTGAACCATAGCGATGCTTGCGATAGTGTAGATTGAGATAGGGCTTTGAGCCATTGAATATCAGAGCTAGTATGGAAAAAGGTTGTATCGTCTGCATACAGTATGGAGTCACATTTAACTGCATATGGAAGATCGTTTATCATAACTATGGGAAGAGTTGCCCCAGAATATGATCCCATACCTCATTACCGAGTGAAAATATGCAAAATATACCATAAGTAATGCATCCTGTTTTAATATATTATTCAAAATTCTTAAAGCAAAGCACGCTGAACTCAGTTTTGAACTTATCATTTCTATGTGTGTCTTCCAGTCAAGATTTTGGTCAATTTGCAGTCCTAAAAATTTTACATTTCTAATTTCTTGTATGATTTGTGTTCCATAATTAATTTCAAGATTTGAGATACATCTGTTTTTTGTCCTAAATTGTATAAAATGGGTCTTATCAATATGAAGTGTCATTTTATTGGCTAGAAACCATGTGTTTAACTCGTGAAAAGCCTTTGTAGCTATTCTTGATAAATGTTCTTGTGACTTTCCTGTTACAAGTACACTAGTATCATCTGCGAAGAGCAATACCTTTGATTCGTCACTTAAGTTATAGGGCAAGTCATTAATGAATATTAAAAAGAGCAAAGGTCCTAGAATTGATCCCTGAGGTACCCCATTCTTAACAACCCCTACGTTAGATTCATTTCCATTTATTATTACCTTTTGAGTTCTATCAGAAAGATATGATTTGAACCACTTAAGTGTTAAGTTATCGAACCCATAATGATCCAATTTTTGAAGTAATGTTTCATGATTTTTACAGTCAAACGCTTTAGCTAAGTCGCAGAAAATTCCCAGAGCATATTTCTTTTTATCTAACGCTTCCAGTATTTCTGTAGTAAGTTGAAATGTAGCATTCTCAGTGGACATTCCACTTCTAAATCCAAACTGAGATGAAGTAAGAATGTCATTCAAATTAAGATAGTGTATTATTTGGTTGTACATGACTTTATGACCCAACAGAGTCCCCCACTCCTACCCTCAATCCCTCCCTTAGCGGCGGCATTTGAACTACTAGCAGCGACGGTAGTGCCATCTCTTATGCAACTGATGAAACAAAAAATAATTTATTTCTTATTTTCTTCTTCCTTTCTTCTCTTCCTTTCCCTTCTCCTTCCTCTTTTCCTCTTCACCCTACCTACCTATCTATTTGAGACCTATTACTACTAGTAAATTTTGAATCGACAGGGATTTGAATTCGGGACCCCTAGCGTTATAAATAGGAGTCTTAACCATTATGCCACGAGTGAATGTTGAGCACTGAAGGAAGCTTTTATATATTTGAGTTATGATAGGGGGGATTTCATGAGTTTTAACGCAAGAATAAGTTTTTATAATTTTGAGATATTTTGTTAGTTTTGAACAGAGTAGTGTTAGTGCAAGGGAATTTTCCTGCGTCAATTAAGCCATATTTAATGTTATAATACGGCGTTTTTTATAATTGTGAAATATTATGTATTTTCTATTTAATCAAGTTGATAAGGCATGATGCGAAAGTCTTAGAAGAAGCCGGTTCCTCATATAGATGTAGATGTAGTTATCTTGTTTTGTAGATCCTGTGTTGAGTGGGACTCAAGGATATAGAACACGTCAGATTACAACCTCTCCTTTGCCAGGGAAACACTGACCAAGATCATGTGATCAGAAGTGTTGTATCTGTGTTACAATATTCATGACTTTGATATGTGTGTAATAAGAACTATGCAGGAGTTTCATACTCAAAAAATAGTGCCAGTCTGTCCAAAGCCATAGTGTCCAATGGTATATGACAAAAAATACACTTTTCATAGTCTGTTGAGATGCTCCGCAGACTGCTGCATATGATGAAATTTCATTGGAGAAAATGCAGGAGTAAGCTTAAGTTCTTATAAAGCAGTCAGACAGTGTATGTTGGCGTTCATAGCATTTAAATTGTCAAGCGAGGGAAAGGCCATAAGCTATCTTATTTGGATGAAACTTGCAAATGTTGGCAAAGTGATGACATTTTTAACGTGTGTGCAAATGTAAATGCTGGTAACAGACTGATAATTGTGCCTGAAGGTTTCTCCCTTTCTGGTTTAAGAAAAAAGAACAGAAACGATTTATAAAGCTGGGTCCACAGTGAGGGATTACCATGGACAAATGAACAGTGAATATTTTGGGAAGTGGATCACAAACAAACTGTTAAATTGTTTGCCGCCAATGGTGGTAGTGGTTCTTGACAATGCACCATACCGCAATGTGCAAGTGGTTTCGTGGCTAATGCATCATAGCATCACATACAACATGACAGTGAGAAAAGAACCATTGTTTGAACTTCGGGTAATTGTTTAAATAATCCTAGGGAGAACATTTTTAAGATAGCTGACCTCCTAAAAGTATGCAGCTGTAGGCCTACTTTTGGCAGATTTCCACCATATATGTGTGACTTATATGCTATGGAGTATAAGCCTACTTGGGCTAAGGTAAAACATTATGTTCGGGAGCACAATGTATCGGGAGATTGTCACTGTCGCAACTTAAAGGCCCTGTTAACTTAAAATCAAGTGACTCTCAGAATAAAGAGTTTGTTTAGTAAAATACAGCAGTGAAAACCCCATGTTTCTACGATGCTTCGTTCTCACAAATTCGAAGAAAAACTGATGTGGCTTCCAGCGGAGTGACATCAGAGTGCTCTAGCTGCTCACAGCCCGCGCGCCGTCGCTGTAGTTTGATGTGTGGCATCTGTCTAAGTCTCTTGCTAAAAAGCTCAAAGAGATCGGAAAAAAATTCACCATTACTATTATTGGAAAGACAGCATTGTTAACCACCTATGGTGGTCATGTCAGACTTGTGGAGGGGACAAAACCGTGTTGGTTTAAAAATTTCAATCGGTGTTATTTCATATTTCCAATGTACATAGCTGGATTGGAAATAACGTAATTAATCAGTGCGAACATGAAGACATTATTGAAGATGAAGCAAGTGAATGGATCGGACCGGAGTCAAACGATTACATGTTACTGTCATCTGTTATAAAAACAGGAATTTCATTGAAGATTTGAAGCACACAAAGAACTATTGTCATACAGGACATTTAGAGTCTTATCATAATGTAGCACTAAAATACAAGCCGAAAAGGATTCACTTTAGTTACGACGGAATGGTACTACAGTCAATGTTGGCGATTATGGATTATAACTATAATGTAAACAGAAACGTTACAAGTGAAAAACTGAAATACTCAAAACAAAAAACAAAAAGTGGGTAATGGTTTCAGTTTATGAAAGTAAAAGTAACGAGTGGCGTAATGACATAGTGAACAATTCAATAATTGAATAATTCAAACATTGAATTTGTGGAAGATCCTAAAGATGTTCCACGATGTATCGCTCCAGTGGCCCATCCTGAATCGCTGGAAGCTTAAGAGAGATTCTCTTTCGAGATTCCAAGAACTTTAAAGATACTGCAATAACAACTTTGTCCAGTAGTAACTTTCGATATTTATTTACAGTACCGGTGTTTAATTCTTAGTTTAAATTTAGTATATTACTTACAACTTTGATCTTATTTACAGCAAAATTTAAATTATAATACTTTTTTTTTCTAGGATTTAATTGTTCTTTCACTTGCATGAAAATAAATGACCAAACTAAATATTTTACAGACATAAGCCTAGTACTGTAAAAAGAAGATTGAGTTGACTTTAAAAACTCTGTATAACATTTTTTAACCTCACCGTAGTTGTGAATTCAGGGTTAAAATTTCAATTAATCAAAATACGAAATATCTCTTCCGTCAGCAGGTTGAAATTGTCTGTACTCTTTGTTAGGCTCAGGGTATTCGTCCCGAATCTGTTTCAACTACGCATGAAGGTATGACTTTTCTATTGCCTTTTCAGAAGGGCGTCCAAGAATTAATCCAGTAGACGAATTGTCTGTAAGCTACATAACGCATGTTCCTATTGTTCGCTACTCGTAACTGTTCCCTTTCAAAATTGGATTCAGCTCTCACCATCATAAGGTGCCTAGCAGTGTTCAATGTGTCCCTATTTAATACAACAGAATGAAGGGAAATGAGAATGTAATGCATGCAGTCAGCACTTCCCTTCACATCTCTTATCATAACACTTTCAGAACAGCAGAAACATTCATTATGAATCGCTGAAAAAAACATTCACCACAGTTGCATTAATCAGTACTATTTACACGGTCAGCATTCCCAGTATTTTCTTCATCTTACCTTATAATTACACTTTTTTCGGCTCGAATTGATATTGCCTGATTCCAGACATGACATGAGAAACTTTAAATCTATATTTATAAAAATGAATGTATGTGTGTGTGTGTCTGTCCTTTATGCATTACTACACCATTCATCCGATCGCCATGAAACTTTGGGAAGTTGTTGAGTGCATTCCCAGGAAGGTTTCTGGCATATTACATTTTTAATTTTTCCTTTCGTTCGTGAGTTATGAGTGAAAAACGGGCAAAAAACTTGTATTTTTTGCGTTTTCGAAGCATCAGTTTTCAGTAATACCATTCAATGTCAAATCAATTACAGTAGGCTTTGGCTATTTTTGTCATTCCTTGGACATAAAACTATCGCGATCGCTTGAATGTTGTAGCTCACGCTGATCGATTCATTTGTTTATAATGTCAAGGAACGCATACATATGAAATTTTCAACCTAATCCCGAAGAGGAATATTATTATTATTATTATTATAAGTGGGATAATCAATATAGGCTGAGGTCGCTTTTACCAGGCGACGCTATCTAATCGTGGTATGTAATTCACGTGTTTTAGGTGTTAATAAATATAATGATTTAACTATTAAGCTCTTAATTTTTAATTTTTGAAATAATTATCGCGGGCGATCGCTTGATTTTGTAAGTCCATCCTTGACGATTCATTTGTTTAGAATATCAAGGCACGCAGACGTATGAAATTTTCAACCTACACGGAAGAGGGATATTCAATATAGTCCTAAATATGGTCAAACATTGTTCGACTTGGACGAAACTCACTATGCAGGGGTTTTCTGGGCCAGGGAACTCTAATCTGAGGTCGCATTTATCAGGCGACACTATCTAATCGTGATTTAGGTGTTAATAAAAATAATGATTTAACTATTATGCTCTTAATTTTTAATTTTTGAAATAATTATCGCGTGCGAAGCCGCGGGCACACGCTAGTTTATAATAATTTTAACATACGAGATGACACCAGCCATAGGCGTAACCAGGCCGACCATATGTGGGGGTTATAACATCCGCGGGGTCTGGGGGGTATAGAATACCCTCCAGGGAGTGGGGGGTCCGGGGGTCCTCCCCCGGAAAATTTAAAAATTAAGATGCACAATAACGAGTTTTAAGCTTCCGGGGGTCCTCCCCGGAAAATTTTAAAAATTAAGACGCATAATAACTAGTTTTAAGCTTCCTACGCTTTATACTTGTATTAGGTAATTTATGGGCAGACTTTAAATATTATACAATTTTCCTTTTTTTAATCAATGGGGGGGGGTTCAAACCCCCAAACCCGCCCCCCTCGTTCCGCCTATGACACCAGCAATGAATTAGCAGACACAGACTGTTGTGTCGGCTACATATTATGGCATTCCAATGCTTCCTCACAGTGCAGTGGTGAGAGTGCTGTGACGTCATATCGCATTATTGCCGGAACTTCTCAACTTGGATTGCGGGCAAACGGTTAAACATAGAAAGATCTGGTTTTCGCTCAAACTAATCTCTAAATATCCTCTTTTTAAACCAGCTTTCACCTAAAAATGCATTTTTTAAGTTAACAGGGCCTTTAAGATATGGCATATCAGAAGGTATAGTAGCAGTGACAACAGAGGATTAGGAGGGCTTCTGCAACCATGTTAAAAATGTGAACAGGAATACAGGGATCTTGATGGGATTATATCAGATGTGATCAATACCATTATCATCAAGAATCCAAATGATGAAGATTCTTCCAGAGTTGAGACCAAAGAAGCTGAAGGAGACTTTCCCGATTTTGAACTTGCGCAACTTTTGTAAGGTACCAGTAATGGTTTATTTATAATGGTCTATTTCATGAATAGTCATGAAATCATAGAACATAAACTGTTTAATAAACTATCTCTATCTACTCAACATACTCCTATCATTGTATTTGGAAAAAATTACATAATTGGTTAGTTTGTAACCCTTTTTACACCTTGGATGAATATTTCAATTGTAATAGTGTAATTTAGTTTAAAATATGTGTTATCTGTAACTTAGAACTTAGTAATTTAGCTGTAGTTTTATATTAATTCTATTTTTAGATTTGTATTAGACTTTACAGGCCTATATCGCTCTTAACTTCATTTTCAAAAGTATTCGAAAAAGTTGTATACAACCGCATAGTTTACTATCTTAATTTGGATAATATTCTTACACCATCACAATTTGGTTTTAGAAGTGGCATGTCTACTGAAAATGCTACATTTAAACTCACCACAGAAATACTGGAAGCGCTAGATAAAAAGAAATATACGTTGGGAATTTTCTGTGACTTAGCTAAAGCAATCGACTGTATAAATCATGAACTATTAATTGAAAAATTGGAACAATATGGAATAGATAATTTAACACTGAATTGGTTCAAATCATACCTGTCTGATAGAACTCAAAATGTCGTAATAAATGGAAACAAATCTAATCTAGGAGTAGTTAGAAGTGGAGTACCACAGGGATCAATACTAGGACCTTTGCTATTTTTAATTTTCATCAATGACTTGCCACATAACTTAAGTGATGAAACAAAGGTATTGCTTTTCGCGGATGACACTAGTGTTTTTGTAACAGGAAAATCCCAGGAACAACTGGCAAGAGTAGCTACAAAGGCTTTTCAAGAATTAAATATATGGTTCCAAGCCAATAAAATGACGCTTAATATCGAAAAAACCCACTTTATTCAATTCAGAACAAAACAAAGATGTACCCAAAACCTTGTAATTAATTACCAAACACAAAGCATAGAAGAAATTAGTAATATCAAATTTTTAGGATTACAAATTGATCAACATCTCGACTGGAAGTCACATATTGAAATGATAATTCCAAAACTAAGTTCAGCATGCTTTACCTTAAGAGTCCTGAATCAGGTATTAAAACAGGATGCCTTACGCATGGTGTATTTTGCAAATTTCCACTCGATAATGAAGTATGGAATCATATTCTGGGGTAACTCGACCCATAGGGATAAAATATTTAAGCTACAAAAGCAAGCAATTAGAATAATGCGTGGAAAGAAAAGGAGAGAATCATGCAAACCGCTCTTTGAAAAATTAAAAGTCCTCACTCTCACAGGGAGATTCCAAACTAATAGCAGTGTTCATGAACATATTACTAGAAACAGGAATGATTTACGTAGACCGGTTAATGCATTAAAACTTTTTCAGAAAGGCGCTTATTACTCCGCAATACAGATATACAATAAGCTTCCAAACAACATTAAATTATTATGTATTCAAAGAAAAAGCAAATCCTTCAAAGGATCTCTCAAGAAATTTTTAATGACTCACACCTTCTACAATATGGATGAGTATTTCCAGTTTGAATAAGTTTATAGTGTAGTATATTATATATCATTATTTATTACTTGCTTGTATATTGTAATCTGACGTGTTCTATATCCTTGAGTCCCACTCAACACAGGATCTACAGAACGAGATAACTACATCTACACATCTACATCTTTGTCTATTGCTGTAATGGCCTAACGACAATTAAATTTATTATTATTATTGTTTATTTTGTTAGCCTACCTATTGTTATTTATTTACATTATGGGCTATATAGGCTATAATTATTTAATTTTTTTTGACCACATTGAAAGTGGGACGCATGTTTTTTTTAATGATTATTCTGTCACGTCCTTTATCCTTCTCTCAGGGGTATGGATCCATACGTTCCTGCTATGGTCTTACTCTCTGTCGGCAGACAGTATTAGGGTCTTCTTTAGCACTCTCCACCGGATGTTGCAGCTCAGGTTGCACAGATTGGCTGGTTATGATCGATTATCTAATTTCAATTGCGGCCTGCATTGCTGCCAATAGTTTTAGAAGAGGGAATCCGTAGCACTAAAATTTTGTACAGAAAGCCTAAATAATGCATAATTCTATCCACATAGTTAAGGGTTATTCCATGCCAGAACTCCCAGGGGAGTCCATCCCACCATCTCAGTTTTAGATGAGGTACATGGTTATTTTCATTATAATTTTAACATTGAAGTCTGCCCTTTTTTGGAGAATGACCCAAATAAATAAATAAATAAATGAACGCACATTCAACAGGTCATACCATTTCTTGGGAGGGGCCTATGGCATGTTCATTCCATGATAGCGTGCTTGAGCATGTGCACAGCCGTTGTAAATTCCTACTAGGCCTATTTACATTCTGTTGTAACGGTTTAATTAGTTAACTTAGAAATGTGACCAAATTAATTTTGTTTCAAAAACAGATCTGCTTCAGAAACGTGTTTTTAAATTTCTCTGCATGAAAGTAGCTACAAAAGGGTATGGTTTGAACCAAACTATTTCATTAAGAGCAAGAGTGTGCATACTAAGCAGCAAAAGTTACAATTCGTCCTCCAGCCAATGAGGAACTCCCTTGTCGCATGGCTTTATTTACAACTACAACTACAACAACTTTGAACTTAAAGTGAAATTAATTTAGTTTGGAATTTAAGGCCCTTCAAAATTTTCCTCTGTATGGTGGAATTTTTTTAATCCGCAACCAAACCTGAGTGACATATCTTGCTTTGACATAAGTTATATGGCTTATAGGGTTACTGTACCGGTAGTTGACCATGCACCTATAGTTGACCAAATCAGTATATAATAAGGCAGTGTTTTGTTGTGCTAAACCAAAGAGTATAAAATTATATGTCATTTGAAAGAGTAGGGATTGCCTCACCAAACACAATTATCAGGTACTGAATCTACTGAATGGTTGCCATTCTATAGCATTGTTTTCTGGTGGTGCAACGTGGCTTGCTTCAGATATTAATAAAGAAGGTAAGCTGTGCATTTTTCTATTATTCTTGTACAGCCATACTGATTAATGACATGTTCATTTCTTTTGTAATTCATATGATTAAAATGCACATTACTTAATGCTAGTGACCTATTGCTAACAACTAGTTTTTGATTGTTAGGGCAAGAAAAGGCTGGACAACTACTGGAAACACCAAAATGACAGGGTACCTAGTAGTTGACCACTAGCGGTCAACAAGTGGAATCCCTTACTCAGTAGTTGACCAGCACCTTACAAGTGATATTTATGGTCCAACATAAGAAAAACTGCAAGGAAATATGGCATACCACATTCTTCATTCCTAACTAAACTAAAATGTACTGTTCCATTAAAAATTTAGGAAAATTTACTTGTTTCTTGGGATATTTCCTTGTGCAAAAGAAGTGCCTGACAATAAAAAGGCACACAATGTTTGAAACTGTTAAATAAACTGTAAAACAAGATTTTAAAGATAAATGCAAATAGAAAAATTCCTTTTAAAGACAACAAAACAGGAAGACGTTGGTTCGAATCGTTCATGACGTGGCATCCAATAATGTCAGAAAGGTATTTAGAGGGTATTAATACAGCTCGAGCAGATGTGGAAGAAATAGAAACTGGTTCAATGAATGCTTATGTAAAAGAAGAGAATGTACTGGATATTTTGAAAGATCCTTCAAGAATGTTTAATGCGGACGAGTCAGGCTTTTAAACTTGCCCCAAAAGTGGAAAGGGGGGAGTGGAGTGTTTCCTACATAGGATGTGAAGCCCGTTAGGGTCCAGAAAGTTGAGACTCCCATTTTGTTTTTTTTTTTTTTACATTCAGCACATGAAGGTGGTAAGGTTTTTAGCCTTATGCACCAGCTGTCTTTACTCCCAGGGCCATAGTGCCACCAGGAGGATTAGGCAAATTGAAAAATTCCAACGTCCTCATCTGACCTTCCAGTTAGGAACCTGTATAAAATAATATCTGGTAATGAAAAATAGGCTAAAACAGTTTCGGTTAATTTTAGTGCCTGTGTTTCAGTAGCACCTCTAATGTTTGTGTTTCCTCTCCAAAAACTTTCGAAGGACATAAGTTAACTGATATCAGGAAATCTTAATGAAACTTGGGGAATTGGTAGATCAAGAAATGGATAGATAACAGGTGCTACTTATTAGAATAGCCAATATTGCAAATGTGTTGATTTCATGGGTGTAGAGGTAGCAAATTATGTTTCCGATCCTTCTATTAGTGAAGTTACGTAGGCCTATACAATGTCTCTAAACTTTGTTCTGATAATGAAATTATGCAGTTTGCTTTATTGCCAAATGCAATGCATATTCTGCAACCTGAAAACATATCACTTTCATATATTTTCTAACAAAATTCATTAAAATGAATTGTGGTCAACTACTGGTGCAAGCAGTGGTCAAGAACTGGGTAGTAGTGGTCAACTACAGGTACATTACAACAAATTATTTTTGAACTGAGATAAGTTGTACACCAATTGTTTAACATTGAAAACTTTTATATGCAGTTTGTAAAGCAGGTTTCAAACTTTCTTTTACATAAATTAAATATTCAATTCTTGTAGTATTGTGCATTATATTCTTTATCAAAGAAATATAACACCTTAAATGGTCAACTACTGGTACAGTAATCCTATGTGGTGGCTAAGATCTCACAATTTTCTTACTTATTCACAGCCAGTTTTCCATTTTCCCTTCAAAATCCCATGTTGGATGGTTGATACCCATTTAAATGATCTAAAAGGTTCTAGTGTCATACTTCATAAATTCCGTGTCAATGCTTTGGATTTCTTCAGATTCTTGGTTCCTTTCTGCTTGCCAGAGGGTCTTTGCAGTCTGTTTGTAATAAATCTCAAATTTACCTTCCTTGTTTCATCTGCTTACCATGCTTTATACACTTCCGCTCTGTTATCGACTGCTACATCACAGTCTGTAGTGCCTGCGGGTTTGTCGCAATGGCGCAACATCCTTACGCATATTATAAACCAACTGAGATTATACATAAGATTTGAGGCTTTCTCAGCGTTGATTACTAATGATAGTTTCACGGGCTATAAGCCATTAATAGGATATTAGAGTGAAAATGAAATTTTGTGATTGGAGGAATTGGGTTGCCGTGTATTGGCCAATCAGAATGGAGGAATTATATTTATTGTAAAATCGTGGAAATTGCAATCAGTCCATATCAGGACCATTGGGAGAAAAATAAAGGTTAATTTTATTGGGTCAAAGCAGAGTGGTTTGGGGGGATAACCGATGTAAAAATGTAAATAAAAATAATCAGTCCAAGTCAGGCCCAATGCTTAAAAAGATGGTTTGAAGTGTTGCTACTGTTGGAGGTGTCATGTGTTGATTCTTGATAAAACTTCAGGGATTGCTGAGGAAGAGTCCCCCTTTCTCTGTTGAAGTATTTACATTTTTACATGCTCTATGTAATGCTAGTAATATGCCAACGATAAAATTAATGAAGTCAAGAATTAGAGCAATGCATTGTTATGGAGATTATAGTTACCAGTATTGCCAACGTACGAAATGGATTTGTACTCAAATTTAATGTGCACCTCAGTTTTGAAAGCTAAAAATGGACAACAAAGGTGCACATTATATTGGAGTAAATACAGTATTATTTATTTGTTGAAATGTGCCCCACAGTAGGGTACAATTCAACAAAGGTATGCTTTAGCCTACATAAAAATATATAATTTTTCCTTAAGGCTGTGATCAGAGACAGCAATAAAAATTTACAAGCTGCCCAAACGTACTTTTAAAACTAACAATGCTACAGTATTTTTCAAATGGGAAGCGTTTTGTTCTTCTCCTTGCTTAGATACGCGGTCCAATCAGAGACGGCGAGACGTAAGGAAGACCCTTCCTGGTAGCGGTGCTTCATCAGCTCGTACACGTGATTGGCAGTGAAGGAAAACGCTTCCCATTTGAAAAATACTGTAATTGCTGAAATAAAGATTAACATATTTAATTTTTTAAAAATTACACATTAAAATCTGTTGAAATGTGCCCCCCTCTCCCCTGTACCTTGATGGCGGATTGGTTAACCATTTGATTGCTACTGACGTATAAATTCATTGCCTCAAAAATTGTATGAACGCAGAGCTTTAAAATTAGTAGAATAATGCTTTGTGTAAATTATGAGGATTTTTATCCACATGTTATGTATGTCTTTTGTGAGATTTTACTGAGATTTTTTCATTGATTTCAATCTTGATGCCCCCTTATGATTTCAGTTGATGACTGCCTTATTATCCATGTATAAAATCAGCTATGAAAGGCTTAATATTATATATGTTACCGGCAATGTGTGAAATCCGGCATTCTATAGAATGCCTAAAATCGAACGTCAAAGTATGAAATGATTGATATTTTATACATTGCCTAGGCATTGTATAGTTGGTCAGATTGTCTGCCGGCAAAGTATATAATACGGCTAGTCCCGCCACCACTGTTTAATAATAAAGACAATGATAATTGATAATTGATTGATAATTAATTAAACTCAGATCGAAAGAACAAAATATATTAAAAGCATAAAGAGGAACTAATATGTCGATAGAGCAGAATTGAGGGTAAATTTGTATAACAGTTTAAAAAATGCAAACAACTGAATTTGAACTGAATTTATTAACAAAATCACTTTGTACGAAATAATTTCTACTTTATGTCACAAATATTTAGTGTAGAATAACTCATATCTTTAAAATTTTCTGAAATGAACATTCTATATTGAAATATGGTGTAATCAAAAATGACAACTGTGATTAAGTAGTAAGACTTCTTTGTATGAATAAGACAGGCTGCTGAGAAAATTAGGTTGCTATTTCATTGGTAAGTGAGTACTTACTGTAACAAGTACTTCAATCTTAGTTCTGCTTTCATTTTTTTCCGGTAAGAATATTCTGTGTTTTATTTTAGTTTTGTTCTTTCAGTTTCAAATGCGTATTAATTAATAAAGGCTTTTCATCGTGTTCCCTTTTAACACTTTGCCTAAACGGTACTGGTCATTCTGTATAATGCCTAGGAATTGTGTAGAATGCCTAGGAAAAGTATGTAACATTGTTACAAAAAACTTATTATTTCATAGTTTGCCTAAGACCATCAGGCATTCTATACATTACCTAGGCATTCTATAGAATGCCGGGATTTCACACATTGGCGGTAACATATACAACAGGTTAGATGTTACCAATTTTAAGTATTAATAAATAATTGTGCCCTAGAGTTTAAAACTTACTAGAAGAATTAGTAGTTACCAGAGTTTGTTTTCTTTGTGCCTAACTTATGCATATGTCATATAAATCCTTATTTCAGGAATATTTACCCAGAACAGCTCGACAACTCTACAGCCAGTAGACAGTGATATATGCTCTGTGAAAGCATCCATGCCGCTACAAGCCAAGGAAAACAAGAGAGGAACATTTGTCGCAATAATGAAATTTCCTCGCATAGGAAGAGATTCGTGGTTTAGTTTTCTTTATTATGGACTTCATACACATTCGCCACACACTACATAACAACTTCTGATTCTAGGTAAGTGGCAGTTAGGTTAGGATTACAGTAGAGTCCCACAAACTCGGCCTAATGTAGACCGAAAGGACGGAGAGTTTCCGAAATTCCGAGTTATCGAGAATAAGGGCTTAAAAATAAATCTGTTACTCCAAAAAAAGAAAAAAATGTGTTAATTATCCTGAAATGTAATAAACACCGTTAAAATTCTTTATAAAACATGTAAATTTGAATTTAGTTTCTCTTCTATGAAACAAAAAGTATATGTGTCAATATATTACAACAAAATAGTTTACCTATTTATTGCCAAAGAATATTGCTTGATACTCGTGTAATGGTTGCCAATTAATCCTAACTGCCGGATTATCGAGTGCCGAGTTTGCGAGATTCTACTGTATTGACATTAGTGGTAGGTGTTACATCTGTCTGCTATGCATATTACGTCTGCTCGCTCTGACAGCATATGGTGTCTGTATGGTTGTTTGATATATCTGAATTCTATATAAATTAATTACAACTTGCTGCCATGATATATCTTGTAATTTTACCTTCAAATTTTAGTATCATTTCAAGCTAATACAGACACAACTAATTAGCCGATACTTAAATTACCATATTTTTCAGACTATAAGACACAGTTTTTACTTGAAAATTGAAAGTCTAGTGTGTCTAATGGTCTGAAGTGAGCTAAAAAATAAATAAAATAAAATTATGGGAAATAGACCTGTTGGTGGTAATTTAATCATAAACAAGGTGTTGTAAAACAGTGTTAGTTCCAAATTGTGGTACAGACTGTACATCGGTGTACTTGTGACAGTAATAAAATGAGAGTACATAAAGGTTGGGCTGTGTCGTGTTTTTAGTATCTTCTGACGTTTCGGACTTCAAATCGTGTCCTTTTTCTGAGAAAGATTCGCAATGAAAATAAGTGCCTGTGGAGAGTAAACAGTCGCAGTTGTCATGACGTCAGTTTCAAAGTTTAATTGTTTCACGCCAGATGTCACTGATCTTATACCCATCTTCCCTGTTTATGTTATGGGGATGTTTAATCCCCTTCCCTGTTTAATCCCCATAACATAAACAGGGAAGATGGGTATAAGATCAGTGACATCTGGCATGAAACAATTAAACTTTGAAACTGACGTCATGACAACTGCGACTGTTTACTCTCCACAGGCACTTATTTTTATTGCAAATCGTTCTCAGAAAAAGGACACGGTATGATGTCCGAAATGTCAGAAGATACTAAAAACACGATGCAGCCCAACCCAGATAGTATCAGTTTATGTACAACACCGGCCGTGGAAGCCTGCGAACTAATAAAATGAGAGTAGTTGAAAGCCAGATATACAATGTGAAAAGAAAGAAATGTTGGGTTCTTTCATACAGAAGGACGTCTCCTTTGGTGTGATCTAAATGAAGGAATGACCTCTAAACAGCCTTCTTCCGTTACATTTACCATATGCTATATAGATTTAAAAGGTGTAAATAAATTCTCAGTCTCAACGAATTTTCGTTTAGAATCACATTAAACTTCATCCACTTAAATTTCCATGCTAAAATCAAGGTGCGTCTTATGGTCCAAAGCATCTTATAGTCTGAAAATTATGGTAGGCCTATTGCCATCGCCAGGAAATGTACTGATTAGCATAGTGCCCGAGGTCCATTTAAGAAATAATAAAGCAATCAATTCTACCTTTATGGTAATTGTATTTACAAATTAAAAATATATAGAAAAATCTCAGGATATTACATTATATTAGAATATACAGTCGAATTTCGTTAATTCGACGTTGGATAATTCGAAATACTGTATAATTCGAATAAATAGTCATTCCCCTTGAAATTCCTATATAAATATATAACTTATTAAAAAATTGCAATTCATTCAAATTTTTGAAGCTTAATTTGGATAAATCGAAGCCAAAATTTGTCTCAAGTTAATGTTGTAAGGATTCCAAGAGTTCATTGCTTCCAGAAATTCCACAATAATTGTCTATTTTGCTGAAGAACCCTAGTCGGTAGCAGCCAGCAGGTACTGTACTAAAGTGTATTTTTAACCACCGTTATCTTCCTCCTGCTGAATAGATGTTCAATGGAATGTGAAGTTCACCCCGTCCGCTACAGTCTTGGAGGGATTCAACACTTCTGTGAAAATTTTAGTGTTCACTCTATCCTCCAAGTGTGACTGGGTTTGAAAATATCAAAGCGTAGAGCATACACCATTCCTTTATTAAATTTGGGTTACGGTTTTAGTGTGGAAAAAATGGTTTCATTTAACATCCTAACAACAGGATGGCAGTCATAGGTGAGATTCACTATACAATAGTTATTATTTATTACGATCAGTTTAAATTTTTGACATTTTTACGGCATTTTTGTTTAAAAAGTCACAGTTTGGTTAATTCGAAATTTGGATAATTCGATTTTTTCCTGATTCCCCTTGGGGTTCGAATTACTAAGAGTCCACTGTATGATAATCTTCAATGGTTTGGTTACATATTACGTTAAATAAATTGAAATATTTATAAATGGAGCTGTCAAGGTTTCACACCTTATTCTGATTTACTGGTACTATAACTTTTGAATTAATTCAATTTTCTATATTGTTTTAATAACTTGGCTCACAAACTACAAAAGGTATTATTTAATTTTCTTTTATTGAACTTAACCTTCATTTAAATCAAAATACAGTGAACACTACTTAATGTAATCACGGATAATGTTATCAGTCTGGTAATGTGATCATTTTTATGTAGTCCCATATGGATTAATATTGATACATTGAAAAAATTCTGTTTATTGTGATCAAAGACTCAATTTATGTTAATACATTTTCCTTTTTGCGGCTTTATTTCCAAGTACTGTACATCATTCAAAATTTCATTTTTTAGGCTTTCGGTTCTAACTGAACTGTATTGTGTTGTATTGGTAGTGTTCCCTGTTCACACGATGACCAGTTTGAGGGGTGGCATTCTCTAACGTTCTCTTTTAAGCAATAAAACATGTTTCACTGCACAGTTAAGCTGCAGCTTCTGATTTATGAAATAACAGTGTTGACACGCAGCGATGCTAACTGTAAAATGAAAAGACTTGAACAGACTGGCGTTAGATGTTTTGCTACACGGCGTTCACCACAGATCAGTATAGATTCCTAAAAATACTCGTATTTCGTAACTAAGTGTGTGAGTGGTCTGCTCTCATTAATGATATGCAAATACAGTGGAACCTCGTTAGCACGTTCCTCATTACTACGTTTTCCCGCATAGTAAGTCGTTTTTTGGAAGTCCCGGCCCCAATCTTAATAATTACATGTTTAAATGTTTCTTTAACACGTTTTGGTTTCACGCTTAGTACGTTCGTATTTGGCTCGCCAACCACACTTTGCCAAACACAAGCTTTGTTTGTGTCCGATCGTGTAATCTCTATGTCAGAATTCTTGTACTCTTTGCTCTATGGGACCAATCGTCAGTCATTATAGTTGCTTCTCATTGGTCATTTGGACACCAATCGGCAGCCATTGTGTTTGCTTCTCATTGGTCATATTGACGTCATGCAGATTTTTCAGCGTCAGCTGTGTAGTCGCCATTTTTTTTCGTGATATTTTTATTGTGTTCTCTAGGTAGTGAAATATGTTTCAAATTTCTTACGGTTCGTGTGGTGTCGAGAAGAAAATATTAGAATGTTTGATGAAATGTAGGCTAAAAAAGCAGATCATGCTTCTCACATGGGTATAGGATCACATTTCATTAGCAATTTGACTTTGTTCGCTAACATTCAGGCACGTCTGAAATTTTGAACAATTACACTTCCAGTTATTTTATGTTTGTTAATAGATTGTGGAGTGCAACTTGTTTCATGTGTGATGTTTTAGAATAAAGTGGATGCTTTTTTGTGTGAATTTCGTATGGTTTTTCATTAAATATGGCTCCCATACATTCCTTCAATTTTTGCAACTTTTGTTTAATTTTTTCAAATAAAATCGTTAGGCCTATGTATTTGTTTACACAATTTGAATCTCGCATAACTAATGGCTTGGCATAGAAGCTCCTGTGTGTCAATATGGGTATTTCTGAGTCATTAGGATGCACTTTTGAGTGGTTCTGAGCAACTTAGAAAACATAGGCCTATCTACATACTCCCTACGATTTTTTTTTTAATTTTCAGTAGTACGTTTTCCTGCTTAAGACGTATATTTTTCTCAGTCCCTAGAAAAACGTCTTAACGAGGTTCCACTGTATTGCAATGTTGGAGAACAGCTTCCCATGAGGCACAGATTGAATCAAGCCCTCTATATTTTTTACTGGTGTACGTCATGCTGTTTGGTATGTCTGCAGGCAAAAAAGAGAATCTCTTTAACAGAACTTCTAATTGCTAGAATATTGCATTAATACCGAATTCTTATATTTTGAATTTATTCCTCTAAAAGTCTGAAATTCATTATTGAGTGGAATGAGAATTGATGACTCCTAAATATGAAACTTAACATGCATTCACATATACATCCCGGGATACCCACTGGCCTGCACATCCGTAAAGAACAAACCCTCTTTCTTGTCTTGCATGGTGATGGTAGTGTGAGTGTAAAGTGTCATTTATATGACCATGACCTCCTGTATGTTACCATACCTTTATCATCACTTTTACCTATAACACATCTGTTTATTACCATCTCTAGCACTCTTAAGCTATGGTTTGTCTACGGTATTCATCGCCAGCGATCACCGCCAGCGGTCATCGCTGCCTGTTGCTCTCCATGTAAATCAATGCACCTGGTTTGTCTACGACGATGAACGCTGGCGATGACCGCCGGTGTCGATGGTGATCGCCGGCAGTTGCTTCTGAGGCAAATTCAGGGTGATGAACGCCGCAGATTATCATGTATATAGTAGGTCAAGAAAAGCAGAAGACAGCCATTTTGCACAAAGTACTGTCATTTTTCCCAAGTTGCAGATGAAATGTTATAGATTTCATGTATAAACACATTGTCCTGTATGACATGAGCTTAAAGGACCATAAAGATAGCTACACAAATGAAAATGTGTTGTAAATGGTAGATAAATTGTTAGAAAACACTGTTATCTGTAATTACAATTTATGTAATATACAGTAAAAATTACCAGTTCATTTATTAGTAAAAATATTTTCGATATATTATTACCGGTTTTATTATTTTATTATTCATTGAACTATATAACATTTAGTTTACCAAAAGTGACTTTCTTTTGTTCCTGTCAGCGTTTTATCTTGAGTGAGTATTATATTATAGGCTATGTTGAGGTTATGAAAGCTAACAAATTTCCAAATTCCATGTCCCCCCACCACACCGAGCAGTTTGACATGGCCAACTATAACTGTGGATAGCAACAGTATCATGGACGATGATGGCCCGTAAAAGAAACCACCCCTACGACGATGTTCTTTGACCTTGGCGGTGATCGCCGGCGATGAACGCTGTAGACAAACCATAGCTTTAGACTTGTTTTCTGTCTTCCTTTCTCTTTGAGAGCAAATCTAGTCTTTTTTCCAATGTGTTGTATGAGTCGTTTGCATGTTCTCTAAAACTCTCTCTCTATTGATAGTTTTTAGAGCTAATTACCTATATTAACTTTATAAATTGGCGTTTTTTTTTATCCTGAACGTCCCAGTTTAGAATGAATAATACTTATAAAAAATCTGATGGAAAATAGAGCTTGACTGTTGTGAATGCCAACAAGTTAACAATTTACAGGCCTAATTCTTCCTGACTGAAATGGGGCAAGATATCAAATATATTCAAAGCCAGTGTAGCACTCATCCATAATACATACAATAAAATACACCAGGGCCAGAAAATATTTAAATCTTACCTGCTATTACAGCAAAGAAGAATTGACACAATATCAGAACTACTTACTCGAAGAAGAAGAAGAAGAGTACTTATGTTATTGTACAGTGTGTCCCACGCAAGAGTTGGCCAATGACGCGGGTTCCTGCGGCGCAGCGGGCACAGCTCCAACTCCCGAGCGATCGGGTGAAATATCTACGCTAATGAAGCCGCGATCGCTGTTACGATTCAGGTTCTCACATTTACAGTTAAAATTACAATGCAAATAAACACGTACTTCATCACAAGAGATGTTGGAAATGTTCTCCTCTTGCATCCACACAACACTGACACCATTTTAGGAAATTTTCTTTCACGCGCATAAGTTCAGCTTCCGAGACAGAGTTCATTTCTCTTGTGATAGGCCTATGTGATATTGTCTTTAACTTCTTTTAACAGTATGTGAATATTATTTATGGAGAAACTTGAAAAATAAAGTGTATAGGTCAACTTCCCGTACATTACAAAGGAAACGGGTGAAATATCTACGCTAATAAAGCCCGCTGTTGGTGTAATGGTTCAGGTTCTCACAAAGAAAAACATATGTGATTTATTACATCATCTTGCAAGGACGCAAGACGTCGGTTTTTAGCAAAATTCCCAGGTGTACGTCCTCCAAGCAGAGAAGCCGTGCGAAAACTTGTAAGCAAACTTCGGGAAACGGGTTCGATTCTCGATAGTAAACTAGGGACCAAGCGGCGCGTACTTACTGAACAGAAATTAGATCAAACCCACACACATTAGAAGAACTTAAAGACAATATCAGAAGAGAAATTAATTCTATCTCGGAAGCTGAACTTATGCGCGTGAAAGAAAATTTCTTAAAAAGGTTCCAATGTTGTGTGGATGCAAGAGGAGAACATTTCCAACAACTCTTGTGATGAGGTACGTGTTTATTTTTATTGTAATTCCAACTGTAAATGTGAGAACCTGAATCGTAACAGCGATCGCGGCTTTATTAGCGTAGATATTTCACCCGATCGCTCGGGAGTTGGAGCTGTGCCCGCCGCGCCGCAGGAACCCGCGTCATTGGCCAACTCTTGCGTGGGACACACTGTATAATGTGTACAATAAATTATAAATGTAGAAAATATACTTATAAAAATAAAAAGTAAAGAATTAAAACTGTGGGAGGAACGGATGAGGGGTGAAGAGGAGGACATTTTGAAAAAAGAATATACTATTTCCTTTATTTAATAGATAATACGTTAAAAAACTTCAATTTAAGCTGAACTTTTCCTCCAAAGAACTCTGCAGGTTTTCAGATTGTTCAGACTCTTATTCAAGGTCTGTTTTCAGTTGCTACAGATGAAAGCAGTGATCAAAACAAACTACAAACTGTACCATAGAAACTGATATTGGGAAGATCATAGTGAAGTCATAATATTATATTATGGTTTAAAAAACACACTTAAACTTCACTAATCTCATACCTTGGTAGGACTACGTAGTTTCAATCACCATTGTGATTATCCTCGGCTACTTCTGAAGTTTGTTTGGCGGGCGGCACTGCCGGCAAACAAACTTCAGAAGTAGCCGAGGATAATCACAATGGTGATTGAAACTACGTAGTCCTACCAAGGTATGAGATTAGTGAAGTTTAAGTGTGTTTTTTAAACCATAATATAATTACAAACTGTACCATATTGTTATTAACGGTATATTAGTTTAATGTGTTGTATTTAGCTTCTCCCACACCCTTTTCACTTGGTGTGTCTGTCCTTTATTTGAAAATGTTTCAGTTGGACACACTGTATATATGAGTGCAAGGATTATTCTATATTAGACCTACAATAGTAAGCACTACTATGAAGACAAATCAGATTACTGATATTATCATGTTAAACACCACAATGGTACTTTCTAAGATAACATGGTGGACGGGAAAAATGTTTGGCCATCTGTCTGAACATGCGATAGCTCGAATATGCTTTATTAGTTTTTCATGAAATTTAGTATAGGCACTTATAACTAGAGCCCGGATTTAGTTTCTTGCCAGCTAAGGGCCTTTTCACACTGGGTCACTTGTGATGGTCACAGCTAGTATTGCCAATAGTAGCTACATGATAAAACAATTTGTAATCACTTTTGACATCCCAAATGACAGGTTGACATTCCACTTCACTTATCAAATCTTTAATATTAATCAAATCTAAACTCATGGCTGGATAACTAGTTTTGCAGAGTTCGATTATACAAGTGAATTATGTATATACAGCTTGCATTGTTGGCAATCATAAAATGCGGAGACCGTCACTTGTGGTCCCAGTGTGAATGCTCCCATTTAAACCAATGCTTCTTTGCCGTGACCGTCACAAGTGACCAAGTGTGAAAAGGCTCTAATTGTCATATTTTAGCATAAATTAGCCTCAGAAGGCCGTCCTTTTTTCTACCTGCGCCAGTTCAAGCTGCCATCCTGATATTCTTTTGTCTCTGTTGCCATCCCCAGTATTTCTATAGGGTAGATTATGTACTTCACTTAAAAGGATGTCATGCCTTGGTTATGATAGAAGATATTAAAAATCCAACTTTCCACTAACTATACCAGTTTATTTTACATATTTCATATATACACAATCACTTTCATTTAGCACACCAACATAGTTACTTAATATAAAACAAGATGTGTTGCAAAAAATAGTAAAATACCATACATGAAAAAAGACTGTAACACAACCTGCTTATCACCTGTCTATTTACAGCTTTTCTGGTCATTCTGCTTCTGCTGATAATTCTCATCTTTGTTACAATTCTTATGGAAACATAAGTAAGACCTTAAAAAAGAAAACAAAATTAAAACGAATTAAAAAATGTAATTCAGTCACCGACTAACCATTTGGGGCCGTAACCCATACCTGGGTGTTAACCGAACTCACACACTCCTATATTGTGTAGTGGGCAATTGGGCATTTCATCAAAATGCACTTTAGTGCCGAGTGATCAGTAATTAGGGTGCATTTCGGCCTTCCAATTTGGTAGCGGCAGAAATGTTTCACCGCCCATACAGCTGCCAGGAGCTCATGTTGCAAGACCCCATAGCGCCCCCTCAGCTGGTGTTAGTTTCCTACTGGCATAGGCTATTGGGTGCTCACGACCCCCTCTAACTTCAGATAACACCGCCCCCAGAACCTTATTGCTTGCATCCACGGTGTAACCCCCTCCCAACCCTTACGGTCACCAAGACAACCACATTCTTCTTTACTCTGCTGGGCACCATCTTCTTCCTTCCAGAGGCTCTGAAAATATGACCGAGGGAAGGGGAAACAAAGAAAATACGAAGAGCTTGGAAGTGCCTTCCAGCCTCTTCGCCTAAAAGAAGAAAATTATTATTTAAAAGGGGAAGCTAATTAAAATATATTCAAATCTTTTCCTACTACAATATAAAAACTTGCTATTTCATAATCGTTCATAAATTTAAATATGTCTGACAGTGGAATATATATATAAGTGTGTACACAAAATCTGAAAAGAGACATAAGATATATTACAATCAAACAAATGGACTGAAGGTCCCAAAACATATACGGGTTAAGCCCTCTTTCATTTTACAAATATTTAAATCCTGGAAAGAAATCAATTAGGATACAAGCAAAGTATTTCCCTTTTAAAAATATATAACATGGTTCGGTGTGAAGCACCTCTAGAAATATTTCATTAAATTTTAAATACAGATTAAAATTTCAAATCATGAAGCTAAAACTAAATACACAATCATTCAGTGATCCAAAATTAAAATCTATGATACAACAATTTACACATGGGATCATTGCAATATATAATTTCATATTATTCATGACCGACCTTTAAAATACAATAATTTTAAAGTTATAAACAATTTTACTTAATATAAAAGCACTTAAATTTCATAATAACATACCTCTTAATTCATGCATCCAATACTCTGGCCAGAAACATCACACATGCCCATCTTTACATCATGCACCAACAAACCTGGCCTAAAGAAAAACTGCTTTCACCTAGGCTAATGGTGAAAGTAGGCTCAGATGCCAGGAAGAAATCAAACAGGGAACACAAATACAAGAGAAAACAATTTAGAAAAGACCCATGCTTCAGGTATGAGGAAGAAAAGTAGGAACTGCAAGTACAAATTAAAGAAAAGACCCCATCAAGAAATATCCCAGCATGCCCCAAATAAACAAACTAATTATTTTTACATTTAACCAAATGGTGGCCAAACAATTATCTATTTAAATCACAAGCATCTTCCATGCTAATTCCTTTTACAAGACTATAATTAAAATGCAGAACGCCACCATTCCCAAATCAAATACACATTCACAACGCATGCTTGGGAAGAGAAGAATATACAAAATAATTACGTTACACAAACATGCAGTTCCCACATCATAATAATTATTTAAATGAATCTATAAAACATCTTCCACATACCTTAGACATGAAGAACAGAGAAAAGCCAAAATGCAGCTCACATTGTTGCCGCCAAAATACATTACACTACGACACCATGATGTTCCCCGGATTCTTCATAGACAAATGAGAAAGAGGGAAATGTGCTATTCCCTTTTATAGCAAAAATCCTCTGACGTCATGTCAGCGCAATCGCAGTGACAACAATTTCCAAAACACCTATTATACATTAAAACCACACCATCTCAAATGCAATACATGGCCGACTGAAACAGCTCACAGCCACACTGATACAATTACGGTGTTGCAATTCGGTGCAGGCTATGATATCTTAGCGGAGAAGCGGAGAAGGGGGAAGGAGTAACAGTTGAATAACCTGCCTGCGCTCAGCTGATGACCTAGCGAGACATTAATTCTTCCATCTGCCTAGCTTACGTCATCCATTATTGCGACACAATTCTCAGCTTAACAAATATTCCATTATTGCGTAGAATAACTATTAACCATGTAGCAATATTGCTACAACGGCTACCAGAAATGGTTGAGAAAAGACTGGATATGTTAACACTGGAACCAATACAAGTGTTTCCATCAGCCGGTCCATGGCTTCTTGTTTCTTTGAACCTTATTTAAATGTCACATTTTACTTTAACAGCTCAGTTAACAAATGAGTAACAGTAGCAAAATCCTTTTTATACCGCCGATAGAAGTTTGCCAGCCCTAGAAAACTTTGTACCCCTTTGATAGGGGATCAGGGATCTTGTTGGCATACTGTTAATACCTTGGCAACCCTAGGTTTTTGTGCAAGGCACTTACACATCTTCTTAGTCATCTACCATTAGCCTAATTGTTACACGTTTCTATTGTATTTGGAGCTGTCCTGTTCCTGCAGGTGTGCTTTTGTACTCCCAGAGAACCTGCAAGTAAATATCTATCCTTCTGGAAAATGAAAGTTTACAACATCCAGTCTTAAGAAATAGTTGCTTTTGTGGAGTCTGTTGGGAATGAGGATCCATAACTACACGACTGAGCAGTTTAATGCTTATATTGAGGTTTTCTGACATAAAACCGAACCATTTATTCAACAGGATACATCAGGGCAAGTTGACTCACTGAGCCAACTAGCCTTGCCGTTAATATTTCTAACATTTTCCCAAAGAAGTATTACTTAATTTTGTCTGTCCGTACTTGAGGAACCATAAATATGCTAAGAACATAGCACAGAAAAACGGAAAGAGCAAAAATTGTCCCCAGTGATATAATTCTTCAAGCTGTGAGACCTGTAAAAGTGGAGAACAAGTCAATAAAGAGTGCAGCAAAAATGTTTAATATTCCGTTTCGATCCCTGACAAGATATTGTACGAAGGCTTCTGAGGAAGATATAATAGGGGTAAAAAGTAATCCATCATTCCTCATAGGATATACAAAGCCTCGTCAGGTATGTATCAGTAATGTATTTATTTATTATACTTTGATTGTAGTTCTACATTTCTAAAATAACAGCATATATGAATAGGCCATTTTACATGCTTCATTTAGTGCTCTAAAACAAAATGAAATTTACTTACATGTTAGCATATGTAGATGGACTGAACGGTGGGCGAATGCACCTCGAAGCCGGATTTTTTATTTTCGCTTTCGTTTGCAAGTTATGAGTGAAAAACTGGCAGAAAACGTGATTTTTTTCGCTATCCAAGCATCAGTTTTCAGTAATACATTTCATTTGTCAAATCAGTTGCAGGTGGCTTTGACTTTTTGTCATAATTTGGAAATAAAAAATCACTTAATTTTGTAAGCCCACCCGGTTCAATTCATTTGTTTTTAATGTCAAGGCCTGCAGAGATCTGAAATTTTCAACGCAGTCGGAAGAGGGATAATGAATATAGGCCTAAATGGACAAACATTGGTCGATTTGGACGGAATTCACTGTACAAGGGTTTTCTGGGCCAGAGAACTCGAATCTGAGGTCTTTTTCTCATGCGGCGCTTCCTAATCGTGGAATTCACATTAAGACCAGATTTTTAGCTGTTTCATCAATTATTAATCGTTTAGTTTAGGCCTATGAATGTTTCGTGTGTAAGTGTTAATAACTTTTAATCTGCCAATTAATTATTGCGGGCAAAGCTGCAGGCACCTGCTAGTTCATAACAAATTTAAAATAATGGTTAAAGTGTAGCTTCATAAGCACCTTCTTGTCTTGTCACATTTAAATATACATGTAAATTAAAACATCTAAAGAAAAAGTATGTGTAAATTATTCATTGATAGAGGTAGTAGAGTAGTGTAATTTACATTAAGGTATGCTTTAATATAGTTATTTCAAACATTTCAGGTGTTCAGTGAGACTGAAGAACAAAACTTGGAATCATATCTTAAAAGAGCCTCAGATATTTCTGCTTGAGAGGTGAGAAAGCATGCATATGAATATGTACTTGCTCTTAATAAGAGAGCACCTGAAGGGTGGGCTGATATGAAAATGCCTGGGGTGGAATGGTTCACAAAGTTCCTGAAACGACACAAAAGTCTCTCTCTCTGAAAACCTGAAGCTATAAGTCTAGTTCGAGCTTCAAGTTATGTATTTTTACAACTGGAAGGAAGTGCTTCAACAACCTGAAAATTGGCCCAGGGGACATCTGGAACATTGACGAAACTGGAATCATTAATGTGCAGAAACCTGACATAGTTAAAGTAAGACGTGGCTTTAAACAATTAGGTAGGATAGTGTGTGCAGAACATGGCAACTTAGTAATTTTGGCAATGCTGTATTTGTGACAGGAAGTACTGTTCCTTCATTTTTGTTTTTCTGAGGGTACATTTCAAGAATCATCTCTAAACAATCCTGGAAGTGCTAATTCTTCAGAACATTTCTTACAATTTATGAAGCATTTTCAAAGGAACGGCCAGGGCCGCATTTGTTGGACAATCAGGGTTCACACCTGTCTATTTCGGTGTTGGATTATTGCAAGGAAAATGGCATGAAAGTAATTTATTTTCCTCCTTATTGCATTCACAAGCTACAACCACTTGACAGAAGTGTTTATGGGCCACTAAAGACCTACATCAATCGGGCATGTGATACATGGATAACAAATCATCCATGACGATATATGACATTTCAGGGATTGTAAATGTTTCACTCCACCTAGCAAAGTCTGGATTTCAGGCCACGGGAATATTTCCTTATAACAGAGACATTTTCAGGGATAAAGATTTTCTACATTCTTATGTCACTGACAGACCTCACCCATCAGTTGTCGTTGATAAGCCTGACTCCTCCAGGGCAGAAGAGCCATGTCCAAATACATCTCTCGTAGCCAAAGATATATCAGCTGCACCCACAGTTTCTGGTCCTTCCAATTCACTTCCCACATCTGCTCAAGGTATCCACAATTCTCCACCTATTGTTACCGTAAATCCTCGTCCTTCTTGTTCACAATAGCAGCAACATTCCTCAAATGAACCTCCCACACCTGAAGATATTCGACCATTGCCTAAAGCTTCAGCAAGGAAGAACACAAGAAACAATTCAAGAAAGAGAATGACAGTGATCCTGGCAGTCACCCCAGTGAAAGAAGCTTTACGCCAAAGCTAAAAGTCAAGAAAATTGTGAAGGAAATTGCCATCGAAACACACAGATAATGATGACAAAAGTGATTAAGAAAAGTTTTGCTTGATTTGCATGGATAAATTCTCGAGAAGCATGGGTGGAGAAGAGTGGATTCAGTGCATTCGATGTAGGATGTGGGCCCAATTGAAATGCACATGCAGTGTGAAATGGGACTTTTTGTCTGAACTGCAATTCTGACATACCAGGTGAAGATTTTTAAGCGAAGTTTGTGATACCCTCCTTACATGTTTAAATTATTGATTCATTGATTTAGATTGTATGGTATTTTTCTTACAACAATTTGTCATTCAACTCGTGCCAACATACCCTGATAATGAGGTAAGTTGGCAAACATGTCAAGGTTCAAATAAATTAGAATTCTTGGTTACCTTTATGAAGTATTATTTTATTTTATAAACCTCCCTAAATAATCAAACTATCCAATAGATAGATTTACATAATTCAGTTAATTATATTAAAGCTCATTAAAATAAAAGTTTAAAATGTGTGTCAACTTGACCCGGGCTCCCCTACTCCGGTGACGCATGCCATCTGCAGATATCACATGGCCATGTTACAGTAACTCATTTCTAGCAAACTTACACTTCTCATACAATAAGGATAAGTTAGCTTCTTGTAGCCTTCCCAAAACATTTCTTAAATGGATCGCATATTCTTCCATGTTCTTCTCATAACTCAGATGTCATTGATAAATCATGGTTCATAAATTTTTATAGGCATGAGCTAGCGTTTCTAAGTCCCATTGGCAGTCTAACATCCTTACAGTACATTAAAAGCTACTTTGTCTGTCCTTGGGTCTACTAAAATTTGGTCATATCTAAACTAGTGAAAATTTTGCAGTGACCTAGGTTCTCAATGTACTCCTTAATATCCAGAAGTGGGAATACATCAGGTGCTGTCAATTTATTCAGCAACCTGAAATCACAAGTAAAACGATACCTAGGAGTACCATCTGGCGACTTCTTACCCACAATCACCTTAGGGTCGGCCCAAAAGGATTCACTCAGTTGTATAATGATTTTCGAAAAATTCCTGTACTTCAAGTTGATCCGACGTTGTAGCAGTTCTATGGTAGGCAAACTCTGATTCCTAAAGAGTCTAGCATAATCCTCCTATCCCTTTCCAACAAATGGCTTAACGATGCACTGAAATCAACACACTTCTCATATTACACTTTATACTTGGCCTCTCCTGTCTCTCGTAGATCCACCGTGTTGGCATCGCATAGTTCATAGGTTGCTAACCTAGTACTTTCCATCTACTGGAATGACCAAATTCACAATCGCCTCAGGCCCCTTATTCACATTTTTTGCAACATCTGTATTTTCTACTTCCAATTCTGCATCCTCTACTGGCTCAATTAAGCATAAGTTTTTGTTTCATCAGCCTCTCTTCTTACAGGCACCCTTAGATACTGTGACTGCTAGTGTTCCCTCTTCCTTCACATCTCTGTCCTCCGGTGGGTACTTACTACAACTAGTTGCAGCCCCAACCTATCAGGCTTCAAACCAATTACAGTAGAATAGTTAAGGAAATCCATTCCTAAAATTCCATCAAACTTCCCTGTCACGAGGTTGGTGATGTGTACCCTAGGTACATTCAAATCTTAGTTGTAAAAGTGAATTTGCACCTTAATTGTAGCAATGCCTTTATTCTTCAATGCTTGGCTGGTTAGCCCTACAAAATTCACCTATTGACACTCTACTTTACAAGACTGGAATTCCCTGTGCCATGAAATCGTGTACTGAGTCCCTGTGTCCAACATAAACCACAGTTCTTGATTCCGGTACTTTATGGGTAACAATAACATGCAATCCCAGATAACCAAGGGGTCCAATTTATTATTTTTCTCATGGCTCCTGTCCCCCCCCCCCCAAAAAAAAATTGGAATTTTTTTCTCTCCCTACAATAACAAGTATATGCCCTGCAGGGGCGTATCCAAGATTTCTTTTCGGGAGGGGCTGTGATAAGCCTAACACTATCATCACTAGGACTCAGAACTTGTTTATCAAAAAATGCCTGAAAATGACCTTAAATTTATGAAAATATGACATTAAAAATTGAAAATATGACTTAATATTTATAAATACATATTAAAAAAAGCAATATACAGTAGTATAATAACAAATAAAAAGTATTTAAGTATTTTATATAACTACTGTAATATTATGTTTTCTATTATTGTTATGTTTACTACATTTATTAGTGAATGTCTCATAGCTAAGGAATTACTAGATTGCTTTGTAACGTTGAAAAAGTTCATTCTGAAACAAAATAGGTAAAAATGCAACGAAAAAATGAAATTTTCCTAAAAAATGGTTAGTAGAGAATAAAATGCCAAACCTTTTATGAGTCAAGACGTGCAATTAAATTGTCTACTATCTGTGAAATTAAAGTGCCCTTATGTGCAACATACTAGCATTAGTTAACGTTTTTGGGGGGGGGGGGGCTGCAGCCCTGAATCATTAGAGAACTGAAATCCCTGGTTTCTTTAGGAGGAAATTGAAGGCATTCTTAAGAAGCTTACATTTATTTACAGTGTTTCCTGCAGCAAGACCCCAAAAGTATTCTAAAAGCTGATTAATAATATTGAAAAAGTCTTGTTGAGTTTGTGTGTTGGATTGGAAATGACAGGGGTAATTATAAATTAATTTATTTTCTTTAAACTACAAACTAATTAAATTAAATTAACTACAACGTCGAATTAACCAATATTGTATAATTCGAATAAATACTCATTCCCCTTGAAATTCCTATATAAATATGTGTTAAAGAATTGCAATTAATTCGAATTTTTGAAGTTTAATTTGGATAAATCGAAGCCAAAATTTGTCTCAAGTTAATATTGTAAGGATTCCAAGAGTTCATTGCTTCCAGGAATTCCGCAAGAATTCTCTATTTCGCTGAAGAACCCTAGTCGGTAGCAGCTAGCAGGTACCGTATTAAAGTTATTTTTAACCACCGATATCTTCCTTCTGCTGAATAGATGTTCAATGGAATGCAAAGTTCACCCCCTCTGCTACAGTCTTGGAGGGATTCAACACATCTGTGAAAATTTTAGTGTACATTCTATCCTCAAAGTGTGACTGTGTTTGAAACGTCAAAGCGTAGAGCATATACCAGTTCCTTTATTAAATTTAGGATTACGGTTTTAGTGTGGAAAAAAATGGTTTCATTTAACATCCTAACAACAGGATGGCAGTCATAGGTAAGATTCACTATACCGTACACTAATTATTATTTATTGCAATGAGTTTATTTTTGACATTTTTACTGCATTTTCGTTTAAAAAGTCACAGTTTTGGTTAATTCGAGATTTGGATAATTCAATTTTTTTCTGATTCCCCTTGGTGTTCGAATTACTAAGAGTCCACTGTATTAAACTAATTAAATTAAATTAAACATTGAAATATGATAGCTATATAAAGTTATTATTTTTTTTTTAACTTTACTTTTTCCCCCTAATTGCTTTTACCCTTTCTTGCCTCTATTTATATAAATAACGATGGCCAGCAACCATTTATTAAATCATTATGCTGTATAATAATTATTGGCAGGCTTCAAACTGTATTGACATTACCTTTAAACTGAGCCTGCAGTTTGCAATTCATTAATATGATTACAAGTTGGAAAATGAATAGACTGGAGATGATGCATCATGACTGGGAGGATGTGATGTGCATGACGGGGTGTATGAAGCAAGAGGAAGGAATCCATTTAACTGGAGTTCAAGCAGTGGTACCGATTTTCAAAAAATGCAGTAATCCATTTTTTATTGCCGTTGATTGCATTTGAGCTGCAGACATAATCAATGCATGGCCTGGCCATACAACCAGTTCGGCAGCTGTTGTTGTGTCACTGCTTTTATGCCACTGGATCCTTTCAGGTTGTTTTTAATTATGAATTCTTTTCCACCTTCGAGCACTAGTATTTTATATTGATATTGAAATAATAGGATGCTCATGGAGAATTTCTAGATAGCTTATAATACCTGTTTTTTTTTTTTTTTTTTAATTTTATTTTATTACAGTATCTTATATTATATTTTTGATATATACACAATAGAAATTTTTAGGTATACGTTGTAGAAGAAACGTCAGGTTAAATTCTATGTACAAAAATATTCTTCTATCAACAGTCACAATATTAAAATGAATCACGTGTATCGTCAATAGTTAAAAAATATGTACCAGAATATAATCTTCCATTAACAGTCACAATAATAAAAATTAACCATGTAACTATTGATGATACACCTGATTAATTTTATTATTGTGACTGTTGATAGAAGAATATTTTTGTACATAGATTTTAACTTGACGATTCTTCTACAACATATACCTAAAAAATTTTATTGTGTATATATTAAAAATATAATATAAGATACTGTAATAAAAAAAACAGGTATTATAAGCTATCTAGAAATTCTCCGTCAGCACCCTATTATTTAATATCAATATAAAATACTAGTGCTTGAAGGTGGAAAAGAATTCATAATTAAAAACTTATTCTAGTGTAAAGGAGAGGAATACCAGAGAACTTACCAATCATTAAAGAGGCTGTCTCCCTCAGTGTCCCTCTTGGGTTGATAGTAGCCCAATAAAGATGTTAAATACATAGAAAGTTGATAATTTTCGGGTAAACTTTACCCTTTGTCAATCAGTAGGAAAAGATTGAGAACACAGTGAAGGGCTGCCAACTGAAGTCATTCCATATTTACACAATGTAGGGCTGCCAACTGATGTCATATGACTTCACATTACCCAAAGAAATCTAGAATCTCTTTTAGTGACAAACGTTTACGTTTTTGTGGCATTTTTAATTATTGCACTTCTGAGCACTCAACTTCACAAACTAAGAATGTACAAACTGCTCATGTATCACAGCTAACAACTGTGCTGCTATAAGATTGTGACTGAACTGAATGTAACAGTAAAAATGCACGATAATGATTGTTGCAAAGAATTTCATTAGAATTCAGTTTAATTTAAAACAGTCCTTTTCTTTCACGCTGTTCGTTATTTGGAAGTTTTAATTGTTATTTGGAAGAATATTATCATAAGGGCCAATATTATTTTACAGGGGAATTTAAAAATATCCGCTATTGGGAAGTGTCCGTTAAGGGAAGTTTCACTGTAATTTATTTTCACATATATTTCTAAGCTAGTGAAATGCTTCATTATTACAGGCTGTGTGTGGTGACCTGGACAGTATTTTGCAAAGGTCAGTGTCCAATGTTGTCCAGAGAGTCTCCCTCCATGCTTCATTCATCAAGTTTCCTGCAACTAAGCCAGGAAAACTGAAAAAAGCAACCACTTTCAGGTTCTGGGATTGGTGGAGCAGTTGACTGAAAATTCTAAATACCCCTAGGATTCTCCATGCGGAAGTCTACAGGAACTGCAAGGGCTTCTTTTCCTTAAATGTGCAGGTAACACAATTCATTGTAAACATTTTCTTGAAATAACAGTGCTGCTTTACCCATCATTCTTACAGTGGTTTTTATATAAAATTAAATAAACATGTCAAATTTTACAGGTCCAAAAGTGGAATTCCTGGACATTGTGGCAGCACCCATGACAGCCAAATCTTCCACGCGTCTAGGCTAAACATGAGATTCAGGGATGGCAACCTTACTTCCTCACTGCTGGATGATGCTGGCTAACTCTACATGCCCCTTTCAACCCCTCAACTTCAGAAGAAATGCTCTACAACAGGACACACATAAAGGCGAGGAATGTTGTCGGGATTTGGAAGAGGTTTCCTTGCCTGAGGAGAGGACTGGACAGTTTCCCATGTCTACATACCGTATTTATCTGAATATAAGCCGGACTTTTTTTTTGTCTAGATTAAGCCAGCGAAATATGCCTGCAGCTTAAAATCACATACAAGTGTTTTTAGGCAATAGTGATAAAAATGTGCGCAATATAGCCGGTTGATCTACCGTGGCTGGTTCTCCTGCTCCAAACACCCCTTTTATTGATTATCTCGAAACTCCAGGACTATCAATATATTAATTGATTCAACATTGAAAATATATCGATTTTAATCGAAGCATCATAGAAAATGTCTAAACTGCATAAGCAAGTTAGTTCAATTCATGATATATATTTTGCATATTTTGTCATTTTTGATAGTGGTATTACGGAATATGCATATATTATGAGTTGCTCAGAAGTAAAAAAAAAATGCCTTTACATATGGGAATGCAAATAATGGCAATTTTAAACTGATGGTAACTGAAAGTGCAGTTATGAAAAATCGTGCAAAATTCAACACTGAAAGTCATAGAAAGTGTAAAGTACTGATTTCTCTTTCCTTTCCCATCAATTTTATTTAATTATATTAAATCAAATTAGAATTTCATAATTTAAGTCAGTTGATACTTTCATTTTCTTATTTCAGGGCTTTTTCAGCTAAGAAATGTGTTACTTTAATATTATGGAAACGAGGCAATTTATTTTTTTACTTTGGGGTTAATTTAACTTTTTTCCCGTTACTTTACTGTTAAAGCCGGGCTTAAATTCATGGGAAGCTTATATTCGGATAAATACAGTAATGTGGCACTGCAGCACAATGGCGATGAAGAGGAAGCTGATGAGCTCCCAGTTGCTCCAGTTGTTGCCCAGCGTGGAGAAGGATTTGCACTTAGACAGGCATTATTTAATGCACTTTTTGTGTTATAAGAAGTACCGAACTACGGTATAAACCAAAATATACAGTACGGGAGTAAAATTTTATTTAGAACTTTATTCATCATCTGGCTGTTACAATTAACAAGCATTGACAATAGTCATTTCTTAACCTATGATACAATGTAATATATAGTCAAATACATGAACATTAACTTAATTACTATGATAATTATACAAAAGTATTACATGTTGAGTAATTTCCTCAGGAGTTCCGTATATTCAGACACGTTTGCAATCAATTAATGAAATTTACGTAAGTTTACTTTTAAATTAATCAATATTTCAACTATTTTAAGTCACTTTAATAATTATTGAAATTAATCGAGAAAAATTCATCTATGTTGTATAAACATTCAGTTTTAAGTATATTCTTTATTTTGTTTTTTAAGATGGTCATGTTTAATAGCTTATGCTCTGCTGGTATGGTATTGTACAATTTAATAGCCATGTAGCACCAATTTTTTAATGGCATAATTGAATCCTTATGTTATTTTACTAGTTCTTGTGTTATGTTCATGGATTTCACTATTTATAATAAAATTGTCTTTCTTTGAGTGCATAAAAGCAAATGCAGATAGAGTGTATAATGAGGGAAGCGTTAATATGCCAAACTTTTTGAAGAAAGGTCTACAATGACTTTTTCAGGCCACATTTGCTTGCTTGCTTGCTTTGCTAGGGTTTAGTTTCCTTCGTTATGAATAATGCACACTTCACCCTGCACTACATACCGTTTTCTAATTCTAGGCAAGTGGCATTTAGGTTATGAACAGTGACATTAGTGTTGATCGCCATTAAGTTTGGTTTATGAAAAGAAATTATAAATTTTTTCCTGCGAATGAACATAGTGGGTAGGCATAGAAACCACCCCTTTTGCTGTTTTATTTTGTTTATAAATTACTATACTTGATCGAAGATGTGTACGGAGCAAAGGTAAACAACTGAATGTGAAAGCACAGTTCACAAGAGTTCGATTTTGAGACTGTTTAGATGATTACATACCGTAAATTCAATTGAACTTTCTTTTTTAGTTTAAGTGCCGATGGTCCCGAGTTCAATTCCCAATGTTTTGTATATATTTACAATCTTGTACATTTTACTTTTTTCATTGTGTTAATATACAGACAATTATCTAATATACAGCCACTGGGCAAACCTCTTTCTCCCACATTTTTTTTTTATGGGTGACATAAGTTCTGAAGGCCCTGGCTCGCAATTTTCCTCTATGATGCAAATTATAAGAGACTTTATTACCTTTACTTACAATACGTGGTGTGCTTCATCACACATTATGTAATTGAAAAATAAAAGGAATTACAGTAAAACCTCGTTAACACGAATTCCAAGGGACCGAAAAATGAGGGGTTCGTGTTAAAAAAATTCGTGCTAACCGGGGACTAATTTTTTTTTAATGAACCAATTACGGTATACGCTATCGTAGAAAATACTGTTACATGCAAAAGTAGGCTATGTAATTAGGCCTACCTTTTAAAAAAGATAATTTCCTGTTGAAAAATTCAAGAAAGTTGAGCTGTCACTGATGGGAATAAAAGTGCCTGGAAACTTCACGGCCAATTGTATTCACAGCTTCACTAAACCCAGCAGATGATTCGGATGTTGCAGCAAAACCTTCTAAAGTGGCTATGGCGGCAAACACTTCCTGGCAGGTGGGTTACAAGTTTTAATGCAACGTATGATGAAATCGTACTGGTTATGTTTGAATGAACAGAAAAATAAAATAAGAAACGTTATAACCCGATTGTTGGCGGCACGATGCTTTATTTATTTATTTAGCATTCCTGTAGACCAGCTGTACTGGCATATGATAACAATAACAACTCCCGATTGTCGAGCGATTGCACCAGCCAGCGTTGATGTTAATCCAATTACTCGTAGCCATTCACATAAGTAACCGGGAATTTAATAAAGGATTACGTTTAATTTCATTTCTTGCATACCTAGCGAAGGAAGAACAGGAAATAACAATTTGAAAAGCTTTGGAAGTTTGTGTTAAATGACATTTCAAGATTCAAGGGACAGAAAAACAGTTCGCAGTTCGTGGTAACCGAAATTCGTGTTAACCGACAAAACTTTCATAAGGAACAATACATCTTTGCCGGGACCAAATCTTTGTTCTTGTTAACAGAGTGTTCGTCGTAAGCGAGTTCTTGTTAACGAGGTTTTACTGTAATTAATTAGATTATAAATACGTCTTGTATTTAGTAACTATTGCCACTTTTTTTCTTCAGAATCAACAAATTTGCTAAGGCAACAATAAAAACAAATGAAATCTTGTTTGCTAGATAAATGTTGTAAAACATGTAAGGCTATGCTATAAAAATTCGAAAGCAAGCAACTCACTTAACAAAACTTATGTTTTCACAATTACATAAGATATAAATTATTTCACATTGTGTGTGGAATGGAAGGAAACATCTGACTGAGCTCTTTGCACTATCAATTGGTTAATATTATCAGATTAGCTGCGTCCCAAAACGATCACAATAAGTGGCATGCACTGTAGTTTAAACATATTTTCCTTCAGCTGAATGAACCATTACAAAATGAGCAATTAAATACACTTAATTTTTATTCTGCATAATAGATTTCTTTAAAAACAAACAAACTGCCTCCCATTGGAGTTAGCCCAGTGGACTCAGTATACTCACAAAATAACAATAACAATAATAACAAAAAAAAGAGTGCGTGGAACGCCACGCGACAGAAGTAAAACTTTATTTATTTATGTATTTTCTTCAGTTTTCCTTTTCTTTGTCACTTTCATCCTCTCACGGTATCCTCTTGCTCTTTCTGCAATTGATTTCGGTTTTTTAAAGTCTGTGTGTGCCTTTTTATGAGATTTATAGTTTGCATAAGGCAAAATATAGGTTCATACGTATCAGTTCTATCATGCACTTCATTTAAAATCGTATGCGTTTTCTGCTACAACTTTGTTGATTATAGTGCTGTTCAACTTTTTTCAAAATGTACACAGTCAAACGAAAAGAAAGATGCAGTGTAATTCTCGAGAAGGCGGTGGCTAGTGCTGTTCAACTTTTTTCAAAATGTACACAATCAAACGAAAAGAAAGATTCAGTGTAATTCTCGAGAAGGTGGTGGTTTTAACACACTTTACCAATGTCGGATAATTTATTTAAATTTTGGATAAGCTTAATCATTGAGTTGAATCATTGAGTTTATTGTTTTAATTTTTTTTTAGTTTTGGAAATTTGTATTTTTTAATTTTGGATTTGCGCGGTAATCAACCTCCGGGTTCCATAAAATAGATAATATACCTTTAGATTGCTTAGAAATTGTTTATTGCCATTGAGGAAGTAATGTCTGAAAAATCTCCTTTGATTACTCCTAATCATTGAGTTGATTGTTTTCTGTGCAGTCCGCTCCGAAACACGTAGTTTTGAGTGTGACTGATTTTGTGACTGATTTTCCCGATTCACCCCAACCGCGAGAAAAGAAGTTTTACTTCAAAAATAATTTACAAAAGAAAAGTCCAAAAAGTATGTAGTCCATCAATGAAAACCATGGCTGTGGAGGATTTGACATGATTTGTGTAGGACTGATAGAACAATCTGATGGTCTCTGGAAGGGTACCACATTTACGCCGAGAGGCACACCAGGGAGGCTGCCAAGCACATGGTCCGAGGAAGAGACTGAGTTGCTGTTACAACTCAACGAGAGATTTAAACAAGAGAAGCTTGTAAATAAGATTTCTGGATTCCTACCAACTAAGACGTTTAAACAGATTCCGGACAAAAGAAGACTGTTGAATCTTATTGAAGCTAAACCGGCAGTAGTAGGGGTTGATTTGGAAGAGGTAGAGGATGATCTTAGGCCAGGAGAGCCCTCACAGGAAGTGTCTCTGGTGGAAGGAACTTCAGTGAGGATTAATGATGAATATCAGGAAGAGCTGGTGATAGAAGATCATAGTTTGAACCCCATAATAAACGAGGAGAGTAATTCCAGCCCGGAAGAAGAAAGGTTTGTTGAGCCTACCCAGCGGGGATCTGTGGTTGGGGGAACCCTCTTAGGGGTTGATGCTCCATGTCAGGAAGAGCAGAAGATAGAAGCTCAGGATCTGGACCCCAGAATATATGGAGAGAGTATTTCCCCCGCATTACTGCTCTGTTGATGAGATTATAATCAGCTTGAGCTATTGGAAGAAACTAGAGAACCTGTATTTCCAGCAGTAGCGGAAACTCGTAGTGATCTTGGTAATCAGGATGACGTCTTGGATGGAAGAGTCAAGGATTGGAGAGTGGACGTAGCCAGGAAGGCATTAAAAATGTACCATTACCAAGAAAGAACTAGAAACTTGTAGAGAGGTACAAAAGAAGCTGGATGGCTTCTTCTACAGAGTTATTATTGATGGAATTGGAGACACTGACATAAATGATGTGGTTGGTACATTTGTTGGTAGTATCACTAATAGGGAGGGTAAGCAGGCCTTGCAAAGGAGCAAGAAGAAAGTGGTTATTAAGCCGCTTTCCCATAGAGCAAAATATAACGAAGCTCAAAAGTTATATACGAAAAACCCGAAAATGATTGTGGATAGAGCGTGTTTAGGCATTGATATTTTCGGGGAAAATAATCAGACTGGTAGTCCGCTGTATAATGACCTCACCAAATTGTATTCTGAATTGTGGGGTAATGACAACAACATTCAGATTTCAGAGGGGTTGAATGCAAATAGGAGTTCCCTGGACAATTTTGGAGCAATAACCCCTGAGGTAGTCAGGGTTAGGATCCAGAGGATAAAGGCCTCTTCCACAGCTGGAGTAGATGGTATTTGTAAACATCAAATAATAGGGTATGAGAGAATCCTAATGAAAATATTTAATGCAGTTATGATATCGGGGAGTTACCCTTAAGCTTGGAAAATGGGAAGGACTAAATTCATTCCAAAACAAGGTAAAGACCTTGCATTGCCTGGAAGCTGGAGGCCCATTACAATTATGTCGCTGTTAGCGAGAATTTTTTCAGGATTGATCAATGGCCGGTGTAGGATTTGTCATGGAATCTGGATGCCAGGTTAATAGTACCCTAATAAATGAATTTATAGCTCATGCCAAGAAGGACAAAGGAGCATGCATTACTGTTTTGGATCTTGCCAAGGCGTTCGATCTAGTGCCATATGGAGCGATTAGAAGGGCGATGGTGAATGTAGGATTACCAAATGAGATAACGGAACTGATATGGCATCCTGTGCCAACTACACTACTACCCTCCAGGCAGGTAACCCGCCGATTGAAGTAAAGAGGGGAATACGGCAGGGTGACCCTCTTTCCCCGATCCTCTTTAATCTGGTCATTGATGAAGTTATATGTGAGATAGAATCATTGGGGATAGGATTCTCATGCGAAGGGAGGAGAACAGGAGTCCTAGCATTTGCTGATGATCTTGCATTAATAACAGCAAGATATGCAAGCATTGTTGGATATCTTATTGCTAGACTTGGACCAAATTGGGTTAGAGTTATCAACAGAGAAATGTGTTGCGATGGAAATAGTCGCCACCAAGGATTCATGGGCTACAGTAGACCCATCTATATGGGTTGGGAATGAGAAACTGGGCTTTGTTCATCTGGGTGAGATTTTGGAATATTTAGGGAGTAATATAGAACCCTGGAAGGGTAAAACAGATGGAAGATTGCTAGGTGATAAACTGCTTGCTGCAACGCGCAGGATTAGTGACTATCCGCTGAAGCCTCAACAAAAGTTGAATCTATAACAAGGCACTTAATACCGAAATTCTTGTATGGCCTTGTGATTAATCCACCCAATATCACTCTCTGCCATAGATGATGGCCTTCGTAAGGTAACCAAGAATATATTGCATCTCCCCGCTCAGGTGAATGATGGTTTCCTATATGCAAGATGCAGAGATGGGGGACTGGGCTTTCCAAAATTAGTGAATGTGGTGCACCTAGCAAGTTTGAAACATAATCTTTGGCTGGGCGCTAGTAAGGACCCTGCAGTTCGTATAATATATGAGGATGCCGAATACCAAGCAAAGGTTGCCAACCGGGCGAGTAAACTGGGAATTGAGTGTCCATGCAGTTTGTATGCACTGATTAAGACCAAATTGAACCTTAAAGAAAAGGACAGGGTGGACTGGGCTGGCTGTGGATGGCAAGGGAAGGTAGTGCCCTCGCTTTATAGAGACAGAATTGGTAACGCCTTTCTATATGACAAGACGTTACTGCAACCTAGGCTATTCACTGAGGCGCTCAAACTAAGAACCAATACCACACTATGTAGAGTTGTAGAGAAAAGATTTCACCAGCTCTTCCTGGTAATCATCATTAATCCTCACTGAAGTTCCTTCCACCAGAGACACTTCCTGTGAGGGCTCTCCTGGCCTAAGATCATCCTCTACCTCTTCCAAATCAACCCCTACTACTGCCGGTTTAGCTTCAATAAGATTCAACAGTCTTCTTTTGTCCGAAATCTGTTTACACGTCTTAGTTGGTAGGAATTCAGAAATCTTATTTATAAGCTTCTCTTGTTTAAATCTCTCGTTGAGTTGTAACAGCAACTCAGTCTCTTCCTCGGACCATGTGCTTGGCAGCCTCTCTGGTGTGCCTCTCGGCTTGTTCATTATCTGGAGCCTCTTCTCATTTCTTAGAATACGGTGCTTTGCCCGCTCATGCGTACTCAGCCCCCTTTTCGTATCGAAAGCCGCCTCACATTCAGTACAAGCAAATTCAAGTATGACAATCGGTGGGGGGCCGAAGCAGCGAGATTTGTGAATTTCCAGGCCAAGCTTAGTGGTGAACTCTATTCCAGGCCATTTATCTTTAAAAGTTGTTTCCAACTGCTGATATTTATTGATTTTCTCTATGGTTCCTCTTCCTAAGCTATCCCCATCTTCATACCATACGGTCACATCATATACAGTCACCTTACTGCCCTCTTTAACTACTAAATCAGGCTTAAGTAGCTCATTTGTAGAAGTAGGGAACATGTGTTCTTTAAATACTTCAACATCAGGTATATTGGCCACCTTCTCAAAGACCCGGGAGACTAGTTGGTCATGGCGTCTCATCCGAGGTGGTTTAGTAGCCAAACATTGACCAATTAACCAATGAAATGACAGGACACAGTTAGTCAAGGCAAGTCTGTTGTTTACTTTTGCTCCGTACACATCTTGGATCAAGTATAGGAACAATGCTGATGCAATAATACGCTGACGTACAAACATGCGCATGACAGCTGCATGAAATCTAGTACTGTATATTTTGGCCCATACCATAATTGCTGTGTCTGTTAACTATACACCATCCAGCTAAAGAATGAAGTTGATTTAAACAAAACAGTATGATTACAGAATTAAATTCCCATTTGCTGTGATTGGCGCTTCCACCTTCTCCGCAAACTAAAATAATCATGTGTTAAGTGTACAAAATGAACTGTTCATATTACCATTTATAATTATGATTTTAATGCCAGTATAACTGTGAATTAACAGATTCACTACTCACTACCTGCCAGCTCTTTAAATGCCCCAGCCGAGGGATTTTTAAATGGCTATTTAAAAATATACATGAATTTACACTACCTCACTATTTTCAGTTTTTCTTGAAAACTATATGAATTTAATGCATACAAATTTTCACATGCCTTCAGGAAGAGTTCTATGTTTGTTGAATGGACGCAACACAATCTGCTTCATTTCCTGCCACAACTTCGTTCTCTGCTTCGCTTTCCCTGTCAGACGGGATTAATTCATCACCAGAATCATTGTTGAATAATAATTTGTCTATCTCATCTGATAATGGCCTAGGCCTATAATCACGTTTATTTCTTTTGTCACTGCACATGGAATTACCACTAAGCCTAATGCTAGCCATTCTTCACGCTACTGACAGGCATTGCGAAACTGGTCTTCAAAAGCACATGGAATTCATTTGTTGTCAGGAGGTCAACGACATAATTTTTAGGGTTTCTGTAAATCCAGCAAGTGTATTCACCCACCATCTATTGCCGTAAATGGAAACTACCACCTTCACCCTTTTCCTTTAAAATATATATAAAAAAAAAAAATTGGCACCAGCACTTAAACGCCAGCGGGTGTGGACGGGAGGCAAGTGCTGGCCTTTCTTCCACGCCATGTGGTGTGTGTGGTAGCGAATGTGTAAACCACTAGTAGGTCACAGTGGAATGATACTTTTTTCACACTGGCGATGTGTAGGCTAAGTCAGACAGACTGGTTATTTTGAGTAGTATTTATTTATCTCCTTATTCCCTCTGATATTAAAATAAACATACAACACACTGTGATATTCATGTATAGAACACTAAAAAGATAATTAAAAATATATGTGCAGATTAAAAATTTGTATCACAAATTACACAGGTCTATGTAGTAAAAATACTAAAATGTGCATAAAATGGATTTCCCTACTGCCGGGAGTCTTTACACCATGTATAAAACGGTGATGTCAAAATCTTCAGTGTTGTAGAGTGTTCTTTCTTGATTGTTTGGTAAAATTTCTTGTAGAATCGTATGTCCAGTGTGTTGTAGGTTGTTTAAAAATGAATATGCATTTCGGCGCAAAGTTACGCCATCCTCAGTTCCTTATGTTGTGGAGCCTGAACTTGACTATGAAGTAACTACATAGACCTGTGTAATTTGTGATAAAAATTTTTAATCTGCACATATATTTTTAATTATCTTTTTAGTGTTCTATACATGAATATCACAGTGTGTTGTATGTTTATTTTAATATCAGAGGGAATAAGGAGATAAATAAATACTACTCAAAATAATCCTCCCCCTGCGGCAAATATGAAATTTATTAATTCAGACCGGTTATAAATTGAAATTTTCACTCTGACCTTTCCACCTTAGCCTAAACATGGCCAGTACGATGTTTGATTATCAAATTCATCTTTTTCCCAGCTATAGTGGACTGAATGTTTGTGGTGCAAGCATTTATTAATGCAAGAAGAAAATATGGAAATATACTATAAATATGAAAATTCAGTTAACACAGTCCACATAACATTAGAATATGACAATTCAAAAACCAACTTTAACATCCACTTCTTCCTTTAGGTGGATGGTGGCAAGGAAATGGCTTTTTGTCGATGTCTAAAGTAAAACTCATATTGTGTGGCATAGGCTCAAACCATTGAATATGGAACCAATGATGAGTTTTTACAACGGTAGTTATATCAGACAGGTTTGCCTTAGAAGCGGCTTGAAGCAAGTAGATGCACTTTTCTTTTTAATTGGCATATTGATAAAATAATAGATGAAGCTTATGGACAGTTAGGATATATTTTTCGTAATTCCAAAAATATTAAAGACGAACGTGTTTTACAATTACTTTATAATAATTTTGTACGCAGTAAGTTAGAATATGCATCTGTTATATGGTCACCATTGTATAAAACTCATATTAATGACAGAAAAAATTCAGAAGAGTTTTCTTCGATATATGTATTTTAAAAAATATGATAGATCTGCTTTAATTGATAGAATTTCTTACAATACTTTATTAAATGAATTTAAATTTGTTACTTTAATTGGTAGAAGGTTGGTAGCGCAACAGTTATTCTTATATAAAATTATCAATGGTAAAATTGATAGTAATGAACTTTTAAAACGTAATAAATTTAATGTAGTGCAATTAAATTTAAGGAATAGGGAATTGTTATATACTCCTGTCATTAGGTCAAAAATATTAGAATGTTCATTTTTCATTCAAATGTGTAAACGATATAATTCTCAATCACTTCAAAATGCTCTTCTGGATTTTGACTTGTCATTGAATCAGTACATAGGACTTCTTCATAAACTGTTATATGTTCCATATGATTTAGCTTAATTTTTAGATTGTCTTGTTAAATTAATTGTAGTTATTGTAAATCATTTATGTATTTTCTTCTTTATCCTCACACATTCGTTCATTTATTGTATTGTATTTTTATACTGTACAACATGTATTGGCGAAACTACGCCAACTGTAATTGGGATTTATAAATATTTATATTTATATATATATATATATATTTATTATATTTATATTTTTAAATATTTATATTTATAAATAAATAAATAAATTTCACTTTGGAATATGCAATTAGGGAAGTTCAGGAAAACAAGGTAGGGCTAGAATTAAATGACAGCCACCAAGTTTTAGCTTACGCAGATGACGTTTGTCTTCTGGGTAGAGGAGACTAGTGAGGGTGTTACTATTATTTGACATAAGGAAATTTCACTTTTCACAACTTCTTCTGAAAACACCTCTAAGAATTGTGTTTAAATTTTCTCTCGGAGGGGGGGGACTTTTAATCCCTACCTGGAGGGCCTATCCTCCAAGCAGCCTACTTCTTGGCTGGTTGCGGATAGCAAAATTCCACTCCTCTCCATAGGAATGGGATTGAGAAAAATAAGTAGTGATAGGAAAAAAATAAAAGTAATTGTGCCGGATTACAATTACCCAAGAGACATTTTACTTATTTACAATCAAAAATTATTTTTTCAACAAGTTATCAGTAAAATTACAATTACTTTACGAGACAGAAGTACCTAAACGTTCCCTTTTGCTTTTCTTGAGGGGGGGACACAAGGGCAGATCATTCAGTGGTAAAGCTGATTGGGATGTTACCAACTCTCAAATTATTAATGAACAAAAACACATTAATACCAATATTTCCAGAGACATTGAGTAACTTTACGTTGATATTACCTCTAAACTGGATATTAGTTCTGAAAACAGTAATGATGACAATATAGCAAGGGAGAATGGGAAGCAAGTTTCAAAATACAGTGTGCGCCGTTTATTGTGATCACTTTGGGATGCGGCTATTCTGATAATATTAACCGATTGATAACAAGAGCTGAAATAAGTAATTGAAGGTTATTTATTCTTATGTAATACACTACAAAACAGAATTAGAAACTATTTATTCATAAAATAATACGTAACCGTGAATCATAGAACCAATCATAACAGAGTGCAAGCAACTATTTTTTCAACCAGTAATAAAGTTTTTGTTTTATTTTCCTTGAGTACTCCATACTCAGTTATGGGTGTTTTTGGAAGTCTATACTGATCTGTGATGAACACCACGTAGCAAAACATCTAATTCCTGTCTATTCAATTGTCATTTTACACTAGCCATCAGTTATCTTCATAAATCAAAAGCAGCAGCTAAACTAAGGGGTGAAACATGTTTTATTGCTTAAAAGAGAAAGGCAATGCCACCCCTCGAACTGGTCATCCTGTGAGCTGGGAACAGTACCGTTACTTCCAGAATATAACACAATTCAGTTGAGTTAAAAACAAAATTTTGAATAACATGCAGTACTTGAAAATATAGCCTCAAAAAAGGAAAATGTGATAACATAAACTGAATCTTTGATCATAATAAAGAGCATTTTTTCAATGTATGAGTATTAACCAATACGAGATTTCATAAAAATAACATTATCCAATTGACAATGACCGTGATTACATTAAGCGGTGTCCACTGTATACTATTGAAAACAGTTTTAGAAGGAAACAAATGTTTATTTATTTTCCCATGACTTACAATATTATGCATAATCTGTCAACATCAAATAGTTAAGACATACATAGTCATTCAAGTGCCATTTTAAAAATATGTTATTGCAGAATTGCATCCTGTCCTGTGCGTGATGCTCTAAACGGAACCTGAAAAGCACTTCAACTTTGCTGCAGCAAACTACATACAGCAAAATGAATAAAGTGGCATATACTATAGTCGGAATCCAAAACCACACGATGTGATTTTACAAAAATGCAGTTTCTTGGAAGTGATATTTATGAAAAATTATTTTCTAAAATATCCCACTTAAAAAAAATTCAAGAAATGCAATTTTTAAAAAGTGCCGTTTTCAAAGATCAATTTTTTTAGAAACGATTTTTTTTTAATTCACTAACTCCAATGTTTAAATCAAGAAATTTTTAAGAAATTGCACTTTTCTTAATTGCATTTTTGAAAAAAAAAGATTTTTTTTAACAATATTGTTTTTTAAATCCATTTGAAAATGCCGTTTTTTAAGTTACGTTAAAAATATTGCGCTTCTTAAATATTATTGGATTTTATAAAGGAAGCATTTACTAGAAATTAGTTTTTAAAAATGTATTTTAAATTTTTTCTAAAAAATTCAATATCAAAAATAGATCTATTCAAAAAAATTACTGAAAAAGTATTTATAAATTATACTTTTAAAGAAATTGCATTGTTTAAATTGTATTAAAAAAACTACATTTAAAAAGTGAATTAATGGATTTTTAAAAAATGTAACCTACTATTAAAAAAATTCATAATAAAAAATTGCATTATACAAAAAAAAATCGTCACGAAATGTTTACTCTCAAAATCTTTAAATAATTAGTGGGGCTGGACGGCACAGAAAACAATCAACTCTGATTAGGATTATCCCAAATTTAAATATACATAGTTAAAACATCCAAAATTCAAAGATCAACAATTTTAAAATTCAAAGATCCATAATTAAAAAATAAAAATTCAAAATTAAAAACCCCAAAAATAAAAAATCCAAAATGTTAAGATCCAAAATATAAAAATACCATGATTCCAAAAATAAAAAATGGAAAATCCAAAAAATTAATTTCAAAGATCCAAAATTAAAATATCTAGAATTTAAAAATCCAAAATTTATAAAAATCGAATAACCAAATAAAATATTTAAAGACCCCAAATTAAGAATTCAAAGATCCAAGATTAAAAAATCGAAAATTTCCAAACAAATATTGAAATAAAAAAGTTCAAGGATCCAAAATTAAAAATCGAGAATCCAAAAAAATAAATTACAGTTAACAGAAATAAAAAAATTCAAGATTCTAAAATGGAAAATAAAAAATTAAAACCAAAGATAAAAGAAAATTCAAAATAAAAACAAATATTCAAAATTTAAACATCCAGATAAAAAACCGAAATTAAAAAATAGTAAATCTAAAATTAAGAAATCCAAAAATAAAAACTTTTGACTTGCAAAATTGAAAAATCGAAAGTAAAAAACCTCAAAATCGAAAATGCAAAATTGAAATATCCAAAATTAAATTTCAAATATGAAAAAATATAAAAAATCCAAAATTGAAAAGACGAAAATCTAAGAAAAGAAATTCAAATTAAAAAAAAATACTAAATAAACCAAAATTAAAATGTCGCATTTCTGAAAATAGAATATCCAAATTTAAAAAATTAAAATATCCAAAGTAAAAAATTAGAAAGTCGGGAATCATAAATTGAAATTTACAAATTCAAAAATTAAAATAACTAAATTTTTAAAATGGAAAATAAAGAATTAAAATTAAAAAAAAAATATAAAATTCCAAAACCCAAAATTTAAAATTAAAGAAACGAAAATCAATAAATCGAAAATACCAATTAAAAATTTAAAAATTCTAATATCCGTAATTTAAAAATCCAAAACTAAAAAGTTCAAAGATCAAAAAGTAAAAACTCCAAAATTAATATAATATAAAAATCCAAAAGAAAAATCGCAAATAAAAAAAAAAAAAGTTCAGATTCATAAAATATAAAAAATAACTAGAAAAAATAAAAAATTCAAAGATTCTAAATGTCAATATTTAGAAATAAAAAAATTTAAAAATCTAAATATAAAAATACGCAAATCAAAAAAGTTATAAAATGAAATTTAAAAATCGAAAAAAGACATTCAAAGATCAGAGTTTAGAAATTCCAAAATTAAAAAATTCGAAATTAAAAACAAATTTAAAGATGGAAAACCTAAAAAATCCAAAATTAAAAACTCGAAAAATTAAAATGCAAAATTAAAGAGACCCAAATACCAAAAAATCACATGACCAAATTTTAAAAACTGCAAAATCCAAGTGTACAAAATCCAAAATTAAAAAATCAAATATCCAAAAATAAAACATAAAAAAATATACAATTAAAGAATTCAAGATTTACAAAATCGTAATTCCTAAATTCCATTTCTAAGAAAACTCAAAAAAATAAAAACTCAAAGATCCAAAATTGCAAATATAAAAAGGGAAAATCCAAATTTTAAAAATTCAAAGATCCATAATAAAAAAATGCAAAGATAGAAATGGAAATCCAAAAAAGTAAAAAAATCGAAGACCCAAAATAAAAAGTTTAGTCCACACTCAATGCCTGATATATTTACTCCTAGCGTGGCTAGAGAACTTTCACTGCATTTAAAAGTAGGATTTTCTAAAGATAACATACCAAAATTTGAATTTTTGCAGAATGCAAGAGAAACCTTTTTAAAGAATGCAGATTTTTTTAAAAATGTGCGTGTCTTAATGCTCATTGTAAAAAGAATGCATTTTAAAACAATTGTTATAAAAATGCTTTTATGTAAAATTGCATTTATGAAAAAATGGATATCAAAAAATTGCTTAAAAAATATTACAATGCAATTTTTTAAAATATTTTTAAAAAATTGTAAGAAATGGATTTTTTTAAAAATCAAATAAAGTAATTGTTAAAAATGTACTTTGAAAATTTTTCCTAAAAGAATTCAATTATCAAAATATTTTTCTAAAGAATGGCACTATTAAAAATTACTAATTCAATAATTTCGTTTTTTAAAAGATGCATTTAAAATCTTTCTATTTTTAAAAACTTTGAAAAAATGCATTTAAAAAAAAAAGAGAGGCAATTTATTTAAAATGCATTTTGAAGTACTTTTTTAAAATTCTAATATTTAAAAAATGCATTTGAAGAAAATTGTGTTTTAAAAACTTTCGTTTTTTATTTTTTTAAATTGCATTTTTAAAAGAAATTGTGTTACCTTATAATTGAGTTTCAAAAAATGCTTTTTCATTAGAATCTTAAAAAAATTAACGAGTTTTTTAAATTGCTTTATTTCAATTTGCATTTTATATAACTGCAAATCTTTTCGAAATGCATTTCTTTTAAATCTTATTAAATATATTAGTGAAAATATAAATTCCGTTTTAAAAAATCAAATTTGATTTTCTTAATGCATTCTTTAAAAGATGCATTAAATAGTGCATTAAAAATGCAATTTTAAATTTTTTATAATTCATTTTTAAAACACACACCCACACACACTCTCTCTCTCCCCCCTCCTTCCATCTCTTTCCCTCCCTCTATCTATCTACATCTCTCTCCTGTCCCTCGTTACTTAATTAAAAACATCTATAACTGTATTATGTGTTTACATTGAAGAAACAACTGATGGAAATAAACTGGTGTAATTCCATATGCCTAAAAATGCGATTGTTGATTTGATTATGTGTTGTACCAATATGTGATGTCACCACGACCTCTGAACTTACATCATACCTGAGTTGCATGTTGTAAGCAGTCAATGGGTGTTATGCATGAAATGGTAGTATATACTTTTATTACACTTTTCTAAGCCAATACTGAGATTTGTATGAATAAAAACCTTCTGCGAAGCTTTTGCTCTTACAGATTTCCTTTAAGCCTTAGAATAAAGTATGAAATGTATGCATAAAGTATAGTATAGAACTCTGCTTTGTAGGTTATACTAACAAAAATCGAAGCATGCATCATTCGTGGCTTAAATTGCTTAGTGAATGTTAGGTGGTAATCTGCTTAATTGCTTGTTTACAAATAAGACACAAAAAATAAATATAAATGGCACCATCAGCTGCTGTTTATAAGAAACTTGATAGATTCGAGAAAGAAAATGTTGAATGGTTGAGTAATTAATGTATAGGTTATAGCGGCAAAAGACTAGGAGCAGCCCTAACCTGCAAACAAAAAATGATGATCCCGTGGCAGGCTTATGGCCTGTATTACCACCTGCTGACAAATCTTCCAGATAGCTTATACCACCGCTGAACTGCTACCGGCAAGAACACAGTAAAAATTTGTATAAGGGTCCTTACCTCGCTGAGCAGAGAGGTGTGTTTGTTGTAATTCGGTAGTCCTCCGCTAGGTGCAGCAGCTCGGATTTGTATTTGTACAATTCAATTACATAACATATCGTTTTAAGTGCATTAATCTATTTGTTCAATTCTATTTCATTCATATGTGAGCGTAAAATGACAATTTTACGTCAATTAAATCTTCCAGCATCAGTTCTAAAATTCAGGTGGCCAGAAAACTTCGGTGCACTGCCATCTTGTTTCAGCCAAGATTCCTAACTAGCAGTTAGAAGCTTGTCAGCCACTCCGTCCTCCTGCTAGCTTATCTGGAAGTTGTCTTGCCAGATAGATTTTGTCAGGAGATCACAATACACAATTCTTGGCCAACTTCCAGATAGGTTCTCTATCTGGCAGATAAATATGATATCAGCAGGTCGTCGTACAGGCCCTTAGAATTTCAGAATGGAATAGATGTAATAGGGGTTCACTCAAAGCATTATTTCAAGGGCAGTTGCTTTTGTAACAGATAAAATTAGTGGAAAAGCCTATGTATGGGTAAAATTTCTTTCCACGAACTAAGGTTTGTAGACTTTTTTGGATGTTTTTTGGATGTTCATAAATGCAGCCATTTGTACATAATGAAAAACCTTTTGCTTAGCTAGCAAAGGCATAACTGAGGAAGCTTTGTGATGGGGAATTAAATAATTCAATTTATGTTTAATGCTTCCTTGTCACACAATAACAAACATGCTCAACATTCGGGTAGTTGCGAATAGTAACGGAAATGCCCAAAGAGCACAAAAGCGATTATTATCACAAAGTAAAACCTACGGTACACTAGCATTCACTTCGTAGCAGAAGAATCGTATTTATGCATACGATATGAAGTTTATGATTTTCCTTTTATGCATACGATATGAAGTTTATGATTTTCCTTTTATCTTTTCCTACAGGTAAAGTAAAAGCATTGACTATGATTTTATTCATACTGTCCAATGTCTTTTGGAATGTTGAAATCTAAAAAGTTATTTCTGTTTCTCTGAATAAATTTTGAGATTCCAAACGACTTCTTTTCTAGACTGATACGGCCTACAGATACACCTACCAGTCCAACAAATGTGTACGTTGGTTCAGCTCAAGATTCCGACAAGAATCTGCCAAACTTCTTCTGTGTTAAGTGTTAGTGTTTATGAGTGGTAATTCACATAAATGATTATACTACGTTTGTTCCCAAAGCACTCAGAAACCATGAAAACATCGTTTACGCATGCACTCTTTCTTCACAGGCATTCCCAAAGCAAGATTTCATTAATTCTGATTTTCAATCTTCTGTTTCATGTGTTCTCACTGGCAGTTTGTGTACTATAAGAAAAGTTTGCGGGTTCTACCATGAATTGTTATCAGAGACATGCGCAGTAACCACAACTCCTAACTTCACCCGTCTGAGTCCTCCCTCCAATAACCTTGCGTCTAACCTTTATAAGTATAGGCTACAAATAATAAACACACCTTTTACATGTCCCTAGCTATAATTGCTATCTTTTAGATTTAAATGAACTTCTCCAATAGCTTTGCAACAGGAAATTACAACTATTTTCCGTGATGTCAGAAGAATAAAATAATGTTATTGTTTCTAAATTGAATAAATATTACCAAAGAAATTAGCCTTAAAACTCAGGCAGTTTATTTTTAATAGCCTAGGCATTCTTTCTGAGGAAACTTAATAAGAAAGCATATTGGGGAAAATGTAAACTTTACCTATAAATGAATGTAAAAGTATAAACTAATTAATACGCCATAGCATGTCAGAGAAATTGTTATCTAAGGATTTAAACAAATTTCTGCATTTTTTTTTTGTAATAAACGAATTATTTCAATCAGTACCACATCATCTCAATCGTCATATCGTATCAGATTTTGATGAAATGTTATGCTAAAGTTCACATTAATGCTACAAAATTCATGGTAGAATTTTCAGATTTAATGACATAAGAAATATACCGTATTGGCCCAAATATAAGACAATGTTTTTTCCCTCAAAATGTGCTTAATAAAACTATTCTCGTCTTATATGTGCAGCCTACCACTTTCAACAACTCTCCACTCATGAATGCAGCTGTGAGGCAGGAATCCCCACAGGATGACATGCGTCTTACCCAAGGTCAAAGTCACAAGGAAATTACCGAATTTTACCGAACTTTATTGTTCCCGAATTTGTGCTTCTGCTTGTACTGAACTGCTTGGCACCTCTAATTCTCTATCCTCTACGCGTAGAAGCTTTGTTTGACTACCAGTCATGGCGGACCATGTGGAAAAGAAAGCATCTTCATTGTCTCAATATGTAAATAATGGTGAGAGAAGAAGTTACAACATGAATTCTGTACCTCAGAGCCAAACGAGCGTAACTGCCAAAAACTAAATTTTACAGGAGCAAAAAACAAAATTATGAACAATAAAGGGGAATGGAGTTACTACTTTTTGGCTCTCAATATCTTGGTTTCTAATGAAATTATGGATTTAATATTAATTGGTTCTATAGAGGCCAATAAGTTAGTACAGAATATGAAAAAAACAAAAAAATATGAAATTTGGAGTTACGTTCCTTTGGCTCTGAGGTACAGAATTTAAAAATTCAGTTTTATGTGAACCAAAATGTATTAATAAGCTACTTTATTAATTTTTTCGTAACTACCTTAAAAAATTCAGGGTCATCTTATATACGAGGCCGTTTTATATTCGGGCCAATATGGTAAATTACACAAATTTTGATAAGAGTGCTCTTTATTTATAAATTATTAACCTATACATTTATTTCTTATTCTTGTTTGTAAATATCGAACAATCTCAGATCGATTAAATGTAGAAACTATCAATTCCAAATTTTTCTAACAGTTCCTAAAGTACAAAATCACGGATAAGTTATAGATTGGACACGTGCAGTACAACAAAATGTCAAGCAGTCATGGGTTTGCTTTGGGAACAAACCTAATATAAACTAAATTAGGGGATTCTTTGACACATTGCATGCATGTCTTTGTTTCATATGCACAAGAAAGAGCCATACTTAAGTTTGTAATCTACAAAACTCAAATCTAAACTAAGGTTATTCCTAAAATTATGCAAAATGTAAGAAAAAATTGTGAAGAACTGGTGTGGTGGGGAAGTGATGGACAGAATCGATTTTATCATGAAGCAGGGAAGGAAACTTGAGTATAGTAATATTAAATTGTATTGTAAGTTAACACAGTGAAGTTTTATTGAAATGTTTGGACCAGAGGCTAGTCCTGCCCTGGGATTGAGCTGTGGGGGGGGGGATACCCATAGCCCGACTGAGGGACACTAAGCTGGATGATACCGTTTAGAGTGGCCAGGTCCCTTCGCGGGATGGGAATGAGGACATAACACCCAGTCCTGGCCCAGGAAAGAAAGTTTTACATCTCTGAAAATCCCCGACCCTGCTGGGAATCGAACCCAGGCTGCCCAAGTGGCTGGGAGTCATGTTACCAAATCTCAACCATGGCAGCGGACATAGTGAAGTTATATAACATAATAATTATATAAGAGTTGAATTCCACACAAAAACTTCACTTTTGATATGTACTAGTTTCAGCGCCTTCGCTTCCATACCATTGTCAACAGCTATACTTCAGTTTAAGTATAGCTGTTGACAATGTGTAAGTTATAGGCTATGATATAGAACAGAATCTAATGAATGAAATTTTCATCTTGTAGAAATTCAGATTTTGAGTAACAGCTTTTCTTACTTTGCTTTGAATTAATTGTTATTCATTATTTTGTTTCTTAAGAAGTGGGAAACTTAGCATTTATGTCTGGTAATATGACTGTTTAGAGCTACAGTGATCAAGATTAGCATGACGTATAAGTGATAAAAGCTAAATAGATAATGACTGAAATATTAATATTTTCAGCAATTTGAATCACCGATGGTGGTGATGCTGTTGTTGCTAGAGGTACCTAACCAACTGTCACAAAATTTGTGCTTGTTCTCGTGTGTATACCATATTTATCTGAATATAAGCTGAACTTTTTCCCTAGATTAAGCCCAGCGAAATATGCCTGCAGCTAAAAGTGTTTTTAGGCACTAATGGTAAGAATGCGCACAATATAGCCGGTTGACCTACCGTGGCTATTTCCCCTCCAAGCACCGCCACTTATCGATTATCTCGAATCTGCAAGACTATCAATATATTAATTGTTTCAACATCAAAAATACATTGATTTTAATCAAAGCATTGTAGGAAATGCGTAAAACTCATAAGCAAGTGATGCTCATTTTATGATATATGTTTTGCATAATTTGTCATTTTTCATAGCGGTATTATGGAATGTACATGCATTATGAGCTGCTCAGTAGTAGAAAAAGCCATGTGAGAATGCAAATAATGGTAATTTTCAACTAATGGTAACTGAAAGTGCAGTTATGAAAAATAGAAAAATCACGTGAAATTCAACACTAAAAGTCATATGAAGTGTAAAGTACTTATTTCTCTTCTGTTTTCCATCAGTTTTATTTAATTATATTAAATAAAATTAGAATTTCATCATTTCAGTTAAGAAATGTGTTACTTTAATATTATGAAAATGAGGCAATTTATTTTTTCACTTTGAGGTTAATTCAATTTTTTTCCCTTTACTTTACTGTTAGAGCCAATTTCACCAGGCACATTTAACTTAAATGAGACACTAAAGTTGTTCTAAATGGGACTTAAAGAACACTTGCATGAGGTTCTCGGGAAAGGTTTTTTAAAAGATCTATGGGGGAGAGAGTGCATGCATGTATTTCGTGTTGGAGCCCTACGTGAACAGTTTGATAATACCATTGCCATGGAAACCGAGCCCTTTTTCGGGGGTTTTTAGGGTTAAAAATTAAAAAAATAATCTTTTTGGAATTTTCCTGTGGTTACTGTCTAAAAGCTATACGTGGTACCAAATTTCAAGTTTCTAGCTCATCTGGAAGTGGGCAAACATTAATGTCAGTGAGTGAGCCCATTTTCGGGGGTTTTTAGGGCTAAAAATGTTTAAAATCTACTTTTTGGAATTTTCTGTGTTTTTCAGCCTAAAAGCTATGTATATAGCAAATTTCAAGTTTGTAGCTCATCTGGAAGTGGGCAAACATTAATGTCAGTGAGTGAGCCCTATTTCGGAGGTTTTTAGGGCTAAAAAAAATTACTTTTTGGAATTTTCCTGTGGTTTACAGCCTAAAAGTTATATGTGTACCAAATTTCAAGTTTGTAGCTCATCTGGAAGTTTGCAAATATTAATGTCAGTGAGCGAGTGAGTCAGTCAGTCAGTCAGTCAGCCAGCCGTGTGGCTTTACATTATAGGGACAGAAACCTTTACATCAATGAATTAAGTCTTTCTTCGCTTTCTTTAACAGAAGTAACAGTAGTCTAGCTTCTTCAATGGCATTTTCTTGGCCAATTCAACTAATTCCAGCCTGGCCGCCATAAACCTGTTTGGCTCCTCTGGTCTCCGCAAATGTGGCCGTCTTCTGCTCATTCTATTACTACTACTTGGTGTAGGAGTGCCGTTAGAACCTGCTGCATTAATTATTTCCTGTGACACACGAGGTTATGTTGCAAGGAAGTTTCAGGGGCTCTGACAGAGGCATACGGAGCTTTGCTGGAGTCCACTGCGTCCAATTCTATCCACTTGACTTCACAGTTACCGGTAGTCCCATTTCCACCGTTACTGCTAGTTCCACATCAGCATTTTCAATTGCACTGTTGAAAATAGCATCAAAATCCTGGCCCATGTTACTTGATGCAGCAACAGCTGATGGCTCCTCAACAGGACTACTTGATATAAGAGCAGAAAAATTTTCCACTGCTGGAACCAGTGTAGTCAGCATCACAGTCATACGGTGATGGCAACCCATCCAGTGTTGCCCCTATCAAAAGTTTTACCTTTTCAAGAATTTTGTTTTCTGCTGTTTTCAATCCTTCCACTTTTGATGCTGCATGATATTTTCTTGTATCTGTTTTCATGTTTTCCCACTTGGTCTTCAGTATTCCCCACGGCCTAGCCGCAAGGTTAGATGCATTAAATTCTGCTTCACTTTTTTGCCATCCATTTTTCTTTTCTTCACCTGACTTTCCATCTGTTTGCCTGTTTTCTATTATTGTAACATACCTTGAGATAATTTCTAGTAATAAATGTTTTTCTGTTTCTGAGAAATTTGTGCTCCTGACTCTTTTCTTTGCCTCCATTTTGCAAATTACTTATTTTATGTTGTCAACAAGAACGAACTTCGGTCAGTGTCGCCAATATTCCATATCATAACCTCAAGTTTTCATATTGTTAAATCGATTTTCAGTCACATGAGTTATAAAATACGCTGAATTGAGTAATTCTAGAGACATTTATATATTTCCCCCCCTAAATTATTATAATAAACTAGCTTAAAAGGCCCAGCGTCGCTCAGGTTTTGTATTTTGTAAATTCAAAAATAACTTATGAAGGACTTTCGATTTTCAAACTCTAGGTCTTTAGGTATTTAGAATTTGAAATGAGGAAGAACAACTTATCACACTCAAACTATTCCCTCAGAAGATGCTAGATATAGCTTTCATTAGCTTATAGCAGATCCCCGTGGCTTTGCCCATGATAATTAATCGGAAGATTAAAAATTAAGAGCAAAATAGTTAAAATATTATATTTATTAATACTTCGCACGCAAAACCTTCATAGGTCTAAACTAAACGATTGACAGGCCTAATTAATGAAACAGCTATAAATCCGGCTTTGAAGTGAATTCCACGATTAGAAAGCGCAGCATGGGAATAAAAAAACCTCAGATTCGATTTCCCTGACCCAGAAAACCCCTGCACAGTGAGTTTCGTCCAAATCGAACAATGTTTACCCATTTAGGCCTGTATTCATTCTCCTTCTTCCGTATAGGGTGAAAACTTCAGATGTCTGCGTGCCTTGACATTATAAACAAATAAATTGACGAGCGTGGGCTTACAACATGCAAACAATCGTGATGCTTTTATTTTCAAGGTATGATAAAAGTAGACAAAGTTCATTGATTTGAGAATTGAAATGTATTACTGAAAACTGATGCTTCAAAAATGCAAAAAATGCATGTTTTCTTCTCGTTTTTCACTCATAACTCACGAACGAAAGCTAAAATTAAAAATGTACTATGCCAGAAACCTTCGCGGGAGTGTATTCAACAACATCCCAAAGTTTCATGGCAATCGGATGAATGGTGTAGTAATGCATAAAGGACAGACAGACATACATTCGTTTTCGTATGGATTGATGACTTGAATTAGAATAGGTAATGTGGCAAACCTGTATGTGGCAAATGATGACAGTTATTATACAAAATCATGGCCTCTTGTATTACGATTTTATCATGGAACCAGAAGGCCATGGAATCTTAAAGAAGACTTAACCAAATGGCTTTAAACTAAAGTCAGATTACAGTGGTGAAATGCAGGCAAATTAAATTGGCTTTAATTTCTCTCTTTAAAATAAACCACCATTAGCTAAAGATGCTTTACATTCTGACTGGTAAAATCGGCAACTGTGGCTTATATTCAGATAAATACGGTAGTTGTTAACATATGACAACCAAGACTATCATAGGCAGCCAACTAGGATTGGGAAACAAAACAATCAACTGGTCAGCAGACTTGCATGCAGTGTGCCAAAAGTTAAAGAACTTCACATGCCCTTTTGTTATACTATTTGAAGATCCACCATTTTCTTCTTTCTTCTTCAAAAGACGCATCTCATGGCATGCCTTCCCCACATCTTGTTTCATCAAGGCCTGCCCTCATGGGGAGAATATCCGTCATGGAAGAGGCTTGGTGGGTTTTTCTTCTTGGAGTGTGTGACCAGGGGCAGGAGACTTTGTATGATGGAGCAACTGCAAGAAGAACAAATTAAAATGAAGTGATGTAAACAGTGAAGCATACTGAATATTAAAAAAAGTCAAAAAATTTACTCTATTTATGTCAATTTTTAATCCAGTTTTTTAAAAATTGACATAAGTGGAGTTAATAGTATATTGTGATACAAGTGCCATAAGCAGTGCATACGGATCGAGGAAAGAGTTTGAAAAAACGATGCGCTTGCACAGTTTTTTTTCAATTTCCGAGATCTGTTATGCACTTACAGCATGAGCATTGCATGCTATTTTTTGCACAATGATTATTTATTTCAATTTAAATATATTTTTAGTACACGCTCTCTAAAACAGCTGCTTATCGGACTGGTAACACGCCGAAAAGCTGCACTTTAAAGGACAAGGCCGCTAAAATTGCATAAAAGTGCATTCAAACTGCATTCAAAATGCAATTTTAGCGGCCTTGTCCTTTAAAATCGTCATGGCAATCTATAAACAAAACCCAGATGGCATTGACCAGTCACACCAACTTTAACATGGATTTACGCATATAATTGGTCATAAAACAACAAATTTAAGCCAACACGTTTCTTTATGATAATCAGAAACTTTACCAGGATTTTTCGCAAAACACGGTAGCCCACTTCATCACATGACAACAAATATAAGCCAAAAACTTTTCACATTTTCGTTCACATAGCTTACATGGATGCACCAGCATTTAATTGCAATATATTCCCTATTCCTTCTGCCGTGATGTTGCTGGCACCAGCTCCAATTCAATGTTTTTGACTTGGAGTGAAATTTCCTCAGGATTATAATTCATATTTTCACAAGCTTTCCATAAATACTAGTTCGTATTTATTATTGTTTACAAATTAGCGACTCATATAATTACTCATCTATAGCCTACCTCATTTCGTTTTGGTACGTACGGTTCATTGTTGTCTTGCGTTTGAGAGGGCCTTGAGAATATGGTTGACTGCCTTTCATTATAATTAATTATATACGGTATTTTTGTTTCATTTCATATAATTTAGAGAGCTATCACTAAAAAATATTGTATGCACCACGTACGCAAAAACTTTAGCGGACTCATCCAGTATTTCAGCCTCGGCTTTCGCCTCGGCTGCTATTCTAGATTCGTCCGCTAAAGCGTTATTTTGCGTACTTTATACATAAATAGCGGTACGTACGGTTCATTGTTGTCTTGCGTTTGAGAGGGCCTTGAGAATATGGTTGACTGCCTTTCATTATAATTAATTATATACGGTATTTTTGTTTCATTTCATATAATTTAGAGAGCTATCACTAAAAAATATTGTATGCACCACGTACGCAAAAACTTTAGCGGACTCATCCAGTATTTCAGCCTCGGCTTTCGCCTCGGCTGCTATTCTAGATTCGTCCGCTAAAGCGTTATTTTGCGTACTTTATACATAAATAGCTATAATTGAGATATTAGCTGAAAATATTATGTATACACATTATTGAAGATAGATGTTTATTTCAGAAAGTGATTCGCATGTGTTGGTTGTTATGGGGACCGAATATTTGACCTGTTAAAGTCGCCACAAACTAGGAAGCCTTGGTTCTGGTCTTCCATAAAGGCTTTTATTATGATGATTATACTTACGGCCATTGTGCTTTTTGTAATTGTTACCTCACGGAGATTTCTTTTGTTTTCATAGCAACCAGATTGCATATGGGAATGTCAAGTTATGATTCACGGCAACAAAATTCTTAAGTACCACTAATTAGTTACATCGTGCAAAAAAGCGTTTTTATTTTAGACTTTTCTTAATAGAACAAATTGTTACAATTTCATTGTGTTGTTCGGTGAGAGAACTTTCAAGTTCAAAACAATACGTTACCTTTCTCTGCTGCAGCCACCTCCGAAGCTTCCCCCTCTTCACTTGCTTCCGGTATAACACAGATATCCATAACATGACATCAGATGTATATTCAACTGTTAGGTCTACATGAGGAATATGTCAAGAGATTAGTAATATTATAGGTTAAAATTTTTCCATCTTATGCACTAGTATATCTTAGACATTGATAGGAATGAGTGTTGACAAGGAATCTGTAGTTTTGTATCTGTTGTTTAATTATACATGTATTTACAAGTAACCTGAGTATCAATAAATTACAATATATCTTATTGAATAGTCTTGTTTGTTGTCTTAGTTAGCCTACTCATGCAGCGAACACAACATCCACTACAAGTTCATAGAAAACTTGTGTGAAATTTGGACTGAAGATGATGCAAACCTGCATTGAAATGCATATCCATTGACTTAATTCTCAGATATTGTTCGAATGCATGATGACATAGGAATCTCTATTAAGCTACTTCACTACTCCACGGCTCCATATATAGCCTAACAACTACACATCGTTCCAGATCTAAACATCAATGCTAAATAGCAGAATGTTATTCTACCATTTACTGAGACTTACAATTTTTTATGTATAATCTTTTAGTGATAGAAGATAAAATTCTGTATATATAATTTTAAGTGACGTTCATCTATTCTCAAAAATTAATACATACAACTACCTGTGTTTTTTATATATTTTAATTATAATTTTAACAATTGTACAACATCTTAGTTTACCATAATAAGACTATTCAATAAGATATATTGTAATTTATTGATACTCAGGTTACTTGTAAATACATGTATAATGAAACAACAGATTCCTTGTCAACACTCATTCCTATCAATGTCTAAGATATACTAGTGCATAAGGTGGAAAAATTTTAACCTATAATATTACTAATTCATTAGCACTAGTTGAAAAATGAAGTTCATCAATGTCAAGAGATGCTAGAAATATTTTTTTTCCTATGAAATTCACATATTAAAAAAGAAAATCTTACTGATTTGCTTAAAATTTCAGCTCACCAGAACTTCCGATTTTCACCTGAATGTTAATGTAAAAGCATAATGAATAGAGGAGAAAGTGTGACAACTGAGGTAGTTCACTGGTTCCGCCGCTAGGTAGCAGTTACCCCGTTTGAGATTTGCGGAAGCAAGAATACTACGGGCGGTACAGGAAAAATTGCAAATGCTCTTAAACAAAACAATACATTAATTTTTTTTCAAAATGACTCACCTTATCTAAAATTAGTTGTAAATACTTTTGACAGCTTTACACGTATTGGAAGATCTCATCTCCATAAATAAATATAAATAACCAAACCGTTATGCAGGACCAGAGATGTGCTGTGGCCTTAAATAACAGTAATTTCTCAGATTGCAAGAAGCTTGACCGTAACATTTCGTTCGTCTTGCCAAAAATCAAAGATGTTCACAAGCAATGAAAAATTATATAATATAGGTATAAGGCAGCTAAGGGATGATTTAATCTAATATTTTGTTGCCTAGAAAATAGGGTAGAGGGTATGTTAGTATAATTTGATGAAAATTTGTTAAAGAATGTATATTTGTATAGGAATAACACCGTATAATTACGGTAGAAAACAGCTAAGGGATATTTTTATAAATTAATATTAATATTACACTGTAAAATATTACAGAGTATTAATTTGTATTAATATTGTATTAATAGTAATATTATTTTTCTCCTGGCTATATGGGGTAAGTTATGTAGGTGAAACGCGGTCAAAAGTGTAGATCTGTATACAAATGTGACAGAGATAATATTATTAAAAAAAACTAAGGGAAGGTTTGTGAAATGCAGGGCATGAAAAATTTCATAAGCCGCACTACAAATTGAGGGTGTAGGATCTTTAAAATTGGGGTCTCAACATCCGATAAGGATACACACATAAAAAAATTATTTTGCAATGCAATCTACATATAACACACAAAATTTCAAAGCATTTTCCATGATTTTTTCATTAAAAAAATACCATTCTCTTGCCTTAACTATAGCTCGTTAGTATGCTCTTAAACCCTCGACAATTCGCTGCCCACTATAATTGGTGTACGTTTTTATATTGCTAAATTATGATATAAAAAATATGTAATAAGATATTAAACAAATAAGGCATTTGCTATGCTAATTAGGCATAGAAATTACTAACAAAACTGAGCAGAAAATATAATAATCCAACAAATGTCTAATTAAAAGTAGTGCAAATTTACGAAGTTAGGAAAAAGCTTCATCCATTCCTTTTCCCCAGCGGGTCTATCTTGCAGTAGGAGTACAATTAGTCAATTAATATAGTTTTATTATCGAGTCCACGAATAAATTATTTCAGGATTTCAGGATTACGTTACTATTGGTATTTTATGAAAAAGATGCCTGCTAATACCTCAGTACCTTTCCGATAGCTTTAGTGCCTGGAGTAATTACCGCTCTATTACCCGCAAACCATTCAAGATATACGGATGGTACTTAAATTACAATAAGATTCAAGTATTTCACTAAAATTTATATGCCTGAGTGTTTTTCTGGACACAAAGATAAAAAAAATAGTAGCTTAGTCAAATTTGGTTCACTCTTGACATTTCATGATCGTCCCAAATTATTCAGACAGCTGTAGCGCCCGGAATAATTACCACTCAATTACTCGTAAACCATTCAAGATATAAAGGTGGTACTTAATTTAAAATAAAATTCAAATATTTCATTAAAACTTCCTCACTTGAAGATTTTACGGGACACAAAAATGAAAAAAATTGTTGCATAGTAAATTCCGCTTCACCTTCCATGAATTTTGTGTAATTGGTGATATTTATCAAATGAAATAAAAACATGTATGTCTGCTTTTTTGGGCTTTGTTTTAACCATCAGAAGGACTATGTGTGTAGATTATTTCTGCACAAATTTCATAGAAATAGGACCAAGGGTTGATTAAAGATTGCGAGTTTAATCATACGGGCCAAACTATTATGTTGCCGAACAGGGTTGGAATGTTTAAAACAAAACGTTTAAAACAAGTGTTTAAAACAAGTGCTTGTGTTTTTTTTAAGTTTGTTTAAAACATTATATACATATATATATATATATGTATATAATAGGCCCTATACATTAAAATGGTTGTTTTAAACAAAATGAACAATTTAAACTTTTTTAAACAAACAACATTGTTATAAACATAAAAAAGTTTTAAAAAAACATGTTTAAAACAACAATTGTTGTTCACGTAAAAAAGTTAAAAAAAACATGTTTTCAACAAAAAAAAACATGTTTCAAACAAAAAAAAACTTTTTTTGTTCTTAAGAAAAACATGTTTTTTTTTCCAACCCTGGTGCCGCATTCAGAAGCTGAATCGCAAACGAAGGTGCTGCCAGTGTTTCGCTGGACTGCCGCGCTATCTATATCTACCATTGTCTGAGCGGTCGAGTCGTCACACTTTCTCCCTCTATTCATTATGGTAAAAGTAAAAATAAAGCACTTTCCTACATGTATACATAATATCCAATTGAACCTATATTTCCCCATTCTACCAAAATCACTACATATTTGAAGTGATACATTACCTTCAAGTGGTGCAGTCTCCTCAGAAGTACACAGTATAGCAACCCCTCCTGATGGTTCACCTGTAACAATGATATGTAAGCCATTATAATCCCATATCTCAGAATAAACACTTCTCAAATAAGACATCGATATAATCTTCTAAAGCATATTTCATCATTTATAAGACTTTGTAAGACTTTCATTGGATTTTTATTAAGTCATATTTTCATTTCAGTATCCAAGATGTCAAGCAACTTTCAATGAACTTTTCATCAGCTTGCAGTGAGCATGTCTGCTTCAGCGGCACACCTACAACAATGCCAAGGGGCGATCCTTTTTGGTAATAGCAATAATTCAAAATTTTACAAAACATATTCCCTTAGCTATATTTAGCTTTGTCCATGCATAAAATACCAATATTGCAAAATGTGTTCAATTGTGCAAAATGTCTCAATGAGCAGAAATATACTCCCTCCTTTTTCATACTAAATTGAGAATATGTGATTTTTTTTTAAATTCAAAATTATGAATTTTTGTTTTAGTGTGATTTTTTTCTGCATTCTATTCCTCTATTTCTATGGCTGTCAAGATTGATACTTGTGATTGATCACCATAAAGACTGAGGAATGTATGCTATTCAGTGATCATAATACACCCCTTTTCTGCTATCTCTGTGCTGAGTTTGGGATGCCTATGTTAGATTTTATTTTTATTAATTTTATATATTTTTGTTGTGCTGCAAGTGGGTCAACAACCCAGTGGCAGTGTTGCAATTAATAATATTAATAATAATAATATTAATAATAATAATAATATTAATAATAATAATAATAATAATAATAATAATAACAATAATAATAATAATAATAATATTATTTAGCCATTAAATACAGTATCATACAATCGGCTAAGTCGATGTAATAAGTTACATATGATTACATAAATATACACGTACATTGAACACTAGACATAGTGCATACAGATGATTTATCAAAAATTTATACCAATAAAACTAATTTCAAAAACTTCATCAATAGTATAAAAAGAGTTAAGAGTTAACCATTCATGCACTGTCCTTTTAAAACGTACCGGTAACAAACTTATACTCCTAGCTTTAGTAGGTAAAAGATTAAAACGCTGAATACCAAAGCTCTGCCAATATTCAAAGCTTTTGATGCACGGCAATACATTATTTTGATAGCTCCATTAGATCGTACTATAGGAGTGAACATCAGACCTTAGAGAATTTGTATTTTGTCTTTATTTAATGTATACAAGGAAAATATAGATACAAATACCTGGAAAAGTTAAAATATTATTCTGAATGAACAGAAGTATAGTGTGATCATAAATGGCTTTTCTACTTATAATACGCACAGCTGCTTTCTGAAGTCTAAAGATTTTGATTGTATTTGAGGAATGCCCCCATGAATGTACTCCATACAATAAGTGGCAATGGAAGAGTGAATGGTATACAGCCATACATATATACATGCAGTATAACCTGTCTTAAAGACCACCCCTCTTTAGCGACCACCTCCTTTAAAGACCAATTTTTCTTGGAACCGACAGTAAAACACATAAGGTCAATGTTATTTGTACCCCTATTAAACGACCACCCCTCTCCCCGACCAACGACCAGAGTTTCATTTTCGTTAAACTCCTCTATAATGACAAAATCGTAAAAAAAATTTACTCAATTGGTAAGCATTAATCAGCATTTGAACAGAAATACTGATGTGGGCACTGCAAGACGTCTCTTCAATTTTCAATATAATACTTTTACAAGAGTGATGGACAGAAATGTGAAAATGGTTGAACAATGCTTTGGGCTGTTTTGTTTTCGCGTTCTGGGAAAATCCTTACAGTAGACAGCGTACAAGTACCGTACAGCGCGCGGCGTGGAAAGGACACATTCCAATCTCCTACTTCTGACCTGCCTTTATTATCTACATGATCGCAGTGACTCGGAGGGGTAATTCTATTTCTTATGAAAACGTTTATTCAGTGGACATGAGGGGGTTTCTGAAATTCTCGATTCTAAGAAATGTCCCTTTCATTGTCCTCCAAGCAAAATGTAATGTAGGGAAAATAGACGTGTCTTTCTTTTCCTGGAAAACACTACTCCGTTATACTGTAAATAGAGGCTGGGTGTTCTTGGCCTGCATAGTTTAAGTGTCTTATTGTTGTGCTGCAATTTGAAAAACAGTAAAAGTAAGTAATAATCGACTGCGTGTTACATAATACACCTACTGTATTCCACCGTATTTATTCTATTGTATTTTCAGTTTCAAGAAATAAAAATGCATTCCCCCTATTAAGAGACCACCCCTCTTAAAGACCACTTTTTCGTGGAACCAGCGATGGTCGTTATATAGAGGTTTTACTGTACAATGACACACTGTACATACAGTTAAACATTAAATATCACAACAGCTATCTACATACCTGTTAATTTATCCTCAGTAACTGGCATTTTTCTGCATATAAATTCCACCGTTTTAGATTATTTAAACACTCAATTCATTATATATCTTTCATTTCACATTTTTTAGCGGCCAACTGAGTTTATATATGAATTCTATAGGCTTTAATAAACATTATAACCTCAAATATGGCCATTCTTTGTGGTCCTGAAAAAGAACACAGCATGCATCCTTATAAGGATATCTGTATAAAATATTTTATTTTATTTGCAAAATAACCATGAAATAGAAGTTAGCACCGAAATCAGTCACTTTATTTTAGGGAAAAATACGGTCCCTAACGATGACAAATACTTGTCAGCATTCTATCTAGTAGCCTGCATTATAATTAATATTAATATTAACATTACCAGTAATAAAAAAATTATTTGTATATTCCACTTTACTTTCTCGCATGACATAGTATAGCGAAAGTATTGTGATCGTGACAAAAAATTGAAATGAAGATAGCACTGGGAAAACATTGTTTCACTATGCCTAGAAACTGAAGAAGTATTTTTGGAATGACGTCACGTCCATCTGTCTGTGGACAAGCACAGCACATAAACGGTTCAATGTACTTACTCCATTTTTCAATTAAGAACTTTTTTGGAATTTTATTGAACCGAACAAAACTTGCTTTTTAGAACTGAAATATTAAGGGGGTTTTCATGAAAATGTTTTTAAAATTTTCAATTTTTGGAAAATTGGCTTTAACTATTTTAATAACAAATTTAATTTGGAAAATCTTATCTATGACTAATAAGTAAAGCCCGGATTTTCATGCACTATCAAACTTAAAAACATGCATGCATTCATGCACTATCATAATCTCCAAATATGCACAATGAAGGGCGAAACATGCACTATCAAAAATCCGCACTTTACTACGAGTTTTTCCAAATTCTCCCCACTTAAACTCGTGCGTTTATCAGTTAGGATATTCTTGAACGCAGAAAAGGATCTTTCTACTTCACAAGAAGTAACAGATGCATACTTAAGGGAAGAAATTTGACTGAGGATGAGATCGAATTCCATGTATTTTACATTTTTTCCACACAATATGTCTTTCACTGTTTTCAGAAGTTTAAGATCAGGATTTGAACTAAGTACCTTCTTAAGTTTTTCCCTAACTGTCGCACCCATTTCTCCACAACACGATTCTAAAGTGAATTATTCAACGTCTTCAACAATGGCTAGTGACTGACAAATTCAAGCAGAGAACATTCTGTTATAGCAGTTTTCTTTCAATGGAAGGTGGTGGGGGTAAGCGAGTCGGCATTTTCTTTTGTAGCCTGGTGTATTATATTACTGTTTATTTAGGGTAAACAGTGGTTTGCACTCTCAAATTCATGCAGGTGGCAAACTCTGTTGCCAAGTCAATCAAAATATAACAATGGTAATACAATACAACATTTTTCCGTTTCTTTGAAAAGCCGAGTTTTTATGGAGGCACATTCATAATATGCACAGTTATGCTCAATAACTTGATATATGCACTAAAACCAGAAAATGAGGGTTTATATGCATTAAAAACGTCTGAATATGCTACATTAAACCAAAAAAGTCCAAAACATGCATTATGCATGAATTTTGCCATAAAAAGGCCGAAATATGCAAACATGCACGGAAAAAATGTGGTTATTTGGAATCCATAAGTCATGTAATGAGTAACTACAACGTTTGAGAAGTGTAACCAAAGTATATAAAAACATGCATTTGCATGGAAATCCGGGCTCTACTAATAAGATTGCTATAACCGTTTTTGTGTAAAAATGACATAGGGGGTACTTTACTTTATCCATTTTCAATTTTTCCAGATTATCTCCATTATAGTAGGAGATACACAAAAACCTACTACAGTCAAGTTGCAGAGAAAATTAAAATGAACATTTTTTGTTAAAACACGTTTCGTTACACAATTAATAGGTATCAAGATAAAAACGAAATTAATATGCCTTAAATGCAAACCTTGTGGCCACCCAAACTGACTTGGGTTTTTCATGGTTTCCTCATTCGCAAAGGCAAATGCTGAATTTGTAGGACATGTTCATTGTCCATAACTCATCATCGCTATGTCACTGGATGTAACCGTTTAAACTGAATATCAGAAAAGAAGACATCACTGAACAACAGAAACAGATCAGCCATTTCATAATTACGGGTGGGGCATTCTAATAAATTATAAAAAGTATTTTTGTTTATTACATATCATAAATAATAAACTAGAAGTGGTTCTTCACATTCTGTAAAATTTACAATGCCTTCTCCTACACACTACATGCAAAGTATTATTTAAAATTTATTTTAAATATGTTTTTCAAAAGCTATTACAGGTGGGACATAAACTGGACACTGATTTTAATGATGCAAAACAAAAGTTTGTTTGCTGTTCTGCTATTACTTTTAGGGTCTTGATGTTATTATTAATGAAGGTATGAGGGATTAAATACAAATTATAAACTGTTTCCAGGTTGTCAGAAAATTTATTTAACTCATCAATAATAATTTAACTAAACTATCACCATTACGGGTGGGACAAAAAGTCACTTGTTTGTTATATTACATAGTAATTAACCACACATATTTTACGAAGTTAATCTTATACCAAATTGTACCTTAAGATGTATATTTTCTCAAATGAAAATGGACATAGCAGATTACTCTTGACTACTTGGTATTGAAGAGTGTTAAAATCATGCTAAAAATGGCAAAAAAAAAAGTAACTCAATGTAATAAATAAGTAAATGGACAGATTTTACACATAAAACCACTTCAGATACATGTAAGTCCTTAATATTCAGAGAATTTGAGGTTTTAAACTTATTTTTGACCACCTAATTACAATAATTTTATAACTTTTCTCTTTGAGGGAAAAATTCCCATATTTTATGAAATGGCTGAGATGCATGCACAAATGTGTTGTTACAATAGACTACTGGTTCACACAAACATTCTAAAAAACACGTGATACGACCTAGGCTATATGAAGTTAATAGCATCCAATATAACCGAGGTAATAATAACAATCGTACTGGTACTGCGGTTTTGTATTTGCTGCTGTGTGTGTTTATGCGGTCTGTCAGTTGTCTATGAAGGATCGTATGTTGCTGCAACATCATTATTCATCTGCTATGTCGGCAATGCAGCTCACTGTCATACTGACTGCGGCTTGTACTACAATGGAAAGTGTTACGTGAAAATTAATTCTACAACTCACTTTCTTAAGTAACGTATTTTGTACAGATAGTCTAAATAATGCATAATATTATCCACAGAGTTAAATTGTGGAGTAATGTTGATATCAATAGGAACTCGAGTCATATAATATGACCACCTAATTATACCACCACTGGACATAAAATATAAAAGAAAATATACCGGTAAAACACAAGTTTCCATACCAGCCTATAAGGAAAGTTGGTGATCTTGGTCATATCAGACGATTTCACAGTAGCCTACCTGTTTCAGAGATATTTATTGTGGAACATTAGGATTCTCAAAATATTTAAGCTTTTCTTGTGTACATTCTTTGCTCATACAGTTCTTTTGTAATGGGCAGGTAATAAATGTTCTCAAAAGCAACATTTACCTAGAGTTAGAAAATTTATTGACTGATGTGTATACACACTCCAAATATCCACCCACTGCCATTAATTTATTGTTAATATTATTACTATTATTATTATCATCATTTCACCGTAAAAGCATTGTACACAAAGATCGGCCCTCATGCTTTCCGTTCTAGATAGGTGTGGTCTATTAGTGTTATAAAAATGCATTAAATAAATTTGTCTCTATAATTTAATTTTTTCCAAGCTAGTTTTTAACATGTATATGCAAGAAAGTTTGTGCAACATATTTTGCACCATTTATTTATTTTTAACTTCATTGGAATTAATAAGTAGGCTGCTGTTTGTGAATGTGAGTTAATTACATAAGTCCAGTGAAGGTGTTTGTCTCCTTTCTTGCCTTATTTTTAACACTTTCTCTTTTTAAATATGCATACTGCACCTAACAATCAGAACATTCCAAATTAAAATCAGATCCCTCGAATAAATAATGCACTTACAGTACAGAAATAGTTCGTTCTGAAAAAAGTTGCTGGGCAAAAGTCACACTCTGCTCATGGTTTTAAAATTTGCCCAGTAGAACAAATCAATAGATTCCCCCCCCCCCCCCATATAAATAGATAACAAAGATTCTTACCTCACTGTCTCTTGTACAAGACGGATGCTGCAGCCCATGCGCTTGCTTGACAGCATGTTCAATATCTCTAGCCCGTCCATGACATACTCCAAGTATCGGGTGGGCCCAGAGATGGCTGGTGCATCGAATTGCACATCGGGCCTCTTCTCTTCATCTGTTCCATGTATTCGTCAATAACATCCTGCAAAGAACAAATACAAAAATATTTACTACAAGTCTACAAAAATCAATGCAGTAAACTTACAGAGCTGCATGGGAATGCAACTGACAAGGGTTCGTTCTTCAAAATTAAGAGATGCTACTTTACGGTGAATAAAAATCTTAATTTTGGTACAAAAGTTGGGTAAATTTCGGTGTTATTTCAACAACAACAAAAATACAATTTCTGCATTATTCACATTAAAACCAAATAAGCTTAAGATTCATATCGTGCAAAATATTGCATATTTCTGCAAAAACCATCATCAAGGGGATTTTAGACTTTGTTTAGTGTAGATAAACTGGTTAAAACAATCCCCCGACCTATATATTGAGGTGCATTGAGAATATAGGCCTAACTACTGGGCGGCGAAATATACTGTAGTTATTTGTATATTCACACTAAACACCAAAATTTTGCTAAAACACTAAATTTTCTGCTTTTTCGATAATGTAAATTAACACTATTTTGGCATAGAAGTGTTTGAAACACATAATTTTCACTTCAATAGTGCTAATAACCACAATTCATGAAAACTAGGTACCTCTGTACCTCTATTTAATATGCACTTCACTTAAAGTTCCAGTCTTCCAGTTATTTGAACAGTGAATGACAAAAAAGAAATAATCATTACCTTTATAATTACGACGTTTCTGCCTGTCCACCAGGCCTTCCTCAGGTGAAATGAGACTGCCCTCATGTTGGTCCGCGGACAGACAGAAACGTCATGATTATAAAGGTAATGATTATTTCTTTTTTGTCATCCACTGTTCAAAAGTTTTTCAAATAATAACTTTCTAGTAGCATATTATCACGCACAGGGGAGAGATTTGGACTTGGGTAAATTACCAAATATGTTGAACTGTAGCAACAATTTTAAACCGACATAACAGCAAGGTGAAAGAAAGCCTGAACACGAAGCAGACCACTCATCCACAACCATTTTTTCACATCGGCCAAGAATATTTTGGCTCAACAATACTCGATTGGGTCCAGCCCTATGTCCTTAGCACTGTAGTTTTAATTTTTACTAAACGAAACGTTAAAAATGAGTCCCTAGTTGCAAGAATTATAATTAGGCCCAAAATTGTTCATATATAAGAATACATCCTGTAATTCTCATAATTTAAAATATGTAAATCATGATAACAATTAACTGACAGCCATCTTATATGGTAAACTGGTTGACCAACACAACATACCTCACAGGAGATATAATATGGGACATTTTCAAAATGCGTGAATTCAGTATGCCCTACAAAATTAATATCACTGTTGATAACCTAATCTAACTGCCACTAAAACAGAATCTACCTTAACGCAAGGACAGTTGGTCATCCGGCTGTGCAGTTGATAATTCTGCTTCGCTCAGAACCATAATATGGCTGGCATGTTTTATGCGTAATAAAAATGAACTGATTGAAATGGGTAAAAATACAAGATCAAGTTCTAAAAACCACTGATTTCACCCCTTAATCAATTCCCTGAACAAAAGTAGTATATTTAATAACGTTTCCAGTTCCAGGAAGGAAAATTGCAATGCTAAGGAGATAGTGCACTACCTTACTTTCAACGTTGTGACATTGTTTTTGTTTAGAAGCACAAATGACAACGATCATATGCAAAGATATGATAATTTTGGTTTATGACTGATCTACTTTCTGAATATGAGAAACTTCCTCTAAATCATCTGCATTACAATAAATGACTATCTGTAAAGTCTTGGAAGCGTTATGTTTCTTGAGCTCTGCTACTTAGATACAGCCAACGAATAGGTTTTCTTTGTCATATCACTTGTTAATATAACAATAAGTACAGCACGTCTCAGCCAGATTGCGGCCGCTTGCCGCGCTTCTCTTGTGATGACTCAACACTTCCCATGTCGCAGCCAGCTGTGTGTCCCCGTAGATAAGTCAACAATTTCTACATAGCCTGCAGTTGAGCATTGTTCTTCGTGTTGTACAGACCTGAAAGTGTTGTTGTGTAGTTGTCACAACTAAAAGAAATCATTAGGCTAGAGATAAACTCAATAATGGAAGAGCAACTAATGCGTGTTAATCGGAATTCCCTATCTCGATGCCAAAAATGTGTGGATGTAGGAGGAGGACATTACCAGCATCTCCTGTAATAAGGTAGGTGCCTATTTTCATTATTTACAAACTTATTTCACTTATTTTCATTGTCACGCACGGACGAAGCCAGGCAACTGCCGGGCAGTTCCTTTGCTCCATACCGGGGATAGGAGCGTCATCTGGGGGGGGGGGGGGGGGAGACATCTTCACAGTGAAGAAGACATCTGCATTTTAACACAAGACTTGAAAAAATTGTAAGGACTTTAAACATTCTTTTAAACGAGTTAAAAATTTTAATAAGGTTATGACTATTGTATTATATGTACATAAGTATTTTATTTATTATAGACCAGTAGCTTATACTACTTTTAAACAAGGTAAATGTTAAGGGATAAATTATGTTTTAAAATAGGTTAGATGTCTTAAAAAAATTTTAATACATACTGAGCTTAGGTGGAGTATATATTAACAAAAGCAAATCCTCAGCAACCAGTCTTTTTACTAATTTATATTTACTTAATTGTTCTAAGTATCTAAATTATTTAGTAACTTAATCTAAAGAATACATATATAAAAAAAGAGTTTAAAATGTAAGAAAGAAAAGAAAGATAACTTAATATTCCACTAAGTACAGTGAATTTTGAATCTGGGATTTTTGTGAATTTGTGATGATAAATGGGAGGTCAGGCTTAAGCTTACCACACCCTTCAACAGATGCAGTACACTCCCGCATCCTCATTACCATTTCACCATCAACCAGGTGAATACCATCGTCACCAGAATCCTTAGTCTGGAAGCCAGACTTCAGGTATCGGCATCAAAAAGCAGATCATCACGAAGTCATATCTGAGTGTGTGTTGTCCTTCATTACAGTCAAATTAAAACAATCAGTTCACGCTGAGAAGAAGTGATGTTGCCACAACTTGCACAGCGCTGTCATGTGGCACAGAAAGCATGAGCTGGCTCTCTAAGTGAGCATTCACACCGAAGAAGCATATATATGTGACCTGGAGTTTAGCATAAATTATATATATTTTCACTTGAACAATTGAGAAACCCATTTAAAATAATGTAATTTGCCTAAGAGGAAATAGTTTCAGTAATTTTAATCCAGGCTTTTTCCTACTAGTTTTGATTGCAATATAGTATAGTCTACGCATAAACAACTTGCAATAGTTTGTTAAATAGCTCTTTTTCCAGCAGTCTTCAAGACATCTTTGCCTTAATCTAATGCTACACTAACGGATTATGTTGAATTTTCTTAACAATCAGAAAACAGCTGAAAAGGCAACTGTACGCATGCGTCATCCCGGGTAGGGTCACATGAAATAAGTCCAGATCTATCTGAAGAAATGAATGTCGCACTCTGCGAGATTCATTATTGCCACACTACTTCGGTGTGAAGACTTGAACTTGATTATTTGGGATTTAAAATGAGTAGCGCACAACCTGCATCCAACTATTGCAACTCGCATGATACGCTACTTCGGTGTGAATGCTCCCTAAGACAACAGAATGTTTATACTTGACAATCCCAAGTACAAGTAGGATAAATTATACAAAACAAGTGATGTCTGTTAATTACAGAAAATAGAGCTAATGCTTATCAATAAAGTTATGAAAGTATAAAATAAAATCACTCACAATTGTAACGGCAGGGGAGATACTCCAAATGAGTTACTTCCTCTTCTGAACCAGACTCCGACGCAAGGGAGATGATCATTTCATCCACATTGTGGTCCAACCAGTCGCAAAGAGTCTTTCATTCTTCTACTGTTGCTTCGTAATGTCTTTTGTGTGTCTCACCACAGACGCCCAATTTTCTGAGGTGACATTCGAGATACCCTCCCTGGTCAGTCGATCAACTTCCATGATAGTGAATTTTTTGTTTCTAGTGATGATAATGATAGGCCTATATACAATAAAGCAATGCAATGGATAATTAAAAATGATTCATTAATCAGTAAATATGCTGTATAACCACACTTCACTATAAACTTAATATAAAAAAAAAAAAAAAAAAAAAAAAAAAAAAGGCACAAGAAAACCACGTGATACTAACGGCAAAAGTGATTTGCAGTAATAAAGTTTCTGGATGTGGGGAAAAAGAGGATAGTTTCCTGTTATTGTTTTATGTGAAATCGGAAGACGGTTGCCATGGAAACAAGAACAGTCTGGATAGTGAAAAAACCTAGTACATACTTTGAACTGTCACAGTGATCACATTGTTTCAGTTCGACTGTAGTAGTTTGTCTTCTGTCGTATGTCCTTGTGTGTTAATGTCTATTGTCTTTCTCCGTGTCTGTTAGGCCTATTTATCTTCTTTTGCTTTCTGAGAAACACTATTTGTTACTTCATCCATGAGTAGAGGTCTCGGCAAAATGGAAGAACAGGTTGCCACTTAAGCTCTCCCCCCCCCCCCCCCCCCAGCAGACCGTTGCTATGAGAATGGCCTGCATCCCTGCTCCCCAAGCCAGCAGCTCACGAGCAAGACCCTTGTAACAGAGCATATGCAGCACTAATTACTAAACTACGAAAATATCACTTGTACCAAAACTTATGCATTAATTACTACAATACAAGGTATCCCCTTGAACTAAAACTGCTATTTTCAGAGCCAACATAATGTTTCTATCTATCTATCTTGAGGGTTTCCTCAATGCAGAGGCTTTCCCTTAGCCAAACAATACAAATTATAGCTGATTAAACAAAATGTTTCGACACATCATATTTCAACGTAATCAATTACTCTCTCCTGAGCTTGTCATCGTTTTTCTTTTATAATCTGTCTCCATTTTTCTCTGTCCTGTGTATCTTCTTCCACTGCACCAACTCTTTCCATTGATATCTGTACACTGTTGATCCAGATAGTCATAGGACATCCTCTTTTCCTTTTCCTTCCAATTTCCAATTCAAGTATATATTTTGGTATCCTTCCTTCTTCCATCCTGCATACGTGACTGTAGCCTCTTCTGTTCAATAGTCTTGTTAATGTCTTCTTCCACTTCCATCCTTCGTCGTATTTCTGCATTCCTTACTTTCTTGACATATTGTTTCAGAACTATAAAAAACGATGTTGTACCAAAACTATTTCTCATGTATTAAAGCTCTCTAAACTTAAATAAATGAATTCTCGCTTCGCACCACAATGATCACTCGATGGCGTAGTAGTTAAGACGACTGGCTACGATACTAGTGATCCCACGTCTGAATCCCATCAGGTGCAAAAATTTATAGGGTAGGAATAGATCCCAAATAGGTAGGTAGGGTGAAGGAGAGAAGGGAGGTAATAGGAAAAAGGCCAAGAGAAGAGGAGAGTTGAAAAAATATTAAATGTTTCCCAATTTTCATGCTGCTAGTAGTTCCATTGTTGACACCTACATGCCTCATTGTTTAATAGTGAGTTGGAGTTTAGTTTCCCACAATGCTGGATTTCCACACACGATGTTCGGCGTTGTTACACGGGTTCTGGCTTGCAGACCAACACTTGCATTGGCTGCCAAAGACCTTGCATGTCATTGGTCCGTTCCATATGGCGCCGCCAACAATTTAATCTGCGCACTTTTCACTTTGCGGGTTTTCTAATTATCCTATATTGAAGTAGAGGGTTTATGTTAGGGGTCAATCCATATCAAATCATCCAATGGGTGTTGTTGACATATTTTATTTTATTTTTAAGTATATATTTTTTGTTTCTATGTGTATCTGGGAGTACAAAACAATTTTTTTCATATTTTTATCACTAACGCTTTGGCAACTAGGGGCCATTTTGCTTAGAAGGATTTGGCATTTTTGGCATTTTCAAAGGTTAGCAGTAAGTTAAATAACTATTTTATTTATGAAGATATCAACTTGAAGTAAAAACCATCTTAATCTACAAGAAACATTCTACGATTCATGTTATGACCAAAAATTTGTTAGGTCTGAAGGAAATAATCTAAAACTTTATTAGAAAATGCAGTTCCGATTAGAAAAAATTAACAATTTTATAAAACTTTTTTTCATAGAAGGGATGACAACACATGTTTCATATTTTCCCCCCACAAAGATATAGTAGATCACTAGATGCTAGTAAAATTTGAGATCATTTATGTAAATCCTTTAGGTTTTATGAGTCTTCAAATATCGAGATTTTGCAGAATTGTTGATTTTCAAATTAATATCTCAAATGGGACTGAACAGAAAAATCTGAAATTTTCTCAAAATATTCTTCTAGTGCCTGGTAATCAACATATAAAATTTCATCACTGTGTTCTGACCAGAAGTATTTTATTTTTAATAAAGAAAATGCTAAAAAATAACATTGTCAAATGAGCGAATAACAGTGTTAAAATACAATAAAAATTGTAAAAAATAATATAATTTTTTGTTGTGCTAGTAAAATTAAATGTGTCATAAAACTAACATATTAAAGAATATTACAGGAGAAAAATTCCTCTGGCACTGGGACTTGAACCCAGGACCTTTGGCTATTCGCGCCAATGCTCTACCAACTGAGCTAAGCCGGACTGCATATGACATGACTTGTCTGTCTGTGAGGTAGACCATTAGGGCAGAGAGAGATTCAGGATGAGTTCCCTGGTAGGGATATCCACCTGTCGAGGCCGCCTCGCGATTTCGCATAGCCCATGTGACACGGAGAATGAGGAAAGGGCATTGTGGGGAGGGATGGAACCTTTCGGTGGACCCAGCACCACCTAGGCCTTCCCGCCCTCTAGGTCGGGAGCATCGCCGTAGTAACACCACCGACGTCCAATCAGGGCAGGGATCGTTGGACTATGCCTCCCCCTGCTATGGTACCGGTCATGCACACACGACGACCCCCCTCCTCGTTCCCCGAGTACGGGAACCACTGCCACGTCGAATCCAACACCAAGCACGGTAAAATCCGGGTCCCGGTCGGGCGCCTCCGAATAGAACGACCCCTAAGGGAACCCAGACCGGCTCAATACCGTCCCGACTACTGCATTCAGCATCAGTGGACTAGGCCAGAGCTCAGTCTGCAAAAACGGGGAAACACCACTTGTCGGTGGAGATGACCCTTTGACGGCCAGAGGCTAAGTGGCGAAGCAACCTGCCCGCCATAACATCGCTTAGCACGCCCATCCGAATCCTAGGTGCCCCAGTACGCACCACCCTCACTGGTACTTCAGTCTGCGAAGGGGTCCCGCCCGTTACCCCGAAACCGGGGATAAGGCTAAGGTACATCCCTCCGACACCATGGCCCTGAAGTACGACCATGACACCCCTAATTGTCCGGGAAGGAGTATTCGCGTAAACGCTTATTTCTCCTCCCCCCACACCATCATGGTGTGGGGCCTGCATTCGCAACTTACAGGACCCGCCCGATAGCCTAAGAGGAGGCAACTCTGTGTCATCCCATGCACCCAGAGTCCTGGTCACCGGTGCTCCCAGCCCCCGGGTCATCCCAGCACGGGAGACCATTAGGGCAATCAGTCATAGGAGAGAGGTTCCATCTGGTGCTGTGAATTGAGCTCCAGCTTAGCTCAGTTGGTAGAGCATTGGCCAAACCATTGGCCAAAGGTCCTGGGTTCTAGTCCCAGTGCCGGAGGAATTTTTCTCCTATAATGTTCTCATGTAATGTCCAACAGAGACAATAATCTGTGGTTCATGAATGCTTATATATCTTAACATATTAAATGTTCCATGGTAGTAGTCATAGTGATCAATACTCCACATTTGCTGAGCAAGCCAGAATATGCTGACTTGAAAAAGGCAAGTCTCTACAGACTCCTCTGTAGCTAGTTTGTTCAGTAATCAGTAGCTGTGCTTGACTGAAAATATCAAAAAAGTTGCCCCTTCACTTAAAAAAATATCAATTTCACCAAACCACCAGTTCTGATCATAATGCAGGCAACAATGTCCTTTACTTCGAAAGGTCTTATTTCAAATTTGGGCAAAATGGAAATACTATATTCACCATAAATATAACTTTTTGAGTGAATGTAACACCTTATGATGCTAGAAGTTTGTTCCACAGCTGAGCCAAAGGTTTAAAAAATGTTTATACAAGTGTATAGGAAATACCTTTAATTTCTGCAGAACAAAATTTGAACACTTCTTCTGCTGAAGGTATCTGGTCCAAATATGGTCTTTGCAAACTAGCCATCAAGACAGCCCTCTTTGTACCCCCTCCAATCCCATCGCAAGCATTCTTTCCATTAGAAGTGGCAAAAAAATGCTATTCAGCTTCAAAGTGATTGCAAATATTCAAAAAGTCCTTTTTGTCTTTGTACTGGCTACCATCTCCATCGCTAAAATAAACAATTTTTTTAACTGAAGGGGCAACTTTTTTGATATCTTCAGTCAAGCACAGCTATTGATTACTGAACAAAGGAGCTACAGAGGAGTCTGTAGGGACTTGCCTTTTTCAAGTCAGCATATTCTGGCTTGCTCAGCAAATGTGGCAATATGGTCTCCTTCTGCTGGAATATTGATCACTATGACTACTACCATGGAACATTTAATATGTTAGTTTTGTGGCATATTTAATTTTACTAGCAACAACAAATAATTATATCATTTTTGACAATTTTTATTGTATTTTAACACTGTTATTCGCTCATTTGACAGTGTTATTTTTTAGCATTTTCTTTATTAAAAATAAAATACTTCTGGCCAGAACACAGTGATGAAATTTTATATGTTGAATACTAGGCACTAGAAGAATATTTTGAGAAAATTTCAGATTTTTCTGTTCAGTCCTATTTGAGATATTTTAATTTGAAAATCAACAATTCTACAAAATCTCGATATTTGAAGACTCATAAAACCTAAAGGATTTACATAAATGATCTCAAATTTTACTAGCATCTAGTGATCTACTATATCTTTGTGGGGGGAAAATATGAAACATGTGTTTTCATCCCTTCTATGAAAAAAAGTTTTATAAAGTTGTTAATTTGTTCTAATCTGAATTGCATTTTCTAATAAAGTTTTAGATTATTTCCTTAAGACCTAACAAATTTTTGGTCATAACATGAACTGTAGACTGTTTCTTGTAGATTTAGATGAGCAAAATGGCCACTAGTTGCCGAAGCGTTAGTAATAAAAATGTGAAAAAAATTGTTTTGTACTCCCAGATACACATAGAAACAGAAAATATATACTTAAAAATAAAATAAAATAGGCCAGCAACAAATTATTTTATTATTGGATGATTTCATATGGATTGACCCTTAGGTCAGGTTAGGCTATGTTAGGTTAGATCAGGAAAATGAACTTTGCACCCCATGCAAGTCCCTCAATCCAACTTTCTAACTCCCTCCCCTAGTGGCGGCATTTGAACTACTAGTAGCGACGGTGGTGTCATCTCTTTATCAACTGATGGAACAGAAAAAATAATTTATTTCTTCTTTATTCTCTTCCTTTCCAGTCTCCTTCCTCTCACCTCCTCTTCACCCTACCTACCTATTTGAGACCTATTCCTAATAGTAGATTTTGGATCGAACGGGATTTGAACTTGGGACCCCTAGCATTATAACCAGGAGTCTTAACCACTACACGACAAGTGAATGTTGAGCACTGAAGGAAGCTTTCGCATATTTGAGTTATGATAGGGGGGGTTTCATGAGTTTTAACGCAAGAATCGGTTTTTATAATTTTGAGATATTTTGTTAGTTATGAAAAGAGTAGTGTTGGTGCAAGGGAATTTTCCTGTATCAATTAAGCCACATTTTATGTTATAATACGGCGTTTTTTATAATTAGGAAATAAAGGGTGTCCGGGAAGTAAGGACGAATTTGAATTTTGCGCCATTTTATCACATGACGGTTGGCAGCCGTGGTTTTATCATGATTGGTATCTCCTATCCTTCCCATTAGTAGCCTGATAGATTTTGAGTGGTGAGCATTGTTGTTTGATGTTTATTTTCGTCATGGAGCAGATGACAATTGAGCAACGCATCCAAGTGATAAAAAGTTATTATAAAAACAATGAAAGTCCCACGGCAACCCTTCGGGAACTGCATGTGATACTCGGACGTAATGCTGCTCCAACCGAATCATCAGTTCGGAAGTTGATCCAGAAGTTTGAGACCATGGGTTCTGTGTCAAACGTTAAGAAAACAGGACGACTGCGTTCTGTTCGAAATGAAGAAAACATTGCTGTTGAGCATGACAATGTGACCGTAAGCCCCAGAAAATCAGTTCGCCGACGAGCTCAACAATTGAATTTATCACCAAGTTCACTGCATGAAATCCTTACAAAAGATCTGAAAATGCAAGCGTACAAGATTCAACTTACACAAGAGTTGAAATCTGCATATCATGAAAAGAGATATCGATTTGCTGAATGGGTCTTGGATCGACAAGTGGAAAACGAGAACTTCATAAAAAGAATAATTTTCTCAGATGAGGCGCACTTCCATCTCAGTGGGTACGTCAATGAGCAGAACTGCAGAATTTGGGCTAACGAAAATCCGCTAATTACTGTGGAAGAAGAGATGCATCCACAAAGCACGACTGTGTGGTGTGGGTTCTGGTCAGGAGGAGTGATCGGCCTGTTCTTTTTTGAAGTTGTCGAGGGAGCTGCCATCACCATGAACGGCGACCGTTACAGATGTAACATGCTTTCTGATTGGTTTTTCCCAGTTTTGGATATGGAAAATGACGATTTTTGGTTTCAACAAGATGGTGCGACATGTCACACATCCCGTGAAACGATTGCTCTGCCGAATGAAGTTTCCTCAAAAAGTTATCTCTTTGCATGGCAACCAGGAATGGCCTACCAGATCACGCGATTTTACCCCTTGAGACTTTTTTTTTTGTGGGGATATGTGAAATCAAAAGTGTACGTGAACAAACCACAAACAATACACCAATTAAAGGATGAAATTGCGAGGGTTATTAACGGCATCCCACCAGATGTTTGTGAACACGTCATCGCGAACTTCAATGAACGTGTTGCTTGTTGCCGCGCGGCCTTGGATGGTCATATGGCGGATATAATTTTTCACACATAAATGGGAGAAGTTACTTAATGTGTTTGTAAAAAAAATTAGATTTTCAATAAATTTTATGTGTTCTACAGCACTTTAAAAATCGTTCTTACTTTCCGGACACCCTATATTATGTATGGTACAAGGGTATTTTTTGTATTGTGAAATAGCCTATTTTCTTGCAAGGGTAGTTTCTATAATTGTGAAATATTATGTGGAGGTGCAAGGTTTTTTTTTATTGTAAAATATTAGGTGACATGTCAATTGCAATTATTCATTACCGGCATTGAGGTTGAACAGCAGCTACAGGTATGGTGGCATGCACTGCAGGGAAGCGAGGTGGCACGCAGGAAGCAGCCAGGCGCGGGTGAGTGGAAAGGGGAGCAGTGTGGGGCACATTCCGTTTTTCGTGGGGCGTTTCCATTCACTTATTCCATTAGATCTAAAGGGGCTTCGGAGGATGAGCCTCCCAAGAAATAAAAAAAAGTTTGGTTAAGTTAGGTTAGGCATGTTAGCTCAGGTTTAAAGGGGCTTACGTTAGGTTAGTTGGCTTTGTTAGAAACAGGAATTGTTATTTTAGGCTTACTTTAATTTGGTTTAATGGTGGTAAGAATATCCATGTTGGCCAATATCATGTTGGCAGCCCTGAATCCAGCACCACAGAACCCATCGGCTTCTTCCCTGCATGCACCTGTGCTGTCTCAAGCAGTTAATTCTGGTGTGCGCGCTTCATTTCCGATCGCCATTTTAGGTTAGTTTTCTGTGAACTTTTTACCAATTTTATTTATATTTAAAATACTCTTAGAAACAAACGGTAGGCCTACCTATAGGCCTATATGAATTCAACAACTTCTGGAGGATAATATTACATTAAATTTGGCCTTTTTACTTTTTTCGGGTATGGTCCAGCTCTTTACTACGATTCCACACGCCATGTTGCGATGGTTATGCGGGCCCTCGGTTGGGAACCAACACTCCCATTGGCTGACGGCCATTTCCCCCAAAGGCTTCTCCAGTGCTAACAATAGTTCTATATACGCATGCTTTCCATTTTAGTTATATGGTTAGGATCCCCCCAGTAGTTTATAAGTGCCGCACTCCAAGCTCCTGGTGTGAAGGGGGTCTGATGGAAGCTTGAAAGGGGGTCCAGGAGATGTGCCCCCAAAAAAGAAAAATAGGAAAGTAATCCGGGACTGACACAAAGTTACCGTCCTCGGTTGAAGGGGGTTTGGTGGAAAGTAGGAAGGGGGTCCAGGGGCACAGCCCCCAATACAGAAAAGTAGGAGAGAAATCTGGGACATATGAAGTTATGTATACGATAGATACCTCGGCCTCGATATCGACTGAGCCATTGAGACCGGGTTTTTGCCGTTAAGTTTCCAGTATTGGATTATCAGCACGTGACCGATTGCGTGAAAACAGAACATCGGCCAGCGCATGAAGATTCGTGTTTTGACAGCTGTTCCCAGCACCATTTTAGGTTAATTTTATTCCTACTTCTTCACGATTTTACTTATATTTAGGACCTTCGAACATTTTAACCATTAACCATTTTAGGTTAATTTTATTCCTACTTCTTCACGATTTTACTTATATTTAGGACCTTCGAATAAGCATATGGTGCTTATAAATGGAATCTATAGGTTTGAGAGGATAATATAACATCAAATTTGGTCGTTTTCCGTGCTTTTAAAATGAAAATATCACTAATAGTAGAGAGCTGAACCATCCCCCTTTTTTCTTAAAATCCTAATCCAGCAAAGTGGGAACCTGTTCCCGTGAGTTGGGCGGGCGGAGCTTAAGCGGCGACCTGTTCTTCCGTTTGTTCTTTGTTTGCCTACCTTTTAGTCTCTGAAGGGGAGTCCGTAATATCATTTTCCCTAAGGTAAACCATATAGGGTTCATGGTCCGTCAGATAGTGAGTGAATCAACCTCGGGACGGCTGTACAACTGTAGATGTCGCAATTCTAGTTTTTCGTGCACGTTCTTGAAAATGCCTGTCATACGTCCAGTGTTGCTTTCATCCCATCTGGTTTGCCACATCTCTAGTAGTATTCCCTTGAAATTCCTTATCTACTAACGGTACTAAACGATTCACAAGATTTGCAGAAATTACTATTATGAATATTGAAACTGTGATGAAATACTTACCGCTTACCGCATTGCATGTTACACTAGGCGCCATTTTGAATTAACCGTGTCCATCAGGGTTGCCAGATTCTGCGTAGAACAGTCGTACCAATATTCGAAAATAGTCGTATTCTAGTCAAAACTGTCGTATACTTTGTGATTTTTCTGTGTAATGAACGTATAAGTAGTAATAATAATAATAATAATAATAATAATAATAATAATAATAATAATACTAATGTAATTTTATTGTCATTAAACCAGATGGCAAAAGACAAAGTCAATAATACATTATTTTGGACAACACATAAACAATAATACATAGTAGACAGTAGTATATTTAGATATAATAATAATAATAATAATAATAATAATAATAATAATAATTCATAATCGTTATTTTACATATTGTCATGTAATTGTTAGGGGACGCCGTAGCGTAGTGGTTGAGGCACTGCGCTACAAACCGGAAAGTCGCGGGTTCGATTCCCGATTATGTCGTTGGAGTTTTTTAATTGGCCTTCTGGGGTCGACTCAGCCTCCGACAGAAATTAGTACCAGGAGCACCACCTTCATGTGCCGAATGTCCAAAATCTGTGATCTTCAACCTCCTGGAACCCTCTGGACCTGTAAGGAATCACTTTACTTTGCTTTTACGTGTAATTGTTAATAAACCACCTTCCGATGTGCTAGATATGATAAAATACGATAAAATTAAATAGACAGTAGTTACCAGTGTTGTAATTATTACAAAAGGAACAGGACTGCTTTCTATTCATATTTTTTCATCACTGCCAGTTAATACTACTAAATATGGCCTAAAGGGTATTTTAAAAATCATAATACCTGAATTAAAAATTTATTGAAATAAAAATTAGTTTGTCGTTATTTTCATTTAAAGCTAAAACCAAGCAATTTTTTCTTAATAAGTATTACAATAACTGAATTTTTATTTTATCTTTCTTCAGCTGTATTAGATTATGCTCTAGTAATATTTTGTTTAGGATTAGTCTGGTCAGTTTATTTGCTCAGATTGTATTTGTGATTACTGTAAGATAATTTTTGTAAGGTTTATGACTATGTATTGATTAGGCTACTATACTGTTCTTTTTCTCTATTTTGTTTTACAGTTTGTGTTTGTGATTTAATTACTTTCATTCTTTATTACTCTTACTGTAATTTAATTTTTGTAAGATTTTTGTCTTGATTACTGAACTGTTCTTTTTCTGCAAGTATATAACTATGTTTTGTTTGCTATACTATTCATATTCTCTGTTTCGATTCATTCTGTTGTAATTACTGTTGTTGTTCCTTTGTTTTGTAATATTTATTGTCACTAAAACAGCGAGCTTTGATGGCTCTTTGGGACCTACAATATATTGCAGAAATAAATAAAAAATAAAATATTGATTTTAGCTACGTGCTTATAAAGTAAAACATGAAAAAACAGTAGCCGTAAATATATATATATATATCAAAATTTAAAATTCGACTGTAGACTGTTTAAAAAATATAAAAGTTTGTTAAAACTAGTCGTACGAAAGGCGTACCATACATGGTTGCGTCTTACGTCGTACATATATGAATGAAAACTAGATCGCGCGCATATGTGCAATATATAAAATAGTCGTATGTGTACGACAATAGTCGCACGTATGGCAACCCTCGACGTGTGCGAAAAGTAAACTGATTTTACAAGGAACACCTGCGGGGTTGTACAGTCAGTAAGGCATTGTTTCAAAGTTTGCAAATTATATTTAGAGAGTGTCTTTAAAATAACTTAATTTTCTTTATCACATTATAATAGTTTGACCTTAAATCGTTTCGTATGAATGTTGTGTACTTTCAGTACCGTACACATTTTGAATTCGTTAGTTTTCCGTCCATCTGAACTATTATAAGGAAGGCAGTGACCACTGACGTACTTGATTTAGATTGACTAGGGAAGCTAATGGTGAAGATTACGTATAATACCCTCAGCCTCTATTACAATGGAGCCTATGGTAAAATTGGAGCCAAAAGTTGAGATAAACGAAGACATATCCCCAATAACGTTTCCATGGGAACATATGGAACCCGAGAAAAGTGTATATGAACCAAAAAGTGAAGTTCAGAGAACTGAGACATCGACTTCCAATCGAGAAATCATAGTAGCATTATCTGAAGGGATAGAGACATCGATTTCATGTCGAGAAATTCCTACCGAATTTTCTGAAGAAAATCAGTTCATGCGTACTGAAAAACAATCTCACCCGTGTGACCTATGTAGAAAGGCATTTTCTAACAGAGCTGATCTCAAAAGACACCTGCTTACTCATACGGGAGAGAAACCTTTGTCATGTGAATTATGTACCAAAACATTTCCTCGAAGAGATAGTCTCAAAAAACATATGCTTACTCATACCGGAGAGAAACTTCATTCGTGCAATGTTTGTAGCAAAACATTTTCTCGAAGAGATTATCTCAAAACACATCTGCTTAGTCATACGGGAGAAAAACCTGTGACCTGTGATGTCTGTAATAAATCATTTTGCGACAAAAGTAATCTCAAAAGACACCTGTTAACTCATATTGAAGAGAAACCTTTGTCATGTGAATTCTGTACCAAAACATTTTCTCGAAGAGATAATCTCCGAACACATCTGCTTATACACACCAGAAAGAAACTGCTGCCCTGCAATGTCTGTAGCAAAACGTTTTCTGACAGTAGTGATCTGAAAGTACACAATATGCTTACTCATACTGGAGGGAATCGGTCGTCCTGTGCTGTTTGTAGCAAAACATTTTCTAAAAGATATTACCTCAAAAGACACCTACTTACTCATAGTCAAGAGAAAACTCTATCATGTGAATTCTGTGCAAAAAAATTCTCTGATGGAAGTAATTTAAGAAGACACCAGCGTATTCATAGAAGAAAGAATTCGTTTCAGCTGATAGGCTATATTGATGAAAGTTTCTAACTGCTGCTCGAATTGGACAAATATTTGTTGTATATATTGTAGGCCTATGCCTATGCCTAATATGTTTCTGAGAACTTTCTAGAGAACATCTTAAAACAATTCTGCTTAAGTTGTACATTCAAAAAATAAAATAATTGCCGAATATTTAAGAATTTTTTTTTTAAATTTTTCCAGCTTTCCCTAATTCATAGTTCTGAAGTATTCAGCAGCGTGGTACATTCGTGGAATGTGATAGTCTTCAATATGTCAGCGGCTCTTGGCTTAAAATGTGGGTGTGTGCTGCAAAATTCACAAATTTAGAATGAAGAAGCTTTTGTTTCATCCACTGACCACCTGCGTCATATTGGAAATCAGGAGATTGTGTGCCTATCTTTTGTTTTAATTCTTTGGAAGAAATCTAGGCTGTTCATAATCATTCAGCCTGTTCAGTTCGGTTATCATTAATCATACACAACGCGTTGAATGTTTGGGGGAAAACATTGAAAAATTTTGATTTTAAATGCCAAAAATTAAATGTTTTTTAGAATATTTAATCACTTTTTACACAGAATTATCAAATCCAAATCACAGTTCACTTGACAACAGTATTGTTGGCAGTCTTCACATAAGACTTTGGAAATAAATGAAACGAGACTTTACAATCGTTATAATAAAATTGTTTATGCATGATTTTGGTAAGGTTCATGAATCTATGGTTCATTTTAATCGTTTCATTTGGAATTAGTTTGCCCATAATGGCAGCATATGATTCGTTTTGTTTGTTTGTTTATTTATATTTTTAACGTTAAACAATATAATTAAGTCTCACCCAAGTGCAAGGCTAATTTTTAAAAAAATTGAAATATTATGTTGGGTATAGCCTAAGTGCACTTTAGGTAAGTTTACGATTTATATGAAAACCAATTTTTTTATGGATGTGAAAAACCATACTTGATCAACATTAGGGGGCGGATGCTTAGATCCTAAAAAATTACTTTAAAATGAACAATGAAATTATCTTATTCTTATAGAAAATTGCACTATAATTTCCCCAAATTTTAAGTTAGTATTTGACATACATACAGGTTTTGAGGTTCCATGATTCCAAAAGTACTATTTTCAGAAATACTACCGGTATGTGAACAGTCTAGCTCCAGAACGAAAAACTGTATGAAAAAACTTTTGTATTCAGTTAGATACTTTCTGAGGTTATGACATGAAGATTGGGACTTGATATTAAGAAAATTTAGTTTTTTGCAATTTTTCAAAAATGGTTGTCATGATTTTGTTTAATTTTTGTGCATGGGGTGCTTGAACTAAGGGCTAAAGATTTTATATGAAATATTTACATTTTTATATTAGGCTATTGTTTCTTGGCCTTCCAACTGTGTGAGTTAGAAGTTTGGTTCCAAGCTTTTGGCAGCTATCTCCGCTGGCATCTACTGGGAGAAGTGAACTGGATTGGGAAAAACAACTATCTTATATAGGAAATGACTGGATATACTAGAACAGGTGGTGGGCCAATAGTAAAATTAGAAAATGGAACCATTAAATGGAGAGTTCTAATTGGTTGGGAAGGAAAAATAGAGTTTAATAATATTGTTGGATGTGAAATCGGTCCTTATCAGGACCAATAATTTATTATGGAGTGAGAATTGCCAATATTGCCTTCCAATCCTGGGTAAGATCACCGTCCCTACTGAAGTTTCGGATTTGGATTTCAAAGGCCTCTGCGACAATGTAGCTCCAGTAGAATCTCTGTTTCTCTAGGATTCTGGCCTGGTCGAATTGAATTTTGTGGCCAGTGTTGACACAGTGCTGGGCGTCTGCGGACTTGTCAGTGTAATACAGCCTGATGCACCTGAGATGTTCATTGCATCTTTCCTCTATGGTGTCGCGCTGATCTGTCCAATGTAAACATCACTGTATTTGCAGGGAATTTGGTAGATTAGTAGACGCCTGGAGTGCGAAGGCCCAATGAATCCTTCAAGGGGCGTACCATATACTGTATTTTCGGAGGGGGTAGGCCTAAATGAACGGTTTAGATATTGTGCTTTGCTAGAAGCCTGGATGTCTTGTTTGAAATGGGAGGAAAGAAAGGAATGAAGGCTCGGCAAAATGTGGATTCAGTGGTTGGTGGTTGAGTGTCAGTGGTATATCCAGTCTTTTCCTATATAAGAAACAGTTTTTTTCAATCCAGCTCACTTCTCCCAGAAGATGGCACCAGAGACTGCTGCTGAAAGTTTGGAACCAAACCTCCAACTCAACCCAGTTAGAAGCTCGAGAAACAATAATACATTTTCGACACCGGGAAAGCCTCAAGTCGCATATTTAAATTTTTTTAACGAATTCTTTGAAGTGTAAGCCACTCACTTTTTTGGTAAACTCAGCCACACCTGGTGAACAATAAAGCTTTGCATCAGGTTTAAACAACTGAATATGTGCTCTTTGCAATGTGCCATCTTATTCTATATCAGAATGTGAAGTGTGAAAGATGTATTGTCCATCCTTAAAGCAAAGAAAGTTATGTAAATACATCATTCACATTTTTTTGGGGGTTATGCATCTTTGGGAGATACGATAAATGTGGTAAGGACATTCTCTTCATTTATACAATCAAATTATATGAAGAGAATGTCATACATAATACATTATACTAAGAGGCAAACTCCTTTTTGGGCAGAGCAAGTTATGCGAGTGTCATGTCAGAATTTTTTACTTCATTTTAAAACTGTTTTTTTTAATTATTTTAAAACTGAAATTTTATTTAAAACATTTATACTCAAAAGAAAAGATTAAATTCAAAAGAAAATAATAAAGTAGAAACGCACACAAAATGTGCTGTATTCAGATAGGCTTTTTGTGCAGATTTCCAGGTGGTATTGTTCACATTTTGGTCCACACAAAGAGCAGAGGCAATCTCCTAAAGCACGATGGAACCCTGGTTTCAGGCCGATTTTGTGGTGAAAGCCATGGACTGAGAAACGAGTTAGGACATGCCGCTGAGGTTGGTCGGCACACTCTCACTTTTTATTGTCGCTTCTGTGGCTATCTTGCTGCGTTTCTTCCTCTCTCTCAATAGAGCTTTGTAGTTGTTAGATGTGGGCAGCTGAAGTGAGGAACAGTTCCCATGTTAAGTCGTACACTAATCTGGAGGGAGTTGTTTTTGGAGTCTTTTCAGATAAGAGGCTTTTACTTTTTCTAAAAGTTCTTTTTCAAGTATGTCAATGTTATTTGTAAGAGTTGGGATGATTTTGAATGCAGACAGTTCCTGTGCTGTCTTTAAGTAATTTATTCCATTCATATCTCTGATTGCTGTGATGCCATTTTCTTTCACGTGTCTGTTAAAGCAGGTCCCTGTTATTTGAAATGTAACTCCCAGATATTTGTAATGGTTTTAGTCTAGTCAATGAAGGGTTTGTAGACAGACTTTTTGATCCTAAAGATTTTATTTATGGGATGTGTTTGGTGACGATTATACCAAGAGTTCCCAACCCTATGGTGTGAGCTACCTCCGTAGTGTAGCAAAATGTGTGACTTTTTTGCTTTTTCCGTTATAACTCATGAATGGTTGGTCATAGAGAAAATATAGTGCTAAACAAAATTAAAGCTGATTAATTTTCCAACAAGTTTGTATCTATACATGCTTTCTCTACCTCAAACAGTTTTTCCTGAAAAAAGTTTCTACACCACATTTCTCAGCGATCTTTTGTCTCCTGGCCAGGGCCGTAGCAAGGTCCTTCTGCGCCCTTGGAGAGTCTGACAAATCTGCGCCCTCCAATACTGGAGGGTCTGAACAATTTTTTTTTTTAATTTCTGTAAAATTGTTTATTATTTTAATATAAAAACACTGTTATTATCAAAGAAAACCTAAACCTCAATTTGAAAATGAACTAGGCCTGAGTGTTGGATTTTTTCAAGGTACTAAAACCTTATTTTCAGACGGTTGAACTACTTAAAAAATAATTAATTCATAAAAGCTAGAATTTTTATTGCTTGATAATTGCCTAAAAAAGGTGGTATTTTTCATGGTTAATTTTGCACCCTCTTTATACCTGCGCCCTTGGCGGGGGCCCACTCGCCACCGCCTAGCTACGGCCCTGCTCCTGGCACCTAAAGTATTGGATTTACAACAAAAACCTTCAAAACAAAAGTTATAGAGAGTTAAATTTCCTAAATAAATACATAGGCCTATTTAATATCTTATCACCAATCAATCAGTAGTTATAGGTATTTAAAAAAATAGCAGAATAATGCAGCTATAGATCGTCCCAACCTTAAAAAACAGTATTGAGTTAAATGTAGTATTTGCATCTCACTTGCACTCGTACGTTATGCAATTAGCTTCGTCCTTTTCTATCCCGACAATGTTGCCATTTTTCCAAAGTGATAAATGTAATAATGTGATTGAGAGGTCTTATAGAGAATTTTTCGCTCTATCTCATGATGTCAATTGTGAAGTCATAAATAATTAATATGAGGCCTATTTTTCACAATTACGTTAATTTGGCGGAAATCTATATTTTTTCAGATGAATAACTTATCACGTGATAGACAAGAAACCAATAATCGAAACCGACTAAGAATTTTTTTTTGGATTGCCTGATGTTTATAGAAAATACTCTCTTTCCCTTGGCAATAAATTTTACATAAGAAGAAAGCTATATTTTTTTTTATGAAGTGCTGCTTGAAAATTTTCGGATGTTAACACAAAAAAGTTAGTTAGCGAGTAACCTACTTTGTTTTTTATTTTACATTGGTGACTAAGCGAGAAGAAATGTTTATAGATGTCTGAGAAAGTATTTAAAACAAACCAGAGCTCTATATCATGTAGCATTAATAAATTATCACAGTTTTCCCGAGCTCGACAATCAGGCAGTCCTGACTCAACGCTGTACAGATTTTGTTTACTCATATGTTTCTCAGATGATCGTATCTTCTTCAGAGCTCAGTGTTATAATGTGATCTATGTAGTGAAGTTTAACTTATGGTGTGGTTTTTGTGATTTTAAAAATTAAATTTTATATTTATTTTTATTTTATATTAATTATGAATAGAGAAACTAGAAATCGTAGTGTTTGCAAATTGCGCAGTAAAGAGCGAATTATAGTATTAAATATACTTAATTATTTCTTGAAGAAAATGAACGTTACCCAGCCAATTAAAGAGTCAGCAGAAGCTACACGGTGTTCAGAAAGTGTACTGTATAGAATAAGAAAAGAAAACACGAAAAGTCCTTTGAGTAGGAATAATACCACTCCCTGAGGATAGTGAACAGGCCTAAAGGAAGGTAATGTATTTTAACTATTACTTTCCTAATCTAATTATATTCTTTAAAATTTGATTATTATAACATAATAATTGTAATAATAATAGCAATAACAACAACAATAGTAAATAATATTATCTAAATGAAATTTAATAATAAATTTAACATTTATAAATTATTAGCTTAAAGGACCCGGCGTCACCTGGTTTTGTATTTTGCTTATACTTCGAAGTCAATTTTAGAGGGAGCCCTCTTAATTTTCAAAATCTAGGCCGTAGAGGAAGAACGACTTATCACATCCAAGGACTTGGGATTTTGCACCCCATTACTTCTAAAGACCATGGATGGTGGGATTGAGATAAGAAGAGACAGAAATTCCTATTAGTCTTGCTTATCTGTGTGTCAAGTCTGGTAAAATGAGCTAAAGAATGTAGATTTAAACGTCATTTAATAGGGATTAAAACATTTAAGTAATTTTTTTTCCCAAATTTAGTTTTACCTAAATTTTTCTCTCGGTTCTATTAGCTCTGTGTAAAGTCTGGTAAAAATTGGTCAGAGAATGTAGATTTAAATAAAATTTATATAATATGGGTTGCGATAATTAAGGAGTGATTTCTTCCAAATTAACTTTGGTTAAAATTTCTCTTGGTTCAATAGGTTCTTTGTATAAAGTCTGATAAAAATTGGTCAAAGGTTGTAGGTATAAATATATATCACAAAATAGGGGTGAAACATCTAAAATGTGGTTTGTTCTAAAATTAGTTTTCCTACCATTTTCTCCTGATTCTATACGTTCTGTGTATAAAGTCTGTTAAAAACAGGTCAAGAATGTAGATCAAAATTTTGGTGATATAATAGGGGTAGAAACATTTAAGGGGTGGCTTCTTACAAAATTAACTTCGCCTATTTTTTCTCTTGTTTTTATAGGGTCTGTGTGTAAAGTTTGGTAAACATCGTTCAAAGAATGTAGACTTGTAAAAAATCACATAGTAGGGAATGAAAATTTCGCAAAGGGGTGCTTTTTTTCGAGAATGATTGTCTCGTAGAATTTTTACTCGATTCTATAGGGTAGGCCTACATGTGTAACATGTGTAACAGTTTGCAGATATTAGTCAAAGAATGTAGATTTTTGGGCTTATAGAGAACATATTACTCATGGGGGTTGAAAATAAGGGAAGGAGGGTGTACCGTTGTTCTATCTGCAGGGCACGATTTACAGTAATTATTATATACAACAAACAAATTTCGAGGTTTTCACGCCTATCTAAGAGCTTTTTCACATCATGTGCCTGGTCTTGTGATGTGAGTAGATCTGGCATCAGTGCGCTGCATAAGACCAATACTGTCTTTTAAGGTTGGGACGGTCTATAGTGTAACATCATCACAGGAGTTTATATCAGAATATTGAACTATGATGTGGGAGCTTCGGACTTAAAATATTCATTATCTCCATCTTTAGCCAATAAATTTTATTGACTTTATGTATCACTCTATATAGACCTAATAGTCTAGTCCAGGTTAAATACTTTCAGGAAAGAGATAAACGTTGATTAATAAGTAATGAACAGAAAATTTTTTAACCACTTAAAAAATGCTGACAAATAATAAAGGGTTAACTAAATTATTAACCATTGATTATAGAAGAGGAAGAAGTATGTGGGTGAATATTTGATATGACGTCAACGTGAGATACTGTTAAATATCTTTTGATTTTGTTCCACTGCCTTATACTTTTCAAAAAACACCACTTCTTCCAGGAACACATAGTATAGTTTTGAGTAAAACAACATTTGGAAATGCTTAGAAAGTAATCCCATGGGGGTATATGTATCTATTATATAAAGTCGAATGTGTGTTTGTGGGTATGTATGTATGTATGTATGTATGTATGTTTGTTCCTTATACAAATCTACATTTCTTTACCAATTTACACGGAATTTTGCACACATACCCAGTTAAGCCCGGAAAGTATAGCGGTCAACATTAAAATTCAAACAAAATACTCCTTCCCTTGAAAATTATATAATTTCTGAGAATTTTATACTGAAAAAAAAGAAATGCTGTTTAGTTCACATGGCAACAGTGAATTGTTTACTATGATTACATAGGGCCTTGGCAATGCTGGACTTTAACGAATTATGATTCCATCGATGTAATACGAGTATATTGGCGAAAATAATTACTGAAAATGAAATCCACGAAAATAAAGCACAGTGTGATGTAGTCACGTAACTTTCTCTACCCTCGACATAAGAAATATTTACTCACTTCACATTTTGATGTAGAATAAGAGGGACAACTTAAGTGTGTGAGTATGCTATATCAAAAGTCTGTAAATAATCCTTTCCGCTGATAAGTTATCCATACCTGTAGGCTTTGTATTAGTTGAGAAATAGGGATGTTTATCATAGGCCCTAAGCATGGGATGGAACATTTTGAGTCCTATGCTCGCAGTATATTATGTCTCGGGTTCTAGGGGAGGAAAGTATGAAAGTGATACTGCATTTCTCTTTTATTACAGCTCCGAAATGATTGTATAGTAACATGAGAATGAGAAATATTATTTTCCGTCAAGTCAGTACAATAATATGTAATTTGTGTTTCTTCTTATTTCAACCCCTCCCAAGCATGATGTGTAGAAGCAACGGAATGCAGCATTCCACATCCTCTATGAGCCATAAAAAGCTATATCCAGCGTTTTCTGATGGAATAGTTTGAGTGTGATAAATCTTTTTCTTCATTTCAAGTTCTACATACATAAAGTCCTTCATAAGTTAATTTCAAATTAAAAAATACAAAGCCCGGGCGACGCCGGGCCTTTTCAGCTAGTATATTATATAAGTGAGATTGTATATTCTGCCTAATTAATTATCATTCTTTCAGTTTTTGCAACTTCAAGTCACTCGTATTTGCATCGACCACCTTGCTTTCATACCAGGAATAGTCAGAGCTTTATATCCTGTGTTAGCAAAACAAATTAGTGAAGGCTGCACTTTTCAAGTGAATAACTTGTCATCGAGCATTGCCCAACTCAAAGCATCTTGTAACTCTTTCATTGTGAATTGAGAGTTGCCATTATTTGTAATGAAGTAACAAATGTCTTCCATGGATTCTGCCACATAGTCTTAATCAGATTTCTTCTGATATTCTCTTTAAAACTTAGATCAACACCCTTCATGGCAGACACTTTTCTCTGCCATTAAATTATTAACTGAGGAAAGGTGGCAAAACATTGCACTTAACTTTTCTTTCTGTAGCAATTCTCATGCAAGTATCCATTATTGAGAACGTCATACTCCTTTTACAGTGGTATTAATCAGAGGTGGCAGTCAGATGCGCATGAGAGAGTGACGCATGTAGGAGGAATCATGGGGAGGGGTAAGAATCTAGCGGGAGAGGAGAAGCGATTGTAACAAGGTCTCTTGTTTCTTCACTGCATTATATGATCTTACCGCTCTGAAAGCAACGACATAACTAACCTATACACCCCTCCATGCAGTACGAATGTTTATTGGACTCGTCTGCATCTACTGAGCATCCATCCTTGGACTGCCACGTCTGATTAATACTACTGTACTTAGGGGGACAGATTTTTTTGCCTCTGTTTCCCAGTAGGCCTACTCTGTCACATTCCCTACAAATATCAACACAAAAAAGTGTCATTTTGAAATCAATATCTCATGTTGGGGATTTCAAACTGACGGGTTGAGGGGTTCATTTGAGGTTTTGATGATGAGCCAGCAGACTGTCTCTTTTCTTGGGCTTCATATGCTGGAAGGCTGCTCTTTTTACAGAAGGTGTACACTTTTTTATTCCATATTATTCTGTACAGATTGACAATTTCATTGCAGCTGTCTTAATGACACCCTTTTTTAAGGTATCTTTTTCCCTGAATTGGAGTAGGAATTGTAGAATGGCACTACGACATTGTTTTTCTTTGAAGTTTCTGCTCACATTTGGCTCGGTTTTGGGTGTGTTTGCTCAACCTAGAATGTCACAACTGGTGCCCCCTTGACTGATATTCATACTCAGTTCCACATTTGTTTACTTTGCAAGGCTTATAGTAGGCTATGTGCAGGGAACTTCTGACTGTAAGAAGGATTGCTTCACTACTTCACGCACACAATAATATCAGACCACTACTCAGATGAGAACACGCCATGCATTGCTCTTGTGTTTATATCATGTCACTGACATGTACTATAATATGCATATGTTCAGGTGGACCAAATAAATATCTAAACTAATCCATTCTTGTGACCATCACAGCTTTTGATATAGTTGATATAACGATACCGCACATTATGGTTAAGTTGACAACAATGCAAAGCAACAAAGCACATTTCATATTTCTTTGATGATGGCCACATGCAGAGTAGAAACAATTGATCAGCTGAGTGATGAGCAGGAATAAAGCAGGAGTAACATGGAAGTGGAAGACAAACGTGAGCTTGAGTTTTGCCGACGTGCATGATATCAACAACAGTGAACAGGAGTAGACTTACTTATGAGGACGAGAGATTTTTCAAGCAAGAAGAAAAGCATCATGCTTCTACACTACATAATATCTGTTGTTATGCTATTTACTATAACAGAAACCATCCGTGTTTATCATTATTAAGTGCCAGTATGGTACTTTATGAGAATGTGTGTGGGAGACGGAAAAATGTCTGTCCGTCTGTCTGTCTGTGTGTCTGTATGCGCCATAACTCAAATACGCTTTATTGGATTTTCATGAAACTTGGTATACACATTTATAATGTCCATGGGAAGACGTCTGTTGTTACTGGACCAAATCGGTTGGCCGGTACCGGAATAATGCCCAATTTAGTGCATTTTTATGGTATTATGTAACAAAAGGCCCCATAACTCAAATATGCTTTATTGGATTTTCATGAAACTTAGCATAAACACTTATAGCGTCCATGGAAAGAAGCCTATCAATTTTGGACCTAATCGGTTGACCGGTACCAGAGTAACAACTAATTAAAGGTCACATGTTTTTTAATTTTTGTCTACCGGTATAATTTGACAGTTAACACTATTCCTTTACATAGGCTTATCAAACATCACCGTTAAACTGACTGAGTTGGCCAAATGGTCTTGGACTCGTATTCTGGAGGTCCCCGGATCAAATCCCGTAGCTGGCCGATTTGACATGGATTTTTTTAATTTAATTTTTTATTTTTATGTGAGTGTGCGATTGCCAAGGTATCACAAATCTGTAGTTCTGCTGACGCTGGTCGATTTTAATCTGATTAGAAAAACTTATTTTCTATGATTATTTTACATCATAATTGCAATTATAATTGATTCAACAAAAACATACTGGCACTTTGTTATATCAGTTTCCCTGATTTTATTGATTTATGCAGATGCTCCATTGCTGCAAAAACATACAAGGAATTAATTTATAAATTGTACTTTCATTCTATTCATCATTCTCCCAGGTAGTTGTGGTATGGTTCCACATCTAAGCTCAAGCAGTTCAGTCTCTGGTCCTGACATTTCTTGATCGTAAGACACAGGAGGGAGACTCAATATGCAGCAATGAAAGGTTTGGAAATAACCTAGAAATTATGCTTGGATGGAGTTACATACCGGTATTAAACTTGAAAACAGTGGAATCCAACATTCTCATGCAATATTAATTAGGAAGGTTTGTTGCTATCGCAGGCGTTTTGCATAGTCATGCATTCAATGTTGGCAATGCTGCGAGAGGGTGGTACACCAAATGGCACAAGAATCTGCTAGCACCAATCAGAGGTCTTTCTGCAGAGAAGAATTTTTTTAATTTAGGGGGATGTTGCCACGTCTTATTTCGTGAGAATCAAATAAAACACAAATCAGTCCTTATAAGAGCCAAAACTATGAATTTATATCAATAGGCTGCATGAATAAATATTTTGAGAAAGGGAGAGACAATGGAGGGCCCTTCTGTCGGTTACAAGAGTGTTGCTACAAGTGTGAGGAGAACAATGTAAAATGTGACAAAATAAAAATGCAAATTCACCGTCTGCAGTTCCATACTCCTGGAAAGCAGAGACCACGACCCAGGAGAGAATTTCCCACTCATCAGAAACTTCTCGTTATGTTGAAAGAAGCCGACTTATTCGATGGTGGAACAACCAGCCTAAGCTAAGTACTAAAAAAACTTGACTTTAGATTTAATACATTTTCAGGGTGAGGAGAGGAGCTATATCATAAAGGCGTTTGCATTTTTTCAAATTTTGCACTTTAAAACTGGCAACACTGTTTCCCTCCCTCTCGAGAAATGTCAGGGCCGGAGACTAAGCGGCTGAAACTTGCCCACTTCATATACTTAGCTTCTCGACCAGAATGAGTAAGGACATGGTAATAAATGATGAAGGGATAAAATTGATAGATTTCTGTGCAGAGAACGGATTAATCTTTTTAAATGGCAATTACGGATCAGATATTTATGGTAATTTTACATTCGCAAATGAGCAGGGTGCGAGCATAGTTGATTATATATTAGTATCACATTTTTTAGGGGATAAGATAAAAGATTTCGGAATATCTGAGGTGGTTTACAGTCCTCATATGATATTATCGGCCGAGTTAGACTTGGACATAGGCAACGAGGAGGACCCTCTCAGACCCTCCTCAGTGAGTGAGGATAAATATTGCATAGTAAATACGAGAAGAACTTATGTGTGGACCGAAGAGAACAGTGATCGCTTTAAGTCAATCCTGAATGATAGTAGTTCTGAGTTGTTAGAAATAGGAATACAATATTTCTTAGATCAAGGCAATACTGACGGTGCTGCACAGTTGCTTTATAGAGCCATAGAAAGGTGTAGTGTGGTGAAGGTAAGCAAACATACAGGCCCCTCACGGAATATCTCATGGTATGATTTAGAATGCAAAAATATGAGATCACAATTAAGATTAGCTTATAAGAGGTGGTGCAAGACAAAAGGTAGATCTAGTGAGAGTCCTGAAAAAACGTGTTACATGGATATGAAAAATCAGTATAAAAAATTACTAATAGTGAAAAAGGAACTTTTTCATAACAAAGAGAGTGCGAAAATAAATAACTGGTTAACTAGCAATAGCACATCAGAAATATGGAATTATCTTAAGAGGTTGAAATATAATACTACTAGGAATTTAACTATAAACGAAGAGTCATGGGTCAATCATTTTTCCGAATTATTTCAGCTTAGAGAAGCAAGTAGGCCCACATATCATAATATACATGTATATCCATGTATGAATTATATTGAAGGATTAGACAACGAGATTAACAAATACGAAGTTAGTAGGATAATCAAAAAAGCTAGGGCCAGGAAATCACCGGGCATGGATGGAATTCAAACACAGGTATGGAAAAAAATGTGTGAAAATCAGAGATGGCTAGAGATATTAACTAAATTCTTTAACAAAATTAAAATGACGAATCAAATACCAGAATCATGGAAAAAAGCTATTGTAGTGCCTATATACAAGAATAAAGGTGATACTCAAAACCCCAGCAATTACAGAGGCATAAGCCTGTTGACAGCAGTATCTAAATTATACACGGGAATTTTAGCAAATAGGTTAACCGAATGGCTAGAAGCACATAACTTAATATCCCAATGGCAAAGCGGGTTTAGGAAAAACAAGAGAACTGTTGACAATTTATTTATCTCGCAAGCTGTGACAGATAAATACCTTAGTAAAAAAAGGGGGAAAATTTATTGGTGCTTTATTGATTTACAAAAAGCATTTGACACAGTTAATAGGGATCAATTGTGGTATAAACTTAGAAAAATAGGTTTAAGTGACATGTTTACAAACAATATAGCTGCATTGTATGATAATATAGAATTTTGTGTAAGAATTAACCAATACGGTAGCAATACGAGGATGATTAACCAAAGAACGGGTGTCAGGCAAGGGTGCAACCTTAGCCCCCAGTTGTTCAATATATTCATAAACGACATTTTTGACGAGGTAGAAACAACTAGCAATCACCTACCAACAGTTATGAACGTATGTATTCCAGGAATAAAATTTGCAGATGACTTAGTATTAACGGCAATTACACCCATAGGTTTACAAAGAAGTATTGATGCAGTCAATAAATTTTGTAACGACTGGAGTCTAAAAATTAACATTGACAAAACCAATATTTTAGTCTGCAAAAATGGCAATAAACTAAGTAAGTGGGAAAAATGGAGCATAGATAATAAAGCTATAAAGTGTGTAAATTGTATAAAATATTTAGGAATAATTTTTAATAATAAGGGATCTTGGGAACTTCAAAACAAGGCTGCATGGAACAATGGCAAAGTAGCTATGAATGCTATATACAATTGCTCAACCAAACTACCCGAAATCAGATTCAAAATGTTAAACAGGTTATATAAAGCAATAGTTGAATCAAAAATGTTATATGGAAGTGAAGTGTGGGGGGAAATTAATTCTTGGAAATATATGGATATGATGAGAGCCAGGTTCTGCAAACAAATATTGCAGGTACCAAGATACTCATCAAATGAAGCAGCTCGATATGAACTAGGATATGACAGTAGTATGGGGGTCATTTTAAGCAAAATTTTAAGGTATTACAGATACATTTGGGAAAAAGACAATGAAGATATAGTGAAAATCTGCTTCCAAGCCCAAGTGAGTGATAATGGCAATCGAAACAGAATACAGTACATTAGGAAAACATTAGATGAGATAGGATTAAAGTGGATATGGAATTCAGTATTGAACAAGGAGAAAAACATCAATGTGATTTCAAAAATAGTTATTAAAAGATGTAATGATATACAAAGGCAGAACCATTTTGCCGTAATGAGGGAAAAGAAATCTTTAGTATTTTACATCAAAATGAAGGAAATGTGGGGTATGGAAAATTATGTGAATGATTGCTCGAAGAAACAAAAAGCTGGGCTAGCATGGTGGAGATTAGGGATATGGAAGCTTAGAGGGGCAAGAAGAAATTTTGAGAAAGGCCGTTGCCCATTATGTCTTAGTAATGAAGATGCAGAACATATAATTTTAAGTTGTCCCGAAACTGAAACGCTACGACATAAGTTTTTAAATAAAAAAATGTTAAAATTAAATAAAGAAGTGGCATATAAGAAATTATCTGTAACAAAAAACACCAAAACACTAAAGGAACTGGGAAATTTTTTGTACATAGTTAAAATAAAATGGGAAAATCAAATTAGTTGCTTAAGAGAAATTGGTTAGAAATGGTAAGGGGATATACTTTCAAAAGGTAAACATTTATTAGTAATAGTATTGATTGTAGATGTATTGATTTTAGATATATGTGTTTTTTATGTATGCAGACGCCCTTTGGTGAAAAAACTTTCTGTAACACCAGGGGTGATCTTTTGTACAACGCAAGATACAAGAATAAATCATTCATTCATTCATTCATTCATATACTTAGCACAATTCTGCACATAACATTAACATAATTATTTTGATTGTTTATTGAAAACCAAAGGTTTTACATCAAACTTTAAACCCAATAGGAGGAGGTGGTGGTGGTGGAGGTTGGTACTGGAAGTGCTGATCAGGATATGCAGTTACAGGTGGGGGTACGTAGTATGTTGGGGGTTGATATGTTGAAGGAGGGGGTGTAGGTGCCACGTACACAAGTGGATTAGAGGAGGCGGGATAGGTCTGGTGGCTTGGGTGCCTCAACTCCTGCTTCAGACTGTACACCACCAGAATGCTATAAGCCGACACACCTGCAATAAGAGAACCCAGTTCTTACCAACTTTCATAGCATTGTGCAATTTATTTTTATCCAGTCCAGTCCAGTCATCATGATGGCTTGAATGCTCTAACGCAAAGGGTAAGTCAATAAATATCTGCACTTTTTAAAAATCTTTTGTAGGTTGGCTCTACCGCTTTGTGCTCGTGAACGTCAACATGTTTATTTGTCTCTGCTGGTAGAATGTTTGACCGTTACGACTCCACTGTGTGTTGTGCTATTGCACATTAAACATGGCTGCACTGCTTAGCGATTGCACCAAAGAAGAACAGCGTGCAGTGGTCCGTTTTTTGTCATCTGAAGGTGTTCCAGAAGTCAAAATCCATCAAAGATTTTCAGAATATGGGGGCAATGTTTTACCACGATGAAGCATTTACGAATGGATTGATGTACAGATAAATCACCAAGTACACGTTTTCAGACTTACAACTGGATAAAGACGACTTACACTGCATTATTGTAGAAATAAAAGAACCGTAATTCCTCAAGTTAAATTCCGCAAAATGCAACAATGAAAGAAAACAGGCTATTGTAAGTAATATAACAATTGAAAAGAAAAACACATATTTCATACATCTGAATTTTACATCAACAAATTGGATAAATTTATTTCGTCACATAGAAATCTTTTCCACAGAATGCATTCTTCAAGTAAAATGCCCAATGCTCTCTAACGGGAGGAGAAAGATTGAAAAAAAATTATTGTAAAATAAAAATGAACGATAAAAGGGTACTACAACTAGATAAGAGAAAAAAGTCTCTGACTGAAGATAAGGGAAATAGTAAATGAAATATTTTAATGTGGAACTAAAGTTCATGGGCAACTAAAGCAGAGTTCAACTAATTTCATCTTAAAATAATACAGAAAGAAATGTTTCCTTTCCTTGTATCATTTCCTTTAAGCGCCTTGTGAATTGAAATTGTATTAAGCACAACACACGCGGAGCCAAAAAAACATTACCTTCCGTCAATACGCCGCTGTCGGCACTGTGGAAGGGACAGTGCTCTCTCTCCCTCACAGCTGTGGCATGCTCCTTGCTATGTGTGCATAGTACTAAAATAACTAATTTTTAACATACTACCTTAATTTTATTTGGTCCAAGTTTACTTAATAAAAGGTCTTTCTTCACTTGTTTATTTCATGCTCCATTATTTCCAAAATTTATTTTTCCGCACTTTCAAAACAAGTATTCAAACCGGAGCCTGCTGCATCCCCTACACCCAGCTATTTACTGTATGTTTGCCAAAATTGAAACAGAACAAATTTTTTAAAGACATAATCAGAGTAAAGTACGGGTGAAGGAGTATGTGGAATATAAATATGTTCACCGTGTTGGCTGGATGGCTGATGATTTATAGAAGTACATCAAATCGACTTTAAATTGTGTTCACTTAACCTATACATACATAAATCTAACAATGCGAAGCATTGATGGGTCAGCTAGTTTTTTATAATGGGTTATATGTTTTGAATTTTTTTAATACTTACATTTCTGTCATACTGAACTCAAATTTCGAATTTATCTATAACAAACTTTTGATGGCGGAAGTACACTCGCTCACAAGCCACAAGCATTCTCAATGGCAATGGCATTCTTACTAGTCTTCTACCTTTTTATAAATGAATAGATCAATTGTAACAATTTTTATTAAAGTAAGTACAAAGAAATTGATTTTGTTCTTTTAGTGTTTTATCAAGTTACTGAATAAATTTTTATATATCTATGTTTCCTTTTACACAATTTTAAAACAAAGGCTAAACATTTTCTGGAGCAGCACCCCCACTAATTTTAGCTACGAGCCGCCACTGGTCAAACTATTGGCAACTGGGATTTTAAAACTTCAGTGAGATCTGCACAGAATTACTGTCCCTTTTTCATTGCTCTGAAGTGACTATCATTTAAATATCCAAAGCTTCAAGACCTTCATTTGCTTTTACTGCTTGGTTTCAGCAAGCATGTGTCGAAGCGCGAGTAGGCTATAAACTACACACATAGATAATACATTCACAAACTTACAGAACTCCAGAATGAGCAGAAACACAGGCAAGATCACTTTGCCCCAGTACGCATTCGTGTCTTTCGGGATCCAAAATATGGCACTGATCTGCACGATCTTGCAACTGATCATAGCTAAGGTGGCACAAGTTCCAATCACCAGCCAAATCACCAGCCAGCACCATAACTCCTGAAAATCACCAATAAAACGTGAAGATTAAGTAGAATTGAATAATTTAATACAAATGAAATAATTGAAATGAGTTTATTTGAGATTGAACAGAGCTTGTGTGTGGAGAAACCCTTCACAGTAAAAACTAAACAGACATGTAGCATCGAATGAACATAACATGTTTGTTTACCATACTACAATATATGCTTTTACTCTTCAAATGGAAAGAACATAGTCTGTTCGAAAACAGGGTGCTTAAGAAAATATTTGGGCATAAGACAGATGAAAATGGGGATTGGAGAAAACTACATAACAACTAGCTTCATGACCTGTACTCCTCACCAGATATAGTATGGGTAATTAAATCACGGAGGATGAAATGGGCTGGACACGGGGGAGGAAAGACATATCTCAAAAGTATTGACTGGGAGATCAGAAGGGAAAAGATCAATTGGAAAACCTAGACATAGGTGGGAGGACAATATTAGGATAGATTTATGGGAAGTAGGGTTTGCGAGGGATGACTGGATGGAGTTAGCACAGAATAGGGTTGAATGGCGGGCTCAGGTAAGCGAAAGCAATGAACCTTCGGGTTCCATAATATAGATAACTAGCTGAAAAGGCCCGGCGTCGCCCGGGCTTTGTATTTTTTAATTTGAAATTAACTTATGAAGGACTTTATGTATGTAGAACTTGAAATGAAGAAAAAGATTTATCACACTCAAACTATTCCATCAGAAAACGCTGGATATAGCTTTTTATGGCTCATAGAGGATGTGGAATGCTGCATTCCGTTGCTTCTACACATCATGCTTGGGAGGGGTTGAAATAAGAAGAAACACAAATTACTTAAGATTGTAGGCCTACTGACTTGACGGAAAATTTTATTTCTCATTCTCATGTTACCATACAATCGTTTCGGGGCTGACATAAAAGAGAAATGCAGTATCACTTTCATACTTTCCTCCCCTAAAACCCGGGACATAATATACTGCGAGCATAGGACTCAAAATGTTCCATCCCATGCTTAGAGCCTATGATAAACATCCCTATTTCTCAACTAATCAAAGCCTACAACTATCGATAACGTATAAGCGGAAAGGATTATTTACAGACTTCTGATATAGCATACTCACACACTTAAGTTGTCCCTGCAATAGACCTCTTCTTCTACATCAAAATATGAATTGAGAAAATATTTCTTATGTCGAGGGTAGAGAAAGTTATGTGACTACATCACACTGTGCTTTATTTTCGTGGATTTCATTTTCAGTAATTATTTTCGCCAATATATTACATCGATGAAATCATAATTCGTTAAAGTTCAGCATTATATAGTCGCCAATGCCCAATGTTATCAAAGTAAACAATACACTGTTGTCATGTGAACTGAACAGCATTTCATTTTTTTCAGTAGAATATTCACAGAAATGATATAATTTTCAAGGGAAGGACTGATTTGTTTCAATTTTAATGTTGACAGCTATACTTCCCGGGCTTAACTGGGTATGTGTGCAAAATGTCGTGTAAATTGGTAAAGAAATGTAGATTTGTATAAGGAACAAACATACATACATAGATACATACATACATACATACATACATACATACATACATACATACATACATACACACTTTCGATTTTATATATTAGATATTCCTTGAGCTTGCTGAGGAATTATTGTCTATTGCCATTGATTAAGTATGTAAGATTTAAAATTTACAATTTTACATTAAACACTCCCAACTAAGATATTGCTTGTGGCCAGGAGTGTTAACAAAAACATATTTAAATATTTGTTACGAAATCTTTGTTGTTTTTAAATTTTGAAACTAAATACTATATTCTATATTTTATATTTTATACATTTCTTTGATAAATTAATGGAATATCTTATGAATTTGTAATAATTTGAAAGACTTTTATTTTAAATAATCTATTATTCAGTGATGTTAATTTTTTATTTTTGTTAATTAAACTATTATACAATCTTGGGCCAGAATACAGCTACACAACACAACACAACACAACACAACACAGAATCCGAGGTTAACGATAAGGAAACTTTGTTTAAAGTACAATAGAAGAAGTGACTGCTGAAGAACAGCTAATGAACATATTTGTAATGTAGAAGAATTATATTGAAAAAGAGACGACCTCATGGACTAGATGATCGACAGTTTTGTTAGACTCAGATGACTGTGAGAGTGAGGACTCAGAGCACTGTCCAGCCCACCACAATCCGCCACTGTGAGTAAGGATGGCATCTCCCCCCTTACAGTTTTGCCATAACAAGACGGTGTTTAGCTCTTTTTCTTTTTAGCATATCTTATTTCTCTCACATTTTTTGGAGAGCCAATCAACGGTCGAGCTCCCATAACTATTGCAAACAAGACAAGTTTAGATGTATCAGTTTCTGTAAGTAGAAATAACAGGAAAAATTACTTATGAAGAGCATGCTTTCATTTCCGGAAGTTCTATCCAGCAGGTACTTTACATAAATCTTATTATTTTTCCATTTGACAGCATACAATCACAATATTAATTTTATAATGGGTATATCATGCTATGACAATATTACATGGCCCACTATATCCTAAACATAAAGTATCGCATTGTCAATCGCTTTTCTAGGCATTGAATAATTAAACACAGCTGCTGTTGATAGAATATTGTGCATTCTATCAAAATGTACATTATATTTTAATGTAAGTATTTTTCAGTTTAAACACTGCTGTGCAAGCAATAGACCTGATGGTAATTCCTAACAGATAGATTTCAGATTGACTTGTATTCATTCATAACCTATACGGCTGCTTTAAATCTGAAACAAACATATCAGCGAATTGTAGGTTTCAAGTAGATCTGGAGCTTAACTCAGAGATCGATTACAAAAATAACTTGGGGGTCCTCCTGTTAGTATTTTATTGTGGCTCCTACAGCAACTTTAGGGCGTAAAAAGAACCGTAGGATAAATTATTTTCAAAAGTAGAGTAAAGTGACTCCTGTACAGACTATGGAGGCCCTTAGGGTTCTGGGAGGTTGAGGCTCCAAGATTTTTATTTATATATATATGTGTTGTGAAAGTGGTAAACTTAAGGCAAGACCATAACACTTTACTTTAACAATTGTTTAATCATTTGCCGCCTCTTTAAAAACAGGCCATTTAATTATGAAGCCAAGGAGAACACAGGAGGCCTTGTGCTGCTGCCTAGGGGGTAGAAGTGCATAACTATGCTCTTTTGCCAATTTATAATCGAAATTTGACATTAAATTACAAATATGACCAAAATCATAAAAATGACCAAAATATGACTTCATATGCAAAATAAAAATGGTCTGATTAGCATAACAAATGTGTAATTCGAGTTTAATTTGTGTTTATGGGGAGAAAGGCAGTCAGGGTAAAAATATGACAAGTCATAAACATCCAAACCCCAATTACTATCATCATTATCGCTATTATTATCATGAGTTGTTGTAGTGTGGAAGTAGTGGAATACCCCTACTTATCATGAATATTTGCTCAAGTCTAATCCAATGAGAGCTGGGCAAAAAGTTCAAGGTCATGTACCGGAGCCGGCTTTATCTGCTCCACTCTAATTAGTGTCTACTAGTGATGAGCATTGATAGTTGAAATATCGATGTTCATTATCGATGTTAAAATTGGGTGTAATCGATGTGAAAAATCGATGTTTGAGAAACTAGCCTACTGTAAATAAAATTATATCTCAGAACCAAGCAGGGCCGGATTTAAGAGTATGCCGCCTATAGGCTAATGTCCATTTTCCGCCCCCTTTATGGTTCATATTTGCTTAATACATTTGTTTTACACTACAAAAGGATAGAGTTCATTGGTGTTTTCATCTTTTTCAAACATAAAGTTCATTTAGTTTAGATAAAACTACAATTTTAATGGTTTACATAATAAATTATATATACAAATAGTTGTTTACTTGTAAAAACTGCTCTAGGGTTTCCAGTCGGGTAGTTATAGATGTGTACTCTAAGCTTTTGGCGACTGTCTGCGTCGTCATCTTCACACCACAACCTCTGGATCTCACTTCTCCGAAGATGACGACGCAGACAGTCGCCGAAAGCTTAGAGTACACATCTATAACTACCCGACTGGAAACCCGAGAGCAGTTTTTACAATGTATTCGTCGGGAGAACCTACAAAGTTTTATTGGTTGTTTACTTGTTTTTTACTTCTTTTAAGATTCATTAAAAAATTAAATGGGTTTAGAAATTAATGAATTAATTTGTTCTTGGAGATCAGTGATCACTATTTTAAACATATTTTTATATTTTAATGCTAATGACTATCTTTTGCGTAATTGAAGAATTGTGTTCAATTTGAATTAAGTTGTCCTGCACGGTGGAATGAAATGACACAAGATTACGTGCTGTGAATTTGTATTATGTTATAGTTTTAGAAAGTAGGCTATGTAGAAGGACTAAAACATATTTTTAAGTAACATGTATTCTTAAATTCGTATGGAAAATATTATTAACGTCTGAAATACTTGATTTTAACTTTTGAATAAATTGCCAAACTGCCGCCCCTGAAAATTTGCCACTCTAGGCTGCAGCCTACTTAGACTATTTAGAAATATGGCCCTGGAACCAAGATAGGCCTACAAATCTTATTTTAGTACTGTAAATATTTAAAAACATCGATGTCGGGGAGAAACATCGATGTAGCAAAAACATTAGTTATTATCCATCAATGTAGAAAACATTGATCATCGACATGAAAACATTGGCCATCGATGCTCAATCCTAGTGTGTACCACATGGAAAGTTGAGTGCAGGCTGGTTCCTGTAACTGCAAGGGAGTGATTTGAACACTACCAAGCAGGGTATGAATCATGTCAACAATTTCCCCTTTCCTCCTCTCCTTTGCTTGCATCCAGTGGCGGTTTCTCCTATAGTGCTGCAGTGCTACAGCACACAGCTTCTTTTCTGCTCGTCGTATAATGTTATTTTCAAACGCAATACTATATTTTCTTTTACTTAGATTTTGAACTTGGCGCGTCCACGCGAGAATTCCTTAGCTGACGTTGGAGAATGGAAGTCGGTAATGTGAATATTATCTTTCCCGCTTCGTGAATGCATGTTGAAAACAGCTCTTCTCTTGTAGGGTGTGACGTCATGCTTAAGCTTGCCATTGGCGTGTAAACTGGTTTCAACGTACAGAACGGGCTGCCGCTGAATTGCGTTCACGAGATTTTAACACTGGAGCGCTGTGATCTCGCCACAGATATAGACACAAAACGACAATTGACGCGACATCTATTGGAATATAGTTGAAACTGTAGTTCTGGTTTTAGCCACTAGAACAGATTGAAAACAGAACTGAGTGTTTTGTATGAAAGAAATGATTACAGGAAAATTGATGGAGCTGTTCCACTACTATGATTAAAAACAATTTGGTAGGAACATTCTCCGAAATAACAAAGCTTCTCAGGATTATAGTCACCACTCCTATTACCACAGCAGAACCAGAAAGATGCTTTTCTACCCTGAAAAGGATAAAGACACTCCTAAGGAATACCATCACAAGAACGTCTTACAGCTCTTGCAATGCTTTCCATAGCGAAAAAGATGGTTGCAAACATGGATGGATTCAACACGAAAGTCATTGATAACTTCTGTAGTAAGAAGGAACGTCCCATGGACTTAACTCTGAGACAGTAATTATTTAAGTAAGCCTAAACTAAACTCCGTGGCGCGACATCCCCGTGGGGGCCTGTGGTCAGCATGCCGACACCCACGGCCGTTAATGGTGGTTTCCATGACCGGAGCCGCTACTTCTCTATCAAGTAGCTCAATATTTTAAGTTTGCTGTAAAAAATGGTATTTGCAGCACACTCTCGTTTTGAGCCACGAGCCACTACTGCTTGCATCACACTTATACAGTGGCGTTCCTAGGGTGGGGCGGTGGGGGTAGTCCGCCCTTGCCCCACTTACTATGGGGGCCCCATTGATGCCCCACCCTAATACAAAAATGAATGTTCCACCTGATTTTGTAAAATGAGGCAGTGAATTTTTCCAAAAAAACAAGACCCTTTTGAAGAAATCGGGAGGAAAGCTGTTTTTAACTATTTACATTTCACTTGAAACTTGTGAAAGAAGTTTTTAAAAACTGAAATTAATCAAAAACTATTTGCGCTCAACAATGAGCCAAATCAGACTAAATGGACTAGCAATGTTATACATCGAGAACATTTTGGCTATGAAAATAAACTTTCATGGGACAATTAGACAATTTTCTAATGTAAAAGCTGTAAAAAGACAATTTTAAACGTGACTATTACATATTCTGGATTAATATAATCCAGATTTTGCTAATTTATTATCTGATTCTCCGAATAAATTAAAACTGTTGGTTGTTACCTTAAAATTTCGTTAACTTTTTTCATAATTAAACTTAACCTTTTTTCCATTTCATTACTTTGTAATTATGCACACATTTATATTTTGCTAATCAGTTAACTTAATGTTATTGGACTAATGCCTGTTTGTATTTAATAAATAAACACAATAAATACTGCATGAGTTCGCTCCCTTATTCTGTCTATTATTTTTTCGTATATATTAGCCCATGGAGACGTCCTGAAAGACAAAAAAGATAGCCATAGAAAAAGAAGTTAAAAATAGCCGTGTGGTAGCTTTTGCTGGGGAGAGGGGGCCTCAAAAATAAATTCGCCCCAGGCCCCAAGTGGTCTAGTAACGCCACTGCACTTATATCCTGAGCAGGCAAGCTCAGTACTTGACAATAGCTGATGTAGGGAGTAGGCTATAGGGGAGATTGATACTCACACTGAGCGCCCCAAACATGAGTATGATGGCAGTGAAGACAGCAAACAGTGCGATCCCAATGCACATGTAAGTGAATGCTTCCACATCTGTAACACAACAAGTGGCCACATTGCAAGATACACATTCATTTGTCTCTCATTCAAAACTCAATTGATCAGGAGGTAAGACAGAAAGTTGGACACAATTAAAATACTTTTTAAAAATTATTTCTAAAACAGTGGATAAAGGTTAAAACACACGACATTTCGACTGTTCCCTAGAGTCTTCCTCAGGTGACACACCACACTGGACTGCTCATAAGGAAGATTGAGTTTCGTCATGTTAACTCGTTTGTTCCTAAAATGTCTGTTTTTCCATACCTTTGAAATATCATGCAGTATATTGCTTCCTCTATGCATTCCACAGGCGGCCAGGGAATTTACCGGATTTTCCCTTCTCAATCTCCTCATTATGTCCAACCATTCCTCCCCTACATCCCCATCATATCTATTCAAACTCACCCCCTGGGTGCCGATTATACCCCATACCTCGTAGACCTTTCTCTTGACACAATCATCCTCAGTTCTTAAAATATTTACCTCACCAATGTTATGTTTCTTTTCTATCATAATTATGTTGGCTGAGTCCAGTAGAGCATTTACCACTACTTATATCCCTTACATGCTCACGGATTCTAATTTTAAAGCCTCTCCCTGTTTCCCCGACATAAATTCCTTCACAAACACTGCATTTTACTGAAAGTTGGAGTTTCTGAATGAGGTAAATAAAGTTAATTAACTAAGCAAATAACTGTTATTTTTCATCCAATTAACAAGACAACAGTTAGACAGAAAACTGGATAATGATGTCACTTTAACCAGTAATCCAACTATTTGTAGTTTAGCAATTAATCGTTAATGGAGAGTTTAGTTCTAGGTAAGTACAGTCAGATTCATCAGTTTCAGTTCTGTCAAAAAAGAAAGTTGTTTAAGACTGGCTGGATATGCATGCCGTGGCTGTGAATGTGGTATTGTGATGCTGGAGAAGCAGAAAAAGAGTGAATTGGCATGTGGCATCTTAGAAGCCGTTTTTGGCAAACAACTTGGCCCTAAAAAGGGTTAAGTGATAGCAAAATCAAAGAAGTCATCACCTTGCTTCTTCTCTTGTCAAATATAACATCTCATTTTGATATGACTTTTGTTTTGATCTATGCTGTTCACACACACACACACACACACACTACGAATTAAAACCTGAATTTCACAGTGAGACAGATTTACTTTATCTATAATAAATGACCAGTAAACTCATGCAAAGCTTTTTCCACCTCGCCTCTTTTGACAAAAGCCTAGGCAAACTGGACATATGGTTAAGTAATCTGATACACTCTTACACAATCACTACTAACTTTAACCATAATATGCACATACAACGATGTATTCAATTAATTTTACAAAAACTATTTCCAGTCTATATATTACTTCTTATTTCTATGCAAAAACTGAGTTACTATGTATAAATGTGGCATCAATCAAGATGTATTAAATAAGAGCTTTTTTTCATAACTAATTTTTCAGAAGAAGCGAAATACATCCAGAAATAAAGATTTCTTCTAACTTTTCATTTTACTGAATTAAAGAAGGCACTGCTCATAGTTATTTATGTAGTTTTGAAAGCGTTGAGTCAAATAGTCCTACAGTAATTACAAAAAACGTATATTTGTAAATGATGGACATGTTCAGTTTTGAAAAAAGCTCTTTGTTGAAATTTTATTTTGGTATTGGTGAACTAATCTCAATGTTCATGTGAACACTATATTTTAAAAACGGAAATATTGAAAGGTATAATCAATAATTATTTAATTATAACAAATTGATAGAAATAATCTTCTTGTTATCCCTTCACTAATTTTAGTTTCTGTCAGCATTAAGGTTAGTTACATAACAAATAAAATCGTCACAATTTGAGGTCACTTACCATCTCTATATATATAAAAGGCTTTGTCCTGACTGACTGAATGACTGACTGAATGACAGGAATCAACGTACAGCCTAAACTATAACAGGTAGAGACTTGGAATTTTGACAGTACCTTCGTTTCATAATGTAGGTGCTCACTAAGAAAGGATTTTGAAAAATTCAGATTCTAAATGCCAAAAATCAAATTTTTTTGAGAATACTTAATCCCTTCTTACACAGAATTATCGAATCCGAATCACATTTGACATTAAAACATATTGTTACCAGCGGGTCTCAGATGGCCATGGAAAAAAAATGAAAGTAGAATAAATTTGACAAATGAGAGAAACAAATGAGAGAACTATCAATATCCACGAAAATAATGTAGTCACATAACTTTCTTTACCCTGGACATAGAGAAAACAATACGAGGTAAGGTAATATGTTTTGGGAAGAGATGTATGAAAGTGATATTGTATTTCTGTTTAATTTCATTCCGAAAACGGTTTTATGGTAACATGATAGTGAGAAACAAAATTTTCAGCCACGATAATACAATTTTATGTTACCGGAATTTCGGTTTCTTCTTATTAGAACCCCTCCCGGGCTTACTGTGTACTGTACAAGCGATGGGATGCAAAATTCTACATATAGCCATAAAAGCTATTTCAAACATTTTCTTAGGGGATAGTTTGAGTGTGATAAGTCGTTCTTTCTACTTCAAATTATAAATACCTATATAAGGACCTAGAATTTATAAATCTAAAGTCCTTCATAAGTTAATTTCCAATTACAAAATAAAAAACCCAGGCGACGCCGGGCCTTTTAAGCTAGTTTCTATATATGAGAGCTATATGAACCAAATAACATTACTTGTACAAAACATGAAACATATATTTCTATTACTATTAATCTCTTTTCCTTTATGTAAACCTTTATGTAAACAATAAATTTGTAACATCTTGCAGTAATAATACTATAATACATCTGTGTAGCCTATATATATATTCAAAGTCAACTTTTATTTCGAAATAGGAAATCTTATGAATTTTAATTTAAAATATTGGACAAAATACTTATTAAGACTCAATATAATGCAAATTTTTCGAACCAGAGTAAAAAATCTTTTGACAGATACCTCACTTTGCTTTGAAAAGATTTTCTGCGTAGATGTTTGTTATTTGTAACTTATGCCCTTGCCCAACTGGTAAGAGAATATTATGAATCACTCTGAATAATAAACTTTAACTTTGTATTACAAAGATGGATACAAGTATCATTCAATAACAAAAACAAATGGTATCTAATGCTGATTTCAAAATACAATAAACTGAAAAATGTTTTAAAAGGTAATTCATATTCTTTTACATATTTGTGTTACTTCAAAATTATTAATTACGCCTAAACTAAAATTATAATTTTTCTAATTGGCTTTGAGTTTTCACAACGTAAACAACAACATGTTGAAGAATCCCAACCTTGAAAAATAGGTCTGTATGCAAAATTAGGGACATTTCTTGCCATTAACTAACTTAAGCTTAGGCTATATTACGTGATACTCACTGCCAATGGCTTTGTTAATGATGTCAAGATCTTGTTTTGAAAACATGGACCCCTTCATCCACAGGAAAGAAATGCACCAGAGGGTGGCTGATATCTAAAACCAGGTCACATCCCAACACTTTAGTACTAAGTCTAGCATACCTCTTGACATGAAGGACTATAGGGAAAGATAAATATTTTACCCACAGATAATATGTTGTTCGTTTCCTTGATTTTATATTCGTAAATAAGTATTTACTCCTCCAATGATTTTTCATTGGTCACTCAGAGACATTTTCAACAATTAAAGTGTGATATTCACAGGGGCGATTCCAGAGAGACATTTTTTTTTGGGGGGGGGGGGGGGAACCAAAGTAGAGAGGGAATTTTTTACTCATAAAAATTAATTATTCCCAGTACACAATTGAAATCAAAATGAACATTTTGGCATTATATTACAAATGTATTTCAAAATAATGAATGTCGTTGCTTTAATTTAAGTATTTGGGTTATGTTGTCTTTACAAAATTTATAAGAAGGCTGACCGTTTGAATAATCTGCGCTTAATGTTACAAATTTTGGGGGGAAAATTTCCCCCATTCCCCCCCCCCCCCGCCCCCAAGGATCCGCCCCTGGAAGTCAATGGAAAATTGAAATTGCAGCAATAATATTATTGTTTATCCAATAATATATTATTGTTTATCCAATAATATATTATTGTTTATCCAAAGGATAAACATGACAAAAGCCAAAACTAAAAATGTTAAGGAGATGGATTTTAAACTTTATATTTATTAACTGATCGTGATAATTATTAATTATAGATTATATGTCTTGAATGCCTTTTAATAGTACCTTGACAATCTAAAATACTAGGTCCATTCAAGTAATTCAATTTAAATACAGTTTATTAATTATATATTAGGCCTACATATTACCGGCATACAAATGCAACTCGTGACTTGGAACTCTCTTAGATAAATCTCTTACTTACTTAGTTACACAATGACAATAGACAATTCCTAAGCAAGCTAAAGAAATATTATCTATTTTATGGAACCCGGAGGTTCGTTGCCATGCTTACCTGAGCCCGCCATTCAACCCTATTCTGGGCTAACTCCATCCACCCACCCTACTTCCCTTAAATCTATCTTAATATTGTCCTCCCAACTAAGTCTAGGTCTTCCAAGTGGTCTTTTGCCTTTGGGTCTCCCAGTCAATACTTTTGAGATATGTCTTTCCTTCCCCATGCGCACATGTCCAGTCCATTTAATCCTCCATGATTTAATTACCCTTACTATAATCCAGTGAAGAGTAGCCTACAGGTCATGAAGCTCGTCGTTATGTAGTTTTCTCCAGTCCCCATTTTCATCTCTCTTAGGCCCAAATATTTTCCTAAGCACCCTGTTTTTGAACACTCTCAGATTATGTTCTTCCCAAAGAATAAGCGACCATGTCTCACATCCAAATAAACCGGCAGGATAATAGTTTTATAAATCTTTATTTTTAGATTTCTGAACAGAAGATAAGAGTTTCTGAATTGCATAAAAACAAGCATTTCCTGATTTGAGTGTACACTTAACTTCTGCCTTAATATTATTTGTATCTGTAATTACTGTATTGCTTCCAGATATTTTAATTTCTCCAGTTAATTGAACAATTTATCAGCTATTCTACTTGTATTTACTTGGTAAACTAGATTAGTGCTGCAATCTGTTGTACTCACCATGTAATAGATTGAGATGAAGATGCAACCAGTCTTGAGTGAACAGCATCCACAACATGTCTTCATAGAGTAGCACATCCCTACCTGCAAACATGTCAGTGTTTGTTACTGTTCTTTATAAACAGGCCAAAATATTATTTCAGGACTATTTAGTGACAAGAATTTATCCAATGTATAAAAAGTATGTCTTACCAACCATTGATAACACAGCCCAACAAAAAAGAACTTTTGTTTGATGTCTCAGATGTTTTACCGGATTTTGGCTATACTTAGTGTGCTTATTCCAAATATGTAAACAGTTTTTCTCTGCCAGCTCTACTTTTGTCAAGGGGGGGGGGGGGGATTTTATTTGTGAACTCTTAGTCTAGCGAAACAAAATCTTGCTTAATAATACAGCTAGTGAAGGTTCTTGACCATACTTTGGACATGTAGGATGAAAACTGTATGAAGTAAAGAAAAACTAAATGCGGAATTATTTTTTGGCCCTCAAATTGACAGCTCATAAGTTATAAACGATCATACAGTACGTGATAATTTCAATTTTTTGAAAGACCCCACATTATATTATTGCTATTGTAATGTTAATGTAATGTTAGTGTGTTGCTTTTTTTCTTCACATGATTTAGAAGCTAAAAATAGGCACTGTTTTTTATTTATATCAAACATAAAATGGGATAATTTTCATAACGGTAATACCATATCCCACAAAACTAAAGCTGATAAGGGCAAAACTAATTTCATGTTTGGCATTAGTGACCTAAATATACCCAAGAATAGGTATAATGGCTGTTGGTCTGTGTAATATATCACAATTTTTAAATAATGTCCAGAAGCTTATTATGGCAAAGATGTATGAAAATATTAACTAATTTATTTGCGATTCCTAATTGTGCAGTACAGTAACTGACTCAACCTGACTCTACCTTTCCACCTTAGCCTACACATGGTCAGTATGAAAGAATCATCACAACACAGAAATGTTAACAAAACTTAATTTAGCAAATTCAAAGTCCATAAACTTTCCACCGGTCAGAAATATATAAAATACTGTACAAACAGACTAAAAACTTTTAACATCGGTGGATAACTCAAACACTCATGAGCAACGTTTCAACTAGACCCTTCTAGTCTAGGGTCTAGAAGGGTCTAGTTGAAACGTTGCTCGTGAGTGTTTGAGTTATCCACCGATGTTAAAAGTTTTTAGTCTGTTTGTACAGTATTTTATAAAACTTAATTTGTATGCCGTAAGCCGATTCGATGTTCTAAGGTGGGAGACTGTACTGTAGGTAAGCACTTATCATGTGCTGATCATTGTGCATGTGACGTGTGGAGTGCTTAGGTGCTTGTGGTGGAATATTTAATACAATGATTACCATTCATGGAGTCTCTTTGGGTTTGTTTCCTGTAAGCAGGTACGTCGCGTGGTTTGTTGGCGCCCGGGGCAAGATTTCGTCAGGCGCCCCCCCCCCCCAAACTCAATCCCACGTGCACCCACCCGACATTCCACCTATCTGTAAGGATTCAAACACAAACACACAGCAAGCGACGTGACGCGACACTATCAAATAGGCCTACATATAAACATTTGGGATTAAACACGCAATGAGCGATGCGACTTGGGGCGACGTGGACTGGACAAGTTCCAAGCCGCATCGCGTCCAGTCGCTCATAAGCAAAGTTGCGCGTTGGGTTGCGTCGCTGTCTGTGTTTTTGTGCCCAAAAGAGACACCTAATCAGATTACCTTACAAAAATAAAATTATTTAAATTTTTTTACAAGATTGTATTGAAAATCAAATTAATACAAGTTTAGTATTGTTAGAAAATCTTAACAATCATAAAAAATACTATAGGCGTTATTAATGGACTACAAATTAATAGTGTGGGAAACCTCGATACATACATTGAATAGAATATAGAAAAGGGAACCGCGTTTATCAAATTAAGATAAGGTACTAAACATTAAATGGCATTCGCCTGGTTTTTGCACGAGCAAATGTCGTTAGAATTTCCATCAAGTCTATTTTCTGTGCTTCGTAATTTTCAATGGACAAGAAGGCCAGAGAATTCAGTCTCTCCTGTGATGTAGTTGATCGGAAATATTTATTTTGGGATAACTTAGTACAAATATATGCCTAAAGTTATTGGTGTCAAATATTTATTTGTTCAATAAAAACATAGAACGTAATATTCAAAATTCAGTTATACTTAACTTTAAAAAATGTGTTATGTACATCCTACTTATTTTTTCAAAGTTTGTTGTTTTATTTTTGCCGTTGCCACAGCGCCCCCCTGGTCGCGGCGCCCGGGGCGATCACCCCGCTCGCCCCTCCCACGCGACGGCCCTGCCTGTAAGGACTCTATCATTTATCCCAAAGCCCATTATCCGTTGTCTCCATGTATATGGCCCTATATATATATTATAACATATTGATGTTTGATTAGTTGAGCACTCTTCTGAGCTCATCTTTGCCACCTTAGATCTGCCAAAGTTATTTTGCCATATTTTCAGCTTTACATCTGTGTCTGCCATAGTTAATTTTACCGCGCAGCCTGTTTTGAGCCATTATTGCAAAGCACAGAGGATATACTGTGGTTTATTTTCGGTTTGTCTTCCTATGCATCTCCTTGGCACAATGACTGCATGCCTCATTAGGCATCTGGCAATGTTGGGCTCATTGCGTGGTAACAAGATGGGCTGCTATGTGGCAGGAGTTGTCCCCAGCTTAACATTTTCTTGCAAAGGTCGGGGTCAACTCTTCACACCCAGTGGTGTTGAGAAGAATCAAAAATAAAAACACTTTTCACTTCACTTACGTCAATTTATAAAGGACTAGTTTCAGAACCGACCGCCGATGATGGGAGTAACAGTCCAGAAACTAGTCCAGTTTTATGAATTGGTGTAAGTGGAGTTAAAATGTGTTTTTATTTTTGACTCTTCTCAAGATTCAGTATGCTCCACTGTTTACATCACTTTGTTTTAATTTGTTTTACACCCAGTGGTCTCTGCCTTCTATTTTTTCCCACTTAAACTTAAGTTGTAGCCGTGCTCATGCTTCCTCATCTTCTGGTTCAGGCTTCTGATTAACGAGGGTAGCTTTAGCTTTGTCATCACTGAGGTCTCGAGGCACATTTTTAATGATGACCCGTGGTATCAGATCCGACATTTTCTGGGCTCTAAGACCACATTCTTGTAGTTTCTTGCTGTTTAAAATCTTCTGTGTTTGACTTTCTGCACTTTCAAGCACTACTTGTTTGTTTTCCATCCCTCCATGTAACGGCTGTTTTAACCGCCTTTGCCATGTCTTTTGGTTTTTCTGACCTGTCTATTAGCACAGTGTGCTTGGTTTGGGGTGTGAATGGCATTTACTGAGACGGTTGGTGAGCTGCTACGGAGGCATAGTCCCTGCTAGATCAGTGGTGCTCAAGCAGAAAATAGTAGAAATTCCGCCCACACACATTCAGTTCTGGTCTCTTTCTTTTCTATCATCCAATCTTTTATATTTATGCTAAATGTATGTATTAAATCAGTTTATAATGAGTTTGTATTATGGTAAAATCCAACTAGGAAGCTTATTGTTTTTGTATGTAGATTGTCTGGATATGTTGTAAACTGGCTAATTGCTAGGTTAAAATGCATTTGGCTGTACCCAAGGCCAAAATTTTGATTTTCTGTTGCTATTTTGAGCTAATCTACTTAAAGCATATGTTTCTAATAATGCTTACTATTTCCGTGAGGGTTATTAAAGTATTTTCTAATTGGATTAGCTATTGGCATGGTGATATTCCTTTAATTTTATTGCTCGCTTTTCCCTAGATGATGATGGGCGGGACTTACTAGTACTAACTTGTAACCATTTATTCCATTTACTGCTCTTGCTGTTTTGTATGTAACAAGCACCACACATACCTTTAGGTTTACTTCAATTAACTCCTGAAGGTCTCACTAAGAATGAGGAGGGTTGACGGTTTCTTCACCCAGTCAAGAATCACGCATGCAGATCAGCAATGTAGGACTCTCCCCAAATCTCTTACGGGAACAAGTCAACTTTATATAATTACTAGTAGGTGCAAGTAGCTTTCCCGCCAAATGTTTTTAAAATAATTTACTTAACAGAAAACTAATTTAAAACATTGGTATTTATTAACACTTACACGTAAATCATTCAAAAAGAATAATAATGAATAAATATCCATCTTTGAGGTGTATTTCACGATTAGAAAGCAGCTCCCAGGAAAAAAAGATCAATTCGAGTTCCCTAGCCAAAACTACCCCTGCATAGTGAGTTTTGTTCAAATTGATCAATGTTTTCAAATTTAGGCCTATATTAATGATCCCGTTCCATCCACATATGTAAAAAAGGAAATCAGATCTCTGCATGCTGTAACATTGTAAAGAAAGGAATCAAGTAGAGTAGGCTAACAAAATTAAAGGGAAGGACAATTCCATGCAATATGTAGAAAGAAAATATTTTAGCTAGATACTCTTTCTTTCTCAGTTACCATGGCAGCAGAACAAGGCCACCTGCAATTAATTTCACAATATTGAAACATATTAGCAAAATCTCAGAATAACATTGGATTAACATTGTACCTATAATGCACATTGTGCGCAATACTACTTATTATTTTTATTAGCAAAATCTGATGCTTTGATAGCGCAAAAATCACGTTTTCTGCCAGTATTTTGCTCATAACTAGAGAACAAAATCGAAAATTAAAAATCCGACTTCAAGGAGTATTTGGATATCCTTCAGTCCATCTATGTTAAAAATTTCATATCTCAGGGCACCCTAGATTTGGCTGGGTGTCACACACATAGATAGACATACACTCCACTGCATGTTAAACACATTTCAGGATCGGCGGCTAGGGGATATTGCAAAGTAAATGGGGGGAAAAAAGTTTCTCCAGCAACCTGAAGGAGTTAAATATTATTCAACATTATTGATGAATACTGCCAATAAAATGACCATTAAGGCGAAAGAGTATAAGAAAAAATAAAAATAAAAATTAAAAAAAAAATTAAACAATTTTAAAAAATTCAAAAGATACTTTTTTACACAATTTAATTTACTTCTCATTTTCACAATTTTTTTAATTTACTCTTTTGCCCTAACAGTCTGGATTTATAAAGATCCATGGCTGGGTTTATTTTAGCATCTCATGCTGTTTTCTTGTAAATTTCCTTTGTTCTTTTCGCAGAAGCATTGAATAATAGTCACTGGGCCATAGAAGGTAGGACATAAAAATGTAGACACGTTAAGTAATTATGAAAATAAACACCAATACCTTTAAATACAAGTTATAAGGGAAGGTTAGGTATGGTATATTTCTTACATTTTACGAAAACAGAGACATGGTAGATGTGGCAATAGAGCAGTTGCACCTACAGCTTCACTTACTTCCCATAATTCATATTTACCGGTAAGCAGACAAATTGGTAACTTTAAAAAAAGGATTACAGGCGATTACAGTTATAAAAACATTGGATTCTTGTGAAATCACCACTATGAGTAAAGGCAGTGCTGTTTCTTTCTAAAAAAGATTTGCTTTTCACTTGACGGAACATTGCCAGACTTACCCACATATTTAGAATAAAAGTGGAATCACACACAATATTCTTAAAACTAAACTCCGTGGCGCTTCATCCCTGAAGGGACAAGGCCTACTACCCGATCAGCATGCCGACACCCACGGCCGTTAAACAATATTCATAAGGTTATATAATTTTAAGTCCTCTGAGGTGGAGTCAGTTCATACACATCAATTCTACCCATAAGCTGCAATTTAGTCTACGATTCGCTCACACGGTTTCTTGCACCTTTCACCATAAGACACTAAATTTAAAATGAAAATAGCTATATCTCTACTTTCGAGAGCTGGGGTCTGATAGATTTACGACCAACCTCAGAACTACTGCGAGTTATTGCTGATCATCTAACATGTATATAAGCGGAGTCATTTTCACAAGGACACATATTTTAACACATGAAAAACAAGTGCAGAATAGCCAGAGGCAGAATGACATGTGCAGCAGCATTAATGAAAATAAATGTAATTTGAAGCCAAGAGGATACAACAAACTCTTTAGCTACTTCAATGAAAACGATACGTTGGAAAATCCAAATATAGGTCGCACCCACTCTGATACACTTTCTTTTATACCACGATCTAGCGAATTCCTTTATCCTTGTTTTATGAAGAAACTCGTGATTGGGGGTTGGAGGTGTGATGTCATCAGTGGCGTAACTAGACCACTTGGGGCCCGGGGCGGATTTATTTTTTAGGCCCCCTCCCCCAGAAAATCTACCAACACGACTATTTTTAACTTCTTTTTCTATGACTATACTTTTTGTCTTTCAGATCGTCTCCACGGGCTAATCTATACGAAAAAATAATAGACAGAATAAGGGAGCGAAGTCATGCAGTATTTAATGTATTTATTTATTAAATACAAACAGACATTAGTCCAATAATATTAAGTTAACTGATTAGCAAAATACAAATATGGCCATAATTAAAGAGTAATGAAATGAGAAAAAAGGTTATGTTTAAATATGACAAAATAAGAAAGTTAATAACATTTTTATGGTAAAAATCAACCGTTTTAATTTTAGTCGGAGAGTCAGATAATAAATTAGAAAAATCTGGATTATATTAATTCAGAATATGTAATAGTCGTGTTTAAAATTGTCTTTTTGTAGTTTTTACATCAGAAAATAGTCTAATTGTCTCACGAAAGTTTATTTTCATAGCTTAATTGTTCTCCATGTATAAATTGCTAGTCCGATTTGGCTAATTGTTGAACGCAAATAGTTTTTGATTAATTTCAGTTTTGAAAAACTTCTTTCTCAAGTTGCAACTAATAGGAATATGCAAATAGTTAAAAACAACTTTAGTGCTAAACGTAAGTTTTGAATTGATTCTTGAAAGTCTTTGAACTTTTTAAAGAACATCATACACATTAAATGATACATTTTCTGCACGCGACCCATAGAAGCCTTTCGCGGTCGACTCATGAACTAATTGTTAAATTTTTCCGTCAATGTTAAATGAAATTAGGACATGTTCTATTTTTCATCAGTTAAATAAGTTCATCCACGTATGCATCACCTAGTAACCTCTCGCTGCCGGAGACCAAAACATTGGTAACTGAAGTAAATTTTTTTTATTGGTAACACGTCAGATACGCTATATTTTTATTTAATATAAAAATTCCGATGAGTAAAACTATTTTTATATTAGGGCGGGGAATCACTGGGGGCCCCCATAGTAAGTGGGGCCCGGGGCGTACCGCCCCGCCCTAGGAACGCCGCTGGACGTCATATCGCTAGACGAGCGGTGATAGGCTTACAAACCTCGCTGAATATATAATATGGCACATTTTCGAAACCTACAAACAGTGTATCTACATTATTCTACATTATTCGAAAATGCAAGGGCCCTTCGCTACGGCTGCCGCCTCCGCTTCGCGGACATAACTATGTGGTTAGTGTTATGCATTATTTAGACTATATGCAGAGGTGGGTACAAGGCACTTGCGACAATATACAAGGACAGTTGGTCACTAACTTATATGCTTAACTCAGAAACAAAATACATCACATAGTCCGTGCAAATGTGAATATCGAGTGGGCGGAGCTCAAGGGGGACTTATATTTGGATTTCGCCCGATGTGTACTATATTCATTTTCGTTATTTTGTTTGGCACAAATTTCTCCCCATGGCCCCCAGAAAAAAGCACTGAGTAAAGGTATCGGTTACCATTAGCAACAACTCCACGAGCAATGTTCAATAATAATCAGTAGGCCTACAGTAAAATCTCAAAATCACATTTAACAACTAGTTGAAAATCACATCACAAGTATTTCTCTATCATTGAAGATACATGCTATATCAACTGAGAATCTTTCCGGGAATTGCAATGAACTATGAGTTTTGGCGCAAGAATACAACGAGAAGAATATACGAATAGTAGCACAATATGGGTAGGCTATTCCATCGTGGTTCCCTAGCCTATCTTAACCTTTTAGCTCACCTTCCCTCATTTCCACTAATAGGCCATTGTAGACATTGGGCACAAGTATTTACTATAATTAAGTTATGTCAGGACTAAATGTGCTTAAATAGTAATTTTTAAACACCGTGCAATCTTTACGTTAACCACACAACTAACCTCGAAGAGTTATCTGCTGTGAATTCAATACCATAATGCTATCTAGAACTGAAATATCATCTACATTACTTACTTTCGTTCAAGAATACAATCCAGGCAGAAATCAGTCACATTCCTAACTTCACTGTATTCATCTTAAAAAAATCACATCAAATTGCGAAAAAAGTAGCCTATTAAGGTTCTTTGAACAATCGATTCGACAACTAAATCAACTATTTTTAAGGTAATAGTAATAGCGAAATACGCACAATGATTATATTTGAAGATGTCAATTATTAAAATACGAAAAGAAGTAAGCCAACTTAATATAAGAACGGTGAAATGTTGGTCAAACCACAGATATATAGAGAGGGTCAAACATTGCCACTTCATAGCGCGAATCCTTGAACTCTGGTATTGCCCTGCCATTGGGCATACCGATTCGAAATGAAACGATTAAAACGTAAGTTATTACAGATTCATGAACCTTACCCAAATCATGAATATTCATTTAAAATGACTGATAATTAAAAAGCTAAACACCTGGGTTCGAGAAACGTTCCACGATTAAAATGCGCCGCTTAGGGGACAAACCAACCTCAGATTAGAGTCCCCCCCCCAAAAAAAAATTATTTTACCCAAATAAAAGTTAGCATCTTAGTACAATATATTACGTATGACATTCTCTTCATGTAAATTGGTTGTAAAAATGAAGATAATGTCATTACCATGTCACATCGCATCCCCGAAGGATACATAACCCAAATAAAATGCGACAGATTGTCTAAATAATGCATAATTATTATTTATTACAAATTTTTTTTATTACAAATTAAAAAATACAAATTGATACAAAATTATTACAAATACAAATAATATACACACAATTTGTACAATTTGAAAAGAGTATTATTTGCCCCGCATGAGCATAGCTCGTGTTCGGGGTCAGTTCAGTCATACTAAAATTATATTTTGAAAATTATATAAAAATAACAAAAAACATACATATTATAGTTTTAGGTAAAAAATAAGAATAAAAATAAATAAGATTGCTTATATGAAATAAATGCATGAACATTATTATTATTATTATTATTATTATTATTATTATTATTATTATTGTAGTATCCACATATTGTTGGGAGCTGACGAGATGATCCGTGATTTGGTGGTGGCATGCAGGGGGAAGACGGTTTTGTGCTATAACTACACGTGTAGGGGAGCGCTGCTATTGGCTGCAGATAAGAGCCCCCTAGTCATGGCAGGGATCATCTCGTCAGCTCCCAACTGTAGTTAAGCATGCGAAACGTTGTAGAATAATGTTATTAAAAGGAACCCGATACATACAATATGACCTCTTAATTCTATCACTACTAGGACAAAATAAATGTAATAAAAAATTATACATGTGATAAAAGGAATTTGTTTAGCCAGTATTCACATATTATCCTTGTACAGAAAAGCAAGACACAATTTTACGCTAATTATGCTACAAATACCTGATAGCCTCTTCTTTGAATGATGCGACTAAAAACGCAAACTTAAAAAAAAAAAAAAAAAAAAAAAAAAAGTGACTGCAGACGTTTATTGAACTTTCCGCCGTTCTGCAGACGTTTATTGAACTTTCCGCCGTTAAGAATAATTTCCGAAATTTATCGAATATTTCCCTCAGATACTACTTTACTCTATGCATAGCCAACAATACATCTTTCTCACTTCACATTCTTATATAAAATAAGAGACCGTGAAAGAGCGCATATTCAGTTGTTCACCATGCAAGACAAACTTTCCACAAACAGTGGGTGGCTTGTAACTATCCTTCAGAGAATTTTTTCGAAAAAAGTTTCAAATAAAAGTTTTAGCGCTCAGTATATGCAACACATGTGAAAAATTTAAAGAAAATAGTTAGAGCCGTTTTCGAGAAAATCGCGAAAAACGAAAATTTCTTCACGTAAAGTCCCCTTAAAAATAAGAGAAACTTGTTGCCAATCTTCGGCTCACATCTTCAGAAGGTACCTGACCCAAATACGAAGTTTTGTTTTCATACGCTTTTCCGTTTTGGAGCTAGCATGTTCACAGACATCCACACAGATACACAGATACACAGAAGGGGGCCTCAAAACGTGTATTTATGTCCAAAACTCAACTTGGAATTTGGGGGGTCGAAAACAATACTTCCTCTACCTATAGTACCTATGGTACGGGCAGAGGAAGTAAAAAACCTTTGCAGAGCGAGTTTCGTCCAAATCATTCAATGTTTTCATATTTAGCCTTAATCCACAATAGCTTGCACAGTTAGATCAGAACTAACAATTATGTACAGGTAGGCCTATATATAGCAAGAGAAAGTTGTCCTTCTATCAATGCCTTCTACAACATATGCAGTTAACCAGAATTAAAAATGTCCTACAACTTGTAATGAAGAACTCATTTAGTGAGGTTACACAGGGGTGCCCACAGGGGGGGGGGTTAAGACGCAGACTGCGTCATTGAAATTTCTGGGGGGGGGGGGCAAAATATTATCGTTTTATGAATTTTCTGGGGGGGGGGGTAAAAATTGTTGCAAAATTAGTGTTTTATATGTTAAAAATAAAAACGGTCAAGTTTGATAACTTGAAACGGTCTCTTCTAATTCTTTAGAAGTGAATAGTCAACAAATTAGCAAAACGCATTTCCTTGTAAAGAACTGCCGCGAAACGAAATTGATCACTCTGTGCCGATAGCAGCGACTGCGAACTGTACCATTGTTAGTATAGTGGAGGTATTCATTGCGTGGCCAGGAGGCTTTAAAGAAATAAACCATTAGGCCGGTGTTTCTTTATGTTAATGGATCTGACTAAATCAGTCCTGGCTTCCGCTTTCCAAAACAAAAGCAACGTTGCAATATTCTCTCATTGTTATCGCTGACCTCAGTTCTTCCTTCGCTTGTTGGAGTATTAGTTCTTACTGGGTTATTACAGTCTTTGTACAATGCCGCCTGCAAGAATAATATTATTCTCGGAAGTGATTTTACTGCACTCAAAAGCACGTGCCACCTTATAATAACGGGAGGGAAGGTGTGGAAAAATCTGTCTATAAATAATGCTGCATTCTTAATTTGAAACTTGAGGTTATGGCTACTGGTTTCAGTCCATCTCGGCATCCCGAAAATGCAAAAAAAAAAAAAAAAAAACAGCAATCTAAATATAAGTGTTTAGAATTATTGTGCAATGCCATTATTAGGCATGACAAAATATGTCAAGAAAGATACATCCGTATACACTGAAACATAATTTAGACATAAAATAGAAGTTTACTGAAAGTAAAAGCAGTGGCGAAGATAAATGGAAACCGTATATTGATGTAAATCCCAAGCAGATTCTTCAAAATAAAGATGAAGAATTTCGACAGCCATGGGCTCCCATACCCAGGGGCGGGGGGGGGGGGAGGAGGTGCAAGGAAAAAAAATGTATATTAATCATTATTATAGTCATAGACCATGGGCTACCAATAGCAAACCCTCCCCCCCCCCCCGTGGGATTTTCTGGCACACATTTTTTTGTTGGTATTGTCGTCTAGTTTAAGATTTTAGTTGTTTGCCCCTTATCAATTACAGCATTTACCCGGAAACCCCGGAAAACCACGGAAATCCGGAGAAAATGGGTTTGTTTTAATTTTTTATTGTTCTTTGCCCCTAATATTCCCAGGGAATTTCTGACTCATATATTTTTGTTCGTATTGCCATCTAGTTTAAGGTTTCAGTTGTTTGCCCCTTACAAATTACAACATATCCCCGGAATACCCGGAAAACCACGTATATACGGAGAAAATTACTATGTTTTAGTTTTTAAATCTTTGTTCTTTGCTCCTAATATTCAAAGGGAATTTCTGACTCATATGTTTTTTTGTTGCCATTACCATCTAGATTAAGATTTCAGTTGTTTGCCCCTTATCAATTACAGCATATCCCCGGAAAACTCCGAAAACCAAGGAAATCCGGAAAAATTGACTTCGTTTGAATTTTTGAAAATCTTTGTTCTTTGCTACTAGTATTTAAAGGGAATTGGTAAATCATATGTTTTTGTGTTGGTATTGCCATCTAGATTAAGGTTTCAGTTGTTTCCCCCTGTGAATTATAGCATATCGCCAGAAAACTCCGTAAACCACGGAAATCCTGAGTAATTGACTTTTTAAAAATTTGTTTAAAATCTTTGTTTCTTGCTCTTAATATTCCCAGGGAATTTCTGACCCATATGTTTTTTTGTTGGTATTGCCATCTAGTTTAAGGTTTCAGTTGTTTGCCCGTTATCAATTACAGCAAATTCACGTAAATCCGGAGAAAATTATTTTGTTTTAATTTTTATAAATCTTAGTTCTTTGCTCCTAATATTGAAAGGGAATTTGTGACTCATATGCTTTTGTGTTGGCAGTGCCAACTAGTAAGGTATCAGTTGTTTTCCCCTTACCAATTACAGCATGACAAAAAATAATGTAAAAAATCCTGATGCTGAAGGGATGAAAGCGAATGAAAACCTGGCGGCACACCCTTCATATTCTAATGTGACAGCTATGAATGATAATTTATCTTGCCAAACCTTCCACAGTCACTATCAAACTTTCTTCACTGAAGTTATAGAAGGGATATTGGGTAAAACAGCACAATTTTGGGTTGGTAATATGGACAAAGAGTCTTTGATTTTGAGATTTCAGCGAGCAACTAAAGAAAACAACTTTGACTTACACTTGGCATGTTTAGAAGATATGTATTCCCTTTTCTTTGCATGTGACCATCACAATTATGGCAGATATTTCGTAGTCCACATACTCACCCTTTTGAACCTTCATAGGACATACCTGAAGCAGAATTACTTTGCAATAACGGCTTCAGTGACTGTAGATACAAATTCCGAGTTCTAGAAATTCTGTGGATTTCCGTGGTTTTTCGTGTTTTATGGGAATATCCTGCAATTGATAACGGCAAAAACTGAAACCTTAATCTAGATGACAATGCCGACAAAAAATATGTAAGTCAGAAATTCCCTGGGAATATTAGGATAAAAGAACAAAGATTTTTAATAAATTAAAACGAACTCATTTTCTGCGGATTTTCGTGGTTTTCGGAGTTTTCCGGGGATATGCTGTAATTGATAAGGGGAAAACAACAGATACCTTAATCTAGATGGCAATACCAATACAAAAACATATAAGTCACCAATTCCCTTTGAATACTAAGAGCAAATAACTAAGATTAAAAAAATTAAAACAAAGTAATTTTCTCCGGATTTCCGTGGTTTTCCGAGTTTTCTGGGGAAATGCTGTAATTGATAGGGGGCAAACAACTGAAACCTTAATCCAGATGAGAATACCAATACAAAAACACATAAGTCACCAATTCCCTTTGAATACTAGGAGGAAAAAACTTAGATTAAAAAAATTAAACAAAGTAATTTTCTCCGGATTTTCGTGGTTTTCAGAGTTTTCTGGGGAAATGCTGTAATTGATAAGGGGCAAACAACTGAAACCTTAATTTAGATGGCAATACCAACACAAAACCATATGAGTCACCAATTCCCTTTGAATACTAGGGCAAAGAACTAAGATTTTTAAAAAATTAAACAAAGTCATTTTCTCCGGGTTTCCGTGGTTTTCGGAGTTTTCCGGGGATATACTGTATTTGATAATGGGCAAACAACTGAGATCTTAATCTAGATGGCAATGCCAACAAAAAAAAACATATGAGTCAGAAATTCCCTATGAATATTAGAAGGAAAAACAAAGATTGAAAAAATAAAACATTGTCATTTTCTCCGTATATACGTGGTATTCCGGGGATATGTTGTAATTGGTCGGAGGCAAACAACTGAAACCTTAAATTAGATGACAATACCAACAAAAAATATGTGGGTCAATAATTCCCTGGGCATATTAGGAGCAAAGAACAAAGACAAATTAAATCAAAGTCATTTCTCCGGATTTCCGTTGTTTTCCGGGGATATGCTGAAATTGATAAGGGGCAAACAGCTAAAAACTTAATCTAGATGGCAATACCAACAATAAATATGTGATTCAGATATTCCCTGGGCATATTAGGAGCAAAGAACAAAGAAAAATTGAAACAAACTAGTTTTCTCCGTATTTCCAGGGTTTCCGGGTAAATGCTGTAATTGATAAGGGGCAAACAACTAAAATATGAAACTACATGTCAATACGAACAAAAAAATAGATGAGTCGGAAAATCCCACGGGGGGGGGATGGGGGGTATACAGTAGCCCACGCTCTATCAGGTGTTTTTCTTTTATGACAATTATTTTAAAGTCAGTTGAGACATAAAAAGTTTGCAGAAGTTTTACCAGATCGACAACATGGAAGCAGAATCCACAGTGGATTAGGAAAGGGGGGTCCAGGGGGTTTGGACCCCCAAAAGTCAAAACCTAAAATTCTATATTTGTATTTAAAATAAATATTTATTTAATTAAACAAGATTTGTTTGTGTGTAAAATATGATATAGCAGTTACAGTATTTTCTTTTCATAACATAATGAGTAGGCCTATTATGTCCACTGTTCCATGTGTTATTCAACTTTTCTTATAAATGATAATAAATATTATAACTTAGGTAACAATTTCTTTTTTAAGTTGCCATGTCTTAGAGTATAGTAAACGAATTTGCTAACGTAAAATGTGATTTTCATTAGTTCAATAAAAAATTTCCCGGGGTGGACAGCCGACTTAGGTAACATTTTCTTGTTTACATTGGCATGTCTTAGAGTATGGTAAACGGACTTCCTAAGTAGTTTTTGAGTGCTAAAATAGCGTAAAATGTGATTTTCATTAGTTCAATATTTAAAAATTTTCTGGGGATGGACCCCCGACACCCTTTTTGAGGGGTAATCCAACCCACCCGGCACTTTAGACCCTCTTCGCAATTATTTTCTGGCTAAATCATTGTTGCACTTATATTTTTATATTATTAATATAATGTTACAAAAGTGTCCCAAGAAGTTAAAGCGACAAAAAATTAATTAATTAAAAAATTGCCCCCCCCTAGAAAATATCATATGGGCGCCCTTGTCGACACTCACTCAGGTTGGGGGGGTGAGCAATGAAGTTTGGGGGGGGGGGGTGCGTCATGAAGTTTGGGGGGGTGGGCAGCCCTGGGTTACAGGTTGATTTGAAGTCAACAGCTTTAGCGTGAATGCTGCTAAAACCCAACACATTCTGTTTACATTGCAACAGCTGATTTGTGAGGACTTCCAACCTAATGTCAAAATATTAGGTATTGTGATTGACTTGAAACTGAAGTGAAATGTCCATATTGACTCTATCTGCACAAGTTAGGCTAAGGTATTGAACTTGTTAAGAGATTTGAAACATTTAGTATCTAAGGAATTCCTCAGAAATGCATACTACGCTTTCTTTAATACAAAGTGTACTAATCTAAGGTATCCTTATATGGGGTAACGAGCTAAGAAGGAAACCTGATGTAAACAAAAATCAGTATATCTGTCTCACTCTTTAGTCATACGAGTAATGTGCTAGAGTGAGACAAGCGTACTGGTATTTGTTTACTTCAGGTTTCCTTCTTAGAACAACCAGACTTTAGTGTGGACGGAGTTCTCATATTGCAAAAGCAGGTCATCCGCATCATGACAGGTTCATCATATGATGCTCATTGTAAGCCCCTGTTTATACCAAAGCCTAGTTAAGAACAAATTCAACATAAATGAATATAATTTGAGATCAGATTACCATAACTACAGTATAAGACATAACCATTGTCTTGACGAACCTGCCGCCAGACTGAATATAACAAAACGCAATTATTCTGCAATGGTAGTAATGTTATTCAATGCATTTTTCAACGTGCTAACTCATCTTCTTATTAAAAATATGAACAACACTAAACTGTTCTTTCTCATCTACAGTTAATTTACTATTTATTTATTTATTCATTTATTTAATACTTTAACGCTTATTAACCCCTGTCCTGGATTCCTAACAGAGGCCTCTATATCCTCTGTACAATTTGCCACTTACTAATTTATAATTACATAGGTTATCTAAACTGTTTATAACTTAATCTAAAGAATATATATAAACAAAAAGCAAGATAAAAAAAATTAAAATTTACAAATTAAGGAGAAAAAACAAAACTTAATAATATACTAACTACACTAACTACAATACTTGTCGAATCCGGGGTTTTTGTGGATTTGTGATAATGAGTGGGAGGTTGCGCCTAAGCATACCACACCTTCACAGATGCAGTACACTCCCGCGTCCTCAACACCATCTCATTATTATCAACCAGGTGAGTACCAGTCGTCACTGGAATCCTCAGTCAGGAAGCCAGACTTCAGGCATCGGTGTCGACCAGTAGGTCATCCTAGCACCACGAAGTCATATCCAGTTATTCAATAGGTTACCCCGATATGCATTTGCCTGCCTATTTTAAGATTTAAAAGACGTTTGTTTCAGTGGTTAGCAAGTAATCTTTTGTATACTATAAAAGCATTTTTAGATGCATCTGTAAATATGTTTTTTCTTCACTGCCCATTAAAAATGGTGTCCCTCAGGGCTCAATCTTAGGACCTGTATTGTTCTTATTATATATTAATGATTTGCCTGACAATTTATTACATGCCAATACAGTTCTTTTTGCTGATGACACAAATATTCTAGTTCAAAGCAATACTCTTGAAGGCCATCAGCACAAAACAAACGATACAAATTCTGGTCTACAGAATTGGCTAAGCAGCAACAAACTTTTTTAAACCTTGATAAGACTATCTATATCATTTTCAACAAGAATAAAGAATGTGATCGACCATTACAAATTGACCTTTACAACACATCTATAAAGGAAGTTGAGAGCACAAAATTTCTAGGCATTTGGATAGACAAAAATCTAAACTGGAATTTCCACACAGAGGAGCATTTAAATAAGTTGAACAACATAGTGTTTGCCTTCCGAGTGCTAAATAAATCCACTTCACTTGAAGTAATGAGAATAGCATATTTCGCTTATGTTCAATCAGTTCTGTCCTATGCAATACCTTTCTGGGGTTCCACTTCAAAAATCAATTACGTATATAAATTACAAAAGAAAATAGTCAAATTAATTTAAAAAGTCCCCCTACGTACACCCAGCAAAGATGGATTCAAAGATCTGCAAATACTGCCAGTCTCATGTTTGTACATCTTAGAGACAGTTAACTATGTTCATGATCATAAAGACTTATTTAAAAGGAACTCTGAATATCACCACAGTATAAGTATTAATACAGTAAGGAAACTGTGTGTTAAAAGTCCTATGACAACTTGTTAGCTGGGCGACACTAGCGCTCCATGCGGCGGTTGAGTAAAACTGCATTCTCACCATATAAAATAACTTGGGAAAATGCACAAACACATAACAAAATGTGTTATAATAAGAGAAAAAAATCTTCTTTCAAAACTGAATTTTAAATTTAAGAAACAATGAAGCATGTATTATATTTTAGTTAAGATCAGGCACAATTTTTAAATGCCACTTACCTGTGACGGATAGTTAACTTGCACTGCAGTTCCTAGGGCTATTCTTATTACAAGTTTTAATAACTTCAAGATGATTCTTGGAAAACCAATTATAACTCATTTTTATTTTTAAAAGTAGCCTAATATTACATTAGAATAGAAATGTCATCATTTTACAAAAATAATACAATATAACATAAGATACAATACAAAATTCAAATAAAAATATAGGTTTCTATCAATATTTCTCAATTTCTAATACTCCAAAACTGCTTTTAGTATACAGTCGGTACAGCAGTTTTAATTAAAGAGTTCTTATTGGAATTCATAAACTGGCTGTTTTCGAAGTGTTCCAAACATAGGCGGCAATTTACATTTAAATATTTTACAGTTTTTGTTAGTAGGTCTTCTCGCCGACTATTGATGACCCATTTTTTACACCTGAAATCATTACAACAATTGAAGGTAGATCGAAGCCGTAAGATACAGAAACAAAATACAATCTCAACAATGAAATTGAGGACGAGCAGTGTGACAAACCTATATTCAAAGGTCACTCTTTAATATAATTTATAACTTAAACGTTGATTTTAAAGGTGGGAAAAACCTTGGACTAGATACGCTTCTTAACAGTAGCCTATTTTAGGTAAGCCTATTGCTTACCTAGGTTTGGATAATGATGTCATGTTAGTTTACTGTCGCAAACACCTTAATGGAACATGTATCCGAGAATTTATTATGTAAGATTATGTTTTCGTCATCTTTATGCCTACATCGTGTTCGAGAAAATAAATATCGTACCGCCTGTAAAATCGGCTATGTGCACGTTTTTACGAAATTGAGTTATGTGCACTGATATTCCTTAGCATTGATCCTTACAACCGGGCATGTGGATCTTTGATTGTCAGGTTTGTGCAAGCAAAGAAAAAAAATCGGCTACATGCTGCAAAATGGCCATGTGCATTAGAGCTCACATAGCCATTCTTGACTGCCAACACGGCACACATGTTTGTATACATAACCGGCCCTGACATATACATTACAATGCACATAGGAAATAAGCTGCACCGCAGCAAATATTGTGTTATCTTAAGCGATCACAATACGACATCCTAAATATTGTTATCTTTAACCGTGATATAGACTGCTGACATTTTCATTTCATTAGTATCTATTGTTAGAAATTACAACATAATTAAAGATAAAAATATTACATTAAAGTAAATGTAAACATAACCACACCAGAACATGTGTCAAGAGTAAGCCAGCAGGTATACAATAAATATTACGTATTTTTCTTCTTACCTTTCTGGATCTTTTGGGAAAGTGAAGAAATGCAATTCAGGATTTCTTCCTTTATTGTTACTGCAATTTATAGCAGAACAATAACATCCTTTCGAAATACGCATTGCTATAAAAATTCAAGACTCCTATTTATTTCCATTCTTCCCGCAGTAGTGATTGTAGTATTACTCAATGGCCGGTAGGATCGCTAGTAATCTGCACGCGCATGTCCGTCTGGCAGAAAAACGGACTGAGTTTCTTTACTGTATCAATACGTATACTGTGATATCACTCTCATGATACTAGATCTTCGCATCATATACACCTTAGCACGCATAGAATTACAAATAGCTTGAAAAGTATTTCCCACAAGGGTATTATTTTATACAATAAACTTCCGGGTAATGTAAAAGAATCAACAGGAAAAACCTTTAAGAATAATGTTAAAAATATTTTGATGAAATATATGCCTCTTAGCGCAGATGAGTTTCTAGGTCTAAATTTCACTGAGAGTAGATATGTTATTAATTGTCTATTAATTTGTGTATTGTTTATTAATTTGTGTTTTGTTTATTAATTTGTGTTTTGTTTATTAATTTGTGTATTGTTCATTAATTTGTGTATTGTTTATTAATTTGTGTATTTGTGTATTTTAGCATCTAAACTTGACTCAGCCAATGTATTCTCTGTATTACTTAAGGTGTCAAATAAATATTATATTATTATTATATATTATGTAATTTTAAATGTTGGCACTGTCACACATCATTCATGATGTTTATATTAATTATTATTATTATTATTATTATTATAGTTTAATATCTGTGAAACTCAACTTTAACATAATATCACACATGTGTGAATAGCGGTATTATTAAGAAGTGGAGCAGGGTGACACATTACGACTAACATTATTTCATGTTTAATTTTATTACCATTCCTTAAAGTAACTTCAAATATTATTTACAATTTATTGTCAATTAGATAATCAAAAGTTCACATAAATGAACATCAAGAAAGCAATCTTACATTCTAAAGCTTAATTTGACAAGCTTTACTTTCTGCAGAAGTCTTAATAATATCATCATCATGAGTTCTTTGAAGCTGATATTCAAATGCTTTTTTTTTTTTCATTTTCTCCTGGATGCTGCTCCCAATATTTTGACATGTTGCCGCACAAAAATAATTATTTACTAAAATATGTAATGTAAGAACAAGATCATGGACAACAGAATTATGTCGAATAGCAGTATAGTGTATAAATTTAGAAAACAACATCAATATTAACTTCAAAAAACTCACTAATAGAATAAAATGGATTATTCGCAAGCCAGTCTCTCAGTACAGTCCTAAACCTGTTTAATTTAACTGAATGTGCTGTTTTGGGTAAACTATTGAACAACTTAATACCCAATGATGGTTTCACGGGCTTTAAGCCGAGTAAAAGGATATATTGCATCCAAGCTTTCGGTCGCTGACATCTCTGCGGCCTTCCTCAGGGAAATGAGTGTAGAAAAAGTGGGTGGAGAGAGCTTATATATGTTTGAAGTGAAAAAAGAAATTCTGTGATTGGAGGAATAGGGTTGGCGTGTACCGGCCAATCAGAATGCGGGAATTTTCTTTATAGTAAAAACATTGAAGAAGCAACCGGTCCATATCAGGACCAATGGGAGAAAAATAAAGAATAATAATAATGTGAGTCAGGGCAGAGTGGTTTAGGGGGATAATCGTTGTAAAATGTGAATAGATATAATCGGTCCAAGTCAGGGCCAATGATTAAAAAGAAGACATGGGGGTCCGGGAGTTTGGAGTCTTGCTATTGTTGGAGGTTTCTTGTGTTGAATCTCGATACAGCTTCAGGGATGGAGCCCAGGCATTGCTGAGGAAGAGTCCACCTTCTCTGTTGAAGTTGTTGGGATGAGGCCTTATTTCTATTGCTTCTTTTATGACACGGTCCCAATAAGCTGTAGAGCTGTGCATGATTGTGGTTTTGTCGAATATGATTCTATGGTCATTTTCTATGGCGTGTTGTGCCACAGCGGATTTTTCTGGGTAGAATAGCCTCATGTTGCGTTGGTGTTCCTGCAATCTCTCCTGGACCGTCCTTCCAGTTTGCCCAATGTAGACGCTGCCACATTCGCAGGGGATCTTATAGACTCCTGAAGTTCGTAGGCCTCGAAGGTCTTTCACTGGCCGTAAAAATTGTTGGGCTTATAGCCCGTGAAACCATCATTAGTAATCATTAGTAGTAGTCTAACTTAATACCCAAATTATTGCACCACTTCTTTGTTTTAGTTAATCTTGTACTTTGTGTCACTATGAGGCAATTATTCCTAGTGTTATGTTGGTGTAAATTATATTGAAAATTTTGTTCATGGAGATAAAACTTAATATTTATCAAACAGTTGTAGATATATTGATTGACTACAGTGAGAATTTTAGAGTTTTGAAACAATGGACGACAATGAGCATCAAACGATGCACCAGAGATGATTCTCAAATCCTTTTTTTGTAGTAATAATACTTTATAGATATCTGCACCACTACCCCAGATATGGAGGCCATACGAAAGTATACTGTGAAAAAAAGCATAATAAGACATCTTTAGATGGTGCTTAGATACATTATTTTTTAGATGGCTCAGTAGGAAAATTACCCGAGAAAGTATTTTACAAACATAAGAAATATGATCAGACCAATTAAGTTTAGAATCCAATACAATACCCAAAAGTTTAACATCAAAAGTAATTTCATTATGTAATTGTTTAAGAGAAAAAATAATACGTTAAGTTTTATCATTATTAAGTTTAAACCCATTAACCTCAAACCATTTAGTAGCTGTTTTTAATGATAATTCCATTGAGATATTGATATCATTCAAAGAAGAGCCACTGGTTAATAAAGAGGTGTCATCAGCATATAAGACAGAGTCACAGTTTAGGTTAAATGGCAATTCATTAATCATTATTGATTATCCCACTAACCGGATATATAACGAATTTAAAGTATTAAATATTGAGCAAATATATAAACACACGATATTGAATTTCTACCATGAAAATCTAAAAAAATATCAAAAGCATCCTCATGATTACACTACAAGACGCAATCAAATACCTACTCTAATTGAACCTAAATGTTTCACATCGGCAGGGATATTACACAGCTCGAACTCTGGTCCACGTCTATACAACTCAATAATGTAACTTCACCCTGAATTAGCCAAGTACAAGGATTTCATTTTCAAATCCAGAATTAAAAAATTAATATAAGAAACATTAATATTAACCACATTTCACGCTTTCCCCTTTGTAATGATCTATATGCTCTTCCTTCCTTTTTCTGAATGGTACTAGTATCACTATATTTTATTGTATTTTTAGTTTAAATTGATTGTATTGTACCTCTATTCATTACATGTTATTTGTATTTGTATTTTTATTTTTAACTGATGTAATTTAAAAGGAACTGACCCCAAACACGAGCTTTGCTCCTTTGGGGTAACTTATGTAACTCTTTCTTTAAATAAATAACTCTAACTCTAAATAACTCTAAATTATTAAGAACAGGAGAGGACCCAAAATGGATCCCTGAGGTACTCCAGTATTAATAAAGTATTAATAAAGTATTGAGTTTGCATTCCTGTCACAAGACTCTTGCTGTAGACTGAGTAGACTGTAAACAAGAGACTGCTAAAATTAATATTAAGAGGATTTCTTATTGATGAGTGACAACACCTTCCCTTCTCCAAATCCAACTAAGTAGTTAGAATGAGTAATTCTTTTTAGACACGTTCTTGCTAGCTATCTTGTACTGGCACTCCTTAAAAAAAGCTGTGATATTTGTGAATGAAAACCACCATTAACGGCCGTGGGTGTCAGCATGCTGACCACATGCCCCCCAACCCTGCCCTGCCTATGGTAGATGAAGCAGCGGTCAGGTGGTAGGCCAAGTCCCTCCAGGGGTGTAGCGCCATGGAGTTTAGTTATTTGTGTATTTAAAAGACTTCAAAGTGGGTGGAACTAGAAATACATATTAAAGTATTAATAATATGATAAAATTGGTTCATTTCATTTTACTTCTCCAAATCCACAATAAAAATGCTTTTGGCCGTTTTGCACACATTTATATGTGCACCAGGGTAGTTTTCCCCCTTAGATTCGTTACTGACTGCATTATTCAATGTATCATGTATTACAATGAATTTTAGTTATGTACCTTAGGATAGTATTTATTATTCTTATTTAGATGGTATTTAGCAGACTGATACCATACTATTTGTTAGGTATTAAAATTAGGTTAAAACTTAAATGTAAGATAACATTGAAGAAGCCATATGTACTAATGTATATAACCAGTGAATAAAGAATTGAATAAGAAAAATATTATCTTAATTAATAGTGGGATTTGTTCCCACAAATAGCTCAAAAACACTAACAAATTTCTAAATAGGATTACGTTATGAAAAAATTAGTGATATCTATGAACATCTTATGGGAAAAAATAGTTTTATGCTACCCACTAGGCTCCTCTTACCAACTCTCTAATGGGACCCACCTCAGAAGGCAGGGTTTAGGGTTTCATCGCAGAAGAGATTCAATGTGAGACATAATAAACCTCGCTCTATTCAGTATATTGCTCCTAAACTAAAATAATGTTGCTAATCTAACAAAACCTGTGACAGACCTAGAATTATCTATCTTATTTAACTAAATGCAGAAGCTTTTTACCCTTCCACACCTTTCATAAAACATCGTTACAACTGTCAAGGAAGCCATGGTACAATAGTGAGGTGCGTGCGCAGGCTCGAAAGCGAGGGGAAGAACCGGCGGGCAGATCTTGCCTGGTGTGCGGCATAAATCTATCTTTTACCAATATTTGTTTTATTTTGTGTTGCCATCGTAATTTAACATGCATCATATGTATATGACAAAGGCTACAACAGTGAGCTGCAGTATCGGCACTGAGCAAGTACATAGCCGTGATAGGAGATGTAGGGGAAGCAAGCAGTAGCGTGCGCATTGGCTCGGAAGCGAGGGTCAGCAGGGGAAACGAGCGGGCGGAGCTTCGCCTGTGCGCAGCATAAATCATCTTTTGCCCATCTTATGAACTCAAGACATTGTAAGCAAATGTTTCAATAGAGCATTGGACTAGTATTCTGAAAGTCAGTGGATTCATCTTCACGAATCAAAGGAAAGTTTAATAAAGTGTTAGTTGTAGTATAAATTGTAATAATAAGTCTAGAAAAAAGGAGTGAAAGGAAAGAAGAAGAGAAACAGGAGGAATCTAAACTAAACTAAACTAAACTAAACTAAACTCCGTGGTGCTACATTCCTGGAGGGACTTGGCCTACCACCCGACCGCTGCATCATCTACCACAGGCAGATGGCAGGATTGGGGGGCATGTGGTCAGCATGCTGACACCCACGGCCGTTAACACATTCACTACTGACTACCTGCCAGCTCTTTAAATGCCCCAGCCCAGGGATTTTTAAATGGCTATTTAAACATACACATGAATTTACAGTACCTTACAATTTTCAGTTTTTCTTGAAAACTATATGAAATTATTGCAAAAAAATTTTACATACTTTCAGGAAGACTTCTGAGTTTGTTGAGTGGCCGCGGAGCTGCAGCAGACGGGATTAATTCAACACCACAATCATTGTTGAATAATAATTCGTCTGTCTCTTCACCTGATAATGGCCTACGCCTATAATCACATTTATCTCTTTTGTCACTGGGCACGAAATTACCACTAAGCCTAATGCTAACCATTCTTCACGCTACTGACCGGCGTTGCGAAACTGGTCTTCAAAAGCACATGGAATTCTTTTGTTGTCAGGAGGTCAACGACATAATTTTAGGGTTTCTGTAAATCCAGCAAGTGTATTCACTCACCATCTATTGCCTTAAATGGAAACTAGCAAGTGTATTAACCCCCTATCTTTGCCGTAAATGGAAACTACGACCTTCACCATTTCCTTGAAGAAATATACAAAAAAATTGGCGCGGGCGCTTAAACGCCAGCTGGCGTGGACGGGAGGGAAGTGCTGGCTTTTCTTCCACGCCAAATGGCATGCACGGTAGCGAATGTGTTAATGGTGGTTTTCTTGACTGGAGCCGCTACTTCTCTATCAAGTAGCTCCTCAATTTGAATCACAAGGCTGAGTGCACCCCTACCAGACCCCCCTACCTCAGAAAAATCCGAGGAGGTACCGGAGATCGAACCCGGGCCGACGGATCCGTAGTCAGCTACACTAACCACAAAACCATGCCGGCGGTCTAGGAGGAATCAAATACCAATATTTACTTTCATATATTAATGAATGCCATTTCCTGCTGGTAACGTCATTAACATGATCTACCCTTTAAACTAACCATAACATTAAATTGAAAAAAAATAAAAATTTACTTCAAGTCTCAGGATATCTGGTGTCATATTGACTTGGGATAGGGACGATGTGCATGAAAGTAGCGTTATATATAAAGTGAGCTTGTATTTTAATAGCTAAAACTGTGCTTCAAATTTACAAAAGATATTTGTGTGTTTGTTAATATCTTTATTACAAATTTATAAGCTGTCTTAAGAAAAAATTTACAAGGATACAAGACCACTAAATGGGATTGTCATCTGAAACTTTCCTAGCCATGTCAACATTGATATTATGTTCTTATAATTTTCGGACATCTCCCTTAAATGGCTAAGTAAATGTTTTATAACAGACATAACAAGGACACTTTCCGTTTGTATGAGCAAGCCGACGACTTTTGAAACTACCTGCTTGATTTTTTTTTCTTTTTACAGACAAAAGGTTTTCTTTTCTTTATGAGTAAGCAGATGAGTTTTGGCATAAGATTTTTGAGAAAATGTTTTTTCACAGATATCACACGAAAAATTTCTCTCTTTTGTATGTGTAAGTAGATGACATTTCAGATGACCACTGAGAGAAAATGCTCTGTTGCAGATATAACAAGAGAATTTTTTTTCTTTTGTATGGGTAAACATATGGCTTTTTAAATTAGATCTTAGAGAAAATGCCTTGTTACAGACATTACACCAGAAATTTTTCTCTTTGGTATGGGTAAGCATATGAGATTTTACACCACATTTGAGAGAAAATGCTCTGTTACAGATATCACAATTGAATTTTTTTTCTTTTGTATGGGTAAGCATATGAGTTTTTAGGCTATGTCTTTGAGAAAAAGCTTTGTAACAGACATCACAGGAAAAATTTTTCTCTTTAGTATGGCTGAACATATGATATATTACATGATGTCTTCGAGAAAATGCTTTGTTACAGACACCACACGAGAATTTTCTCTCTTTTGTGTGGATAAGCAAATGAGTTCGGAGATGACTGCTTTGAGAAAATGCTTTGTTACAGACATCACATGAAAAAGCTTTTTCTCCTGTATGGGTAAGCAGATGAAATTTCAGAGATTGTTTTAGAGCAAACACTTTGTTGCAAATGTCACACGACAGTTTTTTCTCTTTTGTATGGGTAACCAGATGAGTTTTAAGATTACTTCTTTGACAAAATGTTTTGTTACAGAAATCACATGAAAACTTTTTTTCTCCTGTATGGGTAAGCATGTGGGTTTTCAAATAGCATCTTTGAGTAAAGGCTTTAAAACACACATCGCAAGAGAATTTTTTCTCCTTTGTGTGGGTAAGGAGATGATTCCGGAGGTAACATTTTCGATAGAAGACTTTGTTACATACATAACACGAAACAGCTTCTAAACCTGTATGGGTATTCTGATGAAATTTTAGTTTACATTTTAGAGAAAATGCTTTGTTGCAAACATCACATGAGAATTTTTTTTCTTTTGTATGGCTAAACAGATGACTTTTCAGATGATCTTTTCGAGAAAATGCTTTATTACAGACATCACACAAGAATTCTTTTTTCTTTGTTTCGGGAAGGAAATGAGTTTTAAGATATTCTTTCTGCTGGTCTTCATTAATTGGTATAGATAATGCATCTGACGAATCATTCGGTTTACATTGGTCTATACTTTCGCTTTTAATTCGCACTTTCTTCACTAGTTTCAAATCCTTCGCAGGATCATTCTCTACTTTTATCCTGCGCTCCATATATTCCGATGAAGGAAACTCGTCCTTGATTTCTATTTCATATTCCGATTTTACCACAGACTCCATTCCTTAAGAAGAACAGTACACAACAGAATGCGAAATGTAAATCCCGTACTCCACAAGAACTCCGCCTCCAACGCATTAATGTGACAACAAAACTTGACTATTATCAAACAGGCTGTAATTCATACCATGATATGAATCGTAGATAGCGATCCACAGACGATCAAGAATGCAATCATTATGTTGTGCAAGTTGGCTTCGCTTACATTACATAACTTTAAATCCGCCTCCTCTCACGCAGCTTGATCGCTATCCAACTAGGTAGACAACCAGCACCGTTGAGGGGGAGAGTGAGTGGAATTGCATTGCACGGTACCAAGAGCGCATGCGCTTTCAAACGTCTTCCTACTTGGTGAACTCTGTAAAAGTCCCCCCTCCCCCACAGTCAATGTTCATGTACTATTAAGTACCAGTATACATTAGGTTTGTTCCCAAAGTAAATTCATTACTGTCAGGTATTACTTCGCATGCGCAGATTTTCGGTCTCGCCGCGCAACGTATGCGCACAATGTCATATATCACCATATTCAAAATGTGCGGATGCGTCGTGGTTCATGACAGTATATGAATTAGCTTTGGGAACAGACCTAATGTCATTTTCCAGCGTACTCACAATGCGCGCTCGCATCGTGGTACTCGATAGCAACCTGATACAACAGATATTTCTTTAAAGACGCTACTGCCACTTACCGTGTGGAGTTGGCCACTGCGTCTAGCATTGGGTTACTGTACTGTCCAGGCCCGACGAAAGGAGGGGCAGCCGGGGCTGCAGCCCCGGAGGGGGCCCGGCAGACCAGATTTTATGTTTTTATCTCCTAAATTTACTCTAAAATAAAATTGGTTAAAAGTGAATAAGCGACTTATTCGGAATTTGAAATATAAATTTAAAGTTCTTTTACTAACATGCATATGAGGTTTAAATTAAGTTAACTTTTTTCATGAACATTATTATTTTTTTAATTATTACCATCTAGTGTTCGTTCGTTGAATTACAGACTTTTCATTAAAATACTATATAAAGAAAGAATAATTGTACAATTAAAGGGTAAATATCTCAATTGTTTATGCAATTTTTCGAGTGCCGATATAAGGAATAGTTACTTGTTTATTTTCTAAAAAAATCTAGAATAACTGTGTCAAAATAATAACACAATTTTCGGTATTAATATTAGTGTTTTATTAAGGGGAGTAAAATCCTTTGTTTAAAACCTAAAACGGGCTATTCAACTAAAATAAAAAGCTAAAATACCTTTTATAAAAGCCTAAAGTCCGGACCCTATATATTACCATAAAATAGGCACCAAATTGGGCTTCACTCCGGCATCAGTCAACCGATTTGATCCAAAATCAATAGGCTTCGTCCCATGGGAGTTATAAATGCGTAGCCTACACCAATTTTCATGAAAATCCGATAAAGCGTATTTGAGTTACCGCGCTTACAGGCACACGGACAGACAGACATATTTTCCCGCCTACCACAATCTCATAAAGTAACGGTACCATTCTGGCACTAAATAATTATACGAGTATAATATCATTACATATTCTTTTTGTTGCGTAGATTACAAAGGACGAGGTTGGGTTTCAGTGGTGAATTTTGTAGGGGGCTCGGGAAAATTTGTTCCTGGGACCCTTGCTTTCTCTCCACGGCCCTGGTTCTGTCACCTGTGCCCTAGATGGACAGGTTGACGAATTATGCATGTATGAAAAAGCTGAATTCTTGCGTGGTTCAATAGTAGGCCTATATTTTCTTTATTTTGGTGATATATCTGAATAAGGCTTTAGTTATTGGAATGGAGTGTATACTTAGTAATGAGTCTATACAAATTGCTCCAAGTGGGTGATGAATGATGATTGAATATCTGGCGTAGAAAAGTGTTGATATTATTGGGGCAGCCGAAAAAAATGGTCCACATAAACTTCCGTAACTTTGTGGATATATGTCTGTACCTGTGCTGTGTGAAATTTGATTCTATAACAATAAATAATGCATCTGGATGGATTATTTCGTTATGTTTTTAGAAATGTTTTGATGATCTGATGATTCCTCTTTGTGCCCTCCTAATCCTGTTTGTCTGTCAATATGTGTTGCCATCCTGAAAACCATGGAAAACCCTGGTCGGAATTCGCAAAGGATATTTGGTCATTGTCCTCATAGGCGTAGCCAGGCCGACCATATGAGGGGGGGGGTTTAAAACATCCGGGGGGCCTGGGGGGTATTCCCCCGGAAAATTTTAAAAATTAAGATGCACAATAACGAGTTTTAAGCTTCCCACGCTTTATACTCGTAATTAAGTAATTTATAAGCAGACTTAAAACAATTGTACAATTTTCCTAATTTTTTAAACAATGGGGGGGGGGTTCAAACCCCCAAACCCCTCCCCTCGTTACGCCTCTGATTGTCGTCCATTCTGTAATGTATGATTGGAGCTGAAGGCCACCAGTTGGGATACGCGTTAACTGAACGCGTATCCGTAGTGTCTTGTACTGAAGGACTCAAAAAATGTTGACGATTTTATTCATCTCCTGGGAAGCGCAAGCTTACTGACGTACCAAGGCCCCTCCATGTGCAGAATGTCTAAAATCTGGCACGGCTTGTGAAGGGAACACTTTAAGTTATTTCACTATACACACAATGTGGCAGTGGCGGACGCAGGGGGGGGGGGTTACATCCCCCCCCCCGAAATTTGAAAAAAGGCTATATATGTAGGCCTACTCTAAGTGGTCAATTTTATAAACTAATTGTATATGTAAGTTGAAAGTCAAATCCCCCCCCCTCCCAAAAAAATTTCTGCGTCCGCCACTGCCACAATGCACCAGTGTTACTAGAAAAAGCTATTCTGTAACTATTGGTGTGAAGAATCGATGATAACACACCGCCGACTCTTTATCTGTCGGTGAGCTCGGCAATAACTCGAAAATATTAAAATATTGCAAAACTTGCTGCAATTTCGTCTTATTAAATAACACAAATTTTGTGTTAGAATGGTGGCATATAGGGCAGACTTTGAAAATGTAGCAGTTCTACGATAAATTTCATACCTTTAAGTAGCAGTGGCAGCTCCTTCTGAGGTGGCTTCAATCCAAACATAGAGATGCATACACACTTCACTTGCTGATATGAAAATAATAACAATGAAACCTTTTGTTCTCTTTAAACGTAACATTATGAAAGACCCTAAAAATGTCGGCAAAATCCAATATAAATTCCCCTCATAGTTTAACACGGGATTATCTTCATGAAACAGTTAAAAACACAAGCATTTCAACACATATTCTCGGGAAAGGAGATGTCTTGACGAATGATGTAGTCCAACCAACCCGCCCTATTTCCGCCATATTAATTGTTCAGATCGGAGAAGCGCATGATTGGACGTTGCCAGTGTGACGTCACCTAGCGAGGAACTGTGACCAACACAGCGTTGCCAACTTAGTGGAATTCCCGTTAAATTTGGTGGATTTTTTAAACTTTTTCAACGGAGAAAAATATGGTTTTAGCGGATTTTTTAGTGGATATTGTGCTTTGATGGAATATTTAAACAACCTAATTTAATGCCATTTTCTTGAATAAATTTGAGCTAAAGAAATGAGGTTTCCTGATGACGGACTGACAGAAATAAACTTCCAGTGGTTGAAACTTACAACTGTGGAATGGAAAAACAAAGCAAAATATAAGAGAATTTTGAAATTAAATAACAATTTTTATGCAAGTGGTTTTAATCCTTTCATAGGAATTACGGAATTGCTCGTATAATAATAGTTAGAAAAGCGCAAAATATGCATTGCTTGATGTGTTTATTCCAAGGGTGTTTATTCACTGCAGAAACTAGTTAGTGACTCCACACATCAAACAATGCATATTTTGCGCTTTTCTAACTATTATTATTATAATTGCCCGTATGCTTTTATTGATGCCATGGTGAAATTCAAAAGCTGAAAGTGCTTTCAGCTAGTTGAACTTAAATTAATTAATTTAATTTAGCAGATTTCAGTGGATTTTGAACACTGTTTTAACGGGACAATAATTTTTGAGTTGACAACACTGGACAAACATAAAAACGCGCGAAATTCGATACGCCACTACTAAAGCAATAAATGCGTTTGCTCTCCGCTCCGGCTACCGCCTCGGCTTCGCGCGCTAATTATAAAATTTACCGTACTACTACAACAAGCATAGTTGGTCAACCTGGATCGGTTGAAAACAAATACATCGCGCCGGCCGTGCTAAGGAGCCATCCCTAGTAGCACAGATCGTTGGGCCAATGTTGGGGAATGATCGCCATGTTTCGTTGGTCAACGGTTAGGAATGTCCGTCGGGGTTCGGTTGCCAAGAAGCGTTTTATCCAACCAACTGCCAACTGTAGCCAACCAATATACAACAAAATCCCAACAGTTGAGAGACATCTATTAGGTAATGGTGGAACTACTACGCAGCGCAGCGCAGAGACATCAGGCGGAAATACTAGAAGCACACAAAATTTAATTTTTTATTTTTCCCTTTCATCCCTTTTCTCCTCTTTTCCCTATTAACTACCTTCTCTCCTTCACCCTACCTACCTATTCCTATCGTATAAAATTCGCACCTATGGGGATTCGATCTCGGAACCGCTAGCGTTATAGTCTATCGCTTTAACCACTACGCTATTAGAGCTCGTTGAAATAAAAATCGAGAATTCTTCTAGCCTATTTACTACAGAGATGTGTAATACATGATAAATAGTAAGAAGGATATACATCTCGTATTTTGAATATTTGATGTGAATATATGATAACGTTATTTTCAGAGAACAAATAAAGAGCCCTAATATTAATAGAAGTAAAACACCAACATATCAAGATGGCGAATAACTGTTGTATCTTCATGTCTTCATGATGACCCGAACTACGCCGGAAATTGCCGAAGACAGGCAGGAAGAGGTGGAGATTTAGCATGTAACGCGCACAAAGAGCTCGAATAATTAATGAATTAACTGTTTTATTTTATAGGAAATGAAAATTTAACGCTTATAATGTTATTTCAACACTTTTTAATTTTAACATAAATGCGATCACATTACAACGAGATTTATTGTTGGGCCAGCAATCATAACCCCAACGGTAGGAACGGTAGGAAGAGCCCTCGTTGGGCCAACGTCATAGCCCCAACGGTTGGACTTAGCGCATGACGCAACGGAAACGTAACGTGGGCTAACCGAGGAAATTACAACGAACGTTTTCCCAACATATCCCAACCATGCCAACGAAATCCCTCCGTTAGGCCAACGAAGTGTGCTACTAGGGATACTGCGACGAATTGTTATTGGACTATAGACTATGCCACCCCTGGTCATGAACGGAATCCATGACCACACCATCCTCTCACTCTCCTCTTGTCTCTTCTTAGCAGCAGCGCGGTCGAAACCTGGCGCAGATGGCAAGGCCTAATCTATTGCGATCATTGAGCTGGTGGTCAATGATTGTGATTGACAGTACACCATTTAACGCAATTTAAAGGAATCGTACACAACTGCCTCTAGCGGCTGAGTTGGAAATGGGTCACTGCGGTCACAGCCATTGAGCTAGAATAGAACTGGAGTTAGGATTCCGGCACAGCAAGTGAGGCCGACTGTTTCGACTAGCTCCGCCTGGAAAATCTGGCAAGAAGCTATTTGTCTGCTCAGCAAGAAATGTCAAGTAGGCATATATGCCTGAAAATTGATTGCGATAGAGTGAACATTACCTTACCTTTAACTCCAAACAATTTATTTTTATCAATACGAATGGTTTTACCCGTGACTTCTCTTTCATTATGTAAGTCTAATCGACAAAATCGCGCGTATTCAATACAACATTTATTACTAGGGCCCACATTCTTATGTTTTAAACTATTTTATTCCTTGCTAGTTAAGTGTGATATTTGAATATAATTATTCGTTTCATTGTCAAGAGTTACGTTAAATTAATATTACGTTGAAATGTTTAGAAATTAAAATATATTTGATATTTGATAACTCTTTTAGGCAGTACCAACTGCAATCGGTCACATTAACTATTTACATCAATACACATCTTTAAGAATCTAAGCTATGAATATACTTACAATCTTACAAACTTAATTACATTAGTCAAAATTATTATTCTAAGTTATACTAATGCCATAACCCAAGTGACACTAAATGAATAACATATATTTGCAGATTACACATGTAATTACTTACGCTAAGTTGCTCTATTCTATTTGTAAATCTGATTCTAAGTATTCTTTAACATTATAAAAAAGGATTTATTTAAAGCTAGGAATATAAGTTCTTGTGAAAACAAATTTGGGGACATTTCTTGAAGTTTATATGGTATTTTTTATATAATGTTGTCCCAATTTTATTTTGATTTCTGGTCAGATAAATAAGAACTTCGTGTTTGATAGCTTTTTATGTTATATTTTCCTAATGACAAGACATAAAAAATATACAAATTTATTATTGTTAGTAAGCCTGTCTCAATAAATAGTGGATTGCAATGCTCTATTTTTTTAGCATTGGTTATTATTCTAATTGTTTTTTTTTTCTGGATTAATAATACTTGATTAATTCCTACACCATTTCCCCATAGGCTACTACTAGATCACACCTTATTATGCTCTGAAAAAATGCATATTAGGCAGTCTTTACATAATCTGAAGATACTTACTTACTTACTCTATGGCAATGGACAATTCCTAAGCAAGCTAAATGAATATTATGTTTTATGGAACCCGAAGGTTCATTGCCCCGCTTACTTGAATCCGCCATTCAACCCTATGCTGTGTTAACTCCATCCAAACATCCCTCTCAAATCCTACTTCTCTTAAATCTATCCTAATGTCTTCCCACCTACGTCTAGGTCTTCCACGTAGTCTTTTCCCTTCGGATCTCCCAGTCAATATTTTTGAGATGTCTTTCCTCCCCCATGCGCGCAATATGTCCTGGCCCTTTCATCCTCCGTTATTTAATTACCCTTACTATATCCGGTGGCGAGTACAGGTTATGAAGCTCCTCATCGAGCCGTTTTCTCCAGTCCCCATTTTCATCTCTCTTAGGCCCAAATGTTTTCCTAAGCACCCTGTTTTCGAACACTTTCAGATTTTGTTCTCCGCGAAGAGTAAGCGACCATGTCTCACATAATGTCTCATATAATACAACCGGCAGGAAAATTGTATTATAAATTTTTATTTTTGGATTTGTGGACATTAGACGAGAAGTTAAGAGTTTCTTACCCGCATAAAAACTACCATTTCCTGATTCGTGTCTACACTTAAATTCGGCTTTAATATTATTTGTGTTTGTAATTATTGCTCCCAGATAAACAATTCTTTAATCTACTTATTAAACAGATTACACATGAGAGCCTTTTACAAATACTTCTAATCTAAGTTAATCAGTTTCAATCATTACCTACCTCAGCTCATTCTTTTATGCAAAACTAAGTCTGCCCATTGTTCTGTTTTTTTATTAGTTCTTCGATTTTTCCAGTGGCGCCAACTTATATGGGCCCATGGGGCTCGAGCCCACCCAATAATTTCCCGAGTATTATTTTCATAATTTTCTATTAATATTATTATTATTATTATTATTATTATCATCATCATCATCAATACTACTACTACCAGAAATAGGTGGTTTCGTTGTTGAATAAGTGAAAAAGGAAAATCGAGCTATTCTTTCAAGCGTAACGTGATCTCATCTTGTCTCAAAGCAGAAGCTTCTAGTTCTGGTCAGTTTCTAGTTAATGAGACAGTGGGTCCAGAGGGCTGTCTTTAAGTAAATGGGAGAATGAGGGGAGAGTCGTATCTGTGTTGTTTTAAGTTGACAGTTTAGGTTGCAGACAGGGACAATTTTATTATTAGTCCATGTTACAGAATCTGGTGCCACCCAAGTAGTGGTTAAGTGCTTTAAAATGTTCTCTTTCCTTTTGAAAACGAAAACATATTATACTCTTATGTAGGTGTTAGTTTTGTCATGTTTCAGCCCTTAAATTAACTCACAGCCGTCTGTTTTCTGAAGCAACATTTCCTCCTTTCGATTATTGCATCTTAAGGGTGGAAATTGTCTATTATAACATGGCAAAATAATCTTTAACGACACTTCGACTTATATACAAAATCCCCAAAAATTCAGCCAGTCAGATCTCAGCGGCAACACTGTTCACAGCCCCGGGAGGAATCAGTTGAAACTAATTTCAGAAGACGTGAACATTGTTCTAGTGTCTGGCTTTCTTTTTACGTGTTATCGATCATGGATAAATTTCTGATCAAACGACCGCGGATAGAAAATACCCACGATCAGTACCCGGATATTGTTTATAAAACTTCGGTTCGGAAATCTATCACTGATAAACCAAGCTTGTCGAATAATTCGGGAGTTTGTGATAATATACGAACAAGTGAAAGTGAAACAAAAAGTGCTGCTACAGGTAGAACTTTTCAAAATTCGTGGCAAAGTAAGCATCCGTGGATTTTGTATGAAGAAAACAAAAAGGTAGTATTATGTAAAGTATGCAAGGAAGCACATGATAAAAAACTGTTAAGTTTTCCAGCAAAGAGGACCCTTGTTTTATTTCTTCTGGATTTTCCAACTGGAAGCATGCTTTAAGAAAATTTAGTTCCCACGAAACCTCACAGTGTCACAAAGAATCGTGTTCCAAAGTTATGGCAGTGCAGAGTGGAGTGAATGTTGCATCAAGTCTGAATCTTTCAAAGTTGCAAGATCTTAAAAATTCCCGAATAGCTTTATATAAATTATTTTCGTCATTGTTATACTTAGCAAAGCAGGGAGTGGCAATCAGGGGGCATACAGACAAAACAAGTAATTTTTACCAGCTTCTGAAACTGAGATGTGAAGATTCGCCGGAACTTAGGCGGTATATTGAGAGAGAATCATTTAAGTGGGTGTCACACGAAGCAGTAAACGAAATGCTTGAAATCATGGCAATGGAACTTCTTCGTACAATGGCGAGTGAAATTCAAGATGCGGGTTATTATGGCCTGCTTATGGATGAAACTACTGATGCGGCAAAGAAAGAACAGGTGTCAATATGTTTGCGCGTTGTTTCTAAGGAACTTGAGACACAAGAGCATTTCATTGGGTTCTACGAAACGTCAGCAACAGATACAGCCAGTCTCTTCAATATTGTCAGTGACGTTTTAATAAGATTAGGGTTAAATATCCAGAATTGCCGCGGACAGTGCTATGATGGTGCTGCGAATGTAAGCGGAAAATACAAGGGGGTGCAGGCCAAGGCTAGTATATGGAAGGTTGTCTCGTTCGACGCGCATGCGTGTTGAGCACGAGGAATGTGACGTGGCCCGTAGCCCTGCACAGGATTTAAACAGCACATATGATCTTACAGGGGTTATGGCTTAATAGAGAGACCACTTCTGAGTGCTCAGACCTCAAATGAATAAGCTGTAACAAAATATAATGAGACGTTTGAAACAAATTAAAATATTTAAGCGGCTGGTTTCTGTAAAACATACTGTGGATCACAAAATAAAGAAAACACACAGAAACCCTACATTTCTCTGGCAAGGGATCTCTCTTTAAATTTATTGGGGTAGGCCTACTTTTACAACTCTGTTTGGTTATGACTAAGAAAATGGGAAGTATACTACGATTTTTTTTGTCTCGCAGAGGCAAGTTTACCCTTCTGTAAATAAATCTATATTCATTCAAATTTCCAATAGAAACTTAAAGGGCCTGTCCATTTTATTTATAGACACCAGCAGACAGGCAGAAAATCTTTTATTGAGGCACTTTATCAACAACAAAAATAGGGAGTGATTGTGTGTTTTATTGTGAAATAATAGTGCTTCGAGTATTAAAATACTTTCATCCCATGCAGAGGAAAGGAATGCTCTTTTCCAGTAAAATCCTTGAACATTTTATTTATGGACTCCCCTAATAAAACATCTTTCAGAAACCGAATAACTATAATACAAGTATATACCCATAAATCAGCTGGGCCTCGCTCACTGGGGGGGGGGGAAGAATATTCAACAATGGATCTGTTGTTAACAGCAAAAAAATGGAAACCTAGAAGCCAATTTCCTACTGAAGGTGAGTTTATGACGCTTTTATTATTATTTTATTATAAGCGCGTCTTAAAATCCATTTTTGCTTGAAAAATATTACTAAGTTACTCAGTATTGAGTCTTGGATTGTTCGACCATTTAAATGCTGTCGGTCGGTATACATTTAAAGATATACCTGTTAACATTTATGACGTGATCACTTTGAATCATTTGTAAATGTTTATTTCAAAATGTTCTACAAACAGTACACAGACTGGTTTGTAATATATTAATTGTTATTCCGTGCGCATATTTTATTTGGCTACATCTTCCAGTTTTATAATATAATAATATACATCTTCCAGTTTATAATATAATAGTCATTCCGTGCGCACATTTTATTTGGCTAAATCTTCCAGTTTTTTGTCTCTGGAAAGCATTATTCCAAGCTGTTAACTTTTAAAACTTCTATTCTTCTTTGGTTTTAATAATTGTTTAGTATCTACGATTACACGCTCTGTAATTAAATTGTGTCAAATACATTGCAATCAGAAGTGTATTGGTTCATCTTATAGATGTTTAATTTAACTTAATTTCATGTAAAATAAATAAATATAGAAAATATACAATCTAATTGAGAAATTTATTTTTCTAAGTCAAGACGAATATCGCAAAATATGCAAAAGTCTATTCTTTTCAAGTCTCCTTCCATAAATTAGACTAATTTACCTGGAATAAGTAATCATAAAATTAAAAACCTTTCAAGCATAATCTGAGCTATATCTGCTAGACTACTTTTTTCTCAGTCAGACAAACTTTTTCCTAACTTCGTAAAGCTGTACTATTCTTATTTGTACCTGTATTAAATATTTATTTTAATTTGTGTAAAATCCTCTTTATATGCAGGGTCGTATGCATTCTATTTTCACATCGGAAACATGTATTAGGGGCCTATTGTTGGTAAAACGATGGTGTTTTCGTGTTATTTCTTCCCATCATTACCATTGTATGTAGCTGCTTAATTCTCGCGCGGGCTGCGAGTGACGTCACACAGCAGTGTAGGACTCTCCCCACAGCTCTTACGGGAACGAGGCAACCTTTCATATACTAGCCTTGGGTGCAGGCAAGGATTTCACAAGTTAATGAGAAAGCAAGATATTTACACTGTTTCATGCACTCATTAAATTTAGTAGCACAAGACAGTGTGCGGCACATTACAACTTGCAGAAATGTGTTAAATATTACTAAAGATTTGATCAATATGATAAGGGAGTCTCCGAAAAGGGTGAACTGGTTTAATGCTATAAGAGATACCAACACATTAGATTCAGAACATAATTTAAGGCCCTTTTGCCCAACGCGATTCACTGTAAGGGCCCTCAGTTTAAAATCTCTGATTGACAACTACCAGCATGTTCTTTCATTCCTTTCGGATTTCTCTGAAAACGATGAAGGTGACGCTGGTACTAAAGCCGCTGGTTACTTATCACTGCTCGAGTCATTTGAACATTTTGCTTATTTAAATATGTTGACACTCATTTTTACCCCCATGGATGCAACGAATGTAAAACTACAAAGTGTAAACCTTAACTTTCATAAAGCAAACGGTCTCATTCAGGATTTGATACAAATATTCCAGGGAATTCGTAATAACTTTGACGTGTTCTGGGAAAAAACGACGAAAAAAGCATGTGAGCTGGACCTGTCAGAACCAAGGGCCCCCAAACAGAGGAAGGTGTCTCGTCGCCTAGATGATCGTCATCATACACAATACGAATTTACTGATGTAAGAAAGTATTTTGAGTGTAAATTTTACGAACTTGTAGATTGTGTGAATGTATCACTTAAAGAGCGCTTCCAGGAAAGTGAAATTCTAAATAAAATTGAAAATTTTGTTCTCGGAAAAGAAGACGTCAAGTGCGTTTTCAACGATGACATTTGTGACTATGAAGTATTACGTTCGCAGAGGAATATGGTGGTTGACAGTGCAGCAATGGTGGGTGCAGAATTGAGTAATTTTAATGATGTGGTAACATTTCTGAAGTCCAATGTTGTCAGCGAAATTGTTCCGGAATTTATTAAATTTATACGTCTTACTCTGACAATGCCAGTTTCCACAGCCACCGCCGAAAGATCTTTTTCCGCATTGAAGAGACTAAAGACATTTTTGCGGTTGAACCACATTGCTCTTCTAAGCATACATAAGGATAGCACAGAAAAGTTGGATCTTGATGACGCTTGTGACGAATTTATAGGCAGAAGTGCAGTCAGGAGAAACACGTTTGCAACACGCCGTGGTACATAATGGTGAGTCTATGTTTTACTTTATTTTAATAGTTATCTAAGACAAAAGAAAAAAAATATATATATATATACGACTATAAACTTTAAAGGATTTCCGTTAATTAGGCTACACGATCTATTTTTTGACAGTTGAATTACTAAGTATAAATGATTGTCATTAATTAACACTGAAATCGTTTCTAATACAATTCTATAATATATATATTTTTTAAGTTTTTGAGCCCACCCAATGTTTTTCAAAAGTTGGCGCCTCTGGATTTTTCCATGCATTGCCATCCTACCTGAATTATGATATAGGCCTATCCTAAAAATTGCTAACATCTGGATTAAGGATTAATGACTAAATATGGTATTAAACGTTATCACAATAAAATATACTTAAAATGAATAATGACGATTTTGAAGTAGATCAATATATTTCAATTTCTAAAGATTTCAACGTAATACTAATTTAATGTAATAAGTGTAGTATTGAATACATGCTATTTTGTCGGTTAGGCCTACATGTATGGAAACGACAGAAGTCACGGGTAAAAACATACGTATTAATATTAATCTTAATTATAATAATGACATACTTTTAATATGTAAATATTAATTATTCTTATAATGCATGCAAGAAGAACTGTCTTACAATGATTCGTCAACAACATCTTCAATTTCCAAACCAAACATGTGATAATTCCATACAAGAAAGGCGATTTGACGTTTCGATTGAGCAGACAAATGGTTTCTTGCCATAGTTTCCGGGCGAGACTAGTCGAAAAAGTGGCCTCACATCTTAGTACAGGGGATTGTATTTAGTAGAGATGGGAACCTGTTACTTTTTTTGGAACAGTTACGTTACTGTTACAGTTACACGAAAGTAACTGTTATTTATAACCGTTACCTGTTACTTTTTTTATATTACGTAGTTAATCGCCAGATCATTTCCCACTTGTAGGGGAATGCCCTTTTATCTCCCCCCCCCCTCGGTTAGGGCCGCAGCCAAGGCTGGGGCTCTAGGTAGGGACCCCCGAAATAAAATAACAGTTGTAAAATTAGGCTTTAAATTAGGGATGAGCATCGATAGTTAAAATATCGAGGTTAAAATCGGAGATAACCATCGATATGACGATAATATCGACCTGAAATCATCGATGTATTTAGACAAAAAAAAAGGGGGATGGTCGAGTACGCTGCTTTCTTTGGCAATTTTTTTTCCAAAGTCGAAAAATGGCCAAAATTCACGTTATTCTGTTCTTCAAGACTTCTAGAATCCATATATATGCATATTTCCACCCTAGCATTGTTCTAAATATAAGTAAAATTCCTATAAAGTTCTCCGAAAACTAACCTAAAATGGCGCACTAAAATGCTGCATATTGACATGTCGTCTGCTGGTGTTAGTGTTCAGCTGCGGCGGTAGATGGAGTCGATGGGTCACGTGGTGCGAAAGTAGGGCTGCCAACATCAGTGAATACACCACCTTGAGGTAGACGCCGCCATGCACCCTCCATGATATTCGTATATGCTCCAGTGTTGGGTCTCGATAAACCCCCGCCTTATTGAACATAATTAAAATTTTGTTAGTAATTTTTCTTTGGGGCTCAGCCCCCATGCCCCCTACTCATTTAAACCTATTTCTTTTTCTTGGGGGCTCCGCCCCCAAACCCCCTTCTCCTTTACACATTTCTTTTTCTTGGGGGCTCTGCCCCCAAACCCCCTTCTCATTTAAACCTTGTCTTTTTCTTGGGGCTCCGCCCCCAAACCCCCCCTCTTCTTTACACATTTCTTTTTCTTGAGGGCTCTGCCCCCAAACCCCCTTCTCATTTAAACCTATTTATTTTTCTTGGGGGCTCCGCCCCCAAATCCCCATCTCATTTAGACCTTATGGCCTTAACTTCGCCAGTATAAATAAATAACTAATAATAATAATAATTGCCCCCAAACCCCCATCTTGTTTAGACCTTATGGCCTTAACTTCGCCAGTATAAATATATAAATAAAAAATAACCTAATAATAATAATAATAATAATAATTGCCCCCAGACTCCCTTCTCATTTCAAGTATAACATGCAGTACAGAGAGCATCCATTCGAAAAGCGCGCTCAATAAATATGTTGGTACTAACGTGCGGGTGGGACCAATCACATGCAAGGTCGTTGGCAGCCAATGGGAACGTTGGTGTCCAACCTAGGGCCCGCATACCAGGCGTGAACACCCCGCGCGCAAGAAAGCAGCGTTCTCTACCATACCCATTTTTTAAAACTCCCATGGTATCAGAAATCTGAAAATTAGGCAAAATTCACAAACCAACAGAAATATTTCCATGAAAACTATCGTTGTAAAAAATCATTCTTTTGGGAAATTAAGCTCCCGTAATTTCAATTATATCGTAGAACCAAGGTAGCCTATTAATTTTTTTTGTTACAAAAACATCGATGTCGGGGACAAACATCGACGTAGCAAAAACATCGGTTGTTTTCCATGGATGTAAAAAAACATCGATTATCGACATGAAAATAAACTGTTTGGAATCTTCCTGTGGTTTACAGCCTAATGATATAAGTGTACCAAATTTCAAGTTTCTAGCTCATCTGGAAGTGGGCAAACATTAATGTCAGTGAGCGTGCCCTTTTTCGGGGTTATAGGGCTAAAACTTAAAAAAATACTTTTTTTTTGGAATTTTTCTATGGTTTACAGCCTAAAAGCTATATGTGTAGGCCTACCAAATTTCAAGTTTCTAGCTCTTCTGGAAGTGAGCAAACATTAATGCCAGTGAGCGAGCCCTTTTTCGGGAGTTTTTAGAGCTAAAAATGAAAAAAAAAATACATTTTGGAATTTTTCTGTGGTTTTATAGCCTAATAGATTTATGTGTACCAAAATTCAAGTTTCTAGCTCATCTCGAAGTGAGCAAATATTAATGTCAGTGAGCGAGCTCTCTTTTGGGGGGTTTTAGGGCTAAAAATTAAAAAAAATACTTTCTGGAATTCTCCTGTGGTTTACAGCCTAAAAGCTATATGTGTGCCAAATTTAAAGTTTCTAGCTCATCCGGAAGTGGGCAAACATTAATGTCAGTGAGCGAGCCCCTTTTCGGGGGTTATAGGGCTAGAATGAAAAAAAATACTTTTTTGAAATTTTCCTGTGGTTTGCAGCCTAAAAGCTATATGTGTACCAAATTTCAAGTTTCTAGCTCATCTGGAAGTGAGCAAACATCAATGTCAATGAGTGAGTGAGTCAGCCGTGTGGCTTTATATTATAGGGATTTTATTAGTAGTAGTAAAATTATCAATATTATTATTTCGAATAATTTACTACAGTTATTGAATTCATATTTCATGCTATATATCCATATTCTAAGTTTAAATTATCCAATAAAGGCAATATCGTATTTTAATACATTTTTAAGTGGCATGAAAAGCTTATAATTACGATAATTACATGTTTTTTTTTTAAATTTATTTTTGTTTTTTTATTATTTTTTTTCATGTTTTTATTTTATTTTTTCAAGTATTGTAACTAACAGGTGTAACAGAACAAGGCCAAAGTCACGGATAAAACACTTGTAACAGAAATATTAGAAGTAACTGTAACGGTGAAAGTAACTGTAACTGGTCAGAGTAACTGTAACGGGTGAGAGTATCTGTCACTGCCGCTGTCACTGTAACTGCCCCTGTCACTGTAACTGCTCCTGTCACTGTAACTGCTCCTGTCACTGTAACTGCTCCTGTCACTGTAACTGCTCCTGTCACTGTAACTGCTCCTGTCACTGTCACCGCCGCTGTCACTGTCACTGCCGCTGTCACTGTAACCGCCGCTGTCACTGTCACTGCCGCTGTCACTGTAACTGGCGAGAATAACTGTCACTGTCAGAGTAGCTGTAACGGGTGAGAGTGATTTTAACGGGTCAGAGTTACTGTAACGGGTGAAAATAATGGTAACGGGTGTAACTCTCGTCACGTTACGACCAGTTACATTCGCTCGACACTGACATATATCTCAACACAACTAAAAAAAAAATAATAATAATAATAATAATAATAATAAATAAGTAAATAAATAAATAAAATAAAAACCAAAACCAAAAATAAATGTATTTAAATAAATCCTGAGAAAAAGGATAGTTGCTGAGAAATTTGGAAAAACCAAACAGAATTCCTGGGATCGATACCATGTCATGACTTTCGAAAAAATTCTTTTATATCTTTGCGTTTCATGCCTCCCTAAGTACGAAACCACCGCCCGTTATTTTTTTGTATATTTATATATATATATCTTTACATGCTAACGGCCGTAATTTTGAAGATATTTGAACCAAATTTTATTATGTTATTTCTAGGCCCAATAGTTCGGACAAGTTCGTTAATGAGCAAAATTGGCCTAAGAGGAGGGGGGTTGAAATTTTGAAATATTTATATCTCGGCCCCTATGAAGTATAGAGAGAAACTTTGTTTGAATAAATTAGAGTACTTTCTATGGAGTTCACAGTGACACCAACGATTCGGGGATTTTGGGGGTATGAGTGGGGTTAGGGGATGGAAATTCGAAATTTTTGAAACCACGTCTTATGGGGTATCGTTGAAAAGCTCTTGATGAGTACTCTGAAAATCAATAACTAGTTCCTCGATAGCTCATATAAAGCGAGATTTGAATGTTTTAAAATGTGTTCTTTCCTCTTTTTTGCAGTTATTATTGTGGGTTTGTCGTGTTTCCCCCTTTTTTTTAAACAAAAATCCCGGGGGAGGACCCCGGACCCCCATTTTTGGGATATTCCATACCCCCGCACCCCCAATAACAGCAAAATTTCGTCTGTGTCGGCCCCTCCTTTCAGTATTTTCTGATTCCGCCTTTGGTTGAGACGAAAATAAGATATCCTATATAAGATACAGGAGGAGCTTTGGTAACCGTTACTTTTGATTTTTTGTAACAGGTCGTTACCGTTACATACATGTAACAGTTACAAAGTAACAGTTACAAGAAATATTCCCCATCTCTAGTATTTAGTGCTAAGTCCAGGTATATATATGGAGGTCAATGGTCACAGCCATGATGCGGTCCATTTTAAGATTGCCAAATACGGCTTAATTTTTCCCTGCATACGGGCTGAAAATTTCCCTCCAATGCAAGAAGAAATCTTAACCAATGGTTAGGTCATGTAGGTAGGCCTACTCAGAATTTAAGCGTTTACAACCAATAAAAGATATGGAGTGTATGGTAAAATTGGAGGTTAAAGAAATAAAACAAGAAATTTCTCCAGCGGATTTCTGGTCTGAATGTATGGAAGACGATGAAGATAAAATACAAAAAAATGAATTTGTAGATTTGTCAATACATAAAAATGAATCCGAAAGAGATTGTATTCAGGAAGCTTCAGATGCCTCTAAACAATACATAGTTCATGGTGTTTCTAGCAGCAGCCCAATCGAGACTGAAGGGAAATCCGACACATGCAAACCATGTACTCGAAGAATTCGTGGAGAAGTGAAATCATTCTCTTGTCAAGTTTGCTGTAAGATCTTTTCTCAGATATCCCATTTAAAGACTCACTTGCTAATTCATACAGGAGAGAAACCATACTCCTGCAATGTCTGCGGGAAAGCATTTTCCGAAAAAGGTGGCCTCAAAACCCATATACTTACTCATACAGGCGAGAAGCTATTCTCGTGTAATGTTTGCGGGAAAGCATTTTCTCAAAGAAGTAATCTAAAAAGGCATCTGTTAACCCATAGCGGAGAAAAGTCATTCTCCTGTGATGCTTGTGGGAAATCTTTTTCTCAAAGAGCTGATTTGAAGAGACATGTATTAACTCATACCTCGGAAAAGTCATTGTCCTGCGATAATTGTGGGAAAACGTTTTCCCAAAAAATTTACCTCCAGCGACATCAGGTTACCCATATCGGGCAGAAGAAGTTCTCATGTGAAATTTGCAAGAAAGATTTTTCCCAAAGGATAATTCTAAAGCGGCACTTGGAAATTCATACAGGAGAGAAGTCTTTCTCGTGTGAACTTTGCGGAAAAGCATTTTCCCGGAAAGGTAATCTCACGAGGCACAAACTTTTTCATGGTGGAGAGAAGCCATTCTCGTGCGATGTTTGCTCTGCGGTATTTTCCCAAAAAGGTAATTTGCAGAAGCATCGACTTCGTCACATGTGAGATCTGTAACGAAGCTTCACAAAACAGGTTTCTAAATAAATATAGCACATTTATTACAGTAGCTGAAGGTAATGAGGGCTTATATTAGACTTGTAATCATACCTATGGTAACATATGGGTTACGATATGGGTAACAACATGACAGACCAAATGAGAGACATAAAAACTTCAAGGCAAGACTCTATCTTTACTGACATCTGGGACTATCAAAATTTGCACCATTTCAGACTAGCATATGTGCTGAAAGAGACCTATTGGTAAGCTAATTTATGAAGGCCGACCTCAGAACCAAGTTGCTGCTGCAGAATACAGGTAGGACCTAGGCCTACTCATGGGAAGAATACAGGAAACTAATGTGGCAGAGTTTCACAGGACAGATACCATGATGTCACAAGACTGAATGGATTCGTACCAAATTCTAATTGAATTGAGAAGAAAACACATGCATATGTGCACTGAGTGCAGTAGGTATCTGAATGTGAAGCAAGGAAACTGCCGTCAGCAAGCTCATTGAAAAACTAGGGTGAAATCCTACGCTTTACTAGAGTTTCTTCAAAAAATATATAAAATAACACACATTTCATTCTCAGGAGAAATGCCTTCACTAGTGTTGACTCCAAACCTGCCTATCCTAGGAAATGGCGTGATCGGACATTGGTGGTGTGGTTGCATGGCGAGAAATCAATGAACAGAGTGAGCAACAAGGAAACTGCATGAAATTCAACAAAAGATAGTTTTAGATCATGCAGAATTGAAGCGCTGCCCACACTCACCTACCGGCCTACTTCCTGTGGGCATTGCCTAGTCTTGCGAGTGCTTTACCCTGGCTATGAACCTGCTTAATGCCAGCATACTGTTGCACCCTAATCATATGCATTAATTACGTTGTGTTACAAAAATGACTCATGTACCATGTGAAAAATACAATCACCAGAGCCACTTTAGCATTACTCAGGACCTGCCAAGTGTATTAAAGATGTCTAAACTTAATAATAAAGTAAAGTGCGCCCAATGGGCATTAAGATGAAATTAAACAATGTTATTCACTGCACAGTTGGGGAAAAACCACATATAAGGTGCCAAATAGGCTCCTCCCATACTCTCTATCGGGACCCGCCCGGGAAGGAGGGTTTAGGGCGGGGACTAACTAAATTAAACAGTGGGAGACATCTAGTAGGTAATGGTGGAATTAGTAGTAGCGGCGCAGAGACATCTGGCGGAAATACCAGAAACACAGAAAATTAATTTTTTTACTTTCCCCTTTTATCTCTATTCTCCTCTTCTCCTCCTCTTTTCCCTACTGCCTCCCTTCTCTTCTTCACCCTACCTACCTATTTGGGACCTATTCCTACCCTAGTAATTTTCGCACCTACGGGGATTCGATCTGGGGACCGCTAGCGTTATAGTCCATCGCCTTAACCACTACACCATCAGTGATCGTTGCAATAAAAATTGAGAATTCTTCTAGCCTATGTACTACAGAGACGTGTAATACATGACGAGTAGTAAGAAGGATAATGTTCTGTATAACTGTGAAATTTTATGTTGGCTCTGAAAAGAGCCTTTTTGGTTCTAGAGAAGTTCTTCCTTCCCAAACCAACCTCTACCTTCACGTGGTGAGTCCTGAGTTACGCTAAAGAGGCTCTGGTGAACATATATCCTAATGGTGCCTTGGTAATTCGTAAATATAATTTGTAAATATTTAGGTGGGTATATTTGGTACAAGGGGCATCTCGTATTTTGAATATTTGGTACAAGGGGCACTCTCGCATTGTGGGAATCGTATTTTCAATAGGGGTAGTGTTGAATGTCGAGTGAGTAAGGCAGACACGGTCGGGAGTGCGTTCGGGAACGGTCAGAAGATCGGTGCGATAGGTCGCCGGCCGGCCGACAGCTGCTGTCGCCATAGCAACGGAATGCGGGATGGGCGGAGCCAATTTGGCACCCAATATTTGGGCCCAGAGTTGCACTATTGTTAATGTTCATTTTGTGCATGTCAACACATGGTACTTTGTGCACCAACTTCCACACCATATACACTTGCATTCGGGGCTCGGGTCATGATACCTTTTTTCTGTGCACACTTTATGGTGGAAACCATGAATCAAAAAGCGCGTTATTGTGTGTCTTAGCTCATAGTTAGTGCTTGTCCATTCGTTGCTGGTCATAGCATCAGTAGAATAGAAATCAGGTGGGATGAGATTCTTCTTTCCTTGTAACTCTTGCAATAGAGCAGTGTACTGTGGAGTGGACGGTAACAACAACTGATACCTCAGCTCTTCAATGAAGAAGGGTTCCCTGATCAGTTCATATATCAGTCTTGAGGGTGTGTATTTTGATACACACAACACTCTTTTCCAGTATGCTGCCTTCACCTGCTCTAACTTTTTCAAATCTTTTACAGATAGGTATTCCCAAGTTAGCTCTAAGCCGTAGGTTGCTATAGGCATTATCTTGGCTGAGAATAGTTTTTTGGCTTTTTCTACTGATAGCCGGTTTTGATGAGGTATGTCATTCATAGCAATATTGGCTGCTATCGCTCTTTCTTTTGTGTGGGTTGAGAAAGTATTTCCACATGATTGTAGCGTTACTCCAAGGTATTTGAAGGCTGTCACTGAACCAAGTTTTACTTTAGCTGTCTAAACTTAAATAGATGAATTTTCACTTCACTGCTCAGCAGTCATTCATAGGATATTGGTTCAAGCTGCTAGTTACAGTGCAAGTGGTCCCGTGATTGAATTAAAAAAAAAATTATGTCTCAAGTTAAGTTTGATGCTAAAAATTTACAGTTAGGAATAGGTCCCAAATAGGTAGGTAGGGTTAAGAGGAGGTGAGAGAAAGGAGGGAAGAGAAGAAAACAGAAATAAATTATTTCTTTTTCCCATTTCACCTTCTGCCTACCAGGTGGTGTTGCTAGTCTTTCAAATGGCGGATGCTGGATATCTCACTGTCCCCACCCTAAACCCCTCCTTCCTAGGCAGGTCTCGTTAGTGAGTTGATGGGAGTGGCCTAGTTCATGATCTAAAACAATTTTTTTCCCCTGAAATTCAAAGTATGAAAGTATGAAAATGATATTGAATTTTTTTTTTAATTTCAGCTCCGAAAAGGTTGTATATGGTAACATGAGAGTGAGAAATAAAATATTCCACAAAGACAATACAATCTTATGTAATCAGAATTTATGTTTCTTCTTATTTCAACCCCTCCCAGGCATGGTATGTAGAAGCAATGGAATGCAACATTCGACATCCTTTGTGAGCCATAAAAAGTTATAACTAGCGTTTTCTGAGGGAATAGTTTGAGTGTGATAAGTTGTTCTTCCTCATTTCAAGTTCTATGTAGGCCTACATATTATACAAGGCCCTATAGTTTGAAAATTTAAAGTCCTTCATAAGTTAATTTCAAATCACAAAATAAAAACCCAGGTGACGCCGGGCCTTTTAAGCTAGTTGAAAATAAAGAAAAATTCTAAGTCTACTTACATAATGAGGTAAATATTATTTATATAGCCTATTATACAGGGTCCGCCAGAAAAATGTATACACACTTTAAGGAACGAAACTATTTATTAGGTTTGATTTTTTAATTTAAATACTAATATAACATCTACCGGTAATACTTTCTTAGTTCAGTGGTTACATTAGATGTTCAAAATGTTGGCCGTTGGCGGCCATACACATTACTGAACGATGAGTGGTCGCCGCAGCTACGTCGGTCAATGTTTCAATGGAGATTGTAGCACATGCCGCTCTAATCTCCTGGCGAAGTTCCTCCAACGTGCGTGGCTCACGTCGATAAGACTTGTTCTTTCACGGTTCCCCATAAGTAAAAGTTCATAGGGGTTAATTCTGGCGACCGTGGAGGGAACTCAATGGGCCCTCTTCGTCCAATCAGGATCGTCATCATTAATTACATGCGGTAATCGTGGAATGTAAGGTTTCCATTTAGCATCTTTCAGAATTCATCATACACTTGTACTGCTAATCCCCACTTCACGCACAATTTGCGTAGCAGACTTTTGTGGAGAAGTAACAAACTTTTGCAACGCGAGATCCGACGAAGCAGGACTTGTAGCTGTACGCGGTCTTCCTGATCTTCCTTTATGAATATCACAAATCGTTCCATGTGCCTCAAACTTGCCAATAATGTGTTTAATTGTTAGGAGAGATTGGAGTTCTGTTTCAAACTCCCGCCTCCACTGACGCTGCACTTCAACGGCATTATCAAACCTGATAAACCACTTCAGAATGCACTTTCTCTGCTCGAACGTTAAGCGTTCTCCAGCCATTTTGTTTTGTCACTATCGTGTTGAAAGTAACGACATGTGTTGAGCGAAAGACCATACTACAACATACTGGTAATATACTGGTAATATCCCTATACAGTCTGACAAAGAGTGTATACATTTTTCTGGCGGACTCTGTATTATTTATATAGCCTATTAAAAGGATTTGACAATGTTGGCATTCTAAATATAACAGAACTTAATATCGGTCAAATAAACTAAACTCCGTGGCTCTGCATCCCTGAAGGGACTAGGCGTCATTTACCATAAGCAGATAGCAGGATTGGGGCATGTGGTCAGCATGCCAACATCCATGGCCGTTAATGATTGTCTTTGTGACTGGAGCCGCTACTTCTCTATCAAGTAGCTCCTCATTTTGAATCACAAGGCTGAGAGCACCCTGATCCAGTCCTCCCTACCTTAGAAACATCAAAGGAGTTACCATAAGACCTTAGGCCTACATTATTGTCTCTTTAAGACAAATCGATAAATATAATTTTTTTGCTTAGCATGTAATACAGGTAGGCCTACAGTTACCATTTTCCCTAATCTAAGATTTGTTAAGAAAGGTTCTGTTGAACATATATTAATAAATAAATTGCAGCCAAATAGCCATACTTCAAAGATAGTTTACAATGGTAGTTTACATGTTTGCATATTCTGTTGAACATATAATATTCATTTATATATATTAGGTGCCACCAGTGTCTTAAAATTTGAGAAAAAATGCCAAAGAATTACTGTTTTCATTGCTTTGTAGAATGAAGATTTAATGTTTATTTCCTATGCGAAAGGTTAATTAGATAAGAAATAAACCTTTTACATCTGCAGGTCTTTGCTTATTTCCAAATAATGTTAGAAATAACCCAGAACTCACCCCAGGGAGTGGCTGCAGTTTGAGTTAAACCCACTCACCCACCCATAAATAGTAACATTGTATGCAGTGATGCATCTTGAATTCTGGCATACTCTTTCTACAGTGAGTCCCACGCAAGAGTTGGCCAATAACATGGGTTTCTGGATCACGGCGAGCACAGCTCCAACTTTTGAGCGATCAGGTGAAATATCTACGCAAATAAAGCCGCGATCGGTGTAAAATTCAGGTTCTCACATTTACAGCTAAAATTACATTGAAAATAACCATGTACCTTATCACAAGAGATGTTGGAAATGTTCTCCTCTTGCATCCACACAATATTGGAACCTTTTTAGGAAATTTTCTCTCACGTGCATAAGTTCAGCTTCTGAGACAGAGTTAATTCCTCTTGTGATAGGCCTATGTGATACTGTCTTTAAATTCTTCTAACAGTATGCAAATATTATTTATGGGGAAACTTGAAAAATAAAGTGTACAGGTCAATTTCCCATACATTAGAAGAACTTAAACACAATATCACAAGAGAAATTAACAATATCTCGGAAGCTGAACAACTTATGCACGCGAAAGAAAATTTCCTAAAAATGGTGCCAGTATTGTGTGGATGCAAGAGGAGAACATTTCCAACATCTCTTGTGATGAGGCCAAACTCTTGCGTGGGACTCACTGTAGATTGCAGTGTTACTATGATAAATCCATCATGCCTCTTGTACTATAACAAGCAATTCCAGTGGGTTTAATTTGTATCCTGTAAAGTACAATTTTTCCATAACTAATAAGTTGATAGATGCAGGCATTTTATGCAACAATTTCATTTGTCAGAAAATTAGGGAATTCTGACATGTTGTACCAGCATGTTTCCATGGTAGAGCAGCGACATGAAGAGCCGAAGATCCTGGTCCAAATTCCTGCTTTGGCATTGAATTTTTTAGTCTTTCCAATTCTGACATATGTTGATAGAAACAGTATAATGCTGTAGCAAGTTACCTACAGTATTTTCTACAGCAAAACAGCTCTCAGTTATAGCAGTATTTTAAATGTCAAACTCCAAAAGTCAACATGATTTATGGAGTTTTTCTACTGTATTGAAAACAGTACATACCGGTACATACATACATACATACTTGATAAATAGAGATTTTGCAAGCAATGTCTTAATTTTTCTGTATTTGTTTATAATATACAACTACTTTAATACTGGATTATAAAAATATATCTTTATTGTGAGCACTTCAAATAAATTGTATGAAACAGCAATCTTTTTTGAACATTTTAAAAAATATATAAAATCTGTTAATTCCTATTGGCTAGGTCTACAGCTAACAAACTTACAATAAAATCTAAGATTAGTAATAATAATAATAACATAATATAATAATAATAATAATAATAATAATAATAATAATAATCAGTGCTTTTTTCCATTAAAAAAGTTTTATATGAGGGTATTTAAATTAACACGTTTGGATATTATGAGACTGAAATCAATCTGAATCCGATCCCAACTCATTACATTTTGTGTTTGCATGGGAAATTAACAGCTATATTTGCACTGTTGGCTAACTTGGTTATGTATGACTATTTATGTGGGTAACCTGTGTAAAGAATTGCCGCATTTTTTTCCGTGATTAAAAAGTATGTGTTATACAGGGTGCAGCAGAAATCTACGTGGTGGGTGGGGGTACAAGGGCGGGGTGAATATTGCTGAACAGCAACTTAGTTTAGACCATGGCTTGGTCAGGAGTGCATCACGCTTATGCGGTAGAGCAGTTTATTCGCCGACAGCAACGCAGCGTATGAATGCAGCGTGCCTTTTGCATACATTGTGGGCTCCAAAGACGGGACATCTGAAAGCCAAGGTGTACCAGCATCGTCCCCAAACTTTGGAAGCTCTTAAGGAGGCAAACCAACAGGAATTTGCTGCTGTTCCACCCGAAATGACAATGAGAGTCATGGACAACTACCGAGAGAGGCTCAATCAGTGTATAAACAATGGAGGCCGCCACTTGAATGATGTTCTCTCAAAACACGTTGATGTAAATGGCATCATGCATACTTTCAAAGAATTACTTAAGTGTTTTAAATATTTTATTGGGTTTGGATATACAGTAAAACCCCCTTTTTACATTCCTGTCATTTACATTTTCCTGCCTTTTACATCATTTTCTGCTGGACCCATCTTTTATCCTATTCCGATAATACATAGTGTTCCTGTCATTAACAACTTTCAAACAGTTGCATTTCCTGCCATTTACACATTTTCTTTATTGGCAACATTGGTTTTCAATGAAGAACTGCTTTCCCTTAACAAAATTTTCCGCTATGTTGCCAACTCTCTTAGACGCAGTGTCAGTTTTTATTTGTGTTAGTCCAGGTGAAGTTGGTTTTCTTCTGTGCGGGTGCAATTTACTGCTTTTTAATGTACTGTAGTTATTCAAATAGCATAATTCATCGTAATTTGAATCATTGCCAGTGTTTTTGTTTTGCATGATTTTTGGTGGTATTATGAAGTTGAAATAAAACAATAGAAAATGCATTTCTTTGCAATGTGCAACATATTTTGTATAGATAATGTAAGTGTACATAGGTATCTATATTTATTTTCAAGTATTAAATTTTGCAATATATAACATTACAGCTATTACACTTCCTGCAATTTACACTTTCCTGCCATTTACACTTTTTTTAATCAGTCCCTTGAAAAGTGTAAAAAGGGGGTTTTACTGTATTTGACTTCTGTAATCGGGGCGTTCTTTGTGCCACACCCTCTATTAGCGACTTTGAGTCCCCATAAAAGTGTATGATAATATTAATATTAGTTTGTATAAGCTTTTTTATTAAATTGATGCATCAGCCGACAGAACAAAAGATGGATGGCCATGTGAGTGCAAGATGAGCTAACTAGTATGTGCAAGGAGTTGAATTACACCTGAATCCAATCTGTTTCTCCATTTGCAGACGATTGAATTTGAAAGTTCATTCTGGACTGAGTTCAGGTTTACATGACAATCTCGATATGGGGAACAAAAACGTTGTAAGTATGAATTTGCCATGTATTCAGCAAAACCAGAATCCAATAAATCTGACTGAAGGATTATTTAAGTATTAGTAACCCAAAGTTTAAAGTGAAAGTAGTTAAGTAACATAGGCCTTCTTTACCTGTGTCATAAAGTCTGATAACACTTTACTTAATTTATTAGAAGATACAAATGATACAGCTTTTGTTTATGTGTCATATTAAACTCGATATGGGAGCCATGTATACTTAAGACATATCGGACTCTTACTATACTCTTTGGAGAATACCTCAGTTACAGCAGTGGCAACTTCTTCAATCCAATGCTTAAGTTCGTCTACATTTTGTTGCAAAGGTGGTACATACACACAATCATAGGAAGAAGTCACAGGGAGAAATATCCTCAAAGTTGCATTGGCAGTAAAATACTCTTTAACATGACATATATTATATATAGGCTACAGTGCACGGCACTTATTGTGATAACTTCAGGATGCACCTAATCTGATAACAGTAGCCGAAATAATTAATTGAAGGATGTTTATTCATATACAGAGTGGAAGTGGTATAAGTGCAAAAATTTTGACAGCTTGTTCCTTGGGTAGAATACAACACAAAATGCTAATAATAACATTTTGGTTGGAAGTGAATACTTTTTGAGATAAAAAGGTTTTTGCCTAAAATGTTTACTCCTGCTTTACTCTGTAAGTATCATTCGTACTATCCTAATTTTTAATTATTTAATTAAATAATCTTTTAGGAATGTTTTTTTCCTTTGCAGTTTTGCTATACAATTAATGGTTTTCATGTAAATGAAACACAGATATTAACACGCTGCTAGAGCAGGTACACGCGTATCACAAGAATCAGGAGTAGGCCTATGCTTTGTCCGTTTGTCTATGCACAGTTGTCACATTGCAGAGGTTTTAGGGCTCATTATCTCAGTAACCGTGCACTTAATCACAAAATGTTATTAGTATTTTGTGGGTGTATTCTACCCGAGGAACACACTGTCAAAATTTTTGCACTTATAACACTTCCACTCTGTATAAGATAAACTACAAAAAAAGGTTTGAAAGCTATTTATTCCTACATACAAGATAATACGTAACTGTGAATAATTCAACCGCTCATAATACTGTATTAGACTGCAAGCAACTATTTTTGGAATCAATAAAATGTTTTTAATTGTTTCTGTTTTCCTTTTGGAGTCAATTAACCAATATTTCATACTCATAGTGTTTTTTGGAAGTTTACTGATCTGTGGTGAACACCGCATAGCAAAACATCTAAAGCCTGTCTGCTCAAGTCTTTTCATTTTACACCAACCATCACTGAATGTCAACACTGTGACCTTCACAAATCAAATGCAACAGCTAAACTGAGGGGTGATACATATTTTACTGCTTAAAAGAGAAAGTTAGGGATTGCCACCCCCTCGAATAGGTCGTCCTATGAGTTGAGAACAGTACAGTCACTTCAAATACACTTCAAGTCACTGAGTTAGAAACAAAACCCTTAAAAATATTTTGAATTACGTACAGTACTTGGAAATAAAGCCGCAAAAAGGAAAATGTGATAACATAAACTGAATCTTATCACAAAAAACAGCATTTTTTTAATGTATGAGTATTAATTGAACGAGACTTCATAAAAGTGATAACATCACCCGACTGATAACATTATCCGCAATTACATTAAACACTGTTCACTGTGTAGGCCTATATAATTATATATCAAAGCTGTATCATTCATAGCTTTTGAGTAATAAATTAAGAAAAGTGTTGCCAAACTTTAGGGATTCAGTATTACAATAGCTTCTAAGTGGCGATTAACTCGCTGCTGTTTTCATCTTGTTCTTCATGTAAGTTGTTTTGTGTTTGCCTTTCAGGGACATGGTAAAGGCCGAAAAACAATGTAGAGGAGGACTGACATAACGCAATCAATCAAACACTCAGATGAACAGAAATTCTTGAATGCAGATCATTTAGCAATGGAAATGGGAGTCTTAAGTAAAAAATCAAGTGCATTTTAAAATGTACCAAAAGAATTTATCAGTACAGATACCAGCAGAAAAAAAAGCACTGATGATGACGGTAAAATAATAATAATAATAAACCATAAGGGATTACATCAGTGAAATTTGGATAACACCTTCCTTTTTATTAAACATTATTTATCTTCATAGTCATATATATACATACATACATACTGTATTTATCTGAATATAAGCTGCACTTTCTTGCCTAGATTAAGCTCAGCGAAATATGCCTGCTGCTTAAAATAGCACACGAGTGTTTTTAGGAAATAATGGTAAAAATGCACATAATATAGCTGGTTCTCCTCCTCCAAGCACTGCTACTTATTATCTCAACTCTCCAGAACTATCAATATATTAATTGATTCAGCATCTAAAATACATAAATCTTCATTGAAGCATCGTAGAAAATGCGTAAAATTGCATAAGCAAATTATGTTCATTTTATGATATGATTTGCATCTTTTGCCACTTTTGATAGTGGTATTATGAAATATGTGTGTATTATTAGTTACTCAGAAGTAAAAAAAAATGCCATAACGTATGGGAATGCAAATAAAGGTAATTTTAAACAGATAGTAACTGAAAGTGCAGTTACAAAAAAAAGAAAAAGTGCACGAAATTCAACACTGAAAGCCATATGAAGTGTAAAGTACTGATTTCTGTTTTCTTTTCCATCAGTTTTATTTAATTATATATTAATTAATTATATTTAATTATATTAAATAAAACTAGAATTTCATAATTTAAGTCAGCTGATACATTTTTTTCCCCTTATTTTAGGCCTTTTTGAGCTAAGAAATATTATGAAAATGAGGCAATTTATTTTTCACTTTGGGGTTAATTTTATTTTATTTTCATTTACTTTACTGTTAAAAAGGCAGGTGCGGCTTATATTCGGATAAATACAGGATATATTATTAATTATCTTGTTATTGGTCAATTTACTACTGTCTTACCAGTATTATTATTATTATTATTATTATTATTATTACTATTATTAACAATAACTGAGATATTAGAAACTATTCCCACATTAAAACAGAATGACCCAATACCTTCATATTTATGATCAGGCAGAGGGGTTTTAGCAACAATATTACTGCGCGGAGTACAGGCGACATCAGGTACTGTGACTGTCACTCCAACCTGTTCACTGCATACAAACAAGTGGACAACTGTGGCAATATGAGTCGTACATCAAAATCAGCATAACAATTAGCGCCTGGCGAATTTCAGTATTATTGCAAGTACAGTATCATATTTACAATCATCTACCCTAAAATGCTAGAAGCTCTAGAGACAATAGAACAGGTTTCAGAAACACTGAGTCAAGTACCAATGGGAAATGTTCAAGTCTCATGTGTAAAGGAACCTCATGCTAATTGCATGCAAATTATGTTCCATGAATTTAGGAAATACATCTACATTGTAATTAATACCTGTACTCCAGATATAAAAGAAAAGTCAATGTAACTCACATTTCTGAAATATACAAATAGCTAAACATACATTGCCTTCTTCCTAATCCTGTGTTCATCATTTTAGTTCACACAGAACACTGCAAAGTCACAGAAAACCCCTCTGCCTGCTTATAGCTTACAGTAAGTTAAAATTAAAAAAAAAAAAATTGAGAAAACTCAAAAATAAAAACACTTTTTAACTCCGCTTACGTCCCTGGCAGTACCAGTCAGCACACTTATACTACCAACCACGATTGCCAGAACGCCAGTCGACCATCAGCTGATGAAGGGAGAAACACTCCCGAAACTAGTCCAGTTTTTTAAAAATTGCCCTAAGTGGACTTAAAAAGTGTTTTTATTATTGACATTTCTCAATATTCAGTATGATTCACTGTTTACATCACTTTGTTGTAATTTGTTTTTTCAAAATACCATGTCATGCTTTTTAATAATAATTGAGGAAATTTTTCTCAAAAGCCGATAACACCGAAAGGTGAAGTCCAAGTATTGACCCTAAAATTTCCATTTCTTGTTGCTTATCTATGTGTTACACTTATTTGATGATGTGATTAATGTTTCGAGAACTTCAAATTTTTGTGCAAGAATATCAGGCTAAAATTTGGTGTTTTCAGGAGAACTTGATACACATAAAGATAGTTAATAGTTAAATTTGAGTTATCTCCAAGAAATTCAATACAAACGTTAATATCAACGTAAAACTAAAATACTATCATGTTTCTAAGCATTTTAGTAATTGATGAGTGTAACCCAATACCTTCTGAGTACCAAAAAGTTGTTTTGGAAATATGAATAAAAAATACATTCAATGTGTTTTACTTTTTAAACAACAACAATGTTTTCTGTTCTTAGGAAGATAATTTTCATTTGCCTTTTTTAAATTTGGTAATATTATATTTTATGCAAGTAATATCTAGTGTTGAGACATAGCTAAGTATCTGCTATAGTTATTTACAGTGTAATACTGGCAAGAATAAAAGTTAACAAATTGAGCACTAGTGTATGACTTTTATGTTATTTTGAACTGTGAATTTTAAAATGAAAATAACTTCAGTTTGCTTGTGCTTAGAATAATAAATATAAAAACTGTTGGTAATTTTGTATGTAGTGGAATTCAGGCTCTTCTGGTTGGCAACAACTAGATCCAAACGAATCATATTATGAAATCAGTTCAACATAGCAGAAACATTTGCTGAAAATGCTGAATTGTAAAGAAGTTTCTGTCTCTTGAGGTTGTAGAAAAGAGCAAATAATGAACTAATATTGAAAAATGGTTTGCTATGATGAGGAGTTGCAGACATTTACTGCATGGAGATAAATGAAGTTCACAAGTAATGTTTTGAGCAAAACTAAATATTGTGTTGGCTTATATTTGTGTTTTGTCAGAAACCATCTATATTCACAAACCTCATTTTTGTACCATTGAGGGAAGTTTAATGTATTTTTACTAGATGAAAAACCTCTTTATTTCTCAATATATTGTATTTTTTTTTTACTTTGATATTCTTAAAGAAAAAACTAGTAGCTGCCAATATTACAGGTTGTATTTTCTTTTTATAGAGATACAGCTTACAATTTACAATATATGTTATTGTTTGATAATAGGCCTATGTTGTTTATTATGTTTTTTATAGCTGAGTATAAAACTTGAAGAGAGTTTAAAAGTTAAAAAAACACTGTTGTTAATGGCTCTATAAAAATAAACAAATTATTTACCAAATTTAAAAACAGCCTGAAAAGTTCTGTTAGTTCATATGACGGTAGGCCTATATATCTTATCCCATTAAAAAAAAAAAATTATATCTTTGTTAGGTTCGTCATATATATAAAATATGTCTAGAGTTTTATTCAAACACAATCATGTATCGGTATCGAGTATCGAGAAAATCTGTTATCGACCCATCCCTATTATATATCATGATTGAGAATATTCATATTCACACAATTTTTGTAAGTAAAAACTTACCAAAAGGATGATTGTATCAATGAGAGGCTTCTCACCGTCATCAGCTGGTCTCAACTGATGTGTTTTCTTCTTTATTCACCAGATGTCCTCCATGCAGTAGGAATTTAGAAATGAGGTCATTGTCCTTTCGGATGTCAAAATTCATAAGTGTCTCTATTTTTCTGAATGTATACTTTTTCCCACACAGCTAAATCCAGTGGTTGCTGAACACTTTTCACTAATTTTGCCTCGCTATTGAAATTATGACCAGAAATGATGAGCCACTGCAGATTTTTCTATTTGTTGGTATTTAATATTTCCCATATATGCTCCTTGTACCTTATATTTAAGTTTCTTTTTGTTTTGCCAATGTATATTCTCATTGAAACGATCGTCATTTTGGTAAGTTTTTACTTACAAAAAATGTGTGAAGACGTATACAGTCAACTCCCGATTATCCGGGTGCGGATCAACTGGTTTACTGATTAACCGTTGAGCTACCTTAAAAAAATAAAAAAAAATATTCACTTAGTTCACTTAGTGATAAGTTTATGTTACTAAGGCTCCGTTTCGATATTCGCAAGAAGGAAAATGCGGTCAAAAATCAAAAAGTCTTAACAGACTATTTCACCAAAGTGTAAAAATTCCTTGAAAGGGCCAAAACCAAACTGTTAATACAGTAGTCTTAGTGTTTTATTGTTGTGCTGAAACAGTTTGTGACCTCTGATGGTGAATGATTCTAGCACTGCAAGACGTTTCCTCATAAGCCTGTGTAAGTTTTAAATAATTTTTCAATTGCAGTATGTTTAGGTATAATTTTGTTTTAACCGTGTTTTCGTTTATCCGTGAAGTGGCTACCACCCATTATCCTGGATAATCGGGAGTTGACTGTATTCCTGTATTCTCATTGATTATATATAGGATAATTATTTATTTGCATGAAAGGGAAGCGAAGGCAGTTATATCCTCAATAATTGCTATAAGTTGCTAGCACCTTTCTCTTTATCGTTAACTGGTTTGCGCATTTCATTACAGCCCAGCTTGTAAAATGGACAGAGATGAGAATGTATGTGCTTAAGCTTTCACGGCCGGCGTTTATTGAGTTTACAACTTCCGGGCTGTGTGGCCGTGGTCTATGAGTGTCTAGTGCTGACGTTTCGCCGCGAGCTGCGTCGGGCATCTTCAGAGCGATGTGTAGCTGGATGGTCGGCTGTCAACTGCAGCTCGCGGCAAAACGTCAGCACTAGACACTCATAGACCACGGCCACACAGCCCGGAAGTTGTAAACTCAGAGATGAGAGAGTTCTGGTAAACAATGTTATAAAATTTAAAATAACATAAAGCACTTCAAAAATTGACAGCTAAGTCCTGTACATAATTTCAAAATCACATTGCAAAAACATCATGCTTGGTTTGCACTATATCAGTTTTCATAAAATAGCCTGTATTTATGTATTGAAAAATTATATAATTGGCAACAGATCTTCTTTCTTTCTGTCCTTATAGGTGAGGAAAAACCTCGTAAAAAATACTACTTGTCCTGAACAGGAACTAGGCTCGCTGAATGAGAGAAGGGAACACATCTATGCCACACATCCCCTGTGAATCAACTTGTAAGAGTATTTTTAACAATTAAAAAATAAAAAATAAATATAAAAAAAAAAAAATGCACATAACAGGCTTTTGAGTTACACTTTTCAATTATTATTGCTCATTTACCATTAAATCGGAATCACCCAACACCATCTAACTTTTAACTTATATTCTACTCAAATTGAAATTTATTGCACAACATTTCAAGGCACTTTAGTATGTACTCATATTGGAGAAAAGAAAACATATGTATAGTGGCTCCCCATAACAAATAAAGTCATATAAAATAGTAGTGTTTTGCCTTAAAGTAACAACTAATTTTCACCTGAAATGTCTCTTTTCAGGCACCTGATAACACTTATGCTCCTAGGTTAGGGTGTCCATATAATTAATAAACTTCATCTTGTATATGAGGGTAATTTAGAATAGGAGTTGTAAGACAATTTTTTAGCCTAAACCCTCAATAAAAGTTAATCAACTAATGAAGCGAAAGACTAATAAAAATCGTGTATTATTTATAAGATATACGAAAAGTGATATAATTATGTTACTAAGAACAGAAAAATAGAAAATTGAAGTGAACTATTAAACACCGTGTATTTTGTTATATTGTCAAGTATTAATTAAGATAGTTAGGTTAGAAAAACCTGTTGGCATATAGGATTTTAAAATACAAAAATATATTTAATTACGTATAAATGTTAATATGTCAGATTAAACATATTAGTATCATAATAAAATAGACCTAATATTTATTAGTATCACATCAAGTATAAATATAGATCACCAGTTAGACAGATTTAGGCTAAAAAATTGTCTTACAACTCCTATTGTCCATATAATGTTTATAAAGAAAGGGAGATTTTAATTTTAATTTTTGTTATAAAAACCTGGGACAGTTAAGGAAAGAAAGGGGACAAAAATTTAATTCACAAAATTTAGGGTGTATTTACAATTTATGCACACAAATTATCCCAAATGAGTTCTTAAATTTGTGTGCCCTTCACTTTTATGTCTTCTACCAGCGAGAGCCCTATCTCCTCGACATTACAATTTTCCTTTTTTGGAAATCAAGACTTCATTAAAAGTACTTACTTTTGTTTAAAAGTTCATTAAGAGGCGAAACTAGTCATATTTTAAACTTTTTCATGTATTTTTACCTACTTTCAGTTCATTTTTATTATGCATAAATCATGCCAGCCACATTATGGTTCTGAGCGAAGCAAGATACGAACTGTCCTTCTTGCAATAAAGTAAGTAGTGGCAGTTAGGTTAGGTTAGGTTATGAACAGTGGTATTAGTTTAGTAGAGCATACCAAATTCGCGCGTTTTGAAAAAATGCCATATTATATCTCCTGCGAGGTTTGTCGTGTTGGTCAACCTCTTACCCAGAATTCTAAGTCAAGTGGATAACATGGCTGTCAGTTCTATCTTATTATCATGAATTTTAAGGTATGAGAATTACAGGATATACTCTTATATATTAATAAATTTCACATTTAATTATAATCCTTGCACCTAGGGACATATTTTTAACATTGTTTTGTTTTGTAAAAATTAAAACTGTAATGTCGAGGAGATAGGGCTGTCCCTATTCTACCAAGAAGTGTGTTTTTTCTTATAATTTATCATAAAAGTCAGCACATATTACTCCATTAAAGTAATGTTTTGACAATGAGCAAGACCTTCACTCTTGTAACTTTTATTAATGTAGTGTGAAACACACTGGCCAATCACATCACAAAAAACGGGACATTTGATTGTCCCCAATAAAACTTTTAGGACAGTGGGACATTTTGTTAAAAACGGGACGAATGGACACCCTATTCTAGGTGTACATTATCTACACATTTTAAATCAATTCCTTAAACATGGTTCACACAATAAATCTTATGTCATGTTCACATGCTTATGTTAGGCAATCTTCAACATTAGCACCCTTGCACATGGATACCTCAGCCTCAGTTTATATACTATTATAAAGGTCCCAGACGTGCGAATTTTAACACTTTTCTTCCACATTATCAAGAACTATGAAACAATAGTATGTCAGGCAATGAGTAATGCAATCAATTGGTGACATTTATTCCCTCAAAAAGTCTAAATTAAAAAATAATATAATACAGAACAATAATATAGAACTGATTTTTTCAATTCAGTACACTTGAGAAAGGCCTGGAGGGCAGGTTGAAACGTTGTGTGTTGGAAGGGATTGTTTTATCCACTATTGTAAATAAGTATTATTGTTTGTATTATATTATTTTTTAATAAAATCATAGTGGAAAGAATAGGACCGTAAATTATTTTCAATTGAATATAAAGTCTAAATTGTAACAAGATATCAGTGCTTAGATTTTCATGAGACATGATCACTGAATATTTCAATTATATAGTGTACTTTAATTAAAACCATTACCTTGTCTAAATAAAACAAGTTAAAATCTAAGCTTATTATTAGTATTGGTTAAAATCTATTATGTATAAAATATCTGATATTTAAAATTAAAAAGGTGTACACAGTAAACTAAACTTCACTATAATGACTTGTTAGGTTATAATAACTCGACAAGTCCAATAAATAATCTAAAATCTACATCTAATGTAAATAATGGTCCAGGAGCTAAAATTTAAAATTTAAAAAACTATATACACTGAACAAAATGTCACTTTACATTAATTCTCTAGGCCTACAATAACTAAAGGCTAGTTTACATGATGAAATTAGGTTTCGTAACTAAGTTTCGCAACTGTTATTTTACTTGAATGCACAAGCGCGAGATGTACTGGCGATGAGTTATATTTAAGTTTAAAACTATGCAGTTTTGGCTGATTCCAACTTTTCACGAAACTATAATAGTAATTTTGAGATTATACACTTATTTAGCTTGTTCACGTTTTGTAAAATGAAGTGGGGAGGTGAGGAAACTGTGAAATGCCTGGATTCTTACGTGCTTCAAACGTTTATATGGGATTTTAGCAACTTGAACTTCAGAAATAAGATGAAATGTGGGGTTGCCCTGGAATTAGTTTTGAAGAAAATGAGTGGTAATTAGTTTCACGAAATCACTTTCATGAAAATAGTTACAAAACCTAGTGTTATCGTGTAAACTAGCCTTTATATACACTGTACATATACACTCTCCGACATAAAATTGAGGCCTTTACTCAAGTCGTCGTATCAGGATGACGTGTTTTGTGTTAATAGCTGTAATAAAAATAAAAAAATAAAAACACTGTGGCTATAGTATCACTTTTCTGGTGTTTCTATTTTCTTGGCTATCTTCTCGAAGTATCTACTAGTTGTTGTAATACGTTCATTCTCTTGAAACCATATGCGCTAATAAATTGCCCTCAAAGGATCAATATGAAATTCATTAATTTAGGCAATGAACCTATAATGGCACTTATTAAGACACAAACACTTGTTTCATGATTTTCATATGTGCATCTTAATTATCGTTGCACACAACCATTTTTTTTATCACAATTAAATGTTTAAGTTATTGGAATATCTTGTAATCAATAAAACAAACGATTCTCAATCATTCAGCTGTTAGCTGTTATCTTTTTTCAATAGATTGCAGGTGACAAAGCTTCCATGAAGCATTTTAACCTCAAAGCAATGCACATTAAAACACATGAAATGAACTCAATTTATTATACAGTAGAACCCCGATAATTCGAGCTAATTGGGGCTGAGGCTATCTCGAATTACAAAAAACTCGGATTATACGGAAATATCACTAAATCAATGGGTAAATCGCAAATAAATGTTTAATGAGCACAATAATGGTTTAAATAATAAATAAATAAACAATACAGTAGGCCTACATACCTGTGTTACGCCTGTTTGTATATATTGTCAAACATTTCCAATTTTCTACATCGGCATCCTTTAAAGATTAAGTCATTGTCTGACCCTTAATAGAGTGGAACGGGAAAGCGATGCTACTAGGAAAACACTTTTAATTACCATTGTAGGGATTACTGTAACAATACAGTATTCTTTTCTGAAAGGATGGGGAAATATGCACTGTACAATTGATTGACACGAGGTCCCGACAAAGAAAAATCAAACCTAACGGTTTCTGTCAATCTGTAATAGAAATGCATTAGCAGTCTGAAGCCAAGGTTATTTCTGTGTATTATGAACAAAAACACTAAGTGGGACAGTTTTACCTGCATTTTTGTACATGGAAAAATTGAAAGAAAGCTCAAAATGTAACACATTCGGAAGCGTGTAAAACTTACTTGCGGACACCGTATAAAAACAGGATTTTACTCTAGTTTTATGGACAATTTTAATTTTCTTAAGACCAGCTCGAATTACACGGAACCTCGAAATACCGGGGCTCGAATTACCGAGGCTCTACTGTAATACTAAAATTAGCATGGACGGAATTGACTTATTTTAAACACAGGTTGTTGCTAGTGCAGTTTGAATTGCTCCTTTCAAGGCTTGGAGATTGTTCCGTGTATAATATTAATATCAGATTGTAACGATTTGAAGGTAATTGCACTTATTCTTGGTCTGCAGCTTGGTTACACAAAGTAGGCCTACTGTTGTTTTTAGTTGGAATGGGATAGTAGGGACAGAAAAAACCATTTCATTAGAAAAGAATGGCCTAAATGTGAATCACTCATTCCTGAACAGAAAAATGGGAAACATTGTGTAATCCTAAAAATGTGTATCTACCTCCGTTGGCGCTGCGCTACAAACCAGAAAGTCGCGAGTTTGATTTCCAATGAGGTCGTTGAAATTTTTCCTTCTGGTGGCACTATGGCCCTGGGGTCGACTCAGCCTCTAACAGAAATGAGTACCAGGATCAATCCTGGGGGTAAAGGCGGCCGGTGCATAAGGCTGACAACCTTACCACCTTCATGTCCCGAATGTCCAAAGTCTGGGAGCCTCTACCTTCTGGAACCCTCTGGGCCTCCATGGCCTGTATAGGGAATACTTTACTTTTATCTACCTCCGTTACATATCAAACTAGGATTAATGAAGCATTTCTTCAAGGCCATGGACAATAAACCTGGATTTATGTACTTAAAACAGAAATATCCTAAAATTAGTGATGCAAAAATTAAAGGAGGAATATTTGTGGATCAACATATATGATTACAAATGCTTGATGAAAAGTTTGAGAAACTACTGAATCCACTGGAGAAAGCAGCTTGGCAAGCATTAAAAAATATTACCCTACTCAGAGTTTTTGAGAAATTGAAAGGAGGAAAATATTGTCATTGTGATCTTATAACATCATAAAAAATCTTGGTTGTAACATGTCCTTAAAAGTACACTTCCTGCACTCGTACCTAGATTTCTTCTCCGAAAATCTTGGTGCAGTGAGTGATGAGCATAGGGAGGACTTTCATCAGTAGATTTCAGTTATGGAAAAGAGGCATCGAGGAAAATAGAATCCTATTAGACTGGCTGATTATTGTTGGACCTCCAGAGGGATGCTCTATAGACGAAATATAGCAGAAATTCGTCATTTATTACTTTCTATGTGAGTTACAATGCTTGAATGTTGTGCAGTTGAGAATGCAGAAAGTATTATAATGTTTGAAATTATAAATGCCTGTCTCTCAGAAACCTTGCTCGTTGGAGAAAAACCGATATATTTGAATTCAGGAGACAAAATACTATCAGAATTACATATTTTCTTTCCGAGACCAAAAAAAAAAATAAAGATAACTTTTTTGTTTATCAGTGTAATTAAAGGAAGTATTTGTCTGTGTGTGCGGATCCCCAGTGCATGCAGAGATCTGAGATTTTAAACATAGATGGAATGAAGGGTGGCCGAATGCACCTCATAGCTGGGTTTTTAATTTTTACTTAAATTCTCGAGTTATGAGTGAAAAACTGACAAAAAACGTAAATTTTTTGCTCTGTCGAAGCATGAATCCAGTAATACATTTCAACTGTAAAATCAAATGAGCTTGCCTTTTTTGTCATAACTTGGGAAAAAAAAAAGTATTGTGATTTTTTCAAAATATCACATGAAATTATCGATCACTTCGATTCTGTGAGCTCATCCTGGACGTTTATTTGTTTATGTCAAATACAATAGAGGCGCTTTCTAATTGTGGAATGGACTCGAGAGTGTTAATAAATGTGATTTAATTATTTTGCTCTTAATTCTTAATCTTCGAATTAATTATTGTGGACGAAACCACGGGCACCTGCTAGTAGCCTATATATAGTATGGATTATACATCAATTGCTCCACACCACTTTTTTTTTTTTTAAACTACTCTATAATGTTTTCCTAATCTCAACGCTGGCTGAATATTGTGGGCATTTCGAGTGCTCCTCCCAAGCGGACTTCAACTGCCAACTACTGAATACCAACAAACAACTTCATATTGTAGATAGAGCTTAAAAGCTTGGAAAAGGAAATGGTCTTGTGTGGACAATACTCTCTCTTGTATGCATATGTAGCCTAAGCATTTTTGCAGCTCATTCTGAGAAAAACCCTTTTTTGCAGATATTATAAGAGTGTGGATTCTAACCTGTATAGGTACGAAATTGTATTTTGAGATTATAATTTTGACAAGAAACTTTTCGGTGTAAACTTACCAACTTTTGTGCAGATTTCACAACAGAATTGAGTTCCCTCTCCATGGATATGTCAACTGTAAACTGAGATTATCTTTGTGAGAGAAAAACCACAAAATGATGCCTTGGCAAAAGATACATTTAGGTTGCACACCAGCCAACTAATTTGTTATTTCCCATGTAGTATAATGCTCTCTAAACTTAAATACATGAATTTTCCCTTCACCACTCAGCAATCATTTGTGGTGTAGTGGTTAAGGCTGCTGGTTACGGTGCTAGTGGTCAAGAGTTCGAATCCCGGTCGATCCAAAATTTGCTGTTAGGTTTAGGGTTAGGGCGAGGAGAAGGTGAGAGAAAAAGAAAAGAGAAAAGAGAATAAAGGAAAAATCGTTTTTTCCCAGTTTCACCTTTTGTACTACTACAACACCATCGGAGGAGACATTCCCAGGCGGGTCTCATTAGAGTTGATGGGAGGAGCCTAGTGCACGACCTAAAACTGTTTTTTTCCAATGCCTTCTTACCTTTATGTAATTTCACACCATTCCTATCAGAAAAAGATTGCATGCAAACACTACATGACAAAGGGGTCTCCCCATGAGTGCTAAGATGTTGCTTCAGATCTCGAAACAAATTTGTTTGAACAGACACCTCACAATAACAGATTCTTTTTCCCATAAGTATGTCTATCACCTGAATGTGTAAGTAGATTACTTTTCAGTGTATCATCTCAATAAAAACACTTTGTGCAGATAAAGAGGAGATATAGCTGATATATAAATGATTTAAAAAATGATGAAGAAAATTTACTCTTAGTGGATAAAATACCTTAAAAATTAAGCACAACGTTTCAGCTCTTCCACCGAGCCTTCTTCAGGTGCGCACCTGAAGATGGCTCGGTGGAAGAGCTGAAACATTGTGCTTAATTTTTAAGGTATTTTATCCACTAAGAGTAAATTTTCTTCATCATTTTTTAAAATCATCAACTAGTGGAAATTATGGACCATTTTGCAAGTTTAGTATAGCTGATTTCCTCAAGCAAGTAGGGAAATACGTTTTCACAGGTCCGTCAGCTCACAATACTTAAGGGGTCCCTTCCCATATTTTAGAGGTTTTCTCTAGTTACCGTGTGGGTGAAGCAAAACAGAAATCACCAAGTAAATGTACCTCAACATTTCTTAAGTTTGAATGCATTTTTGGGAGAACAGTGGTATCGGTGGTTTAGAAAGCGTGATTTAATTCCTGGCAAAGTCGCAATGTAGGGGGGCCCATCTCGCGATGTGTGCAGGTTTCCACGGACGAGTGGTGTTTTGTGTTTCTCATCGTGGCAGGTCGACGAACATGATGCATCTTGTACATTGCTTATGAACAGTGATATTAATTTAGTAGGACATTCTAAATTCTCCTGAAATTCTAGTTTAGTGGCAATTAGGTTAGGAACGGTGATATTAATTTAGTAGGGCATTCTGAATTCTGCAGAAGGCGAGGTTTGTTGTATTGGTGAACCTATTTCCCCAGAATCAAACGTGTTCAGCTGGTGTGACGTCACACCTCTAACGTCCAATCACCAGTGGCGGCTCATGGCCGGAAAATTAGGTGAAGAGAAAAAAAAAGCCACATGCTTATGTTAATAACGGAATTCACCCAATAGCGGCTCGTGGCTCAAAACGAGGGTGTGCTGCAAATACCATTAAATACAGCAAACTTAAAATATTTTAAAAAATTATTAGTAGGCCTATCTAAACTGCTCGTCTCTTAATCCATCTCTGGGAACTCTCACGCGATTTTCTCTACCCTAATTAATTTTTTTCTAATTTCTCTCGTCTCGTCGAACGTTGTGAGAGTTGTGTGACGAGAGAAAATAGCACACAAAAATCTGATGTGAAAGTCACATAACTTCCTCTGCCCAAATAATAGTTAGCAGTATTCACATATCCTTGTACAGAATCGCAAGACACAATTTTACGCTAATTATCCTATAAATACTTCTTCTTTTAATGATGCGACTAAAAGCACAGGTTATATAACAAACTTAAAAAAAAGAACAAGTGACTGCAGACGTTTATTGAACTTTCCGCCGTAAAGAATAATTTCCGAAATTTATCGAATATTTCCCTCAGATACTTCTTTACTCTATGCATGGCCAACAATACATTTTTTTCACTTCACATTCTTATAGAATAAGAGGCCATGAAAGAGCGCATATTCAGTTGTTCATCACGCAAGACAAACTTTCTACAAACGGTGGGTGGCTTGTAACTACCCTTCAGAGAATTTTTTCGAAAAAAAGTTTCAAATAAAAGCTTTAGCTCTCAGTAAAAGAAACACATGTGCAAATTTTAAAGAAAATCGTTAGAGCCGTTTTCGAGAAAATCGCGAAAAACGAAAATTTCTTCATGTAAAGTCCCCTTAAAAATAAGGGAAACTTATCGCCAATCTTCTGCTCACATCTTCAGATGGTACGAATACGAAATTTTGTTTTCATACGATTTTCCGTTTTGGAGTTAACTTGTTCACAGGCTTTCCACACACACAGATAGACACACTGACACACAGACATGTTTCCAAAAATAGCATTTTTGGATTCAGGGGGACCTCAAAATGTGTATTTATGTCAAAAACTCAACTTCGAATTTGGGGGTCGAAAACAATACTTCCTCTACCTATAGTACCAATGGTACGGGCAGAGGAAGAAAAATAATAATAATGATAATAATAACAATAGTAATAATAACAATAATAATAATAATAATAATAATAATAATAATAATAATTAGGGCAGAGAAAACCGAATGAAAGTTCCCCGGAAATGGAATAAGAGACGAGAAAATAGTATTTTTAATGATCGAGGTAGAGGAAGTCGCTTAGTGTTCCCAGTGCCACAGAATACTTAATCGGGGTTGTGGAATCCGGGTTTTTCTGAATTTAACACATTCGAATTTGGCGGCATCAGACCATCAGACGGTGGAAGATCTAACGTGCCCACCTCTTTCTCTGAGCTGACAGTGCTGACGAAGAGAACAAGAGGGACGGCTTCGTGGGTAGTCTGTTCTCGTCACCTAGCGGACGTGGGATAAGCGAGAAAACTGCTGCTTGCTATCCTCGTTTGAGTGGATCAGACTACCCATTCAGCCGAGGGAATGTAAACCAGTTCCGTTTCTCTACGGCTGACTTGAAGCACTTGCAGGATCTCAGTGTCTCCTAGTTTTGACAGCAGGTGGTGGCGTGGCGGGCAATTCAAAAATACAGATACATTTATAGTAAAAACCAATATTCGTGATTTGGAAAATAAACTTTAAAAATACGTATTGTAAAGGAAAAATACTGGTGAAGTCCTACTTCACCTACTTCCCCTGAATAGCCGCCACTGCCAATCATGAGTTTCTCCATATAAAATACTTTTGCTAGATCATGTTACAAAAGAAAGAGTAACATTTAGGGTGGTTGGGTTGGATCAAATCATTCGTCGAGGAAACATCTCTCCAGAGAACTATCTATAACAAAATACATGTGATATTAAGTGTTTTATGAGGAGAAAGTTGGATTTTAAAGTGGGCCCCCCTACAATGCGATTTTACCTAATTCCTTTATTCAGATCACAACTTTACCTTTCCTCCAATTAGGAAAGTAGACGAGTTCAATAAACAAGTAGGGGAGACGTGAAGTTTCCAGCTCGTATTATGGCACTTGATTTTATGCGGATATAAGATGTTGCTGATAATAAATTACTATTTAATCAGCAGATAAATTATAAATTTTCGGAATTTCTAAATAGCCTTGCTATTTTTATAACTTGAAAATTATCGTAATTATTTTGTACCTGATGAAAATCAGCAGATAGAGAGCAAATACTCATCTGTATGAGAAAGTATGTGGCTGTTGAGATGGTATGAGTAAACTTTACTTACACCGTTGAAACTATCTGTCAAGGAAAACCCACCACAACAGTTGGCTATTCACTCCCATCTTTATGTTCATGATGCAAATGTAATTTGACCTTATCTTTCTGAGGATAAACCTTTGTGCAGATCCCATCTACTCCCATCTGGGTATATGAACACTATGTATATGTCTTCGGAGTACATCTTTTCGACAAAAAACCTTTGTGCAACCATAACAACTGTATCCACCCTCATTTTTATGAACACGACGTACATGTAATTTGAGATTTTTTTCATGAAAGAAAGCCTTTTTGCAAGAATCACAAGAGAAAGCTTGCTCACCTGCATGAGTCAGCAGCATATGTTCTTTAACACTATTGTTGTCAGAAAAACTCTTTGTGCAAATACTACATGTGAAGTGTTCCCTTGGTTTAGGTTTTGTAAGATACTTTTTTGAACAAATATCAGTTTCATCTTTATGATAACGACGCATATGTAATAAGAGCCTACTTTTCTGAGAAAAACTCTTTTTGCAGATATCACAGTATCCACCACTGTCCTCTGTATGAACTCTAGATATATGCATTTTGAGATTACATTTTCGACTAAAAACCTTTGCGCAACTATCACAACAGTATGCACTCCCTTCATGAACACGACGTTTATGTGATTGCAGACTTGTTTTCCGAGAGAAAACCTTAGTGCAAAAATCACAAGAGTAAGCTTGCTCACTTGCATGAGTGAGCATATGTTCTTCAACACTATTGTTGTCAGAAAAACTCTCTGTGCAAATACTACATGTGAACGGTTTCTTTCTACTGTGAGTGTTCAAGTGTTCCCTCAGTCTAGATTCCGTAAGATACTTTCTTGAACAAATATCACACGAAAACTTTGGTGCCCTCGTATGTGTGAACTCATGTTTTCTGAGTGAAGCAGGGTCAGAGAAAGCCCACGTACACTTACGACAGCGGTATGGTTTCTCTCCACTGTGTGTGAACGCATGATATTTGAGCCTCTGACGATTGATAAACGCCTTTGAACAGATATTACATGAGAAAGGTTTCTCCCCGGTGTGGATACGCATGTGGTTCCCGAGGCCTTGACTTGTATAAAACGTTGAATCACAGACATCGCAAGAGAATTTTTTCTCAGCATGACTTAGCCGATGTAATTTGAGGTCGCTATTTCGAAAAAAAGTCTTTCTACAGGAATCACAAGAAAATGCTTTTATTCCTGTATGAAGAGGTGTATGTTTGTTTAGATAACTACTGTCAGAAAATTGTTTTTTACACACACCACACGAGTACGGCTTCTCTCCAGTGTGAGTACGTATATGTTTTATTAGATTACTTTTACAGGAGAACCCCCGTTTGCAGACATCGCACGAAAACGGTCTTTTTCCAGCATAACCACGTCCACAAACGCCGACTTCACTTCCTGTAGAAGGTGACTTCTTTGCAACGGCGTGGACAACTCCAGGGGCGTGGATGTCGCTTCTTTCAAATGTCTTTACATGAGAATGGAGTGAAAGTGATTCTTTTTCACATTCGTGTGCAAACTCTTTGTATGCCTGGGGTGTCTCTGACCTGGGAATTGTGCTGGATTTTGCAGAATCGATATAGTCTTCAGAGGGTAACACTTTCTCGCTTTTGATACTAACTGACTTTACTAAATGAACATTCACAGATAGAGGTTCGCTCTTTGGCTCAATGGAACGTGAATCGCGTGAAAGCAATTGTTTTTCACAACATTCTTGGGAAGACTCTTCGTCTGGCCGGGGTGTTACTGACCTGGCAGTTGTGCTAGGATCTGCAGAAAAAATGTAGTCGTTTGAAGGTCCTATTTTCTCGCTTTTGATACTAATTGTCTTTACTAAATGAACAGTCACTTCGCGTTTTGGCTCAATAGCAGTGTGTTTGTGTTTTGAGTATTCCGAATCTAAGTCCACCGGACAAACTTCTTGTTTAATTTCCATCTGGTTAGATTCAGATTTAACAGGATAATCCATGCTTCAAAATTAGGTATTCCAGTGCAAACTAACCTTTTTGTATGATCCAATTAAGCGAAATTAAGTTATTTCATTACTTAAATTAAATTATTAATATGATAAAACATTCTTAATCACAAACACAAACACAAACTGACAAACGCCAACTCTCTGCCTTCCTGATTCTTCTAGTTGAGTCTTTTTCATAATTTGAGACAACTGCGCACAATCGTTTGGGCAGTTTCAATTCTGAATTTCAACAAAGCAATATAACCGTTTTAATATGTACATGTATATGGTTATATTGCTTTGTTGAAATTCAGAATTGAAGCTCTACCCATTGATATTTATAGCGACACTAGGTCTATCTTTTGGCCCGGAAATATCGCCGATTTCATAATACAGGGGCCGTACGCCCACCAAACTTCACTGCTAACCCCTCAACCTAATTGGCTGTCGACAAGGGCGCCCATATGATATTTTCTGGGGGGGGGGGCAATTTTTTAAACTAATTTATTTTTTGTCGCTTTAACTTCTTGGGCCACTTTGTAACATTATATTAATAATATAATAAGTGCAACAATGACGTAACCAGAAAATAATTGCGGGGAGGGTCGAAAGTGCCGGAGGGTTTGGAATACGCCCCAAAAAGGGGGTCGGGGATCCATCGCCAGAAATTTTTTAAATATTGAACTAATTAAAATCACATTTTACGCTATTTCAGCACAGAAAAAACTAGTTAGAAAATTTGTTTACCATACTCCAAGACATGTCAATGTAAATAAGAAATCATTACCCCTGGAAAATTTTTTTCTGAACTAATGAAAATCACATTTTACGCTATTTTAGCACTCGAAAACTAGTTAGGAAATTTGTTTACCATACCAATGTAAACAAGAAAATGTTACCGAAGTCGGATGTCCACCCCCGGAAAATTTTTAAATACAGTATTGAACTAATGAAAATCACATTTTACGCTATTTTAGCACTGATAAACTAGTTAGCAAATTTGTTTACTATACTATAAGACATGGTAACTTAAACAAGAAATTGTTACCTAAGTTTTAATACTTATTACTATTTATAAGAAAAGTTTAATAACACATGGAACAGTGGACATAATAGGCCTACTCATTACGTTATGAAAAGAAAATAACTGCTATAACATATTTGAAACACCAACAAATCTTGTTTAATTAAGTATATATATACATATATATACAACTAAACTAAACTCCGTGGCGCTACATCCCTGGAGGGACTTGGCCTACCACCCGACCGCTGCGTCATCTCCCGTAGGCAGATGACAGGATTGGGAGGCATGTGGTCAGCATGCCGACACCCACGACCGTTAATGGTGGTTTTCTTGACCGGAGCCGCTACTTCTCTATCAAGTAACTCCTCAATTTGAATCACGAGGCTGAGTGCAACCCTACCAGACCTCCCTACCTCAGCAAAATCCGAGAAGGTACCGAGAATCGAACCCGGGCCGACGGATCTGTAGTCAGCGACGCTAACCACAGGACCACGCCGGCGGACATATAAATTAATACAAATATAGAATTTTAAGTTTTTACTTTTGGGGTCCAAACCCCCTGGACCCCTCTTTCCTAATCCACTGTGGATTCTGCTTCCATGCTGTCGATTTGGTAAAACTTCTGCAAACCTTTTATGTCTTAACTGACTTTCAAATAATTGTCTTAAAAGAAAAACACCTGACTATAATAATTATTAATATACATTTATTTCCTTGCCGCCCCCGGGTATAGGCGCCCATGGCTGTCGAAATTCTTCATTTTTATCTTTATAAAGAATTAGAAGAGACCTTTTGAAGGTATAGAACTTGACCGTATTTATTTTTAACATATAAAATGCTAATTTTGCAACAATTTCCACCCCCAGAAAATTCATAAAACAATAATATATCCCCCCAGAAATTTCAAAGACGCAGTCTGTGTCATAACCCCCCCCCCTGTGGGCACCCCTGCATAATATGAGAGTGATTGGTATTGCTATTAAAGGTATTTGACCATATTTCCTGTTTTTTCCTGTTGAATTCCCGCAGTAGTTCCACATAGGCTCTGGTGAGCAGTAGTCATGGCCGTCCGGATGGGGGGGGGGGGGGGCAGGGTAGGGCCGCTGCCCCTCCCTGGAAATTTAGTTTAGACATAAATATCTAAATTAAATGACTATAAGCAACTAATTTGAAGTGAGTTTAAGTCTCCAAATATTGTTGTATGTTCCCGTTGTTTGGATGAAAACGAACTGTAACAGGTGACTAGATATGAGCTTGTAGGAATAATTAGGCCTACTTCCCCTAAACTTGAAACCATTTATAGTCTACACAAACATTTTATTACAATGAAGATAAGGCATTTTATATTTTATATGAATAGTAGAAATTGTAAGGAGTAAGAAAAGTCATGTGAGTGTATACATCAGATGTTTCCTTTGTATCCATGGTCTTAGTCCAGCTACAGTAAATGAAGGATGTTGATTATATAACAATAACAATAATAATAACAACAATAACAATAATAATAATAATAATAATAATAATAATAATAATAGCAATAATAATATGAATAGTAATAGTAATAAAAACAATAATAATAATAATAATAATAATAATAATAATAATAATAATAATAATAATAATAATAATAAAGTGATTGTGATGGTGGTGGTGGTGGTGGCAGTAATTCATTCATTTGCCCTCCCTTGACAAAATTTCTGCGGACGCCCATGGCTGTAGTAGCAGGTCAAGGCGAACTTCTTCTCATAGGTGAGGCGAGATGGTGTGTATTTTGACAGGCTTACTCGCAGTGGCGCCAACCTTTGAAAACCATTGAGTGGGCTCAAAGAGTTTAAAATGTTCATATTCCCGCACCTTAGGGGAGAGCGTGGAGGGATGGGATTTTTTACTTTGCATTTTCAATTTTTTTGTTGTGTTGTTTAATATAGGCAAAAACTGCATTTCTGAAAACTGCTTGTCTTCAGAATATAAATACAGGGTATTGATGAATAACACCGAAATATTTTACCTGTGTATAGAGGAGACAAAGACAAGAACTTTTATTAGGAGATTTTTGCTCTATAGATTCAATTTTTCCTGTTACAGGATAGGCATGGCCGCCACTGGCTTCTAACATTGGAAAACATGCAAAACAAAGGAACTGCGTTGTTAACACTGTAGTCAGTAATTAGGCCTAAGAATAAAAGAAGACTAATGCAGTGGTGAACAGTCATGTGATTAGTCTGTAAACTACGCAGATTATGAAATCTCAAAATCATGATATATCTGTGGATGAATGATTAAGAATCAGATTTTTATTGATCACTAGGAAAGCATGAAGTTAATTTAATGAAAATTGTAACCCTATTTCGCGTAATTATTGACTTATGAGCACCACATTATAATGACTTTAAAGCCCTTTAGCATACTCATTTTACGTCGTAGAGCAAAAATGTCCTAGTAAAAGTTGCTTGTCTGTGTCCCCTCTACATACAGGTAAAATATTTCGGTGTTATTGATATACAGAAGATTACAATTTCATTTACCTAGCAGATAAATAACATTTTCTAACGTTATCAAATATAACATCCCTCCTACCTGGTAGGTGGCATGGGACACTGTTGAAGGAGGTATGGGACAGAGCTTTTTGAACCTCAATGTCCATGCAAATAACGTTGGAAATCCTCATAAGTTTAAAAATGCTTTTTTCAATAGATTTAAATAGAGCATAACAACAAAGGAGTTATAATATGTGACTCGGAACAAGACAAAACTCAATGTCTTTGAATCCAGCCCATCTCACTACGAAATAGAGGAAAAAGACATTTTCAATTTTGTTGGAAATATGGCGTCCCTACCCTCCTGAGTGCAAATGCCCCATCCTTCCTTCTGATTGGTACTATTCGGGATTGTAGTACGTACATCTGAAATGTCTTCATTCGGTTCCTCTAAAGGTGCGAATTTATTCGGACTACCAAAAGCCGAACAATGATCCAGGTTTTGCTTTTTCGCATTGGTTAGGGCCGAGTCTTGCTGTGATTGTGAAGATGCAACACTACACTTCATTACCTCAGGATAACAAAATATTTAAGAGCTACAACATTCACAAACTGGCCTCTTTCTCTTTCTCAGCTGTGTTTACACTCCTTTTAGCTTCGAAGCTATATCAGGAGTTCGGGATCTGTGTCTGTATAGTACGGCAGGCCATGGAACTATTGATTGTCAATTGTTTGTATTGTTGTATTTAATGGAGTAAATTTCAACTGATATTAATTTAAATGGATATGATACAGGATGAAATGGTGAGGATGATTCATGGTATGCCAATATCCAATTCGGCATTTGCCTTTTCGACTGGGGCAACCATGGAAAAACCCATGTCAAATTGACCAGCCATGGGATTTGAACCTTCCGAATGCGAGTCCAAGAGCCTCATTTTTTTGTTATCTCGGTTAATCCCCTTTTACTGACCCACGTTTTGTTGGTGAAAGAGTTTCTCCGATAATACAGGGAAACCGAGATATCACTGTTGTATAAACGGAAAATGAAGCTATGTCGGGTTTTTAGGACTTACAAGCTGAAGTAAATCTGTCGTACGCTGCCCTAAGTGTGTTCCTGGCGGGAAAACAAAGCAGAGAGAGTGGGGATTGTGAATGAACTAAGAATAGATTGGACAGAGTGTTTGTTATGAATGGAACAGCTGTGTGGTATTGTCATCGCCAGAGAACGGGCGTTGTGTTTATATAGGCCTATTTTAATGCATCTTATTTATTCTAGTATTGAAGACAATGTTAGCAAAATAGATACGGACGAACCTTTCCCATTTATTTCTCAGAATGTGTGGTGGACGGGGAAATGTCAGTCTGTCTGTCTGTTTGCCTTTATGCGCGATAACTCAAATACGTTTTATCGGAATTTACTGGAACTCGGTACACGCATTCATAACGTCCATGGGAAGAAGCCTGTTGATATCGGACCAAATCGATTGACTGGTACCGGAGTAATGCCCAAGTGAGTATCTATTTTATGGTAATACTAGCTTAAAAGACCCGGGATTTGTATTTTGTAATTTGAAATTAACTTATGAAGGACTTTCGATTTTCAAACTCTATGTCCTTATATAGTATGTATGTAGAATTTGAAATGAGGAAGAACGACATATGGCACTCAAACTATTCCCTCAGAAAACGCTAGTTATAGCTTTTTATGGCTCATAGAGGATGTCGAATATTCCATTCCGTTGCTTCTACACACCATGCCTGAGAGGGGTTGAAATAAGAAGAAACAGAAATTCCGGTTACATAAGATTGTATTCTCTTGAGGGAAATTTTTATTTCTCACTCTCATGTTACCATGCGACCGTTTCGGGGCTCAAATAAAAACAAAATTGAATATCACTTTCATACTTCCCTCCCCTAAAACTTGGGAAATAATATACAGCGGGCATAGGACTAAATATGTTCTATTCTTTTTTGTCTTCTTTTAGATGCTTAGGGCCTATGATAAACATCCCTAGAGAATCTTAAGGAAAATTATGGGACCAATTTGGGAGAATAACATATACAAACTAAGACCAGAAAAGAGTTATACAAACAAACAGAAAAAATAGGCCATACTTTCAGAAAAAGAAGATTAGATTCTATGGTTACATTTTCAGAATGGAAAGAGACAGACCTACGAAACAAATTTTTGATCACTACGAAAGTATACTCTGTATAGTATAAAAGACTGTCTCCCTTTTCAATTAAGAAAAACACTTGTTCAGACACTCATTTTGCCTCATTTTGATTATTGTGACGTCCTACTAACCGACTTAAACAGCAATTTGACTCAAAGACTACAACGTGTTCATAATGCGTGCGTCAGATATATATGTAACATTCGTAAATATGACCACATAACACCGTCACTGGAATCACTTCGATGGGTACGCCTGCGTGAGCGAAGATATTTTCACTGTCTCATACTGCTCTATAGAATCCTTCATACCTCAACACCTAGCTATCTTTCCAGTCGCTTTCATTACCTTTCTTCCTACCATAACTTGGGCACGCGCTCTCAGCTTGACCCCTTACTATCCATGCCTCTTTACAGAACTACACATTATTCGAATTCGTTTACAACAACAGCTATTCGTCACTGGAATTCATTGCCTAGCCATCTCAGGAGGTGCCAAACGACTTCACAGTTCAAGCGCCATTTAATAAATTTAGTATACAATAACATGTAGGAATTGATGCTAATTAGTAATATATTTTAAGTTTTCATTATATTTTGTAATAACTAAGAATGTATTTGTTTAGACTTTCATCATTTTTTTTATTTCTTTACTTTTAGTCATTTGTATTACATATTCATATTATTCAAGTACTTATGTTCTAATTTTTTCTTTGTATTTAATGTTCGTTTCTTGTATTCATGTATATCAGTTCTTTTTTAATTGTATTATTAATCATTATTATTATTATCATTATGTATTTCATGTTTTTGCCCTGGCTGAGTGGTAGAGAAGGCCTTATGGCCTTAACTCCGCCAGGTTAAATAAATAAATAAATAAATAAAAATAAATAAATAAAGTAAACAAAAAAACTAAACCAGCATTTTTTAAGGAAGTTGAAGAAGATTTGAAGTTACTCGATATAAAAAATGAGGATATTGCAAGTAGAGAAAAGTTTAGGAAAGCAATATTTGATGTCGAATTTCCACAGAAACCCAAGAAGAAAACTGGAAGTAAATGGAGGGAAGAACGGAAACAGCAACATCGCGAAAGAATGAAGAAGTTTTGGGAAGACAAGAAGAAGTTAACTGTTTCACGTGGTCCTAAGGTGGCCTAATCGAAAGGGAAAAATAGTATAAATAATAATAAATGGCCTTTCAAAAAGTGAATTATTCTAATCCTACTCGTTCGTTCATTCATTCATTAATCCTATTCATTAGCATTAAATCGGCATTTTCATTCCAAGTTCTACGCCACCAATTTTGATTCTTATATTTTTATAAATCATTGTATTTGTCTATAAAACAATCCTAATTTGTGTAGATGTTGGTAGTAAAAATTGTTTACATTTTTATCTTGTAACTGGTTCCACGAAGTCTATCAGTCTGTTGCATAAGTTTAGTTTTCTTTCCTTACTTTATAAAGGGGTAAAATTTTCAAACTCTAGGTATTTTAAATAAATTCTATATATTCTTTCCTTTAAATCAATATGAACTTGATCAATTATCTGTGATTTAAGCATGTTGTGTTCTTCATAAACCATAGAAACCATATAATAATTTAGCCCCCCCCCCCTGGAAAGCGTCCGAACCTATAAATGACAGCAAATACTATAGAGACAATACAGGACACTTTGCGATATATCGGGGGACAATATCTTGAGCACCATCTAGCGGCCCAACCTGCTACTACTGAATACAAATGCAGTTTCTAAATACAAAAATGTTAAACAATTTTTATTAGAAGAGCCGAAATAGCCAGCCTCGGTATGTTATGTATAAGGGATATCTATCTATGGCTCAGAAAAGCATATTACACTTTATATATGTTTTGATCTTTTGAATATTTTAATTTTGCCCCAAGTTTGCAGGTTGTGCCACCAGGAGTGCTGCAAAATCTGTCCCCCATTTTTCCATAGTCAAAGCAGTAAGTGTCCGGTATTGTCTCTATAGTATTTGATGACAGTCCCTGAACAGAAAATGGCTCTTGTAAAGCCTCGTACCCAACGATGGCCAACGCACGTCAACCAATGCATTGGGGCGAATGTTGGCCTCTCGTTCACATCAAACCAAGAGGTTGGGGCTAAGGGATTCTACACTTCACTACGTTTACACCAGGAGAGGGGACTCAACCAACGCCAACCTTTTGATGTTACTGCAAGAAGTCCGAAACTAAAGCAAGCAGGGGTGTTCATTGGCTCTGATTTGTCTCCCGTACACACAGGGTCAACGAAGCGGTTGGTTGTCGTTCGTTGGCCCTGTATGTACGCGGCTTTAGGCGAGAGTTAACCGGCAGTGAGTTGCGCATGGGTCATGTTCCGTTATGTTTTAGTTCGTAGTAGGTCATGCTTCTGTAATTCGTTTTTAGCAGGCCTTGCTTGCTATCTTGTTTTTTATTTATAATTGAACAAATGAATTTCAAATATTTGTTATTTATGGGTATTGTAATATCAAAATTATATTCTTTTTGTGTCTTGCATCCAATCAGAGACTGGACATTTTATCATATTGTTTTGATAGCCAATAAGGCTTACTTTAGCTTAATTCTTTTTCTTTATCAATTCAAGTCAACTGTGTCTCATTAAGACATTAGTTCTTCTAGGCTTTAAATGCCTATTCTTCTTCATAATCAATTCAACTACTACTCATAAGGACATGAGTTTTCTTCTTGGCTTATCAATGTCTATCTTTACCTATCAGATAGATCTGGTGGTTCACTTTCAATAGCTGAAGCAATCAGCTCTTCGATTCACATTAAGGTTTCATATGCCTTATTGATTCTGAAGACTACTAACGATCTAAATACTATTATCACCCATCGTGTGATTCATCGGGTCTTCTTCCTTTTGGTGTTGGCGTTGCAAGATCTCAAGCTAACATCTTTAACAACTATCAAAAGGTGGTATTTAATTAATTCAAAGGTACGTCATTTACTACTTAATTTATTTGAAGAACAATTTGGACGTAAGTTCATCATTGAACTAATATACGTGTGGTTTTGATCGAACTGATTAAGCCATCTCAAAGATATTTATGACCTTTAACTAAGGAATTTGTATTAAACATTGTGATATGTACAATTTCATCAGTGTTTATGAATAATAATATTATATACGTCCAAGGAATCCAGAATTTATAAACTGAGCATGATTTATGTATTGTTGTTTGTGACAATAAATTGTTACATACCAGAGAAATTTATCTAAAATGTATTGGGCAAGTTTGGCTTATCTATTTATAGTTTAAGTCTCAATCTCAAGAAGTGCTACGTCCTATGAATCTTGTATACAGTCCGCTTGCTCTCAGCTTGCCCGTACAGGTCACGTGATCTAGAAACAAGGCTGCGATTGTAAATTCGATGGCAATCAACACTATACTGTATCTCAGGGAACCTGATAGGAAATCATAACATTCTCAGTCCCCGCCACGGAACCGGACTGGAGTTCCAATGTGACGAATTGCCGTTCAACCCCCTACTCACAGCTCTGATATTTACGTTAGAATGTTTTACTACTGGAGTATAAACAACGTAGTATTAATTGAGATGCGATAACCATCTAAACGTGATTATAGTAATCTCATAAGTAAAATATGTGCAATAGCCTTAATTTTAAATAACATTATTTTCTTCGTGTTAATAAGCGTGGGTATGAGACAAATCAGGAATGGCAAACCTGTTTCAGATCTTTGGCAACTGCAGTCTCCAAGAAAATATTGTCGCCGACGGTCTCGAAGTGGTTTTCTGCACGTGTCGTTTCAAATTCCATATTTCGCCCTGTGTATAGTTAAATTAGTAGTTATAGTGTCTGTGAGTGTGTATAAGAAAATCTGTGTGTATATATATTTATTTATTTGTTGCGTAAATAATATTTATTGTGTATGCAATGTATGTTAGTTATTAATTATGAGAATCCCATCTCTATTTTCATCTAATATAACTTCGTTATTGATTACTCCAACTTCCGTGCCTATGTAACACATAATTTTATTTTCATATTTTAGTATGATTATTCGTAGTAATCGAATCATTGTTTTTGGAATGGGCCGTACTAGCCTCCCCTCTGACGGTAGCCAGTGGAACGAGAAGAGGAGAAATTGTTCATTCTTCCTATCAGGTTGGCTGAGACAGACTTTAATATCTCTGCTTTTAACCTAACTGCTACCTGCCACTAACATTAATATCACTGTTTCTAACCTAACTGCCATTATGGAATAATTCTATGGGGTAATGCACCCAATGTTAAAGATACTGTATATCTGTGGTTTGGTTCTAAAAGGGCCAATGTCATAACATTTGTTTTTAAGATAACTGACTTTGAAGCCTTTGTAAAAGTAACATTTTTTTGCTGAGAACTTCCGACATTGAACTCTAAGGTTTCTGTATTATGTCTATTAATAGTAACATACATTGGTACTTTTATTATACGAAAGATAAAGACTGACTCTATATGGACCCAATTAAGAAAGATAGAGTCAGCCGAAATAAAATTCTTACGTTCAGTAGCGGGCTACACACTTTTAGACAAAAAATATAATGAAACAATCAGAACAGAGTTAAAAATATACAATGTAAAAGACAGAATAAATCATATAAGAAATAACTGGCTAGAGCATATAGAAAGAATGACACCAGATAGATTTCCACGGATTTTACTCCATTATCAACCCGAAGGCAAAAGAAGAGTGGGACGCCCAATTACTAGGTGGAGAGACTCGATCTCTTGATGTAGAAACAGGCCTAAGGCCTAAATCCATGAAGTAGAAGAAGAAGAAGAAGAAAGATAAAGATAGCCGAGCTCAATAATTCATACATATCATTTTTGCAAGAAATTGACATTGACCCTTTTAGAACCAAGCCACAGAATTATTGCTAATCCAAAAGAAAGCAATCAGAGCTATATCAGGATCATCACAGAGAACACATTGCAGGCCACTGTTCATTAAACACAAGATTTTGACCGCCATTAATTCCTACATCTACTATATCTTTCTTCATGTGAAACCTAATTCATCCGAACTAACACTCAGGACAATAGTTACAATACAAGAGGAAACAACAACATTTATATACATTTCCAAAGACTGTCCAAATCCATGCTCAGCTATGAAATTATTGGATATAAACTCTTTAACAAACTTCCGCCGTACTTATTCGAAGTGCCTATGAAAGTCTTCAAATCCAAGCTATATGACTGGTTAGTCCTGCACCCATTTTACAATATTCAGGAATTTTTTGAAACAAGCATAGTATTTTAGAAGCTATGGCACAGTAAATTGTACTATATTAATTTAGTGGAATCAGTACGACAATGTATACTTATGTCCGTCTATTCTTCAATTAATTACTTGTATTTCATTTCTCTGTTTTGTTCATTCATGTATTATATCTTAATTTGTGCATTTTGTTACTATATTTAAGTGATATTGTTCAAATGTTGTCTTTTCTTATTTCAGATTTTTACTTAATGTCTTGGCTTTTAGCTCTAGTATTTATGTGTTTGACGTTGTCTATTGATGTAATGGCCGAATTGACAGTAAAATTGTATTTATTTATTTATTACCTAGAATCGAAAGTGCGGGGCGAAAGTGTGGAGAGTGCGAACTGAAGGAAAGGAAACCCGTACTCTTAATTTTATAACCATTTAGTTATACCGGTACCTTTTTAAAACTAAAAAAAAATATATATATATATATTCGTATTTCAAGTTTCTTTACCCTTTTCAAATCCGGTTGCTAATTATTATGAGTAGGGTTCGGATGTTTATGACCTAGAAAAGTGGAAAATATTACTGTAAATATGACCTTAAAATGACTAAATATGACTTTAAAAATGACAAAGTATGACCCAAAAATCCTAAATATCCCTTCATAAAAGAACGTATTATCTAAAAATAAATGTTCGAATTTAAAACTTTTATGACACTAAATTATTACATCACATTAATTCCATCAGATAATCACTTTTTAACAATTTTACAGGTGATTTACAAGTTTATTCGTAAAGAAGTTCTGATCTGTTAATGTTTCCAGATACTACTTTAACTGTGAACTGAAAATCTTTTAAAAACATGTCTATTGGAGGAAGAAGTAATTGTGCTATTACTTGTTACTGTCCCTTCACATTTCAGTTAAAGTAAAACCAAAATATTCGTGACTCTTTTTCCGAAAAAAAAAAAGTCTAAATTTAATGCGCATGCTGCATCATTGTGCTCTTTTACCGAAATTATAGCTGAAATACATTATGATGTTGAATTACGGGTATGAACGAAATATGACCGAAAAATGGCCAAGACCATGAAAACGACCGAGACCATGAAAACGACCAAAATATGACTTTATATGCAAAATAAAAACGGTCCAAATACGACAACAAATGTGCAAATCATGTTTAATTTGTGTTTGCGGCGAGAATGGAGGTCAGGATAAAAATATGACAATTCATAAACATCCGAACCCTAATTATGAGTCTCTCACTTACCAGGTAAATACTTCGTGATGCAGAGGTGTACAAGTTCCAGCATTCCACGACATCTGCACCTGCACAACAGAAAAGATAAGTCGTGAAAACGAAGTAAGTTGATGTAATATGTACATGATTTTATCCATCATAACTAAGCCCCGGATTTTTATGCTTTTATTTCCGTGGAATAACCCTTTTTAGGTTTTAAACCAATGGTTTTAGCCATCTTAATAAAACATAATTTTTTTTATTATTATTATCCCAATAACATCCCAGTGCGAGCTAGGGCCTCCTGTTACAGGGTGGCTTACAAAAAAGTGCCTCGGACCAGCCTTTCCGTGACACTAAAAACTTTCACACAAGTTTCTTAATGCTTGCAGCTTTTTTCCACTTTTGTCTGTTTGCTGCTATTCTAGACCACTGGCCTCCTAGTTGATTCTTAAAAATATCACACCATCGCGTCCTTTATCTTCCCACTTTCCTGCTCCCTAACCTGGGTTCCCACACAGTCACAGCATATGTCCATTTTTTGGGGTCCATTCTAAGCACATGTCCTGCCCAAGTCCATTTTGAATTTATTGCTGTTCTCGCTGCGTCCTTCAACTTCGTTGTCCTACGTATGTCTTCGTTTCTTATCCGGTCTCTTCGCGTGATGTTAAGTAACTTCCTTTAACACTAATTAAACTAATTACTAACTAATAACTAACACTAATTAACTAATGAACACTAATTAAACACCGAAAATTGTATTAGCCTATAATTTTCACAGAGTTATTATATTTTTCTTTCAAAATAAACGAGTAACTAAAGATTTGATGACTGATATTGATATTTATTAGCGTCTTTACACATAGCATACAAAGCACAGTTAGACGTAGTCACGTAATTTACAATAGATTATAGCAAAAATTCGTGGAAGTTGTAGGAAGATTTCTCACGTAGATACCAAATTGAATATTTACATACCATGAATCTTAGTCGCTATTTCTTCTTGTATCATGTCCATTTAAATTAATATCATTTGAAATTTACTCCATAAAATACATCATAAATGTACGTACACTTCCAGTTGATCTAGAAAACTTAGACTTGGCAAATTGATACCTATTAGCTTGCAACCGACGGGAAAATTCCGAAAAAATCCCAAAGTCTTCCCATATTTATTTTTTCAGGTTTAATGTGGCAAAAAAGGCAATAGCCAATACAGCAGACTAAATACACGCACTCCATCTCCCATAGATATTTTAAAAAACCCTTCCCGAGAACCTCAGGGAGGGGTTTGGGGACGGAGCCCCCAATGAGCGAAGCTAGTTTTAATATAAAAACACTGTTATTATCAAATAAAACCTAAACCTCAATTTGAAAATGAACTAAATGTTGAACTTTCAAGGTACTAAAACCTTATTTTCAGACGACTTAATTACTTAAAAAAGAATTAAATAATCAAATCTAGTATCAAAAGTAAATTACATAATAGGCCTGAGGCCTATTAAAATGCTTAACACATTAATATAGGTAAAAGTATTTTTTTTTCGAATAGTTGAACCACTTTCATCTGAATAATAACGTAAATTTTAATTTTTATTGTTATATCATTCCGTACTATTCATGATTTATGTTATACTCTGTGAATAAAAATGTGTTATTAAAGAACGTTGCATGACTGCTTTTTGTTTGTAGACAATCGGCATAATACTACAGATAGTTCACGTGCAGTAATTTTTAATATCCTGAAAGATTTCTTCCATTAACATGGAATTTTTGTTGCTTGATAAATTGCACTAGTCCAAAAAAAGGTGGGATTTTACATGGTTGCGCCCTCTCTGTACCTGCGCCCTTGGCTGGGGCCCATCTCGCCACCGCCTAGCTACGGCCCTGATATATATATATATATATATATATATATATATATATAATATAATTTTTTTGGTGATATATATATCACAAAAAAAAATTGAACGGGCGGTGGTTTCGTACTTAGGAAGCATGAAACGTAAAGATATCAAAGAATTTTTCGAAAATCATGACATGGTATCGATTGCAATAAGTAGATTTTTCTTCGAAATCTACCTAAAACTTATTTATAGGTGTACGATTCTATTAGCACAAAACTGAGGCATAGTGATGCGACTAGAAGTTCATTTATTTAATGTGTTTCATTTAGTATTTATTTATGAAATATTTATGAAGTTATTTATAAAGTTCATTTAATATTTATTTTTGAAATATTTATGAAGTCATTTATGAAGTTCATGAAAAACTTATTTATCAAGCAACACATGCATAATGTGCGAAATTCTCATCATCATCATTATTATAATTATTATAATTATAATTATAATTATTATTATTATTATTATCATCATCATCACATCATCATCATCATCATCATCAACATCATCATCATCATCATCATTATCATCATCATCATCATCATCATTATTATTATTATTATTATTATTATTATTATTATTATTATTATTTATTACATTTCCCCACATCACATATGGGTAGTAACAGGGCACGGGATGCACCAAGTGCCTCACAATAATATAAAGCATTTACATATAATTGTAATACAAGAGTTCAATTAATGTCTTCATTCTTGCGACAGGAATGATCGCACAATGTTGCATGTAGATAGGATGACAGAATGCTGCATGCTTTTGTAGGTGTTCGGTGGAAGACCTAGTTCTTGCAGACTCTTGTGAAGTGTGTAGGGGACGAGACCATTGACCGACAGGATCACAGGGACTATTATTATTAAATAGAACTAAACACAATGTGTACAAAGGGTTGTACATGGGAAGTTACTGACATTCGTCCTTAGCATAATGTGAGAGTGGCAATGTTCTTTGGGTACACTCGAACAGGTGATATTGTGTGCAGACTCGGTTGCAGAGTTCGCAGACACATTCACTGTCAGCGTTGTGGAATCCTTTCCTGCAGCAGATGCGGTGGTGGAAACCGTGTATTGCCCCTCGGGTGTAGAGGTGGCGAAGTTCGAAGTCGGCTCTTTTCCATTCCTCCTCTTTCATGGCTGGGGTGCAGTAGAAAGCGGGGTCAATTTCTGCTGCTTTCTGTGTTCGTTCCTCCAAGAACTTTTCGCATGCTTGGGTTGATATCAGATTGTGTGTTGATATCAGGTCTTCTATAAATGTTGTTGTTCCCGCCAGCTGATATACTAAACGGGTTGGGGCGTACTTCGATACACCAAGGGTCTTCTTTAGGTATCTGGCCTTGACTCTGTCCAGGGCTTTGATGTTTTTGTAATTTAGGTGTGACCAAATTAATTCGATGGAGTAGGATGCTATTGGGGCAATTTTCAGTTTGAACAGTGAAGTTGCTGTTTCTAGTGAGAGGCTTCTAAGTCTTTTAATTTCCATTGTGGCTTTTATTGCGGCTATTGTTCTGTCCTCGACGTGTCTTGTGAAGGTAAAACCGGTTACCTGTAGGGTTAACCCTAGGTATTTGTATGATTTTACTATATCTAGTGTGTGATTTCCACATGTGAAAACATCATTGGATGAGATTCGTCCTCCTTTTCGGAATTTCATTACCTTTGTCTTGTTTTGATTAATTTTCAGTTCATTTTCTCTCGACCATTCCTCTAACTTGTTGATCGCTTGTTGCATCTTAGCCCTGTCTTTACTTAGGATCACCATATCATCTGCGTATAGAAGTATTTTTACCTCCTCCGTTGTGATCTTTTGTACGATGTCATTTGTGAGCATATTAAATAATATCGGGCTTAGGGGGTCACCTTGTAAGACCCCGTTTGTTTGTACTATGTTCGCTGATTCTAACTGACCGTCACTTATGTTTATTACGTTGTGTTCCAGGATGCTTGTTACGAGTTTAAGGAGGTGGTCTTCTGAGCCTAGCACTGTCCTGAGTTTTCGGACGAGAATATTCCTATTCACTCCGTCAAATGCTTTTTGGTAGTCCACGAAGGTCGCGTATGCGCTGCCTCTGGGTTGTCTTAAAGCTTCTCCTATATATTCTAGAACTTTCTGTATTGCTTGAGTCGTCGATCTTCCAGGTATGAATCCATGTTGTTCTTCTGGCATGACTTCCATTATTCTTTCAAAAATTCTTTCCTGTATTACCTTGGATAACATCTTGAAGGCTGCACACTCTAGCGCAATCCCCCTGTATGAATCGGGTGCGTTCTGAGGTCCCCTGCCTTTGTACAACATCTTGATTGTTGAATTCCTCCAAGTATCCGGTATATTATGGAGTTCTAAGCATTTATTGTACAGTGACAGGGACTATTCGTACTAGCTTAGCCTTCCAGATCCTCTTGACCTCCTCTGCGAGCTCTTTATACTTGCAGATCTTTTCATGGTGCTTCCTGTCGATGTTGCTATTATTATTATTATTATTATTATTATTATTATTATTATTATTATTATTATTATTATTATTATTATTATTATTCCTTTATTTATTTCCTTGTTTAACTAAACAGGTATATGTTTATGTACATACAGCTTTACATGCAGGTAAGTACACCGTAAATGTATATAGTAACAACAATTGTCCTGTTGTACACAACTTCTACTGGTCCACTTTTTCCCCAAGAACTCTTCTGACGATGTTACACGTTTCTAGGATTACCGCACGCTGCATATATAAGTACAAATATTTCTGTACTTTTAATCGCTTTAAACTGTCTTGAAGCTTGAAGGGAATCTCACCAGTACATCCCAGCACAATAGGCACAATCTGTACAGTGCCCATATGCCACATAGCCTTGATCTCATCAGCAAGTGGTAAGTATTTATTAATTTTTTCCCCATAAACTTTTTCTACATTGGCTGCTAACGGAACCGCAATGTCGATGATGTAGGTGAGTTTTTCTTCCTTCAAGGAAAGCACAATATCTGGAATATTATTTTGTATGGTCTTATCTGTGATGATCTTCCTATTCCAGTACAATTTCGCCCTCTGATCCTCACATACAGGAGAAGGAACATATTTATAACAGGGTAATGTAGGTTCCTTTTCAATGAACATGTTTTTCAGTTCTTGGTGAATAATATTGGCTACCTTATTATGACGATCAAGGTATTGCTTGTGTGCCATCACCTCACATCCAGATATTATATGACTTATAGATTCTTCTGCTTTCCCACACATACGACAGATGATGTTTTCTACCTCTTGCTTCATGATTCTCTTTTGGTAGCTGCGCGTTGGTATTACTATCTTGTATGGCTGCTACAAAACCTTCCGTTTCCTTGAATAAGTTTCCACTCATTAACCACTTTTGCGATGCTTCAGTATCTATGTGTGGCTGCTCTATGCAAGCCATATACTTCCCATGTAGGCATTTTGATCTCCACTGGTTTAATAGTTTATCTGATGTCGCTACATTCTCTCCGGGTTCATAATTTCTATCACTCAGCTTCAATGGAGTTAATTTGTTATCTTTTTCCACTACCATCTCATGTAACCTGCTACAGTCTGCTTTCTCATAGAAATATTTCCGCAGGTTGCTTATTTGCTTGGCGTGTCTATCAGGGAAGCTGGCTATTCCTCTGCCCCCAAGTTTTCTAGGCAGGTGAAAACGTTCAATTGAACTATGGGGGTGATGTGCTCTGTGCTTCATAAATTCCTTCCTGGTCTTGATGTCCAATGCTTTCAACTCAGTTGCTGTCCATGTCAATACACCAAAGCTGTATTCTATTACTGGTACAGCATAAGTATTAACTGCCTTCACCGTATTCCTTGCTGTGAGTTCTGTCTTTAAAATGGACTTCAGCCGTGTTAGGTACGGTATATTTTAGTGACTTGTTCCTTGCATTCTTGGTACGCTATGCCTTGAGCTTGTTGGTATCCCAAGTAAGTGTATGTATCGTATTTCTCCATTCCAACTATCTGCCCCTGGTGTGCAATGTGGTAACCGTCGTTTCTATACCACTTCCCTTTAACCATACTACTGGTCTTACATTTATCTAGGCCAAATCGCATTCCAATGTCAGAACTGAAATCACCCACTGTCTTCAAAGCTTTCTGCAAACTTTGTCCACTATTGGAAAACAGCTTCAGTTCATCCATGTACCACAAGTGTGTTATATTAAACCCTCCTAAAGTATAAAAAAAAGTTATTCCTCAGGTTCGCGAGCGACCCCTGGTGATCCCGTAAGGGGATATTCTCAGCGGATTTGTTACCGGGGTGCGCCAGTCCCCTACCTACTTAAATCTAAGGACACACACACACCCAGTCCTGAACCCGGGAAAGACATTTTTCACTACTGAAAAATCCCCGACCCGGCCGGGAATCGAACCCGGGCCGCCCAGGTGGCTGGCAGTCACGCTACCAACTCACCCACGGCGGCGTATATCCCAAGTATATCCCTTCTTTAAGTTATTTAATATCGACGTTAGTGGTTTGATGGCAAGACAGAACCACAAAGGGCTTAACGCATCACCCTGGAAAATACCACGTTTTATTTTAATGTCGCCCACTTTAGAACTTCCCATTTTTGTGTTAATAGTTAACATGGTTTTCCAGTTTTCCATTGCATGTCTAAGGAATTCTATGACTTGTCCATCTACTTTATATATCTGGAGGACTTCCATTAGCCAACTATGTGGTACACTGTCGAAAGCTTTCCGATAGTCAATATAAGCAGTGTGAAGGGACCCTTTGGTCTTTTTCACATGATTTGTAATGACAGAATCAATAACCAGCTGTTCTTTGCTTCCCCGGGATCCTTTCCTGCAACCTTTTTGTTCCTCATCCAACAACTGATTCTTCTCAAGATGGCCATATATTTTGGAGGTTATTACTGAGGTTAATATTTTATATATTGTTGGTAAGCAAGTAATGGGTCTATACTGTGCAGGATCTGGGGATGGATTTCGTGCTTTTGGCAACAGATAAGTTATCCCACATGTCATAAATAATGGCATCGTATCTGGTTCGTGTATTATTTCCATGAGTCGCTTGGTTAGTTGTTCGTAGATGGACGTGAATTTCTTGAACCAATAATTTTGGATTTTATCTGGTCCAGGGGATTTCCAATTATGGGTTTTTCCTATGGCTTTCTCAAGTTCTTTTGATGTAAATTCCAACTTTTGCATAGTTTGTAAGTCACGTAACTTGTTCTTCTCTTCATCAAGCCACTTCTTATGCTTATATTCAACCGGTACACTCCAGATACTTTCCCAGTAAGTTTTAACTTGTTGAAGTTCTGGATGACTCTCTACTTCATTAATTGAAGCTTTTGTTTGTAGCTGCTTGTAAAAAGCCTTTTCACTACTAGTAAATTGATGATTATCCTCTCTTCGCTTGTTACTTTTTTTATATCTCTTAAGTCTTAGTGCAAACGCACTTAACTTTTGTTTTAAGAAATCCCTGACTTCAGTCTCTGTAGGATTGTCAACGTTGCGGTTATTATTATAAGATTATTATTATTATTATTATTATTATTATTATTATTATTATTATTATTATTATTATTATTATTATCATCATTATCATTTTCATCATTATCATTATCATTATTATTATTATTATTATTATTATTATTATTATTACTATTATCATTATTATTATCATTATTATTATCATTATTATTATTATCATCATCATCATCATCATCATCATCATCATTATTATTATTATTATTATTATTATTATTATTATTATTATTATTATTATTATTATTATTATTAAATGTGTGTCATCATGTAGCCTACGCTATGAAACTCATGCATGTATTCTGTGCTTAAAGAAAGATCACAGTCACTGTGAATAATAAACAACATTGAACCAGCTTCGGAGATCGTCACCGAAGCTCCGCTCCTAGTCGAGACTTAAGCTTATGATTTTTACTTTCTCGTCTCAACACAAGATAAGTATACAATTTCAGTTTGGTTAGCGAACGCCGTGTGGTGAATGTAATTGTGTGTGATACAGAATGGATGAACCTACAGTTAAATCAGAGTATACTAAGATTGAAATTAAGGAAGAGATTCTTGAAACACAACCAAAGTGTGAACCAGTGCCAATGCCATTCGAGACAATACACACACAAAAAATCAAACGTGAGAATACAGACCACATAGATTTTACAGCATGCAGCACCGTTCACAACTTACACCAGATTACAGAAGTTTCACAAGTAAATGAAGAAGATCCGCTAATGCAATCACACTCACCTGCTGTATATACAAGCACATCCTCTGCTCGAAACAGTAAACAGCTAACTCGTACTCCAGACAAACATTTAACATGTGATGTATGTGCCAAGAAATTTTCCCGAAGAGGGGATCTCAAGACCCATCTGCTCACTCACACTGGACATAAACCATTTACGTGTGATATATGTACCGAAAAATTTTCCCAAAGTGGGACTCTCAAAAGACACATGCTCACTCACACTGGACATAAACCATTCACGTGTGATATATGTAACAAGAAATTTGCCCAAAGCGGGACGCTCAAAAAACACATGTTCACTCACACTGGACATAAACCATTCACATGTTATATATGTGAAAAGAAATTTTCTCTAAGATGGTCTCTCAAATCTCATCAGTTCACTCACACTGAAGATAAGCCATTCACGTGTGATATATGTTCTAAGAAATTTTCCCGAATAGGGTCTCTCAAAGCACACATGCCAACTCACAATGAACATAAACCATTCACGTGTGATTTTTGTGACAAGAAGTTTGCCCTAAGCGAGAATCTCAAAGCACACATCCTATTAATTCACACGACATAAACGTTTCACGTGTGATATGTGTACCAAGGAAGGTCTCTGAAAACTCATCAGAACACTCACACTGAAGTTAAGCCATTCTCGTGTGATATATGTAGCAAGAAATTTACAGGAACAGGGACTCTAAAAAAAACACATGGTCGTTCACACTGGACATAAGCCATTCATGCGTGATATATGCTACAAAACTTTTACCCAAAGAGGGCATCTCAACATCTCATTCATGAGAGGAACAACCTTTCCTAATGTGATGTGTGCATTTGCCTTGGAAAGTGTGTAACTTGTAGTTGTAAACCCAAGGAGAAATTTTACATACAGTATGCCAGGAAACTGTTGCACATTGGTTTTTTAAAACAAAACATCCCAGCATATAATACTATCAAAAACTGACTCAGTTTGTAAATACTGTTAGGCCCTAACTATTTTGCATGCATATTTTGTAATATATTTGTTGACTAAGAGCTAAGTGTATAAATTTGTAATTTTCAACAATACAAATAAATTTACATTGTAAATTCTACCACGTGCCTTCTTGGAATTGTGATCTTAAAATTTTAACTTTGGTATTTAGTGGTGATTAGGTGGAAACTATTTTACCCTCTATTACCTAATCATGTTTAAAAAAAAACCTACTAGTAATGTTGTAAGAATGATAAGTAATTGAGGGGTGAAATTCACTTAGTGGTAGTGCGAGTTCAAGTAAGTGTGTCAGCAGCTGCTGTAGTTGCATTAAATATGGCAGCAACTTATAAACTAGTATTTTAATCTGGGTGGCATGTTTTGCATTATACTTCGCTGCATGATGAGGTATTGTAAATACATATTAATAAATAAAAAGTAAGTAGAGACAGGTAAGCAGGTCCAGCAAACTAGGCTGCAAAATTTTAGATACATTTAGTGGCGGCAACTTTTAGGGGGGAAAAAAAGTATGATGAAGCTTCTTGTTTCTTTAATGTAAATTTAAAATGTTATAAAGTTTTTTAGTTAAATTTATGTTTTATTTAATCCCCATACTATCTAGATATATTAGGCCTATAATGTTTTCATAATACCAGCCTTTCTCAAATCAGGCCAATTGATATCAATTACCCTTTCTCATACCAGGCTAAAGAGGGTGTTATTCTATGTTTAATCAAACAGCAAAGAAATGTTAAATGAAGTGGAAAAATGGAATGATTGAGGTGGCAATTTATCGCCTAGGGTGCCAACATACCACATCAACTAGCAAATGTGATAAAATTCCATGTCTGCAATAATAGATACCGGCACATCAAAGGTTACAGATCTTGATATAATGATGCACATGTCCGGTAAGTAGTGCGGTAAAACAAGGTTACCGGAACTAGGGAAGGAAGTTGGAATTCCAACCATGATAGCATAAACGGGGAAAAAACTATAATGTAGAAAAAGTATTGGTATGAAATGGAGTTACAGCTTCCCTCACACCTAACTTGAACCGAGGCCCCGTAGGATAATAGTCAGGTTTTTTACTTCTGAATCCAATATAGATTGGGCAGTGTATTTTGGTTTTAGAGCCAGCACAAACTAATATTAGCATTAATGCAGCAGACCTACTTAAAACACCTATAGTCCAGAACCATACATTTCAAATCAAATTAACTTCCTCTAGAGAAATTGAAAATATAATCAAGTCACTCAAAAGCAAAAACTCTTCTGGATGGGATGAGATAAGTAATAAGTTGTTAAAAAGCTGCTCATCTGAAATTAGTAAACCTCTTAGTCATATTTGTAATTGTTCGTTAAAAAGTGGAATATTTCCAATAAGACTAAAGCATGCTATTGTTAAGCCCCTCTTTAAGAAAGGTGGCAAAAATGTTCCATCAAATTATAGACCTATATCACTCCTAACCTCATTTTCAAAAGTTTTTGAAAAAGTTATGTACAACCGCTTAATACACTATCTTAATTTGAATAACATTCTTACACCATCTCAGTTTGGATTTAGAAGTGGCATGTCCACTGATAATGCTACATTTCAACTCACTACAGAAATATTGGAAGCGTTAGATAAAAAGAAACATGCCCTAGGAATTTTTTGTGACCTAGCTAAGGCGTTTGACTGTATAAATCATGAAATTCTACTTCAAAAACTGAAACACTATAGGTTGGATAATATAACACTAAAGTGGTTCAAATCATACCTGTCTGATAGAACTCAAAAGGTAATAATAAATGGAAATGAATCAAAATTAGGGACTGTTAAAAATGGAGTACCTCAGGGATCGATACTGGGACCTTTGCTCTTTTTAATTTTCATCAATGACTTACCAGATAACTTAAGTGACGAATCAAAGGCATTGCTTTTTGCAGATGATACTAGTGTACTCATAACAGGAAAGTCACAAGAAGATTTAGCAAGACTAGCTACAAAGACTTTTCACGAATTAAATACTTGGTTTCAAGCTAATAAAATGTCACTTAATATTGATAAGACCCACTTTATTCAATTTAGAACAAAAAATAGATATATCTCAAACATTGTAATCAATTATCAAACACAAATCATAGAGGAAATTAGCAACATAAAATTCTTAGGACTACAAATTGACCAAAATCTTGACTGGAAGAAACACATTGTAATGATAAGTTCTAAGCTAAGTTCAGCATGTTTTGCGCTACGAACTTTGAATGATATATTACAACAGGACGCATTACTCACGGTATATTTTGCATATTTTCACTCTGTTATGAGGTACGGAATCATTTTTTGGGGTAACTCGGCACATAGGGAAAAAATATTTAGATTACAGAAGCGAGCAATAAGAATAATATGTGGAAAGAAAAAACGAGAATCTTGTAAACCGCTGTTTGAAAAATTAAAAGTCCTCACTCTCACCGGAGAGTATATATACTCTGTTATGTGTTACATGGTAGATAATATTGATAAATTTCAAAGTAATCACAGTATACACGGGCGTACTACTAGAAACATGAATGATTTACATAGACCAGCGAACTCATTAAAACTTTTTCAGAAAGGTGCTTATTATTCCGCAATACAAATATACAATAACCTTCCAAAAGAGATTAAATCACTATGTATTAAAAGCAAATGCAAATCTTTCAAAAGAGCTCTGAAGCAATATTTAGTAACTCACACCTTCTACAATATGGATGATTTCTTTTCAGCTTGAGTAAGTGTGACATAACAATTCTTGTATCATGTTTTTTTTTATAACATGCATGTATGTTTTTATCTGACGTGTTCTATATCCTTGAGCCCTGCTCAACACAGGATCTACAGAACGAGACATCTACATCTACATCTACATCTACATCTACACACGTTCCCTAAACTTTCACCAATGATGAAAACTAATCCCAGAATTTCAGGGGGAAACACAAAATTTCATCTGGTTAACAAAATCCTAAGCCTACTACAAGCAAAGAAAGTGAAAAGAAGAAAGTCAATGTAAAAAGGAAAACAGAGCAGAAACAAAGAAGCGTGAAATACATGCACAGATTTACTAAGCAGTGAATTATATTGGAACCATTCCAGAGAACCTTGCACACTTAGGAACCACTCAGAGAACCTTGCACACTTAGGAACCACTCCAAAGAACATTATTCATACTTACTAACCACTCTGGAAAGCCTTGCAACTTAAGAACCACTCCAGAGAACCTTTTCCACTTAGGAACCACTGCAGAGAATACTGTAACTTAGGAACCACTTGCCCACTTATGAACCACTCCAGAGAATATTGTAACTTAGGAACCACTCCAGAGAACCTTCACTTCCCACTCAGCACACATACGTAAAATATATGTAAAAATTGCGTTATCCCTAGATCTAGTTAATGTATATCACACATATTGGTTAAATAAAATCTACGTATAATATACGCTCAAATGTCCCACTTTTTGATGTATATCGTACGTCTATTCATGTCAATACAGACATATAATATATATCAATTATACCTACAATCGCATACATACTATTGATGTACAATATCTATACGTAAAAAATATGTCAAGATGATCTATCAAACGTATATTTTATATATAATTTATGTAGCCTATATAGGGCCTTTGGTTCATAAATGTACACTGCTCACATACATTTCACATATACTATCAATACATGAGATATCAATAACTAAAAATGTCATCAAGAACACTTTTTGTGGTTACTATCTTGCAGTTTTTTGGGACTTCTTGCTGAGGTATTTTGCAATTATTTATTGTAAGCAAAACACTGAGATTGCTCATAACACACACTGAATCAAGAATCTTCGGAACATCATCATTAACATCCATTAAGCACAGCACTAGCCTTTCTACTACCATTATGCTAATCCACTGCCCTTTAAGTCCTTCTGTTACACTTAGGAAGTACTGCATCACATCTTCCAAACAATGCAGAGCTTGTCATTCAGCATAACTTTTAAGTTCTTTTAAGCTTTCTGCAACTGCTTGGTTTAAATTTTCTTCTTCTGCATCAATTAATCTTCTGCAAGATGGACCTGGTCTTGACAAGTAGGCCTACTCAGGCAGATTAGGAAATATTGATGGTACTGCACCAAGTTTCAGTTTAGGGCAAGTTCTAGGAAATGTTTTTATTTCACCGTTAACTACAAATGTCTCTGTTCTTATCACACTCTCTTCAGGAAAATACTTCACACAAATAACAGGCTTGCTTACCCCTGTAAAGTCTGTAGGAATCTTTCTATGCCATGTCTTCTTAAGTTCTTCGTCTTTTGGTAAAGAAAATGTACTAACACTTTCATGTTGTGACTTGTAGTTACTTTTACAGCCAGCAACACTACAGCACCTAGGCATTGTGAATTCCTGAAACAATTAAGAAATACTTTAGCAGCGTTATTGTAAATTATTATGATCAGAGCTAATTACCATAGCATCTGTATTATAAATCAGTTTGCAAGTCGTTGAGGTTATGATAGGCCTATTTATGTGTGTGAAACAAGTCTTGCACAGGGACTTACCAGTACTGTTTTCTGTGTAAATGTTTTTCTTCTGCCTCATTTAATCTTCTACATGAAGGGCCAGATCTTCACAAACATTCAGGTAGGCCTTCATTAGGAAACTTATTCTAGGGTATTCACTGCACGTTGCGTAATATTTCGTCATCTTTAAATACACACACATGTACATTTATTCTTCGTTTCTATGTTATATACATAGGGAGTAGTTGCAACAGAGCAGTGCAATTCTCTCCACACACAATTTCTTGTTAATAAAACACTATAAAAGAGAAACTTATACGCCACACAAGCACCCAACAGTCAGCCATGAACCAGGAGATCTACATTGCTGACGTCACAGACAAGATGGCCGCCAGTTATAAAAAATAGTCCATGAATGTACGGATGTAATCATTTTAAACCATTTTTTAAATTAATTTCTGATTAGCGTGAGTAAATTTTATTGCGTTCCCTTAATTTAACCAAATAGATTTACTAGAGTAAAACACAATAAACCGGTGTTTACAATGTCCAATTCTAGACGTAAAATTTACGTATAGTTGGTACGTAAATTTGATGTTACAAATGAACAATCAAATCGATTTTGTTTTATATTTAATCTTACTTATGTAACAGTAACTTTAATTTTGATATATTATAAATATAAAGCAGGATTAAATTACAACAGTTTTTATACGTGTATATATTGGACATAAAATATACGTATAATTTACGTTTTGACTTTGACCAATCGTAAGATATATATGTAGCTCTAAAATATACGTATATTATACATATCGTGCTGCGTGGGTTAGGAACCACTTCAGAGAACCTTGCACACTTAGGAACCACTTCAGAGAACCTTGCACACTTAGGAACCCAACAAACTTGAATTCTTTCAAAATACTGCATGGTACTTTTAACATACAATAGCAGTTTCTTAACGAATCAAAAAATCATAATAATTATGTTACACTCATATTCTCTCTACTCTAATTATGGACACTATAACTATCTCACATTTCATTTTGATATAGAATAATAAGCCGTATTGCAGCTGTCTCAGCATCATCACGCAAGTTTCAAAGCCTGGGTTTATGCAAAAGATACCTCACAGACAATTTTCACGAAAACTGTCTCAAATGAAAGTTTTAGCTTTTTATTGGTGGTCACATGGCGTTTTAACTTTCAAAATACTGGTAAAGTAATTATTATTTACATAATGTGTTACAATTTATTCATGGAACAGTCTTAATAAATCGCACTCGAGATTACGGGTTTCATAAGGTAAATTCGTAATCTCTCGTGGGATTGCCTTTGCCTATGGTGGAATGAACATAATATAACCAGGGGTGCCCACCCCCCCAAACGTCATGACTCACCCCCCAAAAATTCATTGCTCTCCCCCCCCCCCCCAACTTCATTGCTCACCCCCAACACAATTGGCTGTCGACAAGAGCGCCCATATGATATTTTCTAGGGGGGGCAATTTTTTTTAATTTATTTATTTTTTGTCGCTTTAACTTCTTGGGCCACTTTGTAACATTATATTAATAATATAATAAGTGCAACAATGATGTAGCCAGAAAATAATTGCGGGGAAGGTCGGAAGTACCGGAGGGTTTGTGAATACCCCCCGAGAAGGGGGTCGGGGGTCCATTCCCAGAAAATTTTTAAATACTGAACTAATGAAAATCACATTTTACGCTATTTTAGCACTCAAAAACTAGTTAGGAAATTTATTTACCATACTCTAAGACATGCCAATGTAAACAAGAAAATGTTACCTAAGTCGGGTGTCCACCCCCGGGAAATTTTTAAATATTGAACTAATGAAAATCACATTTTACGCTATTTTAGCACTGAAAAACTGGTTATGAAATTTGTTTACCATACTCTAAGACATGCCAATGTACATAAGAAATCATTACCTAAGAGGGGATCCACCCCCGGAAAATTGTTAAATACTGAATTAATGAAAATCACATTTTACGCTATTTTAGCACTAGAAAACTAGTTAGGAAATTGGTTTACTATACTCTAAGACATGGCAACTTAAACAAGGAATTGTTACCTAAGTTATAATACTTATTACTATTTATAAGAAAAGTTTATGTTATGAAAAGAAAATAACTGCTATATCATATTTGACACACCAACAAATCTTGTTTAATTAAATAATTTTTAATACAAATATAGAATTTTAGGTTTTGACTTTTGGGGTTTCAAATCCTCTGAACCCCCCTTTCCTAATCCACTGTGGATTCTGCTTCCATGTTGTCAATTTGGTAAAACTTCTGCAATTCAAATAATTGTCTTAAAAGAAAAACACCTGACTATAATAATTATTAATATACATTTTTTCCTTGCGCCCCCCCCCCCCCGCCCCCGGGTATGGGCGCCCATGGCTGTCGAAATTCTTCATCTTTATCTTTATAAAGAATTAGAAGAGACTTTTTGAAGTTATAGAACTTGACTGTTTTTATTTTTAACATATAAAACTCTAATTTTGCAACAATTTTCAACCCCCCCCCCAGAAAATTCATAAATGATAATATTTTGCCCCCCCCCCCCCCCAGAAATTTCAATGACGCAGTCTGCGTCTTAACCCCCGCCCCCTGTGGGCTCCCCTGATATAACTGTAGCAATGACTCTATAGTTGCATTTATTAAGATACGAGTAAGTTTACAATTTAGGCCTATAGGCAAGTTGCATACGATTGTATTTGTTCGATCATAAGTAGTCTAAATGTTTTTTGCACGACGTAACTAATTAGTGGTACTTACGAATATTGTTGCCGTGGATCGTAAGTTGACATTCCCGCACGCAATCTGGTTGCTATGAAAACAAAAGAAATCTCCGTGCGGTAAAAATTACAAAAAGCACAAGTGCCGTAAGTAAAATCATCATCATACAAGTCTTTATGGAAAACCGGCCCCCTAGTTTGTGGCGACTTAAACAGGACAAATATTCAGTCCCCATAACAACCAACACATGCGAATCACTTTCTGAAATAAACATCTTCAATATTGTATATACGTAATATTTTCAGCTAATATCTCAATTAATATCATTAAATTGATATAAATAATCATCGTGCAAAAAATAGCATGCAATACTCGTGCCGTAAGCGCATAACGGATCTCGGAAATTGAAAAAAAACTCGGTGCAAGCGCCTCGTTTTTTCAAACTCTTTCCTCGATCCGTATGCACCGCAATATACTATAAATTTTGAGATTTTAGGTTAACGCAACACATCAGGTGATCTACGAGAGTTGGCAGCTTACGGCGTCAGTCAAATCGAAGCTTCCTTTTGCTGTTTTTTTTTCAAACCAACGGATTTTAACAGCACGATATGAACTAATGTTAATATCATTGATCAATTTAATTTTGTTCCTCTAGTGCTAATAGTAAGTTTAAAATTATGAATTCTTTTCCACTTTCAAGCACTAGTATTTTATATTGATATTGGAATAATAGGGTGCTGACGGTACCTGTTTTTATTTTTTTATGCAGTGTCTTATATTATATTTTTGATATATAGGCCTACACAAGAGAAATTGTTAGGTATATGTTGTAGAAGAAACGTCAGGTTAAAATCTATGTTCAAAAATATTCTTCTATCAACAGTCACAATATTAAAATTAATCAGGTGTATCGTCAATAGTTAAAAATATGTACAATATTATATTCTTCTATTAACAATCACAATAATAAAAATTAACCATGTGCACACTGTTTATCCTGTGGATATACAATTTAAAATGTACAGTTTGTTGTCCTGTAGAGATTATTATTTAAGAAACAGTGTAGTACAAAGATAATTGTGCTGTATATGAAGTTTCTGTTGTCTTATAAGAGTTGATATTTAAAAATATTAGAGCACAATGTTATATGTGTAGATTCGAAGTATGGAGTTCTAGAATTCTTCTGTCAGCAGTCATTAAACAATATCAAAGTATTTTACATGTGGAGATGCATTTCGATGCTGGTTTCGCATCATCTTCAGTCCCAAACACTAAAAATAAGAAAATTGGGGCTTAGACTATTATATGGAATATGTTTGAATTACATTAAGTTTCTATGGTTATTGCATAGAGGGTTATACTTCGAATCTACACATATACCATTGTGCTCTAATATTTTTAAATATCAACTCTTATAAGACAACAGAAACTTCATATACAGCACAATTATCTTTGTACTACGCTCTACAGTACAAACTGTACATTTTAATTTGTATATCCACAGGATAAACAGTGTACACATGGTTAATTTTTATCATTGTGATTGTTAATAGAAGAATATAACCTTGTACATATTTTTAACTATTGACGATACACCTGATTAATTTTAATATTGTGACTGTTGATAGAAGAATATCTTTGTACATAGATTTTAACCTGACGTTTGTTCTACAACATACACCTAAAAATTTTTATTGTGTATATATCAAAAATATAATATAAGACACTGTATAAAAAATAAAAACAGGTACCATGAGCACACTATTATTCCAATATCAATATAAAATACTAGTGCTTGAAGGTGGAAACGAATTCATAATTTTGAACTTAATGTTAATATATTAAAATGAAAACGAACAGAATTGATTTTATTTTAAATATAGGCTTTCATTACGCAGAATTCAGCTGCTACTCTCAAGGTATCGTTCCTTGTTCGATAATAATCGATATAATAATCGATACCACACCAGTCTTGAAATGATAAAGAGTCTAAACCAGTGTCATTTTGATACCGTTACGTCACACGTAATAAGCGTATTATACTATGGTCGACCAAAGAAATAATTGCAACTTTTTTTTTTTTTTTTTAATACGATGTGATTCTCACAATGAAGTTTTTTTCTCCCAAGTGAACCAAGGTAGTGACAGGAAAGTTTAATGCTCTTACCTAAAACACGAAATATTTTGAATTTGTATTACTTTTACATATTAAAATAATAATTACAAATGTAATATCTCGGAAGATAATGATGTAATTGCTTTGATATTTTGGAAAGTTTTTACCAAGTTCATAAAGTTAAGGTTTAATTTCCTTCATTACGCACTCCGCACACTGTCGCACACTACACACCAACTTCCGGTTCTAGGTAACAGGCAGTTAGGTTAGAAACTGTGATATTAGTGTTAGGTTAGGCTAGAAAAGTTACATCTTCATTCTCATTTTCCCAGCGTTTCGAGCACTTTCCTGAAAAACTAAAATAATTTATGGTTTCTATGGCTTATGAAAAATACAGCACGGTAAAATAACCGATTTTGAACTCTTTGTGAATGAACATAGTGCATAATCGTGCAAACCATCTCCAAATTAAAACAAAATATAATAAACGTATATCAATACAACTAAATGCGAAATATTCGAAACTCAGGGCAAGCCAGGAAGTTGATGAACACCCGGTGGCTGTTTCCGCTTGCTCTACAATGTAGGTCGTGTTAAAATTATGCGATTCTGTCTACGCGGTTATTTCTGTCCACACCTGTCTCCTGACTCACGCTCTTTGCCAACACAACGCCCAAGCCAAGGAAAAAACAAACAGAACTCCTAACAGCATGGTTAGCTTTTATACGAGCGATACAATTCTACACTTATATGTCTATTTAAGAAATAAGTGTGGAGGAAAATGGAGCGAGTGACAAAAACTGTATCTCTCTCTATATAAAAGGCTTTGTCCTGACTGACTGACAGAGAATCAACGTAGAGCCTAAACTATAACAGGTAGACTTGGAATTTTGACAGTACCTTCGTTTCATAATGTAGGTGCTCACTAAGAAAGGATTTTGAAATTTTTTAATTTTAAATGCCAAAAATCAAATGTTTTTTGAGAATACTTAATCCCTTTTTACACAGAATTATCAAATCCAAATCACAGTTCACTTGACAACAGTATTGTTGGCAGTCTTCACATAGGGCTTTGGAAATAAATGAAACAAGACTTGACAATCGTTATAATAAAATTGTCTATGCACGATTTTGGTAAGGTTCATGAATCTATGGTTCATTTTAATCGTTTCATTTGGAATTTGTATGCCCATGTGGTAACATAAGATTCGTTTTGTTCGTTTGTTTATTTATACTTTTAACGTTAAACAATATAATTAAGAGTAAAATTATTTAATTCCTGCAATTTATGTAAAAACGATGTCAGTGTTAATAAATGTAATGTTTTAATTATTTTTCTGTTAAATGATTTAAACACAATATCTAGTCATAAGTCATAATAAGTCATCGCGGGCGAAGCCGCGGGCACCTGCTAGTCTATATATAAATAAATAGGCCTAGATGAATGTAAGATTTTGAAAGAAGTTGTGTATTTTTTTTTTTCATTTTTAGGAAGGAAAAATGGGAAGCAAAAATACAGGACTACTAGAAGTACTAAAAAATGAGATAGATCCATATTTGTTATAGGCCTATGTCACAAATTTACATCGCTATTCCCATTTTCGAACGGAGGCAAAAATAAGGAAACAAGAAAACACATCAACTTCGAAAAAGAAAATAAACGCATATAATATATATTATATGTATTATAGTCGGCTGCGATGGTCTAGAACTCTAGAGCAGTGGTTCCCAACCGGTGTGCCCCGGCACCCAAGGATGCCGCGTGATTGGCTAAGGGGTGCCGCGAGATATTGGGATAAAAAAAAATTACCCTCTACTGAAGCCTAAAGAGAGGAGTAGGCTAACCTAACGAAGAAAGCAATTAACACACTTTTGCCCTTTTCAACATCCTATCCATGCGAGCAAGCCTTCTCTATGGTGACAATAAAATCCAAAGCAAGAAATAGAGTGAATAACGTTGACGATGATTTGCGTGTTTCATTGTCAACTGTAAGGCCCGATATCACGTAGGCTATCTGTGCTCTAAGCATCAATCACAAATTTCACATTAATCATTTATCGAACAAAACAATTGATGTATTTTTACTCAGTGACTGTAGTAAAGTTTACTGTATAATGGTATGGTGTACGTTACTTATTATATAATATTTCAATAAATTTTCATATTAAACTGAATTTTTTTTAATTCAAGGAAGGGTGCCCCTAGTGTTTAATGTTATTCCCAAGGGTGCCATGAACTTCAAAAGGTTGGGAAACTCTGGTCTAGAGATAGCGTGCCCGCCTCTGGATCCGAAGGTCGCGGGAGCAAACCCGGCCGCAGTCGATGGGGTTTTCAGGACGTAAAAATCCTGGGCATGGAGTCCTCCGGGAGGGACTTTAAGCTGGGGGGCCCGTGTCGTAGATTTACGGCACGTAAAAGAACTCCAAGCCTAAATTAGAGCCTCTGAACAAAATTTCTCGCCCCTTTCACGTCCAAGTAATACCTTAGTTTCCGGAGGGGGGTTAAGGGGCGATGGGCTTACCACCTGCTCCTCTGCCTATCTCGGAAAATAAGCGTAGCAACATTCACATAGGTAAACAGAAACCTCCACTTGGAGTCCCTTCGCCCCAACATGGGGGCATAGGATTCGAGAGAGATATGTATTATATATAGTCTATTATGATATAGGCCTAACGGTTAATGAATAAAACCGAAATATTTTAGCTGTGTACAGAGGGGACATAGACAAGCAACTTTTATTAGGAGATTTTTACTCTGTGACGTAAAATGTGTATGCTACGGGGCATTAGAGTAATTATAATTTGGTGCTCATAAGTAAATAATTAAGCGAAACAGGGTTAAAATTTTCGTTGAGTTGACTTCATGTCTTCTTAGTGATCGATAAAAACCTGATTATTGATCATTCATCAACAGCTATATCGTTATTTAGAGTTTTCATAATCTATAAAATTTACGGACTAAGGACATGACTGGCGCCATTGCATTAGTTTTTTTATTAATAATTCCAGTGTTAACGAAGTTTTTTTGTTTTGCATTTTTTTCAAATGTTAGAAGTCAGTGGCAGCCATGGCCTGGGAGATTTTCTGCTGTTATAACAAAGTGCCAGAATGCTTTTATTTAATCAGTGATAAGTTAATTGCAATTATGTTATGAACAAAATAAGTTATTTTTGTAATCTGTCTCAGAGTTAGGCTCCAGATCGATTCACTAAGCAGGGTTTGTGGAAGAACATACTTAACCTTAGTTCAAACTCGTATACACTGATATAAGAAATTCTTAAGATATGTCAACATTTCACAAAATACACTAGCGAAGAACTCCACTTAATGTATGTAGGCCTAATTATTTCATAGTAATATACCTTCTGTATAAAAACAGTATTCAACTTGATCAATGAAATAAACATCTGACTAGTCTGATAATCAAATGCAAAGAAATACGTCATGGCTAACTGTATTGCAATTCCAAAGCCGTATATGATCAGTGAAAAACAATAAGTTGTTGATATAACAGATTTGCATTTGTTAAATCCTTTATAATATAATACCATATAATGGGCACTAAATTGGGCATTATTCCGGTACAAGCCAGCCGATTTGGTCTAATATCAATAGACGTCTTCCCATGGACGTTATAAATGCGTATATCAAGTTTCATGAAAATCCTATAAAACGTATTTATCGCGTACAGACACACAGACAGACGGACAGACATTTTCCCGTCCCCCACACAATCTCATAAAGTACCATACTGGCACTTAATAAACACATCCCTATATTATATAACTGGCATTAATGTTTGACCCCTTCCAGATGACTTACAAACTTGAAATTTGGCAGACAAATAATTAGACATGCCAGCGAAAGAAATAATTTCCGAGGAAAGTGAAATCTATGTAAATAAATATCTTGAGTGATGCATCATATAACTTTCTCTACCCTGGGCATGGACAATATTATTATCTCACCTGACTCACTGTACTGACATTAATGTTTATCAACTTCCAGATGAGCTACCTTTTAGCTTGTAACCGACAGCAAAATTCAAGATTGTTCAAATTTTAATTTTTTTAGCCCGAAAAAATCCTAGTCTTCCCGCAATTTTAAAGTTTACTACAGCCAAACGGCAATAAGCTATAAGCCAATCTAAATACACGGACTCTATTTCCAATACGGTGTCATTTCATTATATATAGGCCTATATTAAAAAAAAAAAAAAAAACTTTCGGGATCCTCAGTGGAGGTTTGGGGGCAGAGCCCCAGCGAGCGAGGAGAGTTTTGAATAAATCGCTATAAATTATCAAATTATTAAGTTACCTATTACAAATCTTCTAACACTTCTCGTGTAAGTGTGTAAAAGGTGTGCGGTATCACGAAAATTGTGGAAAATTGTTCTTATAGGCCTATAATAGGGAATAATTACACAGGGCAACATTGAAAAAACTTTTTTTAACTAATTTTTCTTATTCTTATGGTTTTTCGTGTGCTGAATCCAAGAATGATAAAAAAGCAGTATCGCCCACCATTTTTTTTTGCAATGCATAACTAAATATTTACGGAAATTAAATGTGCACCAAATTCAACGGTACGTTGTACACTATTTTAATAGGGTGACAGGGAAAATTTGAAGTCAGATACGGAATTAGCAAAATAAATAAATAAATACCATAAGAATCGCCTATTAGCTTTAAAAAAGTTTTTAAAGAGTCTTTTTTTGCTGGCCTGTGTTATCAATGGGTATGAAGTAATTATTCCATACAGCATTTTCACGTACCTGGATTTTTTGAGAACATTACTTCCGGTATGTAATGAGTAGGGCCAGGATTTTTAGGCTTTTATAAAAGGTATTTTAGACTTTTGTTTTCGTGGAGTAGCCCTTTTTAGGTTTCAAACGATTTTAGTAGCGTCTTAATAAAACACTAATATTAACACCGAAAATTTTACTATAATTTTGACACACTTCTCTGTCGTCGGTCGGCAACTTGATATTTTAAAGTTTAAACGACAATTTCAAAGTATTCAGATTTCAAAGATTGAAGACGGCTCAAGTTTCATTTCCCGCGACGGCGAGGCGGAACATTTTCGAGTTACAAAGACAAGTGACATATACATTGTTAATTTCAGTGCGTTGTACCTGTATAAAATTATTCTTATTATGTCTTTTCTTAAAATGCACAAATTCACATTATGTGAAAATAAGTTTTATTTTCCTTCGCATTAATTCGAAAATCTATTTAAAAATCGTGTTTTTCAGCAAAACTCGTCTTTGGCCCCTAGTTTTTCAGCAAAACTCCTCCTTCGCCCCTTTAAGGCCCTTCAGTCCGTTTTAGCCCTTCTTAGGTTCTATAAGATTCATATATTCGGAAGCAAGGGGCATGAAATGAAAAAATACGTTAAAATGTTCTAATTAGGAAGCTGGGGGAAAAATAAGTTAAAACCTTCAAATCCGGCCCCTAGTAATGAGAGATATAAGGTACATTCAAGTATAGGGCCCGGATTTGACGGTTCATTGCATTTCTATACCGCTCACTACAACAGTTTTAACTGATGCCGATAATTCCTCTTAGTATAAACTAGGGTCCAAATTCAGAAAACAAGCCGATGTATAACATTATTGTATACTATATCAAATATCTATATTAATAAAAATGAATTCCCAAAATGTATGACGGAGCATCACTTGAGAACGGCTCGGCCGATTTGGCTGATTTCTTTTTTGTTGTGTTCGTAATTGTCAGGACAAGGTTTGTATGAAAGAAATTTTTTGGAAAATCCACGGGAAAAGTTGGAAATTTGAAATGAGGCACAGTTCTGCTGTCAATTGTTTACATAACGAAAGTATTGTTTACGATGTTCACATAGGGCTTTGGAAACTATATTATAATACTGGGCTTTAACAAATTCTGATACTATCGATGTAATTAAAATATTTGTGAAAATAATCCTTGAAGAATAAAATCCACGAAAATAAAGTAGTCACATAACTTTCTCTTCCCTCGACATGGAAAATATTTTCTCACTTCACATTTTATATAGAATAAGCGGTCGCATTGCAGGGGCAACTTAAGTGTGTGCCAGTGAGTAACAAATCCTATCCGCTGATACGTCACTCATAGCTGCAGGCTTTGCATTAGTTGAGAAATAGGTCTAGAGATGTTTATCAGAGGCCCTAAGCATCTAAAAGAAGACAAAATGGGATGGAACATTTTCAGTCCTACGCGCGCGCAGTATATTATGTCCCGGTTTTTTGGGAAGGAAAGTATGAAAGTGATAATGAATTTATTTTAGGTAGATTTTCGAAGAAAAATCTACCTATTGCAATGGATACCACTTTATGATTTTCGAAAAATTCTTTCATATCTTTACGTTTCATGCTCCCCTAAGTACGAAACCACCGCCCGTTCAAAAAAAAAAATTTGTGATATTTATATATATATATATATATATATATATATATATATATATATATATATATATATATATATATATTTATATCTTTACACGATAGCGGCCGTAATTTTGAAGATATTTGAACCAAATTTTATTATGTTATTTCTAGGCCCAATAGTTCGGACAAGTTCGTTAATGGGCAAAATTGGCCCAAGGGGGTGGTCGGGGGAGGGGGTTGAAATTTTTAAAAATGTATATCTCGGCCCCTATGAAGTATAGAGGGAAACTTTGTTTGAATAAATTAGAGTACTCCCTATGGAGTTCACAGTGACACCAACGATTCGGGGGTTCGAGTGAGGGTGGGGGTGGGGGATGAAAATTCGAAACTTTTGAAACAACGTCTTGTGGGGTATCGTTGAAAAGCTCTTGATGAGTACTCTACAAATCAATAAATAGTTTCTTGATAGCTCTCATATGACGCGAGATTTTAATGTTTGAAAATAATAACACTTGAAAGAATTATTATAATATCATAATTTTGTCTTGTTTAGCGGCTTTGCTAATTTTATTCATTGCTGATCTTGCGCACGGCCTCCCAGAATATTATATCCTATTATTGTTGTCAAAACAATTGATTGTAGGCTCTTCCTCTTTACTGCAGGTTTGCCATGCCAAGGCTAAAGAAGAAGAGTGCTATGCAGCGACAATAAATTAAACCAAAAGCACTTCGAAATCTACCTCCGCCTGTAGGCCTGCCTAAAGGGATTTTTTTTACTTCAGCCCCAAAACGGTTGTATGGTAATGTGAGAGTGAGAAATACAATTTTCTGTCAAGACAATACAATCTTATGTAACCGGAATGTATTTTTCTTCTTATTTGCACTCCTCCCAGGCATGGTGTGTAGAAGCGATGGAATGCAACATTCGACATCCTCTGTGAGGCAAAAAAAGCTATATCTAGCGTTTTCTGAGGGAATAGTCTGATGGCCGAGTGCACCAATCTCGGTATTCAGAATACCGCGGTAAAGTTGCTTAGTTTACCCCGGTAAAATCATACTTTCGTTGCACCGTGCTCGGTTTCGACTTTTATCGCGGTAAGATGCAAACCGGATGTGAAGGAGCTGTAAAGTGAGAAAACCGCTGTTTTCTTTCAAAGATGGAGATCAGCGTAATGTATCATATTTACGATATCTAGGCCAAAAGCTAATTGAACATAAAGAATAATGAGAGACAGGTGGGGTCTATTTGAAGAATGAACGATGGTGCATATCTTTGCAAATACTGTGCTGTAACATCGATTGAAATGACTTTTCTTTCTTACCTCAACCAAACCAGGTCCATCGAGTAGGCTAGTGGGCGTAACCACGATTAGTACAGTATTCATGGTGTTTGAAATCAGTTTGAATTCAGACGACATATATATGCAATATAATATTCCATTTTATCCTTATAAACTTTTATTACTGAACAAAAAGGCAACAAATAAATGAAATATGGAAAACCAGTGGTCCTAGGCAAAATTTAAGTGAATGGCTGCATGCATCACGATATGTAGATGTAGATGTAGTTATCTCGTTCTGTAGATCCTGTGTTGAGTGGGACTCAAGGATATAGAACACGTCAGATTACAATATACAAGCAAGTAATAAATAATGATATATAATATACTACACTATAAACTTATTCAAACTGGAAATACTCATCCATATTGTAGAAGGTGTGAGTCATTAAAAATTTCTTGAGAGATCCTTTGAAGGATTTGCTTTTTCTTTGAATACATAATAATTTAATGTTGTTTGGAAGCTTATTGTATATCTGTATTGCGGAGTAATAAGCGCCTTTCTGAAAAAGTTTTAATGCATTAACCGGTCTATGTAAATCATTCCTGTTTCTAGTAATATGTTCATGAACACTGCTATTAGTTTGGAATCTCTCAATATTATCTACCATAAAACACATAACAGAGTATATATACTCCCCTGTGAGAGTGAGGACTTTTAATTTTTCAAAGAGCGGTTTGCATGATTCTCTCATTTTCTTTCCACACATTATTCTAATTGCTTGCTTTTGTAGCTTAAATATTTTATCCCTATGGGTCGAGTTACCCCAGAATATGATTCCATACTTCATTATCGAGTGGAAATTTGCAAAATACACCATGCGTAAGGCATCCTGTTTTAATACCTGATTCAGGACTCTTAAGGTAAAGCATGCTGAACTTAGTTTTGGAATTATCATTTCAATATGTGACTTCCAGTCGAGATGTTGATCAATTTGTAATCCTAAAAATTTGATATTACTAATTTCTTCTATGCTTTGTGTTTGGTAATTAATTACAAGGTTTTGGGTACATCTTTGTTTTGTTCTGAATTGAATAAAGTGGGTTTTTTCGATATTAAGCGTCATTTTATTGGCTTGGAACCATATATTTAATTCGTGAAAAGCCTTTGTAGCTACTCTTGCCAGTTGTTCCTGGGATTTTCCTGTTACAAAAACACTAGTGTCATCCGCGAAAAGCAATACCTTTGTTTCGTCACTTAAGTTATGTGGCAAGTCATTGATGAAAATTAATAATAGCAAAGGTCCTAGTATTGATCCCTGTGGTACTCCACTTCTAACTACTCCTAGATTAGATTTGTTTCCATTTATTACGACATTTTGAGTTCTATCAGACAGGTATGATTTGAACCAATTCAGTGTTAAATTATCTATCCCATAATGTTCCAATTTTTCAATTAATAGTTCATGATTTATACAGTCGAATGCTTTAGCTAAGTCACAGAAAATTCCCAACGTATATTTCTTTTTATCTAGCGCTTCCAGTATTTCTGTGGTGAGTTTAAATGTAGCATTTTCAGTAGACATGCCACTTCTAAAACCAAATTGTGATGGTGTAAGAATATTATTCAAATTAAGATGGTAAACTATGCGGTTATATACAACTTCTTCGAATACTTTTGAAAATGAAGTTAAGAGCGATATAGGCCTGTAATTTGATGGTAAATTTTTGTCTCCTTTTTTAAACAGGGGCTTGACAATTGCATGTTTCATTCTTTCAGGAAATATTCCAGTTTCTAGTGAACAGTTAAATATATGGCTAAGGGGTTTACTAAGTTCCGAACAGCAACTTTTTAATAGCTTATTACTTATGTCATCCCATCCAGATGAGCTTTTACTTTTAAGCAATTTTATTATATTTTCAATTTCTATAGAGGAAGTCAGTGTGATTTCAAATTTATGGTTACAAATTGTAGATTTTGTCAGAAGGTCTATTGCCTTGACACTGGTATTGTTGGTGGGAACACAATTCTCTGCAATATTTATGAAGTGGTTATTAAATGCATTTGTAATATCTGATAGATTGTCTAGTTTCTTATTTTTGTATATTAATGACGTACAATCACTTTTTTCCTTTGCTTTCCCTGTTTCATTTTTTATTATATTCTATATAGTCTTAGCTTTGTAGTTTGATTTATTAATTATAGCCTGTGTATCGGTATATAGGGTATGTAAATCAATTTATCATACCTGCACGTACACGAACATAATTATAACAGCCCTTTCATGGCTATGCACATGACCATCTGGGTATTTGGGTTGAATTACTACAAAATAATAAGGGGATGAACTATACATCTGAAAATTTCAAAACAACCAGACTACTCAAACATGAAAATATGTTAAACTTATGCAGCGGTCTATCTTATATTAACTGGACTAAGTTAAACTATAGCGTGGAGGAGTCTTTTACTATCTTTATAAACACATTTAGAAGCCTGCTTAATGAGTACTGCCCTACAAAATGTGTAAAAACTCAGAATCCAGAGAACTTAGTGAAACTGCAATTAAAGTGGTTTACACCCCACCTTAAACAAATTCACATTTTGCTAAAGATACTCTATGATAAATATAAAATATCTGGTAATAATGAGGATAAGGTTAATTACATAAGATGCAAAAAAGAATTTACTAAAGAGGTAGTAGCGGCTAAGAAAAAGGCTAATGAAATATACATAGAAAATGCTCCTAATAAATGTAAAGCTTATTGGGAAGTGGTTAAAAAAGAAACTAGGAACATATCTAAAATAATTTTACCTCCAATTGATTCAAATGTCTTCAATGAATATTTTATAAATATAATTCCCAACATAGAAAAGGATAGCAAAACTAATAAGAAAGCCAACGAATTATTAAGTAATATGCCTACAGTTGAAAAAGAAATAAGTATTAAATGGAAAGCTGTAATGCCAGAGGATATTAAATCAGTTGTAGGGAAATTGAGTAACTCAAAATGTGAAGATTATTATGGGGTATCCAACTATGTTATTAGAAGAACAATCGATACAATTGTAGGACCGTTAACTTACCTTATTAATCAAATACTTCTGGTAGGTGTCTTCCCTAAATCGTTAAAAGTAACTAAAATAATTCCGATATTTAAAAAAGGAGAAAGAAATAATCCGAACAGCTATAGGCCAATATCACTTATACCCATATTAGGTAAAATTGTTGAAGCCTGTATGCTGAAACAATTGTATGAATATTTTCTTACTAATAACTTATTAACACCTTCACAATTTGGCTTTACGCCAGGTTTATCTACAACAAAGGCAGTAGAATCATTGGTAAAAGCAGTCATAGATGGCTTTGAGAACAAAAAAGCGACAAATGCAACACTTATAGACCTCAGTAAAGCATTTGATACCATCTCTCATGATTTAATTCTAGAAAAACTATCATATTATGGGATTAAAAATGTTGAACTATAATTACTTTCCTCTTATCTAGAAAACCGACAACAGATGGTTATAGTTGGTAAAGATGAATCTGATTTCAAAACAGTTAAAACGGGGGTCCCTCAGGGGTCACTATTGGGTGGGGTCCATTTCTCTTTCTCATCATGGTCAATGACCTACCAGTAAATACTACTAGTAAAACAGTTCTTTATGCCGATGATACTACGTTCATAACAACAGGCGATACCATAGATACATTGAAACGCAAACAAAAAGATGTGATGCAACAAGCAAGTCAATGGTTCGAAGCAAATAACTTGATAATTAATACACAAAAAACAGAAACTATTACATTTAATTTACAAACACAAGAAGATGAAAATAAGACCGTTAAATTATTAGGAATATACCTGGATAATAAATTAAATTGGGAATCTCATGCCAATAATTTATGTAAAAAGCTAGCAAACATAATATATCTACTACGTAAGTTAAGATCTTGTATGAGTATTACCAAAATTACTAACGCATATTATGCATTTTTCCACTCTCAGCTGATGTATGGCGTACTTTTGTGGGGTGGTAGTGTGTCAGCAAAAATTGTTTTTAGGTGGCAAAAGAAGGCTATCAGGACTATGATGGCTATGAAACCTAATGATTCTTGTAAACATGTATTTAGATACTTAAATATAATGACACTGCCTGGTATGTATATATATAGTAATCTAATATTTGCTAAAGAGAATCTTCAACACTATCAATTACGCTGAAATATCCATTCATATGATACCAGAAATAGACAGAAAATTGATACTCCCTATGTTAGACTGAATAAAACGGCAACATCTTATAAACATTTAGCCATTACTATGTTCAACGAATTGCCTAATGATGCAAGGAATTGCAGTATGAATAGATTTAAAAATATTCTAAAGAAGTGGCTAATCAATAAATCCTTCTATCACTATGAAGAATTTTACCAATGTAATAAGAATGATTTGTGTTTTTAATTATTGTATATACCTGTAACTATTTTACATGTTAATACTGTATATATCTGCAATTATGTTCTTTTTTTTAATTATACTGACGAATCTTACATGTAATCATGTGCATAGACAAATAAAAATATTATTATTATTATTATTATTATTATTATTATTATTATTTTGCACCTAAAATTTCTACTAGTCGTACGGGAATAAAAGCGAGGCTATGTCGAACTCAGATGTAGATGTAGATGTAGATGTAGATGTCTCGTTCTGTAGATCCTGTGTTGAGCAGGGCTCAAGGATATAGAACACGTCAGATAAAAACATACATGCATGTTATAAAAAAAAAAAAACATGATACAAGAATTGTTATGTCACACTTACTCAAGCTGAAAAGAAATCATCCATATTGTAGAAGGTGTGAGTTACTAAATATTGCTTCAGAGCTCTTTTGAAAGATTTGCATTTGCTTTTAATACATAGTGATTTAATCTCTTTTGGAAGGTTATTGTATATTTGTATTGCGGAATAATAAGCACCTTTCTGAAAAAGTTTTAATGAGTTAGCTGGTCTATGTAAATCATTCATGTTTCTAGTAGTACGCCCGTGTATACTGTGATTACTTTGAAATTTATCAATATTATCTACCATGTAACACATAACAGAGTATATATACTCTCCGGTGAGAGTGAGGACTTTTAATTTTTCAAACAGCGGTTTACAAGATTCTCGTTTTTTCTTTCCACATATTATTCTTATTGCTCGCTTCTGTAATCTAAATATTTTTTCCCTATGTGCCGAGTTACCCCAAAAAATGATTCCGTACCTCATAACAGAGTGAAAATATGCAAAATATACCGTGAGTAATGCGTCCTGTTGTAATATATCATTCAAAGTTCGTAGCGCAAAACATGCTGAACTTAGCTTAGAACTTATCATTACAATGTGTTTCTTCCAGTCAAGATTTTGGTCAATTTGTAGTCCTAAGAATTTTATGTTGCTAATTTCCTCTATGATTTGTGTTTGATAATTGATTACAATGTTTGAGATATATCTATTTTTTGTTCTAAATTGAATAAAGTGGGTCTTATCAATATTAAGTGACATTTTATTAGCTTGAAACCAAGTATTTAATTCGTGAAAAGTCTTTGTAGCTAGTCTTGCTAAATCTTCTTGTGACTTTCCTGTTACGAGTACACTAGTATCATCTGCAAAAAGCAATGCCTTTGATTCGTCACTTAAGTTATCTGGTAAGTCATTGATGAAAATTAAAAAGAGCAAAGGTCCCAGTATCGATCCCTGAGGTACTCCATTTTTAACAGTCCCTAATTTTGATTCATTTCCATTTATTATTATCTTTTGAGTTCTATCAGACAGGTATGATTTGAACCACTTTAGTGTTATATTATCCAACCTATAGTGTTTCAGTTTTTGAAGTAGAATTTCATGATTTATACAGTCAAACGCCTTAGCTAGGTCACAAAAAATTCCTAGGGCATGTTTCTTTTTATCTAACGCTTCCAATATTTCTGTAGTGAGTTGAAATGTAGCATTATCAGTGGACATGCCACTTCTAAATCCAAACTGAGATGGTGTAAGAATGTTATTCAAATTAAGATAGTGTATTAAGCGGTTGTACATAACTTTTTCAAAAACTTTTGAAAATGAGGTTAGGAGTGATATAGGTCTATAATTTGATGGAACATTTTTGTCACCTTTCTTAAAGAGGGGCAGAGATTTCGTGGTGTTGCTTTGCCTTGGATTGCAAACGTGTGAGAATTATTCTTTAAAACATCAATGTTATTTTATTTAAATGTGCAGACAGGTGGGATCTATTTGAAGAATGTACGATGGTACATATCTTTGCAAATACTGTGCTGTAACATCGATTGAAATGAGCTTCCTTTCTCACCTCAACCAGAGCGAAAGCAACGCATTTCACGTTTGGTACAGTATCTATGGTGCTTCAATTCAAAGTTGGAATTCAGACGACATATGTACGCAATATAATATTCCCTTTTATCCTTATGAACATCTTTTTATTGAATAATAAGGCAACAAATACATTGAATTTGGAAAACCAATAGCCTACTAGGGAGCCACCGTGACTGGCAGACGTGCAGAGAGAGAGAGAACCTAGCGGCCATGGAAGAAACCATCAATGGAAAAATGGATTCAGAGCAGAGTAACCGCAATATTTCCAAGCATTAGCAAACCGCGGTATTTTCGCAATGGTGCACGGAGATTTTGAGAATACCCCGGTATTACGTTTACCGCGGTAACGAAACGGCTGAGAAAACCGGAGAATGGTGCACTCGGTCATGAGTGTCATTTCTACTCATTTCTAATTCTACATACATATTATATAAGGATATACGGACGCGGACATTGAAATGTATCCCCAACAACAATTAAAACTTCCAAATAATGGACAGCGTGAAAGAAAAGACTGTTGTAAATTAAACTGAATTCTACACTGAATTCTAACGGAATTCTTTGCTACAATCATTATCGTGCATTTTTACTGTTACATTCAGTTCAGTCACAATCTTTTAGCAGCACAGTTGTTAGCTGTGATACATGAGCAGTTCGTACATTATTAGTTTGTGAATGTGAATTTGAGTGTTCGGAAGTGCAAGCATATTAAACATGTCACAAAAACGTAAATTGAATTTGGCTTAAAATGCACGTACTGTATTGTTGTACAAGCTTCTCCTAAAACTTAACTTTAGTTTTGATACTACTGTATACATAGACCTTTTTGTATAAATTTTCTTGACCGCAAACAATCTCACTCTTTACTGTACTATACTGTACACTATAGTGTTCAATAAGATTTTTTTTTTGTACCAACGATTTTCTAAATAGCGGACACTTCTTAATAACGGGCATTTAATTTTTCCCCGACTGTGTCCGCTATTGGGAAGTTTCACTGTATCACATTTTATATGAATATTTAGAACCTATGAAATTGTGATAGAAAAAGTAATCTGAGTATACTAGATCATCCGTAGTCATATTTCCACCTACAGTAAATCAAGGATGTGGATGATAATAATAATAAAAAAATAAAGTGGCTGTAGTGCTAGTAGCATAGTTCTGGTGGTGGCAGCAGCAATTTATTCATTTGCCCCCCCCCCTCCTTGACAAAATTTCTGCGGACGCTCATGGCTGCTGAGCAGAACGACCACAAAACTTATTGATGTAAAATGCAGAACAACTTCCAGGCCACTTGAACCGATTGCTTCCGTTCTTTGTCGAAACATCCCGAAGTCCACCTGGATGACCCTACAGCAAGGACGACCGGTTCCAATTTTCACATGTGGGACCGTGCTCCTACTGGGCCAAGACTGTCACAGACCGTGTCGGGCGTAATGCTTTGCTGGGTGATCCGTGACAGCATGCTAGGCACAAAATCCCATATGTGAAAATCGGCCTTAAAAAATTTGACTGACTAATCATATTGTCCCAAAACATTTTTACTCTCTCGCATATAGGCTGTAACAAATGTACAATTTTCTTGAGAAATCACAAAAATTACCCTAAAACTTCAAATTGTTGTAACTTTTGTTTTGTTGAAGATAAATTAAATATCCATATACATATTTAAAGGAAATTTAATGCTCTACAGCTCTTTTCCTGACAACTTTGCCATAAAACGAAAGGCTGAGGAGTTAGAAATACAAATTTAAAGAAAAACGTGAGGTAAAATTAGTTTTTGGAAAATTAGTGATATTTCGAAAACAATTATTATAGGTACGACAAAAGTGCATATGGGCTAAATTGTAGAGAATTATGTCAGCTTTAATTTTGTATATGAAAAGTTATTCCCTACGACGCACCGTTTTCAAGTTATAAGCGAAAAACAACAAAATTCGCATTTTCCACCCCCTCCCCCATGAAGCGTAAGGGGTAGGGGCGGGGACTTTTAGAATGTTAACCTCCTAACTACCCCCAACACATTCCCGAAGAAAAATATTCTCCCTCTGTCCATGTCCTCTACACGCCCCTTTACGGCATTCATTTACTGTACCATAGAGAAAATATTGTGATTGAAAAACAGTCGAAATCGAGGTAACACCGGGAAATCATGTTTCACGATGCCTAGAAGCCGAAAACAAATTTCTTGGAATGACGTCTGTCCGTCCGTCTGTCGACAAGCACAGCAAGTAAATAGTTAATTTTATTTACTTCATTTTTTAACAACGGACTTTTTAGGAATGTTATCGAACCAGCCAGAATTTGGCTTTTATATCTGAAATATTAAGGGGACTTTTCAATAAATTTTAAAATTTTCATTTTTGAAAAATTGGCTTTAACGATTTTAATTAAAATTTAAAATTGGAAACTCTTATCTATTACTAATAAAATGGCTACGGTACATCAGTTTTTCTGAAAAAATTACGTTGGGGTACTTCACTTTTATCCATTTTCATTTTTTCTATATTATCTCTATTACAGTAGGCAATACATGAAAACCTACCACAGTAAAGTTGTAGAGAAAATTAAAATTATTTTTTTTTCCTAAACATAAATTTGATACAAAGTTTATTGAAAACTAACCTAAAATGGCACACTAAAATGTTGCGTATTGATATGTCGTCTGCTTTTGCGAGTGTTCAGCTTCGCCGGTAGATGGAGTCGATTTTACAATTAATAGGTATCAAGATAAAAACAAAATAAATATGGCTTAAATACAAATTTCAGAACATACATGTTAATTAAAATATGAATATTCTTCTGTTGCCCACAGTAACAAGAAAACTATAATCTACTTAATGTTCTGAAATGTAGTCAGTTTAGCTAAGTCGTAATGAACACATCAAAACCAATAGGCTAATAGGCAAGAGGTCCTGGGTTCAAATCCAACCTGGTGGCCGCCCGAATTGGTTTGAGTTTTTCATGGTTTCCTCATTCGCAAAAGTAAACGCCGGATTTGTAGGACTTGTATATTTTCCATAATTCATTGCTGCTATGTCACTGGATATTAGAATTGTTTAAACTGAATATCAGGAAAGAGACACCACTGAACAATAGAAACAGATGCACGCGATTGAGTCGTTACAAGCAATAGACGGCTGGTTCAAGCAAACATTCTAAACATCTGATATCACCTCTATGCAGTTAAATCATGTAATATAAACTAAGTAATAATAATAATTATTATTATTATTTATTTATTTATTTAATAACAGGTATAAAACCCAATTACAATGTCCATGCTAAAAATACAATGCATACATACAAAATAATTAAAACATAAGATACAAAAGATAAGAATACACAAAAGATAAAAGTAAAAAGTACACAAAAAAAAAACATTACAAGCAGAAAAATAAATTCCTAGCTACTTCTGGGTTCCAGCAGTTGCCAGGTTATAATCACAGTACATAATGCCTTTGAGAATTAACATAAGAAAGAAAGAAAGAAAGAGTGAGGAGAATGTTTGGCATGATACATTAAACCAATACACTAACTACAATTGATTGTAACTACGTTTAGTGATTTTAATTCAGTATTAAATCAACTTCAACTAAAGCTTTTTTGAATTCATTTTCGGACATGCTAAGTATATCAAAATTTAAAAAGTGAATTTTATTATACAAAGTGGCACGTAAAAATATATCTTCTTAACAATATCATTATCATCAATTTTTGAATGCAATAATTTGTGAAGAAATATTAAACCTTGACTATTTCTTCTAAATTTTAAACTTTTAATATCATATAGTTCTAAAAGCGTTTGGTAATTCAAATATGTTGGATAATCGCCAGTACTTCTGAATATCAAAAATTTGTAAAACTTCGATTGTATTTTTTCTATTGAATCAGAAAGTTTAATAGTCATTGGATTCCATATGACTGTACCATATTCGAGGTGTTGTCTGACCAATGAATTATAAAGTCTGATTAATGTATTTTTGCTAAATGTGCATGAATTCCTTATAATAAAACCTAGATTTCTTAACACTTTTAAAACTATTCTTTCAATGTGGCTGTTAAACCTGAGATCCTTGGTAAATGTTATCCCTAAATCTCTAGTTTCCATTACTTCATCAAGTTTAACATTATTTATATTATAGGCGTATGATATAGTCTTTTAACATCTATTGAATGTCATTTTAACACATTTCTTAATGTTAAATGGAAGTTTATAGTTATTACTCCATGTATATAATTTGTTTAAGTCGTTTTGGAGTTGAAAACAATCTGAAACTGAAGCAATAGATTTATATATTTTAATGTCATTAGCAAATAATAAAATATTGGAGTGTTTCACCACGTTCGGTAAATCATTTATGAAACATAGAAACAATAAAGGGCCTAAGTTTGATCCTTGAGGAATTCCAGAATTAACCACAAACTGATCAGATAAGTGATCATCATCTTGGTACTGGTGCTGCAGTTTTGCAATTGCTGCTTCATGTGGTTATGTAGTCTGTCGGTTGTCTATGAACAATCATATAATGATGCCAACACCATTATTCGTCCGCCATGCTTAAGGAAGAACAAACGTCTAGTATGATAAGCATATGTGAAGGAATATGTAGGTAGTGTTATTTATCAAAGCTAATTGTATATGAACACTGTAAAACTATATGTTGTCATGAGATCTGATTTACATTTGATAAATTCTTTCTAATATATTACCATAAAATAGGCACTAAATTGGGCTTTACTCTGGTACCAATTAACCGATTTGGTCCAAAGTACACAAGAAATATAAAATATTTTGAGAATCTTAATATTCCACAATAAATATCTCTGTAATACAATAGGTAAGCTACATTTTTATAACACTAACAAATATCTGGCATGACCAAAATCCGCAACTATGCTTATAATATAGAAACTTGTGTTTTACTGGTATATTTTATATCCAGTGGTGATAGAATCAGGTGCTCATATTTTATGTCTTTATATTTTTAAATAAACATACTAACTACATCCTCCCTAAGAGCTATTTACTTTTTTACTTTAGATATGTTCAATCTACGGTATTTATGTTATGGGAAACCATTTTGGGATAGCTCAAACACAGTACATAAAATATCTAACTTTAAAAAAAAAACATAGAATTATTCTTAATGTAGCTGTACACTTCAAGCAGGTTATTATTTGAAGATATAAATTTATTGCCAGGACAAAGTCAGTACATCCTAGGAACTACGTGTCTTGTTCATAGAAATATAAGTGAATTTAAAAGAAACTTGGAATATCACTATTATGAAACTAGATCATGCAGTTCTTTACACTCGCAACCTTACAAATGCACAAAGGTGTAATATTGTACAATAAATTGAGCAAAGACATTGTTCACCTCAAGTACAACAGATTTAGAAAAGAAATTACCGATACTTTAGTGCAACACAAATTCTATTCTAAACTGAAGCTCTGGGTTTCTAGTAATTTTGTAACATAGATTATTATTATTTATAAATAAGGTTTTCAAACTATGTTTCCTAAAATTTTCTCCTGGTTCTATATAGTCTTATGATAAAAATTGGTCAATGAATGTAGATATAAAAATAGATCATGTAACTGAATTGGAGACGAAACATGTAAGGGTTCGTTTCTTCCCAAATTCGTTCTGCTGAAAGTTTTGTTCTGTATCTCTGCATAAAATTAATCAAAGAATATAGATTTGTATAGAGATCACATAATAATAGGAATTGAAAATAAATAAGGGGTGCTTCTTTCACATATTAATTGCCTAATATTTGATATTTATCGAACACTTAACAATCTTCAAACCTTTTGAATAGAAAATGAAACTGCATAATAAACAACCTGTATTTAAAATAAAATAAAATCTGTTCATGTTAATTTTAATACTATACCAAACTGAATTCATTTTGTGTTGTAAAAAAGATTGATTTTTTAAAAAAAAAAACAACAAGAACAATTGACTAGATGCGATTGGCAACCATCTGTTACAGAAGACTAGAACTGCAAGAACAGCTGATTATGTGTCTCCGTTTGTCCGAGTAAATCTAAAATCTCAAGTCTTAGACATTTAAATATGGTCAAACAACAAGAGAGTATGCAACTTGCCTATAATGGTAATTATTATTACTATAATGAATTATTATAGTTAAGATACTTATCAAGAACAAAATTATTTCAAAATTGAAAGTAGAAAATGGTAACAATGGCTTTGACCGAAAAAGTGAGACAACTATATGAGGGCAAAATATGTAAGATCTAAATGCCTCAAATGGTGTTTAAATTAATTTTTTCTTAACTCCGATTGCACAAATTGAAGTGTAGCCTACTTGTGATAGGTAAGCAAGGCTAAAACATAGCATATGTAGGAGTACTACACTCAATACATTGACAGAACACAGAATAAAGTCAGAGTTAAATAAACATTTTCTTAGAAAGTGACATTGGTTTTGAATTCACACAGGCCCGTGCTGGACCCTTCCCGAGGGCGCCATACCCAGGGGGGGGGGGGGTTCTGGCAATGGGTTGTACAATACCTTAGGATAACGTGAATAAAGCTTTAACAGTAGGCCTACTTAATATTTCTGTACCAAAATTATGAAACGTTCATTAACCAACAAACAAAACTATTAAAATAATTAATTTTAACTTTATAGGCTTCTTATCATGTACAAGTTCATATTCAATAACGTTCATTCAGGTTCATAATTTTGGGTACCACTTTCGACCTTGTTTCCCAATTAATTTTAAGACATCGACAATGGCTTGTTCGACATGTCTCCTTTTCATCCACTTGATTGTTAAAAAGTAAATCAAAAGTAGATTTTTTCTGAAGAATATATGTACACATTCCATGAGCTTTAGACCTTTCATGCTGTTCTATTCTTCGATGAACATGTTTCCAGTCTTCAAAAGCTGAGCAAAATGTGGATATTCCATTGCTGTAGACCAAGCATAAATGCAATACAATTTTTTGTTGTCTTTATTGTAAGAGAGCAACTGTCTACTTCCACTGAATGTCTGACCGTCAGTTTGTTTGATGGAAAAGATTTTTTTTTCTTCTCTCGAAAAAGGTAAATCTTCTTCTTTGGGTTGATATGGATGGAATGAAAAGAAGTCAGATAAATCATTTTCTCTAGGCTTTTTAAAATAATCTGTTGACTTCTCTGAGGTAGACTCATCTTTCACAGGATCTACTATCAATGATAACAGAGGTGGTGATGAAGAGTTTCGTTCAAAAGAAGTTTGTATTGTCGGCGTAGCTTCTATCTATCATCAGAAGTATATCTTCAGTTTTAGAATCAGAATCAATATTTGAAGTTTCACGTTTGCCATAACTTAACAATAACTAATATTAGGAGGACGTTCACTACACAGTGGTTTTTCTTTTTCACTCAGAGAAGAATTTGAGAACGAGGTCGTTCCTGGGCGTATTAATTTACCGCATTTTTCACTTTCCGGGTGATTGCTTGTGTGTGGTTTTGCATAAAAGTTAGTTATTTTGGAACAAGCTTTAGCCGATCTTGCAACTATTTCTGAATTCATTACCACTCTTCTTCCTTTTTTGTCCTCCATGTCCTATGAAGATCTCTGAAATTTTATCACACGGCGAATTTTTAAAGCCCCAAAATATAAAAGTACAACTGGTACGTGTAAAACACTTTTCACTGACAACTCACAATATAATTAATTACGACAGTTCAGGTCAACAATCTGCAACTTCACTGACAAAGGGATTAAGAGGCGACTGTTTTGACTCCACACTCCACAAGGAAAACTAGGATTTAAAAAATAATATATACTTTATTTCAACTATGACTATTTGCGCGATTTTCCTATGAAACGATCGATTTTTCGGCGGCATTTGACAATATGTTTTTTTGTTTGTTTTATAATGCTTTAATGTAGTGATTTTACTGTACGGAAAGGTGATAGAATTTTGTTAAACATTAGTAGCACGAAAATACTTAAATAATGTGCGGTTTGAAAATTAAAGATTTTAAATGTTCGATTTCCTATAGCAATCTACGGCTTAGAGCTAACTTGGGAATACCTATCTGTAAAAGATTTGAAAAAGCTAGAGCAGGTGAAGGCAGCATACTAGAAAAGAGTGTTGTGTGTATCAAAATACACACCCTCCAGACTGATATATGAACTGATCAGGAAACCCTTCTTCATTGAAGAGCTGAGGTATCAGTTGTTGTTACCGTCCACTCCACAGTACAATGCTCTATTGCAAGAGTTACAAGGAAAGAAGAATCTCATCCCACCTGATTTCTATTCCACTGATGCTATGACCAGCAACGAATGGACAAGCACTAACTGTGAGCTAAGACACAGTCACAATAACGCGCTTTTCGATTCATGGTTTCCACCAAAAAGTGTGCACAGAAAAAAGGTATCATCAGTGGCAGATCGTAGGTGTAGGAATAGGGTGTTGCACTATTTTACGGGAATTATAATTCCTTTATTGCAACCAATGGCCATAGTATGATGAATAGAGCTCTGATGGAATATGTGGCAGGGGAAACAGAAGTGCCCCGAGATAAAACCTGCGCAACCCCAATTTGTCCACCACAAATTCCACATGGAACCACCAAGATTTCATCCCGGGTCCCAGCGGAGGAAGGCGAGCAATGTAACCACTCAGTCATGGGGGGGGTGGTTTTACAGGAATTAAATACATAACCTGATAATATATAAATAGCCGCTTTGCTCGTTCGGGGCTCTACCTCCAAACTCCCAGTGGGGCTCTGCCTCTCTGTGTAGTTCTAAGAAAAAGTTTTTTTTTTTTTCTAACTGACACTTTATCGAAGAGATACATTCATTGCATTTAGATTGCCGTAGCCCATAATAACTACTTAGCCATACTAAACCTCAAAAAAAACTGTGGAACGACTTTAAAATTTTTCTGGGGCAAACATTTAAATTTAGGACATTCTGGAATTTTCTCGTCGGTTACACGCTAAAAGCTATAAGTCTGTCAAATTTTAGATTTCTAGCTCATGTGGAAGTGGGTCAACATTAATGCCTGTAAAAATTTTCGAAGTTTCTTTTTGAAGGGTAAAAAATAAAACTTTGAACTTTTTTGAACTTTCCATCGGTTGTAGGCTAAAAGCTGCCAAATTTCAAGTTTCTAGCTCATGGGTAAGTGGATAAACATAAGGTGGGTTCGTTCCCCGGTACTTAATCGAATTTTTCCGAAGTAGGGAGGTCTGGAATGGGGTGTACTCAGCCACCTGATACAAATTGAGGAGATACTTGATTGAGAAGTAGGATGTTGGATAGTAGGCCTAGTCCCTCAGGGAGTTTAGTTTAGTGTCTAATAGATAGATGAAATTAGCAATATAGGTTTCGCCACAAAGTGACTACATTGGCAGTTAGCATCTCTGTGAGAGGAATTCATAGTTCATAGCTCGCGCTCTAACTTGCTTGCAGACAGCAGCCGATGCGACGTGCTCTAGCGGTGAAGACAAGAATCACGCCTTGTTCGCATTCTGAAAGCGACGACCAAAACCTTTAAACCCCGGGAGTATTACCACGCAGTCAAGCCTCTCGCACCCGTTACTAGCCGGCAAGATGAGGCAGGAAGTCGTTTCTTTCGGAGAGTGACGACTAACGCGCATTTACATGTTTAAATGACTTAAAATTGTCAAATTTCAGGTGTAGCATGTTTTCAGTCGATAAGAACCTATCACAAGGACGATTTTGAAGTAGTTTAATAGTAGGCATATGCAGTACTATAATAAAAAATCTAAATATTCTTTCATTAAAAACTGGTCGTTATGCAGCACTGCAACATGATCAGAGGCCGCCACTGGGTATCATGACCCGAGCCCCGAATGCAAGTGCATATGGTATGGAAGTTTGTGCACAAAATACCATGCGTTGACATGCACAAAAATAACAATATCAATAGTGCAGCTCTGCAGTGAATAACAGTGTTTAATTTCGTGCCCATTGGGCGCACTTTACTTTATTATTAAATGTTCGATTTCAATAGCCAACCCGCTACATTGATGCAATTCAATAGCTGCCGAACCACCTGCAATTGACCAACAATGCAGTAAGGGCTACGAGTTTAATCATCAGTGTTCCAGTGCGGGCGCGCTTTGAACTGTCTACAGCATACGCCTTTCCCTACCTTTCAAAGATAAAGAATAAAATTAACTTGAAAATAGATATTATAATATTGACAACATTAAAAACAGTTTTACTGTACTCTTATTTTTTGTATGCAGTAATTTAGTTACAGATACCGATGAATACCATAATTTTTCCGGGTCATAAGAGGTCAGGGGTGGAATGGGCGCTTCAGGCGAAGGGCGCAGGGGGACATGTCCCCCAGTCCCCCCTGGCCAGCATGGCCCTGGATTCACATCTCCATATCAAGATGTATTGCTGTGTATCCCAACTGAATGAAAAGCTGTTAAACTCTCCCATCACTACTACCATAGATCTTGCTGTTGGCCTATAACTTCAGAATATCCCTGGCATACTGTCTGTAGGTAAAACTTCTTCTCACGTTTGCAACCTGAAAGTTTCACAATTCCCAAGGCAAATAGCCAATGCACACATCACATTAGGAAAGGTTGTTCCTCTCATGAGTGAGCATGTGTTTTTTGAGATTACCCCTTTCTGAAAATTTGTTGCTACATATATCACACGTGAATGGCTTGTGTCCAGTGTGAGTGAGCGTGTGTCTTTTGAGATGCTCTCTTTGGGAAAATTTCTTGTTACATACATCACACGTGAATGGCGTATGCCCAGTGTGAATTTGTTGATGTCTTTTGAGATCCCCATTTAGGAAAAATTTCTTGCTACATATATCACACGTGAATGGCTTATGTCCAGTGTGAGTGAGCAGATGGATTTTGAGAAGCCCTCTTCGGGAAAATTTCTTGGTACATATATCACACACGACTGGCTTATGTCGAGTGTGAGTAAGCAGATGGGTCTTCAAATGCCAGCTTTGGGAAAAAGTTTTGCTACATATATCACACCTGAACGGCCTATGTCCAGTGTGTATGAGTATATGTCTTTTGAGTTGCCATCTTAGGGAAAATTTCGTGGTACATACATCACACGTAAATGGTTTATGTCCAGTGTGAGTGAGCATGTGTTTGTTGAGATCCCCTCTTTGGGAAAATTTCTTGGTACATATATCACACATGAATGGCTTATGTCGAGTGTGAGTGAGCAGATGGGTCTTCAAATGCCAGCTTTGTGAAAATGTCTTTCTACATATATCACACGTGAATGGCCTATGTCCAGTGTGTATGAGTATATGTTTTTTGAGCTGCCATCTTTGGGAAAATTTCTTGGCACATACATCACACGTGAAATGTTTGTCTGGAGTACGAGTTAGCTCTTTACTGTTTCCAGCAGAGGGTGTGCTTGTACATACAGCAGGTGAGTGTGATTGTATTAGCACATCTTCATTATTCACTTGTGAAACTCCTGAAATCTGCTGTAAGTTGTGAATGGTGCTTGCCCTGCACGTTATAGAATCGATGGGGTATGTATTCGGTTTGATTTTTTGGTATAAGTGCACTATACGTGTATAAACGAATAAAATCCGAACCAATTTTTTTATTGTTTTTTAAAACCACTCAAATTGTTCAGGAATTTACGCTGAATTTTTTGAGACGTCACAAAGCTCTGTATTTGCTACGAAGGCTTAAAAAAACAGTAATTAAAGTCGTGATTTTCCCCATTTAAAATCATAGTATTCTCTACCACGGCTATTTGATGATTAAACCAACATCTGACTTTGGAGCAGTACCAACATGACAGCTAGTAACACACTGCAGTTACACAATTTAGAATGAAAGCTTTCGTTTTGTGTAATTTACGGTCTGAAAAACAATAGGAACTTCCTCAATTATAAGTTACATTAAGCTAAGAGCGCGGGGGTTACACAAATACGAACGGAAGCTTAATTTTATGTAATACATGGAGAAAAACCTTGTTGTAGTATTGTATGTAATAACTCACATTTCCTTCGTGTTTTAATGAAGTAGAATAAGGAAACTTTTCAAATATTAATTCGTGATCAATTAACATTAAACTGTCCCTGCCTTGGGTTAGTTGGTAGCACGCTTGCCTTCCACTCCGGCGGCCCGGGTTCGATTCAGCAGTGAAAAATCTCTTTTCCGGGTTCGTGACTGGGTGCTTGTGTTGTCCTTAGGTTTAAATGTGAGGTAGGGGACTGGCGCACCCCGGAAATAAATTCCCCGAAAATATCCCCTTAAAGGATCTCCAGGAGAGGTTTGCGCAATCCGGTAGGGCTACTACTACCACTATTAAACTAAGAGAAATTAGAATTGAAGCTTGATTTCATATAATGGTAGAAAAAGCATTGTTTAATTGCTGTTTTGCTTCATGTTTGATGAAGAGCTAACAGAGAAACAGGTAATACCGGAGTTGACGGGTCCCTGTACGCAGCAAGCCATGTTGCCTTCGTTCTGGCAGCGTTCCGTAAGGACAACTCCAACCGCCGCCGCCGCCAAATTCGAATGTGTTATATTCAGAATCCACAACGCCGATTTTCAGTGGTTAAAGATTTAATATTAAAAATAGCGCAAAAGCCCGTTCTTCTCACAGGTGCTCCCGGGTGATAGTTTAAATTGGCGTAGGGACTAGTACTAAGGCCCGTTATTACCACCTCCAGTAAAATATTTACGGCTGCTTTTACGGTTACTTTACTGACAGTTCGATTTTACAATATCTGGTTAGGTGTTAACTGTTGGTAAAAAGCTCTTAACTGGCAGTAATCTTTACTGTAGGAAAATGTACAAGTAAACTCCTAACCGGAGGATTTTTTGAGGTTATACTTCTCACGAACTGAATTAAAATGGAGAGATGAAATTATTTAGCTGCTTTCGCAATGTCACTGGTGATGAAGAACAATGCCAATATATTTAAAATTTAAAAAATTAAGGAATATTGACAACTAGATCAAACTATTATGAAAGTTTGGACAGTAAATTATGTTAATGTTTGCTTCCTCTACCCGTACATCAGAATATATTTGGGTTTTGCATCCTTCGGGGATGGGATTAGAAACGTGGTAACTTTCTTTTCATTTTTACAACCACTTTCATTTTTACAACCACTTTACTTGAGGAGGGTTTTATTCTTCTTTATTTTTTAGAAAACAACTTTTAGATTTTAACAGGAATTGTATAATAAGCGTAATATATAAAATATATAGGCCTATATAATGAATTTTAATATGTTATGTTAACAGCTAATAATTTCATTTGAAAATATCTCGTAATATATCCTGTAGTTATTAGCTACACATTTCATACACAAACTTATTAGGTTTTAGGTCTGGCCTCGCAAATTATGCGACCTTTTTAGGCTAAGACAACTGAATACACACTACTGCCCGTACTGTGAACTGTATACTTTAATTAAATTCAGAGGAAGTTATGTATTTCACAAGAGGTTTTCCTGATACGTCCTTCTGAGATTTGCTCTTATGGCCACATATTACTGTGTTTATTTATTTTGAATTATATGACGCTTTTCGTCGATAATATTCACAAACAATTATTCTTCACTTGAAAAGAAATTGCTGTGTATCATTTTTTTATATCAGCCATAACCTCATTGTTCATTGCAAAATCAAACAAACAACGAAAACAGATGAAAAACTGCTGCAAACAACTGAATAACGCTCGTACCAACTGCTATGACTTTAGTCTGATTGCATTAACTGGGAGTAAACTTTAACTAGAAGATGATAAGAACAAAGAAGCGTTTACTGGAACTTTACTCCGATCGTAAAATAAACTGTCAGTTAACATTTACTCCTACTTAACTGGACATCGTAAGAACGGGCCTTAAAGGTTTAATATTACGAGCAACGACCGCAAGAGCCCGTTCTATTCACAGGTAACAGTTAAATAACCCCATTCTGCTCGCGGGTGAAAGATTAAGTTGGCATAGGGACTAGTACTTAAAGGTTTAATATTAAAACGACCGCAAGAGCCCGTTCTATTCACAGGTGACAGTTAAATAACCCCGTTCTGCTCGCGGGTGATAGATTAAGTTGGCATAGAAACTAGTAATTAAAGGTTTAATATTAAAACGACCGCAAGAGCCCGTTCTATTCACAGGTAACAGTTAAATAACCCCATTCTGCTCGCGGGTGATAGATTAAGTTGGCATAGGGACTAGTAGTTAAAGTTTAATATTAAAACGAGCGAAACAGCCCGTTCTACTCACAGGTGACACTTAAATAACCCCGTTCCGATCGCGGGTGATAGTTTAAATTGGCGTAGGGACTAATACTTAAAGGTTTAATATTAAAACGACCGCAAAAGCCCGTTCTATTCACAGGTGACAGTTAAATAACCCCATTCTGCTCGCGGGTGAAAGATTAAGTTGGCATAGGGACTAGTACTTAAAGGTTTAATATTAAAACGACCGTAAGAGCCCGTTCTATTCACAGGTGGCAGTTAAATAACCCCGTTCTGCTCACGGGTCACTCTGTATATATTTTTATAATTTCCTAGCCGGTGGTCCTGGTGTTATACAATCTTCACACGGCTTTTTCTACTCGGTATATTTTTAACCATTTTTAACTAATATGTCTTTCTGCAGAGCAAAGAATGAATGAACGTAAGTTATTATGTATTTTTTCTTTGAGAACATCTCGTTTGTTGCCATAACTTGTACAAAGCCTACAGCATATTTTACCGACTTCTTGCATGTACCTAATAAGCCTATTCAGATTTTTTGGGTATTTTGTTTGTTTAAAATTATCATACGTAATAATAAAGGTTATTACCCTGACTTTACGACATGAAAATCACACCGATTAAAGAAAAATTCATTATATGGAGGAACTTTTTTATCCGACATGAGTTACATGTTTTATCCATAATTCGACCCTTCTCAACTCGAAAATAACAATAATAATAACCAGTTCCTTGCACACTTTGAGAAAATTCCGATTTTCCATTAATATCACAGATTTTGAACAGAAATAGTAGGAACAGTTTCAAAAAAATTCACTACATGGAAGAAACGTTTTCTCCCGACATGAGTTACATGTTTTATCTATAATTCGACCCTTGTCAACTCGAATATAACAAAAAAAATAATCACTTCATTCCGCACTTCGAGAAAAAACTGATTTTCCATTACCGTCACACAGTTTACACAAGAAAAGTAGGACCGTTTCAAAACAAAAATTCATTACATGGAGGGGAAATTTTTTTCCAACCTAAATTACATGTGTTATCTTTAATTCGACAATTCTGAACACGAATATAACAATAATAATAACCAGTTCTATCCGCACTTCGAGAAAAAACCGATTTCCATTACCGTCACACAGTTTACACAAGAAAAGTAGGACCGTTTCAAAACAAAAATTCATTACATGGAGGGGACATTTTTTTCCGACTTAAATTACATGTGTTATCTATAATTCGACCCTCCTGAACAAGAATATAACAATAATAATAACCAGTTCCTTCCGCCCTTCGAGAAAAAACCGATTTCCATTACCGTCCCACAGTTTACACAAGAAAAGTAGGACCGTTCCAAAACAAAAATTCATTACATGGAGGGGAAATTTTTTTCCGACCTAAATTACATGTGTTATCTATAATTCGACCCTCCTGAACAAGAATATAACAATAATAATAACCAGTTCCTTCCGCCCTTCGAGAAAAAACTGATTTTTCATTACCGTCACACAGTTTACACAAGAAAAGTAGGACCGTTTCAAAACAAAAATTCATTACATGGAGGGGAAATTTTTTTCCAACCTAAATTACATGTGTTATCTATAATTCGACAATTCTGAACACGAATATAACAATAATAATAACCAGTTCCTTCCGCACTTTGAGAAAATAAAGATTTTCTATTAGTGTCACACGGTTTACGCAGAAGAAGTAGGACCATTTCAAAACAAAAATTCATTACATGGAGGAAATTTTTTTTTCCGTCATGGGTTATATGTGTTATCTATAAATCGACCCTTCTGAACACGAATATAACAATAATAATAACCAGTTCCTTCCGCACTTTGAGAAAATAAAGATTTCCCATTAGTGTCACACGGTTTACGCAGAAGAAGTAGGACCATTTCAAAACAAAAATTCATTACATGGAGGAAATTTTTTTTTCCGTCATGGGTTATATGTGTTATCTATAAATCGACCCTTCTGAACACGAATATAACTATAATAATAACCAGTTCCTACCGCACTCCGAGAAAATTCCCATTTTCCATTAGTGTGACAGAGTTTACGCGTAAACTCTGTCACACTAATGGAAAATGGGAATTTTCACGGAGTGCGGCAGGAACTGGTTATTATTATTGTTATATTCGTGTTCAGAAGGGTCGAATTATAGATAACGCATGTAACTTAGGTCGGGTAATAATTTTCCCTCCATGTAATGAATTTTTATTTAAATCGTCCATACTCTTTCTGCGTTAACTATGTGACACTAATGGAAAATCGGTATTTTCTCGAAGTGCGGATGGAACTGGTTATTATTATTGTTATATTCGTGTTCAGAAGAGTCGAATTATAGATAACACATGTAATTTAGGTCGGAAAAAAATTTCCCCTCCATGTAATGAATTTTTGTTTTGAAACGGTCCTACTTTTCTTGTGAAAACTGTGTGACGGTAATGGAAAATCGGTATTTTCTCGAAGTGCGGATGGAACTGGTTATTATTATTGTTATATTCGTGTTCAGAAGAGTCGAATTATAGATAACACATGTAATTTAGGTCGGAAAAAAATTTCCCCTCCATGTAATGAATTTTTGTTTTGAAACGGTCCTACTTTTCTTGTGAAAACTGTGTGACGGTAATGGAAAATCGGTTTTTTCTCGAAGTGCGGAAGGAACTGGTTATTATTATTGTTATATTCGTGTTCAGAAGGGTCGAATTATAGATAACACATGTAATTTAGGTCGGAAAAAAATTTCCCCTCCATGTAATGAATTTTTGTTTTGAAACGGTCCTACTTTTCTTGTGAAAACTGTGTGACGGTAATGGAAAATCGGTTTTTTCTCGAAGTGCGGAAGGAACTGGTTATTATTATTGTTATATTCGTGTTCAGAAGGGTCGAATTATAGATAACACATGTAATTTAGGTCGGAAAAAAATTTCCCCTCCATGTAATGAATTTTTGTTTTGAAACGGTCCTACTTTTCTTGTGTAAACTGTGTGACGGTAATGGAAAATCGGTTTTTTCTCAAAGGGCGGAAGGAACTGGTTATTATTATTGTTATATTCGTGTTCTGGAGGGTCGAGTTATAGATATCACATGTAAATCAAGTGGGAAAAACATTTTCCCTCAATGTAATTAATTTTTGTTTCAAACATTCATACGTTTCTTGCGTAAACTGGGTGACGGTATTGGAAAATCGGTATTTTCTCAAAGGGCGGAAGGAAGTGGTTATTATTGTTGTTATATTCGTGTTCAGAAGGGTCGAGTTATTAGTATCACATGTATCATAGGTCAGAAAAAAAGTTTCCTCCATGTAAGTTAAAACATTTTTGTTGGAATCGTCCGTACTCTAACTGCGAAAAATGTGTGACATTAATGGAAAATGGAATTTTTCCCTTAAAGGTCTTAAAATAGTTGGCCTTTAATGTATACGATGTTAAATTGCAGCCTACATACTTATATGTCCGCAGAAATTATTCATGCCGTTGATATTAATGCAGGAGGTGGAGAAAAGACATTCAAGTGTGATATCTGTCAGAGATCATTCACCGGATTTATTCCTTTCCTTTTGATTTGCCATTACGCTCGTACGAGCGTCACGGTATTCAGCTCTAGTTAATTTTAATATTCATATAAGTATGGTAAATGTAATACAACATTAATTTGGTATGTGTACAAAAAAGAAAGTACGTAGTATAAAAATGTTGAAAATACAAGTCTCACTCATATTGAAGAGTGCACGTTTTTATCCTCTATGTAACGAAGGGAATCCTACAGGAAACGTGACATGTACTAATAAATCCACTAAATACAACTCAACAGAACAAGTGTCCGAGTTTTATTTGGAGAGTTCTACTACAGTTTAATGAAACAGGCCCCTGGAGAGAAGACATTCAAGTGTGGTATGTGTTAGAAATCATTCACCGGATTTATTGCTTTCCTTTTGATTTGTCATTACGCTCGTATGAGTGTCACAGCATTCAGCTCTATTTACTTTTAATATCCACGTATGTAAGGTAAATGTAATACAACATTAATAGGGTATGTGTACAAAAAAAAGTACGTAGGTATAAAAATGTTGAAAATACAAGTTTCACTCATACTTAAGACATCACATTTTTAATATCCTGTATGTAACGAAGGGAATCCTACAGGAATCGTGACATGTACTAATAAATCCACTAAATACAACTCAACAATTACAAGTAAATACAATACAAAAATTACATGTACTAGTAAATCCACTAAATACAACTCAAAGGAACAAGTGTCAGAGATTTATTTGGAGGGTTGGTATTTGTCGTATCAACTGGGCCGTTACAGAAAGCATCATGGCTGACAAAAAACATTTTATTGTAAAAATCTTGCAGTAATTACTCTTTATTTTCATCTAAGAAGCAATTATAATGCCATGTGACATGTGAAAAAATTCAGCGTAAATTCCTGAACAATTTGAGTGGTTTAAAAAAATTAAAAAAAAATTGGTTCGGATTTTATTCGTTTATACACGTATAGTGCACTTATACCGATTTTTTGTGTCTGTATTGTCTCGAATGTAATTGGCACTGGTTCACTCTTTGGTTGTGTTTCAAGAATCTCTTCCTTAATTTCAATCTTTGTATACTCTGATTTAACTACAGGCTCCATTCTGTACCACACACAATTACATACACGGTGTTCGCTTACAGAACTGAAATTATGTTAATCACAGTTCCTGGCAGTATGTAGGTGTTTCATCTGACAGGCAGTGACTTAATTCAAATACATCAGCTACTGCACAGTTAACAAGTTTCTCATTGCAATGTGTTGTCAGAGGCCATTGAGTGTATTTATATATATAATGCCACCACAACATACCCCATCGGACTTATGCAGAATTTGCAAGAATGATTTCGACGGGGACGGCAACTCGGTTGAGTGTGAAGGATGCGGAACATGGGAGCACAGGAAGTGCGTGGGTTTGACTCAAGGAGAGTTTGAAACTCTCAAAAGAATCAAATGCAAGCTCACCTGGCTCTGTGAGGAATGCAAGCCGAAGATAAGATCAATGGGAAAGCACGAGGAACATTTGACAAAGTTAATGAACTTCATGGAGGTATCCATGGAAAATATTAACCAGCGCATCGAAACAGCAATACTTGAAAAAGTGCAGGAAGCAGTGACAAATGCATTGAACAAGAACATTCGCCAAACAGTAATAACTAGCCCAAACGGACAGGAACCAGAAAAGCTAGTTGCGACTCAAGCCAGCAAATTAACTCAGCAACCAATAGCAGCTATGGCCACCGCTCCACAGTCGAGGACAATACCCAACCAAGAAATTGGAACCGACCAGCTAGATATTGAGTTTCCTAGTCTACCAGGTTCGAAGATCACTGGAGCCGATGAATCTGAACAAGAACGAGACGGTAATCTAGGAGCTTGGACAAAAGTAGTAAGACACAATCGCAGACCGAAGGAGATCAACGCAAGCTCTAAGAACTCGGAAACTGACGAGCATGAACAAGGACAAGAAGAAAATCAAGCCGCATGGACCAAAGTAGTAAATCACAATCGCAGGGGGCCAGAGAACAACGCAGGCTCACAACAGAAAGCACCAAACAGAATGACTGCCAGCCAGAGGGGCACCGCGGCAACCGGGACGATCAAAGCAGCGGAGAGAAACGTATGGATCTATGTAGGTCAGCTAAATAGTGAAACCACGGTCGAAGATATAACTAAATACATCAATGAAAAAGGTATAGAGAAAGTATCTGACTGTGAGATGCTTAACACAAAAGGACATAACAAAGCTTTCAAAGTAGGAGTTCCCTTCAAATATCAGGAGAAGATATTCAGTCCAGACTTCTGGCCAGAGGGCGTCACTTTTCGCTCCTTTCGGATCCGATACCGAAGATCTTAATTGCCTTTTGTGGAATGTTGAAGGACTACGGTCCCTAATGAAGAACCCAGAGATATCCTTACTGGACCAAGATCTAGTTATCCTTACCGAGACTTTTCTTCTAGAGCCTGTGACCATTGAGGGTTACTACGGAGTTCACTCACTAGCACAACCTGGACAAGAGGGCAGACCATCTGGCGGAGTGTCATGCTTCTACAAGCCAAACTTGGGCGAAGTGGTCCACAAACACACAGAGGAAAACACTGTGATTATCGAGTTCCGGAATCTTGCTGTTATTGGAATGTATATCAGACCCTCCACGTCAGCAGAAACTATAATAGATATTATCTTACAGTCAATACAGCGTGTGAAACTTAGCACCCCAATAATACTTGCTGGTGATTTCAATTGCCGCAGAGACAAGCCCGATAGAAAGGCCATAGCGGTATTTGATACACTTGAGGAAGAAGGCTTCTCACTGGCCAACAATGATATAATTCCGACATACATTTCTTATAATGGATCGAGTACGATCGACCTTATTTTCTACAGAGGACAAGAGTTACTCATAAAACATGTGAAACACTTGTGGACTCCGATAAGGAAACATATTCCGGTTAAATCAGTCATCACCTTAGACAAGCTGAAGATTGAAACCCCAGAAGGTCGTTGGATCCCACGCCGAATCAATACGAATCTTCTTAGAAAAGAACTCGACAAAGATCTTACCAAACAGCAGATCGAGAATGGGAACATTGACGGCGCGTTGGAAATGCTCCAAACTGCCCTCTTAATATCCACGGAAGGAAAACGACCAAAAAGAAAAAGCAAACCATGGTTTGACGCAGAATGTTTCTTACAAAGGAAAACAACACTCGAGAAACTGCACAGATGGAGAGATCTCAACACAGGTGTAAGGCTAACAGAGTATGCAGAAGAGAGGAAAAGATACAGAGACCTGCTAAGAGAGAAACGGCTGGAATTCGCAAAAAAGAAGGAACTGGAAATCCTAATGGAAGCAGAGGCGTCCCCACATAAAATCCTAGAACCTAGACGGATCAAAGCTAACTCTCAAATATCGATGAGAACTTGGGAAGAACACTTCGCCAATATATTTCAAAAGACTAAAATGCCCGCAGAAAGAATTCTGGGGATACATCAAGAAGAAATGACGCCGATAACGACAGAGGAAGTCTGGAACGCCTTTCAAGGAGCCAAACAAAGAAAAGCCGCAGGTCCCGACTGCCTGACCAACGAAGTTTTGAAGGATTCTCTACCAATGACCATTGACATTTGGGTGGCTCTATTTAATAAATGTATAGATCTGCAAAATATACCAGAGAAATGGAGAGAGTCAATTATCCAAGTCCTGTATAAAGGAAAAGGGTCCAAAGACTCGCCGGACGCCTACCGTGGAATTGCATTGGAGTGCGCCCCTTTTAAAATACTGTCTAAGATTATCTTACAGCGCATCCTCCCGCAAGCCGATATATACATACCTGAAGAGCAATATGGATTCTCTGCAGGAAAATCCACTATACAAGCCATCGAGAGAGTACTCTCAATCATCTGGGAAGCTACAAGTACGATAGGAGGCCATGTATACGCTGCATTCATCGATTTCACCAAAGCGTTCGACAGTGTAAATAGAAGTATCCTAATGGAAAAGATATCCAAACTCCTAGGGCAGAGAAATCCCCTATTGCATCTGATCGAAAGCATTCTGGCTTTTAACTTAATGACCATCAACGACAAAGTAAGTCAATCGGGGCCCATTATCCAAACAAATGGCGTCCTTCAAGGTGATCCCCTTAGCCCGCTCTTGTTTAACTTACTAACTCATGACGTAGTTCAAGAAGTATCATCACCGGAAGTCACGATCACTCTCTACGCAGACGACATGGTTCTTTTATCGAGAAGTAAACCAGCCCTTCAGACAAGTCTGGACAAAATGCACGAATGGTCGCTTAGAAATGAGCTAGAAATTAATACAAGCAAAACAAAGATAATGAAATTCAGACGTGGAGGAAATGTGAGCAAGACGGATATCTTTGAGTGTGGGAATGCCCGATTAGAATTGGTCAACTCTTATAAGTATTTAGGTCTAACCCTACAAGTAACAGGAAAGACTTTCACCAAACATATCCAAGAAAGATGCAACGCAGCAATAAAGGCTACTTTCGATATTAAAAATGTAGAGAAGCTGTCAGTTAAAACAGCAATAAAGCTATTTCACATCAAGATAGCCCCAATAGCATGCTATGCAATTGCAACAATCTGGACTCGGCTGAATGCAGCAAACCTAAAAACATTAGAATCAGTCAAAACCGCTTATCTACGAAGAGTGCTTCGCCTGCCGAGGTCAGCAAAATCCAGACTGATATATCTGTTAACCGATGAGGACTTCTTCATAAGGGAAATAGCAACAAGGAACAACCTGCCGCATACCGTAGCCTATGATGCGCACATTCAAGACAGATTGGGAAAAGCAGAGGATGTTGACCAAGGATTCTACCTCACCCCAGCAATGAACACTGTGGAATGGAAGGAACCGAACTTTAACTTGCGACACGTTTTCACGAGGACTGCTGCTCACGGTTTCCACTATAGAATATGTATTCAAAGAGGGTTTCACCAGGCATCAGATCAGTGCGTGTGTACGCTGTGTAACCAGAAATGTGAACAGTATCACATACTTGACTGTATAGCTAGAACAAGATCCCTCAAATTCTATGCAGATGACAATAACTTTTCTTGTTAATGCACATTGTGCGAATTTCCATTAAATAAAAAATATATAGAATGAAAAGCGCACAAATGTGCATGGGTTATTCTTTGCTGTATTCTATCAGCGACTTTAGTCTCTTAGAGCATTTACTAAAGTGGTAGTGGTCGCATTGCTTGTTGCACAATGTGCACACGCACTCCTCTGAGGGATCGTGGAAGCCTTTTCGAGCACACAGCTTATGATGAAATCCGTGTACAGCCAGTCTATTCAGTGGACTCCTCATGTCGTTATTAGGTCCCGTCCAGTTCCTGTTAGACATGGCTTCTGTTATGTAAAAGTCTAGATTAATTTCATCCCTTTTTTTTCTTCTCATTTGAAGGAATTCTATTTCTTGTTTGGTGGAAGGCAATTGAGGAGGACAATTGAGTGTATTTATGGAGGTCAATAGGTTTGTTCGCAAAGCAGTCAGAAACCAGGAACATATCGTTCGCGCATGCGCTCTTTCTTCACACGCGTTCGCAAAGCGAGAATCCGTGATTCTGATTTCAATCTTCCGTTCGCAAAGCTCTCACGGACAGTTTCCGTACTATAAGAAAAGTTTGCAGGCTCTAGCATGAATTGTTATCAGAGACATGCGCAGTAACCTATTTTCACGCGCCTGACTCCTCCCTCCTATAACATTGCGCCAGATTTATAAACATAGGCTACTTATATGTATGAATAATGGAAGATAATCAAAAGTTTCCCAAAATATAGATTATATTGTCGATGTATATTGCATTTATAACATGTCAAAGGGAAATATATATTTTATTTGCATATCATATCGATTAAACGCAGAAACTATCGATTCCAAATTCTTGTAACCGTTCGCAAAGTGCAAATCATGGGTAAGTTACAGACTGGACATGCGCAGTACAACAAATTCTCAAGCGGTCACGGATTTGCTTTGCGAACAAACCTAATATCTGAGGCTAATGATTCCATACTTACTCATTTTTTTTTTTTCATTATTTGATTTATTTAAGTATGTCCATCATAACATTGTATATGTTTTTTTGTTTATGAACATTGTGAAGTCTTACATTTCTACTTTACATACAGCTACTTTACCCTACAGCTCACACTTTTATGATAACAATATAAATTCGGTAAAATCACGTTACAGAAGTTAGGTAAACAAGATAAAATATTTATTAAATAGGTAGATCATCCTCCATGGATTCTTCCACATCATAATCAGCTTTACTTATGGGAAGGTTTCAAGTAAATGTTTGAATTTTCTCTTTGGTTCAGCATTTGAGGAGTGTCGGTTCAAACATAGGCGTACCGAGGGGGGGTTTGGGGGTTTGAACCCCCCCCCCCAATTGAATAAAAAAAGGAAAATTGTATATTTTTTTAAGTCTGCCCATAAATTACTTAATACAAGGTATAAAGCGTGGGAATATTAAAACTCGTTATTTTTAAAATTTTCCGGGGGCGGACCCTGGAAGCTTAAAACTTGTTATTTTGCATCTTAATTTTTAAAATTTTCCGGGGGAGGACCCCCGGGCCCCCTTCTCCCTGGGAGCTATTTCATACCCCCCAGACCCCGCGGATGTTATAACCCCTCCATATGGTCGGCCTGGTTACGCATATGGGTTCAAAACGCTTTAAGTCCACCTCCGATCGTAATGTAGTTTTTTGCGGATTCGCATTTTCTTGAGGTGTTCTGCATTATACTACATAACGTTTTCGTTTCAAATCGCAACCTTTCCCCGTTAAAATTGAACCTGAAAAATGGGGTTCCATGCAAAACGCGTTCAGTCCAGAACTTGGTTCGGGGCAAATTACGTTGAGTCCACATTTTAGACGCGATCACGTGTGAAATAGGGGGTGCGTTGAACTTTACGACGTCTATTGTTGCAGGTGTTCTAATAAAAGCGGCATTCCCCAAACGCCGAAACAGATGTCATTAGCGGCAAATAATAAAAACTGAAATTGTTTAAATTTTGACAATTTGGTACTTCGGCAATAGTTCACTTTGTATTAGTGCAATCAGATGTGATTGTAATTCTTAAATAAAATACTATCTTTCATGTTTTTAAATGATTATTAATATATTGTTGGGTCAAAACGCGTTAAGTTCGTTAGGCCTACTTTCGAAACTTTAACTATCGATAAAAGAAGTAAATGAAAAGAATGATTTGACACACCCAATAAATTTAACTATATATTAATTACTGATTCTGAACAGAAAAAAAAAATATTGCAAATTTGTTTGAATAGTTTGGCCACAAACAGTTTTTCGTCATTCCTGAAAAATCATTAAACGCGTTTTGAATCGACGCTCCTCATTTCTTTCGTTTGGTGGGAGTTTATTGAATAATTTAGCTCCGCTGTAGCTTGGTTTCCCCCCCCCCCAAAAAAAAAGCATAAGCCGATGCCTAGTGATGGCCAGATTATTAGCACCCTTAGTTGGGTGATTGTGAACATCTGAATTTTTTCCTACAAATATACTGTATTTAATGTACAGTATACATCGAAGAATGAATATCGATGGAACAGTGAACAGAGATAGTTTTGTGAAGGTTTCTTTACATGGGGGTTGGGTTGAAATAAGACGAAACAGAAATTTCGGTAACATAAAACTGAACTCTCTTCACAGGATATTTTATTTCCCACTTTCATATTCCCATATAACCGTTTCGGGATTGAAATAACAAATAAAATCAAGATCACTTTCACAAAAACCTGGAGCATAATAATAGATTGCGCGCAAGGACTAAAAATGTCCCATCCTATTTTGTCTCCTTTTACATGCTTAGGGCCTATGATAAACATCCTCATTTCTCAACTAAAAATACAAAGCCTACTGCTATGAATAATGTATCAGTGGATATAATTTTTTTACAGACTTCTGATATGGCATGCTCGTTGGTACGCTCAGGCTGAAACAACTTGATTAAGCTGTCCCTGCAATACGACCTCTTATTCTACATCAAAATGTAAAGTGAGAAAATGATATTCTCCATGTCCAGGGTAGAGAAAGTTATGTGATGCATCAGACCCGATATTTATTTACGTGGGTTTCATTCCCCATTACTGATTTACGGAAATGATTTCTATCGCTAGACTCTCTAATTTGTCAACGCGCAGTATCATGTAATTTCCAAAGCCTCCTGTGAACACTGCAAAGAATATTGGACATGCAATGTGAATTGCATTTCGTGATTTCAATGTAATATTTTCAGAAGCTATAATTTTACAAGGGAAGGGTTTGTTTGTATTGTAATGTTGTCTACTTGTTTCCGGGTTCAAAAAGGCATGTGTGCAAAATTTCTTACAAATCATGAAGATCTGTACAGAAAACATACATGCATACACACTTTCAACTTTATACGTAGGTCTATAATAGACTAGCTTAAGGGGCCTGGCATCGCCCGGGTTTTGTATTCTGTAATTCGAAATTAACTTATGAAGGACTTTCGAATTTCAAATTCTAGGTCCTTATATAGGTATTAAAAATTTGAAATGAAGAATGAACGACTTATCACACTCAAATTATTAGCTCAGAAAATGCTTGATATAGCTTTTTATGGCTCACAGAGGATTTAGAATTTTTCATCCCATTGCTTCTACGCACCAAGCCTAGTAGGGGTTCAAATAAGAAGAAACGGAAATTCCGGTAACATAAAATTTCTCACTCTCATGTTACCATATAACCGTTTCGGGGATGAAATTAAAAAGAAATTCAATATCACTTTCACACTTCCCTCCCCAAAACCTGTGACATAATAATATACACATTAACATACCTCGTATGGTATTCTCTATGTCCAGGGTAGAGAAAGTTATGTGAGTCCATGACATTGTGCATTATTTTCGTGGATTTCATTCCTCAATATATTTTATTTACAGCAATGAAAAATACCGATAGCTTCTCTAATTTTTCAAAGTCCCGTTTCATTTATTAGCCAAAGCTACCTATGACCACTGCCAACAAACAATACACTGTTGTCATGGAATTGTTAATTCTGTGTACAAAGGTATTATGTCTCCTCTAAAATATTTGAATTTTGGCATTTAAAATCAGCATTTCCCAATATCCTTTCTTAGTGAGCAGTTACATTATGAAACGAATATACTGTCAAAATTCCAAGTCTCTACCTATTCTAGTTCAGGCTCTTCGTTGATTCTCAGTCAGAACAAAGCCTCATATATATATATATATAGAGAGAGAGAGAGAGAGAGAGAGAGAGAGAGAGAGAGACAGACAGACAGACAGAGAGAGAGAAAAGATGAAGAGGCTCTTGAATCCATTTCTAATGTGACTGTGTTTGACTGGTGTTGCATGAAGTCAGACAAAACAGAGAGAGTGGGGATTGTGAATGAACTAAGAATAGATTGTAATGAATGGAACAGCTGAGTGGTATTGTCATTGCCAGGAGGTTCGACTCATATTCGCGAGTTCGAGTCTTGTGTTCCCATTTAACTTTTTCATATATAAATAGAACAATGCAAAAGGATCATGAAGAAAAAGAGATAACAGGAAAACAGTGGCGGCTCGTGGCTGGGAATTTAGGTGAAGAGTAAGTAGGAAAGAAAAAAATATATTTACACATGCTTATACAATTTATAAACTCACACTATATCATTAGCAGGATTCATTAAAGTACAGATTATTTCAAACTTCTATACAATTTCCGGAAAAGTAAAACTTGAAAGCATTAATATAAGTTGCATAAAATATCATGTACTAGCTTAAAAGGGTTTCGTTTTTTATTAACTGGAAATTAACTGATGAAGGACTTTAGATTTTAAAATTATAGGTCCTTATAACGGGAATTATTTTTTTCTGTTTAAACGAGCGCGCGTCAAAATTCACCAATCATGGTAATGGAGAGGCCTGACCTTGACTGACACTGGGATATGCACGACACTAACCTTGTGCTGTTCTGTTTGTCTGAGGGAGCCATTTTGTAAGCACGTGTTTCAGTGACCCAGCTTGAAGCGTCAATTCTGTTTTGTGTTGTTCTGAAAAAAATGAGGAACTGAAACGCTGCAAATGAAACAGGAAGCATATGGAGACTATGCCTTACCAAAAACACGTGTTTTTGAATGGCATAAAAAAATGTAAAGATGGTGAAACAAGTCTTGAAGACGCTCCAAGTCAAGGACGGCCCTCCACATCAAAAACTAAGGTGAACTGCAACACCATTGACGCCATGCTGCAGGAAGATTGACGATTAACAATAGCAAAGATTGCAAACATGATGCATATTTCGTTTGGGTCAGTTGAAGACGTAATTTGTAATGATTTAGGCTACAGAAAAGTGGATCCTCCACCAGGACAACGCCCCTGTTCATCGAGCCATGCAACACAATAGGCAATCACTCAACTAGGTATCGAAATCATGCCCCACCCACCATATTCGCCGGATCTTGCACCCTGCAACTTCTACCTGTTCTCACGAGTGAAAAAATTACTTCGTGGGCGCCAGTTTCAAACCGATAACGAACTAAATGGTGCTATTTCGGGTATACTGAATAGGGTGTCAAACAAGGGCTTATCTGAGTGTTTTGAAAATTGGATAGAATGTTGAAACAAATGTGTAGCCACAGAAGGAGAGTATTTTGAGAGTTTGTAATTAAATTGGAATAAAAAGAAATCATAGTGTCCAAACAAAAAGTTTTCCCGTTACTTTCTGATACACCCTCGTAGGTGTTTAGAATTTGAAATGAAGAACGACTTATCACACTTAAAATATTCCCTCAGAAAACGCTTGATATAGCTTTTTATGGCTATAAAGGATGTAGAATTTTGCAACCCATCGCGTTTACACATCGAGCCTGGTAGGAGTTGAAATAAGAAGAAACAGAAGTTCCATAACATAAAATTGATGAAGTCCCACTTCAATTACTACCCCTGAATAGCCATTTCAATTACTACCCCTAAATAAACATTTCAATTACTACCCCTGAATAGCCGGCCCTGCAGGAAAAATAGTGTTTCAAGGTACCTAGAAATGTTTTTGGAATGATGTTTGTTGCGGTTCATTGAAACTGTCATTTGGGATTACAACTTTGAATAATTCTTTTGCATTCTGAAACTGTTCAGAAGTTGACCAGAGATTGACCAGAGGTCAGAAAATATATCTACCAATTTTACTGATGTAATGTTGATAGCTTTTTTGGCCAAAAATTAATTCATCTCTTGATAATTTAGTTCATGTGTCTTATTATCGATTTAGACCAATAACATATGAGAATGATTCAAGTTCTGATTCACTCAATATTTTATCGTACTTGCTTTTTCACCTCCTATGAAAATGTTAAGGACATATCCTCTTTTCTTTAGATTCTAATCAAGTTGGTTGGATACACTCTAGGGCATACCTGAGCAACTGAGGGGAAACGTTTTAGTACCACACCCATGCTGTGATGTATGAAACCTGCTCTTCATGTTCAGTGTCACGTCGAAACTGCTTTATTCTGACGTCAAGGGCGACTGTAGGGGGAGACATTACCCCACCGCACAGTGGCACAATGTAAACCAGTTGCACACTCGTGCTCTAGGGTCTAAAGTTTGACCAATCTAAGAAGGGAACCTGAAGCAAACAAAAATCAGTATATCTGCCCCACTCTAGCACATTAATTGTATTACTTAAAAGTGAGACAGATATAATAGTTTTTGTTTACTTCAGGTTTCCTTCTTAGCTCGCACCGGGTATAGGCAGGGACTTATGCATACATCACCAACGTCGTGGTAGGTTATCATTTATTTTGGAAATAATGTGATTATTATTCTTAAATATGTTGAGAATGAGCATTATAACTAAGGCCCGAAAGTGTTACAAAGTCATATATTTAATAATGCACTCTATTACAGTGCTAGTGTTAAAAGAAATAACACAAAATAGAATGTTTCATTTTGCATATAGTTGCATATTTTATTAGTTTTGCCATAATGCATCACATTTGCTTGATATTAAAATATTTGTGAATATTTTATTCATTGGTTACATTTTTAACAGCATCTTAATGTCAGATATTAAACATTGTGCATATCTCTGTTAATTCAAACATTTACAGCATATTTGGCTAAGTGAATTTTTTGAGAACTGACTGTACAATAATTGACAGTACATACGAGGGTCATCCAGAAAGTAAGTTCCGATTGCCAATGAAGAAAACAAAAACATTAACTAGCAAAAAATATGTATTGTAATATTTACAGAGATTCACTGGCTACTTCTCTACAAAGTCACCACCGTTATTGAGGCATTTATTATAACGCTGCACCAACATTTGTATGCTCGTGTCACAAGACTTTGCTGCCAACATCTGGAGTCATGAAATCACTGCTACAGCATTCCAAGTCTCTTGTTTTCGATTGCGCTCTCAGATTTTTCAATGTTTGACAATACTGATCAGCAATTACGGTTTCCCCTCGTGGTAAAAACTCGCACAGGAGGACACCGCGTCGATCTTAGATTTTTCTGACAGAGACTGTCTGCTTGAATTTGATCTTCACAGGTAACCATTATGCCGCCAATGCATGGATTGTTTTGATTTTGGTGTGGTCATGCGATACCCATGTTTCACCCCTGTGACAACGTTGTTGAGAAAATCATCCCTTTCTCTGAGTACTGCTGATGGCAGAGTCCTATGACATGTGCATAGAATTGTTGGTGCCTGATAACAGTGCATTAAGTAGGGAAGTAGCCAATGAATCTCCGTAAATATTGCAATAAATATTTCTTACTTATTAATGTTTTTGTTTTCTTTATCGGTGATCGGAACTTACTTTCTGTATGACCCTCATAGTATAATGTGTTCAGAACTGATTGTATAGAATTAAAACGTTTCACTTTAATAGTTTTCATTTACTAAGTTTTGTTGCATTGGCCTTGTTTTTTTATAAAGTTTAAAATAAAAATGTAATTTAAACAACTTCTGTTATTTCTTGTAATTTATAATGCAATTCAGCTAACAAGACAACGTAAAGTATTAAATTACTTATATGATAGGGCATACTTCATTGTTTCAGGAGCATACTTTACAAATTTTTGAGCATGTTTCCATTCACATTTTTTTCTTCTTCTCATAGAGCATTAACCTCCAGGCCACACTATAGTATTTTATGAGAATTCTATTCCATAGCTCAACAACGTTGGCATTTAACAATTGCAATCACTTCCTGTAAAAACACGTAACCTCAACAACGTTACCTATGATTAGAGTGATGTTCAGCGAGTAAGTTTTGAAGCGGTGTTTGTTACTATATGATATACAAATATATTATTTACTTCATATAATACATTTTACAATGCGAAAATAATGTTTAAAAATTCAAAACAAGATTTCTTCTAAACATGGGGGAAATGGTTCTTCTTTGAACTCACATATCTTCCTAACAATTCGACGTAATTTTAAAAATAAGGTACACATTCTACAAAGAATTTTATGTACAGTGATTCAAAAAACGTCGGGACTGGTATGCAGTTAAAATTAAAGTTTTAATGCTTTAGTTCACAAGCTTCCTATAAAAGACAAGGTAATTCTCTTAACATATGAGGCCTTGCGACGGCAGGTAAAAATGAACAACACAGAAAGCGCAACAAGCGATATTCAACTTAATGTATTGTCATAATTCATTTTACATTGTGTCATGCCGCCACATACAAATACCAGCTTCAGAGAAAGTGTAGTTGACCTGCATTTTTCAGCAACGGAATTAGTGAGAAGGTTCCATATTTCTGAAAGAGCAGCTCAGAGGTGGGTACTTCACTATAATGTGACCGGAATATTTCATAGGACACGTGGATCCGGCCGTGTATTTGGATGCTGGAGCAAGATGCTAGATTGGTTGCAGAAGTTAAACATAATCAGTTTTTTACTACTGCATCCATGAAGGCTATTGCTAAGTCAGTTTTATTAATGTAGTTAGTTTTATTATTAAGTTATCAATTTATTTTTCTTTTTAAATAGTTAAAATTTTTCTCTCTCTTTCTTTATGTACGTATATTCTTTAGAATAATTTATAAATAATGTAGATAACCTATGTAATTATAAATTAATAAGTACAGTCGGTCAAATAAAAACACGTCGGGACTCAAATGCGGTTAAAATTAAAGTTTTAACACATTAGTTCACAAGTTTCCTATAAAAGACATAAAATACAGGTCATTTTTGGAACATAAAATACAGGTCATTTTTGGAACATAATGAGAAATGAGGCCATGCGACAGGAGGGAAAAAGTGAACAACCCGGAAAGCGCAACACACGATATTCAACTTAATATATTGTCATAATTTATTTATTGATATTTTTTGCTGTTTATACAATAAAGCATGTTACATAATTATGAAACAGTCAACCTGAATAACAGGAATAAGAAACTTTAAAAGTAAATCAGTTCCTCTAGAGAAGAAGAATTATGAATTGTCCCCATAATGCTCGCAGCATTGTCACATTGTATAGCTATACCTTTACGCTGCCGAAGATAATCTGTGGCGCGAGGATCGTGCGTAATGCTCTTCAAGATGTTCCCAATGTCTTTCACTAGTTCTTTCGCTTCTGCACACCATGGGCCAAAGGTTTCCACTGCAAACACAGTAAATAAATAGTTCTGGGTGATACCCCGGTATTTGTGCTGTTTTAGTTTAACTGCTGCTTCTGCAGCGGAACCGTCAAGTTTGGATGTCATTGATAAGTGAGAACCAGCCAATGTGTCAACGCAAGTGGCATCGCAAAGCAGTGATTTACCATTCCTCCAAGGTATAATAGACAGCCCATCAGGGCGTTTGCCATCAGTGCGGCTGATTCTAGTTGGTTCAAGAATTGAAGGAATGCCTGCTGAGGATAAGGCAAGTTTTAGTATGTCATTAAGGGTTAAATGTCTTGAAATTCTTCCCGCATTCTTCCTACAGCTTAAACCATGGTAACCGTACTCATCTGTAGTGACACCAGAAACACATTTATGTTGTTGGTAAATTTTAGAGCCTAGTCTGAAGGCTACTGCAATCCGAAAGCTCATGTTATCCATAAAGGTGCCAATGTTAGTAGATGGTATGGCGTTAAGCCATGAACTAGCTTCTTTTCTTGGATAGCAAGAATGCGCGCTTGATCTGTAGCTGAAACGTAATACGAAACCAGCGACTCGTGGATGCATCCAGCGTTTATTAAATCCCAGTTGCGCTGGACTTCAAGATGATCTTGAGGGACATTTAGGTTATTCAACGTAGCCCACTCTTGTAATGCCTCTGACAGATGGCTCAAACCGATTTCATCGCCGTGTTTTATAATTTCAGACTCGACGAAATCGAGAACACCATGGGCCGAAGCAATAAAAGCTGGGAGGCATGTGTCAAGTGCAGAACGAATGCCAAGATTACCAAACTTGAGTGGTAAACTTCATAATTCATTTTGCTTTGCTTTATTCTTATTTAAGTTCGTTATTATGTTTCATTATGTTATCTTCTATTTTCAGTACGTTTCTTATTATTTTATGCCATAGATATGCATTTGTTGTAAAATCATACTTGATTTCTTGCTCCAAAATTTGATACCAAAAATGATAATTCATTGGAATAATTATTATGTTATTCCAGTCATTTCCGCGTTTGAAAAAATAAACATAAATAAAAAATATACAAGAACCCACTAAGGTATGAACCCTGACCCCACAAGTTCAATTCCGATGTCTTGGCCATTACGCTATTGCAAACAGATGAGAATAGCCTACATAATTCAGATGAGATTGTAATATCTAAGCTTGAAAATACAATTAAGCCCAAGTTATTGATTTTGCACTACAAGTACTAGTATTATAAAATAAAATCTATAAAAAGTGCTCCTTGAATAAACATATTCCTCGTGAATTTATTCATTTGATTTTGATTTCTTTTTGAACCATATCAAAATGCGGCTATCAACATACATAAATTAAGAGAGAGAATGAAAATTGACAACAGAATTATGTCAAAAAGCAGTATAGTGTATAAATTTAGAAAACAACATCAATATTACATTCATTACTAATATTATAAGAATTAGCAACCAAGAATATGGTGGATGTGAGGCATATAGCCACAGCCTTCTATATTTGTTCATTTTGGAACAAAACTGACTAAATAATCAAGAAAATACATGGAGAGACAAGAGGCAGGTGTGAACCTAACCTTAAGTCTTCCTGTACATGCGCATATGCTCATTCGTGATACTTTATCAAATACCGCCCGTTTGTTATTTGACCAACTGTACAAATTGTATAGTGCATATAGAGGCCTCTGATAGGAATCCAGGACAGGGGCCAATAAGTAGTAATGTATTAAATAAATAAATAAATACTCAATTCCCTGGCCATCTTCATACCATTACGAACCAGGTAAGATCCGCTGGTTTACATTCTAGGCAAGCACTCTCTAGAGAGGTCCTGAAGGAAGAACACAAGGACGTGCGCCTTGTATTTGCAGCTGAAAAAACTGACTTCGACTGGAGTGATATTTTCAGATGAAATTAGTTTTTCGCGTGCATCTTCTTGGCCAGTTCTACTGTATCAACCATTTGGTACGCAGTACGATCCCAAATACACTGCAACTCGTGCAAGGAGTGGCAGGGTAAGTGTGACATGCTGGGACTAGATGTCTCAGGAAGGGGCTGGCATGCTCCACCAAATTAGTGGGTGCTTTAACCAGTAGAAATACCGTCGGTTTCTAGAGAGATATATGCTTGTTTACGCCAGGTTTCGTTTTCCTGATGAAAACCTTCAGTTTCTACAGGATAACAGCCCAATCCACACTGCTCTATCGGTTCAAACCTGGTTCGCTAAAAGACCATATATCAAGATGATAGACTTTCCAGCACGTTCCCCAGGTTTAAATCCTATTGAGAATGTGTGGGCGGAAGTAAAGAAGAATATGAGAAGGAACTGGCCGAACCCACCTCGAGCTTCTGAAGCAGAACTGTAGGAACTAATTCAAACTGCTTGGGATGCTGTGGCATACAAAGATAATTTTTTCTAAATCTTGTAGAGTCAATGCCCAACAAATAAACTAACAGAAGCTCATAAATAATTTATCTTCATTCCCATATATAATAATACATTAAATACACGTAATAAACAATAGAACCAGAAATTGGGGCCTCCACCCAACTAATTTCTGAGGGAAGTTATAGTAATGGATGGTGGATGGACTTCCTACTGAGCGTGTGGCTCTTTTATTTTTTCACTTATTCTTATTTAAGTTCGTTATTATGGTTCATTATGTTATCTTCTATTTTCAGTATTTTCTTATTATTTTATGTCACAGATACGAATTTGCTGTAAAATCATACTTTCTTTTATGCTTTCTTTTGTGTGTGTCCAAAATTCGACATCAACAATTATAATTCATTAGAAGTAATTATCTTACTGCAGTCATTGCCGCGTTTGAAAAAATAAACATAAATATAAATTTAAAATATACAAGATCCCACTAAGAATTGAACCCTGGTCTCACACGTTCAATTCCGATGTCCTGACCATTACACTATTGCAAACAAATGAGAATAGCCTACATAATTCTTTTCATATTGTAATGTCCAAGCTTGAAAATACATTTAAGCCAAAGTTATTGATTTTGCACAAGTACCGGTATTATAAAATAAAATCTTTAAAAAATGCTCCTTGAATAAACATATTCCTCGCAAATTTATTCATTATTAATATTACAAGATCTTCCATGCAAGAATATGGCAGATGTGAGGCATATAGCCACAGCCTTCTACATACGTTCGTTTTGGAACAAAATTGACTAAATAATCAAGAAAATACATGGATAGACAAGAGGCAAGTGTGAACCTAATCTTACATCTTCCAGTACATGCGCATATGCTCGTTCGTAGTATTTTACCATAACATCTTTTTTTTTTATCGAATGTATCTTCATTTATAAAAGAGTAAAGTTTTCCTATAAATGCATCATTTAGGAGTTATTGGTGGAAAACCGGAAAAGTACAAAAATTTATAGGTTTGTTGGACACCCCTCATACAGCAAGGGCAGAAAATTGGTGCAATCTTCATGAAACCCTTCTATATGCAAATGAAGAGATTAAAACCATTTTCAGTTTTACGAGAATTAATTAGACCTCAAACGCTATGTTGCCTGGCTTATTAACTCCATTTTCATACATTAAACTGTAGCCTACTTGTGATAGGAAAGTGAGGCTAAAGCATAGTATATGTAGTAGTATACTCAATACATTCACAGAACACAGAATAAAGTCAGAGTTAAATAAACTATTTCTTAGAAAGTGACATTGGTTCTGGATTAACATCTCCGTATCAAGATGTACTGCTTATATCCCAACTGAATGAAAACATGTTAAACTCTCCCATCACTACTACCATAGATCTTCCTCAACTGCGACTTCAGATTTTCCTGGCATATTGTCCATATTTGGGTCTGGAATGAGAAGTTTCACAAGGAAAATAATCAATGCACACATCGCATTAGGAAAGGCTGTTCCTCTCATGAGTGAGCATGTGTCTTTGGAGAGTACCTCTTTGGGAAAATCTCTTGGTACATATATCACACATGAACAGCTTATGAATAACCGGCTTATGTCCAGTGTGAGTTAGTTGATGTCTTGTAAGATGCTCTCTTTGGGAAAATTTCTTGGCGCATATATCACACGTGAATGGCGTATGTTCAGTGTGATTGAGTATGTCTTTTGAGATTCTCTCTTATGGAAAACACTTTGGTACATATACCATACTTGAAAGGCTTATCTTCAGTGTGAGTGAGCTGATGAGTTTTGAGATACCCTCTTCGGGAAAATTTCTTGGTACATATATTACATGTAAATGGCTTATCTTCAATGTGAGTGAGCTGATGAGTTTCGAGAGACCCTTTTTGGGAAAATTTCTTGCCACATATATCACACGTGCATGGCTTATGGGTACTTATGATCAGTGTGATTGAGTATATGTCTCTTGAGATTCCCTCTTATGGAAAACTTTTTGGTACATATATCACACGTGAATGGCTTATCTAAATTGTGAGTGAGCTGATGGATTTTGAGATTCCATTTTCGGGAAAATTTCTTCGTACACATATCACACGTGAATGGCTTATTTCCAGTGTGAGTGAGCTGATGAATTTTGAGAGACCCTCTTTGAGAAAATTTCTTGGAACATATATCACACGTGAATGGCTTGTGTCCAGTGTGGGTGAGCATGTGTCTTTTGAGATCCGCTTTAAGGGAAAATTTCTTAGCACATATATCACACGTGACATGTTTGGCTGGAGTACGAGTTAGCTGTTGAGGATTTCCAGCAGAGGATGTGCTTGTGTATACAGCAGGTGAGTGTGATTGCATTAGCGGATCTTCTTCATCATTTACTTGTGAAACTCCTGAAATCTGCCGTAAGTTGTGAACGGTGCTTAATCCTGTAAAATCAATGAGGTCTGTATTCTCACATTTGATTTTTTGTGTCTGTATTGTCTCGAATGTAATTGGCACAGGTTCACTCTTCGGTTGTGTTTCAGGAATCTCCTCTTCCTTAATTTCAATCTTAGTGTTCTCTAATTTAACTACAGGCTCCATTCTGTACCACACACAATTAAATTCACCACACGGTTTTCGTAATAATTATTTCCGGCTTCTCGTAAATTACTCCATCATCTCCCTGTAGCATCTGATAGGCAGTGACTCATGCAAATACACCAGCTCCTGCTGGCTCCTGCACGGTCAACAAAGTCTCTCATTGGGTCGTATGAATCAAGATGAGAAATTACTTTTTACTCCGAGTAAAGAGAAAATTCTCTCATCCGTATCATTAAAATTGACTCATCTTAAGAGCAATTTCTCTGGCTAAGAGAATTTGATCAACAACATTCAGCGTTGCGCAATTTGCTCACTTTGGTATCATTAAAAATTACTTTTTACTCACAGGTTGGAGAAATTGCTCACAAATGTTGGAGTAACCTCAATATGTGACTTCAAATAAACTGAGCAACACTAGTTTACTGCAATGGCAACGTATTTGATAGTTTAGATGTAAAAAAACTGCAGAAACTCATCGGTGATTGATTATAAATAGGGTTCCGATGTTTATGACAAAAAAAAATGGAAAATATGACTGCAAATATGACCTTAAAAGTGACTAAATATGACCTCATAAAGGAACATATTTTCTAAAAATAAATGTTCCACATTTAAACGTTTAATGACACTAAATTATTATATCACATTAATTCAATCAGATAATCACTTTTTAACAATTTTACAGGTGATTTACAGTTTTGCTTGTAAAAACTTCTAATCTGTTAGTGTTTCTAGATGCCACTGAAAATGTGAACTGTTAATATTTTAAAAATATGTATATTAGAAGTTTTTAACTACAAGGAGGAAGAGGTATTTGTTCTATTACATGTTGTTGTCCCTTCACATTTCAGTTACAGTAAAACCAAAATATTTTATTCTTTTTTGGAAAAAATTTAAGTCGACAATTGAGTGCGCATACTGCATAACTGTGCTCTTCTACCGCGTTTATAACTGCAATATGACGTTAAATTACAAATATGACCAAGACCATGAAAATGACAAAAATATGACACTACATGCAAAATGAAAATGGTCCTATTAGGATAACAAATGTGCAATTCATGTTTAATTTGTGTTTGCGGCGAGAATGGAGGTCAGAATAAAAATATGACAGTTCATAAACATCCGAACCCTAATTATAAATGTCTACGCACATTTTGGAAAGAAAATGTCAGATGGCTACAACAAAACTTTCTGGGTCTGGAAATTAGTGAAATAAGAGAGGAAGAAACGATGTGAATTTTCTTACAATACATAGACGATCCAGTAATTCTGACTGTAGTAGTAGAAGATGTCGGTGTGAATCAAAGTGCAGTACTTCTGATAATTTATTGTGTTATTGATGCAATAATAAGAAAAGCACATAATTTCCAAAAAATCTCCATTAATCTGAATCTGCAAAAGCTGAATAGCAGCAACGATATAGACTACTTTTCCTGCTGCAATAGGATCTATTTATTGTACTCATGTACCTATCCATATAGAAGCCTAGCATTCATGCAGACGACTTTTTTTCCCCCTCCACCGCCCCCGGAGCCTCGACCATAGGCCATACTCCGGTCCCAACAACTTTTCGGCGCTTGTGTTCTATTGCTCTACTTTTCGCTCTTGTGTACTTCAAGCTTGTGGGACCTAGGTATTTTAACCGAAAAGTGGTGGCCAGTAATGTACAACCTATTTGTAATTCTAAAGAACTATTCACTAGTATTGACACTACTTGGCCAGGTTCAGTACATGATTTGCGCATTTGGAAAATTCTGATGTGTATAAATTAACGATGAAAATCGAACAAATGCATATTTTCTGGGCGATGCAATACCTTTTCAGCTCATGCATGGACGTCCGCAGAAATTTTGTCAAAGGGGGGGGGAATTATTATTATTATTATTATTATTATTAATATCCACATCATCATCATCATCATCATCCACATCCTTGATTTAATGTAGTTGGCCCATGAGTATGGATACACAGTAAAAATATAAGATATTATCTACCCCTTACAATTTCACAGATTGACCTACTATTCACATAAAATGGGTCAGACTACATCCATTGCTTTACCTTCATTGCAATAAATTGCTTGACAGGAAATGATTTCAAGTTTAGTGGGATTAATTATTCCTAAATGTTCATATCAATCATATCAATTTCCTGATTCATATCTGAGAAGTCAGCTGTTACCACTCGTTTTTCTTGATGTTGTCCAAACAACTCATATTATAGTGTGTGGAAACCTAAGCCTCACTTCATATTAGTTGTAATAGTTATAATAATTTAGTTTACAGATTTATGTATAAATAAAATTTCCAGAGGGGGCTGTGGCCCCACCCATTACGCACGGCCATGGGCTCATGGTATTCGCCGAAATAGTATTTCCCCACAAGATAAATTTTATAATAAGTGTACAGACTAAGTAATGCAAGTTTAACAACTGAAAAGAGTTTTAAGCAAGTCAAACAATTTCCTATTTTTCAAAGCAAAAGAAGAATAACAATAGCAAAAGCTCCGTCAGTTATGATGTGCAGTTTTTGTTCTCCATCTAAATTTAGGTGGGGTGGACTTCTCCAGTAGGCCTACAACTTGATGATCTTTAAAAATTATTTAATATTATATAGAAAAACAAGATTGTAAAATGCATTTAAAAATGCGTTATAACTTAAATGCTGGTATTTAGACAACCTTGAATTAATTAGAAATAGTAATAGTTACTTTTCCTGAAGGGCAGGGATGTGTTTGAAAACGTATGACCTAGCATAACACATTTATTTTGTGCATGTGATGTGTGTTGATGAATGAAGAGCTCCTTTGTTTGTTTATCTTAGTCATGTTTAGCTGTGAAAAGAACTGGTGGTGAGGGGAGGTAATTACTCCCATCGAGGAGTAATTAGTCAGCCGTCACAGGCAACTTTTAATGATACCAAATGGAGAAATTGCTCCTAGGTTGAGTAAATTCCTTTTTACTCAAAAGAGATTTCTCTGGAGAAATTGCTCAGTTTTATTCATACCACCAATTGCAATGTGTTGAGAGGGGCAGTTGCAACGCCACCTTGGAACAAGGCCGCAACACGCATGACCAGAAAAGCAGTGACGTCACGGCTAGGGGTCCTATTATGGCGTACTGTTGTATGTGTAAGCTCGTGTGGTGAAGAGTTTTAATTGCATTCGGAGATAAAAGAATTATTTAAAAATTAAGTTGGTCGATTCCTATGCATTCTTAATAAGTATATATTTACATATATACATAAAATATATGAAGAAGTATTGCACGGCAGCTTGTGAAGGAATTGAATCCACGTCCCAATTCTGTGGTGAGTTGAACATTTGAAGTGTTTTTAATATTTACCACATTTAGATGCAGATTGTGCATTTTCTACTTGAATAAGCCTATTTAGGCTTTGATGTATCAAAATAGGCATATTTTCAGATTATTTTAAAACTGCATTTAATATTAACTGGGAACTACCTAGGCTATTTACTTTAGGTATGTAACATAACCTAGAATTGTTCCATAGGCCTATTATCGGCACTTCTCGATTCTTTTCAGGTGTGTGAATTAAATTTCAATCCATGTGATATTAAATTAATTAAACAAATTGTGCAAGTTTTAAAGAGTTATAACATGTTACATCTTACAAAACTCCACTAGGTTCTTATGCCTTTGTTTGCACGTGATATAAATATGTAAAACTAAGAGTTATCACGACCCTGACAGCAACTGTGTATGCGAACTGTGCGATCAACTTTGTGAGACATGTGATATTAAAAGGACTACATCAGTATACGACCCAAAAACTGGAACGTTATTAACTGCACCATTGGATCGGCCACGCTTGAGAAAAGGTTGGTTCCTTTTTTTCAGCTATCCTGTTCAGATTACTAAGAAGCCTAGGAATAAGAGTAGAATCGGTCTCACCCTAGTCCCCTAGTAGGGCCTAATTCCCAAATACAATTGTGTTAAAAGGTTCATTATCTACTCCTTGCTCTTGTTAAGTCTTAGGACTTCATTGCCGTTTTTCTGCCTAAAGCTTCTGTTAAGGATAAAACACAAATTCAGAATTCTTAAGTTTTTACCAGAACCTGTTTTTGATACTTTGTCTACTACAAGGTTATGTAGGCCAATGCTTAATCTTTTTTTTTTTTCATCAGGCGCAGTACCTTCTATCTTGCCTGAATGCCCTACTTACTTGTCGACTCCATCAACATCCAGAGAAGACCCAGAGGATCGTAGACAACGATTGGAGAATGCTTTCCTGAATGCAGCTGTAGCAGAAAGTATATTGAACCAGGAAAATCATATGAAGAAAACTTCAATTAGTTCACTTGATGAATTGTATAACATAATCAGTGATTGTGACCTGAAGAAGGAATGGATAGTGGTGAAGAAAGACATGTCCCTGTGTTTTATATGTGCCATATCCTAAAGTTCTTTGTCATGCTATAATCGATGACAAACTCAGCCTGTCAGTGCATGTAAATGACATACAGATCAGTCGATACAAAATGTTACAATGCCAACCACTGTAAGTACCACATCTGATTTATGTTGTCTTTTAAATAATGTTTATTTAAAATTCATGAATGTGGAAAGCACAAGCATTGAAGACAACATTGTTTTTGTGGCTGATATTCTAAGCGGTTTAGCTTTAAAATTGCCAGATAATCAGGATGCAATCCTGTTTTTGAAAAAAACAAGTTTCTCTCATAAACTGTAAAAAATCGAAGGCAAGATATAGTTGGGACACATTTGTATTCTGGTCACTTGTGCACTCCATATCACCCCAGTGGTCTCATCGCTATGCCTAGTCCTATGACTATATCAAGGTTATGTAGTAAACTTTCAACTACACCTATACTGGAGCAGAACCCAGAACATTTGCTGAAGTATCTTGCTAAAAAAATGACATTACTAAATGGTGACGATAAGATTATTGTTGTTCTGATGGATGAAATTCATTTGAAACCACAATTGGATTATAAAGGGGGAAACATTGTAGGTCATTCATACGGTGGTCCACCCATGTCTCCATTTGTATTGTATGTGGGCATATTGGCTTTCAGGGCCTTTGTGTTTTGAAAGGGTCTCTCTGTGCTTCCTCTATTATCTTTGCTGCTTGTGTTTCCATGTAGTCTTCCTTTTTATTTATCAGGAGGGCTTTGTATTCCCTTCTTGATTGACTGTATAGCGACAGATCCTCTTCCCTTCGGGAGACACGTGCTTTATGTAAGTTGTTTATTACTGCTTTTCTCTTATTATAACAAGCTGAGTCGAACCATGATTTTGCTCTTCGGGACCCTAGTATCTTCGTTACTGTAGCTTTCCGTATCAGGCATTCTATGGACCTCATTGCATTATTCAGATCATTTTTTCCTATCTCTTCTCCACAGGCTGTTTTTATGGTAATATGATAATTTAAACTTATAAATTTACTATATAAATTTTACTAAATGTACCGTATTTCTAAGCACACCTGACATCTTTGTATTAAAGAATAATGACATTAATGTTGTGTTATATTTTTATATCATGTGATGTTCCCTTTCCTTGTCTTTCCTTGTCTTTTATATACTTCAAGGCAAAAAAAGTGTACAAAATATATTTTTAATTAGGTAGTAAGGTTTTATATGTTGTGCAATGTACTGTTGTGTTATTTTCCTTTATTTTTATTTTCATTCTGTCGGAAATCCGAAAATATAGTTAGAAATATGCTAAAATTCTAATAGCTTAAAAGAAATTGCAAAAGTAAAATTGTAAGCCTAAATACTGAAAAATGTTTTACTTTGATGTTATGAGGATAAAACTTGCAGAATATTTTATATCACGGCAACAGGACAGGGTTTTTTAGTTTATAAAGTTATAATTTTACTAAATGTATTTGTAAGCACACCTGACAACTTTGTAGTAAAGAGTAATGACATTAATGTTGTGTTATTTTTTTAAATCATGTGATGTTCCCTTTCCTTGAGTCTTTTATGTATTTCAAGGCAAATAAAGTGTACTAAATATATTTGTAATTAGGCTTTAAGATTTCATATGTTATGCAATGTACAAAGTGTTATTTTCCTTTATTTTTATTTTCAATCTGGCGGAAATACGAAAATATAGTTAGAAATATGAAAAAAATTCCAATAGCATAAACTAAATTGCAAAAGTAAAATTGTAAATAACTGAAAATGTTTTACTTTGATGTCATGAGGAGGAAACTTGCAGAATATTTTATAACACGGCAACAGGACAGGTTTCTTTAGTTCCTTAAAATGAAAACTAAAATTGCCATGCATAGGCCTAAATATACAAAAGTGCTTCATTTATATTCAACATGCAAAAATACTTGTAAAATAAATCATCCGCTGATTAAATATTTCCGTACGAGCTTGGAGGATATCGCGAAGTAGTCGGACCCCTGCTGTTACGTCACTCGTTCCGTGTTGCGGCCTTGTTCCAAGGTGGCGTTGGCAGTTGCCGTTTTACTTAAAGCTTTACTTCATAATTATCGATGGACCTCATCACTGAGTGGGCGGAAGAAAATGATCTGACAATAAATGAGAAAAAGACAGAGCTAGTAGTCTTTAGAAAAGGCGGCAGATTGAGCAGAGAAGAAGTAATAATGTGCAAGGGACAGCTGTTACGGCCACGGAGTCATTTCAAGTAATTGGGAATAACCTTGCAAGCAACTGCGACAGCCTTCAGAATACATATCAGGGAACGACTTGCTGCGGCTATAAGAAGGACATAAGAAACATATCGCGAATGTCAGTCACCACTGCTATGAAATTATTCCAGGCGAAAGTTGTTCCAGTTCTCACCTACGGACTGGAATTACTTTGGGAACATCTATCAAAACGGCAGCTAGGGGAAGTGGAAAGCCTAAAGGCGAGATTCCTAAAAAGGGTTATCGGGCTCTCCAAATATGCAAGATCTCGATACACCTATGTTTTGGCAAGGGAAACTTACCTAGTACAAGACCTAAGATTGCAGATGCTCCTGCCATCTACAGTAGCATATAAGGAATTAGTTCTGGAGCTGCAAGCAAAGCAGGATACCATTGACGAGGATTTTTACTCTACCATGGCTATGCGTACAAGAGACTGGATGCAACCAGAATACGAATTGAGACACATGGTGACGCGGCTTGCGGTGCATGGTTTTCACCATCGCATTTGCAGACTGAAGATCTTCCATGAGGCAACGGACGAGTGCATTTGTGAATTGTGCAGAGGCAGATGTGACAAATATCACGTCACAATGTGCACTAACAGATCAGTGTCGCTGACGCAGTTCTGCCTAGGCTGAACTGTACGCGGACAGTAGGCTATACATACTAATGCACATTGTGCGCATCTAATTTTAATTATTAAATAATTATCGGGTTAAGGTTGACGCTCACCTGCCCGAGCAGAGGGACACGGAAAATAATAGTTTGCATGTTTCTTGATGGCTCAACGCTTACCTATCCGGCAAGCAGGGCCGTAGCAAGGTCCTTCTGCTCCCTTGGTGAGTTTGACAAATCTGCGCCCTCCAATACTGGGGGGTTGATCAATTTTTTTTTTATATTTCTGTAATATTGTGTATTATTTTAATATAAAAATACTGTTATTATCAAAGAAAACCTAAACCTCAATTTGAAAATGATCTAAGTGTTAGACTTTCAAGGTACTAAAACCTTATTTTCAGACGATTGAACTACTTAAAAAAGAATTAAATAATAAAATCTAGTATCACAAGTAAATTACATAATAGGCCTGAGGCCTACTAAAATGTTTAACACATTAATATAGGTAAAAGTATTTTTTTCGAATAATTGAACCACTTTCATCTCAATAATAACACATTAATAATAGCATAATAAGACATTTTAATTTTTATTGTTATAGCATTCCATACTGTTCATGATTTATGTTATACTCTGTCAATAAAAAAAGGTGTTAATTAAAGAACGTTGCATGACTGCTTTTTGTTTGTAGACAATCGGCATAATACTACAGTTAGTTCACGTGCAGTAATTTTTAATAACCTCAAAGATTTCTTCCATTAACATGGAATTCTTATTGCTTGATAAATTGCACCATCTACATAAAAAGCGGGATTTTTCATGGTTAATTTTGCGCCTTCTTAGTACCTGCGCCCTTGGCGGGGGCACATCTCGCTACCGCCTAGCTACGGCCCTGCCGGCAAGAAGCACTGTCATACCGCGGAAGACGGGAAGCTATTCTCTGGGTCCGTTTCGACCGGAAACTTCTGGTCCTGCGGATGATGATCGGAATCATTCGTATGTTTTCGCTAGCGTTCGGATGACCACCCCCATTTATTTTATCATTCAACCGTCGACACTTGAGTAATTCGCATGCTAGCAACCCTGTCAGTGACCCTCAATAGTAGGGGGCTTCCTTGCTCTGACATGCATTTGTGTGGTTCCTGCTTCAGAAATCGGGTATTTCTACTAAAAATCTGACACTCACAGCACTTCTTTTACCCTTCGGATTAGAACATAAAGTAAACGGTTTTATTGCAGTAGTGCGCTTTCAGTTGTCTCAGTCTCATTAAAAGTTGTATTATTTGCGAGGCAAGACTTAAAACTTTAGTTTGAGTATGTGAAGAATGGCATATAACTGCACTTCAGACAATTTAATTTTAAAAATGTTGGAAATAAAGTTTTAGCTCCAAGTAAAAGAACTATCTCGTGTTCAGTCATGTAAAGTAGTAGTAAAAGTAAGAAAAAGTCATCGTCGATCTTTATATCACATCCCCAGAAGATAAAACTCAAAAATAGAATTTTGTTTTTATATGAGTTTTCGTTATCCAGCTGTAGAGGTCATAGACCCACAAAGGCATATTTCTGGAAACTGAATTTTTGAATTCAGGGGATCTACAAATGTGTATTAATGTTGCAAACTCAACATTCATTTTCATGGTCGAGCAGAACACATCCTCTATCTACAGTATTTATGGTACGGAAGTAAATGGATGAAAGAGGTCAATTTAATAGTACAAATATACAAAGAGCTATATGACAAGTCATACAACAACAAATTTAAAAATCCAATTACGGCGAGAGGTGTGTTAACGAATCGGAAGTAAGATACTTCAACACTTACAGCCTTACTAACAAAAGCTGCTTATACCTGCGTTGAACGGTTGTTTGGTTGTTCACCGTGCAAGTTCTACATAAGCCGCATTACCAATAATCGGAGTGTAACTTCCGAGTTTACACCGGGTTTGTACGTCCAACGTCATCAAATACGTCACTCTAGTTGTGACGTTACTAGCCCCTGACTATGAAGGGACTGCTGAACGCCATCTATCGGTGTAGCGAGCAAACAACGATGGATCGTCTGCAGACTAATTCTAGTTTCAGTATTTCATTATATTGTTTTCAGAAAGCTGTATTCATGGGTACAAGTATGGAAATATGTCCCGCAAACAAGGAACAATGTTTATAATTCCGCAAAAGCAGCTCAGAATATGCGTAGCCTCAAAATTCAATCTCAGACATCTACGAAACGACCGGCCGTTACGGATATCGGCCATCTTGATTATTTACGTCAAGTTTATACAAGGGGGCCAGGCTGTGTAAAGGTTGCATACATTCAGCCTTATGCAAGGATTATTAGTACACTTTTTCTCCTTAGCTGTGTATATTCCTGGTATAAATGTTACAACTGGATTATTAGAAAGACTGTTAATGTCGAACGTTAATATTTATTTGTAACGGTATGTCTAGTAAGAATAATCCTGGTTACTTTCAAATGTGTTTAAATAGGAGAATTAAAGTAATGCATGTACAATTGAAATGAATAATAACACTCAATATTACCTTATTATTTATTTACTTACTTATTTACTGAATACCCTTTCCATCATACTTCATCACCTCTATTCTATACAGAGTTTAGTTTCACAGTTGATGTTGGTATAAAATAAAGCTAAATTTTCCGTTATCATTGTCGCTTATCATTTATTAGATTTAACAATTTTAATGCTGCGACATGCTGTATCAGTATTATAAACAGAAGCCTACAATGTTCATAATACTAATATTAATACTGAATTTTTCACTAATGTGAAATAGCATAGAAAGAAGCTTGAAAACATTAGTCCATAAGAAAATATTATATATAATAATTACTTCAATTATAGGAACAAAATCGTATGAGAGGTTGTATTAAAACATTAAATATGTAGATGTACTATACAATTTGGAAAATTAATTGAAATATTGAAGAAATTGAACTATTGCTGCTACCCCACTCAACGACTGACTGATTGATGACGGGCCAGACAATTCCGCATAGTGAGCGTTAGAACTGCCGCGGAAGACGGACGGCTGCAGATTTCTGCTCGGTCTGCTCGGGCAAGTGAGCGTCAACCTTTAAGAGCTTTTAGATTATCATGCGCGGTGAAAAAATGCAGCCTAAAATGCATACACGTTCTTCCTCGCATGATAGAGTACGTGCGGAAAATTGTGTGTGTAATTGCCAAACACGCGCGAGTTCTATCTCAAAAGAACGGCGCATGCAGTGACATTCGAAGGGGGGTGCGGGCCGCCCCGGGTGTTAGTACCCGGGGGGTGACAAAATAAAAATGTGTACGTAAAGAATCGCTCTAGGGAATTTAAAGAAAATAATAGTATTATTTAAAACAATTAAATAACCTTAACAACATTCTGCAAGTCAACATGCGTATTTAAACTTCTTTTAGTTGTAAATTCAGTCAACAAAGGTAATAAAGCGCGGCTAACTGACCACTGTGTACAGTCGGTCAAATAAAAAACGTCGGGCGGTATTTGATTAAGTATCACGAACGAGCATATGCGCATGTACAAGAAGACTTAAGGTTAGGTTCACACACGCCTCTTGTCTATCCATGTATTTTCTTGATTATTTAGTCAGTTTTGTTCCAAAACAAACATGTATAGAAGGCTGTGGCTGTATGCCTCAAATCCGCCATATTCTTGGTTGCAAATTTTTATAATATTAATAATTAATAGATTCGCGAGGAATATGTTTATTCAAGGAGCATTTTTTTTAGATTTTATTTTATAATACCGGTACTTCTAGTGCAAAATCAATAACTTACGCTCAACTTCTGCAACCAATCTTAGCATCGAAATACGCGTCCGGCCAGATCAACGTTTGCTATGAAAACTTCCGGTCGCATTATAGTCAAGTTCCCTCCTCTGAGCTGCTCTTTCATAAATATGGAACCTTCTCGCTGCTTCAGAGACCGAAAAATGCAGGTCAATTACAGCCCTAACAACACTTTCTCTCACGTTAGCATTTGTATGTGGCGATGACACAAAGCAAAATGAATTATGACAATGCATTAAGTTGAATATCGTGTGTTGCGCTTTCCGCGATTTTCATTTTTTCCCTCCTTGTTCATATTTTCCCTCCTGCCGCATGGCCTCATATGTTCCGAAAATGACCTGTATTTTGTGTTTTTTATAGGAAACTTGTGAACTAATGCGTCAAAACTTTAATTTTAACAGCATACGAGTCCCGACGTTTTTTATTTGACCGACTGTACATACGAACAATAATATTATGATTAGGGGAGGGGTGTTTATTTCTGCCGATGCTTGTCTCTGCAGTTTTATTAATTTAAATGAGGCTTTAACAATCGGTGATATTTTATATCGCTCAAGCCGCCATCCAATTCTACCCACTGCCTGTCGAACAGTCACTCCACGTAATTCTATTGTGTTAGTTGTGCACTATTGCTGGAGCATCCTTTTATCTATAATAGTGAATTTGGTAAGTGACAAACGTTATGGGTATTACCATTGAGAATTGTCAATAACTTATTATATTATAGGCATGAATAAAGAAAATTCCAACGTAAAGTGACCATTTTTTCAAAGTCTGAATACGGGACACATTTTTTTCTACACGTAGGCTAAAAAACTTTATTAATTTGAAGAATGCAGGGATAGAAAAGTTTCATTCTTCCTGAATATTAGCTTGTTTCCCAAGTCACCTATTACTCCAGCCACTTCTGTCGTTGAGATTTTCTGAGATACAATTTTCAAAGTTGCACTGTGGAAAATTTCTGTCTGACTATGAAGAAAGTAGAGCCACGATTCGGCTGATTCTTGTTCAAATAAATTATTCTTAATGACTACTGGGCACTTTTCTTCGCTAAGGAAATAGGACTTCACTGGCTGGAACATTCTGATCAATCTTTCAATAACTGGTATTAGAGCAACTATAAGGCCACTGTAACACCAAATTTCTCTCCCGTTATCTGGCGTAACTCTAAAATACCACTAAATACACAATGATGCAAATTGTGTGTTATTATAATTTTATTATCATTAAAATACCTCTGATCTCAATGTTTGCTACCTTGTGTAATAAGGTGGCAAAATGAAATCCATACAATAAAACGGGACAATACGGGACGGACGATTGAAATATGGGACATAAAGCGTCCCGACCAATGTAATAAGTTTAACGGGACATAACCTTGAAATACGGGACGGTTGGTCACTTTACCCTTACGCGAAAGTATTATAGATTAAATCAATATATCATTTTATTTTTATTTTTATTACATAGTAAGATAAAAGGACGAGAGGATGGGCGACGAGACAGGACCTGAGTTGTTACATGACCCATTCATATTTTTGGGCTGGTTTTTCATACGACAGTCTCTGTTTTAATAGGGGGAGGGAATTAAAAAAGTTGCTGAATGTTACTTTGATTTGTTCTTCAGAACTCGTAGAAACCACTTTATTTTGTAAAATGTACGAAACACTAGTAAAATGAGTAAGCGTATGACAAATTTTAACAGGGATTTAGTCGAATCTCTTCTAAAATGCTTACTATTAATAACAAGACGCGATTTTATCTGACTACTCCATTTATACGCGAGTTTGATATTGACCAATAACGTTTAGCAATTCCACGTATACAGGGCCGTGGAAAGAAAGCAAGGGCCCCAGGGATAAATTTTCCCGGGCCCCCATCAAATGTTAAATTCATTTCCCAACTCGCCCTTTATAATGTATGCAACAAAAAGATTACATAATTATTAAGTGCCAGAATGGTACCGGTACTTTACGAGATTGTCTGGTAGACAGGATTGTTTGACTGACTGTCTGTCTGTCCGTGTGTCTGTAAGCGGGAAAACTCAAATACGCTTTATCGGATTTTCATAAAACTTGGTATACCATTTGTAACGCCCCAGGGACGAAGCCTATTGATTTTGGACCAAATCGGTTAACTGGTGCCGGACAGGAAACGGAAAAATGTTCTAATTAGCAACAATTTTATCTGTATGTACCAGTTTAATCATTTGAAAATTATGATTCCAAATACCGTACCGTACCGAAGGATTTTTGCTTCTACTTTTCAAAAATAGCAATTTTTCTTCGTGAATAATCCGTTTCAGATTAACTGGTAAATTCCTTGTCACCGTTATACGACAGGACAATGCAGAAAAATAAACACATAAAACATAACTTACAGGCCTAATCAATTTTATTTTAGAGTAAATTTAGAAAATAAAAAAATAAAACCTGGGTTGGGCCGGGCCCTGGGGCTGCAGCCCCGGCTCCCCTCCCTCTCGTCGGGCCTGCACGTATATAGACCAATCACGATCTTTATATTACAAAATGTTTGCTATCAATAAGAGGACGCGATTTTATCGTGATAAAACGTCAGCTGGTCACTGGATACGTAAGGCATCAACGTGCGGTGACTAATATGTAGGGACCGGACTCTTAGGTTTTTACCTATTTTTTCCTTGCTTCCAAAACAAAAAGCGCTCATACACTTTTTCGAATCATGTCCGTAGGATTCACCCACATTAATTCTGTGGCACCTAAAAATACCTAAATGGGGTATAAAAACCTAAATATACCTAAACGGGATATAAAACCTCTAATTTAGGCTACTTTTTTTTTGTCTTTTTTGCTTGTCAGTTGAGGAATCGATATTTTGTGGAGAGACAATAATTTTTGTCGGGTTGAAATTAATACCACCAGCGTTTCGTTCAACCCATTGTCGTCTAGGATGGACAGTATCAAGAGAGGAAGTGTAGAGTACCGGCGTATTCCTTTTAAAATATTCGTACGAACAACCATTGTTGCCGTGTATGAACAAGGGTATAGAATTCTGTGTTTTAAAGCGTTTGTTTGCCTTTAGTACTGTCTTGGTATTCACACTGAGTAGTCACACTGTGTTTTAAGAAGACGTGTTAATGATGTATTGAATCCTATGTAGCACATTCAAATCCATTAAACCAATTATTCTACCCGAAAACTATATTTTGGATAAAAAAAAACTAAAAAAAAAACTATTTCACCTAATGCAAAACCTAAAACAGTGTTTTTAAAAACCTAAAAATCCGGTCCCTACTAATATGTCACACACTGCCAGTAAGGAGAATGAAAATACATTATTTTTTGGCAACAAAACTTGTTTGGAAATTGAAATAATATAAATGTACATTGACTAAAAACTCAGTTTCGATTCGATGAAAGTCAGTTGTGTGCTTTTATTCTGTTCTGGTATTAGTTGACCTGAATTAGGTTAACTATGTCTTATATGCACCATTGGTAGCACTGGTTACAATATGGTGGCAACATGTTAACTCGAATCGCTTCATGGATGGTTGATTCAAAGTATGGCATGATTTCGGAGCTTAGTTTTGTTTTTGCATCTATGGTTAAACTCTTGAACTCTCCTGGATTTACCTTTGACTATCCAAAAAAATAACACTTGGAACTGTTCCATCTTTTCATAATTTAAATGGGGTGGGGGGGGGGGAGACAAGAAATTTTCAGCACCGAGTACCACCTAAGCTTGCTACGCCACTGGGCGCGAGGAATGTCTACATTGCAGACACACCAGCTAGGAGCGTGCAATTTTATTTGAAGTTCAGTACAGAGGAGTTCATGTGCTCTTGAAATGTTTAGTTTGTTTGTCTTCTGCCTTTACATACACACACACTTCCATGCGAAAGAGTGCAGCGTTGCACGAATGACGCACCGCACGCTTTCTTTTGTTTGTCTATTGCCTTGACAAGTACATGTTTTCCGTTCCATGCCCCTTGCTTCCGAATATATCAATCTAAAAAGGGCTAAATCGGACTGCAGGGCATAAAAGAGGCTAAGGAGTACTTCTGATGAAAAACTAGGAGCTAAAGAGGACTTTTGCTGATAAATACAATTTATAAATCGATTTTCCAATTAATGCAAAGTAAATTAAATGTGCTAATTTGTGCATTTTAAGAAAATACATAAAAATAAATTTACACAACGCACTGAAATTAATAGCTTGCCTTAACTCGAAAATGTGCCGCTCGCCGCCGCAGGAAATGAATATTGAGCCGTCTGCAATACTTTGAAGGCTCCAACTAATCCTTTGCCGTTTCGCCTTTAAAATAATAAGTTGGCGACCGATGACAGAGAAGTGTACTAAAGGAACAAGTTCGTGACCCTCCAGTCTACTCGTTTTTGTAGATCGGAAGTGAATTGAGTGGTGTATTGAATAATTGTGTCATTCAAGGGTAAATATCTCATTTGCTATTTTTCGAGTGCTGATATGAGGAATAGTTACTTGTTTATTTTGAAAAAAGCTAGAATAACTGCATGAAAATTATTTGCTAATACATTTTATAAGACGGCTAAAATCGTATGTTTTAAACGTAAAAAGGGCTATTCCACGAAAATAAAAGGCTAAAATACCTTTTATAATAGCCTAAAAATCCGGGCCATAGTTATAAATAGGGTTCGGATGTTTATGACACGTCATATTTTTATCCTGATGTCCATTCTCGCCGCAAACACAAATTAAACACGAATTACACATTTGTTATCCTAATCGGACCTATTTTATTTTGCACATAAAGTCACATTTTGGTTATTTTTTGTGGTCTTGAGGATATTTTAGCCATACTTATAATTTAACGTCATATTTCAGTTATAAATTCGGTAAAGGAGCACAATTATGAAATGTATGTACTAACTCCATGGTCCAATTAAATTTGAAATTTGTTTCAATAATTTAATGTCATACCAAATTACGTCATTTAATTTTTTTTAATTTATGCAGTTGTTCATATTTTATAATAATTAAGGAATCGCGCACAATGTGCATTATCTTAACCTAAGACTTAACCTACCCAGTCCTGAACCCGGGGAGGGAATCTTTCACTACTGAAAAATCCCCCACCCGTCCGGGAATCGAACCCGGGCCGCCGGAGTGGAAGGCAGGCGTGCTATTTACTCACCCACGAGGGACACGTAAAGTCTACAAAATATTACGGGTGTTTGGAGCAAATTCTTTAAAAATACAAGATCATTACAAGTAAAACTGTAAATCGCCATAGGCTAATTGTTAAAAAACGATTATCTCATTGAATTCATGTGATATAAGAATTTACTGTCTTTAAATTTTTTAATTGGAACATTTATTTTTATGTAACACTTTCTTTTATGAGGTCATATTGGATTTTTGGGTCACATTTAGTCATTTTTAAGGGCATATTTGGAGTCATATTTTTCACTTTTTTAGGTCATAAACATCCGAACCCGCTATCCATCTCGTCAACAAACCGAGCAAATAATACGGCCCTGAATGAGGTTCAACAATTCAATGCACACCCCCGCGTCAAGTTATGTTTCACATGAGTTGTTTTTTTTTTTCTCTCGGAGGCCTTGCGAGATCGGTTGCGTAACAGTTGAGGGAGTTTCCAGAAATAGCCGCAGCACCACCGCGGCGCCACCCACGCAGCCTTCGCTAGGTGCCAGCAATTAATTGTTTTAATCGACTCTGGAAATATCATCTTCATAATCAGGAAGACCTGGGCCTTGTTCCTATAATAACACCACCCACCACAAGTTCGCATGACTTTCTCCACCATAAGCATTGACAAGTGGATGATAATGATGATGATTATCAGGGCCGGGATTTTGATGACATGTCATCTTTTAACTGTAACATCATGGACGTTGCCTACTAGTGCAGATATTCTGATCATGACTCCTAGAATATAAAAAAAATCCCTTTAGGCAGGCCTACAGGTTGAGGTAGATTTCGAAGTGCTTTTGGTTTAGCCTAATTTATTGTCGCTGAGCAGCACTCTTCTTCTTTAGCCTTGGCATGACAAACCTGCAATACTACAAAAAAAGAGGAAAGAGCACTTTTAAAACATTCATATCTCGCCTTATATGAGAACTATCGAGTAACTAGTAATTGATTTGTAGAGTACTCATCAAGAGCTTTTCAGCGATACCCCACAAGACGTGGTTTCAAAAATTTCGAATTTCCATCCCCCACCCCCACACGAACCCCCAAAACCCCGAATCGTTGGTGTCACTGTGAACTCCATAGGGAGTACTCTTAATTAATTCCAACGAAATTTCCCTCTATACCTCATAGGGGCCGAGATATAATTTTTTTAAATTTCAACCCCCTCCTCCGACCCCCCCCCCTTGGGCCAATTTCGCCAATTAACGAACTTGTCCGAACTATTGGGCCTAGAAATAACATAATAAAATTTGGTTCAAATATCTTCAAAATTACGGTCGCTAGCGTGTAAAGAAATACCGGCAAATATATAATATATAAATAGGCCTATCACCTTTTTTTTTTTTTTTTTTAACGGGCGGTGTCTTCTTACTTAGGGAGGCATGAAACGTAAATATATGTAAGAATTTTTCGAAAGTCTTGACATGGTATCGATTGCAATAGGGAAATCTACCTAAAATTTTAATTTTTCCCCATTTTTTGTTTTAAGGCCAATTTTATAACTTAACGTCATTCTTTGGTCATTTTACGGTCTGTTTTTCCTTATTTCATATTTTTAGGTAATTTTTGAAATATAAAGTCATTATTTTAGTTTGTTGTAATGTTTATTGCTTTATATAGAGTTTTTGTCCATTTACTTACATAAAATATTATAAGATCTCTAAATAAGTATAAATAAAATAGATAGTGTTATAATTTTAATTTGGATATTGAAATATGATGTTTGCTGATGCATGTAAATAACGAATTACAATCCATTAATTGGATCAACAACATAAATGTAGAATAGAAACAACTCTACGAATAAATTAGTTATTTCGTTTTTGGGTCTTTTTTGTATTTTTTGCAGTCATCTTATAGTTCATTTTGAAAGCATTTTTAGGTTATCAAAATCCGGGCCCTGATGATGGTTTTATTTTGGCTGGCAGAGTTAAGACCACACGGCCTTTTCTTTCAATCAGTCGAATTGAATAATCGATGGCTTGTCATTAAAACAATTGATAGTCATTCAAAGAATATCTGCTGTACTTTAAATCCTCTAACAACAGAGACAAAAATCCAACAGTGCATTGTGTTCCATGTCTTTTGTTTCAGTGAAACCTCTGCGAATTCAACTGGAAGCCGCAGCAATTTGGCTAAAGTGGCAGGATTTGCTGTTCAGGCAAACTTCATCGCAATTGGTACCGTAGATTGAAAGAATTAGAGCATGGGGAAGCTATTACTGGTTACAGCTAGAAAAAGTTAAAACCCGTTTAAGGTATTTTTGACAATTTTAACATGGAACTGTATTTGGTATCTGGGCTCAGAATTTAATGTTTGAGGCCTATTAACTCTTAAAACTTACATCGAATGCCAGGTCGAAAACAACACTTGCTCTAACTATGGTACCATGGTGAATCACATTCTCTGAATGCCTATTTCATGTTTTTATTGCCCAATATCCAGATATTTTGACATTTTACAACGTGATGCTAAAAATGTTAATAACATAACTTAGTAATATTTTTCATTAATAAAATAGATAAACTCAAAAACAATTTTATTATATTAGTTTATGAGCTGCATTTTTCCAGACATCTCACTTTGTCGAAGACCAGTGATGCAACGCATACCATAAGTGAATCATTTATTAATAAACCGCATAAGTATCAAAACTATAATTTTATAGGAGGCACTTTATAAACTAGGATCTTGTTAATACGATATATCCTCTTGACAAGTAAAAGCTTGTATACCGTGACTTATGTGGATTTTGGAAGAAACAGTCATTGATATTAAATTTGAGAGCACATATAGGCCTACCTAAGAGAATTAAATTTTGTCTTCTTTTTTTTTTACACAAATTACTAGAAGAACAACTAGACGCAGTTATGCAAAAAGAAACTAAAGTTCAAAAGTCACATTCTGAGAAAATTAGACTTAAAGTAAACTTCCTGGGGTGTTTATGCAAATTGCATGTTTTAATAATTAATTGAAGTAGTAAAAAATGTTCTCTTTTGTCATGCTTTTGAATTACCACTTTTTTTTTAAAAAAACCCACGAGAAATTTAATATGCGGCTTTAGTTATTTTTTCAAATGAAACTTTTATGATTTTTGCAATTACCCTTGTATTTAATGAATGACAATTCCAATTTATTGTATTGCTCAAAATGCTTTAATTTTGTACATTTGTTAAGGACACTGAGAAAACATTATAGTACTCGTATAGGCCTAATGTATGAAAAACGTGACTCTCCCTTTTTACTGAATTTCAAAATCTCATCAACCATCCTGTGATTGGGAAAATGGAACTGAGGTCACCGAGATTGGTTCAACTATTCCTTTTCCGATTGGTGCAAAATCCATAAATGCAATATAGTTCGTGCCATTTTAAGAAGACTTAGTCCCAAACCATCGTTTATCTACAAAAGAATATAATAACATTGTTCTCTAATCCGAAAATCTGTATCAACACCGATACCGACAAAGAACAGGTGCTCTTTTAGTCGCGTGGATTTCCCCAGTGTTGCCGCTGTCATTCACCACTTCTCAAATGAAGTTACCTGCTTTGGTACGTATTTGGCAACATTGTACGAGACTACAGACAAGTGTAAATACGGCTAATTACCTTTTTACTTACTCATGGACTGGTAGAAGAGGATTAGGGTGGCAACAGGTAGGGGAAGTTCTTGGAGAAAAATCTTTAAAAAGTGGCACCCACAATAGTTGAATGGATCAGATATTCAGTCTCTATTTTCACCTGGTTATGTATGTAGCAAGTAATGAATCTCTACACTAATTGATGTGCCCATATTTAAAACAGAATAGCATAAAAGGAAAAAATTAAAATATGCCACTTACGAGGTTTTTACAATAAAGGATTCAGAGCGGTTATTTGTACCATGTGACATCTCATACTACATTTTTTATGGTTCACAAAGTCATTTAGTAGTATGTATAAAAAATTGACGACAAACATTCCTTATACTGGAGGGCGAGTAAATATCATGAACCTTTTGTCTGCTTGACTTTTATCTTCAAAATTAAATAACATTTTAGAAGTATTACTTACCAACGAAGTGCCTAATTTATTAATTTAAACGCCTATTTTAGTCGCCTAAACAAAGTTTTAGTATCCTAAAATCCCAGTTATAATAATCACCAAGAAGATAATTCCACAGCAATAAGGAGGGTCTAGAAAGAAAGGTAAACTGCCGAAGAAAAATGCACTTTATCATTTTAAAAAGCTTTATTTATAAAAATATATTTCAGTATAAAAATGATCAGTTGTGGGGTGAATATGGCACATGAATGTCTAGACTACACTAAATGACTTCAGTACTTTCCTTTATAACCAGATCCATACGAAGAGCCGTAGCCGCCGTGGAGACCTCCCTGCGAACTCGGCACGTACACTCCTTTCAGTGAACTCGAACCAGAACCATAGCCATATCCCGAGCCGTAGCTAGAACCAGAGCCGTAGCTGGAACCAAAACTTGATCCAGAACCATGTCCATAGTTGGAGCCAAAAGTTGATCCAGAACCATGGCCGTAGCCGGAGCCAAAACTTGATCCAGATCCATGTCCGTAGTTGGAGCCAAAACTTGATCCAGAACCATGGCCGTAGTCGGAGCCAAAACTTGATCCAGAACCAAGGCCGTAGCCGGAGCCGGAGCCAAAACTTGATCCAGAACCATGTCCGTAGTTGGAGCCAAAGCTTGATCCAGAACCGTATCCATAACCAGATCCATAGCTGGGACCAAATCCAAGGGAGGTTCCATGAAGTCCTCCGCTTCCAAGTGACAATGAACTTCCATAGAGGCCGTTTCCAAGAGTCAAGGAACCACCGTAGAGACCTCCGGATCCAGAGAAGCTACCAAGAGACCCAGAAATGCTTCCGAGGGAGCCAAAAGATCCAGAAGACACAGGGACGGCCACTGCTACGGGTCGGGAGACAGGGACTGCCACAGGAACAGCCACTGGCACGGGTCTAGGTACGGACACGGGATAGGGACGAGGGACAGGGTATGGCACGGGGTGAGCCACAGGTACAGGCACGGGGCGGTTCACAGTGACAGGGTATGGTTTCGGAACTTCCACTCGGACTGGGTGTGGTACAGGAACAGGATAGGGCCGTGGCACGGAGACGGGATAAGGAGCTGGCACTGGCACAGGCACAGGTCTGTTCACTGGCACCGCCACTGGGTGTGGCACTGGCACTGGAACTTGCTGCGTCACTGTAGTCACACGAACTGGTGTGACTGAGATTGACGAGCCCCCACTGCCCAAGCTGGATCCACCACTACCAAGGCTGAATCCGCCGCTGCCCAAGCTGGAGCCGCCACTGCCGAGATTAAATCCTACACTGCCTAGGTTGAATCCGCCACTGCCTAGACCGAATCCGCCACTTGATCCATGACCGAATCCGCCACTGGATCCATGACCGAATCCGCCTGACCCTAGGCTGATGCTGCCAGATCCAAGTCCATAGTCACTGCCATAGCCGCCTCCATAACCGCCTCCATAACTGCCCCCAAATTCGAGACCACTTCCTCCTGCCACCCCCAAGCCGAGCACCCCGCGCTTAGTTTGCTTCTGGGGTTTCTTCGACTCGGAGGTGTCGCCTCTCACGGCCACAACAAAAAGGAAAGAAACAATCTGAAATAAGAACAGGAATGTCATTATGAGGGCGAAAACTAGTCCAATTAGTTTATCTTTCCTTCGGTTTCGATTGAAGTTTAAAGTGTTCTGACCAAAGTTTTTACTTCCTCTGCCCGTACCATAGGTACTATAGGTAGAGGAAGTATTGTTTTCGACCCTAAAATTCGAAGTTGAGTTTTTAGCATATATACACGTTTCAAGGCCCCCTGAATCCAAAAATACTATTTTTGGAAACATGTCTGTGTGTCTGTGTGTCTGTGTGTGTGTCTGTGTGGAAAATATCTGTGAACAAGCTAGCTCCAAAACGGAAAATCGTATGAAAACAAAATTTCGTATTTGGGTCAGGTACCTTCTGAAGATGTGAGGATAAGATTGGCGACTATTTTCTCTTATTTTTAAGGGGACTTTACATGAAGAAATTTTCGTTTTTCGCGATTTTCTCGAAAACGGCTCTAACGATTTTCTTTAAAATTTGCACATGTGTTTCTTTTACTGAGAGCTAAAACTTTTATTTGAAACTTTTTTAAGAAAAAATTCTCTGAGGGTAGTTACAATCCACCCACTGTTCACCCACTGTTTGTAGAGATTTTGTCTTGCGTGATGAACAACTGAATACACGCTCTTTCATGGCCTCTTATTCTATAAAAGAATGTAAAGTGAGAAAGTTGTATTGTTGGCCATGCATAGAGTAAATATATGAGGGAAATATTCGATGAAGTTCGGAAATTATTCTTTACGGCGGAAAGTTCAATAAACGTCTGCAGTCACTTGTTCTTTTTTTTAAGTTTGTTATATAGCCTTGCGCTTTTAGTCGCATCATTGAAAGAAGAGGTATTTATAGGATAATTAGCGTAAAATTGTGTTTTGAGATTCTGTAAAAGGATATGTGAATACTACTTTTATTTGGGCAGAGGAAGTTATGTGACATTCACATCAGATTTTTTTCTCTTGAAATTGATTTAGTTTTCACATCAAATAAAATCACCACGTTCGATGGCTTTACAATAATGAAACAACACTGCATACAACGGTAAGTTCAGCTTCATCATGGTTCTAGTTACCTGACGATATAATTCATGTTCTGAGATTCATGACCTCTACTTCCAGACTTGTCACTTGTAATATTTTTATGGCGCCACAAATTAAAGCGGCCTTGGGTATTATCATTTAAAACTTGTTAACTGTGATCCTTTACCTGGTACCATTATAGTCTGTGCAACCTTGAACCAATAGACTGATACACCCTGTATTTTGAAAGAGTATTTTTAAACAGGCTGTATAAAGAAATATCTAGTAAATCAATTTAGGGCAACTGATGTAGGACAAACATGCCTAATGATACAGTACCTCTAATTTCGCAGTGCTTTATTTATTTATTTAAAAATTGGGAACAGTAATGGAAAATAGAAAAATATATATAAGATAAAGAAGAAGCTGCTCTCTTCTATCAGTAAGATGAACTATTTCCATTAATGTTGCAAATTTTGCAAGAAATAAAATAACAAAATACTGACAAATTAGGCATTTTGCTATAATTCTTTTTAAATAAAGGACTATCTTCATATAGTCCCCACCAATTCCAATTGAACTTCCAATTGCCTTGAACTTTTAAATGTCGCTTTCTCGAAACTACATTTCGAAATCTAAAAAACATTGCTTTCACAAGGTATAGCGAGCAGTTTTACACATGCTCAGGAATAATTAGTGGGGACATTTTCTTAAAATTCAAATATAATCAATATTTTAACAAAAATGCTAAAAATACAAAAATAAAGCAAAACATTCTAAAATCCTTCGTAATTAATGATATTCCAAATTGAACCAAATAACTACCATTATGGACAATTTAAGACAAATTAATAACTACTCGTATTATCAATAATCTTCCGTATGTGCCGGCACAATTGATTTCGTCCTACACTCGCAAATTTAAATCCATAAAAATTTTATATCTCAGCAACAATCGGTTCAATTGGGTTAATATTTGTAGGGTATTATTATTATTATTAATATTGTCGCAGGAATATGGGAAAGTTATTATTATTATTTTGTTATCATTAATATTATTATTGTTATCACAGGAATTTGGGAGAGAATTGCATTTTTATCTATTTATAGTAATTCAGGTAACCTAATTATATTATTTATAGTTTCCTAGCTTAAAAGTCCTGGCGTCGCTCGGGTTTTGTATTTTGTAATTTGAAATTAACTTATGAAGGGTTTTCAAACTCTAGGTCCTTTATAGGTATTAAAAATTTGAAACGAAGAAGAACGACTTGTCACACTCATACTATTCCCTCATAAAACGCTTGATATTGCTTTTTATGGCTCATAGAGGATGTAGAAATCTGCATCCCATCGCTTGTACACAGCAGCCTGGTAGGGGTCAAATAAGAAAAAACATAATTTCCGCTAACATAAAATTGTATTGTCTATACGGCATATTTTATTTCTCACTCGCATGTTACCATACAACCGTTTCGGGGCTGAAATCGAAAAGAAATTAAATATCGCTTTCATACTTTCCTCCCCCCAAAACCTGGGACATAATAATATACTGCGTGCATAAGACTGAAAATGTTCCATCCTATTTTGTCTTCTTTTAGATGCTTAGGGCCTATAATAAACATCCATATTTCTCAACTAATACAACATGTGAAGTGAGAAAATGGTATTTCCTATGTCCAGGGCAGAGAAAGCTATGTGAGTGTGACTGCATCACATTGTGCATTGTTTTCGTGGATTTCATTCTTCAATATTTATTTACACCAATGAATTCAATGAATTCTCTAATTTGTCAAAGTCCCGTATCATTTATTTCCAAAGCTACCTGTGAACACTGCCAACAATACACTGTTGTCATGTGAACTGTACATGCAATTTGATTGGGATTTGATAATTCAGTGTAAAAAGGTTATTTCGTGATTAGCCCTCGGTTCGTAAAAACTGATTCAGCATGCCAAAATTATATAAAGGTCTCACCAAAATGAAAAATCGCTGATATGCGTAACATAAAGGCGGCTTCCTCATTTAAAAATTAAAATTAAGGTAGGCCTACCTGTCATCTCATACTGAATAGTTACGCCTGATTTTTGCAATAATTATAATAATTATTATTATAAGTGTAGTAATAATAATAATAATAATAATAATAATAATAAACATGATTATAGCACACTGTCGCAATATTGAAAGTCCTAGGGCCACAAATGCTACATAAGTTAATATAAGTATAGAGAGGCTTGTTTTTCGCAAAATGCTAAATGCTAGTTTTCTTACGAAAAATAGCAAAATTGATTAGAAATTCAGAAGTTATTCATCTTTCAGGAAAATGGGTAAAAAAGTGAAGGAATTACGTCAATTACAATGGAAACAATTTGAAGGCGGCAATCACACATGAATGCAAGCGCGGAGGACAACAATTACAATAAAAATCGATAGTTGATGTTGATTTCACGAGACATCGATTTGTACTGAAAACGTGCGTTCATTTGCATTTTGAAAACATAACAAGGCGTATAAATTAACATAAGTATTTAATGAAACCTTTATTCTCTAAAAATCATAACAAAAAAGTCAAATTCTTGACGAAATTAAATAAAAATAGGCTAGCGAAAATAACTGTCATATCGTTTTGAAATTTTAATCCCAGGCTAAAGTTAATGTCATATCTTCGTAATGTTACTTTAAAGGTTTTGGCGTGTTAATTATTATAAATAATAACAAAACATCACACAGCGTTAATACATCCAATCTTTTACATTCGAGATTTCTCCTCTTGAATTTTGAAACAAGAACTTTTTTACTCTTCTAAGTTTTGTATAATTAAATTGAATACTGATTATTCCACATATACAAGAAAAGAGCTATCACGTGGTAGGCTACATAAAGTAAGTTTGGAAACGAGGAAAATATATTTATTTGAAAAAAATATATAGTTCGAGAGCCCGACTTGTTAATATTTTGTAAAAGAACCATTTTCTAAAACTGGGAATATCCCTTTCATAGATTTTTCCTAAATGAATGTCTCCCCCCCCCAAAAAAAAAACTAAAATATTTTTAAAAAATGTTATATTTTCAACCTTTCGGGTAAATATCAGTATACTTAGCTCAGAAACACGAGAGTTAATTTTTTTCTTGAAAATATAACTTAGTCGTATTAAGGCAATGCACCAGTGAATGTTGTGAAAAGAGTCAAGGTTAGGTTTCTAATTTTTAAAATAATGCCGGGGTTTTTTATTTTCAGGGTGTATTTTTTTTTAGATATCTTCTGGGTAAATGGCACGAAGATTGGCGACGACTTTCTCTTACTTTTACGCTACTTTACATTTAAAATAATAATTTTTCGCCACTTGCTCTGAATCGGCTCCAGCGATTTTGTACAAGAGGGGAGAATTCTAATTAGGCCTACTAAAACTTGTATATTAAACTATTTTTTGTACTGCCAAAATTCTCCGATTGCTTGCATACACTGAGGCTAGCTTCCACACCTTTGCGTGAGGCTAAAACAACTGAATATGCACTCCCTGCAATAGCCTACTGTCACTTATTCAATATCAGAGTGTAAAGTGAGCTCATGCTTACCTATGTAATTTTTAAAAATTGTCTTATAAACTTGAGAATTATTGCAAAAATTTTTAAAAATTCATTTTTTGCACACAGCCTCTGGCATTAAAGAGGGGGGCTCTTATTTTTTAATATAAAAATATAACGTAGAAAAATCTGTAGACTATCTCCCGAAACAGAAACATGTAATTGTGATGTAGTGCAAATTTAAAATCGATAGAATAAAATAAATGGTGAAAAATATGTGCAAAATATTTCTCGTGTGTTTAAGGTTTTTCTGCTACTGAGATTACAGGTTGATATAGAAACCAGCAAGTACCTCCAGATTTAAATAGATAGTGATCTTACCAAATTATTGTGATACACCTGTAAACATTCTGCTTACAGAATGACACACAGACTATTAACTGAAACACACTTCGTCAGGTTTTCCGTTTAGATTTCCTAGGTCAAGTAAATAAATTATAAAAGGGAGTGCAAATTAGACACAGTTAATACAACATATGACCTAGGCCCAATTTAATAATTGCTAGTTTTGTATTAATATTTTTCACGTTTTCTTCTACTTTCAGGTTTGTTGGAGAGAAATTAGTAGTATATACTTAACCCTGATTTTTATTTATTATTTTATTAGTGTTAGTATTGTGATTATTACTACTTGGCTTGTTTTGAATGCCTTAAGTGCCTACCAGATCATTTCGCATGTTTAGGATCTTTTGGTTTACCAGTAGGCTCTTGTATTAATTCATTCGTGTTCATCTGTTTCTATTATTCTGAGACGTTTTCTTGACTGATATTCAGTTTAAATGTTTATGATATTGGGTGACATACCGGCTATGGGGTATGAAAAGTAAACACATCCTAAAGTCCGGCGTTTGCCTTTGCGAATGAGGAAACCATGAAAACCAAAGTCAAAGTGGCCGGCACGAGATTTGAGTTTTGCACCGGGAATTCATATCTCTGCCACTTAGCTCGGGTTCCTTTCTAACTTTAACTATTAAATTTTGGTTTTTAGTTAATGATTTATTTATTTCAGACATTGAAAAACCTTTCATAATTATGTATTTTGTTTGTAAGCCCACAGATGAGCAAATCGTGTTACAGGCTACAATTAATGTACCTGTTAATAAGAGAGAACCGAAAAATACAAATATATACGAAAATTAATATATTAATCAAAACAGTTAAAACGTTTATACAAAACATATTTAAGTAGTTCAAAATTGCAAAAAAGTTATTTTAAAAATAGGTTTATATGAACATTATAAAAATAGGTTAACAGATACTAAGATTAAGCAAAATAAAGTCAAAGTAGTAGAATTCCATTTTTAATATTAAACAGTTTTTTTTTAATTTGTACCTTAAATTTTTTGACATAGTATTTTATAAAATGATTTTCTGCAGTAAAAATATTTAAAATTTTCAAACCATAATTTAGACCACGTTAAATGCCAGTGCTACATTTCTTCTTATATTTTGACATTGTTTGAATGAAATAAAATTTGTTCGTTTTTGTGGTAATAAGATAATAATGCAAACTTATAAAGTTGTTAGATTTTCATGAACTTGTAGGATAGTCGATTAGCTTTTAAACAAATGTTTATTTTTCTCATTTGAAGCAAAACTAGTTTAAACAATTGGACCAAGGTACGCCACGCATCAAATCCTTTATTTTTATATAAAAATTTTATAGAACACAAGATTACCCGAATGAGCAAGTGCTCGTATTCGGGTACAGTTATTTACAGTTATTTACAGTACAAAATTATTACACAATCAAATACACAATTAAATACAAATAAATAAAAGAAAATATAACTCTAATTTTAAATCAATACCTAGTAAAAAAAAAAAGAGAAAAAAAACAGAAAAAATAAAAAATGGGAAGAACAAAATTGAAATCCTGACTTATAACTAATAAAATGGTTCCTTAAATGTCTACTAATTACAGAGTGAAGTAAATTTTAAACTACGAAATAACATTTTTCATAAAATTATTGAATTCTATATTGTTCATATATGTACTATTTCCGGATGTCACCTAATTGTGGATTTATAGAGTCCTGGACCATTATAATTGCTATGTTTAGAGCCAGAAGAAGTGAAGTATTTTGGTTCTATTAAAGGCGTCTTATTTCTTCTAGTATTGTAGTTATGAGGGTCCGATACATGTACGTTACGGTATTTGTGAAAGTATTTTAAAAGTGTGAGCTTATAAATTTTTTCTAGTCATAATATTAAATTCAGGAATAACAATTCTGTTGGATATTCTATAGGATTTCTTAAAAAAATATGTTTAATTTTTTTAAAATAATTTTATATTTGATTATATTGTATGCAAGGAAGAAATTTGAAGGAAATCGCAAATGATAAGAAATGTATAAATAGTTTTAGTAAATTTAATAAATTTAATGCATTCATAAATAAATTTAATGCAATATGCGTATCCCATTCAAGATGCTTACCAATAATAATACCTAACTATTTAATCATTACTTATTTATAGGAGAAAGACCAAAACATTGACGCGTTTTAATTATTAATCAGGAGACAGGAATGGGTCTAATAGTTAACAAAGAACGCATAGAAATGTTTTCGAGATATTTAACGATAATGTTCGGTACGACCAATTCACAACAATGAATTAACGATAGCTTCCTTGTTATTACGGGAAAACAAAAGAATAGCATTATACGCATTTTTAATAAGACGTGTTTTTATATGTTGCAGTGAAGTCATACCGAATTCGTTTCTATCTCTAGAGGTATTAATTGTATAAAGAAATGTGTTTGGCAAGAAAAGTTCATTTTAATTGCCTCCACAACTTTACTGTAATAAGGTTTCAAGTAATGGAGATAGCCGTTATTTTCTTCAGAAAAGCTGATATAGCCATTTTATTAGTTACAGATAGAACTTTCAAAATTAACACTTTGATTAAAATCGTTGGAGCCAATTTTTAGAAAATAAAATATATTTAAAAAGTTTTAATGTAAAATCCCCTTAACATTTCAGTTGTAGAAACCAAATTCTAGGCGCCCCAATAAAAGTTCAGCAACGTCTATAATCCAAAAGCAGAAGTAATACAATGAACCGGGTGTACACAGACAGACATCATTCCAAAAACGTTTTTGCCGGCTCCTAGGCATCGTTTTCCCGGTGTTATCTCGATTTGAATTTTTTCACGATCACAATACTTTCTCTGCACTAGGTATATGCGAGAAGTAACAATGTTACTGAGACATCGTCTTAAAGTAGGACCAAGAGAGAATGGAAAGACATGATGCTTACCACAATGCTCTTCATCTTGGCGAGTGAAGCTGTTAGCAGATGACCAGAGAACTGTGATTAGCATGGGATTTGCAAAGAGTTTATATACTCCTAGGGTGGGTGGGTCCCTTAGTGTCTTCGGATACTTTCACTTGCTGCATCGGAAGCGATCTCACACGTGGTAGGACGGACTTTATTGTCCAGACTGGAACTGACTGATCTAAATCCTAATTCATGTTCCTATGACATTCAGGTGGCCGCGGTTCAATTTCCTCATCAACTTATTATCCTGATTCCTTGTAAGACAGACAACAACAATAGACTATTTTATTGCCAAGTTCAAGAACTTTTGGTTAGAATTTGTCAAAATAAGAATAATTAAAAGCTTATGTCTAAATTCACGTGAGACAAACTCATCTCTCTCTCTCTCTCTCTCTCTCTCTCTCTCTCTCTCTCTCTCTCTCTCTTTTTTTTTTTTTTATCTAACGGTTTTATTGTGAAAGAATTTTTTCAATTTCAATTTATTGTTTTAAAAAATTGTGCTCGGGGGCAGTTCAGTCCAATACAATAAAGTAACTTAGACTAAAATAATTATTTTCACTTATTCAAAAAATAGATTTACAAAACATAGAAAAGTATAAGTTAATTTTACTTACAGTAAGGACAGAACCTATTCACAACAATGGAAATGTACGAATAAATACTACCGTATAATATATATTTTTATTAAACAGATTTTAAGATGATAAAGAAATTTTATTTATATTTTAAAGTTTAATATTGGAGATATAGTAATAATAGAAGTGAGAAAATAAAAGTAATTGCATAAAATTTTATAAAATTTCCAATTTTAGACTTAAATTGTTTGTTATTTAAGCCAGTTAATTAAGAATGGTTTCTAATAAATTAATTGAATAGTCTAGGGCCGAAACTTGAACAGTGCTTCTCTCATGCAGTTGCAAATTTTTTGGCTCAGTTAATCTATAGAATAACATTTATTATTAATTATAGGCCTATTATTCAATAGACAAAGGAAGCTATTTATAAGAATGGATACCATTATAGAAATACGTGGTTATGTTTTTTATCTGCTTTCTCCATTGTTATGGTTTTCTACTTTTTAAGTTACATGAATAAATTAACTTATATGCGTTTGAAAATGTGCGAAGGAGATATATTATGACTTAAATAACACAGACCAAGAGTCGTTTTGGTGCCTTAGAATTTATACCTATTCTTGGGTATATTTAGGTCGCTGATGCCAAATGTGCCATTACTTTTTCCCTATCAGCTTTAGTTTTTGAGATATGGTATTACAATTATGCATATTATCCCATTTTACGTTTGATATAAATAAAAAACCGTGCTTATTTTTAGCTTCGAAATCATGTGAAGAAAGAAGCAACACACTAACATTACATTAACTTTACAATAACAATATAACATGGGGTCTTTAAAAAAATTGATATCACATACTGTACGGTCGTTTATGACTTATGAGCTGTCAATTTGAGGACCAAAAAATAATCCAGCTTTTAGTTTTCCTGTACTTCGTACAGTTTTCGTCCTACGTGTCCAAAGTTGGTCAAGAACCTTCACTTACTTATATTATCAAGCAAGATTTTGTTTCGCGAAAGAGTATATTTTTATTATAGGCTAATATTCCGCCTTTACCCTTACCATTAAATACACAACTTATTTGAAGATGCATTTCGGCGTATGCTGCGCCATCCTCAGTTCATACAAGATGAAATGAACACCACAATTCTTCTGAAATAATGTTGTTTATAAAATTTTGTTATTTGGTAACCTAGGTCACCGTTGTAGTCAAGTCAAATAAATGATTTTGGTCAATTATATTTTCATTAAGGATGTTACTCCTATTTTTATAAATTTGAAAGTTTTCCAATATATTTAGTCTAACACCCTTATCACATATATATGTAGGACTTCCATGGTGTTACTTAAGTTGTCCAATCTATGACCACTTGGTGACCTAGGTTACCAAATAACAAAATTTTATAAACAACATTACTGTATTTCAGAAGAATTGTGGTGTTCATTTCATCTTGTATGAACTGAGGATGGCGCAGCATACGCCGAAATGCATCTTCAAATAAGTTGTGTATTTAATGGTAAGGGTAAAGGCGGAATATTATAATAAAAATATATTTAATATTAACCCTTATCTGTTGGAAATGAGTTATTTTAATTTCGCGAAAGAGGTTATAAGTTAATGACACTCTATATAAAAGTAGAGCTGGCAGAGAAAAACTGTTTACATATTTGGAATAAGCACACTAAGTATAGTCAAAATCCGGTAAACATCTGAGACACCAAACAAAAAGTTCCTTTTTATTGGGCTGTGTAATCTAAAACTACAAATTAATCGCTATAACGTGCCAGCACGTATTTCTTCACCCTTATTGGGGTTTTCAGCTCAGCCCGTAAAACGGAACTTTATCTGTTAAACAATGTTTACGATTCAAAATTAGATAATTCCCTCAAATTAATTATAACTTGTCTAAATTTAAAAAAAAGTATCTGGTCAGGCATATTATTCATAAAGAAAATAGAATGAATTCAGTAACCAAGAATAAATTTAGCTTACTAAAAAAGTCATGATCTACTGATTTACATTAGGTCTACTATACGGATGAAATCTAGTGATTTGAATGGATCTTTAGATTGTCCGATACTCGTATGGGAACTAGAATCGATGTAAAGCTAGAAAAAATTATTGAAGTCCAGATTTGTTTTTCTATTTTCAACATTCTGTTATACCTTCACTCATATCGCATAAAATTTTTCCCTACGGTATGGGAAAATAAGTGAAAATACGTTAAAATCATGGTATTTATTACAATTTTCAGTCTACATTTTTAATGGAAAATGTGAGTAATGTAAAGAAAGAGTCGTGCTTCCGAAATATACTTGAAACAAATATAATTTCCTTTTCAAGTATAGGCCTACACAGACTATGTTTCCGAATGCGGACTTCAAATGTGCATTAATGTAGAAAATTAGACCTGTAATTTCACTTGCTCTAAAGTACAGGAGAATGTAAAAGTGATCCTATACAGGCCTTCAAGGCCCTTAGCGTACCAGGATATTGAAGCTTCCATATTTTTAAATATTCGTCATGTGAAGGTGGCATCACTACAGCTTTACAAGGAGCTCGAGGCACAATTCCACGCCATGTACCTATAGTTACCATTAGACGTGCAGAAGCTGAAGAATCTAGTTCTTCTAGCTTTGAAGGGATCACTGCAGATTTATAGGAACCACTTTTATAATTAAATTAATGCAATGGCGGCCAGTCATATTAGTCTGTAAATTTTGCAGATTATGGAAACATTAAATTATGATATACATGTTAATGAATGATTAAGAATAAGGTTTTATCGATTACTAAGAAGGCATGAAGTCAATTTAATTAACATTTAACCCTATTTCGATTCATTGACTTATGACCTCCAAATTGTAGTGACTTGAATGCCCTGTAGCATACACATTTGACACCATAGAACAAAAATCTCCTAATAAAAGTTGCTTGCCTGTCCCCTCTATACACAGGTAAAATATTTCAGCGTTATTCATTAACACCTATATATAAGGTATATATATATATACGTATACATAGAGCAAGGATGGACTAATTAACATTTTCATAAATATACAAGAGCTTAGTTAGAAAATGAAAATAATTGAAGAGATTCACGATGCTTAGAAACCGAACAAAGTATTTTTGGAATGTCGTCTGTCTGTATGTGGACATGTGTAGCGGGGAACCGGTTCATTCCATTTACTTCAGTTTTTGGATTGTGGACTTTCTTGAAATGCATCGGACCGTGTACAATTTGGTTTATACAGCTGAATTATTAAGGGGATTTTACAAGAAAATATCTTTCAATTTTTTATTAAAATAATGGCTCTAACAATTTTATAAAAAAATGTAATTTCGAAATTTCTAACTGTGACTAAAAAATGGCTATAGTAGTTTTTCTCTGAACTGACCATTTGGGAATTAACTCGAGGTTGAGAAGTGGTTCGTGAATTTATGGATAAAATCTGCACCTCTCATAATGTATTGTGTGTAAGCCAGTGAGATAAGACTAGTGGGATAAAAAGCATGAATTAAAAAACTGTAACAAATGCAGAGCTAAAAGCGAAATAATTATGTTGTAGGCTACAATATAGAAGATCAAGCTTTGGGTATATGTGGCGTGGTTATGTTTTTGGATTTGTTGTGCAAATTTCGCTCTTCATTTCCTCCTATCCTTAGACTTCACTGTTTTCCTTTATATCATGTAATAGCTGGATTCATCTTCTGGAGTTCCTTCCTATTTTTCTTCGATGACGTCATGCAGCAGTGAATTTCTTCTGAAGATGTCACCTACCTAGTTTGATTTCCTATGAAAAACCGTGTTCTTTACACTTGGTTCACTTTTAAGTGCTCGAGTGGTACTCACATCTCACAGAATTTAAAATGTTTCTCATTTCAAAAATAAATGTGATTTTATATACTTGTCCGGTACTAGGAAACAGTTCTTGTTAATTACATTTCTTGGCAGTTATGTTTTTTTTCCTTTCTTTTCTTTCTTTTTTTTTTACTTTAAGGGACATAAATAATATTTTGTTAGTCTCTCTTCAAGGTAGGTATTATGATGGAATTTTACACTTCTTTTAACTTCATTAGTTCTCTCATTGTCCCTTTTATTTTCTTCTAATTTCGAAAAAAATATAAAAAAACCTTAGGTGATCATTACTGGGCGAAGTTTCTTACACATAGTCCATAGGAAGAACACTATATATTTTGGAACAATTTGGTTGACCGTTACCGGAGTAATGACCAATTAACAGCCGCTTGCTTTTTAAATAGCAAATTGGATCAATCAAAGAACTGAATATTAAGCACTTGAGAACTGAAGTCAAGTGTACGCCTTCAAATATTTTGGCAAAAATAAAGGGACGGTGCTGACTTAAGGAATTTGTTGTAAATTTGTTCTGTTAATATTCTAATTATCCCACTAATTCGTTCAAATATGCTTATCTAACTTCCTCATGAAACCGTGGTGTAAAACTCAATATTTTATTAAAAATGGCATATTAACTGCAACTTAAGGGGATCCGGAATGAGATTTTGGGTCAAAAATTGCATCTTTATTTCCATTGATTAAAAATAACTCTGAAGTTCTACCTTCGAAATGAGGTATAAATCATTGCTGTAGGCTACTGTAAGTCTTAAATATTTCCAATTAATTTTTTTAAAATGTCATGCATGCAAGGTGACCCAAGTTATGGAGCTGGCTTATTTTGATATTCCAACTTCGGAGGTTGTTTTCCATAAGTTCTTTATTTATTAATTTTTTTAATTACTTAATGTACCTTTTTTCAACTTCTACTACATGTAGGGTCTTGAAATTTTCACATTTTGTTTATCAAGATATTGTGCATATACTGAAACTCTCAAAATTACAGATTTCAATTTTGTAATCACTTTAATGAGAATTATATGCTGTAAAATGTAGAAAAAAAGGCTAATGTAGTAAAAAATTACAATTTATTAAACCTGAAGGTTAAATTTAAATATCTAAGCCAAAGTACATATCTATAACATATAATAATTTCATATGTCTGTCAAGGATAGTTTTGGAGAAAAAGTACATGGTACATTTATGATTTAACATTGTAAGGATAGGGCATTCCGGGTCCCCTTAATCAGTTTACTTGATTTTATTGTCTCCTTTCTTCCCCAGCACCACATTTCAAAGTTTTCCACGAACTTCCCCATTTTTCTTAGTGTCTACTGTACAGTTACAAAAGAGTTTAAGATTTCAAAAATGAAAGATCAGAAATTAACTATTGAATAATATGAACTGAAGAGAACTGCATACGCCCTCCCGCGAAGGGCAGCTTACTAGTAGAGAAATTACACATCACATGTTAATTGAAGAAGAAAGTGGTGATGAAGAATTTGCAGCCCTCGCCTCTGCGCAAGAGTTAGTCATGTTCCTAGACACTGAACTGGTTCTGACACTTTCCTTAATGCTTTATTGTATCAGTTGTAACCGTGCATTGTATTTCATTTTGGCCACCCAGGATTCAAAGCGAATAAGTACAAGTCAGATATCAATCGAAAGATTTTTTCACGATTTGGACAAAGTTCTATAATTTTGTGTATTTTGAATAACATTTGTAATTACAATTCGTCAAACTACCTATTTTCATGTTCCTTGGGACTTTGAATATATATTTTGGACTTTGTAACAAATGAATATGCCTACCGTTATTATAGCAAAAGGACTTACAAAATAATTACTTTCATGAAGGAAGAGACATAAGTTAATAGTAATACATAAATATACTTTTTTTGTTTTTTATTTCAGCTGTGTTTATACTCCTTTTAGCTTTGAGGCTATGTCAGGAGTTCGGGATGTGTGTCTGTACAGTAGGGTAAGGCCATGGAACTATTGCTTGTCAATTGTTTCTATTGTCAGTAACTTTAATAGAAAAAATTTCAACTAATATTTCAACTATTATTTGAAACATTTTTGGGGGGAAAAATCTCTGAATGGTAGTTATAAGCCACCCAATACGACCTCTTCTAACGGAAAATCATACGAAAAGAAAGTTTTGTAATTGGGTTAGGTACCTTTTGGGGATGTGACACCAAGATTGGCGACGACTTTCTCTTATTTTCAAGGGGGCTTTAGCCTACATGAAGAAAATTTCGTTTGTCGCGATTTTCTCGAAAACAGCTCTTACGATTTCCTTTAAATTTTTCACATGGGTTGCTTATACTAAGAGCAAAAAGTTTTATTTTAAACATTTTTTCGAAAAAAAATATCTAAAGGGTAGTTATTTAAATACGTGCTCTTTGCAATATGGTCTCTTGTTCTATGTCAAAATGTGAAGTGAGAAAAATGTAGCCTATTGGTCACACTGAAAATAAAGAAAGTTACGAGAGCACATTAATAAGATTTTATTTGAGTTATGTATCCTTCGGGGATGCCATCTGATGTGGTAACGACATTCTCTTCATTTCTGAACCAATTTATGTGAAGAGAATGTCGTACATAATAATTATATTATAGTAAGAGACTAACTTTTATTTTGCAGAGGAAGTTATGTGACGATCACATCATATTTTTAAAAATTCCACTAGGGTTTTTTGTCCATCGATCAATTTTTCATTATTATTCAAGATATTTGATTCATTACAATTTCAAGGTCATTATCAGAGCCCGTATTTTGATGACCTAAAAATACTTAAAATATGAGCTATAAAATTACTACAAAAATACAAATCATTACCCGAAAACCAACAAAAATGACCCAATCAACTGTGTGAAAATACTAGTTTATTCATCAGATTTGTGTCTGTTCTACTTTTATGTTGATAACCCAGAAAGGATTGTAAATAGTTAATTACATACGGTTAAATGCAAACGGCAACACAGTCTTTCTACATGCAAATTAACAATACAAAATTTAGAGTTCCGATAATATTCATTGTAAGTAAATTCATTAAATCCCATACATTGCAAGAAACAACACAAAATGAGAAAATAATAACATTAAATATTTAAAAGTGCCTAAAAAAGAAATGGGGAAAAATACCCTAAAATAGGTAAGAAATTACACAATTTTAAAAATGGCCTAGAATAAAAATTTTGGAAAATTATTTAAAAATGACCCTAAAAATAGCAAGTTTTATAATCTAGGAGTGACGATGAGAATATCCGTACTAGTGGGCAACGTCCATGATTTACCATTTATGTCATTAAAATCAAGGCCCTCATTATTGTAATTTTTAATCAATCACCATTGGAAACAAGGAACGGACAAAAATGTGGAATTCCTATTATCTTCCTGTTGACTTGGTTTTGTTTTAATCTTTGCGGGTTCTGATGGTAAGGAGACAATGAGATGATGTGTTTTCGTGGAATGCAGAGTTTTTGTGAGAGCAATTAATCCATGACATCTGCTGTGTATGGGCGAGGGTCAGGAGTCAACAGATCCCAGCTTCTTGTCAGTTTGTGACGACCACTGCAACTGAGGTGAGCAAACTTCTCAAATATTTATTCATTCAATGTTATATTAAGTTTCGTATTGCATTCTACCGGACCGGCCAATTTGACATGGGTGTTTTTCATGGTTTCCCCAGTCGTAAAGGCAAATGCCCAATTGGATATTTACATACCATGAATCATCCTCACCATTTCATCCTTATCATACCCATTCAAATTAATATCAATTGAAATTTAATCCATTAAATACATTGACAATAGAAAATAATTGACAATCAATAGTTCCATGGCCTACCCTACTGTAGAGGCCTAGATACGCATCTCGAACTCCTGATATGACCTCGTTAACTAAAAGGAGTATAAACACAGCTGAAATAAAAAAAATGAAAACAATACAATTTCTATGGAAATGCCCTCCTATTGAATCCACACAACACTGACATCGTTTTAAGAAATTTTCTTTCACGCGTATAAGTTCAGCTTCCGAGAAATTCTTGTGATATTCTAATGTATGGGGTTTGACCTAGTAAATAAGCAGAATTTTAAACCTTCCAAACCTAAGATCGGATTAACAATAAGGAAATAATAATTTGTATTTAACTTTTTGTTAATAATGAATAAACTGGCCAAGCCAAGTGAAGTCCTGTAGTACTTCAACCGTTTCGCATTTTGTCTGTTTGTAAGTTTTTCTTCTAATTTTGCATGATGTTCCTTGAAGTAATTAATAACGACGCATGTATAAGGATGTTTGGAGATTGTAGCCAACCTTTTCATGCTAAAAATTTGAAGACCTCTTCCAGTCTACAATTTTGTTCGCGTACCTTTTAGGGGGTGTCCTGTTCACACAACTAATAGTATCTTCCTTCTTAGAGAAAATTCATATTTCCTTCGAATGGTGAAAAAAGAAATACGTTTCTAGGTTCAAAATTTCCCGAAACGTTTAATACTTATATTGCGATATAGGGGTGGGAAGAGTGTGTGAACAGAATCGTGAGAGATCATGTTATATAATTCACATTTGTATTCCATATTATTTTTTCTACGATAGTGATTAGCAAATAAGTGTTGCATTTAGGCTAATACAGAAGGGAATAATAAAAGTTTGCTTGAACAAGCCTATAGCCTATGTCCAACAGAGTTGTTATTTCCTGAATTTAATGTTATGACTGTAGAACAAATTTAAAAGCTCACACTTCTAAAATACTTCAATATCGTCAAATACACGTACATCTGATCCTCATAACTACAGTACAAGAAGAAATAAAACCTTGTCTTTATTAGAACCAAAATACTTCACTTCTTCTGGCTCTATACATAGCAATTATTATGGTCCAAGGCTCCATAACTCCATAATTGGGTCATATCCAGGTAGCCTATAATAAATATGAACAGCAAAAATTCGATAAGTATATAAAAAATCTTATTTCGTAGTTTAAAATTTACTTGAATCTGTTATTAGTACATATCTAAGGAATCATTTTATTAGTTACACCTTAGGATTTCAATGTTGTTCTTTCCACTTTGCATTTTTTTGTTCTTTCTTTTTTATTTGTTCTAGGTATTGATTTTAAGTTATAGGCCTATAGAGTTATATTTCGTTTTATGTAATTGTATTTAATTGTGTACTTAATTGTGTATTAATTTTGTAAAATTTCAAGACGTACCAACTTTAAAACTAGGACTACTTTAATGTCAGTTTTAATACTAATTGACATGTCAGATAAAACAATCTTGGTGGCGATCCATACATCCATTACTTACGAGCAAATGCAATAGTCGCATCATCCTAAGCTGATAGGAATTAAATAGTTAAGTCAGAATAAAGAAATAAAATGGAAGTAAAGGCACAGGTAAGACTGAATTCATAAAATTCAATTAGCGAATACTATTACCATGACTACAATAATAAATAGCTATATAAACATTTGGAGACGCAAATATGTGCTGCAAAGAAAGCAAAATGACGCAGGTAGGTTAGGTTACCGGCACGATGATAGCATGAATGGGAAATTGATGTAAAATGCACTATGTATGGGTCATTTGCCCGCAGAATCGGGCAAAATGTCAGACATGTCAAAATTTTGGCTAGGCCTATAAGAATCTTGAGACTTGATAGCCCTTGTAAGTTTCTTCCCTTACATGATGTGATTACTTTGAAAGCGGGTGTGTAGAGTATAGCTGTTTTGTTTCCAGGTGCAGGTGTTGGAGCTGTGAGACCGCCATGAATCACAGGCAAGTACTCACATCACTTTCTCTGTCCTCCATGCCACTTAAAAATAACTTCCTCTACCAGCTGGCTCAGCCTCATTCAAATTAGCATTAAGCTTGCATTTGAAATTAATAGCTTATAACTACCCTTCAGAAAAATTCAAATTATTATCTCTTAATATAACATATTATAATACATAATATATGTTTTTTTAATATATATTTTTAATGGAAAATAAATTTTAAAATAATTTATTTTAAAAAATACTTATACTGCATATATTCCAAAGATTGTAGATGATGTTATTCATATGATGTTTGCAAATAGGTAGAAAAAAAGAATCCCTCAGAAATATTGTCATTTGTGGAAATTATCACCCGAAACGGCATATTAGTGCACGAAACGTGGCTGCCATTTTGAAAGGACAATTACCCATAACTGTAACCGTCTGACTAATTTCGAAAATGTATGCAATTGCCAGAAGTAGTCAATGAAGAGTTTACATCAAGATTGTAGAGCAATTCATTACTGAGGGAAAAAATAATGAAATTCACCTATTTCTCACCTATGAATTTCACCGAAAGCTGTAGGTCCCCCCAATTCAACAGTTTCTATCAGTAAACGTGTAAGCGTGATTTTTTAAAGTAAAGTTGACCCATCCATAATTTTTCATAGCTATATCCAAAAGAAAATAAAACTTTATTATTTTCACTTAATGGAACATGGACACTTCATTATCATTATCATTATCATCATCATCATCATTATTATTATTATTATTATTATTATTATTATTACTATTATTATTATTGTTGTTGTTGTTATTAAGGTGGCAAGCCCATGATGCCCTCCCTTAAATTCGACTTGGAGTAATTAACGTGAATATTCAAATTACGTTGTTGTCTGTACGAGTGGGTTTGTACGGTTAAGTTTTATTGACCGGTTCACGCCTGAGTGGATGCCCCAGTTTTTCACTTTCGGAATCTGGTCACCATCATCAGGTGTGGTGATGTAACAATGCAGTATGAAAGCGGCGCGGTGCATCTTGACATTTAACTGTTTCCGCCACGCCATGCACTGGACAGTGAACCAGTTTCCCAGGAAGCGACCGGCTCCACCCCACGAGCGCTCCGCAGAGCGTCCACATGACCTCAGGAAGTATTGAGTTCGACCCTGAAATTACGTGTCCAGTTTTAACTACTAACAGGCCTACTCGTTTTGTGAAATTTGAGTAAAAAATATTATCTTCATAAACATTGACTATTAGTTGCTTATAATAATAATAATAATAAATAATAATAATAGTAACAAAATAAAAATATAATAATAACAATACATAACAGTTTTGTTTAACCTGGTGAAAGTTAGGACCATAAGGTCTTTTCTTGTGGGACAATAATTATTCTAAATACATTAAATGATTCAATATTCTGGAATTTTAACACTAATTATTAATAGTAGGGCAAGGCATTTGATGATTTTGCATCTTTTTATACGAATGATCAGTAAATAATTGATTAAATAAGGGCAATTTGTTTTTGCATTTTTACTATTATTATTTTTTTGGCTTTATTTTGCCTGTTTCGTAAATTTCAAGAGATAGGTCATTATTAGGAAATTTTTGGTCATTTTCGGTATTTTTAGGTCTTTTTCGGAATTTTAGGTCATGGTTCAGTGGAATTAGAGATGAGCTTTTTCATATACAAATCGTTTAGCCTACTTTCAGAAAACAGACGATCGTTTTTATTTGAGAATCTCCGCCAAGTGTTCATAGTTCATTTTAATTCACGTTTATTGTAAACACTATAGCAGTTTGTCTTATAGAAATAACGAATTATTATTATTTTTTTTTTCTTTTTTTTTTTTAAATGGCATGATATTTGCTAGGGGCAATTTGATGGGCATGACAGTTCAGAAAGAATTTCTTTTTCAATAAGGGTGTCCAAGTAGTATAAATTTACTTACGTCTTTAGTAACAAAGTAAGTTCTTTATATTGTTATAAATTCATATATAACGCACTGTCATCTATTAAATTGCTTTTTTCGTACACTCTCTCTAAAACAGCTGCTTTTTGCATTTTAGCAACTAAGGCCACTAAAATTGCATAAAACCGCATTCAAAATGCAGTTTATCGGCCTAGTACATAAAGTCGTCATGGCAATTTATAAACAAAACCCAGATGGCATTGACCAGTAACACCAACTTAACATGGATTTTTGCATATAATTGGTCAAAAAACAACAAACTTAAGCCAACATGTTTCTCATGATAATCAGAAACTTTACCAGGGTTTTTTTTCGCAAAACAAGGTATCCTACTTCATCACATAACAACAAATATAAGCCAACAACTTTTCACATCTTCGTTCATTACTTATCTTTGCACCAGCATATAATTGCAATACATTCCGTCTACTGCTGCCGTGATGTTGCTGGTACCAACTCCAATTCAATGTTTCTGGCTTGAACTGAATTTTTTTTCGGGATTATCAATCATATTTTCACATGCTTGTCATAAATACTAGTTCGTATGCATTATTGTTTACAAAAAAAAGCTACTCATATAACATAATGCATCTATAGCCTACCGCATTTCGTATTGGTACGTACGGTTCATTGTTCGGCGATTCAGGGGGCTGTGAGAATAAGACGGTAACAAATGGCTTACTACTCTTCATTATAATTATTTATACGGTATTTTTGTTTCGTTTCATATAATTTGGAGAGCTTTTACTAAAAAAATTTCTACGCACCACGTACGCAAAAACTTTATCGGACTCATGAAGTATTTCAGCCTCGGCCGCAATTCTAGGTTCGTCCGCTAAAGCATTATTTTGCGTACTTTATACATAAATAGCTATTAGAAATTCATTACTTTTAAAATAACAATTATAAGTAGTAGTGGAAAATTTATTGGTAATTTTTTTAATTGTAGATTATTTTTTCACTGTTTTAGGTCATAGGCCTAAATGTATTTTCTTCCACTATATTATGGTCAATAAATGTCTTGCCCTATTAATTAGTAATAAAGTTCAAACTACCTACGAAAGTAGAACTTACGTATTACGTAAGCCTACTATTAGCCTACATAATTAGATAACATATAAGCCGCGCAGACATGAAAACAATAGGAGCTCAAGAAGACTGAAATTAAACATTTATTATTAGAGCCATCTGCCAAATCACATGTTTCTACAACTATGAAGAACTTTTTTTTTTTCGACCGTACAGTAATACGCTTATTTCATGTGATGCATCGGCAACATAACGATATCCATTACGATGCAGATTTTCATTATAACACAGGTGTGGTATCGATTATTATCGAAAACGGAACGATTTTGAAATCTTGAGAGCAGCAAATGAAACTGCATAATAAATAGCCTGAATTTAAAACAAAATCAATTTTGTTCGTTTTCATTTTAATATTACGCTAAATTGAGTTAATTTTGTCTTGTAAAAATTTATTATTTTCAAGAAAACTGCCAGGAATAAGCTTCGACGCGATCAGCTGCCATCTATCGAAGAAGACAAGAACTACGAGAACTTGCTAACAGCTGATTGCCGTGGTCAGAATTTTTTTTATGAATCTAATAAATCATAACTTAAACATATTATGTTGAACTAAAGCAATAGCTTTTCTCGTTTAATTAACATTTTCGCATCTCAAAAAGTCATTACAGTCTCCTTTTTACTAACTTAACACTCCAAAAATAACTGAAAATTTAAAATTGTAAATGTGTATTGTTGGTTTCTTATTGGTGTATGTTGGTGTATGGTCTCTCTTACTATTTCATTTCCACATTTTATTTTCACGTGTGAACAGCGAGGTCATATCACGTGTTGTGATCTGTGGTAGCCTGTATCAGTATTGATTTGCATTTGTTTTGTGCTGTTAGTGCGATATTTTAAAGTGATTTTTCAATTTGAATGATTATGATAGAGGATGAGATAGCGGCGATGAGCAATGGTAAGTAAAAATCCAATCCAGCATTTGCTTTTACGACTAGTGAAACCATTAAAAACCCCAACAACAGTGGCTTATTCTTGTACATTAAAACATACAATTTCTGCCCGAAATTAAGAAATTTGTGTACTTCTTCCTAGAGTGTAAGAACACTTAAAAATAGTTATTATGAAAGAAGTGGTAAAAACAAGATTTTATGCTCGCGAACGGAGAATGTAGCAATCCTATGAGCAAAAGAACATTACTTTAGGCTACCATATGCATCAAAGACTACACTATTTTTAGACAGCCATTAATATTCATTAAATAATAATTTTATTACGCACCGTGCAGCCATTTTGTATGGTTCCAGCTGCCCGTGAACTATCCTACTTGTGCACACAGTCTTTTTTGTGTGCCCTCCCTTACCCCCGGAAGCAATGAAGCTTATCAACTCCAGTCAAACCAAATATTGGTAACCATTTGTTTGATGTGTTTACCTATTAGTGCCCTTATGTACATCCTGATGGGATGTGTGATGAAATTGACATGTTTGGGCTGTGTACTTGTGTCGTTGTGTATTAGCGGGGGTTTGACTTTCTTGCCATGAAGTCGATTGCTTGTCGTTTGTTGTGTTTGTTTAGTACCGTGTAGAGAAGTTTTCTAATGTATGTAGCAGTGCGTGTGTCTGTGTGAGGGGATTATTAGCCAGTCCGGTATTTGCGTATGAGCAAGGGAAAATCCCTCAAAAACCTCGCTCGGAATGGGATAGTTGGCCAAAGGCCCGTACATGGCTGCCGATATAAGGGATAGAGTGGACAACGCTTTTTAGCCACTAAGTATGATTACTTTTGCGACCGCCGTGAAAAAATTTAGCACTTAAAAAGGTGTAAACCTAATGAATTTGTACATGTTTAATGTATATCAGACTGAGTCTGTTTAGTAATCATATGCAAGAGGGTGGGTCGAAAAAATCTATTTTTTTTTTCGAATTATGGTACGGAAAACTTGCCTCCTCTAATAGGCCTAAGACGAAAAGCGAGGTAAAAAAATAAAAATAGGTTGACACCTTCCAATCGCACTTAAGTTTATAAAATTAACGAAATTTAACATTTTTGGATTTTTTAATATTACTTATTATTACTTAATATTACTTATTATTTATTAATATTACTTAAAGTTCATTTTATGGTTCAATGAACAAAAATAAATTAGAACATCATTCATGTTTTCCGATCGCGCAATGTGTTCGAAAAAAGGAATTTAAAGAAAAATTCGCAAATTTCACCGCTCTTTTAAAGCGTGGTATATCTTCGTTTTCGCCCACATGACTGGTCTTAAGTTAAAGCAAATTACTGTCGTCATGGACTTGTTAATGTGGTATGAGGTTTGATCCCGGGTCACCGGGGTAGGCAATGTTTATACAAGAGCGGAAGTAGGCTTGACACTGAAAAAGATTCAGATCGGAATGTCTACCAGCCCATCAATAACGCGTCCCAAACTTTCCTCTGTCCAGACAAATGTCAGCTCCAGCCTCAAGCGAGTTGCGCGCCACGGGTGATAGAGCGGCTCACATCAAAGTCTATCCTGTGTTTGCTTCTTAAAGCAGTTATTTACACTTTTGACCAGCGAAATATTATAGAACTAGATCGTCTTTCAAGAGACACTCAAGAGAGACTTAAAAGTTGCACAGTATCGCACTAGTGCCATAAGTAGGGTTCGGATGTTTATGACCCAAAAAAGTGGAAAATATGTCTGCAAATCTGACCTTAAAATCTGCTAAATATCACCCAAAAATCCTAAATATGACCTCATAAAAGAATGTATTCTCTTAAAATAAATGTTCCAATTTAAAACGTTTAATTACAGTAAATTAATACATCACTATTAGATAATCACTTTTTAACAATTTTATAGGTGATTTACAGTTTTACTTGTAAAGAACTTCTAATCTGTTAATGTTTCCAGATACCATTGATGACTTCAGTTGATAATTGCTTATGTAAATATATAATTCAGATCTGAAAGTGTTAATTGATTACCAGAAACGCCCTAATCAGGATTATTGCAATATTGACAACACTACAATTTTTCTGGAAGATCAATAATATCCTAATATATTGTGCAACAGAAGGGTATGTTTATAAATATTATTGGGGGTGCTGAAAATGCAAAACACTCCCGAAGTGACGCCCATGGCCTGCAACATTAAATCCGAAAATTCAACTCGAAACTACGGAGTGTGAAACAATGCCAGTGTAAGTGCTTAGGAGAAGAGATTTAGTGGCACAAGAAAGTCCGGTCCAGTCAGTGGGAGCTATCTGTTCACACATCTCGTTGCGACATCATTTCTTTGTGTAGAGTTGTAGACTTCCTTCCTGTATGCACAGATACATCAGATCGAAACTGTGGCAATTATAAATTATTGTCTTCAGTAACACCAGTGCTGAAAGAGCTTAACAAATGTTTATTGTCATAACAAGATACGTGAGTTCAAAAGCGGAATTAATTACCCAAGCAAAACTGAACACGAGTGATATTCGGTTAGATAATGCCACGCGAAGAGAGAAGAATTCTATTTTGTTTCTCTCAGAGTCAAGATTATTATAGTGCAATAACTGTATTATGAAGTTCATTGCATTCTCGAAAGAAGCAACGACATTTTGGGCATTGAGTTTAGCATGATTCTAATTCGTCTGTTTTTCTTTTTTCTTCTTTTTGACCAAGAGACGTTCAATGAAAATTATGCAAGTAACTTAGTCCGTTCCCTTCACGGATGGGGATGTAGGCTAGTATGTGACTATTATAAGAAAGATTTAGATAACTTTTTCCAATATCTTGTTTGAAAGAATCTCTTGAATATGTTATTAAATTATATAAATTACCTGCCTGATGCCCTCATTGAAATAGTTTTTCTCTTTATTATTACAGGCAGCGCTAATACTTTAGAAAATATATTGCACACAAGAAAGTGGAATTCCCTTGTGGGCACCACATTATTTTCTAAACAGTATTAAGGTTTTCAAAACATAAAATAAGGAGAATTGTCAAGAATATTAGCAAGTTTCAGAACCCATTACTTTAAATGTCCGCGCGGTAATATTGACATGAAACTATTTTATTGTGAGTGTTATATATAGTGTTTAATGTTAAGTGAAGCCATCATTGAGCTCTAACTTTGAAATCAATGAAAAGTTCAGTGCCATATATAGGGTAAGGTGGTACATTTTCGAACATGGTACAATTCTGAACGGACTAAGATTTTTATCCACTTTTGGGTTTCAAATGTTAGCCAACCTCTTTTTAAAAATATAGCGTCCATACTGATTGTTTTGTTGATCTGTATCCGCGAGAATGATGTTTTAAGTTGACTCATTCGGCCATAAAATATTATTTTCCAATCGAAGGTAAGAACTCCATGCTGGAAAAATGGCACATTATAAAATTGCTTATAATTCCACGTTGTGTTACTGGAATATATTTTTGAGGACCAGTTTTTATCTCATACCAACAAATAGCGTAGTCTTTAATACGTAAGTCATTGGCAAAACAATGGTCATTCGTGAGTGGAATTTGCAACTATGTATAATTTGCAAAAACTAGCTCGAGGTACAAATACGAACGGATTTTAGGTACAATTTCGAACAGTACTTTAACCCGCGATCGCTTGCATGGAAAAGCTGTTTAGCTGTTTTGCCATCACAGCATTCTGCATGTTTATTATTATTAACTGTGCCAGTCAAATAGTTAAAGGATAGCATTCACATAGCTTTCAACAGTGGTATTATTTCAACGAAGATTTATGAACTGCACTTCCTCTGGATTGCTATTACATCTCAGCAATTATACAATACAGAATAGCAAACAGAAATCGTTCTGGAGTTGTTAAGTATTTTTTATTATTGCTCTTGATGTTATGACAGACCCGCCTGCATGGTCTAGTGGTTCCTGACTACGGACCCGCAAGTCTGGGTTCGATCCCCGTTACCTCCTCGAATTTTTCTGAGGTAGGGCGATTTGGAACGGGGTGCATTCAGCCTCCTGACACCAACCGAAGAGCTAATTCATAAAGAAGTAGCGGCTCCGGTTCAGTAAGCCATCAATAACTGACGTAGGAGTCAGAATGCTGACCACATGCCCCAAACCTGCCATCTGCCTATTCAAAACGTGACAGTTCATTATTACGCTCATATTATTGAAAAATAATAATAATAAAATATAATATTTGGAAGAAAGCAATTCGTTCGTTGAAAATGCCACTGTTCGAAATAGTGCCCACTGGTGTTTAGAATTGTACCTACTGTGGTACATTTTCGAACGATATTCTGGAAATGAAAGATTGATTGCCATGACCAATTTTACAGCTGTTTGACTTCCATATTTTTTTGAAGGGTCGACTACATTGCCAACTTTGTGATTACGATACAGTTGAACTTGTCTTAAGTTTACTGTGTTCATAAAATAAGAATATTTGTTAAGTGTTCGAAAATGTACCACCTTACCCTAATAGGTGATTAAAAATTCTCATTTTTACACAAATCTCTGCATTAATCAATAAATTGTTCGTCAATAGCATCGAAAAGGATAAATGGGTTTTTACGCAAAAATTACCTTTAAAAGGAGTCTGCTAATTAAAAAGTTGGGGGAGGCTGTAACGTGTGCTCCCTAAATCTAGCACACTTCATATGTTAGGCGTATGATTTGTTTTCACACTTACAATACATAGAAAAGGCAGTAAGCCTATATAATATGTTACTTTAAAATAAATATATGTTTAATTTTTACACCTTTCAGCGATACAGTATGCAACAGGTTTTAGTATGATAAGAAATACAATCAAAGGTAGTGTAAAAAATCATATAAAACTCTCATCGAAATATTCTTCCACAGTATACAATACTTATTCAACAGTAAAATTTTCAGTTTTTTTTTTCTTTTTATTTCGTCAGGTAACTTGTTAACGAATTTGTTATTTAAAACCTGAATTATTTTTCTGCCTATATCGAGGAACCTGCAAGAGATTATTGCCTCTTGTATAATGAGAATGAACAGCGTTCCTAGTAGTTTGCGTTCCACAGCAAAGAATACAAGAATATACATAGATAGATGTGTTAAAACATAAGACCCTTAAAAATTGGTTTACAATGATCCTTTGGGCCACATCTCTTAACTATCAGGAATGTTTTTTTCTAAGAAGAAGTACTAGTATCATTGCCCCACAAAAGCACCCCATAATTTAAATGAGAGTAAAAGAGCATTAAAAGCATGTAACAAGGTGGAAAAAGCTGTTTCAGTCTTCTCGGAAGATAAATTACTTGAGACAACTTATTACAAATATGCTCGGTGTGTCAATGCCAATCCAGATCGCTATCCACCCAAAATCCTAATAAATTTACCGGTTTATAAATTTCTTCGGTATTTCTAACACTAAATTTAATTATCTGGGTTTTACTGAAATTCAGACCTACAGTGCTTTGCAGATGACAAGCCTTTTGTCCTTGTCCGACTAAGATACGCAGACCAATCAAAGTTGTGCAATGTTGCCAGACTGTACTCCCGCTGTCAGGCGCATGGAGAATTCAGACTTCGAAATACAACTTACGGTACATGGAAATATTGTGGTTTCACTTCAGGGACTCAGTTAGGGTGAAAGAGGGCATATTTCTGCACACGTACGTGCAAAAATCATATTTTTAGCTTCACTAGTTCCTAACCTACTATCAAATTAATGTTTGAATGCATTAGAATTACGGTACATCAAGAGCAGGGTCGATATCCTGTATTTTATTACAAAGCTCTTATTGTAGCCCGTCTGAAGACTCGAGTCTTTCACTGGTGAACAAACAACAATAAACACATGCATATTTTCTTTCTACGAGTGACAAAAAGATAAGATTGATTCTCTATGAGGGAACTGAGAGAGGAGAGGTTCTCAATGCCTGTGTTATTTCAGCTTTCAATTAGCACTCCGCGCATGGAGAATTCAGACTTCAGAAAACAATTTACGCTACAGGGAAATATTGTAATTTTACCTCAAATACTCAGTTGGGTAAAGAGGACACATTTCTGCACACGTACGTACAAAAATCATATTGTTAGCATGTGTAGTCCCTAATCCATCATGAAATAAATGTTTTCATGTATTAATATTACAGCAACAGCTGAGTATGATATGACAGGTACTAAAATCTAATTTATTTATCCCGTATATATTCCAAAGCTCTTATTGTGGTTTGTCTGAAGAGGCAGAGTCTTTCAGTAGTGAATAAACAATAATAAACACATGCCTTTCTAGAGTAACAGTAACCAGCTCTCAGAAAAACACTACACAACTTCAAGTAAATATTGTACTCGTAATATTCATGGAGAGATTTCTTTCAGATTCCAGTTGTGTTAGGAAGTGTACGGACGTGTATTAGTTATTGTTTCAGTATGTCGTTAAGCAAACCAACTACAAGCAGTGAAATCACAGCGAAAAAACAAGTATTGCGAAGCCAGGCCAGAAATATTATTTTTAGAGTTTATACGTTTTTTAAAAAGTGTTCCAAAGAAGAAGAGAGAGAAAAACTTGATTTTAAAAAGTGTCAGCATCTCACTTCCATGGCTTGTGGCATAAACAAGAAGACGGTTTCACGCATTTGCATTGAGGCCAACAAATGTGATTCGAGCAGTTCTCCAGTCTTCTTATCACCGAGGAAGCACATTGGACCCCCAAAGAGGCTTACAAACTTAACTGACTTTGATAGGGACGTTGTACGGAGGACAGTTTTTGACTTCTATGATAAAGGTGAATTCCCCACATTACAAAAAATTACACAGGCTTTAAAAAACAAAATTTCATTCAAAGGCTCTACTACATCCACTTACAGAATACTTCGAAATTTAGGTTTCAAGTATAGAAAGACGAACGATGGACGAAAATTTTTAATGGAAAGAAGTGACATTGTGGCAGCAAGGTTAAAATTCCTACGCACAATGCACCAGATTAGGACTTGTGGTGACACACGACCAGTATTTTACATAGACGAGACTTGGGTAAATCAAAATCATACAGTAAAATCAATCTGGCAAGCCTCCACTAAAACCGGTGGACTCAAAGTACCTGTTGGGAAAGGCAGTCGATTGATTGTTTGTCATGTAGGTTCCGCGAAAACAGGATTCATACCTGAAAGTAAGTGGATTTTTCCATCTAAAAAAACATCTGATTACCATGAGGAGATGTCAGCTGTTACATTTAAGGATTGGTTTTTGAACAGATTTTTAAATTATTTAGAAGAAGGAAGCATAATAGTAATGGATAATGCTCCATATCATTCGGTTACTATCAACAAAATTCCAAACACTTCCACCAGAAAGTCTGAAATTATTGAATGGTTACAACAAAAAGGTATTGCGTTTTCTCCAACCGAAACAAAACCTGAGTTATTACAACGTGTATTGCCGTTCAAAAATCAGGCTAAAATGTATGAGCTCGATCTTCTTGCTAATGAAATGGGCCACGAGGTAATACGCCTACCACCTTATCATTGCCAGTACAATCCTATTGAACTGGTGTGGGCTCAGGTAAAACGGGGGGTTGCAAATAAAAATAACACTTTTAAACTTAAAGACGTTGAAAAACTCTTAAACGAAGAAATTGACAATGTGACACAGACAGACTGGGAATCATGTGTGAAACACGCGGAAAAACTACAAGAAGAAGACTTCATGAAGGAAATAGGTCGTGACGAAATTTTAGAACCTATCATTATAAATTTACAAGACAGTGATAGCGATGACAGTGACGAACAGTGTAGTGATACAGATGATGACGACGAGCCTCTACAGTATTTTTCATATGAGAAGCCTTTTCCTGCACCGCCAATCACGTGTACGGGCTAAAAGACTGCCGCTTGCAGTAAGAGTCTTCCCTCCGTCTCGCCGTCTCTGATTGGACCGCGTATCTATGCAAGTTGAAGGACATAGGGCTTGTCATCTGCAAAACACTTTAGCAGTCCCACTGGATTAAACTAAAAGGTATTTATTATTTCATTTTTTAGGTGCTTAAAACCAGTATCTAGCCACATCAATAGGCTGTAAAACTATTAAAATAGGTACTATATACAAGTTTCAGAATACATTTTTTTAGTAACGCGTTTATTATTACGGTTATCAACAAGGCACACATTCGTATCTGAGTGAGCGAGATGGAAGTATGTGATGATGAGCGCGGCGAGACGGAGGGGAGACTTACTGCTGGCAACACTTCGTCCGTTCTTACACGTGATTGGCGGTGAAGGAAAAGGCTTCCCATCTGAAAAATACTGTAGTCCGTTTGCATTGAACCATCTAGTCAAAATTCTCAAAGTATTTTTCATATCAATATATTTGTAGCCAAATGATTTCAATATATTAGTATCATCTGCATATGCAATTATTTTCTCTGGTATAACAGATGGAAGATCATTCACAGCAAATACAGAAGAATCGAATGCCTTGCTGTGGACACATAAACTAGCTACAGCATATTTTTTTCTGTTCAAACGAATGCAATATCCAACCAATATTCAACATAACGCTTTCTATTGTTTTAGACATAATGGGTGTCAATGACATGGTGTATAATTCATTACAAAGCTCCTCTCGCCCTTTTTATATAAAGGAACCCCCTTCGAAATCTTAAGCATGTCTGGAAAATGACCTCCATCCAAACACTGGCTAACTATCAATACTAAAGGATCTAAAATAACGTTCAATATAGATTTAAATATATACTTTGAGAAGCCATAAATATCCTGGCTTTTAGAATTACTCAATTTATTTACAAGTTAGTGAACTTCATTTAGAACCACATGTTTCCATTTAAAATTAGCATTAATTTTGTCTAGTTCATTTAAAAAGTCTTCTGAAGCATTGTCAGGGGCACACATTGAATTTGTTATCTCATTCACAGAATTTGAAAAATTATTGCTAAAATCATCGGCCACCAAATTTTCTATACTGAAATGAGGTTAAATCTTTCCAGATTAAATATTAACGATTTCCCAAGCCATTTTGCACTTATCATTTGCATTGAGAGTTAAACTCTCATTGTAATTAATCTTAGCTTGGTTCAGTTTATAAAGGATGCGGCAGAGGAAACGGACGTTTTTCAAATAACCATAACTCAGAAGATTTTCAAGTTAAACAAAATTTAATTGCACAGAAATGAAGCTTGTATAATGCAGTTTCTGTTGACTATTTCAGAATTACATCCGAAAAATAAAAGCCGTCAATTGACGCAACAATGGAATTATCGAACGTGCAATCTCATTAATAATAACTAAAGCCCGGATTTTCATTCACTATCAAACTTAAAAACATGCATGCATTCATGCACTATCGTATCTCCAAATATGCACAATGAGGGGCGAAACATGCACTATCAAAAATCCGCACTGTAGTGCAATATATTTCAACATCTTTTAAAACAATATACAGCAACGAGTTTTTCCAAATTCTTCTCACTTAAACTCGTTCATTCTTCAACGCAGAAAAGTATCTTTCTACTTCACAAGAAGTAACAGGTGAATACTTAAGGGAAGAAATTTGACTGAGGGTGAGATCGAATTCCATGTCTTTTACATTTTTTCCACACAATACGTATTTCACTGTTTTTAAAACTTTAAGATCAGGATTTGAACTAAGTACCTTCTTAAGTTTTCCCTCTCACACCCATTTCTCCACAACACGATTCTAAAGATAATTCAACGGACTTCAACAATGGCTAGTGACTGACAGATTCAAGCAGTGAACATTCTGTTTAGCAGTTTTCTTTCAATGGAAGGTGGTGGGGGTCGGCGAGTCGGGATTTTCTTTTGCAGCCTAGTGTATTATATTACTATTTATTTAAGGTAAACAGTAGTTTGCACTCTCGAATTCATGCAGGTGGCAGACTCTGTTGCCAAGTCAATCAAATAACAATAGTAATACAGTACAACATTTTTACGTTTCTTTGAAAAGCCGAGATTTTAGGGAGGCACATTCATAATATGCACAGTTATGCATTGTAACTTAATATTATGCACTAAAACCAGATAATGAGGGTTTATATGCATTAAAAACGTATGAATATGCTATATTAAACCAAAAAAATCCAAACCATGCACTATGCATGAATTTTGCCATAAAAAGGCCGAAATATGCAAACATGCACGGAAAAAATATGGTTATTTGGAATCCATAAGTCATGTAATGAGTAACTACAAAGTTTGAGAAGTGTAACTAAAGTATACAAAAACATGCATTTGCATGGAAATCCGGGCCCTCATGTTGTGGCCTTCTTCTGGGTATACCCAGTAACAGTGTGGTGTGGTGTGGTGTTGCTAAATTTGGAATCATCAGACCTTATTTTTTTGAAGAGGACAATACCACAGTGACAGTGACTTCAGCACGCTACATTGAAATGCTCAACAGGTTCCTGCTTCAGGAACTACGAAGCCGAAGACTAAACACGCAGGAAATTTGGTTCCAACAAGATGGTGGCACACCGCATACTGCGAGAGCATCAAATGCAATTGGTTCGCGACATGTTTCCTCAACATGTGGTCTCCCGTTTTAGCGACATTGGCCTCGCTCCCCTGACTTGTCCATATGTGACTATTTTTTGTGGGGTTACCTCAAATCAAAGGTTTACTTAAACGAACCCCGTAACATCCAAGAACTAAAAGAGAAATGCAGAATTTCGAAGTGAGGTTACGAGAGTGTATACATAAAGAAGGTCGTCCCTTGACGGATGTTATTTTTCGGAGGTAATTCTGAAATAGTCAACAGAAACTGCATTATACAAGCTTCATTTCTGTGCAATTAAATTTTGTTTAACTTGAAAATCTTCTGAGTTATGGTTATTTGAAAAACGTCCGTTTCCTCTGCCGCACCCTGTATTTATACCTTTTTTTTAACGTCAGCAGTCAGCTTAATTATACGTTCACTATTATTCACTATTATGTTAATATTCTTCATGAGCAAAACACAGTCACACAGAGTATGCAATTCGGCAGTGTATCAAAAGTTGAGTTTAGCAGTGTATCTTCTTTTTGGTTTAATTCATTCATACTTGAAACATTCATCATACAGATCGAGCAAAATGTAAAAAAAAAAAAAAAAAAAAAAAAAAAGTTTAAAATAGTACAATTGTTATACACCAATCAATATCACATAACTACTATCGAAATGATAAGTATTATCATAGGTAATCCCGCGAGAGAGTACGAGTTTATCGATATAATTGCGAGAAAGAAGATCAGCAAATTTATCTGATGAAATTCGTAATCTCATGTAGGATTTATTAAGACTATTCTATGAATAAATTGTAAAGGACTTTGTAAATATTAATTATTTTCTTACTTTGTTCTTAACATTCTGTCAGCTGTACGATCACGGCTTATCAGATGAATGAACAGTCAACGAATCGATTCGATGAATCGATAGAGTTCCCAATGCTACCAATAGCGCGCAATACAAGACGTTGGGCGTCGTGGTAGTTGCTTAAATCAAAAAGCTATAAAAGCATTAGAACTGGCTTGCACCGAATGGACATTGTGTTTTTAATCAATGAGCATTTTTTTATTTCAATTTCCAAACAGGTTATGTTGTATTAAATAATGTGTTTTCATTCTAAACAATGACAGCATGTGACGTATTAATCACCGCACGTTCATGCCTTACATGTCCAGTAACGAGCTGATGTTTTATCAGATAAAATTGGTTCCTTACGATCAGAGGAAGAATATCATATGATAAACGACCGGGATTGGTTTATATCCGAGGAATTGCTAAACGTTATTGGTCAATATCAAACTCGCGGCATATGAGTGGAATAGTCATAAGAAATCATTCTAATTAATTTAGGAGCACTTGTGTCAAGGATAGCAAGAATACGGTTTATGACAAACAAAACTGCATCGTTACCCGCAATATTGAGGTCAACAATACCATATTTATATTCATTATTGTCACAGTTCGTAAGAATATTATGCAAATAGGAGTTTAAACGAGTTGGCATATTGTTAACATAATGAAGACCGTACTACTTCAGAATATCTAAATAGCTATTTATGTATCAAGTACGCAAAATAACGCTTTAGCGGACGAATCTAGTATAGCGGGCGAGGCGAAAGCCGAGGTGCATACAATATTTTTTAGTAAAAGCTCTCTAAATTACATGAAATAAAACAAAAATACCGTATAATTAATTATAATGAAAGACAGTCAGCCATTTGTTAAAGTTATATCCTCATGGCCGTCTAAATCGTAAAACAACAATGACCATACGTACCAATACCAAATGTGGTAGTATAGATGCATAATATACGAGTCCCTTGTTTGTAAACAATATTGCATACCAACTAGTGACTTATTTATGAAAAGCTTGTGAAAATATAAATGATAATACCGTAAAAATTTCAATCCAAGCCAGAAACATTGAATTGGAGCTGCTGCCAGCAACTTCACAGCAGAAGTAGACTATGAGAAGGGATATATTACGGCATTTAAATGCTCTTTCATCCATGGTAAGGAATGTTTTTCATGTGAACCAAGATGTGAAAAGTTGTTCGCTTATATTTGTTGTCGTATGATGAAGTGGGCTAACGTGTTTTGCGAAAAATCCTGGTAAAGTTTCTGATTATCATAAAGAAACGTGTTGGCTTAAATTTGTTGTTTCATGACCAATTATATGCTTAAATCCATATTAAAGTTGGTGTGACTGGTCAGTGCCATCTGGGTTTTGTTTAAAGGACTAGGCCGATAAAACTGCATTTTGAATGCACTTTTATGCAATTTTAGCGGCCTTGGTTGCTAAAATGCAAATTTTCGGCGTGTTACCAGTCCGAGAAGCAGCTGTTTTAGAGAGCGTGTACTAAAATAGCTATTTATGTATCAAGTATGCAAAATAACGCTTTAGCGGACGAATCTAGTAGCGGACGAATCTAGTAGCGGTCGAATCTAGTAGCGGCCGAGGCGAAAGCCGAGACTGAAATACTCGATGAGTCCGATCAAGATTTTGCGTACGTGGTGCTTACAATTTTTTTTTTTTAGTTAAAGTTATCTAAATTATATGAAATGAAACAAAAATACCGTATAAAATTAATTATAATGAAAAATAGTCAGTCATTTGTCATATTCTCACCGCCCCCTGAATCGGGAACAATAATGAACCGTACGAACCAATACGAAATGCTATATATAGATGCAATATGAGTGGCTTTTTATAAACAATAATGCATACGAACGAGTATTTATAAAAAGCCTGTGAAAATATGAGTGATAACCCCAAGGAAATTTCAATCCAAGCCAGAAATATTCAATTGGAGCTTGTGCCAGCAACATCACGGCAGCAGTAGACGGAATATATTGCAATTAAATGCTGGTGCAAAGATGGTAAGTAATGAAAGAAGCAGTGGCGGCTCGTGGCCGGAAAATTAGGTGAAGAGAAAAAATGCCACATGCTTATGTTAATAACGGAATTCACCCAGTAGCGACTCGTGGCTCAAAACGAGGGCGTGCTGCAAATACCATTTCATACAGCAAACTTAAAATATTTTTAGAAATTATGAGTAGGCCTATATAAACTGCTCGTCTCTTAATCCATCTCTGGGAACTCTCACGTGATTTTCTCAGCCCTAATTATTTTTTTTGCTAATTTCTCTCGTCTCGTCGAACGTTGTGTGAGGAGAGAAAATATCAAAAAATAATAAAAATAATAATAATAATAACAATAATAATGATAATAATAATGATGATAATAATAATAGTAATAATAACAACAGCAATAATAATAATAATAATAATTAGGGCAGGGAAAATCGCGTGAGAGTTCCCCGAAATGGAATAAGAGACGAGAAAATAGTATTTTTAATGATCGAGGTAGAAGAAGTCGCTTAGTGTTCCCAATGCGACAGAATACTTAATCGGGGTTGTGGAATCCGGGTTTTTCTGAATTTAACACATTCGAATTTGGCGGCGTCGGACGGTGGAAGATCTAACGTGCCCACCTCTTTCTCCGAGCTGACAGTATGAGGTGCTGGCGAAGAAAATGGCTGAACAAGAGGGACGGCCTCGTGGGTAGTCTGTTCGCGTCGGTATGGGGACGTGGGATAAGCGAGAAAACTGCTACTTGCATATCCTCAGTTTTAGTTGACCAGACTACCCACGCAACCGAGGGTGTGGTTTCGAGTTCACCATCACACGGCCGACTTCAAGCAAGTTGAGCACTCAGGATTTCAGTGTCTCCTAGCTTTGACACCAGGTGGTGGCGTGGCGGGCAATTCAAAAATACAAATACATTTATAGTAAAAGCCAACATTCATGGTATGGAAAATAAACTTTAAAAATACGTATTGTAAAGGAAAAATACTGGTGAAGTGCTACTTCACCTACTTCCCCTGAATAGCCGCCACTGGAAAGAAGATGTGAAAAGTCGTTGGCTTATATTTGTTGTTATGTGATGATGTAGGCTACTCTGTTTTGCGAAAAAAAAAACCTGGTAAAATTTCTGATTATCATAAAGAAACATGTTGGCTTAAATTTGCTCTTTTATGACCAATTATATGCTATAATCCTTGTTAATGTTGGTGTGACTGGTCAATGCCATCTGGATTTTGTTTATAGATTGCCATGACGACTTTAAGTACTAGGCCGATAAAACTGCATTTAGCATTTTGCTAAAATGCAATTTTTCGGCGTGTTACTAGTCCGACAAGCAGCTGTTTTATAGAGCGTGTACTAAAAATATATTAAGTGAAGTACATTGCTTATTAACGCCAATGATCAGATATAATCCTAGTTTTACATTATCCAACACACTATGAATATCCCCTTTAGGCGACCTGTAGGCTGTTTAAGTTCTTAAAATTTTACTGCTGCAAATTCTGCATTTTTTCTATAGACAACATGCTTTATTTACATTCTTTTCATTTATGTTCATTTTAAAGGGCGAGTTCCTGGAAATACTTGCACACATCTTCAGTCTTTGTGTTAGGTGCTGATCTGATGCCAGCAAAGGAACACCTTGCAGTTTAGGTCAGGTTCCTTGTTCTGTTTGCTTCTCTGCGAACAACTTCCGACCATGTAGGTTGATTGACTGAAGTAGCAGACGTTTGCACTTTGCAGTGATTTAGATGGTCTATATTATTCGATGGCTGTATCACTAACACCACTTTCACTCAAGTTAGCAGTCATTTACAAACCTTTTTTCTGTTACATTTGTAGAAGCAGACAATATTGTGGCTTCTCGTAGCCTATGTTATAGCCTACTATTTAGTTTATACTTCAAATTAATGTACGTATAATCACAATAAGCACGCCGCTTATTGTTATCAGATTAGCTGCATTACTTCGGGATGCAGCTAATCTGATAACATTAACCGATTGGTAACAGTAGTCGAAGGAATTAATATTGAAGGTTATTTACTCATATACAAGATAACACACTACAAAAACAGAATTAAAAACTAGTTATTGATTAGATAATACGTAACTATGAATCACTGAACCACTTATAGGTTAATACAGTAATAGACTGCAAGCAACTATTTATCAACCAGCAACAAAGTGTTTAATTGTTTTTAGTTTCCTTTAGGAGTCCATTAACCAATACTCCATACTCAGTTACGAGTTACGTGTGTTTATGGAAGTCTATACTGCTCTGTGCTGAACATTGCGTAGCAAAACATCTAACGCCTGTCTGTTCAAGTCTTTTCATTTAACACTATCCATCACTGGATGTCAACATTCTTATCTTCATAAATCAAAAGCTCCAGCTTAAATGAGGAGTGAAAGATGTTTCATTGCCTAAAGGAGAAAGTTAGTAATGCCACCCCCTCCCCCTCGACCTGGGCATCCTGTGAGCTGGGAACAGTACCAACAGAACACAATATAGCTCAGTTAGAAACGAAACCCTTAAAAACGAAATTTTGAATAACATAGAGTACTTGGAAATAAATCCGCAAAAAGAAAAATATGACAGCATGAATAGAATCTTTGATCACAATAAACAGCATTTTTTTCAATGTATGTATCAGTATTAATCCGTACGGGACTTCATAAAAATGATAACATTACCCGACTGATAACATTATCCATGATTACATTAAGCGGTGTCCACTGTATATTGTTCCCTACTAAATTTGTACATCTAAAGCAACGGCTTCTACATTCATTTGCTCCATAAAACTGATTTTAAAGATCTTTACACTCCAAAAAATTATTTTGAAAACAGTTTTTGAAGGTCTTTCTCATAGTTAGCTCAGTTGCAATGAAACTGTGGCTGTAGTAAAGCGTGATGATTACTGTGGAAACTCAAACAAGATCTCGATGACCAAGGCAGAAGAAAGAACAACACATATCGAGCTGGCCTTTACAAAGCGAAAGTGACCGCGGGTGATAGGATGAGTGAACTAATTTCCTCATTTCCAATGCAGTTCACCTTTCTCTAATCATTCTTCCTTATTGTTAACAGATATCAATATTGTAGCTGCATTATCCCATGCTCCCAAGTTAGAAGGGAAACTAGCTGCAGAATTGGTATTTAACGAGATATATTCCTTCCTGTAAGATAACCACTTAACTAGGAAAACAGTCCAATCTTTTAATAAGAGAAACTTGTAATAAGAACGAGAAGTCAGGATCTCGAGTGACGATTTAAAGATTATTTCTTTCTTTCTTTCTTTCTTTCTTTTTTTGTCGTAGTTTTTACCTCTCCCTTTAAGGATTTAAGCGACTCAAGCCGCCCGGGCCTTACAGGGCCGCGACCTGTCGGGAGAGGGATTAGCTTTGGATCACATATATATTTTTTTGACCAGTCAAGGACATGGAAGGCCTCCCCGGATGAATGATCAGCCCAATGCCGGGGCTACCTCCGAGACAACACGAGCACATAGGACGAGACACACCATTCACACATACACTCACTCACTCCAATTAAGGCGAGGATGCGATGAAGATGATAATGACGGCCAGATGATATCACAGGTGAGGAAAAACCCCAGGAAAAACCCCACCTAGGTAACTTGTCCCGACCAGAATCGAACCCGGGTCCGCTGCGTGAGAGGAGCGCTACAGCGGTGGTCGATTTAAAGATTACTCACAGAATTAACGGCGATGTAAAGAATAATTAAAACACAAAATGAAGGAAACGTATTGTCTTCCTCCCTCATATGTGACATCGATATTTTTACTGGCTATTTAGCTCATATGTCTTTCGGTTGAGACCACTAACATATGACAATGGAATCAACCAATCACAGACATGATCACAGACACGGTCTTTATCGAAATTTACTTTATGATAGGACACATCCTCTTTTTATATTCTAATCAGGTCGGAGATTCTGTAGGCAGTGCATAGGCGTACCGAGGGGGGGTTTTGGGGGTTTGAACCCCCCCCCCCCCATTGATTAAAAAAAGGAAAATTGTATAATTTTTTAAGTCTGCCCATAAATTACTTAATACAAGTATAAAGCGTGGAAAGCTTAGAACTCGTTATTTTGCGTCTTAATTTTAAAATTTTCCGGGGGAGGTCCCCCGGAAGCTTAAAACTCGTTATTTTGCATCTTAATTTTTAAAATTTTCCGGGGGAGGACCCCCGGACCATACCCCCCAGACCCCGCGGATGTTATAACCCCCCCCATATGGTCGGCCTGGTTACGCCTATGAGGCAGTGACTTGTGCTTACGTCACCATTGTGACGCAAATCCGTTGCGTTTATTTCAGAAGAAATAAAATTTGATAAATTAAAGTTTCGTCAAGATTTAAGAATTGCAACACACAGAAACTAATACTTTGAAAGGTAGTTTCTATATCAATAAGTAGATGTCTCTTGCAACACTGACATAATTTACCTCCCATCAACATTATTATAAAGACATAAGCTCAACAGCATGAATCAAATACATTGATTCTACGTGCGTAATATCTTTCAAGGAAGAATACTTGCGAGTATACATAGCTGGGAACCATAACAATAATGTAATTATGTTTTACGCAAGATACCTTCAATATTTCAGCAAGCAATATCTGAAAAAATGGATGTTTATCAACTAATGGGCAAGGAAAAAGCAACCAAGTATTGGGTCTACGATCAGAGCCTTTTAGTGCTAGCCTACAGTATTGTTTTATTCAAAATGCTATTCACATAATTAAAATTCAACATATTTTTTAAATTATTCGTGAAATAGTCATTACAAATACAACTCTCCAAGATAAATTTCGTCGCGATTTCCAACACACTCGTGGCATTTACCTATCATCAATATATATTATGGCGATGGTCACGCTGCGAGCGGCTATTATCAACGCTTTTTACTATGGAGATCAGCTATATAATCTTTCAATTACACTCTTTCCTTTAACTAACAGTACGAGCCTATTGCCATACTAATTGACTGAACAGTTATTGAAAACAAAATTATCTCAAAGTAAAGCTGGTAAAAGTTCCTCTTCTTGAGATATTATGGCAAAGTCGGAAATGGAAGATGTTGATATCGATGTTGCAGGTATTCGTTTAGGAAAAAGAGACCATAAAGGCATGTCACTACGCCGGCACGAATTCACACACAAGAACAATAGAACGTATGTGCTATAAAAACGACAAAGATAAGCGATAATCAGCGGTGATTGGAAGCAAAAATTTGAAAGACTCTCACACTGGGTTGTTTACTGATTTATAAGGTAATAGTCACGGATGTTGTAAGGTTGTAACGCGTAGCCTACTTCTGAAACCGCCGATAAATAATCAATATGTAATTAATCAAATTCATTTAATAACGAAGTGGATTCCAGTTTCATATGTAGCGACAGGAAGAATTGTTTGCTCCAAGATTTAGCTCAGAATAATAAAATGCTGAATTCATTCTACTTACCATTACAACCACGCTGCACGTTGGCAAGTTCTGTTTCCTGAAACACACAAAAGTGCAATTGAATTAGGGAATTGAGAAACCCCACATATTAACCAAAGAAAATTTTACATGAGAGACAAAACACTGTTCATTTTCTAAAACATAAAAGAGCTTTAATGTTTTCTTTAAAGGAGCAAGAAGGTTTCCCTGGCCAATAGAGAAAAGTCGCCTAATATCGGATAGCAAGGTATTAGCTACAGGAAGTGTTGGCACCCTGATGTCTTTTTTTTTCTTTTAATTTACTTATTTAAGGTCGCTTTTTAACTGCCAGGGTCACCAGCGACCACAATAATTAATACATATATATTGAACAAGTTCTACAAGAAGTAAAGTAAGAAGAAAAACATATGCAACTTGAAATTTAGTAAGAAGAACAACATAATAAACTTAAAACTTTAGCAACTATTGACAAACTATGATTTCATTTGACATTATATGAATGATTTTAACTGTGACAGTTCCAAAAGTGAGATAACCTTAAGGCATCCTTCATTATTTTTAAATATATTGTATAAGTCTCCTTTGATATTTAACAGACGCCTTACATGCAATAACCGTGGACATTCCAGAATAAGATGGGAGGAAGTTACATCCCCATTACATTTCGGGCATGGATCCTTAATAGTTTTCTTCATAAGATAGCCATGGCTGATGTCTTTATGTGGAATCACTATCCTATTAGGACGCCACTCTAGTGTGTTGGGCTGGAAGCGGTCATTTGAAAATCTTCTGCATGAGAAGTGTAGCCTACTATTGTTTTCTGGTGTTATAATTTGAATGTGTTCGAAAACAGTGAGCTTAGGAAAATATTTGGACCTAAGAAAGATGAAAATCGGGACTGCAGAAAACTGGAAAATGACAAGTTTCATGACACGTACTCTTCACTGGATATAGTAAGAGTAATTAAATCACGGAGGATGAAATGGGCTGAACATGTTGCACGTATGATATATCTGAAAAGTATTGACTGGGAGCCCGAAGGGAAAAGGTCACGTGGAAGACCAAGACGTAGGTGGGAGGACAATATTAGGATAGATTTAAGGGAAGTAGGATTTGCGAGGGATGATTGGATGGAGTTAGCACAGAATAGGGTTGAAATGGTGAGCTCAGGTAAACGCGGCAATGAACCTTCGGGTTCCTGTAGAGTTTATTCTTCATATTATCACCACAATGAATGTGAGACATGATCGCTTACTCTTCGGGAAGAACATAATCTGAGTGTGTTTGAAAACAGGGTGCATAGAAAAATAGTTGAACTTAAGAGAAATGAAAATGGGACTGGAGAAAACTGCATAACGACGAGCTTCATAACCTGTAGGCCTACTCATCACCGGATATAGTAAGAGTAATTAAATCACGGAGGATGAAATGGACTGGACATGTTGCGTGCATGGAGGAGGATAGACATATCTCAAAAGTATTGACTGGGAGACCCGAAGGGAAAAGACCACTTGGAAGACCTAGACATAGGTGGGGGGACAATATTAGGAGATATTAAAGGGAAGAAGGATTTTCGTGTGATGGTTGGATGGAGTTAGCACAGAGTAGGGTTGAAAGGCGGGCTCAGGTAAGCCCAATGAACCTTCTGGTTCCATAAAATAGATAATATTCCTTGAGCTTGCTGAGGAATTGTCTATTGCCATTGAGTAAATAAGTAAGGTGTTGTGAGTTTTTGCAGAGGAGAATTTACTAGCCTCTACTGCAAAGAAGATATGTGCGTTAATTAATTCACTTCTTTCATTGAAGATATAGCCTATTATAACATGGTTAACTTGTGGGGTATTTTATTATGTTGTGTGAAAAGTGTTGGAGATAAATTAATATATTTAATTCAGCTGCTAATGCCTAATATCGGATACTGGCAATAACCTAATCTTGCGTTTTCGAAAGTAAATTCAGTCAATTAACACCGGTAATTTCATTAGCCTATTTGTACATGGCCCCTATACAAACAAAACCATCTACAAAAAATGGGACTCTCATTGAATGATGAAAGGTGTGGAAACAGTGGGAAAAGATAAATGGGCTATTTTAAAGCTTTTAAAACTTTAAAAGTGCCACGGTCAACTTTGGGGAAATACACTATTCATATAGGTAAAGATTTTGTCACCTGTGTTCCGAAAATTGGGACAAAAGTCTGTTCTACCAGAAAGTATAGAAAACGAATTAATGAAGTATATTTTATCAGTGGAGGAACGATAGGCCTATTATGGCTTGCGTGGCAACTAGCCATTAAGAAATAATTTGAAGAATTTTTTCTCTGAGAATTCAGGGAATGCACGTTAAAAGAAATAACTAAGAATTTTTCCGGCAGCATCCAAATCTATCTTTTTGGAAGCTGCAAACTGTTTTTAGCAGCCTTTTATAAACTCCGAGGAGACTTCAGTCAGTGATGATGATGACCAGGGCCCGGATTCTAATAACATGTCATCTTTTTATTGATGCTGCATAGACATTGCCAACTTCTGGATAAATCCTAATCATGGCTTGTAGATTAAAGAAATGCATTTTTATTAGGTCATTTTTTGTCATTTTAAGCAATTTTATATTTTTAGGGCATTTATTTCAATTTTACGTCATTATTTTGTCATTTTCATGTCATTTGCTTCCTTATTTAGTCATTTTCATGTATTTACATTGAGTGTACTAACTTTATTTCCGTCGCTAGCGGTGCTGTCTTTGAAGTGTTGTTTGTTTAATGCAAGAATGAAAAATTCGGCGTTAAAGTGTTGACATGTCTCAGTCGGAAGTGAGAATCAAAGAAACGCCAAAATTTTGTATTATATTACAATTGTTATTAGATTGACTTGGCACCAGAGTCTGCCACCTTCTTGGATTTGAGAGTGCAAACTACTGTTTACCCTCAATAAACAACAATATAATCCGACAGACAACAAAAGCATGTGCCGAATTTTGACTCAAAAGTGCCTCAGTGCCAGTATAAATTTCCGTGAGAAAAGAACATTCACAACATTACAGTTATATACAGTTTTTACAATTATGTACAAACAAGTCTATAACTTTGTGTGTACAATAATTTTTTATAAATAAAATATCAGTTTTTAGGTAATTTATTTTATAATTATTAAGTCATTTTCTTTAAAATTTAGGGTACTTTTTTTGGTCATTTTTCAAACAATTTTAGGTCATCAGAATCCAGGCCCTGGTGATGATGAAAACGAGATCGGCGCTGAATGCTTTTTCAGTGATGGGCTGTTTACTAAGGACGAAAGTAATGTGCCAATGTGACAAAGTCAGTGAGTGACTTGATAAACTTGACGTGCGCTGAGTGCTTCAGTAGTTAACCTGAGAACATACAACATCCATTAATGGTGTCCGATATTGGGATAGACTAGTATTCGATATTAGAAAATCATTTTTCATTTTAGTGATTTGATAACTTTTAAAGTTAAAGTAATTTAAAGGTTTGTCGTCGTGCATTTTTAATTTATGATTGATGTTTATTATTAAATAACAATATTAGAATAATTCAAAAAGTTTTATGTAAAAAAAATCTTTTTTTAGTACACGCTCTCTAAAACAGCTGCTTATCGGACTGGTAACACGCCGAAAAATTGCATTTTAGCAACCAAGGCCGCTAAAATTGCATAAAAGTGCATTCAAACTGCATTCAAAATGCACTTTTATCGGCCTTGTCCTTTAAAGTCGTCATGGCAATCTACTGTATAAACAAAACCCAGATGGCATTGACCAGTCACACCAACTTTAACATGGATTTGCGCATATAATTGGTCATAAAACAACAAATTTAAGCCAACACGTTTCTTTATGATAATCAGAAACTTTACCAGGATTTTTCGCAAAACACGGTAGCCCACTTCATCATATGACAACAAATATAAGCCAACAACTTTTCACATTTTGGTTCACATGAAAAACATTCCTTACCATGGATGAAAGAGCATTTAAATGCCGTAATATATCCCTTCTCATAGTCTACTTCTGCTGTGAAGTTGCAGGCAGCAGCTCCAATTCAATGTTTCTGGCTTGGATTGAAATTTCCTCGGTATTATCATTTATATTTTCACAAGCTTTTAATAAATACTAGTAGGTATGCAATATTGTTTACAAACAAGGGACTCATATATTTTGCATCTATATTACCACGTTTAGTATTGGTACGTACGGTCATTGTTGTTTTATGATCCAGACGGCCATGAGAATATAACTTTAACAAATGGCTGATTGCCTTTCATTATAATTAATTATACGGTATTTTTTGTTTTAATTCAAATAATTTATATAACTTTTACTAAAAAATATTGTATGCACCACGTACACAAAAACTTTAGCAGACTCATCCAGTATTTCAGCCTCGGCTTTCGCCTCGGCCGCTATACTAGATTCGTCCGCTAAAGCGTTATTTTGCGTACTTGATACATAAATAGCTATATTGTGGTTAGTACAATTTTTTTAATCCGATAATCGGCTACTTTCTCTCTTACAGTATGGTCAAACATAAAGATTAAGCCATTTGGGGGAGGGGAGAGGGAAGGTTGAATGTACGAAATAATTTCCGCATGGTAAAGTATTACTCTGACTATAATGCGTATTATATATTTCTTTTTTCTCATAACATATGTCAATATTACCTTGCTTTTTATTGATTATTATCGCTCCATAATCAGCCGGAATGCGTCACAGAAGTCACAGTAAATTGTGTTAGTTAGGTGGCCTACAGGGAAAGTCTTCTGAAGACTTGGGATGGATTAAAATGTAAGATGAAAATGAGCGTGAAATGATATAACGTAATTATGACAGGTGTGAAGCAATGAATTATTCATCAACCTCACAGCACGTGGCGTTACTGGACAGGGAGGGGCCTGCAAATGTCAGTTGCCCAGGGGAACCAATCCATTATCTCTAATGACGCTTTCCCTTGTCTGCATTAGTTATAATGCTAACTCTGTTACTGTTCGTGCCATTTTAAGAAGACCTCGTCCCAAACCATCGTCTATCTACAAAAAAATATAATAGCATTGTTTCCTAATCCGAAAATCTGCACCAACACCAACAAAGTACAGGTGATCTTCTAGTCACGTGGATTTCCCCAGTGTTGCCGCTGTCCTTCACCACTTCTCAAGTGAAGTAAACGTGCTGTGGTACGTATTTGGCAACATTGTACTGGACTGCAGAAAAGTGCGAATACACTCACTCAATGGGAATAGACAATTCCTCAGCAACCTCAAGGAATGTTGTCTATTTTATGGAACCCAAAGGTCCATTGCCGCGCTTACCTGGCCCGCCGTTCAAGCCTCTTCTGTGCAAACTCCATCCAATCATCCCTCGCAAATCCTACTTCCATTAAATCTATCTAATTTTGTCCTCCCACCTACGTCTAGGTCTTCCAATGGTCTTTTCCCTTCGGCAATATCCTAATCTTGCGTTTTCGAAAGTGAATTAACACATAACTTCCAAATAAAAGGAGCCCAAATAAAAGTTTCGCCCCTTAGGGTAATGACATTCTTCATGTAAATTCTTCGTAAAATTGAAGATAATGTCGATCAGTGCAGACAGAAAATAATTTCGGAAAAGATCGAAAGTGCCGGAGGATTTGGGGGCTCATCCCCGGAAAATGTTTAATTATTGAACTAATGAAAATCACATTTTACGCTTTTTAGCACTGAAAAACTAGTTAGCAAATTTGTTTACCATACTCTAAGACATGCCAACTAAAACAAGAAATCGTTATCTCAGCTATAACACTTATTACTATTTATAAGAAAAGTTAAATAACACACTGAACAGTGAACATAATAGTCCTACATTTACAAGTTCAGTATTTTATTTTTAAATAAAATAAGCATTTGACAAAATAGAGCTTAAATAGCTTGTCCGGACCCCTTGGACTCCCCCTTCCCTTCGCATTCCCGAAGGATACACAACCAAACTAGGCCTATATCTGATTAATGAACTCACGTAACCTTATTTACCCAAAGCATGGGCAATACACCTTCCTCACTTCACATTCTGATATAGAATAAGAGAACATATTGCAAAGAGCGCGTATTCAGTTGTTTCAACCCGATGCACAGTTTTATTGTTTAGCAGGCAAGACTGAGTTTCTAAAAACAGTGGGTGGCTTATACCTACCCTTCAGGGATTTTTTGTTAAAAATGTTTCAAATAAAAATTTTAACTAATGAGCACCTAATGTACAAAATTTAAGCAAAATCGTTGAAAGCAGTTTTCGAGGAAATGGCGAATAACGAAATTTTCTGAAAGTAACGTAGCATTAAAATAAGAGAAATTAGTCCTCAATCTTCTTGTCATATCCCCAGAAGGCACCTAACCCGAATGTAGAATTTTGTTTTTATACGATTTTTCGTTCTCGAGCTAAGCTGTTCACAAATCAAAAGGACACACACATACAGACATAAACAGAAAGACAGACATGTTTCTAAAATGGTATTTTTGGATTCGCGGTACCTCAAAACGGGTAGGGCCTATTTGTGTTGAGGACGCGCCATAATTTCGGGGTCTAACACAATACTTCCTCTACCTACAGTAGAATATGTTGTAAAAACATAGCAAAGTACATTAATTTATTAGACCTAAAGAAAATTCAGTGTATATAAATCTGGTCCAGGTGCTCCAAAATGAAGTAAATTTGACACTGGCCAGGGAATGTCACATAGGCTATAATGGATGTTTTTTATTTTTATTTTTTAATTACAAACCCAGGCGGCTTCTGCCGACAGCCCAATCCATGCTGCCATTCAGCCAATCAGAATCTAACATCTTGTCTGTAGCGTATTTGTCTGTACTTTTGTATTGTACAACGAACTCAAACATACACTGATTCATTGTAAGAAAAGATGTTGGTCACCTACTATATATTGAATAATAACATTATTGCTTAGTGAATGTGGCGTATGCAATAAATGCCTATCTATGCTAATTATAAGATCTCAGTAGGGGCAAGTTCCGGGCTGGTTATTATGTTTATTAAGGATTACGCGAGCAGCTTATGTTGTAAAAGTCGTTCAATCACGAACCACGAGTCTTGTGCTAGCTATATACATGTATCAATGAACCCCAAACCTCATGCTTCATATTCAAATAAGTTATAAATTTACCTTAATGCTTTCCCTCCATCGACACACAAAGATCTTCCTGAATTCACAATATTACAACCACATCGGCCATCTTGAACCATCAATAATAATGATGTGGCAAAACAAAGGAAGGTGAGTATGAAAACAAGTGCTATCAAATCCATGGAGATAGGAAAATTGAAGAGTTCAACGGAAAGACACTGCAGCTGCAGTTTGAGGGAAATGTTTCAAATGGTTGTAGCAGCAATTTGTACTATACAGTCCTGATCGTAAAAACGAGATGGCCGTCAAACCAAGTGGTGTTCAAGAATTTATCTTTGCTTATACGAACGTTAACTGTACAATAACAGTGTTAGCCCGGTCACAAAAATCACTACATAGTGTGCCTCAGAGTACTGTATATGACATAACTTGTCTGTCTGTGAGGTAGACCATTTGGGCAATCAGTCATGGGAGAGAGGTTCCATCTGGCGCTGTGAATTGAACTCCGGCTTAGCTCAGTTGGTAGAGCATTGGCGCGAATAGCCAAAGATCCTGGGTTGAAGTCCCAATGTCGGATGAATTTTTCTCCTATAATATTTTCATGTAATGTCCAACACTGAATGAATGCTTATATATCTATCTTGAAATTAGTAGTAATAATTTAAAAATAATTTATTATTTAGCTTTTTATTATGCATTGTTATTTTGAAAGAGAATGCCACTGTAGACTGTGTCAAGTTTCATGTGTTGCTAAGATGTATCTGACGTTTTCACGATTAGTGATTAATTTACATAGCCTAGTCATGTCAAAGTGTCCGCTGGCATGGTCTTGTGGTTAGCGTCGCTGACTAAAGATCCGTCGGCCCGGGTTCGATTCCCGGTACCTCCTCGGATTTTTCTGAGGTAGGGAGGTCTGGTAGGGGTGCACTCAGCCTCGTGATTCAAAATTGAGGAGCTAATTGATAGAGAAGTAGCGGCTCCGGTCAAGGAAACCACCATTAACGGCCGTGGGTGTCGGCATGCTGACCACATGCCCCCCAATCCTGCCATATGCCTACGGGAGATGACGCAGCGGTCGGGTGGTAGGCCAAGTCCCTCCAGGGATGTAGCGCCACGGAGTTTAGTTTAATTTTTTAGTCATGTCAAAGTAGTGGTTTAGATCTCGCTGATCATCCTGAAGAAGCAGGAAACAAACCAAGAAAACGGAAAGGGTGCCCTGGAAGTTGGAAAATAAAGAACCAAGAACCAGGAACCCTACATATTGCAACATTCGGTGGACTGAGGTATTTGAATTGTGGATAAAGTTAATAATAATAATAACAATAATAGTAAGAAGAAGATGAATTTTTCACGAATATTGTGACTGGAGATGAAAGCTGGTTCCATCATTATGAATCGGAAACAAAACGACAGAGTATGGAATGGCACCACTTGAATTCACCATCGAAGAAGAAAGCGAAGACACTGCAGGATATTCGGCAAGCTACGGGCAGTGTGTACGGGCAGCTGGAACGGAATTCTATCGCAAGGGTATTTTCAAACTTGCAGAAAATGGAAAATGGAAAATGGAAAAGTGAAAGAAAGGTCTGTAGATTGAGATGATATATTTGGTTTCACTTACAAAAAAGATTAAGGTTGTGAAAAAATGTTGCTCACGGCTTTCAGTATGCCCCTCGTATATATGTGTATATATACATATGTATGTATATACATATTATATATATATATATATATATATATGAAACTAGAAAGGTATGGCAGTAAAGTACCGTTATGTACATTTCAAAATTTAAAAAAAAATTGTATTAATTTGTGTCAGAGAAAAACACAAGGGAAAATCAGCTCTCCTGTAAAATTACAACGAATGGAAATAGGTTTTGGAAAAAGCTTCTTAACTGTTTTCATACGTGATTTGTTCAAACAAATTGTTGCCAATCAAAAGAGCGTGTTTTCTGCTACAAACGGAATTACGGAAAGTTTCTTTATTACTATACTAAGCATAAGCAAACTGAAATTAGTTTCCTTTTAAAACTTACTATTCAAAATGACATAAAATGTCGTATAAAAAATTAACAGGCTCTTCCGAACAAAACAAGCACGGTTAAGATGTATATAACGTAAATAACTATTACAAGGCTTGGGTGCTGGCATCGCAAGAAGATGTAAATATTTATTGTAAGAGAGTGTCTGGTCCGTAACAGGAGCTAATAACCCAAGAAGATGTCCAAGTCTCCGCTCTATAAACATTCAAAATTAGAATTGCAATCGGAGCGTGTGATCGCACAACGCAGGGGTGTACAGCATTTATTATTTTCCGAGAACCGCTAAACTACGTTGCATCATTCCCATCGCATTCCTCTTTCCTGTTCCAACTGGAGACTGGATATCAGAGGCAACATAGTGGTCACTAATATCAATAACAGAGCACTCGGAAACTTTTTTAAAATCAGTTTAAGATCGACATCAGTGTTTTACAGATTAGTGTTAACTTAACAATCACCCACTACACTTACTTACTTACTCACTCAATGGCAATAGACAATTCCTAAGCAAGCTAAAGGAATATTACCTATAAATGTGTATCATGAAATAATTTATTCAATAAAGGCAGTTTGTTTTTGCATTTTATTGCTTTATTTAGCATTTTTCGTCATTTTCAAGAAAGAGGTCATTTTTTGGCAATTTTTAGGTCATTTTCGGCATTTTAGGTCATGTTTCAGTGGAGCCAGAGAGGAGCTTTTCCATGTACAAATCGTTACTTTCAGGCAACAGACAGTCCTTTTTATTTGAGAATCTCGAAGCGTTCATAGTTCAATTTAATTCATGTTTCTTGTAAACACCACAGCAGTTTGTCTTGAGCATTAATAACTATTTTTTCTTTCTTTTTAAATGTCATATATTTGTTAGAGGAAATGTTATGGGCATTCCCGTTCAGAAAGAATGTCTTTTTCGCTAACGGTGTCCAAGTAGTATAAATTTACTTACTTCTTTGGTAACAAAATTGCTTTTAGCAATTGATTACTTAAACTAATAATAAGTAATAATGGTAAATTTATTGGTAATTTCTTTTAAATTTTGGGTAATTTTTCACTTTTTTAGGTCATAAATGCATTTTTAATTTTGCATTTGTACACTATTTTATGGTCACTAAATGCCTTGCCCTAGTAATAATATATATAAACTATTCTAAAATATGAACCTATGTCAGTAGTCCTAATAACCACAATCAAAAATCTCTTGAAAACCTTAAAATGTGATCAAACTTCCATAAAAGTGCTTGTTCTACGGTAAAATTGCAGCTGTAGTCTTATTTCTTCTGTGTTGCTAACTTGAATCTAGCCTTAAGTTCTTAACTGAAGCACTTTGTTCGTTCACCTACAGTCGTAGTATGTACCGTATTCTACGGACTATAAGACGCTCCGAATCATAAGACGCACCTTGATTTTAGGATGGACATTTAATGGAAAAGAATTTTAATGTGATTCTAAAGAAAAAAAATTAAAGGGAATTATACACTTCATTCCATAAACAATTATAACCTTGTACAATAGAATCAGTGCAAATAACTTCTAACTTAAAACCTGCGTTCTACGAAAATCTCTTCTGTACAGCTGGCATCGCGTAAGTTTTAACAACTGAACTGACTTTTCATAAGACTGAAAATACTTTTACACCCTCTAACCCTCAATTCAGCATAAAGTAAGTGTAATGGGATTAGGCTGTTTAGAGGTCAATTGATTTTATTTAAACCATCCGGTAAAGAAAAACTATTTTCATATAAAAGAACTCAACATTCTCTTCTTTTCGCATTGTATACCTGGCTTCCAGCTACCATCATTTTACGATTGTGACAAGTCCACTGATGTACAGTCTGTCACAAAATTTGTAACTAATCGTTTATAACACCTTGATTATAGCTATGGTATTACCGGCAGTATTTACCATAATTTTAACTCTTTTTTTTAGTGTACTTCGGACCATTAGACGCACCCAACTTTCAAGACTCTGTTTTCAAGGTAAAAAAGTGCGTCTTATGGTCCGTAGAGTACGGTACTTCAATAATGTAGAGACAGCTGCGATGAAGCAAGTGATTTATGTATTGTTGACCTTGGCAAAGATAAAGATAGTTTTTGTATTCTTTTTGCAGCACCATAGGACATGAATTGGAGTTGGTTTTTGCTGTTGATTGTCTTTGGAAAACAAAAGAGGGCCGTGAGTAATTAGCTGTCACATATTGGAAAGTGCATTTACACCATAGCAGAGTGATAACTAAGCCATGGGACAGCTGCACGGCCCAATACAACTATTATTTTTATGGAGGAACTCCCACTTTCCTATTTTTATTTTTATATACCGAAGCAGAACGTTTCGGTTTGAGCAAATAAAATTAGTGCTATTCAGCAAAGCAAGACGTCATGTGAGTTAAGAATGTTGTGGCAGAGGATTTACCAACTGTGGAAAATTTTAAACTTCATTGCAATAAATATGGTTTTATTAAATTCCTATATTGAGTATGATCAGACCAGCTGTTCCTGGAGATGGTTTGCTATTTGAGGCGAAAGGGATAATTTCGAAATTTCGTGACAATTTTTTCCAGCGTTTAGTATACTATCTACAGGAATTGGATTTAAACTTTCATCAGAACTCTTTATATTGTTCAAAATCATTTGTGTTCGAAAATTTCAAACAAAAAGAAAGAAAGTCCTTTAGAGGTGGTAGTTTAATAAAATAATTAAAAATGTATAAATATTAAAACACATATGAGACATGGTCGCTTACTCTTCGGGAAGAACCAATGAGCTGAAATATAACTACTGGAGTTCCCACTTCAGCTCGAAGGGAAAATACCAGTTGGAAGACAGGTCGGATTTGCGAGGGATGGTTGGATGGAGTTAGCACAGAACAGGGTTAAATGCAGGGCTCAGTTAAGCGCGGCAATGAACCTTCGGGTTCCATAAAATAGATATTATTCCTTTAGCTTGTTTAGGAATTTTCTATTGCCATTGAATGAGTAAGTAAATATTGAAAACTATATTAAAAAATAACAATTTAAAAAATATAGTTCTTAAATTTATTTGGCGGTCTCCAATTGGCACCTTTAATTTAAGGCAGATGTCCTAAGAGGAATTATCTCTCCTCTCTAAGTGATCTCTAAGTTCTTATCTTATGCTCGAGTCCACCATTCTCCGGTTTTCCCAGCTGTTTCGTAACCGGGGTAAGGGTAATATCGGGGTATTCTAAGAAAACCTGTGCACCATTGCTACAATACCGTGGTTTCCAAACGTTCGAATATATCGCGGTTACTCTGCTATGAATCCATTCCCATTCATAAATTTTGTGTTGGTTTCTTCCATGGCCGCTAGTTTCGTTCTCTCTCCATGCACGTCTGCCAGTCACGGTGACTCGTCTATAGGCCCAATTTAATTTATTTGTTGCCTTATTGTTCAATAATAAATGTTCATAAAGATAAAATGGAATATTATGTTGCGTATATATTATGTCTGACTTTGAATTCAAACACCATAAATACTGTAACAATCGTGAAAATGAGTTGGTTACGCCTAATGGACCTGGTTTGGTTGAGGAAAGAAAGGAAGGTCATTTCAATCGATGTTACAGCACAGTAAATTGATTTACATACCCTATATACCGATACACAGGCTATATCGTGATGCATGCAGCCATTCACTTAAATTTTGCCTAGGACCACTGGTTTTCCATATTTCATTTATTTGTTGCCTTTTTGTTCAGTAATAAAAGTTTATAAGGATAAAATGGAATATTATATTGCATATAGGCCTATATGTCGTCTGAATTCAAACTGATTTCAAACACCATAAATACTGTACTAATCATACTATTCGTGGTTACGCCCACTAGCCTACTCGATGGACCTGGTTTGGTTGAGGTAAGAAAGAAAAGTCATTTCAATCGATGTTACAGCACAGTATTTGCAAAGATATGCACCATCGTTCATTCTTCAAATAGACCCCACCTGTCTCTCATTATTCTTTATGTTCAATTAGCTTTTGGCCTAGATATCGTAAATATGATACATTACGCTGATCTCCATCTTGGAAAGAAAACAGCGGTTTTCTCACTTTACAGCTCCTTCACGGCCGGTTTGAATCTTACCGCGATAAAAGTCGAAACCGAGCACGGTGCAATGAAAGTATGACTTTACCGGGGTAAACTAAGCAACTTTACTGCGGTATTCTGAATACCGGCCATTAATCTTTTAAATCCAATCAGGGAACTTGAGGCTGAGATTTCATAGAACTGTCGCAAGATTTTTGTTTACTTAGGGCCGGTATTATAATCATGGTTTAACCTTCAGTTTTAGTTTAAACTTTGGTTTTTCAGATTTTTGCGTATTATAAACGATAACTACAAGTTAATCTTAAGTTTAACTTAACTGGACCTTTTCTACCGTTTAACCTGCAGTTTAAGACATAATATTTGTTTTAATGAAACTGGCTATCAAAACACGATTATAAGACAGTATCAACAAATTCAATTTCGGATACAACATGCTATGAGAAGATGAGACTAAACTTAAAGTAATTCTATTTGTTTACTTTCCGAAACGGAAAGTATTTTAATACAGGCCTAAACATAGAAGGTTGTATTGTGAGACCACCGCCGTCTCGAGAATTACACTGCCTGTCCTATGCTTTATTTTAACATGGAGTTCAGAGTATTGTTAAATTGCCTAATTTATCCAGTAGAGGCGACACAGTTCACACCCAGATTGCAGCAATCACTAATCAAAATAAGCATTAAACAGACACAGATACTTGTGTTATTTGTTTAGAACGTAATATTATTCCAGTATATGACACTTACCTTGAAATGGAATTTTGGAGCAATAATTAAAATAAATGTAAATTAATTAGACGCATTGATAGACTATATTACGAGCACCGCTGTCTCGAGGAGTAATACAGTTTAGAAGGCAGTGATTGTGAGACGGCGGTGACAGCACTACATAATCAACAATGTCGTAGCAAAAAACAAGAAGCAGTCTGGGTGTGAAAGGTGCTGCCATCTGTAATGTCGCCGAGTACGCAAAATTAGCCGTATAGAACAGGCAGTGTATACACGATTAATACAGTTTAGAAGGCAGTGTGTGAGACAAATGCTAATACCACATCATTTTTATGAGCAATGAATAGCTATTTATTTTTGCTGTGATTGAAATACTGATTACAATGAGCAAAACTGAGTTCAATTTTGATTTAACCATTTCTTTAATAACAAAATTTCTAGCTTCAATATCTCTTCATACAAACAAACAAATACAAGCGAATTAGCAGATCTTATTGTTTTTCTTTTATTTCCAAGGTCAATTCGTATTCTTTTCTCAGCCAACAGGACTACCAACACCATGACACTACGGTTTAACTTAACCAGAACATTATAAAACGGCACATGCAGTTAAACTTGAAATTTGGTTTAATCTAGCCTACAAGTTAAACTACGTATATAATACCGGGCCTTAACGTCCCTTCAATTGCTGCTACCGTATCGCGATGAGTCATTGTGGAATTAAACAATGAGCTCATGTGCTCCGTTTTAAAATCAAAGTTTAGATATTAAAGTCCGAATTTATTATTTAATTTTTTATGGTTTTAAATTTAGAGTTAAATTATTGTAGGCTAAGAAATTTGGGGTAATTTAAATTGAAGTTATCTTTTTTCTAATATTAATTAATTAATTTGTTTGTTTGTTGGAATTTTTTTTCAAATATAAATTACTTAACCGAGCGAAAATCCCACTATTAGCGTAATTTTCCTTTCAGGTATCAAACCTACTAGGGATCAACTGCTTTGCAGTTCATCGTCTCTTGAAATATAGGTAAGTTATTTCGTTTCTGTAGTAAATCAGTTGAATCTGTATAATAAAAGTATAGACATTGTTAGACAGCTTTATATATTATTTGAGCCTGCATAATGTATTCTTAACTTTTATTTCCATCTCCTTTGGAAGAACTGAATCTAAAGTCATAGAGTACAATATAATAATTTTTACATCTGCACACGCTAGGCACCGCAATAATCTTCGATGCATCGCTCCAGAGGAATTTGAGAGTGGTCCTCTTTCTATCTAAGGGGTTTAGACTGTACATGCAGTCCCTAGTATCCACGTCCCAAATCTGCAGGTACTGTCTGCGTACGTCGTTCACCAGGAACCTCTCTCCCCCCCCTTCGCGATAAGGTCTGGTACAGAATGATCGAACATCCTGGCGTCCCCCAAACTGATCCTTTCTTTTCTTGCTGTGTCGCTGATATAAATGCCCATGCCTTGGGAGTAAGCCAGTTTGCTACCATACAGAACCAAGTTACTCTTCCAGTTCGTAAACCCCAAATCAACTCTCTCTCTCTATACGTATGGAACAGAGATGCAGGTGTTCTGAACACGATGATTTTCTCGTTGACAAGTACATCGAAAGGGGCCTCAGAGCATTCTGCTTCCTTTTTTCAACTGCACTCTTTGATATTTCTGACAAGAACGCACCCCTTTTCTACCCCAAGAACGCTGTACGACGGAATATACAAGTCCCCGTGGAAGAACAGCAACTGCTGCATGCAAAAAAGACTTTCAGGCAATGTGATGGATTGAACGAGTTCACCAGTAGAAACACGGAAGATATGAACCTGGCTGATGAAACATCGAGACAGAGCCATCATACCGTCTTGGAAGGCTAAGCAGTACGTATCCCATGGTAACCAAAACTCAGTCAGCTCTTCCACTAAGTTTTGCATAGTGTAATATGTTCCTGGGCCTGTATACTTCAAGTAACTTTCCATATCCAGTTCGTACGACGTAGTGCTTTTGCTTCTCAAGTTGGTCATCCTGTGGACTCGCAGTACCTTGCCACGTTCAATCAGAAGATGTTTCTGATAGAGATGAACACCAGTGAGAGCTCCGTCATCCTGTCTGCGCTGATAGGTTTGCACGATATGGACAGGCTCTCCAGTTATGTTCCAGAGAATCACTCTCCCGCTGGCATCTCCCACAGCCAGGAGTTCTCCATCACATGCCAAGCATACGGTGCGAAAGTTTCTGTTAGCCATATCTGAATGAGGAACATTTCTGATCATGCATGTCCCCGAGCGCCATCTCTTCCTCATAAACACACACTCGGTGTAATAAATCCGCCAGTCACACAGCGGGTCCAGCGAAATGAAGTTGGGGATCTGTAGATGGGATTTAGAAGCAGGGACTTCCAGGTGTAGAGCATTCCTCAGAGATTGACAAGAAGTCCTGTCTATTCCGTCTGCCCAGTCCTTTTCAATACAAAACTTGAACCAAAATTTGTCAGAATTTACAGTTTGTCTCCAAGATTTGCTACACAATGCACAAGACAGTAAATCTGCAACCGGCAAGGAGTCAAAAATTAAGTTTGTTATTTCTTTAGGTAAGAATCCAACACAAGGGCGCCCATATGATATTTTCTAGGGGGGGGGGCCAAATTTTTAGTTAATTTATTTTTTGTCCCTTTAACTTCTTGGGTTAGTTTGTACCATTACATTAATAATATAATAATGTAAGTGCAACAATGAAGTAGCCAGAAAATAATTTCGGGGAGGATTGGAAGTGGCAGGGGATTTGGAATACTCCCCAAGCAAGGGGGTCGTGGGTCCATCCCCAGAAAATTTTAAAATATTCAACTAATTAAAATCACTTTTTACGCTATTTTAGCACTGAAAAACTAGTTAGGAAATTTGTTTACGTGCCAATGTAAACAAGAAATCGTTACCTAAGTCGGGGGTCCACCCCTGGAAAATTTTTAAATAATGAACTAGTTGAAATCACATTTTACGCTATTTTAGCTCTGAAAAACAAGTTATTAAATTTGTTTACCATACTTTAAGATATGCCAACTTAAACAAGAAATTGTTACCTAAGTCGGGGGTTACCCCTGGAAAATTTTTAAATACTGAACTAATGAAAATCACATTTCATTCTATTTTAGCTCTGAAAAACTAGGTAGGAAATTTGTTTACCATATTCTAAGATATGCCAACTTAAACAAGAAATTCTTACCTAAGTCGGGGGTTACCCCCGGAAAATTTTTAAATACTGATCTAATGAAAATCACATTTCACTCTATTTTAGCTCTGAAAAACTAGGTAGGAAATTTGTTTACCATACTCTAAGATATGCCAACTTAAACGAGAAATTGTTACCTAAGTCGGGGGTTCACCCCCGGAAGATTTTTAAATACTGAACTAATGAAAATCGCATTTTATGCTATTTTAGCCCTGAAAGCTATTTAGGAAATTTATTTACCATACTCTAAGACATACCAACGTAAACAAGAAATCATTACCTAAGTCGGGGGTCCACCCCCGGAAAATTTTTAAATATTGAACTAATTAAAATAACATTTTACGCTATTTTAGCTCTGAAAAACTAGTTAGGAAATTTGTTTACCATACTCTAAGACATGCGAACTTAAACAAACCTAAGTTATAATACTCATTTCATTACTATTTATAAGAAAAGTTAAATAACACAAGGAACAATGGAAATAACAGGCCTACTCATTATGTTATGGAAACAAAATAACTGCTATATCATATTTGACACACCCACAAAAATTGTTTAATTTATTAATTTTTTTTAAATACAAAAATAGAATTTTGGTTTTTGATTTTTGGGGGTCCAAACCCCCAGGATCCCCCTTTTCTAATCCAGTGTGGATTCTGCTTCCATGGTGTCGATATGGTAAAACTTCTGCAAACTTATGTCTCTACTGTCTTTCAAATAATTGTCTTAAAAGAAAAAAAACACTATAATTATTAATATAGAATTTTTTCCTTTCCCTGAGAGCTAGGGGGGGGCCGCGGCCCCCCCCTGCCCCCGGGTATGGGCGCCCTTGATCCAACACAATCCATTTCATATAAGTTGATCTATTTAAACTATAAAATGTTCATACTGATGAAATAAATTATTCTCGAGAATCGAATCCATGGTTACATAGCATCGATTAATATTAGTAATTCATTTTTTTTATCAGGAGGCAGTCAAAACACGCATTGTTGGCTTAACGACCTGAAAGCATAATATCTAATGAATTACGTAGTATATTTATATATTTTGTGTGTTCTAATAGTTCCTACACTTCCTCGTTCTCATTACTGTGTTCAAGTGAATATTTTCAAGAGATTTATAAGCAATTAACTCAGTGTTGACTGTTTTGTATTAGCTGCAGCTGCATTTGCATTCTGCATCATAGCCATTTTGTGATATCGTTTAGTGTTACAAGAAAAAACTAAGTTAAATACAGTTCGATGGCACATACCATCAGCCTTGATTCTGGGCAATTAGCAATCAACAATCCATTTTCTTCTGCTAATATGACTTCGTCCGCTGAAACTCAAACAAGCTTCATATTAGCCAAAATACGTCAACAGACCAGCTTACCAGGCGCCAAAGCCTTCTGCACCCACCATCACTTGTGCTTAATCCACTGCCTTCTAGACTGTATTACTCGCTTAATCAGTTTGTAAAAAACCATTCTACGCAGTTAACAGTTTCAACAGCAAGTCCTAATACAAAACCATTCTCTTCCAACAGCACATTTAAATAAACAATGTGAACGTGAAGATTATTCTAATTCAATGGACATTAATTCAATTTCTGAAGACACTTTTCAAGTCCCTAATAAAAAGACATACAATTTCAGTTGCTCATGTTAACAGCATATATGTGGTTGACTTAACAGCCATTTACAATAAGTCTGCTGTGCTAGATGACATGGATGAAACCAATTCTAACACAAGTGATCCTACACAGTCAGTACCCAAGGTCAAAATACTATCCATTTTTCTACACCAACAAATAACAAAAGATCTGACCTCTATAATTGGCGATAAATTCTCGACTCAGCAGCAAGGTAAAGTTCTTTCTTTTCTTTCTTTATCTTAGTTTTACCTCTCCCTTTTAGGATTTAAGCGACTCAAGCTGCCCGGGCCTTATAGGGCCGCGACATGTCGGGAGAGGGATTATCTTTGGATCACATAAATACTTTTTTGACCAGACAAGGGCATGGAGGGCCTCCCCGGATGAGTGATCAGCCCAATAGCGGGGCCACCTCCGAGACAACATGAACACATAGGCCGAGACACACCATTCACACACACACTCACTCCAAACAAGGCGAGGATGGTTTTTCATATAAACTTAGTTTGAAAATTACAGTTTTTTTGGTAGTGGGGTATTCTTTGGTGCTTCATCGATTTAAGTTCAGTGTTACAAGGTCTAATTTTCAGATTTTTCAGAGGTAATATTTTCACGAGACACTGCAACGCTGTTTTCTTGGTTAGATCACTGTTGCACTGACATTAATCTCTACTTTACAGCGGAGAAAAAATAATTTCAATAATTGTTGGTTTTTTACATATAAAGAAACATTCTTTTAAAGAGATATGGACTTGTATTAGTTTTATTTATAAATTTCAATGATTATTCTGTTCTACGCACAATGAAATACATGAAAAGTTCATTGTCTTTCCTTCAACACCTGCCTCAGTTACAGAAATCAGATTTTCATAAAATTAATTATGAATGAACGGTACTTATTAAAAAAAATCGTTAATAGCCTTTAGTTCCTCCAGATTTATTTATCTTTGTTTTCAAAATTTTGGTTGCCCTTATGCAAGAGGAGATCTGTTTCAGGGAACAGATTATCGACTTAAAAACTACCTAAACTAGTTGTAATCGGTTCAACTTCAATATTACAATAAAGCTCACCCCAAGTCATCCAAATAGTATCATTATCTAATTTGCATGTCGGAGGGGTTAGGCCACTGTTGCGCTGACCCCCTCAATTGATTATATCAGCAATGCTGAAAATAAGTGTAATTAAGTGATAGCCATCAATTCAATATGTTAATCTTACGTCTTAATATTGTAGTATAGGGGAATTTTGCAGCTATTGCCGCATTCCCATTCCTAATCGCCATCTTTCTCGATCCAAGGCGTCCTCTTCTTGGAGTCCTCTCCTATCGATGATCTCTTTAATGCTCTGGTACCAGGGTCTTCTCGGTCTGCCCCGTCTTCCTCTTCCAGGTGGTTGCCACTGAAGCATTTTATTCGGCCATGTATGCTGATCCATTCTCCTTATGTATCCAAACCATCTCAAACCTCTTTTTTCAATTCTATCTAGGACTGTCTCCTCCGCCTCCGAATCTTTTGGATTTTTGAAACTCCTGCACTTCTTCTTAAGTAATCCATTTCTACTGCTGATACCTTCCTTTTGTATTCTGATTTCAGTATCCAGGGTTCACTATTGTAGCAGAGGACAGTTTCCACTAACGCTTTCCCCATATGCAATTTAGTTTTTATAGATATGTTTTTATCCCACCATACTGAGTTCAAGGATCCCAAAACTCTTCTTGCTTGTTCAAAGCGTGTTTTAATATATATTTTTTTAAACCTACGATTTTGTTCATTCTGATAAATAAATAATTATGTTATAGTACTGTATCTTTGTTTTTGTTTAATATTTTCGAAGAGCAATATCGATATCACGATGCAATCGGAACTGAAATATCGATGTAAAATATTGGATATCAAAAACAAAATATGGACGTTCCACTAATACTGATATCGAATCCCTAGTTCTAACGAAGTTCCAGGCAACACTTGCCGTACTCTAACTAAACGGGGGGACAGGAGGTTGCTCTGTGTCTGCTCTTCTTTCATGCGGTAATACTTCTGCGAGGAGTTTGTGAAACGTTGGCACCACTGAACAGGGGGAAGAGAGGGGCGTTACACACATTGACGTGCCGTGCACTTCCTTCACAAGAGTCATCGCTGGACTAATACAAACCCCTTTCACTACCTACAAGAATATAACGACCTCAGAACAAGGTGACATCAAAGTTCTACCCCATCTATTCCCCTCACAATGCTGTCACTATCGGGACAACCCATCGGTGCAATTCCAAGCGTTTCGAACACACAGAACAATAAAGATGAAGTTACTTGAGCACTAATTCATGACATGTAATGTATACATTTTAAGAAATATGTGTATTTTAATTTCTGCTTCTGTTTCGGCTATTTTTCGTTCTCTCTACTTCCCCTGTTAATTATCGTATTTCATTATTATAGGCTAATATGGTGTTAATTATCTTTAGAACTTAGTTCACTGACAACTGCCTACATAATTATAACTATGCCAAGTTTTCGGAACTTCCCTGTTTTAACGCTCTACTCCTCATGTGTATCCACTCCCCAATGAAAAGTGAAGTTTTCCTTAATTTGCGCACTTCTTTATATGACAGAGTAATAACAAAATTTGTTAAATTATATTTGTACGAGGGTCATTTCAGAAGTCATGGCAACTATTATTTATCAGTCAATAAAGCTGCAGGAAATAAAAATCAGGATATACGATTGAAAGTCGTTGGAATGTTCTTCGCAATGCTGGTAATAAATTGGGATCCGGATACAAGGCGCCTTGGGTAAGGGACATTGAAAGATGTGTAAATAGAGATCACTGTTTTATTCGTATTAAATATGCACAATATGCACGCGTAATACTCGTACTCTTACGAGCTAACAACCTTTAAAATAATCCCACAAGATATATATATATATTTATTCTAAGTAATTGATTACACTTTCCTTACATTCTGTAATTTTTGACACTCTTATACAGGGAATCCATTTTATGCGGAAACTTTTTAACAGCGTTGCCCCTGCTCACACTTTCCCCGCTGTTGTGCTTGCAACGGCGGGGACCGTGTTCCGTTACTACCGGCAGATCAAGACTTTAACATAACATAGGCCTATATGTAGAGGCTTATTACTCACCATTTATTTGAGATACTCTTGAAAACTACCCCCGTCAGCAGTAAGACATGCCTCACATCTTTTAAACAAATTATTTGCCACTTTCTGTAATTCCGCTACGGTAATACACTGCACTGCGGCAATGCGGCAGTGATGCGAGGTTTCCTCATAAAATGGACTCACTGTACAAGAGGCATCACACATAGCTGATGGTATTCCGTGCCTTCCTCGTCGTTGGCAAAGATGTGTGGACGCCTCCACACGCTTCAACGAATTAAGCTTCGATGTTAAGATATCCATCGGTGTTAGGTACGCATAGAACCGATCGATCCAACGGAAATCGTCATTTACAAAGTTCACAGTAACATTGACAATGAGTTTACCCTTTCTACTGCTACTTCTTGTTCAAGCCAGCGATAAAAGACCAACAGAGTAATGCTTTATCTGAAATATGAGGATTTTATTCAAGCTATTTTTAAGTTTATTATTCAGTTATTCTAATGAAATTTGTCCCATAGAGCTCACTGAAGATTTTACTTGACGATTGCTTACACCCACACAAATTCAGATCTGAAAGGGTTAAGACCTTCCCTATAGACTGTCATAACTTAGGGTTGCCATATTTCCAATAGTAAAAAAGAGGACACATTTGTCGATACCTATGTACAAAATAACTAAATAAGATTATTTTATAGCCCTTATTATTTATAGAGCAAAGGAAATATAATGTGTTGGTAACAGCATTCAAATTTTCAATTACATATAATTATGTAACTGAACTGAGTTAGTTTACATTTAACAAGTAATTATAATATTCAAGTACTGGTATGTTGACTCAAAAGACAAAAAAATAAAATGCTATGTTTCAATACATTTAGTAGGCCTACTCTACATGCAACTGTAAGTACAAGTGGAAATACAGTTGCCTCAAGATTTTTTCACTTTTAATGTACTTTGACCTTCGTTGGACCAAGCGTATTTCTCTGTAGTTCTTATCTTGTTCAGCAAAGGTTTCTTACTTAAGACATAGGCATGGAAATGCTTTTAATTATATTGAACTAGCAATATGCTCTGCTCGGCTTGTTAGGGTCGAGGACTGTTGCCTCATGTAAAAAAAAATAAAAGTCATTGAATTTATTGTCTGATAATGGCATCCATTCAGAAAACCTGGACATTTTTTTCGAAATTAAAATTTCCACCCGGACAGAAATTAGGCTATAACCCTAAAAAAGAGGACATGTCCGGGAAAAACCGGGCATATGGCTATCCTAACTGAAATGCTGAAGATTCTAACTTCGCCCTGTAGAAAACTTGCCTTTAGTTCTTACTGAAGTCTGATGTGCGTGTAGCATCAAAGCGCTCCATTTCAAAGGTTTTGTCAGCGTTACAATCAGAGAGGAGAAATATGTAGCCTACAACTATTCTGTCTGCACGAATAAAATTTACGTAAGTATTAAATATCACAGAAATACCATACACCACTCGCAATACAATAACAAATTTTAATGCCTATAATATGTTTTCTGGACCTGAAGATGACGAATTAACGTCGAAACGCGTCGTAAGAAGAAGACATCTGCTTTTCATTTTAAGACTTGCATTTTTATGGATTTTAAACATACTTTTAACTGTGTTAAGAATTTTTAATATGCTTATGACTCTTGTATCATATGTACACAAGTTGTTTATATATTTCTAGGCTAATAGCTTATGCTCCTTATCTCTCTATATATAAGAGGCTTTGTCCTGATTGACTGAATGAATGAATGACTGAATGAATGAATGAATGAATGACTGACTGACTGACTGACTGACTGACTGACTGACTGACTGACTGACTGACAGAGAATCAACGTAGAGCCTAAACCATAATAGGTAGAGACTTGGAATTTCGACAGTGCCTTCGTTCATAATGTAGGTGCTCAATGAGAAAGGATTTTGAAAAAATTTGATTTTAAATACCAAAAATCAAATGTTTTTTAGTATACTTAATCCCTTTTTACACACAATTATCAAATCCAAATCACAGTTGGCATGGCAACATATTGTTTCCAGTGGTCTCAGATGGGTTTGAAAATAATTGAAGTGGGACTTTGACAATTTAGAAAAGCTATCAATATAATTCATGTTATAAATATTAAATTATAAAATCCACGAAAATAATGCAGTCACATAACTTTCTCTACCCTGGACATAGAGAAAACAGTACGAGGTATGGTTATATGTATAGACCTATTATTTTATCGCAGGTTTTTGGAGAGGGATGTATGAAAGTAATATTGCATTTCTGTTTAATTTCATCCACAAAACGGTTTTATGGTAACATTAGAGTGAAAATAAAATATTCCGCAAAAACAATACAATTTTATGTTACCGGAATTTCTGTTTCTTCTTATTTTAACCCCTACCAGTAGGCCTACAGGCTTGCTGTGTACAAGCGATGGGATCCAAAATTCTATATCCTCTATTAGCCGTAAAAAGCTATATCAAGCGTTTTCTGAGCGAATTGTTTGAGTGTGATAAGTCATTCTTCCTCATTTCAAATTCTAAATACCTATAAAAGGACCTAGAATTTTAAAATAGAAAGTCCTTCATAAGTTAATTACGAATTACAAAATACAAAACCCGGGCGACGCCGGGCCTTTTAAGCTAGTATAATATACAGGTTGTTAATAAATAACACCGAAATATTTTACCTGAATATAGAGGGGACTTGGGCAAGCAACTTTTATTAGAAGAATTTTGCTCACAGACTTAAAATGTGTATGCTACAGGGCATTAAAGTCATTATAATTTGGTGCTCATAAATCAATAATTACGCGGAATAGGGTTAAAATGTTCATTAAATTGACTTCATGCCTTCCTAGTAATCGATAAAAACCTGACTCTTAATCATTCGTCAACAGCTATATAATAATTTAGTGTTTCCATAATGTACAACATTTACAGACTAATCACATGACTGGTCGCCACTGCATTAGTATTTTTTTTATTCACAACTACTGACTACAGTGTTAACAGCGAAGTTTCTTTATTTTGCATTTTTTCTAATGTTAGAAGTCAGTGGCGGCCATGCCCTGGGAGATTTTATGCTGTAACAGGAAAAATTGAAACCATAGAGCAAAAATGCCCTAATAAAAGTTGCTGGTCTATGTCCCCTCTATAAACAGGTAAAATATTTTGGTGTTATTCATTAACACCCTGTATATGTAAACTGTCATAGGATAAGTTATGCTTTTAAAATAGGTTAGGTGTCTCAAGTTTTCTTACATACTGCGCATAGGTGGACTTTATATCATAAAAACAAATCGGTTGATGTTGTTCGGTTTAAATTTGTTTCCATTCTACAGTAGGAAAAAAAACAACCTTCAGAAGCATGAAGTTAATGAAAATACCCCAGCATTTTGTGGTTTGAATCGAATTTACATCTCCTGAAATTCATTGAATTGTACTTCCCCCCCCCCCCTTTTGTGGTTATTTTATTACTTAAAACTTCCAAAGATAAATTTAAATAATACCGCAGAAAGTAATTGTGAGCTTCTGTTTAGAAGAGAAAGGATAACCTGTTTATATTTACGTATTTAATAAGTTTGTCTTGTCAGACGGAATTGTTAAGCTGTGTCCTACGGCAACTTGCGAAGATGCAAGCAGCTTCATTTGTGTTTCTCATAAATGATTTTCTTCTCTGTAGTATTACTAGCAGGTGCCCGCGGCTTCGTTCATGACAATTAAAAATTAAGAGCAAAATAATTAAAGCATTATATTTATTAACACTTACGCGGGAATCATTCATAAACTAAACGATTATAATGAAACAGCTAAAAATCCGGCTTTGGAGTGCATTCCACGATTAGAAAGCTCCGCTTGGTAAAAACGACCTCATATTCGAGTTCCCTGATAGAGAAAACCCCTGCAGAGTGAATTCCGTCCAAATCGATCATTTTTTTTACGACAGAAGGCAAAGCCACCTGCTTCGATAGCGAGAAAACGTTTTCTGGCCGTTTTTCACTCATAACTCGCGAACGAAAGAAAATATAAAAAAATCCAGCTTCGAGATGCATTTGTCCACCCTTCAGTCCATCTGTGTGTAAAATTTCAGATCTCTGCGTGCAGTAGATTTCGCTGGGCATCGCACACAGACAAACACTTCATTTTATTATATAGATATTAGGCAAGTTATACAGCACATTCCTGAAATTGTTAGGTACGAATATCTAGGGCTAGTATTTGATTGAGACTGCATCTTTTTCCTAGTTATACAAAAACGTAGATGCTTTCGTAATTACATGTTAAATGCGGCTTCTTAATAGCATTTTTATTCAATATATAATTTGTATTATATTTTAGTTCAATCCAACGCAGAGACTGCCAATAATATAATTAATTTGTGTGTGTTTTATTTTCATTCGTATTTTCTGTATTAATTTTTGTCGTAAAATGCATTTTAATAGCTTCTTCTTCACTTCAAAATTTAACATACACCCCTATGTAATGGACTAATGGTATAGTCCAGCCATTCTTTCCTTTCGGCCGGCTGTAACTTGAATAAAGTGTTTACCTACTCCATCTCAACGTAAAATTGGAAACCAATAACAAATAAAATCCCTTTAGGCAGGCCTACAGGCTGAGGTAGTGCTTTTGGTTTCATTTGTTGTCGCTGAGCAGCACTCTTCTTCTTTAGCCTTGGCATGACAAACCCGCAATAATAACTGCAAAAAAGAGGAAACAGCACTTTTTCAAACATTCAAATCTCGCCTTATATGAGAGCTTTCGAGAAACTAGTTATTGATTTGTAGAGTACTCATCAAGAGCTTTTCAACGATACCCCACAAGACGTGGTTTAAAAAATTTATAATTTCCATCCCCCACCCCAACCCCACTTGTACCCGCCAACCCCCCTAATCGTTGATGTCACTGTTAACTCCATAGGGAGTACTCTAATTTTTTCAAACAAGTTTCCTTCTATACTTCATACGGGCCGAGATATAAAGTTTTAAACATTTCAACCCCCTCTCCTGACTCCCCCTTTGGCCAATTTTGCTCATTAACAAACTTGTCCGAACTATTGGGCTTAGAAATAACATAATAAAATTTGGTTCTAATATCATCAAAATTACGGCCGCTAACGTATGTGTATATAACAAAAAATGTTTTTGAACAGGCGGTGTTTTCGTACTTAGGGAAGCATGAATTGACTGGGAGACCCGAAGGGAAAAGACCACGCGGAAGACCTGGACGTAAGTGGGAGGACAATATTAGGATAGATTTGAGGGATGTAGGATTTGCGAGGGATGACTGGATTGAGTTGGCACAGAATAGGGTTGAATGGCGGGCTCAGGTAAGCGCGGCAATGAATCTTCGGGTTCCATAAAAGAGATAATATTTATTTAGATTGCTGAGGAATTTTCTATTGCCACTGAGTGTACAACACTTTAAAAAATTATATAAAAATAAAATAAAGAATATCATAGTGTACAGTCTTCAATGTTGGTACGGTGCTTGAATTCAATAACGCTATTAATTGAAATGAGCCTTCTTTCTCCACTAAGTAAACTTAGAATACAATATTTATATTTAGGTACTTTATAAATAATTCTAGGGCACTTTGACGGAATTTTAGGCGGAAGATGCTTCTTTGTAGGGTATTTTTTGGCAATTTATGTGCGTAGTGAAAAGATGCGGAGTGGCTGGAGATCCACACGCACTGGAGACACACATGTTTAAAATTAGTGAGGGCCACTCACCACCACCCGCGCCACAACTCGTATAAATACGCGCGCGACCGGGGCGTGGACAGGGGACTCGTGCTGACTGTCTCAGGTAAGTGATCAAGTGTCAAGTGATGTGACAGTGACAAGTGAAGCAAGTGACAAGCCGTCAGCTTAATAGCTATGTGTTTGTAAACAACTCTCAGTGCGTCAGGAATCAAATGAAATGGATTTTTATAGTTTCTTTTTTTCATTATTTCGGCACAATTTTTTGATAATTTTGGTCATTTATAGCTTCTTTCAATTCTTTTCTTCTAAATAAAAATGTAAAAATTGAATTCAAAGAATATTGGGATTGGCGTGGTTCAGGCATGTCAAACTCAACTTTTACGAAGACTCAACTCGAATTGATAAATTTCCGAAATGGAAATGTAACTTTTTGTTCCTATAAAATGTAAGCATGTGAATTTTTTTTTCTAAAAAAGTAACCGTTCTACTTTGAAAATTTAACATACCATAGAATAAAACATTCTTGCCATTCTATGCTATGTGTGTTACAATCAATACACTTAAGTGCAGTAGGCTACATAGAAAATGTATGGATAACCTAAACGACAGAACTTTAACTCAAAATCAACGGCAACTTTTGGACTTACTCTCATATAATTAATTAACTCTGTTATGTTGGAAGTCAGAAGCAATGTGGGAATCTTAAAATCGAGGTAGGTAGTTTCTGCTTACCAAGTTCTGAGCTTTAATTCTAAAAGCGTTGTTATTATCATGCAACCAAATCACAAACTGATCTTTCCCTTGTTATTTTAAATTAAAGACATTTCAATGCCCTGCATTATCTACCATGAATATCGAATCTTCACCAAGTATGTGGTCAAGAAACGTCAAAGTAATGCGTCACAAAATATTAGAATAGCCGGTAAATCGTTCGAGCAAGTGAAGAAATTCAAATATCTGGAAGCAGTAATTACAGAAACAAATAATATTAAAGCAGAAGTAAAGTGCCGACTACAATGAGGAAATGCCTGCTTTTATGCGGTTCAGAAACTGTTTATCTTCTCGTCTTCTGTCCAGAATTATAAAATTAAAGATTTATAAGACAATTATCCTACCAGTTGTATTAGCCTATATGGATGTGAGACATGGTCGCTTACACTTCGGGAAGAACATAATCTGAGTGTGTTCGAAAACAGGGGGCTTAGGAAAATATTTGGGTCTAAAAGAGATGAAAATTGCATAACGACGAGCTTCATAACCTGTACTCTTCACCGGATGTAGTAAGGGTAATTAAATCACGGAGGATGAAATGGGCTGGACATGTTGCGAGCACGGGGAGGAAAGACATATCTCAAAAGTATTGACTGGGAGACCCAAGGGGAAAAGACCACTTGGAAGACCTAGACGCAGGCGAGAGGACAATATTAGGGTAGATTTAAGGGATGTAGGATTTGCGAGGAATGATTGGATGGAGTTAGCACAGAATAGGGTTGAATGGCTGGCTCAGGTAAGCGCGTCAATGAACCTTCGGGTTCCATAAAATAGTTAACACTCCTTTAGCGTGCTGAGGAATTGTCTGTTGCCATTGAGAAAGTATAGTCAAATCTTGAAGTCAGTGCAATTACTAGGCATATCGCAGTTAATCGCCGTTTACTTTAAGAAAACTTGAATTTCTTCTCGAAGTGGCCAAACACAATTTAAAACTTGATTTCAAGAAACCTCTCGATTTCTCTACCCATTTCACTAATCAAACTGATGTTGATTCACTGTTTTGTTCGCAAATTTCAAAATATGGTCCTTTTTTTATTGATTCAACTTAGTGCTTTCTGGTGGACAATGCACTGCACCAGTATTTTAAGAGACACTTGTCTTCTGTGACAGAAAATCATGTTTTAGCAAATTTTATTTTACCTTAAATTTTCTTACATTGTACCTAAAACTTTAGGGGCCGCATTTCGAAACTGGTTGGCACACGGATTCTTGGAATTCTCCTCCACATAAATACTTACTGTTTCAACTTGTCATTTCTATTGTCGAGTTGTGCTGTAGTCTATTCAGGAATGACCAGTCCTACTAACTTCCGTTGCATTTAAGTTCTCATAATCCGCGTGTCATTTTTAAGTCATTTTTAATCCATTTTAATTTCATAGTGTCATGTTTTTCAAATAATTTTAAAAGGAGTTTGGGTGATTAAAATACGGGCCTTAGTCATAACAATTATAACTAGCAAACCCGTGAAAAACTTCCGCACTTCCTCATTTCTGATAGAAGCAAGGAGAACTAGAGTTTAGCTACAGTCGTTTATAATCACATAAGAGAGGATTTAAAGTATATGCCGATTTCAGAATGCACTGGCCATTAATGAATTTGTATAATATGATTCACTGATATGTAGGTTATAGGCAACCTTTAGCACGGCCGTACAGGTTAGAATAGCAAAGCGAAACCACCTTCAAGCTCTAAGCAATCCGTCAACGAGTACATTGATACTGGAACATAAATATGTAAGGAGTGTTTAAAATGAAATATAGGCTACTCACATTAAAAATTAAATGAAGTTTTATATGAGGATTCAAGACGACCATACAAATGATAATTCAAATTTATTTTATTTTTAAACATACTTTACACTTCAACTATTTCGAATTTCATCTTTTTTGCATTTCATAATTAAAATTTAAATAAAACCAACATTAACGTTTTAATAATCATACTATTGTGTTGTTTTTGATAGTCGAAGTATAGAACTGTTGTGATTTGGCACCCTTAATTTCAGGCAGCTATCCTAAAAGGATTTCCTCCAACAATAATATTTCAAGTTGAACATAATCGCTTGAATCGATCATTTATTTCGTTATTAAGTGCCAGAATGGTAATTTATGAGATTGTGTGCGGGATGGGAAAATGTCTGTACGTCTGTCCGTGTGTCTGTACGCGCGATAACTCAAATACGCTTTATCGGATTTTCATAAAACTTTTATACACATTTATAACATCCATGGGAAGAAGCCTGTTGATATTTGACCAAATCGGTTGACCTGTACCGGAGTAATGCCCAATTTATTGCCTGTTTTATGGTAATAAATTGGAAAGAATTTATGAAATGCAAATCAGTTCTCATGACAACATTGTTTTACACTTTACGGCTTAGGAAGTTGCAATACAGTTAGCTGTGACAAATGTCACTATTCCTTCACATACGCTTATCAAACTATACCGCGAGATGGCCGAGATCATAACGTCTTGGACTAGCATTCTGGACGCTGATTCAATTCCCGAAGCTAGCCAATTTGATATGGGTTTTTATTTTTTATTTTTATGCGAGTGTACGATTGTCAAGATAGCACAAATCTATATAGTTCTGCTGATGCTGGACGATTTTAGACTAGACCTTTGTTTTCCGTAAGCCCTGCTTAATGAATTAGTCTGGAGTTTAACTCGGAAATAGATTTATTAAAAAAAAATTCTGCATACCATAATTGCAATTATAACTGAATAAACAAAAGCATTCTGGCACTTTGTTACACCAGTTTACCTGATTTTATTATAAACTGATCGCTGATTGAATAGCTTAAGGGGTGTTGGATCCAGATATCAAAACGAAACATTCTGTTGGCGTTAAAGTATAATATTTTATTACATATTTTACCCAAAGAAGTTACTTATTAAAACTCAAGAGTACGCGAAATAGTGAAACCGGAGTGAGAAGTCGCTGTATAGGCCTAGATACCTCACTTGCATGTAATGAACCAGTATTCGCTTTGACGAGTGTAAAATGACAACATAAATAATATATTTGGTTCAATAATCGGCCTCCACTTACATAGAAATTATATAATAGGCCAAGCATAAGTGATTCCCAACCATTTTTACCTGAGTACCACCTGAGTGTTTTTTTAGAGGGGTCATTTAAATTATATTCACAAGATATAAACTTTATAAGATGTATTTTAGTAAAACAAAACACAGAAAATAATTCCATAAAACGAGATAAAGCCGTTTACATGTAATTGTTATTAGGAAATGGGGAATACAATTTCTCAACACTAAAATATCTGCATCAGGAGGCTTGATTCTTGTAGGTGCTTAGCTTTATGCCGCACATTCTATTCCGCCAGCGCAGGAACTAGTAAGTTTTAACCCAGGACTTTTGATTAAACCCTTCTGCGTACCACCGCGAATACTCTCGCGTGCATTAGAGCATGCATTGTTCATTGTTATAGATAATGATTTTGATGGGATTGTATTTCAGTCAAATGATGAAAGCCAGGCCTAACATCTTACTACATAATAACGTATCTCCATCCATCCATCCACTGTGGCACTACAGCCCTTGGAGAGCCCTGGCCGCCTTACAAATGTCCTTCCACTCTTTCCTATCCTCTGCTTTCGTTCTCCATCTCTTCACACCCATTTTCCTTAAATCATCCTCCACCCCATCTAACCATCTCAAACGTGGTCTTCTTTGATCTCTCCTTCCTTCCGGTTTTCCATTAAGAGCTTTCTTGGGGTCTCTCTCGTTTGCCATCCTCTGGACATGTCCCAGCCATTTCAGTCTTTGCATTTGGATTGCCGTTACTAGGTTTACTTCATCATAAAGGTTATATAATTCCCTATTCGTTCTGATTCTCCACATGCCTTCGTCATATACTGGCCCAAATATCCTCCGTAGGACCTTCCTCTCCCAAATATTAATTAGTTGCTCTTCCGATTTTGTAATGGTCCAGGTCTCGCTTCCATACATTACTATAGGGCGTATCATAGTTTTATAAATGTTTAATTTAATTCTTCTAGAGAGGCTTTTACTTTTAAGTATGTTTTGTAATGCATAATAGCTTTCATTTCCAATCATCAATCTAGTCTGTATTTCTGTTTTGGTATTATTATTTTGTGTTATGATTGATCCTAAGTACTTAAAGGTCTCAGTCCTCTCAAATTTAAATTCTGCCATCTGTATATGGTCTTCCTGGCTTCTTGTATTATTACATTTCATATATTTGGTTTTTTCTTCGTTTATTTGGAGGCCTATGCTTTTGGTAAGCAAAAGAAATTCTTCGAAGGCATCCATCAGTGCAGTGGGACGTCTAGCAATCATGCATACGTCATCTGCAAACGCTAGATGCTGATACAATCTGTTGTAGATGTTACTACCTGGATTTAAGGTAATTCCTCTTATGGCATATTCTAAGGCCAGATTAAACAGCACCGAGGATAGCGGATCTCCCTGTCTCAGACCACTTTTAACATCAAATACCTCAGATATGGTATTTTGTACTCTAACTTGTCCCACACTTCCTGTCATTGTCATCTTCACTAGCTCTATTAGTTTTGCAGGTATTCCCATTCCAGCTAAAATATTAAAAAGCTTATCTCTGGCAATGCTATCATAAGCCTGCTTAAAATCAATAAATAAAATATTTAATTCTACATTAAATCTGTGCATTTCTCCATAATTTGCCTAAGTGTAAAAATATGATCTATAGTTGATCTGTTGGCTCTAAAGCCGCATTGGTATTCCCCAACCATTCCTTCTGTAAAATCTGACAATCTTTTGGCTATTAGGGAAGCTAGTACTTTGTAAACTACATTTAACAGAGCTATTCCTCTATAATTTTCACAGTTCAGCTTAGAACCTTTCTTATGTATTGGGCACAGTATCGCCAAGCTCCATTCCTTCGGCATTTTTTCGACAATCCATATATGTTGTACAAGTTTCAAAATATTTTTAATTAACTCTTCACCTCCATACTTTATTAATTCTCCCGCAATATTATCTGCTCCAGGTGCCTTGTTGTTCCTCATCCTAGCTATCACTTCTTTGACTTCATTCAAAGTAGGGGGGACTTGGGCTAATTCTTCTTCTTCCATTTTACTTGTGCTAGGGCTTCCTTCCACATCATACCCAATGCTAGATCCTTCCTCAACAGTGTTCTCTCTATTCAAGAGATCTGAGAAAAATTCCTTCCATCTTTCTATAATCTTTCCTTCCTCAGAAATCAGATTACCTTCTCTATTGAGGCATAAATTGACTCTAGGTTGAAATCCCGCTTTAGCCTCTTTCACAGACTCAAAATACTTCCTACTTTGTTTGCCCATAAAATCATTTTGGATTTCTTGCATTCTTTTATTTTCCCACTGCCTCTTTTTTCCTCTACAAATATGTGATGCAACTCTTCTCTTCTCCTTATATTCTTCCGCACTTGCCCTTGTTGTTCTCTCTATCATTTTTAATCTAGCTCTATTTCTCTCCTTAATAGCCATTTCACAGTCGGCATCAAACCAGCAATTCCTTTCTGTTTTAGTCTTGAAACCTAATACCTCTTCTGCTTTTCCCTTAACAATTTGTTTTATACTTTCCCATCCATCCTCGATTTCCATATTTGTCAAATCCAGTTCCGTTCCTGCGTAATGCTCTCTTGATAGCTTTTCTTTTTCTCATTATCTTTCAATAATTCCACATTATATCTTGGAATTCTTTCTCCCTTCCCAAATTTTGAGGTTTTTATTCTATGCCTTATTTTAATTCGCACCAAAAAATGGTCAGTATTGCAATCAGCTCCTCTGCAGCTTTTAACATCCAGTATATTTGTAGAATGTCTTGCCTCCACTATAACATGATCAATCTGGTTTCTTGTCTTGCGATCCGGAGATATCCAGGTTTCTTTGTGAATATTCTTATGGGGGAAGGCTGTACTTCGAATTTTCAAGTTCTTGCCTATGGCAAAATCAATTAATCTTAGTCCATTCTCATCACTGAGTTCATGCTTACTGTGTCCTCCTGTTATTGTTCTATAATGTTCTTCCCTTCCAACTTTGGCATTAAAGTCACCTATGACGATTTTAACATCGTTTTTTGGTAAACTGTTGTATTCCCTTTCAAGTTGCTCGTAAAATTCATCTTTTGTTGCATCATCCTTTCCCTCATGGGGGGCATGCACACTTATATAAGAGGTATTAAAGAACCTACTTCTCATTCTTAATATACAAATTCTTTCATTAACTGTTCTATAACTTACTATGCTTCCTTTAATGCTCTTATGGATCATAAACCCAGTACCAAAGTCATTTTCCTTATTCCCCGAATTAATTATCACATATTTCTTCAATTCCACATATTCTGTTGTTTTCCATCTTATCTCCTGTATGGCTGCTATTTGAATTTTGTATCTTTCCAATTCCTCCTCCAGCACTCTGCTGGCCCCTGGCTGAAATAGGCTGCGAACGTTCCAAGTAGCTACAAACATATCATTTTTCCGTTTTACATGCTTGGGTCGTATAGGTGCATCCGTCCGGCTTTTCTCATTGTAAGGTTTCTGAACGATTTCTTTTTTACAGAATGGAATTGTTAGTCCCATGCCAAACCCCCAACCTGGAGGGCCAGGTAATTTGATTTCGGGGTTTTCTTCCCCTAGATCAGTTGCTTCCTCTACAGCTACGGAGCCTGATCTGCCCCTCCCTAACTTGAGGTGTCTCATCCGCTGCCTCCGCCATTGGGACTCTCACTCCTCCTCTGCCTTCAGCACCGTTGGACATCCTCTTCTGAGTTGCTTCTTAGTCTGGATCCTTCCCTATGGCCTGTCCAGCATGGGAGGCCCTACCAGTAGCTACGCTACCGAATAACGTATCTCTGTCACATATAAAATCTTAATATTTCTTTTAAAAATAATTAAATAATAGTATATTGCGAAACAAGTGCCGTAAGCGATGCATACGGATCGAGGAAAGAGTTTGAAAAAACGAAGCGCTCGCGCCGAGTTTTTTCAATTTTCCGAGATCCGTTATGCGCTTACGGCACGAGTATTGCATGCTATTTTTTGCACGATGATTATTTATATCAATTTAATTATATTAATTGTGATATTACCTGAAAATATTATGTATATACATTCTTGAAGATAGATGTTTGTTTCAGAAAGTGATTCGCATGTGTTTGTTGTTATGGGAACCGAATATTTGTCCTGGGGGCCTTGTCCATGAAGGCTTGTATTACGATGTGCAGTAAGTAAATTCTTACCGCACGGAAACTCTTACCGCACATAACAACAAGATTGCGCGTGGGAATGTCAACTTACGATCCATGGCAACAGCATTCGTAAGTACCACTAATTAGATAAGTCGTGCAAAAAAGAAATTAACTACCAATTACAATATATCCTCCTGGTATTTATTATAAAATGTCTTCAGTAAATATTAATTTCTTACGATGCATCCTTATAATACACAATATGCCCTTATATATACTGAAGTCTCGAAAAGCAAATTATCTTGTACAGAGAAGGTGGATAAAGAAGCGGGATTTATTTAAACATTTTTAATGATAAGCGCTTTTATTTTTTCAGGTAGCTTATTGTAAATATGCATTACGTCCTGAGTGTGTGACACTATTTAAATTCTTTCCAATTTGTCACTGCAGTAACATATAATGATTGCGGTGGGATTAGAAATGGCAGGAGGAAATTAAAGGCAGGAGTCCCACAGGGAAGCATTCTTGGACCCTTACTATTTTCTCTATACATAAACGACATTAAAAACTGTATACAACACAGCAAATACCATCTCTACGCGGATGACTTACAACTGTACATACATTCAAATACTAACAACATCAACGACACAATATCTAGCATAAACGACGACCTTAACTCAATAGATGAATGGACGCACAGTTTGGGACTCAATCTGAATCCAGCAAAATCACAGGCAATAGTTGTGGGGCATCAGCGACTGAGAAATAAGCTGAATGAAATCAACCTTATGCCCATTAAAATCAATAATTCAGTAATTCCATTTGGCGATTCGGTAAAAAATCTCGGTGTTCTGATAGACAAAAATTTAACTTGGGAAAATCACATTAACGAAACATGTAAAAAAGTAAACTCGTTAGTTCATATGTTTAAAATATTAAATATGCCCTTACCTACTGCTGTAAAAAAGACTCTAACACAAACCCTGGTCATGCCCCACTTCGATTACTGTGATGTCCTGTTTACGGACTTGAGCTCTAACTTATCCCAAAGGTTGCAACGTGTTCATAATATGTGCGTACGATTCATTTGTAATGTAGGTCTGTTCGATCATGTATCGCCTTCCTTCGAAATGTTGTCATGGCTCCGTCTGAATGACCGAAGAAGGTTTCACTGTCTTTGTCTCCTCTTCAAAATTCTTCATACTTCATCACCATCATATTTATCTAGCCGCTTCCTTAACCTGTCTTCTCATCACACCCTAAATACAAGATCAGAACATAGTCATGTACTCTCTATTCCTCTCCATCGCTCTTCATCCTATTCATCCTCATTCTCTGTATCAGTAGCTCGCCAATGGAATTCCATCCCCCTCACGGTCAGAGGCTGTCGAACTCTTGGTAAATTTCAGAGAGAAGTTAACATATTAATTTTAAACCATGTAATTTAGTTTTGTTTTTCATCGTAGTAACTAGAAATCTTAATTGGAGCTCTTTTTGATATTTGTAACCCGTAGCCTAACTTCTTGTAACTATACGTTTTTCTCTTTAGTATTAGTTAGTATAATTTTAAATATCTTAGGCTATAATCCTAATTATTTTCTTTAGTATTTTTATATTTTGTAATTTAATTTTGTAATTTAATTTTGTAATTTTCTTTTGTAATTTAATGCTTTATAGCACTCTAGTTTATAAATTATAACTATGTTTAGTTCTTGGTATTTAAGTATTAAGTATTAATTAATTATCTGTAATATTATGTATTTGTGTTATGCATTAGTAATGTAGTTTTTTTTACTGGTAGAGCGGAAGAGAAGGCCAAATGGCTTTAGCTCTGCCAGAATAAATAAACAGAATAAATAAATAAATAAATAAAAAATTACAAAAGGCCATACTTAAGTAAACGAGATTGATTAGAGCATGTATTATTAAGTGCCAATATGGTACTTTATGAGATTGTGTGTGGGGACGGGAAAATGTCTGTCCGTCCGTCCGTGTGTCTGTACGCGCGATTAACTCAAATAGGCTACGCTTTATCGGATTTTCATGAAACTTGGTATACGCATTTATAACGTCCATGGGAAGAAGTTTATTGATATTGGACCAAATTGGTTGAACGGTACCGGAGTAATGGCAAATTTAGTACCTATTTTAAGCAATATATTAGAAATAATTTATGAAATGCAAATCAGTTCTCATGACAACATATTGTTTTAGAGTGTTCATATACGGCTTTGGAAGTTGCAACACGGGTAGCTTTGGCAAATAACACTACCCATATATTCCTTCACACATGCTTATCAAACTAGACCTTTGTTCTTCCGTAAGCCCTGCTTAATGAAAAGATCTGGAGGTTAACTCGGGAATCAATCACAAAAATAACTTATTTTCTGCACGTCATAATTGCAATTATCACTGATTAATCCAAGTCATTATTGTATCAGTTTGCTTGATTTTATTAATATTATATTTAGCCTATATACGAGACTTAAAATGCTTCACCAAACATAAAATACTACATTATTTTGCTGATATGCAGCTTGTATATACCCAATCGCTGTCTCCAATGATTGTTGGAGGTTTTAGTTTTCAGTCCTTGCTACTTTTCTTAAATAAAAAGTGCGCGTAGGTGTTATAAAATGAAAGTCAAAATCAAACAATAAAATTATAACGATTTGGGATTGGTAGTAATTCCACATCTTCATATACCGTAATGGTCCCCATTTTGTAATCTTGTTTTCTTAACGGTATATCCGTTACAATTAAATCAAGATCCGATGCATATGCACATCTCTCCAAATAAATTCTTTGCAGGGTAGTTATATGCTACTTGAGGTCTTGCCTCGCAAATGAGACTTTGAATGAGGGTGAATGCGCACTGGTGCAATAAAGGCGTGCACTATGAACTGGAAAATTATTAAGGCAAAGAAAGCTAAGACTTTCACATAGGATGTTTTGCTTTAGTAAACCTTTCGTATTCGTTTTAACATTTTCTTACAACTAATCGCTTTTATCCCTCTGCTTTAGCTTGTCCTAGATTCTCGCATCATTATTTCCCTCAAGCTAAAGGAATATTAACTTATATATTTTATGGAACCCGGGGGTTCATTGCCGCGCTTACCTGATCCCGCCATTCAACCCTATTCTGTGCTAATTCCATCCAATCATCCCTCGCAAATCCTACTTCCCATAGCCTAAATCTATCCTAATATTGTCATCCCACCTACGTCTAGGTCTTCCAAGTGGTATTTTTCCTTCGGGGTCTCAAATCAATATTTTTGATACGTCTCTCCTCCCCATGTCCAGCCCATTTCATCCTCCGTGATTTAATTAGTCTTACTATATCCGATGACGAATACAGGTTATGAAGCTCGTCATTATGTAATTTTCTGCAGTCATCGCTTTACTTTCTCGCATATACGTAGTATAGAGAAAGTATTGTGATCGTGACAAAAAATCGAAGTCGAGATAACACCGGGAGAGCACGTTTCATGAAGCCTAGAAACCGAAAAAAATATTTTTGGAATGACTTCTGTCCGTCTGTCCGTCTGTCTGTGGACAAGCACAGCGGGTAAACGGCTCGTTGTATTTACTTCATTTTTTGAAATAAGGACTTTTTCGAAATTTTGTCGAACCGCCCAGAAATTTAGCTTTACAACTGAAATATTAAGGGACTTTTCATGAAAACTTTTTTAAAATTTTTTATTTTTGAAAAAATGGCTCTAACGATTTTAATAAAAATTTAAAATTGTAAAGTCTTATATATGACTAATAAAATGGCTATATCCGTATTTCCGCAAAAATGACTTAAGGGGTACTTTACTCGTATCCATTTTCAATTTTTCTAGATTATATCCATTACAGTAGGCGATACATGAAAACCTATCACAGTAAAGTTGTAGAAAAATTTAAAATGAACATTTTTTGTTTAACACATTTCTTTGTACATTTAATAGATATCAAGATAAAAACGAAATAAGGACAGCTTAAATGCCAATTTCAGAACATAAATGTCAATTAAAATATGAATGACATTTTGTAGTCCCCTAGTAACAAGAAAACTATAGGCCTAATGTACTTATTGTTGTGAAATGCAATCAGTTTAGCTCAGTCGCAATGAACACACTAAAACCAATTACAGCGAGGTGGTAGGCTTATGGGCTAACAGGGAAGAGGTCCTGAGTTCAAATCAAACCTCGTGGTTCCGTCGTTCGCAAAGGCAAACGCCGGGTTTGTAGGACTTGCTTATTTTCCATAACTCATCGCCGCTATGTCACTGGATATTATAATCGTTTAAACTGAATATCACATAAAAAGACATCACTAAACAATAGAAGCATGACGCGAATGAGTTGTTAATATAGACCAGCGTTTCTCAACCTATGGTCCCGCGGACCATGGTCCGCACGGTGCAGATGGTCCGCAGACATAATTAATTTTAAAAAATCATAAAGCAAGTGGGAAGTAAAGAAGTAGAAATTTGTCACATAAAATGGACACTAGATGTCAAAGGTTTAAAATCTTCGAAAATACAGGTCATATCGACTAAATTTGACTAATATTGAGCCAAAAAAACAGGAACTCTGCAAGAGGCGTCAAGCTCAACCGTCTCATTAAAAGTGTGTAATAACATAATTCCTAATTATATTATCAAATTGGTAATACATATTAAAGTCTGTTCAAAATATAATTTTACTGCCAATAGTTTCATTCCAATTCAATAACTGTGTTTCCGTCGGATTAAAAAAGATGTATTTCGTTATAACGATCTATAATTTAATACCCCAAATATTAAGAATATAGGCCTACATATAGCCTACTTTTAAAAATTGGATGTAAAATTTGGGGTCCGTAAAGTTTTTTACTCATTTTTTAGGTCCTCGGGTTCAAAAAGGTTAAGAAACGCAGATATAGACTAATGTTTCACGCAAACATACTAAACACGTGGTATGACCTACATGCAGTTAAAACGTGCAATATAACTTAAGTAGTAGTAGTAGTGGTGGTGGCGAAATTCAAATATAAGTCGCACCTTAAGCTTCCCCATTCGACATTCACATTTGCACGGACTGTGTGATGTATTTTGTTTCTGAGCGAAGCAGAGCGACCAACTGCCCTTGTATACTGTTGCATATAGCTAAATAATGCATAACACTAACCACAAGTGCGCGAAGCGGAGGCGGCAGCCGTAGCGAAGCGCCCTTGCATTTTCGAATAATGTACGATACACTGTTTGTATGTTTCGAAAATGTGGCATATTATATCTCCCGCAAGGTTTGTCAGCCTGCCACCTCTCGTCTAGCGGTAAGACGTCACACCTCCAACGTCCAATCACGAGTTTCTTCATAATACTAGGAGAGAAGAAATCGCTAGATCGTTTTATAAAAGAAACTGCATCGGTGAAGATAGGTTGGGTGGGACCGATTTATCCCAAGGTGCGACTTATATTTGAATTTTCCCGTAGTAGTAGTCGTACTAATAATATGCAGTTTTACTGTCATTGATTATTATTATTGTTATTATTCTTAATATTATTTAATGGTAAAAGCATTGAACATAAAGATCGACCCTGATGCTTTCCGTTCTAGATACTTGTTAGTTTTATGAAAATGTAATAAGTAAAATTTAATTGTCTCTTTAATTTAATTTTTTCTGTGCTAGCCTTTAACACGTATATGCGAGAAAGTTTGTGCAACGTATTTTTGCACCATTTATTTATCTCTCTTACGCCGAAATATTTTCCTAAGCCCCCTGTTTCCTAACACTCTCAGATTATGTTCTTTCCGAAGAGTAAGCGACCATGTCTCACATCCATGTAACTTAATACAACCGGCAGGATAATTGCCTTATAAATTTTAATTTTTAGATTTCTGGACAGAAGACGAGAAGATAAGAGTTTCTGAAGTGCATAATAACAGGAGTTTCGTGATTTGACTCTACACTTAACTTCTGCCGTAATATTATTTGTATCTGTAATTATTGCTCCCAGATGTTTGAATTTTTCCACTTGTTCGATCGATTTACCGGCTATTCTAATATTTTGTAGAGCATTAACTTGACGTTTCATGATCATATACTTAATTTTTTCTCTATTAATTTCCAGTCCAATATTCCTGCAGGCATCGAAAATACTTTCTGCATTTCTCTCGATTGTGTTTATGTCATCGCCCAACAAGCGCTAAAATCGGGTGACTGCCATTTAATTCTAGGCCTACCTTGTTTTCCTGAAGATTTTTAATGGAATATTCCGAAGCGAAATTAAGGCATCTCCTTGCTTCAAGCCACTTCTAATGGCAAACCTATCTGATATAAGTTTCCCTACCCTGACTCTGCTATAGGTTACATTTAGACACTTTTGATCAGCCTAACTTCTTTGGTATCCCAAACTCAATGAGGATATTGAACAGTTTGGAAATATACAGTACTGGTATATTGAAATGTTTAATTTTCAAAGGAGCTGCATTCACAAGTTGAGTCATCTTTATTGTCTCTGTCTTTAACATTATTGGGGATCTTATGCAAATGCATTCAGCATTACTTTAGATTAAACGATTGTACTAATTTACAGCTGCATAACTGCCACTGCACAGGAGAACCAAGATAAAAAAATGTACAGTAGAGCATTTTTGGAAACAATTCCTAATTTGAAATAAGATAGTTTATTGCAGGTGTGTCAAACATGTGGCCCCTAAAGTTTTAAGTAAAATGTCAAATATTTACGCCAAAAAAGTAATGTAAATAAAATTTTGTAAAATGTTATGTACTATCATTACAGCAGACAAGTGTCTCATAAAACCCTAGTAGGCATATATATATGCATTGTTCACCAGGAAGCAGTTTGTTGAAAACAATAGAAATCGATCGTAAGTTATTTTGAAATTCATAAAGAAAACAGTGAATTTTATTCGTTCCATGGGACAGAATTAACATCAGTTTTCTGCTTTGATTAGTGAATTTGAGGGTTTGTCACGCTACTGAGAAATTCGCTGGCTTTCTTGTCATTAAGTTTTAAAACGCTTTTGGGCCCTTCGAGAAAATAGTTTTCTTAGAAATGAAAGGCGAATCACCCGATAAGATATGTGATGAGAGTATTAGGTTTGAAGATTTGACAAAGATATTGCAGGACATTTAAATGACTACATTTAAAATAACAAGTGAAATATCAGTTTGAAATTTCGTTGTATGATAATATTAAGGCTTTTAATTTAAAGCTCAGGCCTTGGGAAGGGCTACTGATAAGCGGCAGTTTAATTCATTTTCCTACCTATCAGGATTTTCAAGATTCCCACTTTTCTTCTGACTAAAGCTATGTTCACACTGAGGAATTTGTTGCAAGAATATGTGTCCGGGTACATGTATAGCAACCTATTTGCCACAAGTCGTAAACCTATTGAACATATTCCTAGTTCCCGGACACAAACAGTGAATAAAATGTACCAGAAACAAGGTTTCGCCACAAGTTCTTGTTTATGCTCCGAAAGCGAAAACATTGAACAGATCCCAGCGAAAATACTATTTGCGAATGTGCTATATCATGTTTCTTGTGACAGTTGACTCTGTTTGTGGTTATGATCAATCCCATGAGATATATTGCTACGTTCACGCTGTTTATTTTACGAAATCGCCGATATTTTGCTATGGAGTGCTCTAAATAGAACATAAGTCGATGTAGAAGTATTCTCCCTCACATTCATAATCCCTTTGCAGAAAATTTGAATTTAGGCCTAAGTTATAGGCACACTTCTTCCTTGAAGAGATTCTGTGTTTAATATGAAATAATCAAGAGAACATCTACATGTGCTTACTGAAAAAATTGATGAAATAGAAAAGATATTAGAACAGTATCAGAATTGAATTAGGCCTAGGCGGGATTCGTGGCAGATGATGTGTCTGTGTAGATCTTGAAGCATATTTTCAACGAAGCTGTCACATATAGCCTAATATGTGGTAAATGAAGGGTAGGCACTTCTAGCACCTCTTATAAACAGTTTAAGCACAATAATATACAATTTTAGTATGGATTATACAGTTATTTTGCGAGGTTAAACAAACCCTTTCTCTATCGACTACAATGGATCGAAGTTATCGGCTATCGTTTCAACACCTGCCGATCGGCTTGACTGCGAAACTGCGGGCTCATAAAGCACGCTCTGCTAAAGAAAGTTAAGCAAGCTTGAATTTACAAAAATTTATGCGACCGAACACATCTTTAAAGTTAAAATATTAATGGCTAATAAACCATTCTTACCGTAAAATTCAGAATTAAAAATACTGACTGCCCAGATAAATATAAATCCCCGCTTTTTACTGCCGACTAACGTGATCCTATAGCTCGGAAGATTTAATCAGCATTAGTACAGTATAATATTGTCATTTTCTTCCGCAAATTGAGTGTTTGTGGGTTACAAACTTGTTCTGGGTGAATCATCAATTCATTTAAAGCAGAAAAAAGCAAACGTTTATGCATCTAAAGCAATACTTGTGCCTGACAACAAATTCCTCAGTGTGAACGCTCACATGGGATATTTGTGCAAAGAACATGTACTTAGGATAAGTATCCAGAGACAAGAATCACGGAAATGGATCTGGAATTTGTTTGGAGTATTTGTGTCTGCAACAAATTCCTCAGTGTGAACGTACCATAAAGGTATCATGTTCCAACATAAAACAGTTGATTGATGAATAATGAATATCAGCTTCAAAGATGTAAGTAATTTTGTGTTAAAGTCCTGTTATTTTGATTATCCACATATTTTACATGTACAGATAGCATAAAATGGCAAGAATAATATGTAGTGTCTTATTCTAAGATGTGATAAAATTTCTAAGGTGTGTGCTTAAATTTTACAAGAACAAACGGTTGTATCTTTATTTCGGCACGCGCCCCTTAGACTCCAATTCATCGAGTCGAGTTGGCCCTTCTAGAGTTTGACATGACTGGTCTATTGCGTTTCATTTCATGTTGGAGGAATTCCGCATTGTAAAAATCTGATGTGAAATACAGAACTCTCTGTGCCCAGCTCTCAGTATAATATATTGCAATATACAAGGTGTTTCAAAAATACTTTTACAAACTTCGGACATGGGTTCCTTACACCAAATTAAGGAGAAAGTTCATATGAACATGGCTCTCATAATCCTTTGTTTCCTCGTTAGGAACTGTTCAACACATTGGAACACTCATAACACGTCAACACACAAAACATATAAAAAATGCTCGAAATATCCTCCTCTTGCTTCTAGACATGCATGCACTCGTCGAATCAAATACTCCGAGATGGTGTCGAATGGTTTCGCAGGCTTCCATGACACGTCGATGAAAAGGATTATGGGACATATGTTTATATGAACATTTTTCCTTCTTTTGGTGTAAGGAATCCATGCCCGAAGTTTGTAAAAGTATTTTTGAAACACCCTGTATATTGCTTGTTAAGTATTTCGTGTGGGTAATTGAAACAAAACCGTTAAAGCAATCTGTTCATGTGAAGTTGTAAAACTGAGTCGTTGCCTCGTTTCGAATAGCATCCCCGAATGATAAAAAAAATCATGGTGCTACATCCCTGAAGGGACTGGGACTACCGTCGAACACAGACAGATGGTTGGTTTGGGGAGCGTGTGGTCAGTAAGCCGACACTCACTGTGTTCGGGACCGGAGCCGCTATATCACGAGGCTGAGTGCACCCCCACCTCAGAAAATTCTATAAGTAACTGGGAGTGAACTCGAACCGACCATGCAGGAGTCATGCCCGAAATATTATTATTATTATTATTATTATTATTATTATTAATATTATTATTATTATTATTATTACTATTACTATTATTTTGTTTTTAATCCAGAGGATGCTGAAAATGCGACATCGAATTTCGGGGTCGAAAATAATACTTCCTCTGACTATAGTATCTTTCGTCTCAGCTGAAATCATAGAATTTGTCTACTTTAGGTATGTTCCTGCCTTATTAACGTTTCGAAATGAATAATAGTACCAACATTAATTGCATCAATGCTAATAAATTGTCACAAGTTTGCCAGTATCATAAACATATTGATTGCGAAACAGATTTTCATTATAACACTGGTGTTGTATCGATTATTATCGAACACGGAACGATCTTGAAATCTTGAGAGCTCAGCAAGTGAAACTCCGGAATAAGCAACCTATATTTACATTGAATCAGTTCCTCTTTAATTTTAATATTGTAGGCCTACTAAGTTGAGTTCATTTCCTTGCGTTGTTTGACGTTAAAGCTCAAGAGAAGCCCTGCGGCCTGCATGCCTTGTAGCCTGCCATCTATCGGAAAATACGATAGTTACTAAGAGCTGTTGTCCGAGAATAGTCTGTTGCATCAATTAAGAGGTATCCTAAAAACCCAAAACTTAAACATTTAATTATGGCCGAACAAAATCAGTCGTATGCAACTTTCTTATAGTAGTAATTAAGACTGTAGTGTGGAAATGAAAGTAGTTTTGCTCGTTTCATAAGAGCATACTCGTGTCTTAATACATGTCTCTTCCCCTCTCAAAGACACACACACGAACAAATTGCAAATGGTTGGCAAGTAGATTGAGTGCTAGTTTGGATTTCCCTGACTTGTGTGTTTTGTTAGAGATGTCTGGAGTTCACAAACACATAAACACACAAAGTGAGACACAGAACAGATCCTTGCCATGTTATTACATACGCTACTTCTTGTTTAAACAATCACTTTGTTTTTATTTTTAGTTCTCTTTACGGAATCGGTCATTTGGAAAATGACTCATATCCACAAGAGACACAAAATTGCTAAAACAGTCAGAGAGCGAAACTATCAAACCCGCTTACTGTGTTTGTTATGGGCTTAAGATATGTTGTGCCCAGTCTTAAAGTGCACAAACGAAAGGATGTGAAACTAGGCTGAAATTTATCGTAAAAAAATTAAAAATCGGAAATAATTTTTTTTTTTTTTAGATTTTCTTGTATTTCTCCTTATGCATGTGCTCCTTGTGTCAATTAATGGCAATAGCTTATAAACTATCAGGGTTATTGAGTTGAAATAAACACAAAAATAATCGTAAATAACGTGTAATGAAAATGAAATTATTTTTAATTAGAAAAATCATAATGAAAAACATCTCAAATTTTTGCAGTATTTTTTTCAATTAAAGTGAATTTTTTCTTAAAAACGTCCCTGTGCCCCCATTTTTTTATTACTGTTTGTTAATCTACAACTCTCATGGGATTACCTATGATAAATTTCAGCGTAGTTTCACGTCCTTTCGTTTGTGCACTTTATAGGGTGGCCATTTCTAAAATGTCAGAAAGGAGGACACAATTCTTCGGAAATTTAGCATAATATAAAACTTTGGGCATGGACGGCTGGTCAGCAGATATTACGTGGTATAACCTTGACAAATTTTACTTAATAACTGAATTTATCTATAGTCTATAGCCTACTAATAAATGGAAGTGTGTGTCTTTCCTTCTGTCTGTCTGTCCGCGATGCCCAGCGAAATCTACTCAACGCAGAGATCTGAATTTCTAAACATAGGTGGACTGAAGGGTCGGAAAATGCACCTCGAAGCCGGAATATTCATTTTCGCTTTCATTCGTGAGTTATGAGTGAAAAACGGGAAAACATCGTGCATTTTTTGCGTTTTCGAAGCATCAGTTTTCAGTTATACATTTCAATGTCAAATCAATTACAGTTGGCTTTGGCTATTTTTGTCATACCTAGGAAATAAAACTTTCGCGATCGCTTGAATATTGTAAGCCCTAAATATGGTCAAACATTGCTTTATTTGGACGAAACTCACTAGACAGGGGTTTTCTGGGCCAAGGAACTCGAATCTGAGATCGCTTTTACCAGGCGACGCTATCTAATCGTGGTATGTAGTCCAAGTGATTCAGGTGTTAATAAATATAATGGTTTAACTATTATGCTCATAATTTTTAATTTTTGAAATAATTATCGAGGGCGAAGCCGCGGGCACATGCTAGTATAAAATAAATTATAGTACGCTATCATCGTATGGACAAGCGTGCCAACCTTAGGAATAGATTCAGATTTTTCCGCGGCACCAACTAAACAAATAATAGTATCGACAAGCGTGCCAACCTTAGGATTGGCAGGAACATACGGGAAAATACAAATTTTATTAATATGCTTTACCGATCCATCAGAGTCTCGAAAAGGGGGACAAATCAACGTCCGGCATAAAGCCGCGCCGGATGGAGGATTGCTTAGCAAAAAGCCTTACAGTCCGGCCAAAAGCCGGACGTCTGGCCACCCTAGCACTTTATGATTGGGCACATTGTATACATATACAGTATATATATATGTGTGTGTGTGTGTGTGTAAACATAATACAAAGTAACAAAAATACAAAATAATACAAAATAACGACAAAAACTCAATTATTGTTCAGTTATTATTGTTTGAAAAGCCTTGATTGCAGCCATTTCATAATTACGGGTGGAACATTCTAGCAAATTATAAAAACTCTTTTTGTTTATTACATATCATAAATAATAAACTAGAATTGGTTCTTCACATTCCGTAAAATTTATAATGCCATTCTCCTCTATACTACATGCAAAGCATTGTTTAAAATTTATTTTAAATTTGTATTTCAAAATCTATTACGGGTGGGACATCATTTGGACAGTGATTTCAATGATGCAAAACAAAAGTTCATTTGCTGGTCTGCTATTACTGTTAGGGCCTTGATGTTATTAATGAAGATATGAGGGATTAAATACAAATTATAAACTGTTTCCAGGTTCTCAGACATCAGTGTGGACTTCCTCAAATTAGTCTATATCGCTGACCCATTGGCATATTGCATAAATGAGTGTCTAACCACAGGTGTGTTTCCTGGCTCTCTTAAAGTTGCCAAAACTGTGCCCATATTTAAAAAAGGCGATCCAACTAAGCCTGACAATTATAGACCTATTTCCATCTTGCCAGCTTTTTCCAAAATATTGGAAGCTATAATGAAGGACCAGTTAACATTGTATTTTGAAAGCAATTTTGTATTTTGGATCACAATATGGTTTCAGAAAAGGAATGTCAACACTGGATGCAATAGAAAATCTTCTCAGTTCAATTATTAATGTTTTTGAGGAGCAAAATAATACAAGTGCTACTTTATGTGACTTGTCCAAGGCATTTGACTGCGTTCCTCACGATCTAATTATCAGTAAACTGCAGTACTATGGCGTTGAAGACAAAGAATTGGCCTTGATCGAAAGCTTCTTAGTCAATCGCTTACAAAAGGTATTCTACAATGGAAAGATCTCTGACCCAGCCAAACTTGAAAGAGGTGTGCCTCAGGGATCCACGCTGTCCCCGCTGCTATTTATAGTAATGATGAATGACCTGCCATGCAATATAGGTACAAAGGTGCTGCAATTCGCCGACGATACTACTCTGTATGAGACCATGAGAAATGTGAATGATTTAAGTCTGACAATGGCCCAGGCTCTTGAATCGGCAACAAATTGGTTCCAGGTAAATGGTTTTGGGTTGAATATGTGAAAAACCCAACATGTACTGTTTAACTTAACAAACTCTAACAACGTGGAGCCTACAACAGTAAAACTATTAGGCATTACCCTGGATGCCAAATTGACATGGGAACACCACATCTCTGCTGTCTGTACTAGACTGTCTAGAGTAATTTTCCTGTGAAGACAGCTCAGAAGTTTAGTTCCTAAAGAATTCTTGAAAAACGCATATTACTGTTTCTTCAATAGTATTATGTCATATGGTATTCTCATATGGGGGAACAGTTCCAGCGTCTCCAAAATCTTGATAATACAAAAAAAGGCCATCCGTACCTTAGCGGGAAAGGGACAGGATGCACACTGCAGACCCCTGTTCATAAGTGAAAAGATATTGACGGTTATAAATCTGTACATATACCTGTCTTCGATTTACGTAAAACGCAACATAAATTCAATGCAGTTCAGATCCGATATCCATTAGTACCCAACCAGGAACAATTTCCGTATCAACACGCCAAACGTTAGGCAGGCCAAGAGCAAAAAAATGGTTTCAGATTGCGGCAGTGGACATGTTCAATTGTTTGCCTCTTGAAGCTCACAATAGTAGTTATAGTAGATTTAATTGTGTGTTACGCCGTTGGCTGACTGATAACCCTTTTTATAGAATTGAAGAATACTATATGTCTGTAATAAATAGGCCTGTAACTTTCTGATGCTCAGACAAGTGTAGCTTTACATGTGTAGATATAGGCCTAGTATATTATTGTAGCATTCTGTATTGACAATGTCTATAGCACCACTGGATGTTTATGACTGTAAATATATTGAATTGAATTTATTTAACTCATCAATAATAATTTAACAAAACTATCACCATTTTGGGTGGGACAAGAAGTCACTTGTTTGTTATTTTACATAGTAATTAACCACACGTATTTTTTGAAGTTAATCTTATACCAAATTCTACCTTAAGATGTATATTTTCTCAAACGAAATTGGACATAGCTGATTACTCTTGACTACTTGGTATTAAAGAGTGTTAAAATCATGCTAAAAATGACAAAAAAGTAACTCAACATAATAAATAAGTAAATCGACAGATTTTACACATGAAACCACTTCACATACACTAAGTCCTTAATATTCAGAAATTTGAGGTTTTAAACTTATTTTTGACCACCCAATTAATATAATTTTATAACTTCTCTCTTTGAGGGAAAAATTCCCATATTTTATGAAACGGCTGATTGTCTAACCTAAGTTAAAAGTCAGAACAATTCCTTCATACTTGTTCTTACTAATTTACAATAATATGAGTCACAGTAGGCCTACTAAGTGGAGCATAAAGAAATAAAAAATCACACAATTGTCTAATAGAAAGCTATGTGGGGCTACTATAGTCCATTTGAAACATCGGAGGAGCAAACATAAACACGGGAGGGAAGAAGCGAAAAGCGTAGTTCACAAGGTGACGAACGAAGAAGGTTTGGCAGTGTTTAAGTTTAGTTGTCCTTACTTACGCCATTTCCCCACGCAATTATCTAGATTCTGCTAGCCTACTTAACTCCTCCATGCCCAATGTTTATTACCCTTCTCAACTCACAATATTTCGCAGCAACATTTCAATCACTTTAATTAAAACTAATTATAAGTCTACGTATTAGTTGTATTTCAACAAATTAAGCAGTATATTCAGTATACTAATTTTAAAACAGAATTTACACTTGGACAGCACGAGAATATGAAGATAATAAATACAATAATAAGAACAAAAACGATAATAATAATAACCATAACACGCAATAATAATAAACAATAACAATAATAATAACCATGATACGCTGTAATAATAATAAAATAATAATAATAATAATAATAATAATGATGATGAAGATGAAAAGAATAGAACAGTACCATTGCCGAAATTACCTTCATGTAAAGTTTAAAAGATTCATGAAAGTGGTAGTATCAGAACGCCTGTACTATAAGGTCGATGATGAAATTTTATTTTGCATATTTCTAATCGATGTATGTGGATTATCATGCAGTACAGTTTTGTACAAATTGATTATTTGAATTTATTCGTGGATGTTTTTTCACCGGTGACTGCATCTTGGAGCTGCCAGGTTGAGGATTATCCTCCATTTTGTAAAGTAGCACAAGTAAACTTAACTCTGTGGCGCTAACATCTCAGAGCCGATAAGGCCTACCACCCGACCGCTGCGTCATCTACCATAGGCAGACGGCAGGATTGGGGGCATATGGTCAGCATGGTGGTTTCCATGACCAGAGCCGCTATTTCTCTATCAAGTAGATGAGGCTGAGTGCACCCCTACCAAACCTCCCTACCTCAGAAAAATCCGAGCAGGTACCGGGGATCGAACCCGGATCTGTAGTCAGCGACACTAACCACAAGACCACGCCGGCGACCTAGTAGCACAAGTAAACTACTTAATTTCTAGTTCACTCACTACTCCTAATAGTGATAAATATAACACTATCACATTAACAGTACCGTAAAAAAACAATAACGATGGCGATAATAATTAATAATAAAATAGAATAACGATAACAAAATAATAATAATAAAAACGGGTACGAAGCAAAGATTCACTTCTGAAAGAAAACAAGACGTCGCAAATACACTACCACCAAACACTGCGTTTACTTCAAACTAATACAAGAACAAGCGAAAGGTTGTAAACCCTGCTGCCAGGGGTGTGCTACCGTCTCAACCAATGAGAGCCAGGAAGAAAAGGTAACTGACACGGAGAGGATGTTTACGTTTGCTCCTCCGATGTTTCAAATGGAGTATAGCTTATCTTTTTCCATGCCTTTCAATTTCCAACAGATTCTTATAACGAACTAAACGTTTTGGAATTATTTCTCTGATTGTAAGCTTTACGGTTGTAAAAAAAATCATCCAATCTACTTTGCTTAGGCCTATTGCACTACTGAAAGAGGAGGAAAAGCAACGATTGGCTAAAACACAGGAAACCAAAACCAATGAAACTAGGACGGGAAACTAAAATTACATCGGTCACTTCCGGACATTCCCAAAACCTCTCAAGTATGAATATTCAGTCGTCTTGTTTATGTCAGAAGATCCTGTCTGTGGCTATATCCACTACAGACACTTTATTACGTGCCAGAATGGTAATTTATGAGATTGTGTGGGAGACGGGAAAATGTCTATCTGTCTCTCCATCTGTCTGTACGCGCGATAACTCAAATACGCTTTATCGGATTTTCATTCAACTTGGTAGACGCATTTATAACGTCCATGGGAAGAAGCCTATTGATATTGAACCAAATTGGTTCACCGGTACCGGAGTAGCCTAATGTTCAATTAAGTGCCTATTTTATGGTAATATATTAGAAAGAATTCTAGACTGTAAACGCAAAAGAGTAAAAGTAAAAAATTATGAAAATGAGATAACTAAATATCGCCTGTATCGTCTCAAAGGGTCTGTGTAAAAAAATGTCTCTTTTTAAAAAGAATATTGTTTGGCTTATACTCTTTTCACTTAACAGTCCAGAAGAATACTGTCAAGGCAAAAGAGTATAAGTAAAAACATTTTAAAATGAGATAATGTTTAAGTAAAAGTCTATCCTGAAAAATAATATGTTCTGATTTCTACTCTTTTGCCGAAACAGTCTAGAATTTATCAACTGAAAATCAGTTCTCATGACAACATATTGCTTTACAGTGCTCATATACGGCCTTAGAAGTTGCAACACAGGTAGCTTTGACAAATAACACTACCCACATATTCCTTCACATATGCTTCTAAACTAGGCCTTTGTTCTTTCATAACCCCTGCTTAATGAATCGATCTGGAGCTTAACTCGGAAATCGATTAAAAATAACTTATTTTCTGCATTCATAATTCAAATTAACACTGATTAATCAAAAGCATTTTGGCTCTTTGTTATATCAGTTTACCTTATTTTATTTTTATTGCCAAAAGAAAAATAAGTAAAAAAGACACTTTTTTTCAAAATTGAATCTTGTCGACCGATTCAGAATTGTATCGACGGGAAATTTCGCACCTTGGTTTCATATCGTCAAAATAATCTCGAAGGTTCATCTAGTTAATCTTTGTGAATTTCCGAATCCCCTGATTTTGTGAGATGTAAGTGGGCCAAGCAAAGACACCCACGTACAAGAATATTGAGCGTTTTGGCGGCAACTCAAGTCTTAACAAGAGCAAATACACTAAAAGGAATAGACTTTTATGACATTTCTCTCTACCTGAGGGATATTTCTGGTTGTAAAGTTGGCTCGCTTATAGCACACGTGTTACAAATAATTCTTGTTGCTATCAGCACGTGACATCAGGGCTGACAACCCACGCGTGGAAGTGCGCCAAATGTCCCTCAATTATCTTTACATGGCGGAGTTTAGCTTCCATTCACAAAACTGATACATTTGATTCACATTGGCTATGATCCAAGTAGCGCAGCTTTCAGCTGTCAATCCAGAGTGTTGCGTAACAATGTCATTCACAGGAACTAATAGAAAATATTCAATGTCGGTGTAAAAATTGCATTATTCCGATGCTATTTCGTGTACAAATAAGTTGGACAAGATTAAAAGACAATATTTGAATCAATGATACAATATTACTCTACTTGAACGATTTTTTTTAGCAAAACCAGTTTTCTGTGGACATGGATTCCGAGAAATTCACATTTATTGTCGTAGAGTTTAAGTTTCAAGTTCACTGTAATTACTGGAGTTATTAATTTTTAAAATAAACATTACAATCATGCGCGAGTATCACTCTGATGTGAAACACCTTTCTCTGCCCCTCAGTGTAATATTATGTATGACATTCTCTTCATGTGAATTGGTCGTAAAAATGAAGAGAATGTCGTTACGACATCTAATATCAACTCTGAAGGATAAAATCTGTTTAATGCATTCACGTAACTTTCTTTACTCACATTCTGATAGGCCTATAGAATAAAATCAGGTAAACTGATGTAACAAAGTGCCAGAATGCTTTTTTTTTTAATCAGTAAGAAGTTAATTGCAATTATGATATCCAGAGAATAAGTTAATTTTGTAATCTGTCTCCGAGTTAAGCTTCAGATCGATTCATTAAGCAGGGCTTACGGAAGAACAAAGGACTAAAGTTTGATACTTAAATCTTTCTTAAAATGTGTCAACATTTCACAAAATACACTGGCGAAGAACTCCACTTAATGTATGTAGACCTAGTTATTTCAGAGTAATATATCTTCTGTATATGACAGCACTCAACTTGATGAACGAAGTAAACATCTGACTAGTTTGATAATCAATGTGTCATGGCTAAATATTGCAAATTCCAAAGCCGTAAAACGATATGTTGTCAGGATAACAGATTTGCATTTGTTAAATTCTTTACAATATATTACCATAAAATTGGCACTAAATTGGATGTTACTCCGATTCCGGTCAACCGATTTTATCCAATATCAATACATGTCTTCCCATGGACATTATAAATGGGTATACCATGTTTCATGAAAATCCGATAAAGCGTATTTGAGTTATGGCACGTACAGACATACAGACAGACAGACGGGCAGACATTTTTCCGTCCCCCACACAATCTCATAAAGTACCATACTGGCACTTAATAAGAGGCCGTATTGCAAAGAGCGCGTATTCAGCTGTTTCAACCCGATGCAAAGCTTTATTGTTCACCGGACAAGACCGAGTTTCTACAAACAGTGGGGGCTTTCTTCAAAGATTTACTATTTTTGCGAAAAAAATGTCAAACTTAATGTTTTAACTCCAAGTATGAGCACATCGTGTACAAAATTTAAAAAGAATCGTTCGAGAAAATCGCGAAAAACGCACGGTCTAGGCAGTCAAAAAACAGGCTAGGCTGTTCACAGTCAGACACACACACAGACATATTTCTGACAATAGTATTTTTGGATTCAGGGAACCTAAAAACGTTTATTTATGTTAAAATCTTAACTTTGGATTTGGGGTTCGAACTTACTCTACCTATGGTAGGCCTACTTCTGGTACGGGCAGAGGAAGTAAAATAGTAATTAGGGCTAAAAAGCATATTTATCAAACACTGACCTTTAATACCAGACATGGTTTTATTTCTACTCTTAAAAATTTCAGTCAAGTGAAACAATTTATCGATGCAATGTTAAGTACCAATTCTATAGTTTTCAGTAAATCTAATTACCAGGAATGTGCACACAGGAAAAGTATATGAAGCTTTTGTTTTTCACTATAATTGAGCCAAGATGTGTACGGAGCAAAAATTAACAACAGACTTGCCTTGACTAACTGTGTCCTGTTGTTTCATTGGTTAATCGCACCAGAGCATACTTCACGATAGTGCGACAAGCTCAGTCAGATGTTTACTTCCATTCCGCACACGTCATATAGGCCTAATTATTTATATGTTATGTAATTGTGAAAACATAAGTTCTTTAAGTGAGTTACTTGCTTTCGTATTTATACCAGAGGCTTCGTATCTAGCAAACAAGATTTCATTTCCTTGGCAAATTTGTTGATTCTGAAAAAAAAGTTACATACGATACTAAACATAAGACGTATTTTATAACATAATTAATTAATTCGTTGTACTTTTTATTTACATTATGTGGGATGAAGTACACCACATATTGTAAGTAAAAGTTATAGACACAACCTCTAATAATTTGTGTTATAGAAGAAAATTGCGAGTCAGGGCCTTCAGAACTTACGTCACTAATAAAAAAAATGTGCAAGGAAAATATTTGTTCAGGCGAGAATATACAGATTGTAAGTGTATACAAAACCCTCAAGTATCTGTGCAAGATGTAGGAGTGAAAGTGGCGCCATCCGTGGCTGTAGTTTCAAGTACGGTTTTCAAAGTCCTAAAAGAATAAAGATCTACAGGAGGTGTTAAGTCACCGGTCAAAATTAAACCGAAATCAAAGACAAAAAATCAATTGGCAGAATTGGGAATCGACCCTTGGCGCTTAATATAAAAAAAAGTTCAATTGACTTGTAATCGACTAAACAATATCAAAATGAACTCTTGTGAACTGTGCTTTGTACCTTCACACTCGGTTGTTTACTTTTGCTCCGAACACATCTTGGATCAAGTTATAGTCACATTTGTATTGAGTGAAGACATGACTCAGGAGCTTCCAAATTGCATTTAATGCACTTACGCTCAAAATTGTATTTCAAACAAGTGTGTACTAACACATCGATGCATGCAATCACATTTATGTAAAAAATAGATGTAATTTGTTTCTATAAAATTAAACTGCAATTCCAAGAACATTTTCACCTGTCTCTTCAGAACCCTGAAAATTTAAAATAGATATTAGGCCTATATAGATTGGAACATTTTAAGAGACGAATAATGTAGGACAATTGTAAGAAAAAATATAGTCATATATTTTCTTCACAGAGCCATTTAAATCTATTTTGAAGACTTTTGAGTTAACACTAAATTTAAAAATACATGTAGATCAGGATCTAAAAGATCTGGAGGTTATTTACGGAGAAATTTTTCTCTTCAAGATTTTGTCAGTATATCAGTGGTGCTTTCCTTAAAAGGAATAAGGTCAGAGGCGTAACGAGGGGGGGTTGGGGTTTGAACCCCCCCCCCATTGATTAAAAAAAGGAAAATTGTACAATTTGTTAAGTCCGATTATAAATTACTTGATAGGAGTATAAAGCGTGGGAAGCTTAAAACTCGTTAGTGTGCATCTTAATTTTTTTAATTTTCCGGGGGAGGACCCCCTCACCCCCCTCACCCTGGGGGGTATTCCATATCCCCCAGACCCCCCGGATGTTAGAACCTCCCACCATATGGTCGGTCTGGTTACGCCTATGAATAAGGCATGTCTTATTCCAATCGGTTGGGAAATGTAAAAATGAAAACAAACGTTCATACTTTTCCTAAATTTGTGTAATACATCTAGAGTCTAGATCTCAGGAGTGTCAAGCTTTTACCTGGCTCATTAAGAGATGAGGTGCACATTTGAGGGGAAAAAAAAGGCAATTTAAAAACATAAGTTTTCCTTTGTAAGATATTAACCTATCTGTTATATATTCTTGGTTATGGTGATAAACGTTCGATAACGTCACCCGATTAAGCAGCAAGTTGGTATTTTTGTTGCCTGTTTTCCATACCTAAAGATATTAAAGAGTTTACATCATAACGTAAGAACCAGTGGTGATATTCAGCCGGTTCGCACCGGTTCGCGAGAACCGGTTGTTAAATATCTTGTAGGTTCTCCGAACCGGTAGCTTCACAATGAGTGATTGCCTTTTTCCAACATCAGATTCACGCCAATCCACAACAGTGATAATACATATATGAATTTGCTAGAACCGAAACACGCCATTTATGTTCGCTAGCGGTGGACTACCACCATAGGTAGCGGGCGTGCGGTTTTATTTGTGCACGGCCGATCGTCTCGACACTCGCTCCCTTTGCTTTCGATGTTCGATTATAAAACGTATTGTGGTCTTCTTTTGTTGTGTAAGATTATGTTTTAAGGAAGTTGAGTAAGTTTAGTATGGGTATGAAAAGACAAAAACAACAAAATAGCACAATGGGGTATTTTGAATCAACATCAAATACCCTGATAAGAACCGGTTGCTAAACTGTTTGAATATCACCACTGGTAAGAACTGTTCAGCTACCTCAACAAAATGCAGTAGAATTGTTTTTGTACCGTCCTGTAGATTATTTATAAAATTATTTGTCTCTGAAAATCTCATATTTTCAGTAACTCTCTGTAAAAAATTAAAAATAAATTTTATTTGGAGAGATAGGACAACGATACTAGTGTATGTCGTATGTGTGGGCATTACTAATAAAGATTTATTTGAAAATTCGAATGATTAAGGACGCTAGCGTGTAAACGCTATTGGAGTATATTTTTTTCGATATTAAAAAAAATTTGCATTGTTTAAAAATATATCTAAACATTTTTCAAACTGAATATAATAACATAGACATAATGCATATTAACCAAACTTCATTTCCACGGGTCATGTCTTTGATACCGAGATACAAATTATTCAAGTTTCTAATTTTGAGCTAGTCCCCCTGAAAACACATTGGAGAAGGAAATAATGGAAAGCTGGTTATTGTGTTGCAGGTATAGAGAGGTGCAGGATCCACTCGACAAAGTCAAGATGGTGGTGATGTTGAGGCAATGCTGTTGCGGCTGCGCACTCAAGACTGGCAGCAGCATCATCAGCGTCACTGATGCGGTCAGTATCCCTTTCACTATATTGAATCTTTACACTTTATTCGTTCCAGATTGTTAAAAATATAGCATTCTAATTATAATTAAACCTACTATTTCCTTTATTGTTATTATTACTTAGCTTTTTAGTATTATATTACTGCATATCCTATACGTCACATGACGTGTTCAGGATGTTTGGGTTTACCATAGTCTCTTGTAAAATGTATTCGCGTGCATCTGTTCCCATTGATCTGTGATGAACCCTTGACTGGAATTCAGTTTAAATGGTTATGATATTGGATGATACAGCCGAGACGAGTTACGGAAAGTAAACAAGTCCTACAAATTCGGTATTTGTCTTTTCCACTGAGGAAACCGTGGAAAACCCCAAGTGCAATTGGCCGACCACGAGGTTTGAGTGTTGCATTCGGTGCATCTTATGTCTGCCACCTTACTGCATACTGCATTTCACAACAATATATTTAGTTGCAATGTTATTGTTACTATTGTTACTGTGGGTAAGGTGCAGTGGCTGCTCGTGGCCGGAAAATTAGGTGAAGAGAAAAAAAATGCCACATGCTTATGTTAATAATGGAATTCACCCAATAGCGGTTCGTGGCTCAAAACGAGGGTGTGCTGCAAATACCATTTCATACAGCAAACTTGAAATATTTTTAAAAATTATTAGTAGGCCTATCTAAACTGCACGTCTCTTAATCCATCTCTGGGAATTCTCACGCGATTTTCTCTACCCTAATTATTTTTTTGCTAATTTCTCTCGTCTCGTCGAACGTTGTGTGAGTTGTGTGACGAGAGAAAATGGCACAAAAAAATCTGATGTGAAAGTCACATAACTTCCTCTGCCCAAATAATTCACATATCCTTGTACAGAATTGCAAGACACAATTTTACGCTAATTATCCTATAAATACCTCTTCTTTCAACGATGCGACTAAAAGCACAGGCTATATAACAAACTTAAAAAAAGAACAAGTGACTGCAGACGTTTATTGAACTTTCCGCCGTAAAGAATAATTTCCGAAATTTATCGAATATTTCCTTCAGATACTTCTTTACTCTATGTATGGCCAACAATACATTTTTATCACTTCACATTCTTATAGAATAAGAGGTCATGAAAGAGCGCATATTCAGTTGTTCATCACGCAAGACAAACTTTCTACAAATAGTGGGTGAACAGTGGGTGGCTTGTAACTACCCTTCAGAGATTTTTTTCGAAAAAAGTTTCAAATATAAGTTTTAGCTCTCAGTAAAAGGAACACATGTGCAAATTTTAAAGAAAATCGTTAGAGCCGTTTTTGAGAAAATCGCGAAAAACGAAAATTTCTTCATGTAAAGTCCCCTTAAAAATAAGGGAAACTTATCGCCAATCTTCGGCTCACATCTTCAGAAGGTACCTTACCCAAATACGAAATTTTGATTTCATACGATTTTCCGTTTTGGAGCTAGCTTGTTCAGGCCTCAAAACGTGCATTTATATAAAAAACTCAACTTCGAATTTGGGGGTCGAAAACAATACTTCCTCTATGGTACGGGCAGAGGAAGTAAAAATAATAATAATAACAATAATAATGATAATAATAATAATGATGATGATAATGATAATAATAATAATAATAATAATAATAATAATAATAATAATAATAATAATAATTAGGGCAGGGAAAACCGCGTGAGAGTTCCCCGGAAATGGAATAAGAGACGAGAAAATAGTATTTTTAATTATCGAGGTAGAGGAAGTCGCTTAGTGTTCCCAGTGCGACAGAATACTTAATCGGGGTTGTGGAATCAGGGTTTTTCTGAATTTAACACATTCGAATTTGGCGGCGTCAGACCATCAGACGGTGGAAGATCTAACGTGCCCACCTCTTTCTCCGAGCTAACAGTGTGAGCTGCTGAACAAGAGGGACGGCTTCGTGGGTAGTCTGTTCTCGTCACCTAGCGGACGTGGGATAAGCGAGAAAACTGCTGCTTGCCATCCTTAGTGGATCCTTAGCTAATTTTAGTGGAACAGACTACCCAAGCATCTGGGAATATTCAGCTTCAATGCTAGGAGGACTTGGGAGCTCACTGCCTCCTAGCGTTGACACCAGTAGTGGAGGGAAATTCAAAATTGTAGAAATACATTATAGTAAGAACAAACATTCGTGATAGAGAAAATAAACTTTAAAAATACGTATTGTAAAGGAAAAATACTGGTGAAGTGTTACTTCACCTACTTCCCCTGAATAGCCGCCACTGGTAAGGTGTGTTGTGTTATTCCAGAGCCCACTCTAATGTAATACAGGACACTCATGCTTTCAGCAGGGAAACGCTACACTAGCGCCAACCCACATATCTTCCCGCTTGGAATGGAATCATAGGTTGAACGTATAATATATATTCGGAAATATGTTTACAGGAATCAATACTGTTGAAAGAAAGATACTGTCATTCCGAACTGAACAGTATAATAGATATGTTTTAAAAAGTCTGATTCACTCATAAATAGCATTTAAATTTGAATGTGGGAAGGTACAGATTTACAACTACAATATTGAAACACGGTTCCTGTTATCCTCAGTAGCTTAGTGGTTAGCAAACTAAACTATGGACCGAAGAGTTCCACTTTTGATTTCCTGTTTTTAATATAATTTTACATCGTAAATATATTAATAGTTATTAATTTTAAAATGGTTTGACAATATAATTTTTTTTTAATTTCACTTCCTTGTATTTTTTGTGAAGTATTGGACTACATTGTACTGTACAACGTAATGCAACTTATAAAAATATTTACAATCATTATCAGTGGCCAAACCATTAACGCTTCCAATTTAAAGATTACCCTAAGCGGCGTAACCTATTAAAAATCACTTTCATACGATCTTGAAATCACAAAAAAAATTGACGTTGCAACTAAATTATTATAAAATATCTTTCCTCTGAAGTCAACAGATCATGGTATATTCAAACCCGTGCCTAACTGTTTTATTAGGACTGTTGTTGTTATTATTATTATTATTATTATTATTATTATTATTATTATTACTACTATTATTATTTCTAGGTCAATGGCATTTATGTGCACATAATGCGACAGACTCATGACTGCAGATTTACAGGGATGCAAACGAAGTCCATCAGGACAAGATTCCGGCGCACTGGCGACGGCCAAAGGTCTAAGTTGCAGTAAACCCCGTCGTTAAATAACCATAAAATCAATCAACCACAAATGCTTTATTTTATTTCTCAAGTAAACTAACATAAATATGCGCTACTTTTTTTCTAATGCTTCAATTTCTTCCTCCCTCCCTCTTAGGGTGGCCATTTCTAAAATGTCAGAAAGGAGGACACTTCTTCGGTAATCTAGCATAGTATAAAACTTCGGGCAAGGACGGCTGGACAGGTATAACCCTGACTAATTTTACTTAATAACTGCATTTATATAAAATAAATGATTATACACTGCTTTACTGCTTTTTGAAATGTACTGAAATTCTTTGACCCACTGAGGATTAAAAAAGTCTTTCGTTTTGGCATTCTGGTAATTGAAGAAAAACACGGCAAACTGCAAAGAATGTACAATACAAATGGAGACTTGAACAACAAGCAACAGTACGGCCAACGCCACGTACTGCACCAAACAAAATGTGATAGTACGCTATCATCGTATGGACAAGCGTGCCAACGTTAGGAATAAATTCAGATTTTTCTGCGGCACCAACTAAACAAATGATAGTATCGACAAGCGTGCCAACCTTAGGAGTGGCAGGAACATAAGGGAAAATACAAATTTTATTAATACGCTTTACCGATCCATCAGTCTCGAAAAGGAGGACAAATCAACGTCCGGCATAAAGCTGCGCCGGATGGAGGACTGCTTAGCAAAAAGCCTTACAGTCCGGCCAAAAGCCGGACGTCTGGCCACCCTACTCCCTCTCTTTCACACACACTCACTTTATCTATGTACAATACAATAATTGTAATGGTTCTTCACTATAAGGTTTAAACATCACCAAAATGTTATAATTAATTATTAATATTGTCAATATCCACACTTAAACTTATGATACACCCGTTTCCTCATATAACATGAAAATATTGGTTAATATGTGCTGCAGTATTCATTTAATTTGCATTACAGTGGACGACATGAAGCAGTAGCCGTGGGCCTCGCTAAGATATGGCGTTACTGTTTTGTTCCCCGCGACAACAATGACTAATACGAGTGTCCTGTATTATTGTAGAGTGTATTTGCTCTTGAATCCTCGGCAATTCGCCTCTCCGCTTGTTAAGGAGTAAAGTTGAGGATCTTTCCACCGCTCACCGATTGGCGCTGATGCTCCATCCTTGCACTTCCTAGGCAATGCTATAGACCCGCTAGCACCTTAAACACCTTATGATTAAAGTAGCAACATTTTATTAATCCTTAATCGGATTACTGTGAAATCTGTGCAAAAATAATCTCCACAGAAATTCCGTGTTGTTTTTCTTATCAAAGTGCATTGGAACAAAATTAAAATTAGTTTAGCGACCAATAAGGTTTGAGCGTGAAACGTCTGATGCTTGTTTATCAACTATGGTTGTTTAGTTTGCACGCTCTTTGGTGACCCTGTCTGGTCCTTCATGCAGTCAACATTCAACAATTCATTGCGATTCTACTCGGCAATGCCATACACTGTTAAAATAGCAAGATTTAATATTGAAATAATGTTGACAATATATGGGATTCATAAAAGATGTGATTAATTGGTCTTAATAGCATTTTTCGGGACAGATGAAGCCATTTTAATGTCATTTTGACTTGCACTATTGATGGTTGTGAAGGGAGTGTACTTTAGTGATGGCCCTGCTTGATTGTTATTGTAATGGTTCTGATTACTGTTTGCAGACGATAGGACTGCTGAGCGTGGTGCTGGCCGTCGCGGGTCCTGAGTTCGCCAAAGACTACCATGGAATATTTGAAGGTAATGGTAGGTTCAAAGCACGAGCCTTGGGGAAACGAAGCGCCAGTGACGTAACAAGTAACGAGCAGTGGCTTTCTATATCACCATCAGATATAGAAACACCCTGCTCTTCATGTGCACAACAGTAGTTTCACGCCGCTTAACGTACAGGGTGTTCACAAAAAGGCACATCGCTCATGAGGTAAGAATGCGAAATTACATGGATTTCTTGTATAGGACGTACATTATTTTACGTATATATATATTTTTTTGTTGGACCAAACTAAAACATGCTTATCACATCTGACGTGACGGTATCATAATTACATTCATTTCGATAGAGATTTTCATTATAACGCAAGTGTAGTGTCGATTATTATCGAACATGGAACGATCTTGGATCCTTGAGAGCAGCAAATGAAACTGCGTAATAAAAAGCCTGTATTTAAAATGAAATCAATTTTCTTCGTTTTAATTACAATAATATACCAAATTTCATTCATTTCGTCTTGTAAGAATTCGCTAGTTTTAGGAAAACTGCAAAGAGAAAGCAAAGCAAATATCAACTGCAAGACCACACGCCACCAGCTGTCATCTATAAAAGGAAGATAAGAACTACTGGAATTACTCTAAGGGGTGACATACAGCTGTGGGTGGAATTCATAAGTGAGAAATAGGTGAATTTCATTATTTGTTCCTAAGCAATGAATTGCTCAACAATCTTGCAATCTGACATGCTCTTTATTGACTACTTCTACAATTGCTTACTAATTTCAAAATTAATCAAACTCTTACAGTTACGGTTAATTATCATTACAAAATGGGAGCCACGTTTCGTGCACTAAAATGCAGTTTCCGTGATAATTTTTACAAATGGCAATATTGTTTAGAGATTCTTTTTTATATCTATTTGAAAACATCATATGAACAACATAATGTACAATCCTTGGAATACCTACAGTATAAGTATTTTTAAAAATTCATTTTTTAAATATTATTTTTCATTTCTTTATATATAAACTATTAATGTTAAATGAATGATTGTAGATAGTGTTGTTTACATTATATGACTCGTAATAAATACACAGAAAAACAATCACTCAGAAATATTGATATTTATGGAAGTTATCATGGAAACGGCATTTCAGTGCATGAAACGTGGCTGCCATTTGCTAAGGATAATTACCCGTAACTGTAAGAGTTTGATTAATTTTGAAAATAGTAAGCAATTGTAGAAGTAGTCAATAAAGAGTAGTACAAGATTGTAGAGCAATTAATTGCTGAGGGAAAAAAATATGAAATTCACCTATTCCTCGCCTATAAATTTCACCGAAAGTTGTAACTTACGTAACCCCCCTTAATTTTGTAATTTTGTAAATTTGGATTTTTTAAATTTTGGATGTCTAATCATTGAGTTGATTGTTTTCTGTGCAGTCCGTCATTTTTGTATAATGGTGAAAGGCTCACCACGCCACTAGCTCGAAGCAGTAATAGCCCCCACTCGATGCCTGATACCCTTTCCCCGCGCGCTCTTGTATTTAAAAAAAAAATATTTTCAAATTCGGATTTTTTAATTTTGGATTTTTTATTTGTATTTTTAGATTTTTTAATTTTGGATTTTTTTTCATTTTGGATGTCTAATCATTGGGTTGATTGTTTTCTGTGCAGTCCGTCACAGCCCCACTATTTTCGTGACAATTTTGTTCGTAACACAACTTTGGGTTACCTCTCGATTTACTCCTAGCGCGCCTGAAGAAGTTTCACGTAAAAAAAACCACAATCATGAAAATATTTTAAAATCTGATGTTACACTCTCATAACTTTATCTACTATAACCTTGGAATACACTATATTATTGCTTGCTGATGTAGAATGACCTGTTTCAAAGCGTCTTTTAGTAGTCTCAGCCTCACAGAAAGTGTTTTGTTTGTGAATTGGAGATCAGCCTAAGCTCTACGAAAGAGAGTCATTGATAGTTCGTGTACAGAATTGAAACAAAATCGTTTTGTCATATTTCCAAAGGTCTGTTTATCCAAATATAAAAGTTAGTTTTTAAAGGATTTTTCGTACTTTAAGTATACTATTTTACACGTAGACATGTTTATGAAAATAATAAATTTGTGCACAGTATTGTCTGAATTAAATCTTATTGTGATTTAAAAACTGGGGGCCAAGTACTACTGCAGAATTCATGGTTTATAACAGTGTAAAGTCCTACATATCACGTGCAGCAGCGCATTACTAGCTAAGCACGAAGAAGCTTATAAACGAACCAATCATCTCACAGTGTGTTACACATAATGTTTTAATAATGAACTAATCTAGAAGTGCTTCCATGAAAACCTGACTATGTGTTGCAAGCATGTATATGAATACGCTATGTCAGCGCATAATCTTCAATGCATAAAATGTAACATCAGATATTGATTATGCGAATTTTTGTGAACACCCTGTATGATCAAATGTCACAGCGACAGCCTTGCTCTCCATCTCAGAATAATTAAATTCCACTTCTTATACGAATAGGACTCAGGAATGTCGTATACGTCATACAGAAACAAAACCATTTCAATTAAAGACATAATTTTGTAATTTTTGCCGCTAACTGCTATAATTTGTTTCAAATGTTATGGCTGCTAAAGATAAGACAAAATAAACCGCGCGGTAGGTCATTCGTGCAACGCTGCACTCTTTCCCCAGGATCTGTGTGTGTGTGTGTGTAAAGGCAGAAGACAAACAAACAAAACTTTCCAAGAGCACATCATCTCCTCTGTACTGAACTTTAAACAATACCGCACGCTCTTAGCTGGCGTGTACAAAATTTATACACTCCATGCGCCGTTCTTTTGAGAGAATTCGCGCGTGTTTGGCAATTACACGCACAATCTTCCGCGCGTACTCTTTTGTTGACACTCTATCATGCGAGGAAGAACGTGCATGCATTTTGGGCTGCATTTTTTTTTTTTTTTTTTTTTACCGCGCGTGATTGCCTGCTAGCTCTTTCCCCCGATATTGCCCGTACGCTCGCTCCCAGGAGTGTGGTAAAGAACTTGTGTGTGGGGATTGTAATTGCCTTGGCAAGCACATGTTTTCACGAGCGCACCTGCCTAAACCCGAGCGATAGAGCTTGTGTGTGAGGGAAGCTATGAGACTAACGATCATCGGCAGCCAATCGGAGTGTTGGGAAACAAACATCGAGCAGAGAATCGTAGTAGACACTTGAGTAATATTCTGAGATGGGAAATCAAGTGGAATTGTACTTACAGTCGCTGCTGACAGGTTGAACTTGTTGGCTCTTGATGGCTTCGTGTCTCTGTTGGATTCGCTGCAAAGAGAACCACTCATGTTATTCTGTGTCACTAATGCAATCGCCCACACACACTGCACATATTCAGCGGACATGGCCTCCACTGATAAATTTGAAGCAAAGTTTTAATCAAATTGACCTGTATTATATTATATTTCACCAAAACCTGTTTTCAGAAAATCATGGAAACAACTGCTGCTATTGCAAAGGTAGAATCAGACATAAACATTCAATGCCATAGCTGGGATTTGAACAACAGATCTTTGGCTCTCCGTGCCGCTGCTCTGCCACTTGAGTTACCTTGGCAACGTGCTGTTAAAACATTAAATTTTCCAACTGCATCACCTATCCCAGTATGACACCAGGTGTTCTCAATATGAGATACCAACCCAGTGGCGACTTACAACTCGTAATAATTCTTTCTCACTGGCCGTGTGTAGGCTAAGGTGGAAAGATAGAGCCACACTGAAAATGCAATGCCATAGTCCGGGTCTGAGAGTACTCACGGGAGACTGTCAAATAGATGCATTTTTGTAGAGTGTTAATGAATAACACAGAAATATTTTATCTGTTTATAGAGGGGACATAGACAAGCAACTTCTAGGCCTATCAGGAGATTTTTGCTCTATGGATTCAATTTTCCTGCTACAGCATTAAATCTCCCAAGTCATGGCCGCCACTGACTTCTAACATTTGAAAAAAAAATCAAAATAAAGGAACTTCGTTGTAGTTATGGGGAAAAAAAGAATGCAGTGGCGGCCAGTAACGTGATTAGTCTGTAAATTTTGCAGATTATGAAAACTCTAAATTATGATTTAGCTGTTGATGAATAATTAAGAATCAGGATTTTATCGATCACTAAGAAGGCACGAAGTCAATTTAATAAAAATTTTAACCCTGTTTTGCTTAATTATTCACTTATGAGCATTAAATTTTAATGTCTTTAATGCCCTGTGGCATACACATTTTAGGTCATAGAGCAAAAAATATCTTAATAAAAATTGCTTGCACAGGTAAAATATTTCGGTGTTATTCATTAACATTCTGTTTAAAAAATGCACACAGTTTCGTAACTATTTGACCTAGTCGACTTTGGTACTGCATTATATCTTTAATATTCTGACGTATTCACTGGTGGACATTAAAAACATCTGAAACCTTCTAAAATCAATTTGTCTGTTTGAAAATGAATTTACGAAAGATGAGAAATACCAATACATACATTGTAATAGTCGGAGGCCATGACTGTAACCTGACGAAAGACGAGTAATAGGCCTATCTGAATATGCACAGTGTGTACGGAAGAAATCTGTTCACATTAAGAAAATATCATTAGCCTATATCTTGTGAATGCACTGTTGATTGGCGGTTGCAAGAGACTGACGAATAAAGAGAGAGAGAGAGAGAGAATTACACTTGGGTTGTGTGTCCTCTCCCCATCCTTCAAAAAGACTTCTGCTTGAAATCTGAGGAATTCTTATACCTTTTTATTGAAGTTCCTTGCAGATTTTTGTTTAATTATGGGTTTGGTAGCTTGTTAAGTATGTAGTAAAATGCAGACAGATTTGATCTGTACGACACAAAGTGACTTGCACCGATTCTAAATTCTTAATCTCTGCACGTTTAAAGAGTTTGAATTGTTATATAACTTATGTTGTAAAAACTAAGCTGTATGTATTCTACAAGGCGCGTCCATATATTAAGTTTCCAAAGAAATATTTGTTGCAACAGACACAGCCAGTGTTCAGCTATTTTTCAACATTCGCCACCGGAATTGAAACATTTCTCGTACTGTGGCACTAACTTTTGAATACCCGTGTCGTAGAAGTGTGCCGCCTGGGATTTGAACCACCGTGTGAAACTACCTTCGCCTCTCTGTCATTCTTTGGCATTTCGTGAGGTGTAGGAAAAGATGGAAATCACTGGGAGCGAGGTCCGGGCTTTAGGGTCAATGTTTAAACACCTCTCAGCCAAACTTCCGCGGGAGACTTGCTAAGAGGTGTTTAAACATCCACCCTACAGCACGGACTTCGATCCCAGTCATTTCCATCTTTTCCTAAACTTAATGAAATGACAGGGAACGACAGAGAGGCGGAGATGTTTGTCACACAGTGGTTCAAATACCTGCCGGCAGACTTGTACGACACAGGTGTTCAAAAGTTGGTTCCACAGTTTGTCAAATGTTTCAGTTCCGGTGGCGTTGAAAAATAGCTGAACACTTGCTGTGTGTGTTGGAATATATGTGTCCTTGAAATTGTGTTTTGTTTCTGTAAACAGCCCAAGGAAACTTACTTTATGGATGTGCCTCGAAGTTAATGGCAGACAGATGTCATATTATTCACTACATACTGATAGGCCTACCTTGAAAAATTCAGTAACGAGCTCGCTTTTATCCAATAAAACCTGTTCCTTTAAAACGTTGAACTAGATAAACCACCACGATAGGCTAAATGCATTTTGAAAATTACATAAAAACGGGGGTAAGATGTAAGAAGATATATTCAGTGCTTTATTTGGAAAATATTTTTTTGGGGGTACTCACCTTACTTCAAAATTTTCCATATCGCTTCAAACTGAATGTAATCCTTCGGTTGACATTTTTTGCATGCAGTTTCTTCTACTGACCTATTGCCTCCTTGTAGTCATGACCTGACGTATGGAGCAGGATCAAAAACGTCTAGTGGTGGTCCCACACATTTTATGAAAACAAGGTGGCTAGCCAACATGTGATCTAAGGAGAAAGTAACTGTAGAAATGCGCACGAAGGTGAAGATTAGAACGCAAATCTGTGGCGAATGTAATATTGCTTGTTATTTTTAACAAATACACTCTGGTATTGGATTGAATAGAATAATCAATGCAGGACGAAAGTTGGGATAGACCAACCAATTCAGAACGAACGGTGAAAAGACACCTCAGATGTCTAGAAAGACAAAATAGATGAACAAACACTTGCCTTAAAGCTAATAAAATCAGAAGGCTAAGGATAAACATATTGAAAATATATTGAGAACTACCAAAGAGTGTGGCCTATGGTCGAGGACTCGAAACAAAAGATTGATGGCCCAAGTCTTCTTCTTCTATACATTTAATAGGCCTAAGTATTTTAGGACAATATCGTTCCTGTACTGCCAGTACGACGTACCGGAGCACATAATTTTCCCGGTATGGTAGAAGGGAAATCATTTTATACCGGTATGCAGTACCGGTGCGTACCGGCCCAACTAAAGCACTGGATATATTTATTTGTGGCTACCCTAAGTATCCCAGGATAAGAGATTATTCTCTCTCTCCCTCTCTCCCTCTCTCTCTCTCTCTCTCTCTCTCTGGAATCAAAACAATCAGCAATGCATTTATAAGTGACAATAGTCTTGTATTACGCCTCGTGACTGTCACGCGGCTGTTGCTTTGTGTTTGTGTCATTAAACAACACTCTGTATATAAATACAAAAATGTGACTAACTATTTTTATGTGCTTAATCAAAATATGCAGGCAAAAAGTACAAATCAGCTCAACGAACTTTACAACCAGACAAACAACTTTTGTCAAGTGGAAAAAAAAAAAAATGTTTGCCACGTTATGACTGCCATCTCTCCTAGAATTGCTGCTATCATCTCCACAATGCAATTAGCTGTAGGAGACAGATTTTAACCACCTCATTTCCAAAACCCCCTTCATACTCGACCGGCCCTTTTTACTCCTATTGGAATTCAAATCGTTGATATAAACTAAGTTGTGTTTCTGATGGTAAAGTTTGTGAACACCTGTAGAATAAGTGAAATGACTTGTGGGTATTGTTGTTACAGTGGTGATAGCGAGCGGAGTGACGGGCGCCATCTTGCTCATGGTCAGTGTCCTCATGTTCTTCGGGGCGAGGAGTGTAAGTATGCAGCCTCCTGATTGGCTGAAACCAGCCGTGACCTCCTTTAACTAAGTAGTATTTCTTATCAGTTACAATGTGTTAGTCTTTTTTCTTTTAATATATCTTAGATGCTCCCAGGGTCCCTAATCTCTAAGGGTGTTACAATTGTGTTACAATTGTGTTAACAATTACCCTTGAACTTTTCTTGGCCAATAGAATACCTTAAAAATTTAAAATAGACCCATGAGAATCGTCCTACACTGATGCCATGAAGTCTGAGATCTCGTTGCTGCTTTGGAGAAAGCAAATAACTTCTTATTTGAAAGCTAGACATTTTACTGGTATGTAGGCCTACAGGTAGTGGGGAAAAAAAGCGGACCGACTCTTGTAGCTGATTTCAGAGCCTTGTGATAAGTAAATAAATGTAAGACATGTAACGGAAACGTTTGTTTTCACAAGCAATGCAAATTACATGAAATTATTTCTCAAATCAAGCAATTTATCGACATTAGTACAAATTTCAATACATTCCCTGCTATCCTGTAAATGCCACTAGGCATGCGCAGTGGCTCATATCGGCAACTTAGATATTTTAGTCAGTTCGCTTTTTCCCCCCTACCTGTATATACTTTTTTATTTGACATAGTAAGTTATAATACGCTTACGGATGACGTAACGATACAGATTTCTATTACGACATCGGTGTGATATCGATTATTATCGAACACGGAACAATCTTGAGACCTTGAGAATATCACCTGAAAACTGCATAATAAAAAGCCTGTATTTAAAATAAAAAAAAATGATCGTGTTAATTTTAATATCACGCTAAAGTGAATTCATTTCGTGTAGTCAAAATATCGTTGGGTTCAAGAAAAAGAACAAAGGGAAGTTTCGATTTGACCGACGTCCTAAGTTGCCATATTCCGTAGAAGACAAGAACTACGCCAACCCATCTGATGTGAAGGTCATGGTGGGCTTCTTCCCGTTTGTTTGGGTGGATTAATATCTCAAAATTTAAAGATTCAGACTAGGTTACCTACAATGGCAATTAAGAAACTCGTATGAAAATTATGAAACTCGCGTTGGTCGTATCTTAATAAATGCCATTATACGCTCCTGTGATTTGATTTGATTTATTAAGTCCATCGGAACATATGCATGTTATGGGACACGTCAATATAATTACAAATACAAATATAAACTTACAGTTGAAGAAATATGTTCAATATGAAAATTTCTTTACAGGGTATAAAATATAGATATTTGCAAATTATTGACTTATATTAATTTATAGCCTAAGTACCAGTTTTATAACTCAGATAAGTAAAATTATAAAAAATAAAAATACAAAAAAAAATAAAAAATAAAAATACAAATACAAATACAAATACAAAGGTGCTGAGTTATCCTGTTGTTTAATTATTTATATCAATAGGTTATAAATACTGAATGATCTCTTCTAGTAATAAAAATTAATAATTAGGAATAGGATAAATACCTGTTAATGTAGTATTCAAATAGTAACTCATAATTACATGACAATGTAAGATAATGAAGGTAAATAAATAAGTATAAAATTTAGAACAGGAAAAGTAGATGAAGGTTCCTCCAGCCTTAGCGAGCTCACTCCACCTACAAAACCCTAGCAACAGGGAACCTTGCATAATGTGCTATTATTGTATTATAATATTCTTTGCTATCTCAAAATGGAATTGTTTTTCTTCGCGTGGAGTTATCTAGCCGAATACCACTTGTGTTGAGTTTTGCTTGGGTAATTCAATTGCTGTTTTGAAGCAATGTATTTTGTCATGAGATAATTATTTCGAAGGCCAACGTCACGTCAAGAAACATTAAATTACCAGTTAGAGCTAAGCACTCGTGTAGATAGTTTATTTTTCACTCATAACTCAAAACAGATAATTTATAGTAATGTGTTATTTTATGATTAACAATTAAAGTGTTCATCAAGGCGGCGTAGTCTCGGTTTCGCAATCGGGAGGTCCCTGGTTCGACTTGGGATTAATCTTGGTTTCCGAGAGTCTCAAAGGCAAACGCGGATTAGATAGCCATGACTCTTTAGTAAAATATGTATAGGCCTATACAAACAAGCGATATGACCTATAATATCACACGAAGGTTAAGGATATATGAATAAAACGTTTTAGATTTTTTTTTAAATCAGTATCACTCTTTTTAATAATTCATTATCTTTGAATCTATGAGGATATTTTACTTCATATTATTATTATTATTATTATTATTATTTTAATTTATGAAATCTACAATAGGGGGCCAGCTTCCAAAGAAGTCTTCATATAGTCGAACGTGGTGAATTCGAATATGAAGAGAAACTGAGAAAATCTAATAGTCCAACATTTTGAATTACAGTGGTCGCCGCTTAATGTGATCACTTCGGGACGCAGCTAATCTGATACTAGTAATCGATTGATAACAGTAGCCGAAAGAATTAACTGAAGGATATGTATTCATACATCAGAAAACACACTACAAAAAACAACTATTTTCGCAATCAATAAAAACTTTGTATGGTTTCTGTTTTCCCTTTGGAGTACATTAATTAATATTTCATACTCATAGTGCTTTTTGGAAGTTTACTGAACTATGGTGAACATCGCGTAGCAAAACATCTAACGCCTATCCAAGTCTTTGCATTTTACACTAACCATCACTTCATGTCAGCACTGCTACCTTCACAAATCAAAAGCATCAGCTAAACTGAGGAGTGAAACATGTTTTACTGCTTAAAAAGGAAAGTTAGGGAATACCACCCCCTCGAACTGGTCATCCTGTGAGCTGGAAACACTACCCTTACTTCTAAGACAACACAGTACGGTTGACTTAGAAACGAAATCCTCAAAAACAACTATGGTGAACATCGCGTAGCAAAACATCTAACGCCTATCCAAGTCTTTGCATTTTACACTAACCATCACTTCATGTCAGCACTGCTACCTTCACAAATCAAAAGCATCAGCTAAACTGAGGAGTGAAACATGTTTTACTGCTTAAAAAGGAAAGTTAGGGAATGCCACCCCCTCGAACTGGTCATCCTGTGAGCTGGAAACACTACCCTTACTTCTAAGACAACACAGTACGGTTGACTTAGAAACGAAATCCTCAAAAACAACATTTTGAATGACGTACAATACTTGGAAATAAAGCCATAAAGAAGGAAAATGTGGTAACATAAACCGAATCTTTGATTACAATAAACAGTATTTTTTCAATGCATCAGTATTAATCCGCACGGCACTTCATAAAAGTGATAACATTACCCAACTGATAACATTATCCGCGATTACATTAAGCGGCGTTCACTGCAAGGGCGCCCATACCCGGGGGCAGGGGGGGGCCGCGGCCCCCCCCTAGCTCTCAGGGAAAGGAAAAAATTCTATATTACTAATAAAGTTTTTTTTTTTCTTTTAAGACAATTATTTGAAAGTCAGTAGAGACATAAGTTTGCAGAAGTTTTACCATATCGACACCATGGAAGCAGAATCCACACTGGATTAGAAAAGGGGATCCTGGGAGTTTGGACCCCCAAAAATCAAAACCTAAAATTCTATTTTTGTATTTAAAAAAATTAATAAATTAAACAATTTTTGTGGGTGTGTCAAATATGATATAGCAGTTATTTTGTTTCCATAACATAATGTGTAGGCCTGTTATTTCCATTATTCCTTGTGTTATTTAACTTTTCTTATAAATAGTAATGAGTATTATAACTTAGGTTTGTTTAAGTATGGTAAACAAATTTCCTAACTAGTTTTTTAGAGCTAAAATAGCATAAAATGTTATTTTAATTAGTTCAATATTTAAAAAATTTCCGGGGGTGGACCCCCGTCTTAGGTAATGATTTCTTGTTTACGTTGGTATGTCTTAGAGTATGGTAAATAAATTTCCTAGCTAGCTTTCAGGGCTAAAATAGCATAAAATGTGATTTTCATTAGTTCAGTATTTAAAAATCTTCCGGGGGTGAACCCCCGTCTTAGGTAATGATTTCTTGTTTACGTTGGTATGTCTTAGAGTATGGTAAATAAATTTCCTAGCTAGCTTTCAGGGCTAAAATAGCATAAAATGTGATTTTCATTAGTTCAGTATTTAAAAATCTTCCGGGGGTGAACCCCCGACTTAGGTAACAATTTCTCGTTTAAGTTGGCATATCTTAGAGTGTGGTAAACAAATTTCATACCTAGTTTTTCAGAGCTAAAATAGAGTGAAATGTGATTTTCATTAGTTCAGTATTTAAAAATTTTCCGGGGGTAACCCCCGACTTAGGTAACAATTTCTTGTTTAAGTTGGCATATCTTAGAGTATGGTAAACAAATTTCCTACCTAGTTTTTCAGAGCTAAAATAGAGTGAAATGTGATTTTCATTAGTTCAGTATTTAAAAATTTTCCAGGGGTAACCCCCAACTTAGGTAACAATTTCTTGTTTAAGTTGGCATATCTTAAAGTATGGTAAACAAATTTAATAACTTGTTTTTCAGAGCTAAAATAGCGTAAAATTTGATTTCAACTAGTTCATTATTTAAAAATTTTCCAGGGGTGGACCCCCGACTTAGGTAACGATTTCTTGTTTACATTGGCACGTAAACAAATTTCCTAACTAGTTTTTCAGTGCTAAAATAGCTTAAAAAGTGATTTTAATTAGTTGAATATTTTAAAATTTTCTGGGGATGGACCCACGACCCCCTTGCTTGGGGGGTATTCCAAATCCCCTGCCACTTCCAATCCTCCCCGAAATTATTTTCTGGCTACTTCATTGTTGCACATACATTATTATATTATTAATGTAATGTTACAAACTAACCCAAGAAGTTAAAGGGACAAAAAATAAATTAACTAAAAATTTGGCCCCCCCTAGAAAATATCATATGGGCGCCCTTGGTTCACTGTACATGTTTTCTCTCTAGTGTAGTGCGTCGAGTTGTAATTTGGCTAACTACTGTTAGCGTAGCCTAACTTAATAACACAGTACAAGTACCTGAAGAAAGCAAACTTGTTATTTTATGTTATTTTGAATCGTAAGCGTTGTAAGTTATAATAGAACTCTCAGGCCGGTATTCATAGTCGGCGACTTAAGAACCGACTTTATAAAGTTGAACTTATTTGACAAGTCGACTTATGTGTTTTTCGTATTCATAGTCTTCTTTAAAGTCGTACTTTATTAAGTCTGACTTCATAAAGCTCTACTTATTCTACATACTAAAGTCGAACTCAATAATATGAAAAAACACGCGTTCACTGCCGTAACAACTGAATTAGCCAATCGTGTTTAAGATTTTTTCAGATTTTATGTAAAGCAAAGCCAACTGAGTACGTATTTCGCTAACGTGATATAAAAATACAGACGGCTCTGTGCATTGTAAACAAAGAATTCAATTCATCCAGTCATATTATGCAGCGTGTAAGTAAACTAATTAATAGTTTTTTTTAGAATATTCTGCGTATATATTAGCTTGGAGATCGTTCAGAATTAATACCGGTACCCTTATGTATTTATTTCGATATTAATTATCGTTTTAGAGAGATTCAAAACAGCTTAGGAAGCTTTGGACCGATATGAAATGCCAGCAGAGAGAAATGCTGATGAAAGATAGGCGATTGATGTCGTGTATATAATAATTCCACCTGTTGTAGTGGATTATCCAACAGAGTAAGATCACCGGCTGAATAGCCGAAATGTATTGTCCAATATACGAAAATTGTCTTATAAAATTGACAGATATAATTTTTAATTATGTTTTATAATATTGACAAATATAAATTTTAGATTTGACAAAGCTGAGCTGATATTTTAACAAAAACATTTTTTACTAGGGAATAGGTGGAATTATTTTATACACTACATACAAATCCCTCGTAGGAGATAAATAACATGAATTTTATCAACACAAATAGGCGATTGATGTTTCCAAAATTGTGTCTGCTTGAAACGAAATCTTTTTTTAAATTCATTGTCACTGTAGAATTTGAATAGGTTCATCATGTTTAGCAAATAACGCTTTGGGGCGTGAGTTTCTTCTAATACTCGCCAAGATCCTAAACATTACTATCCATGGTACTGGCTTAAACTGAAATAAGTCAGGGGGACCCTTGACTTGATAAAGTACGACTTATTTCGACAAATAAGTCGTACTTTAGTGACTATGAATAGCAATAAGTTCGACTTTGTCAAGTCTGACTTTATAAAGTAAATACGCCATAAGTCCGACTTGTTTGTGTCAGAAATTCAACTTAAGACGAGATTAAAGTTCGACTTGGATATAAGTACGACTTATTGCGACTATGAATACCGGCCTCAAAATAACAAATATTTTGCACAACCACAACAGTTTCCTTTAAAACATTATTCACAGCTTAAGCCCTACTAGATCCTTATCATAGCGATCACGCCATTTTTAGGTAGATTTCGAAGAAAAATCTACCTATTGCAATGGATACCATGTCATGATTTTCGAAAAATTCTTTCATATCTTTACGTTTCATGCTCCCCTAAGTACGAAACCACCGCCCGTTCAAAAAAAAAAAAAAAATTGTGATATATATATCTTTACACGATAGCGGCCGTAAATTTGAAGATATTTGAACCAAATTTTAATATGTTATTTCTAGGCCCAATAGTTCGGACAAGTTCGTTAATGAGCAAAATTGGCCCAAGGAGGTGGTCGGGGGTTGAAATTTTTAAAAATGTATATCTCGGCCCCTATGAAGTATAGAGGGAAACTTTGTTTGAATAAATTAGAGTACTCGCTACGGAGTTTACAGTGACACCAACGATTCGGGGGTTCGAGTGAGGGTGGGGATGGGGGTGGGGGTTGAAAATTCGAAACTTTTGAAACCACGTCTTGTGGGGTATCGTTGAAAAGCTCTTGATGAGTACTCTACAAATCAATAAATAGTGTCTTGATAGCTCTCATATGACGCGAGATTTTAATGTTTGAAAATAATAACACTTAAAAGAATTATATCATAAGTTTGTCTTGTTTAGCGGCTTTGCTAATTTTATTCATTGTTGATCTTGCGCACGGCCTCCCAGAATATTATATTCTATTCTTGTTGTCAAAACAAATGATTGTAGGCTCTTCCTCTTTACTGCAGGATTGCCATGCCAAGGCTAAAAAAGAAGAGTGCTGCGCAGCGATAATAAATTAAACCAAAAGCACTTTGAAATCTACCTCAGCCTGTAGGCCTGCCTAAAGGGATTTTTTTAGGTATTGATTCGTTACTTGCCTCTTGAGTTTCATACAGGACTTCAACTGGGATATCCATTTCTTTACACAAAAATCACGATACAGTCCTTAACACAATTTTTGTTTTTGTTATTATGGGTTATAATCAGGGCCCGGATTTTGATGGCATGTCATTTTTTTAACTGATACACCATGGACGTTGCCCACTAGTGCAGATATTCTGATCATGAGACCTAGATTATGAAAATGGTAATTTTTAGGGTCACTTTTGGTCACTTTTAGGTTTATCTTAAAATTAACTGTCATTATATGGTCATTTTTAGCCATTTTACGGTCTTTTTTCTCTCCATTTCATATTTTTAAGGTAATTTTTTAAAAATTTAAAGTCATTATATTTTCATTTTGTGTTGTTTCTTGTATTATATTGAATGTTTGTGAATTATTTACTTACATTCAATAGCCTACTATCGGAACTCTAAATAAGCATAAATAAACAAATCTTGTTATAACTTTAATTTGGATACAGAAGGACGGTTTTTGCTGTATGCACTTAACCGTATCTAATCATAACCAATGACAAGCCTATAAGTGGGTCAACAACATAATTGTAGATTAAGCTCAATTTTAACGAATAAAATATATTTTCATACAAATTTTTGGATTTTTTTGTTTAGTTTTGGGGTCATTTTGTTGTATTATTACGATAATTTTAAAGCTCTTTTTTTTTTTAGTATTCAGGTCATCAAAATCCGGGTATTGGTTATCATACAGTTTTTTTGTTTAATGTTGCCAACCACGAAGGTCCTAATTCTATTACATTTCACTACACAACGAAATAACCAAAAACTTTTCAATTACTATTTTAACCAGAAACGAAATTATAGTATTTTCGTTTGAAACGTTTATGATTCAAAATAACATAAAACATCGTACAACGTTCAACCGTTATAAAGAACTTAACACGCTCAGACGATTAACAAAATGGGCGCTCGCTACGTTTGTTAACTTCGTGGTCGCGTGTTCAATTCTATATTAGCGAGTTTTATAACTTACATACGAGTGTCTTAATTCCCATCATAGACAAGTTGCATACGACTGCTTTTGTTCGACATTGATTCAATTTTTAGGATACCTCGTAATAATTGATGAAGCAAATAGAGTTTTTGCCCAGCTTACGTTAAGTTACCGTAAACGCTAAAGTCACGTGATTGATGCTCTGCGCATGCGCCGGTTTACTGTAACGCTATATCTGATAAGGTGACACGTTATTTCGGACATATTAGCGTGAAGCTTACGGTAACAGCCATGAATCCCAAAAAACAGGAAAGACTTCGCTTTAACCTTTTCACTGCTACTGACGTATAAATTCGTTCGTTAAAAAACTGTATAAAAGCATAAATGTAATATTTATAGAGTAAAGCTACATGTAAAATTGTGAGAATTTTTATTCTTGTGTTCGACTGTAATACATAATAACCAGTTATTCTTCTGCAATTCTCTCTATTGATATCAAACTTAGATCCCACTGATGATTTCAGTTGATGGCTTATATTATTGTATAAATTAAGCATAAATAACGACTTAATTCTCTTGCGTGAGGTTATTGGTTCAATGATGCGTATTTATAGGCTCAATTATTTCTAGTATAATAAACCACTGCAGATAATTTAATGCATGTAACATACCCAGAAATATTTCAATAAACTTACGTAGCAGTGTTGATAAATTTTTTCATGTTAACATATTTTTCTGAATAAAATCCCATTTTGAGGTTATGTTAATATTAATATCCTGTTATGAGGTGCTGTGGAATTCATATATCTGTAGGTTTATAACAGAAACAATGGACAATTAAATTTATTCATAGGCCTATTACATTCGGGAAACAATTGGGTATCATATCCTCCAATAAGTCATTGTTAAAACCTCCAAGTGCAGCAATCTGAAGCAGTTCCTCCATTTTCTCTGTTACCTTTACCGTACCGTATCAATTTACGCTGGCAAAAACTCCGTCGTAGCACAAGACGTTATTCCATTTACCGTACTCGATCACGTGATATTAGTGTTACCGTATCCGACAACACGCTATGCCAAAAACTCTCTAATGACTCTCGAACAACAAGTGTTATTCTCATCTTTTCCGATTGATTTTAGGCCGCACGGCTTCTCTCGAGCTTTAACGCTAAACAACGCATTAACTCAATTTAGTATAACATTCACTTAAAACGCACAGAATTGATTTTATTTTAAATGCAGGTTGTTTATTACGCAATTTCATTTGCTTCTCTCAACAATTCAGGATCGTTCCGTGTTCGATAACAATCGATACCACACCTGTGTTGTAATGCAAATTTGTATTGTAATGGATATCATTACGATACCGTTATGTCACATGGTGTATTAAGGATATACTATGGTTCAACATAAATAGCTTTTTAACATAAATAAGGGATCGGACATAAAAGTGAATTATTCTGTGGCCTTTATGCATTGCACAGTCTCCTTGGATTCTTCAGAAACTACTAATTTTATTGGAGGCTGCTAGTCTTGCCATAGGAATGCTATTTATCTAAAAAATGTTCGTTCCGCCCAATAAGAAGATCGATATCAAAGAGATATGCAAATGCCCACGCGTTCTGGCAAATCGTGTCGGCGCCATGACACATTAATTCTGTATTGGCTGAGACTCAGAGACGACAGCTGCGATCCTAGCGGCACTCATCCGTAACACTGATGACAGTAGCGGTATCTAGTAATATTAATATTATTATAAATATAGGCTATAATTATATATTATATAAATATATATATATATATATATATATACATGCGAATAAGCCCATTAGGACTAAGCAAAGTACTTAGAGGTGTGCATTTGCCTTCCTCTGTGCCCATACCTCTTTCATTCATACTGTGGGCTTCCTTTCTCTCTTTATACCACGTTGTTCCAGTCTTCTTCTTCTTCTGTTTTTCCTCTTGGTCAACTTGCCATTTGTGAATTTTGGTCCTGAAGAGTTCCCAGTTTTGAACATATTCTGGTGTAAATCCTGCCAGTTTCAGATCGGTTTTGGTTTCGCCGATCCACTTCATAGTGTCTGTTTTCGTAGAATTCGACTATTTGTTTTGTAAGTCTGTCTGGGTTCTTTCTTTTAATGTGTCCATAGAATCTCAATCTGAGTTCTCTAATGTTACTGCGAATATCTGTATATTGTTTAATTTCCTGTTTGCCTCTGAGTCGGTATTGTTCGTATGCGAGTTTTGGGCCTAGAATTTTTTTTTTATGATTTTGCGTTCCTTTCTCTCATTGTTTTCAATGTCTGCTTTCCTGTTCAAAATTAGTGTTTCTGATCCATAGAGGCATTCTGGTTTAATGACTGTATTGTAATGTTTTAGTTTTGTATGCTTGGAGATACATTTTTTGTTGTAGATATTTTGGGCGAGTGTCGATATGCAGTCTCCATCCTTTTGCATCTAATTTCGTTGGCTTTGGTTGCTATTATTATTATTATTATTATTATTATTATTATTATTATTATTATTATTATTAAAGGCATTCAACCCAGAATAAACATAATTAAGGACAATGATGACACTATACTCACGGCTCCGAATAATACAGGTATTTTGAATAGGTGGAAAATTTCTTTAATCAATTATTAATTGTACATGGAGATGTCCAAAGTGTAGAAAGTGAAATATTCACAGCAGAGTCGATGGTTGCTGAACCAACTATAAAAGAAGTAAAAGTAGCTACCGGTATAGGTAAACTAAAAACTCACAAATCTCCAGGCGTTGACCAAATTCCAGCAGAATTAATTAAGGCACGTGGGGATAGATTAAACTAAGAGATCCATAGCTCATTCTTATGATTTGGAGAAAGGAGGAATTGCCAAAGGAATGGAAAGAATCTATTACTGGTTGTGTGCACGTCGGCACAGTCGCATTTTCGTGCACATCGGCATAGTATTTTTATCTTGCAATATCATCGTGCTCATCGCCACACGCTCTTCGTAGGGGTGGACATAGAGACAAAGTTGGAATTACATTATCGTATTGAATGCAATGGAGTTAACAGTAACTGCTAGACAGACAGAAAGACAAACACTTCCTTTTATTATTATAGATACATACAGTGTAGATTAATATTATAATTGTATTGTTTAGAAATCATTCATAAAGTATCTGACTGCGATTACAATTACAATTTACAATTACAATTTATTGTTTCAAATTACACGAAAAATAGACATAAAAAGTTGATACACCACCCGAAGAAGCAGAGCTTGTGTTCGGGGGTGGTTCAGTTCTATATATGAGAAAAACTTATACCGGTACTAAATAATTACTTAAAACAATACAAAATTTAGAGAAGTATGACAGAATATTATGTATAAAAGGTTAGAACATGTTCTTTTTACAATACAAAGGTACAAAGTAATACAATATTAATACATAATTTATTTGTTCAAATTTTAGTAAAAAACAAAAAAATTAAGTTCCATCCAAATTTTAAATTTTAATATGATTGATTTAGACTTTCAATTAACCTAACCTAATATAATCTAATCTAACCATTGACCAAGTGAGGCCACTTTTTCGACTAGTCTCGCCCGGAAACTTTGGCAAGAAACTATATGTCTGCTCAATACGAAACGTCAAATCGCCTTTCTAATATGGAATTATCACATGTTTGGTTTGGAAATTGAAGATGTTGAATAATTGTAAGACAGTTCTTCTTGCATATATTATAAGAATATTTAATATTAACATAATTTTAAGTATGTCATTTTTATAATTAATATTAATATTAATACGAATGTTTTTACTCGTGACTTCTGTCCTTTCCATACATGTAGGCCTAACCAACAAAATCGCATTAATTCAATACTACACTTATTAATATTACATTAAATTAGTATTACGTTGAAATCTTTAGAAATTGAAATATTTTGTTCTACTTCAAATCGGAAGACCTAGACGCAGGTGGGAGGACAATATTAGGATAGATTTAAGGGAAGTAGGATTTGCGAGGGATGGTTGGATGGAGTTAGCGCAGAATAGGGTTGAATGGCGGACTCAAGTAAGCGCGGCAATGAACCTTCGGGTTCCATAAAACAGATCATATTCATTTAGCTTAGGAATTGTCTATTGCCATTGAGTAAGTAAGTAAGTATCTTCAGATTATGTAAAGACTGCCTATTATGCATTTTTTTCAGAGCATAATAAGGTGTGATATAGTAGTAGCCTATGGGGAAATGGTGTAGGAATTAATCAAGTGTTAGTTATCCAGAAAAAAGCAATTACCAAAGCTAAAAAAATCAGAGAATTGCAAACCACTATTTATTGAGACAGGCTTACTAACAATAATAAATTTTTACATTTTTTATGTCTTGTCATTAGTAAAATATAACATAAAAAGCTACCAAACACGAAGTCAAGTGCTTACATATCAGACCAGAAATCAAAATAAACTCGATCTGGTTAGGTGTAGGCTAAACAAAACAAAAGGACACCATAACATTATTGGGACAACTTTATATAACAAATTATCATATAAATTTATAGAAAAGTCCCCAAATTTATTTTCACAAAAAACTATATTCCTAGCTTTAAAAAATCCTTTTTATAATGTTCAAGAATACTTAGAATCAGATATACAAATAGAATAGAGCAACTTAGCGTAAGTAATTACATGTGTAATCTGTAAGTATATGTTGTTCATTTAGTGTCACTTGGGTTATGGCATTAGTATAACTTAGAATAATAACTTTAACTAATGTAATTAAGTTTTTAAGATTGTAAATATGCATAGTTTAGGTTCTTAAAGATGTGTATTAATGTAAATAGCTAATGTGACCGATTGCAGTTGGTACTGCCAAAAAGTGTTATCAAATATCAAATATATTTTAATTTCTAAACATTTCAACGTAATATTAATTTAACGTAACTCTTGACAATGAAACGAATAATTATATTCAAATATCACACTTAACTAGCAAGGACTAAAACAGTTTAAAACGTAAGAATCTGGGCCCTAGTAATAAATGTTGTATTGAATACGCGCGAATTTGTCGGTTAGACTTACATAATGAAAAGAGAAGTCACGGGTAAAACCATTCGTACTGATAAAAATAAATTATTTGGAGTTAAAGGTAAGGTTGGCACTATGGCCCTGGGGTCGACTCAGCCTCTAACAGAAATGAGTACCAGGAGCAATCCTGGGGGTAAAGGCGGCCGGTGCGTAAGGCTGACAACCTTACCACCTTCACGTGCCGATGTCTAAAAATCTGGGAGCCTCAACCTCCTGGAACCCTCTGGGCCTCCATGGCCTGTAATAGGGAACACTTTACTTTTTTAAAGGTAAGGTAATGTTCACTCTATCGTAATGCACATATGCCTACTTGACATGTCTTGTTGAGCAGACACATAGCTTCTTGCCAAAGTTTCCAGGCGGAACTAGTCGCGGATTTGCGAGGGATGATTGGATGGAGTTAGCGGCGAATAGGGTTGAATGGCGGCCTCAGATAAGCGCATCAATGAACGTTCGGGTTCCATAAAATAGATAATATTCCTTTAGCTTGCTGAGGAATTGTCTATTGCCATTCAGTAAGAAGTAAGTAAGTCGAGCCTATACACTGTTTACTGACCCTTTCTCTTGTAAAATTTGTAAGTAATGTAACAATTATCAAGCCTGCAGAAAACAGTTAGTGGCTCAGAAGGACACGAATAGCAGGGCTAAGCTACAGGTTTGCAATAACAATTCAACTTCAAAATATTGCTATAAAAGGGGCTTTAAAAATATCTTCAACGTTGTAGTGAGTGGAATTTAACACTATTAAGATAGGAAGTTTCCCAGGCCAAACAGAATCCACCTTATAGCCCCAAGCGATTTTCATCTGTTTGGTCCACTGAAACAACATCTTGGAGGCAACTGCAAATTGTTTGCCTACAAGATGTTGTTTCACGGGACCAAACGGATGAAAATCGCTTGGGGCTAAGTCTGGGGTGTAAGGTGGATGCTGTAGCACTTCCCAATGAAATTGTTGAATTGTATCCCGAGTTGAACATGAAGTCCTACTGTGGGTGAGACAGCAACCTAAAGTATTTTATGCATCAGCTGGAATTGGGACTCTGATAAAACGATGGGATAAGTGCATCAACGTTGCTGGAAATTATGTGGAAAAATAAAAATTGTTTCCAAGTGATTATCATGGTAAATTATTTTTTTATTATTTTTTGTGACTTAATGACTTTCCCTCGTAAAAGAGGGTTTCGCGGTATTGGATCATCCTGCATAGATTATCATTGTCCTGTCCCCATAAAAAAAAGCATTAAAGGGCGAAATTGTGGTGCATGAGTGGCTTACAGCTCACTAAAATACACCTTTTGCGGGCAAAAAAAGCTTGTGGAACGCTGGAAAGGTATGGCCTACTAAAAACACGATTGGAAAATAATACAATTGTAAGGCTTCTGATGCTGTTCACATAAGTTATAAAGTGTGTGTTTATAACGGGCTTTTCCAACGAAGTGCAGTTAGTAGATTAAGGCCCAGTTGTATAAAACATTAATCGAAGTTTAAGCACTGAAACTAATCTACAGTCAAGCTAAACTTAGAATTTTGGTTGTATAAAAGCTAATCCAAGATTAATTCACCTTGATCGAAGATCAGATTTAACCGGCAAACTTTCTAAGGTTCATCTATATGAACTTAGATTAGCTAAGATACGAAATTGCTTTTATATATTTTTAAAGTAAATAAAACTGAAATGGTAAGTCGTTTTGTATTTAATTACTTGTATACAGAATTTGTATGTAAATTTCGCATTTCAACTATTCGCTAAACGCATTGTTTCGAGCTTATGAGCTACACATAGGATGCATTTTTAGGTTATGTTATTTTTAGATAACTAGGATGGTTCATCCGAAAATGAAGGTTTTTAGTTTCCTCGGGACCCTCGTGTATTTCAACACAGAACTCAGTGAACACCACTTTAAAATGAGATTTCGATTATGTAAACATATAGTCGAGGAACTACAGTGCTTTTACTGTACGACTTGGCCGGCAATCGCACGGGCCGCTCCACCGTCACAGATAAACCGCATGCGGGGCCAGGAGCGTGTCATATCACGGTACTCCCGGCGAATCGTATATATTTCCGTAATGGTAATCACAATAAAATATGAAAATATGAAATATAAAATTAAAATATAAATTTACCTTATCACAGGAGATGTTGGAAATGCCGTCCATACGAATCGTACATAAACATTCTTTGTTCTAATGTATAATTATGTCGTGGCATTTTTAAAACACTTAAAAACACTTCAAGCAAAATTAAAAACTACTTTAACCATAAAAAAACACAAACACTGCTGTAATAATTATTCACGTGTGAACGCAATCAGATCACATGCTAGACTTCAGCGACGAGACAACGAGGCATCACTTGGGCGCTTGATGCATGAGTCACAGATAGTCGGCCCACGCGATTGCCGGCCAAGTCGTACAGTAAAAGCACTGTAGAACAAAGACTGCGTCCACAGCTAGAAACTCAAACTAAAAGAAATCATGCATCGAATTCAATGTTTATAATTCTGCTCACCCTGCGATTATTTGCAATGGTAGTTTCCGGATGGTAATTGGGAATATTTTCCATATGAATAAAGGAACTGCAAGTAGAACCATACAATAAGTAGCAAGAGAGATTGCAAATTTTAACCCCAGTTCATCAAGATGCCTACTGACGAGAATGAAAAAGCCGTGTAATGCGATGCTTTTATGACATGTGTAATTTTCCTGGTGTTCTGTTATCTATTTTCCTTTTAATAATTAGCTATAACAACAACAGACAATTACGTAACATTAACTGAGACAAAAGAAAATCGAACAGCGCAGACAACTGACATTCGATGCGATAATATTATGTATTTCCCTCGCATTTCCCTCGAACTTGGCGCTGTTGTCAAACGTCTTTCTGTGATCTTCGATTAGTACTAAACCAAATTCGTGTGATCTACGATTAGCGTTATACAACTCGAGCAGCGAATTAATCTGAGTTCAGTTCTGAACTTCGATTAAAACTGAACTACAGTTAGCGATTTTTATACAACTGGGCCTAAGTCGCACGCAATTGAACTTAGCCTATACTTGATCCAAGATGTGTACGGAGCAAAAGTAAACAACCTAATGTGAAAGTACTAAACACAGTTCACAAGAGTTCGTTTTTGAGACTGTTTAGTCGATTACATGCAGTAAAGTCAATTCAACTTTCCTTTTTTAGACTTGCGCGAACGGTCCCGTATTCGATTCCCAATGTTTTCCTTATATTTGCAATCTGCGTGTTCACGCCACTGGACACACCTTTCCCACGCACGTTTTTCTATTGGTGACGTAAATTCTGAAGGCCCTTGCTGGCAATTTTTTTCTCTACTACAAATTACTAGAGGCAACGCCTATTACTTAGGCTATATTGTGTAGCCCAGCGTTTCTCAACCTATGGTCCGCGGACCACTGGTGGTTCGCGAAGATGGTGCAGATAATCCGCAGGCATAATGAAAAAAATATCATAAAGCAAATGGAAAGTAAAGAAGTAAAATTTTTTCACATATTTCGTTATAATGACCTATAATTAATACCCCAAATATTAAGAATATAGGCCTTCTTTAAAAAATGGGATGTAAAATTAGGGGTCCGTAAATTTTTTTAGTCATTTTAGAGGTCCTCGGGTCAAAAAGGTTGAGAAACGCTGGTGTAGCCTATTTCATCACACATTACGTAAATGAAAAGTACAACGAATTAATTAGTTGTGTTATAAAATACGTCAAGTATTTATTAACTTATGTCACTTTTTTTTTAAACAACAAATTTGCCAAGGCAACGATAAAGACAAATTAAATCTTGTTTGCTAGATAAATGTTGTAAAACATAAGCCTATGGATATAAATAAATATGGATATATGGATCAACTCGCTTAACAGAACCTATGTTTTCACAACTACATAACAAATAAATAATTAGGCCTATATGATGTGTGCGGAATGGAAGTAAACATCTGACTGAGCTTGTCGCACTATCGTGAAGTATGCGCTGGTGCGATTAACCAATGAAACGACAGGACACGGTTAGTCAAGGCAAGTCTGTTATTCACTTTTGCCCCGTACACATCTTGGATCAAGTATAGTAGCTGATGCATTCTCTCCGTGCTAAATCTTGCCGCAAAGATGAAGTAGTAGACAAGCAAACGCGTGATTCAAAGCTAGTCCAGACCTTAAAAACAAGCAAAGAGAAAACAGACGTCGCTCTTTATTAGCTGCGAATAAGACATGTTGATATGTACGTTTTCATGATATCAGCTGTCATTAACCGAAGCCACTTCTGAATCAACATGCATATTTTACTTATCCTGTCTATGAGAAATGAATCAATATAACGTAATTCAATAGTTAATAAAATATTCTGGTCTTTCCTGTTTCCACAAGGATCCATACTTTGCACCTTCTTTCTAGACTACATATAATGTATTGTGATTATACTTTCCAGGGGCAGCTGAGGTACCTAACGCCATGGCTCATGTACGGGTGTCTCTACGTCATTCTCTCCTTCATCCAACATGTGCTCTTCGCTGTTTCCAACTTCAACAATGACAATACAGCCGTGGGCATCGCCTTCATCATCATGTGCATCATACATGAAAGTAAGCATTCCAATGCAAGAAGTTCACTTTTAAAGATAATCACGAGATCAAATGTAAAACATAAACGGTTGGCAGATGGCAGGTTTGGGGATGATGAAGACATCCTTTGTTAAAGACACCCTGTCAATGTCATGCAACGATATTCAATAGTGTCTTAAGTCATTTCATCTTTAAGACTGAAAATATAAATAATTTGCCTTAGACAAATGGAGAAAGAAATATTAAGCCCTGTGTTGATTTCCAGACACAGGACTATTTAAAAATGTTCAATCTATGTTATCTATCAAAAGTGCATAGATTGTTAGATAGCTCCACAACCATTAGAGATAGAAGGCTGAAATTTTTTACACTAATTTTACATGCATATATGCATAAAGTAGACTATAATGATGCACATAGGTATAAAATTAAAGAAAATGTGTCATGAAATATTGATCAAATTTCAAGATATTTTATATGCGATATATAAAAATTAATTGTATTAAAAATACTAACTTTAGCTGTATAAAAGTAGTCTACTTTGTAGAAAAAAAATAAAAGGTGTCAGAGAAACCAGAAAAATGCTATCTCTACAGGAAGTGATAAGTGCATCTGAATTAATTTTTTTCATGCTCCTATAAAACGTGTAATTTAAAAATAAATTGGTCAATTTATTATACTTTTATCAGCTAGTTATGTTCTAGTAAGCCTTCTTATAGGATCCTGTAATTTTAGTCCACTTTTGAGTTCATTTTCTTGTAAAATTTTAATATTTTAGAACCTGCATTTTTTAAATATTTTTGTGGTAGTTCACGTACATATACCCTTAAACTATCTCCATCCTGTAGAATTTACTATTTCGCCAGACCACCATATAAACGTCGGGGGTTGTTTATGGGTCATTCTCAAAACAATTGCCGTTTTGGCTCCTCGATAGGATCCCCAGATTGAAAATTCAACTTAGGTTTTGCTGAACAACTGGTTTTCCATGGCATCATACCATAGTTTACGAGTTTTCTCGTTTTGTGATTTATAAGAGTTTTTGAAGTCGGTGGAACGTATTGACTTTGTAATGAGTGTTACCATTTTTCATGTCCTATTACATCACGTTTTCAGGTTTTTAAAATAGAAATGGACTGAGCTGTTGTAAGGTAGCAATATCTTTGTCTTGAACTGCTGGAGACGAATGAAAATAGTTTACAAAAGACGTGAGACAGCAATTTAAGAAAGGAGCGTTACCCAAAACGATTTTCCTCAATCTTATTTTCACTTTTCTTGCTGTCCTCCTTCCTCGATGTCTGGTCGGAAATTGGTCGTAGGGGGAAAAGATGACGCAATACTTCATCCCCTCTACATCACCCTCCTTTTCACCCCTTAATTCCTCTTTCAGGGAGCACTAGACCGGGTAACACTCCTTATCTCTGTTTCCTGTTGATGGGCTCTTGATGAGCACTCTTGGTAGTTCTCATATAAGGCGAGATTTGAATATTTGAAGAAGTACTCTTTCCTCTTTTTTGAAGTTATTATTGCGGGTTTGTCATGCCAAGGCTAAAGCAGAATAGTGCTACGCAGCTAAAGTAAATTAAACCAAAAGCACTTCGAAATCTATCTCAGCCTGTAGGCTTGCCCAAAGGTATTTTTAAAATCTGAAACACCCTCTAGACAGTTTCATTTGTATGTTGAGCTAACATTCATCCGCGAATGACGATTCATTTTGGGCCTTTTCATGTCAAGAAGTCAAAACGTTGGATGCAGAATATGAGGTGAGACAGTAACACTCCTTACTTTTCCCCACACCTTTTGATATAAACATGAACGTTACGTTCCATGATGTATACATACAAACTCGCATGGGTTTGGGGCGAAATCTGAAAAAACAAATTGCTTGATATCTCAACTAGAAGTGTCTTTTTCAAGCCTGTGACACCAAACGGCATTTTTTTTAGAATTACCCTTGTAAATCCTGCGAGGAGTAGGCTACGAGATATGCGATGTGCCGTAATACAGCCCCAACACGGCTCACGCTGTTGAGGCTTGAGCGAGGCAACTCCGCGTCATGTTGTGCAATGCACAAACAGAGAACCTCTACTGTACCATGAGAAAGAAAACATGTTTTTGTGGCACATGGTTTTTGAGCTATGGGGTTTCGAATGATTATTTAGCTCTTGCGTCTTTCTTTAGATTTGGACCAATAAGATGCAAGACTGATTTTGAAATCAGCCAATCACAGTCCTGATTCTTCCATTCAATATTTATCGATTTTGCTTTATCACCTTTTACGAAAGTTTTAAAGATATGTCCTCTTTTCTTTATATTCTAATCAGATCGGAGACACAGTAGGCAGTGACTTATGCACACGTCACCACTGCGTTAAGATTTTTTCTGGAAGTACAAAGAATATTACGCTTACATCTGTTCAAGAATCAGCATTATAATATTTTACGGGAAATAGCCTAAATTCCATAGTAAAGCAACGTTGGTATTTAAAAATTGTAATAACCTTTTATAAACATTATAAACACGTAACCTCAACAGCATGAATGTACACTACGGTTAAAGGGAATGCCTGAGAGCAGTGGGAGATGAATTCAGAGATACAAGCTATCATTCACCCCTTCAGACTCAAGACAACTGAGCATCTACATCTGTTCATGTGTGCATAATATATTTCAAGAAACCTTACTTAATAGTATGGATCGCTAAGAACTATAACAATAATAAAATTACGTTATACACAAGATAAGTTCAATATTAAATTTCAGCAAACAATATTTGGATAAATGGATGCTTATTGACTGATCGTGTTTTTTTTTTCTCATAGGCAATCCCACGAGAGTTGACGAGTTTGTAGAGACATTCGCGACCGCGCAGCAGGAGCGAATTTATCTGATGCAACTAGTCAACTCGAGTTGGATTTATTAAGTCTATTCCATGAATAAAATGTTAATGATTATATAAGTAATAATTACTTTCGTGCTTTGTTGTATAAAAACAAAACAGTTGTGAGATCACGGCATCCTATAAAACAACCATCCATGATTCGATTCAAGTTACCTTGTTCAAACCAGTGGTATCAATGGTGCAGGTAAGCTAACAGCAGAACAGAATAAAAGTACACGAACTGGCTTGCACCGAATCGAAATTGTGTTCTTAATCAATGTACATTTCTACTATTTCAATTTCCAAACAAGTTATGTTGTATAAAATAATCTGTTTTCGTGCCGCTTAGTGGCAGCATCTGACTATTAATCACTGCACATTGATACTTTCGTCTCCAGTAACGAGCAGACATTTTATCACGATAAAACACCATCCTCGCGATGCCTACAAGAATATTGGAAGATAAACGGCCGTGATTGGTCTATATCCGAGGAATTGCTAAATGTTATTGGTCAATATCAAACACGCGGCGTATGAGTTGAATAGTCACAGAAGAAAGTCACATTGGTTATATGTCAAGCATGCCATTTAATAGCACCGTGTCATTTAAAATGATATTAAAATATTTTTAGTACATGCTCTCTAAAACAGCTGCTTATCGGACTGGTAACACGCCGAAAAGCTGCACTTTAAAGGACAAGTCCGCTAAAATTGCATAAAAGTGCATTCAAACTGCATTCAAAATGCAATTTTAGCGGCCTTGTCCTTTAAAGTCGTCATGGCAATCTATAAACAAATTGACCAGTCACACCAACTTTAACATGGATTTACGCATATAATTGGTCATAAAACAACAAATTTAAGCCAACACGTTTCTTTATGATAATCAGAAACTTTACCAGGATTTTTTGCAAAACACGGTAGCCCACTTCATCACATCACTACAAATATAAGCCAACAACTTTCCACTTTTTGGTTCACTTGAAAAACATTCCTTACCATGGACGAACAGCATTTAAATGCCGTAATATATCCCTTCCCATAGCCTATTTCTGCCGTGAAATTGCTGGTAGCAGCTCCAATTCAATGTTTCTGGCTTGGATTGAAATTTCCTCGGTATTATCATTTGTATTTTCACAAGCTTTTCATAAATACTAGTTGGTATGCAATATCGTTTACAAACAAGGGACTCATATATTATGCATCTATACTACCACATTTCTTATTGCTACGTACGGCCATTGTTTTATGATCTAGATGGCCATGACAATATAACTTAAAGAAATGACTGACTGCTTTCATTATAATTAATTATACGGTATTTTTTTCATTTCATATAATTTATAGAACTTTTACTAAAAAATATTGTATGCACCTCGTACGCAAAAACTTTAGCGGACTCATCCAGTATTTCAGCCTCGGCTTTCGCCTCGGCCGCTATACTAGATTCGTCCGCTAAAGCGTTATTTTGCGTACTTGATACATAAATAGCTATTCCGTTTCAATATATTTTATTTGTTGTATATTATTGGGAATTTCCAGGCATCATTCGTAGCATCGTAAGCAAACTTTGTTGAGCAATCGTGCATCTCCTGGGAATAGGCGCTCTCTTACTTGAAAAAATCGACAGAGATTGGCGCACTTTGGCATGAGCCTCTAGTGGATGAAAGCGTACTCGTACTGCTGATGGGAAGTTAATTATATATACCTCGACACTTCATAATTTCCTTTTTCGTGAAAGATTGCGGTTTCCCCTCTCTAAGCTCACCATTCCGTATAACTACAGTGAGAACTAGCACTACCGTCACTTTTCTTTTTTGCAGGTCTGCAGGTCTACTCTCTACTCGTGGTCTACAGCTACTATAGGGAACTGAAGGGAGAGGCTCCCACAATGCCTTGAGAACAGCCAACACCTCAGTACAAGGACTCAAATATGAGATACAGGATGTGCATGAAATATGTGCTACTTTTATGAACACCCTGTAGATGAAGAAGTAAATCTCTTGCAACAAGGGAGATAATACAGTGCAAATTGTTTACAGTACATATTTAAGTTTAATCACTTTATACAGAATCAGTAACATAACATAATATGTCTAATACGTCTAGACCAAAGCAATTAAAATGGCGTAAACGTGTAATTGTGTTACAATAGACTATTTATTCCCTTTATGCTTTCCCTGCGTGTTTTCACAGTAAATTCAAATATCTGCATTGCTATTGTATACAAATGCTAAGGGAATCAGAGGACTGTTTAGGTACCTCTATGGTGAATTATTTGAGTTTGTCACGGCCCATACTTGAATAAAAACTACAAGAGGTCATGCTAAAGTAATAATAATTTACGATGCAAGATATTTGTATGGAACATAACGGGCCAGCGCGAAGTTAGCGCTCGTGTTGTTACTCGCGTGAGCCTGATAAGTTCTTATTAACGGTCGAACATCGTACGGCGTTTTATGTTATTTTGAATCGTAAATTTTAAAAGGAAAATAATTTCAGTTCGCTTGTGCTTCAAATAGTAATGAAAAACTTTTTGGTAATTTCGTAAGTAGCGGAATTCAGGCTATTTTGGTTGGCAACAATTTGTTTTGAAACAAATCACTGTTTGAAACATTTGAACATTGCAGAAATAATTGTTTAAAATATTGATCTATTTGTAAAAAAAATTAAGCCTGAAGTTATATAAAAGGCAATAAGGAAGTAATATTGACAGATCCTTCGCTGTGATAAGGAATTGCATACTTTGAATGGTCGTAAGTAATGTTCTGTGGGAAACTAAATAGTTGCCTTGCGTTTGTGTTTTGTCAAACTGCCCGTATCTAGTTTATGGACCAAACTTTTATCGCCGAAATAGTTATTTATGTTATTTTAATTTGTGAGTGATTCTAGTTAGACAATAATAGTAGTAGTAGGAATAATAGTAATTATTTGTGGTGGTTAAAATGAAGGAAATGGATAGTTATTAGGTTTGTTCGCAAAGCAGTCAGAAACCAGGAACTTATCGTTCGCGCATGCGCTCTTTATCCACACGCGTTCGCAAAGCGAAAATCCGTGATTCTGATTTCAATCTTCTGTTCGCAAAGTTCTCACGGACAGTTTCTGTACTATAAGAAAAGTTTGCAGGCTCTAGCATGAATTGTTATCAGAGACATGCGCAGTAACCTATTTTCACGCGCCTGACTCCTCCCTCCTATAACATTGCGCCAGATTTATAAACATAGGCTACTTATATGTATGAATAATGGAAGAAAATTAAAAGTTTCCCAAAATATAGATTATATTGTCGATGTATATTGCATTTATAACATGTCAAAGGGAAATGCATATTTTATTTGCATATCATATCGATTAAACGCAGAAACTATCGATTCCAAATTCTTCTAACCGTTCGCAAAGTGCAAATCACGGGTAAGTTACAGACTGGACATGCGCAGTACAACCAATTCTCAAGCAGTCACGGATTTGCTTTGCGAACAAACCTATTAATTTTACGAAAGAGAAGGGAACGACAGTGATGTCTGGTGCTAGCTACTTTTTCTATACGTTAACAAGCTTTGCATAGAAGGAGAGAATTACGTTAAACAATGTTTATGATTCAAAATAACATAAAGGAAGTTGATTAGAGCATGCATAGTGTACTGTTACCATAGCAACAGATAATGGTGGAATGAGAAGTGTGGAAATTTCTAACGGCCATTTTTGTCAAATGCGTCACCACTTATACGTTCCACCATTAACTAAATGCAGGACAGGAAAGTCTCATACTGCCATAAAGTAATTTTAGTGTACCGGTACTCAAATAGAGAGAAATGGACCACGCCCTAAAAATTTTAAAGTAGATGATTACAAACAACAAAATATACAGGTACCGACGATTCCGCATTTTATTTCTATAATGGAACTTGTTTGTGGTTATTTCAAATGCAATGTATAGGATAGATTATTTAATGTTTGTTATTATTTATAATTAACAATATTCATTGTATGGAGAAAGTCAAGAAATGCATGTTGAATAAACAAATGATGAGCATCAGGCAGGGTTCACACTCAGGCGATAAGCGATAAGCGATATATCGCGAGCGATATACGATACGCGACACGCACGGACAGATACTTGAAATCTAAAGGGAGGCGATAAAAAAGGTTCACACTCACGCGATAGCGCAACATATCGCAAGTGCTATATCGCTCGAAGTGCAGCATGCTGGTCGCCTGAGCGATTTGTTGCTTACGATATTGTAACTTTTGTAGTGAAGATTGTGTTCCCACCACATTTTAGGTAGATTTCGAAGAAAAATCTACCTATTGCAATCGATACCATGTCACGACTTTCGAAAAATTCTTTCATATCTTTACGTTTCATGCCTCCAAGTACGAAACCACCGCCCGTTCAAAAAAAGAAAGTGATATATATAATATATATATATATATCTTTACACGCTAGCAGCCATAATTTTGAAGATATTTGAACCAAATTTTATTATGTTATTTCTAGGCCCAATAGTTCGGACAAGTTCGTTAATGACCAAATTTGGCCCCAGGGGAGGGTCGGGGAGGGGTAGAAATTTTGAAATATGTATATCTCGGCTCCTATGAACTATAGAGGGAAACTTTGTTTGAATAAATTAGAGAACTCCCTATGGAGTTCACAGTGACACCAACGATTCGGGAGTTTTGGTGGTACGAGTTGGGGTGGTTGGTTGGGGGATGGAAGTTCAAAATTTTTGAAACCACGTCTTATGGGGTACCGTTGAAAAGCGCTTGATGAGTACTCTACAAATCAGTAACTGGTTTCTCGATAGCTCTCATATAAGGCGATATTTAGCACATCGAAATCTACCTCAGCCTGTAGGCCTGCCTAAAGGGAATTTTTATCGCCCAGGTCGCGCCGATTTATCGCTCGCTGTGTGAACCTTCCTAGCAATATATCGTCGCAACAAATTCCTCCCAATAAATCGCTTATCGCTTATCGCCTCAGTGTGAACGCTGCCTCAGAAATTTATTGCTACCTTGTCTCTCGTATCATGAAAGTTTCACTCATTGGATCATTTGAATAAAATAAACAAATAAACGCTTTTACTTGCATTATTTTCAGCAGTACTGAGAGAGATAATTTAATAAAAAATATTTACTAGAAGTTTAGAGTATACTCATCAATTATTATCTTTTTTATTAAGTAAACACTTGTTTTTCCAATGAATGCTTAATACTGTGCTGATCAAATAATTACTTAAGCCTATAATGTTTAAGCCAGCTATAAAGATGACGTGAAAAGATTAGTTTGTAAAAATAGACAGCCTTTCTGCCTATGCAACAGAAAAAGATATGCAGTAACAGAAGGGACAAACATTTTGAGAATTCTTCAGCGAGCTACAGGGTGCAGCAGAATCCTTCTTAACTTCCGAGCACTTTTTTGAATTGTTTGTTTAGTGGTGTTGAGAATGAGGAGACATCTATGCATAAGGAATTAAAACCAATGCTGTTCATTTGCTGATTTAGAATTTTCCAAGGACTCACTTATAAATAGAAGTTAGCTTTTATTCAACTGAAAATCAGTAAGCTTAATGCTATTACAGATTAGCAGAGCAACACAAAAGCATAACAGGGCTTTAGACATGTGGTTGTCTTCACAAAGAACTCAAGAGAGATTCGGATGTGAAAGAAAACGATACTGCATTTTCCAAATTGGAGACAAAACATACATGGACAGGTAGAACTCGACTGTCTGAAAAACACTGTGATAGCAAAAGGCAGATGGGAAATATTAAATTACACATTCAATATCAAAATCAGACATTGAAGATCAAACCGAATGTTATTGATGTTTACTTATATTAAGGTAAGGGGGTAATAAGGCCCTCCTTTAGGAAAGGTCAAATTTAGTGTAAAATGAGCAGTTTAATAAGAAAATGTCACTCCTAGAGAAAAATGTTATTTAATTTATGTTCTGAAAAGAAATTGTATTATAAAATATCAGCATGTAACACGAATGAATGAAATCATTAACAGGAACAATCATGATGAATGGTCCTTATAGCATGCAGTCCAGATAATAAGGGCACGATGCAAAAGTCCAGTAGTCTACATTCTCTACAGACAAACTCGTCAGTATCGTCTTTTGTCAGTTCTTCGTGTACCCAGGTACCACAAGATCGGCATGCACGCATATCTGCAACAAAATCCTCTTCGCAGACTCCACACATCTATGACTCTTGGATGACTGGTCCTCTCGAACTGGATGGTTTGTCCACTTTGATTTGTCAGTAGTCGTAAAACGTTCTTGGCTGAGTAATTGGGCTTTATAATTCATAGACTTCCTACAAGGTGCTTGGTTTAACTTCCTCTTCTTTCTAGGGGTCTGTGCAATCTCCCTAAATGACGTCTCCATCTCATCTGGAGAGGCCTGGGCGTTATTTCCTGCATAGCAGCGGTCGGGGTTCTAAACTGATACGGCTCATTGTTACAAGTGTAAGCTTTATTTTATTATATTCTCATGTTCCTTAGCAATCAATCACTTACATAAAAGAATTGATATGTTTTAAGTACAATAACAAGTTGTAGAGAACGGTAGTTACATTTGAAGAAATATTATAATATTCAGTGATGAAAACCAACAGCAGACTTCTCTTGGCATGGACCACCACAAAATGGATGGCAGAAACTTCCTAATCCCAACGCTAGATGGAACACTACACAGCTCTTTGACATGCGCTGCACCCGTAAAAAAAAAATGAACTAAAATTCCGATATAGGTACTGGGCCTTATTACCTGCTGAGCCTTATTGCCACCTGCTACCTTAATTGTACATACCAACATCACTTTCAACAAGGTCGAAAATAATTATTCTTATGGCTAAAAACGTTTCTCGGGAATCGATCCTAAGAAAAAAATTCTTAAGTCCTTGTTATGACAATCATTGAATCAGGTTAGGAAAATAGTGAAAGACCCGAAAATATGGGCTGTATATATTTGCCTTTTCTTAGGAGTCAAATTTTTTTCAGATTATTAAAACATGTAGATTATAACGTAAATTGAAACACACATGCTAGACAAATCATTTCTAAAGTATAAATGAAATGCATATGTTTATGATTGTAAATGTGAACAATTTGTTGTGTCCTCTTATGACAATGTTGAGGCAACGAGTAACGCCATAGGCCGGACTTCTGAACTCTCTTGACTTGAGTACCCTGGTTATAAGTTCATATAGTAACACTAGCAAATGACGTCATCAATACCTGGAAAGGCTTGGATACGATAAACAACACAAACAAACTCATGACTCAATTCTAGAGAATTGCCTATCTTATCTGTGGCAACATTGCCTTACACCAGTAGATGTATGAAAAGTAGATCTCAAAAAAATCTAAGATTTGTCCACCGACCAACACGTTGAAACGAAATTAACAAAAAATAAAAATCATCATATGCTGAATAGACATAGCCTACGTAGTTATTAATGACTTCTAGGAACATTCGTGCAAAATTAGAAGAAAATAGAACGCGCTTGGTCGTGACACAAAAAGTAAAAGCTGAAAAATATGTTGCACAAACTTTCTCGCATAGTACGCACAGAAAAGTAAATTATAGATGCAATTGTTTTTTTTTAAATACATTTTTGCAACATTAACAGGTACCAATGACGGAAGGCATCAGGACCGATCGTTATGCACAATTTTTTTACCGTGAAATAGTAATAATAATAACAATAATAATCAACGGCGGAGGGTGGATATTTTGAGTGGGTGTACACATCAGTCAATAAATCGTATTTGTCTAAGTAAATCTTGCATTTGACGAAATGTATTATCTGCCCATAACGAAAGAACTCTATTTGAGCAAATCAAGAATGTATAGGTACACAAGAAAGGCTTAAATATTTTGAAAATCATCCAATTCCTCAGTGTGTGCACTCGGTTGAGTGCACTCCGTTCAGGACCTCCCTACCTCAGGAAAATCCTAGGAGGTACCGGGGGTCGAATCCAGACCTGCGGATCCGTAGCCGGAGACGCTAACCACAAGACCACGCAGGCGTACATAGGCCTACTAAAATGTCTGACAATGACGTGCATTTTTTGCGCTTTCGAAGCATCGGTTCTCAGTAATACATTTCAGTTGTCATATGAGTTGCAGTTGGCTTTGTCTATTTTTGTCATACCTATTTCCAAATATGAAAACAAAACGTAACATACGGAGCGCACTAGATTTATGCAGCACAGACAAGATGTTTCACAGCCTGCCTGTTTTTATCACTGCTGTGACGAAACTAATTTATAAGATAATTATTATCATGCCGGTTATAACTTATTATATGGATGTGACACATGGTTGGGAAGAACATAACCTGAGAGTGTTCGAAAACAGGTGCTTAGGAAAATATTTGGGCCTAAGAGAGACGAAAATGGGGACTGGAGAAAACTGCGTAACGACGAGCTTCATAACCTTTACTCTTCACCGGATATAGTAAGGGTAATTAAATCACGGAGGATGAAATGGGGGAGGAAAGACATTTATCACAAAAGTAGCCTATTGACTGGGAGATCCGAAGGGAAAAGACCACGTGGAAGACCTAGAAGCAGGTGGGAGGACAATATTAGGATAGATTTAAGGGAAGTCGGATTTGCGAAGGATGGTTGGATGGAGTTAACACAGAATAGGGTTGAATGGCGGGCTCAGGTAAGCGTGGCAATGAACCTTCGGGTTCCGTACAATATATAACATTCCTTTAGCTTGCTGAGGAATTGTATATTGCCATTGAGTAAAGTTGAGTAAAGTAAAAGTAATTTAACTAAAAAAATACTGTACAAGACAAAAGAAAAAGTAAGAATGAGATTTATATGTCTCAGAAAAATGAGACATGGGAGCATAGGTTTAATAAGGAAAAGAGTGTTTGTGACATGAGATGTTCGTTATCTGTTCTGATAGCAGAGATATAGATAAAATATTATAAAGGGTGTGTCCTTACACTTCGCTTATTCTGCCGTCTGCTGTTCGTCTACTCGGTACGTAGTCACATTTTATTATTAACAGTAACTAGTGTGGAGTTCACGCCATCCTTTGACGAAACTTATTTAATAACAAAATCAGGTAAACTGATGTAACAAAGTGCTAGAATACTTTTGTTTGATCAGTAAAAATTGCATTCATGATATGCAGAAAATAAGTTATTTTTGTAATAGATTTCAGAGTTAAGCTCCAGACCGATTCATTAGGCCTAAGCAGGGCTTACGCAAGAACAAAAGTCTAGTTTGATAAGCATGTGTGAAGGAATATATGGGTAGTGTTATTTGGTATATAGCCTACAAACTCTGTAAAACAATATGTTCTCGTGAGAATAGATTTGCATTTGATAAATAGTTTCTAATATAAACTAAACTCCGTGGCTCTACATCCCTGGAGGGACTTGGCCTACCACCCGACCGCTGCGTCATCTCCCGTAGGCAGATGGCAGGATTGGGGGGCATGTGGTCAGCATGCCGACACCCACGGCCGTTAATGGTGGTTTTCTTGACCGGAGCCGCTACTTCTCTATCAAGTAGCTCCTCAATTTTGAATCACGAGGCTGAGTGCACCCCTGCCAGACCTCCCTACCTCAGAAAAATCCGAGGAGGTACCGGGAATCGAACCCGGGCCGACGGATCTGTAGTCAGCGACGCTAACCACAAGACCACGCCGGCGGACACTTTCTAATATATTACCATAAAATAGGCACTAAATTGGGCATTACTCCGGTACCGGTCAACCGATTTGGCCTAAAGTTAATAGGCTACTTCCCATGTAAATTATAAATGCGTTTACCAAGTTTCATGAAAATCCGATCAAGTGTATTGGAGTTATCGCGTATACCGTGGACATACAGACGGACAGACATTTTCCCGCACACCACACGATCTCATCAAGTACCATACTGGCACTTAATAAAAAGAAAAGTTAGGAACATGGGTGAAAAGGTAAACAGACAAATGGGTAAGCCTAAATTAAATAAAGCGCCATGGAAACAGAAAGCATACCCTACGCATACAAGCATAACAAGACTACGCTGCACCTGAAGGAATTTTGTTTTCTTTGCTGTAAGGCTGGAAATCTGTGTTGGTCTTGAGGTCTGCGCTCTATATGCGAGGTCCTTTACATCAACAAAATCATCATATCCCATTTAACAGTTGGAAAGGTTTGCCTTTTTTGCTTGCCATCCTAATTAAAGTTGCGTATTGTGATGGGACATAGATTGGACCTGATTTCAGTGATCGTTGAATACTTTTTTCTATAACAGAGTGAACACAATCAGCTTCATTTTGTGTGTGTTCCACAACCAAAAATTTGTGTTATCCTTTTAATTTGAAATCTTGACACGGCGTACAAGTAACAGGCAACAATGTATTTTTTTTCTTCTTTCTTTTTTTTTTTTTTGCTGTCCGCAGCAATTGTCTTAATACAGTGTTCTCCTCGGCTATTCATGTCAAGCTGCAACAACGGCACAATTAGAGATGTCCCGCAGAAAACAATTAAATACTTCTGCAATACTGGCACAACTTGAAAAGTGTCACTATTGCAGCCAGAGTAAATAACAAAACAGAGCATGCAACAGAGACACTTCTGCCATTTGTTGGTAGAATAATGTACTATAAGATATGCCGCTGTTGCTGCTGGGAAGTAGACCAATCTGCAATTCTGAAGAGTGCATTAACTCAAAATACGTAAATTTTGAGTTTTGCCGCTATTGCAGCCCACGAGCGATATAATAAACCTCGCGCTATTCAGTATATTGCTCCTAAACTAATACAAATGTTCCTAATCTAACATAACCTGTCACTGACCTAGAATTTGGCTGTCACTACTTCTAGAAGCCTTATTACTAGGGTTCGGATGTTCATGACATATCATATTTTTTTTCTGACCTCTAATCTTGCCGCAAACTGAAATTAAATACGAATTGCACTTTTGTTATCCTAATTGGACCGTTTTTATTTTGCATATAAAGTCATATTTTGGACATTTTTATAGTTTAGGTTATATTTCGGTCATTTTTTAAATTTAACGTCATATTTAAGTCATAAATTCGGTAAAAGAGCACAATTGCACAGGTCATATTTTGGACATTTTTATAATTTTGGTCATATTTCGGTCATTTTTTAATTTAACGTCATATTTCAGTAATAAATTCGGTAAAAGACCACAATTGCACAGTATACTGTAGGCACTAAATCGAGAAAGAGTTAATAATATTTTGGTTTGACTGTAACTGGAATGTGAAGGGACAATAACAAGTGCAGGTAGTTGGAGCACAATGAACGGGATTTTACCTCCTTCCTCCTTGTTAACAACTTTCAATAGAGACAGTTTAAAAAGATTTTCAGTTCACACTTGCAGTAGTATCGGGAAACATCAAAATGCCGACTAATAAGTGTTCTGAAAGTGTAAAACTAAAAAGTTTTGTTAAAGAGTTTGGAGAAAACCACTTCTGAACCGACGGGAAAATTTTGTATTGCAAAGTGTGTGAAATTAAAGTGACGGCTGCAAAACGATTTAATGACGTTCTTCAAATAGGCACCTGTGACATCCTGTAACGTCGAAAGGAGCTTCTCGCGGTTTAAGACGATATTAAGTGACATCAGGAGAAGATTTCTATTCGATAATCTTAAAATGCACGTGGTTGTATAGTGTAATACAGACAAAAATGGAGACTGAAAACTGGTAGGTAATAGCCTACTTTGAAATTTATTTCATTAATTTAATGTTTATGCCCAATTAATAGGTAATTTAATTTTTTAATTAATGCAATTTTTCAAGTTTTATAGGGACACGCATGGACTACAAAATATTATATTGAAGTGGTGAAGCAATCACACAGATTAAATTAGATGTCCATTACAAGCAAAATTGTTACTAATATGTAAAATTCTTAAAAACATGATCCTGATTGCATTCATGCGATGTAGTAATTTAGTTTCATTAAACGTTTAAAAGTGGAACATTTATTATTAGAAAATACTTTCTTTTATTAGGTCATATTTACGATTTTTTGGGTCATATTTAGTCATTTTTAAGGGCATAATTAAGGTCATATTTTCCAGTTTTTTAGGTCATAAACATCCGAACCCTACTTATTACCCTTGCAAGCCTTTCGTAAATTATCGTTACATGAATACTGCTGCTAAACTAACATGACTGTTCCTAACCTAACATAACCTGTCACTGACCTAGAATTCCACGCCTTTCGTAAAACATCGTTACATGGCACGAACCCCGCGCTATGCAGAATACTGCTGCTAAACTAACATGACTGTTCCTAACCTAACATAACCTGTCACGGACCTAGAATTCTTTCCCTTCCACATCTATCATAAAACATCGCTGCAACAGTCGTTTATCTACCGAATTCAATCGGCATGTAATCATGTTCGTAATATTGGCGACATTGTAGACTTGGTCCCACTCGATACGGCCCGGTTATGCCGGCGGTCACCTTATTCTCAAGTTTAGCGGTTACGCCTATAGAACGGCTTTTAATAAAAGTGGAGCTTATATGAAGAATCTCATTCATCCTATATAAAGAATTTCGTTTACTCTCAATTTTGAAGGACAATAAATAAATATTAAGGGGTGAAAATTCACAGAGTGCAGCTTTGACGTGAGTTGAAATAAGTGTATCTCTTAATACTTGAGCAGAGGATATATTATGACTTACACCATTCTAAATTATTGCTGGAGTTAACAGTTTTATCAGATAATGCACGAATTCGAGGCAAAAAGATAATTGAATCTTGCACGGGTTACAGTAGCCTATATTATGTGTGAACTATGGAATTCCATGATAAGATACCGACAAGTCTTATCGTAAGACAATGAAGCCTACTTGAAGTTTAATAGCATCTGTTTCAGATCCTTTAATCCTTGGATACTCACATTTTCAGGTAATATAACCAGAGGTTCGGATTTTATCGATAAAATTCGCGAACAACAAAGTTGAAAGAATAGATCGAATTATATTTATCGTGACTGTTTAGTGAATATTTACAGAATTAAGAAAGTAATGAATAATGATGCCCAGGAAAAAATCGTTATTTGTGTAATTGTTTATTTATTTATTTTTTTAATATATATTTTGGCCGATCAGTAAACACTATACAGGCCATTGTTAAACTCTATAACATCACATAATAATAACCTGTTGAGGTACGCCTTAGTCAGCTCCTCTAGCTAAAACACAAATTGATAACAAAAGTTGCGTTAGTGCACATACTGTTTTCTGATATTTAACAGTTAAGATAGTAGGGTTATTTACACAGGATTATCACTTTCTTCTAGTTCACTTAGTACATCTTGGGGAAGTTTTCTTTTCAGTCTTGATCTGTTCAATGACTTTTGTCCAAAGTTATAAACAGATGCACCAGGAACATCTAGAAGTTTACTGTAAAATGATTTTGAGAGGGTTTGAACGTATTCTTGAATCGGGAGGATTCCAAGTTCATTATGTAGTTGACTATTTCTTACGTACCAAGGCGCATTTGTAGCTTTACGAAGAAATTTATTTTGCACAACTTGTAATCGGTGAATGTGCGTCTTGCTAGCTGCACCCCATATTGGTGTTGCATATGTGATGAGTAGACTTCGGACTTTTAGGTCGCTAAAATGCTGTTTTAGGTACCTAAAATAGGCTCTGAAAATTGGAAAATAGGTTTTAAAAATCGTAAAATAGTCTCTTATAAAATTCTTAAGTTGACAATTTTCTGAAATATCTCAATTGCAATGCACAATATTATATTTATTGAAGTTTCAATCAATAACCATGATAAAACACAGATATAGGCTACCATAACTTTCATTTAGGCCTACTATATAATTTTATAAAGCAATGTTCATGAATTATTGGACCTGTAAACAACACTGATCAATTCCTTACAATTCTTGTCCGTAATTGGCTTCACAGTAAACAACTAGCACTTTTTCTAGATTTTCTAATGCAAAACAATGTCGCCTATCGCTCAGTACTAACTTATAGGCTGAAAATGAACGCTCCACATCTACTGAAGTAACAGGAGCATATTTCAATTTTGGCACTAAGTTGATTGGAATATCACACTGAATGTCCGTTGTCTGCTAGAATGTCTGAAGCAGCACAAAGGCTGTTTAGACCTTTATTTCTCAGCAGAACTTTCTCCAGTTTATCCCTTACTATAACCCCTATAGGACCAGGAACTGCTTCGATCTTTTTCTTCATATCATTGAATACGTCCATCTGCTCATACAATGCTTTCCCGGCAGCTTCCAGTGATGCAATGACATGCACAAGAAAAGTATAATGTGACCTAATAAATACTAGGTCCCTCTGAATTCTAGAATCTTCCATGAGTTCCTTTGCTGAGATAATGCTAGCAGAATCATCTGGTAGATTTATCACAACATCTTTAACTTCATTAAAGTGATTGCTGTAATAGTCGGCAGCCTCCAACCATGTTCCCCAGCGAGTAAGTACAGGTTCTGGTGGAAGAGCAACGTTCGGTAACCTCTCTCGGAAAGCCTGAACCCTTGTTGGTGCCTTCACAAATACCTTTTTTACAGTAGAAATTAATTTATTTACCCTTGGAAACTGTAGCCTGATCTGCTCTGCAACACGATTCACGCCGTGAGCAAGGCAAGTAATATGAGTGACAGAGGGATAAAACACTTTCAGTAATTGTACTGCAGCAATCATGTAGGCCGCCGCATCAGTGTAGATCAGTAGTATCTTATTTTCATCGAAACTGTTGGGAAACAATACTTTGATGCCAGTGTTCACGAATTGTGCTACTGTCTCTTGGTTGGTTCGGGTCAATTGTTTGCTGCATATTAAATAGGCTTTAGAAGGGGAATCAGAACTCAGCTTTCCAACAATTAAATGAGCTATGTAGCGTCCCATACTGTCAGTAGTCTCATCTACCGAAAGCCATATATGTGAATCACCAATGTCTGAACGTATTCTACAAAGAGCCTCTTCGTATGTACTGTCCACATAGTTTTTTCTGATGGTGGATTCTGAAGGAATATTCATCTGGCAATATTTTTGCAAGAAACCTTTCAAATGGGGATTGTCAAGAGCATTAAACGGGATGTTTGCTGCAATGATGGCTCGGCAGAGGTCTGCGTGAAATTCATTTTTTATTGTTGAACTGTTTGGTTGAGTTAGAAGAGACTGTTTTGATTTTAATTTTCGGGTCACGTTTCTCTGATGTGTAGCACCTTGCACATGTTGAGTAAAATGAGATTTTTTGTCACTGGATACCTACAAAAAACGAAATTAAAACTGATTGAAACCCTTTTACTACCTTTGCATCAAAATAAATTAGTGTAAATAAGTTATAAGATAATCGTATTTATTAAATATTTCGTGCTTATTATAGGCATTTTAGCGATGCTAGATTTTAAAATCAAAATCTTGAGAAAATTCTAAAAATTACCTTAGCTTCAGTGTTAAAGCACTGGTTTGAAGTTTTAAGACATTAAATCCGTCCCAATAGGGAACGAAAGGACATAGCTACTCCAATTTATTTCCTTCCAGTTAGCGGATTTTTTCCGTAAATAATAATAAAACTATAATTAATATACTCTCGTGTTTGCTACAAGCTTCACAATAAACAACGCGTCCATCTGTTGTAAAATGTGGAAATTCTTGTAGCCATTGGTGTATCAGAAAAGCCCTCGAAGTTTTAATTTTCGGCATTTCAGAATTCTTTAAACACCACAGTACACACGAAAGTGAAGACCATACACAAACAAAACTGTTAACAGAACTGAAACCTTCCGTATGTAGCATTGTCGGCAAAATTCCAATATAATTCGCCCCATAAGCTCCGCTCATTCGATATTCACATTTGCACGGACTGTGTGATCTATTTTGTTTCTGAGCGAAGCTATAATCAAAGACACCGACAATGAAAACCTAATCCCTGTGCTCAGAAGCTAAGCACGCTAGCATATTCAACCCCTTGTATCCCTCAGTGATTCAGAGAACCAGTTTTTTTTTTGTTACTGGATGTGGGAGTCGGAAGAAAAACGCTACATTTTCTTGGGAATTCCAAGGAATTTTTCTACTGAAGACGGAACATTCTTTACTATTTAACCACGTCACAAATGTGTCATGTATTGCACATTCCGAGCTAAAAATTTAGTACGAACTGAAAATCAATGCTAGAATTTATAACAAAAACTAACTTATTTTTAACTTTAGAGGAAAAAAAAAGCAAAATAGGCAATATTAGGCTCTAACGTAAAAATAGTCTGTTTTAGGTCCTATAAAAGTATCAGTTTTAGGCATAGTCACTTATGAAACATGCATATACAAATTTTCGTCCATATATCACTTAAGGATTAAAATAGGTGTTTACCTAAAATCCGAAGTCTAGACTGATGAGAGGTCTTAGAAGAGATGTGTACAGTAGCATAGAGCATTCCAATCCAAGTGATGTGCGTCTATTTACTAAGGGATAAAGTTTTATAATTCGAGAAGTAGCAAGTGCCACAATACGAGTTATATGTGCGTTCCATGTCAGTTTTGTGTCCAGTAGTACTCCCAGATACTTAACTGGAGATTGAGATGGTAACCATGGAATATGTTCATTCAGAAGATAGAGTAGAGCAGGATCTTGATAATATCTTAAAGAGAATATCTTTGATTCTGTTTTGTTGACATTTAGCGATATGCGCCACATTGTGAACCATTCCGTCATTAAAGATAGTGATGTCTGAAGAGAACTGATAGCAGTATTTATATCAGAATGTGAACAGAAGAGAACTGTATCGTCTGCGTACATTGCTGTACACGTAGATTCTAATGTTGGAAGATCGTACATAAAGATGTTAAATAGTAAAGGAGCTAATATTGAGCCCTGTGGTACTCCAGCAGTTATTGGCCGGAGAGTTGATTTGAAACCATCAATACGTACCAGAAATTGGCGCTCTGTTAGAAAACTTTTGACAGTATGTATAAGGTAATCTAGTAGGCCAATTCTATATATTTTAGCAGCAATCCTTCGTGCCAAACCCTGTCGAAGGCTTGAGCAATATCTAGAAAAATTGCAGCAGTATGTTCTCTTCTATCAAAACCTTTGAGGATGGATTCAGCGATTCTATAATTGATGCGTTGTAGAATGTTTTGGTCGAAAACCAAACTGGAATGCTGGGATAATGTTATTGGAGTAAACAAACTTTGACATCCTTTTATGTCGTATTTTTTCAAAGAGTTTTGATAATGTTGGAAGCAGACTGATGTGGGCGGTAGCTAGATGGTAAATGTTTCGATTTGTTAGGTTTATGGAAAACAATTATTTCTGCGAGTTTCCATATCCGAGGGAAATACCCAATTCTCATTGAAGCATTGTAAATTGAAGTCAAATATGCTAACGCTTTTTCAGTAAGGTTTTTTAATACAATATTGGGTATTAGGTTATGTCCTGGAGCCTTTTTATTGTGAAGGCGTTTTATAACATCGATTAGTTCTTGGGGAGAGGTAAAGTCAACTTTATTTGGCACTGTGGGTTTGTTCATATTTTCCTGAAGTTCATTTTCAATGTTTTTGGTATTGGCATCATTATCACTCATATTAGGACTAAATGTAGTTTCAAAATGCATAGCTAGGATGTTGCATTTTGTTTCAGTATCTAAATATACCTGAGAGGCTACACGCATGGAAGGAATAGTTACGGGCTCGCGTAGAACTCGTTTTGTAGCCTGCCAGAGAGTATTATCATTAGTAGATAGAGTTGATAAATAAGTTTGGTAGGAATTTAGGCGATGCTTCTCTAGTTCAAATTTAACACTGCATATAAGTTTATTGAGTTTCGATTTCTGCCATGGCCGCCTTTCACGCTGCCATTGTCTACGAATTCTATGTTTTTTCTTGAATTAATTGAAGTATGTGTTTAGGTAGATAGAAACGGAATCTTGGCCTGTTAGAGATACATTTTGCGTCTTTAATGGAAGAGCAAATAGAATTTGTAAAACACTGTACAGCATTGCCAATATCTGTTGTTTTTTGTAGATTATAAGCTGAAGACAATTTTGAATCTAGTGTTGACTGAAAGTTATCCCAATTAACGTAACCATCTACGAGTTGAGGATTCTGGCTTATTGCGTTTGGGTTTAATTGGAATGTAATCAGCACTGGGCAATGATCTGAGTCAAGTTCTGTTAAGGATGAGACGTATGTTGGATATTGCACATTTTTATGAATTCCAATGTCGAGAATATCAGGCTTTACAGCTGGATTATAAGAATAATATGTTGGTTCACTCGGCGCTAATATATGTAATCCATGGGCATTGATGCAGTCTAAAAGACGAGTGCCATTAGGATTTGTAACTCTGCAGCCCCATGATACATGTTTGCAATTAAGGTCACCCAATAGGAGAGTTGAACCTGTTGTTGGAAAGAGTAATGCCAGATATTGAACATTCAGTATAAATTTTGGAGGCTTATATGCGCATATGAGAACAAAGTCGTCACTGTCATGGCAATAAATTTTAATGCCAACTGTTTCAAGTTCATGAACATCTGGTAAAAGCAATGCATGATGATTAATGCTACGCTTTATTATTATAGCTACTCCACAGGAGGCAGTGTCAGCAGTTCTATCTTTCCGATATATTTTATAACCAGGAACATTAAAAGTCTCATTTGATAAAAAGTGTGTTTCTGTGACGCATGCAATGTCAATGCTATGAATTGATAAAAAGGTGATGAAACAAGCTCGTTTCATTCGAAGACCATTGGCATTCCAGTTCACTATTGTTAATTGACGAATGGAAACAGATTTACGTGCTGCCATTTTAGAATGTAGATGACAAAAGAGAGATAACGAATTGCTGGATTGTTGGCAGATGCGAATTTATAAAACTGATAATGTGAGGGATCATTCTGTTTAAAAGATCACCAAGAAAAGATGAAACAGTGGAATCTGAAGGTGGAGGAATTGAGGGCTGACTTTCATTAAACACAGAGTTATTCACCGCATCTGCAAAGCTGCGATGTGACAAACCTGACGACTGTCTAGACGATGGTTGTTGCTGATGTCTTTGTTCAGTATTTCCTTGAGAAGTTGATTGTTGAGGCAGATAGGCTGAAGAAGTAGGAGTAGCGCGAGAAGTTGACCAGTTTCGTCCAAATAAAACAATGTTTGACCATATTAGGGCTTACAACATTCAAGCGATCGTGAAAGTTTAATATAAAGGTATGACAAAAATAGACAAAGCCAACTGTAATTGTCAAACTTCCATTTAATTTAATTCCAAACCCATCTGAAACCCACCGGCAACAATATGTTTTAATGTCAAATGTGATTCGGATTCGATAATTCTGTGTAAGAAGGGATTAAGTATTCTCAAAAACATTTGATTTTTGGCATTTAAAATCAGAATTTTTCAAAATCCTTTCTTAGTGAGCATTTACATTATGAAACGACGGTACTGTCAAAATTCCAAGTCTCTACCTGTTATAGTTTAGGCTGTACGTTGATTCTCTGTCATCAAGTCAGTCAGGATAAAGCCTCTTACACATATAGAGTTACCCAATTGCTTTGTTCAATTATTGACTTCATCAAAGAAGCTACAGAGATGAAGATGGTTTAGCGTTAACTGTTCAGTACACAAGTCCACGCAGTATAATAAAATCAAAGCCATAGAAATAAAACGATAAAATAATGACGATAGGCACTTACGATTGGTTGAAATGACACACATTATCCCTACACTGGATTGGTAACTGATTTATGAGCTAAATACTGTAGTCCCCATAAACAGTTCTTCTTCCTAATAATTTTGTAGGTGTAGCAAATGATTTTTTTTTTAAATATTGACTATATATGGTAAATATACAAAATACGATGTTATATATTCCCTTAACATTCTGAGATCAGAAAGTTGCCTCGGCCTCAGCCTCATGCTTACGAGGCAACGCCTGAAGTCTGGCCGTTCTAAGAAGGGAACCTCAAGTAAACAAAAACCAGTACATCTGTCTCACTCTAGCACATTACTCATATGACTTAAGAGTGAGACATACTGGCTTTTGTTTACTTCAGGTTTCCTTATTAGCTCTTCTCGGGTATAGTCTGACTAACGGAACTATTCATCAGAGAATTTTTGCGAAAACGTGTTTGAAATAAAGCGTTTAGGCCACACAACTGTGGTTAGCGTACACTATTATAACATAGCGTTAGTGTATTGTTAGAACTCTTTTTGGTTGGATCTATGCTTGTTTCACAACAGAAATGTACTGCAAACTAGTCTTGTGACCGTCGCCAGTGTGCCGGACTTTTGTACCGCACGAGTTCTTTTACGTGTCTGCAAATCTACAGGCATGGGCCTGTCACATTTTTGCACACATAAATGCCATCGACCTGACCCGGGAACGAACCTGCAACCTTGGGCACAGAAAGTCAACGCGATACTGAAGCGCCACCAAGGCCGACATAAGTTATAGGCAAAATATGTAGGCTATTAGTATTGGTCTCTGGTTAGCGAGGTATGTAATCAGAGGTCGTATTCTTCTCCAGAAGTACATCTCTGCTTTTAATTTTTAGACATGTCTCATATTCAAGGTTCATGGTTCTTCTCCATATCAGGCTTTGCAGTGGGGAGTTTAATCAGGAGGGACATGGGGTCGTGTCCCCCGCGCCCTTTGCCTGAAGTCCTCCTTGCTGGTCCTGGCCTCTATCCTTATGACCCCGGGAAAAATTATATTTGTAACTAAATTACTATATTGCTATTCGAAAAATTAAGGCTAAAATATTTTTGCTTTTATCAATTAATTTTTTTATTTAAGCGCCAGAATCGAACTTTATGACATTGTGTGGGGCACGCGAAAATGTCTGTCTGTTTGTCTGTCTGTCTGTACGCGCGATAACTCAAATAAGCTTTATCGGTTTTTCACGAATCTTGGTATACGCATTTATAATGTCCATGGCAAAAATCCTATTTATTTTGGACCAAAGCGGTTGACCGGTACCGGAATAACGACTAATTAAAGGTCACATGCTTTTAAATGGGAAATCATGACTTTACTACAAAACCGCGTTGCTAATCACTGAGGACCTTGACTACAATGCTGTCAGATTGTAAATTTATTAAGTGCCAGAATGGTACTTTATGAGATTGTGTGGGGGACGGGAAAATATCCATCCATCCGTCTCTCTGTCTGCGTGTCTGTACGCGCGATAACTCAAATATGCTCGCTATACCGGATTTTCATGAAACTTGGTATACGCATTTATAATGTCCATGGGACGAAGCTATTGATTTTAGACTACATCGGTTGACCAGTACCAGAGTAATGCCCAATTTAGAGCCTATATTATGGTATATATTAGAAAGAATTTATTAAATGTAAATCAGTTCTCATGGCAACATATTGTTTTACAGTGTTTATATACGGCTTTTGGAAGTTGAAATACAGTCATCTTTGACAAATAACATTGCTCACGTATTCCTTCACATATGCCTATCAAACTTTAGTCCTTTTTTCCTCCGTAAGCCCTGCTTAATGAATCACTCTGGAGCTTAACTCGGAAATCGATTACAAAAAAAAACTAATTATTTTCTGCATATCATAATGGCAATTACCACTGATTAAACAAAAGCATTCTGGCATTTTGTTATATCAGTTTATCTTATTTTATTTACTATTCAAGTGGTAAAATCAGTAACCTTACAGCAGAACAGAATAAGAGCACAGGAACTGGCTTGACCTGAATCAAAATTGTGTTTTTAATCAATGTACCTTTATAATATTTCAATTTCCAAACAAGTTATGTTGTATAAAATAATGTTTTTTTTATGCTGAATGGCAGCATGTGACGTATTAATCACCGCAGGTTGATGCCTTACATGTCCAGTAACGAGTAGACGTTTTATCAGATAAAATTGCATCCTTGCGATCCGAGGAAGGAGATTATAAGATAAATGATGGTGATTGGTCTATGTCCGAGGAATTGCTAAACGTTATTGGTCAATATCAAGCAAGCGGCGTATGAGTGGAATAGTCAGTATGAATAAAAGATTTAAAACATATCTAGCCGTTGAATAATTAAACGCAGCTGCTGTTTATATAATATTGTACATTCTAACGAAATGTACGGCTACCGATATCTACATTATATTTTAATGTAATTTCAGTTTAAACTTTAAACGTTGCTGTGAATAGTCTACGGCCAGACAGAAAGCGATAAAGTAGTGCGATACGTTTTAGCGAGAAGCTGTTTTTGCGATACGTTTGAAGCGGGTTGAACGATAAGTGATACTGGCCAGACAGAAGAAGCGTGTTGGAATCTCGCACGCTGGTACAGTAGAATGGCGCTATCAAAGAGAGCACGTAAATTATTCTTGCTTAGTGAGAATTTGTCGTGGAAACTAGATGACATACCAGAGAGAAAGAGAGAGTGGGTTCATAAAATTAACAGACAAAGACTGGAATATGGGAAATACCATACCTTATTTCAAAATGTATGTGAGTATCCGGAAAAGTTTTATGAGTACTGTCGGATGTCGAAAAGCACATTCAAGCTGATTTTGAAGGCGATTGAGAAGAAACTGGAAAAGAAGGAATTGAATTACAGAAGATATATTTCACCAGAGGAGAGATTAGATGTACTAACTCTCAGGCAAGTTTTTATTTTAAAACGTTAAATTGCACATTTTAATCACACCTATCGAGGCGGAATAATAGACGACTGTAAATAGGAGCAATATGCATTATCAGGAAATAAAAAGAGGATCAAAACATGGTGCACGTGTTCCTTACTATACGACGACGTAGGCCTACAGCATCGACTTTCTTTTCATTATAACTAGCACTTTATTTGAAGAAAATTTCATTTTTCTTAATTTTCTCGAAATAGGTTTTACGATTTTATAGGCTCATTTGTAGGCCTACTATAATATAGGCCTATTATACTAAGTGCTAAAACTTTTTTTTTGAAAAACTTCTCCAAAATAAACTATCTGAAGGCTAGTTATAACCCATTCATTTTATACATAGACTTGGATTTTTTGGTCTTGCCTGGCGAATAATTCGACTTGGAAACGAGGCAGATACAAGTGAATGCGCACTACTGCAATTCAGCCGTGTACTCTACACTGGAATAGGCTACGTTAAGGGTAGAGGGAGTTATATGAATGTCTCATATCACATTTTAAAAATACTAATTATATTTAATGTTGTAGTTATTATTATTATAAACTTCTAAACTTCTTGCATATTACAAAATTTTTTTAATTCGTTTATATTGTACTGTTGAAATTTGATGATTGATGGGTTTGTTTCATGTTCTATTATTTCCTCCACTCATTCAAAACTTGGGTTTTTTCCCAGTTTTCTCAATGTGTGTTTTATTTTTTTATCCTGGTTTTCACGATTTGTACTTTTTGTACTTAGACTTCCTGAAATTGAAGCCTAATTTCGAATTTATATATGTAAGAATACTTTCATTGCTGCTTCCCTTTTCAAGTGAACTACTAGCAATTATTCGGATTTTGAAATAAAAAAACAAAGAAAGTATTATGTTTTAAAACTTCAGCGAGATAGAATTGTGTATCCTCTTTTCTGCTGATTTGGCTGTGATTTAAATGCCCTGCTCTATGAACACCCTTATTTGTTTTCTTAGCTTTGTTTATGCAGGTGCATGTTCCGCGTGGGTTGCCGAAGTATTGCAGCAACTCTCGACTGATGTAGCGTGTAAAGCGATAAAATATCAAACTACTTTGACTTTCTGGCGAGCGTGGCGATTCTCGTGTCGCACTCTTATGACGCGCGATTCCCTGTGTGGCCATCGAATAGACTGGTCATTCATTTGACTGCATAAGCGGGAAACGCGTAAGCCGCTTGTAACGTATAAAACGCAACGCACGCTTTTATCGCGCTCTGTCTGGACGTACCCTAAAGGCAGCGTTCACACTGAGGCGATAAGCGATAAGCGATTTATCGGAAGGAATTTGTTGCGGCGATATATTGCCAGGAAGGTTCACACAGCGAGCGATAAATCGGCAGGCCTACAGGCTGAGGTAGATTTCGATGTGTTAAATATCGCCTTATATGAGAGCTATCGAGAAACCAGTTACTGAGTTGTAGAAAACTCATCAAGCGCTTTTCAACGATACCCCATAAGACGTGGTTTCAAAAATTTCGAACTTCCATCCCCCAACCAACCACCCCAACTCGTACCCCCAAAACTCCCGAATCGTAGGTGTCACTGTGAACTCCATAGGGAGTTCTCTAATTTATTCAAACAAAGTTTCCCTCTATACTTCATAGGAGCCGAGATATACATATTTCAAAATTTCTACCCCTCCCCGACCCTCCCCTGGGGCCAAATTTGGTCATTAACGAACTTGTCCGAACTATTGGGCCTAGAAATAACATAATAAAATTTGGTTCAAATATCTTCAAAATTATGGCTGCTAGCGTGTATATATATATAACTTATATATAACTTTTTTTTGTTGAACGGGCGGTGGTTTCGTACTTGGAGGCATGAAACGTAAAGATATGAAATAATTTTTCGAAAGTCATGACATGGTATCGATTGCAATAGGTAGATTTTTCTTCGAAATCTACCTAAAATGTGGTGGGAACACAATCTTCACTACAAAAGTTACAATATCGTAAGCAACAAATCGCTCAGGCGACCAGCATGCTGCACTTCGAGCGATATATCACTTGCAATATGTTGCGCTATCGCGTGAGTGTGAACCTTTTTTTTATCGCCTCCCTTTAGATTTCAAGTATCTGTCCGTGCGTGTCGCGTATCGTATATCGCTCGCGATATATCGCTTATCGCTTATCGCCTGAGTGTGAACCCTGCCTTAGGCAATCGGCACAGATATCGTGCGGGAACTATAATAACTAGGGCCCGGATTTGTATGTAAAAAAATGTTTTTTATCCTGATGCGTACATTCCTAAAACAAAGTTTAGTATCCGAATCGAGGTCCGACAAATGCAAATTCCACATTTTATTTCACATAAAAACACATATTTTACAAAAAAGGTTATGTGAATAAATATTTTCGATATTTCCCCATAAATACATATTTCAGTACTTTTCCGGATTTTTTATGTAATTTTTTTTCCTGATGCTCATATCAAGATCCGACAACCGCAAATTCCAAATTTTATTTTACATAAAAACATATTTTTTACAAAATAGTTATGTGAATAAATATTTTCTACATATTCTCCATAAATAAATATGTTAGTACTTTTCCTCATTCTCTCTTAAGATTTTACAACAAAAATTTGTATCTCGAAAGAATTCAATATAAATGCTGCACTCGCAATGAGATGAGAGTGATTCACTTGCACTTGCTTATCGGGGAAGAACAGAACCAAATCTCAAGTGCCGTGTTGTATTATGCAGATCACTTTGAAGCATTTGCATCTGTAGTAAGTGAACTGGACAAAGACGATGCCTCTGCAATTGCGATTATTCAGAATTTAATATGTGATACTACTTTAAAATGTGACTTTGCTTTCATATCGGCTAATTTTGATTCACTCAATAAAGAAACTAGAAACTTCTGTGGATTTATTGAGTAATTCAGTTAAAGAAATACAATATGTTGAAAGGCAACTTAACACTATCTCAGGTTCGAAAATAGAAGTTAACATAATTTAAAGGTATGTTTGAGAAAAATGGTAACTACCAAACCCTCTGCAAATTCGCTCAAGTTTGGGAAGGCTAAAACATAAGTGAACTTGTGTTAGTGATATATCCCACAACAAATATGCAAGGTTAACATCGTGTGAAGTAGAACGTTCCTTTTCTCAATAGCCTATAAGGCATTATTCTCGGATAATAGGCAAGGATTTGTGATCCATAATCTGGAGATGACATTTGTTGTGGACTGCAATTCCAGTCAACATTTTACATCTGAAGTTTGCGACTTTCAATATAATTTGTTCTAGTAAGTTACGAACATTCTGGTGTTTTCTTTTTTCAGATTTTTTTTTTTTTTTTTTTTTTTAGTTTTAGCACATATTTTTTAAATTTTATCACATATTTTTAACATTTTTAGCACATAAAAAATAAATATTTTTAAGTTTTTTAGCACATAAAAATCCGGGCCCTAATAATAACTTATGATTAAACAAAAGCTTTCTGGCACTTTGTTACATCAGTTTACCTATCTTATTTTATTTACCTTATTTGAGGTGCAAATTAATTACCTGAATGAGTAAACTACTCAGTTGATTCTAATATACAAAAATTACACAAAATATAATTTATATAAATTTGTATACAAGTATATTGAGGTGGAAGGAGATGATACAATACCTCTTGTATATCAGAATGAATAAATTATAACTTATGAATTAAGAAAATAGACTACTCTTGCTGAGTTTATTGGCGTTCTTATTTGCTAATTCTGGTTGTGACAAAATTATGGGTTACACAGTCTTGGGCCATAATAATTGTTGTTTGGAGTCAGCAGAAATAAAATATTTTAGTTACATTAAAGGCGAGGTTTTATTTCTTCTTGTGGATAAGATAAGTGTAATTTTCGGTATATGTGAAAGTGTGAGCTTATAAATATTATATTGTCAGGGTGACCATATTGTAAAACAAAACAACAACAACAAAAGGGGGACAGCTTACTGAATAATAAAGCGATGCTCTTCTCTCCCAGTTCCTATGCATCACAGCAAGGCCACCTGTAATTAATTTTACAATACTGAAAATTATTACCGATTTCTGGTGTCAACAGCGCTAAAAAATCACGTTTTCTGCACATGTTTTTCGCTCATAACTCGAGAATGAAAGCGAAGATTAAATGTCCGGCTTCGAGGTGCATTGGAACCCTCTTAAGTCTGTCTCTGCCTGCTATAGATTTGGCTGTACTGAGTGTGCTGTGTTCCAGGTTCGCCATGCAGATCCCTATACTGAACGAGTCCTGCTGTGGCTGCACCTTGAAGACAGGCACCACCATTATTGGCATCATCAACACCGTAAGTCACTATTCAAATCACTAATCACACGGCTGACTCACTCACTCACTGACATTAATGTTTGCCCACTTCCACGTGAGCTAGAAACTTGAAATTTGGTACACATATAGCATATAGGCAGTAAACCACAGAAAAATTCCAAGATGTTAATTTTTTTTCTTCAATTTTTAGACCTAAAAACCCCCGAAAAAGGGCTCGGCTCACCGATATTAATGTTTGCCCACTTCCAGATGAGCTAGAAACTTGAAATTTGGTGCACATATAGCATATAGGCAGTAAACCACAGAAAAATTCCAAGATGTTAAATTTTTTTCTTCAATTTTTAGCCCTAAAAACCCCCGAAAAAGGGCTCGGCTCACCGATATTAATGTTTGCCCACTTCCAGATGAGCTAGAAACTTGAAATTTGGTACACATATAGATTTTAGGCTGTAAACCATAGGAACATTCCACAAAGTTTTTTTTTAATTTTTAGGCCTAAAAACTCCCGAAAAAGGGCTCGGCTTACTGACATTAATGTTTGTCCACTTCCAGATAAGCTAGAAACTTGAAATTTGGTACACATGTAGCTTTTAGGCTGTAAACCACAGCAAAATTCCAAAAAGTAATTTTTTTAATTGTTATCCCTCCGAAAAAGGGCTCGGTTTCCATGGCAACGGTATTATCAAATTGTGTTCACGTATGGCTCTGAAAGTTTAGAAATAATTATTTCCGTAAACCTAACGGGGTGGTCTAGATAGTAACGTCTTGAACTCGCGTTCTGAAGTCTCAGGTTCATAATAATTAAATCCAATTAACATATTCTTGTCCAGAACTAACAAAATTTTCTTCTATCTGTTAAAGAAATTTCATAATTTATATTCTTTAATTATAACTCGGAGATGAAGTCCCGCATTCTTTACAACATATTATAACCAATTTTACTTCTCTTTTTCTATGATTTCCCTGGTCGTAAAGGCAAATGCCAAATTGAATATATACCATGAAACTTAGTCGCTATTTCATCTTGTATCATGTCCATTTAAATTCATATCAGTTGAAATTCACTCCATAAAATACACCATAAATGTACATACATTTCCAGTTGATCTAGAAAACTAAAGCCCCCTGCACACAGGGACAGTACTGGCAGACAGTAATTATCCCACAACGTGCAGCAGACTACTGGCGGCCACTAAACTCAAACCTGCTTGAGTTTGAGTTTAGTGGCCGCCAGTAGAGCCATTCCGTGTCAGATCAGCACACCCATTTAACCTCACCGTTCCAGATTTAGATGAAATTTTGTAGAGAGGTAATTTTCATGTATATTAAGAGAAATACAAACTTTTATTTAAATATTTCAATCCGTTTTTACAGCCATGTAAAGTACTAAAAAAATAACAAAAATCACATAAAAAACATATCTTTCAACTAATATAGCAACTCTTCTAATTAACCTATAAAGGTGGGGAAAGTGTCACTTTTTAGCATTTTTACGAGCTTTCCAATGACATTTAACACATAATAGTTCTAATGAATTTTTTTTTTCAGAATTCAAAGTGAAAAATTTTGATTTTGAATTTTTAAAAAGTACTTTTTTAAAATTTTCAAAAAAAATCCTAGGAAATAGGTTATACCAATGTTAAATGATGTTCCAAGTTTGAAAATATGATGGGAATGGGTTCATGGTAAAAAAATTAAAAAAGTGTCACTTTACAAAAAAATCAGGTCAAAAATAACTTATATGCCCCAATGGAAAGCATAATAAAATAATTTCGACAAATAAATTGAATCAAGGGAAGTAACTCACATACTTGACATCTTGTTGTTCAATGAAAATTCTTGTCTAATGCCTTATTGGTTTGCAAAGTGTTAAGATAGCACATAAATCATTTTGATCGGTGCCATAGGATTTACTGTACGTAATACACCTGTGAGAGGTATTCGATAATACATCAAGCTTTCATGATGGTGATGGTCCAGTTGAAAAGAGTGTTAATTTCATTTCACCACGTATTCATTTTTCTCCATCATATAAGCTAGCCACCAGTTCTTGTCATACACGATGTGGATGTACACTGCCACAAGTGCTAATTGGTGTTTGGTGACCTTGTAACAGCTACTATTGATTAATGTGTATCTTCGGAAAATATTTTTACAATTATTAAGTGCCAGTATGGTACTTTATGAGATTGAGATTTATGGGGACGAAAAATGTCTGTCCGTCTGTCTGTCCGTGTGTCTGTACGCGCCATAACTCAAATACGCTTTATCGGATTTTCATGAAACTTGGTATACGCATTTATAATGTCCATGGGAAGAACCCTATTGTTATTGAACCAAATCGGTTCACCGGTACCGGCGTCAAACCCAATTTAGTGTTTTTATTTAAAAGCGCCATAACTCAAATAGCCTACGCTTTATCGGATTTTCATGAAACTTGGTATACACATTTATAATGTCCATGGGAAGACGTCTATTGATATTGGACCAAATCGGTTGGCCAGTACCGGAACAATGCCCAATTTAGTGCATTTTTATGGTATTATATAACAAAAGGCCCCATAACTCAAATATGCTTTATCGGATTTTCATGAAACTTGGTATACGCATTTATAACGTCCATGGGAAGAAGACTAATAATTTTGGAGCTAATCGGTTGACCGTTTCCAGAGTAACGACTAATTAAAAGTCACATGTTTTTAAATTTATGTCTACCGGTATAATTTGACAGTTAACACAATTCCTTCACTTATGCTTATCAAACGACACCGTCAAACTGACAGTTGGCCAAATGGTAATGCCTAGGAGTCGTATTCTGGAGGTCCCCGGAGCCGGCCGATTTGACATGGATTTTTTTATTTTTTATGAGAGTGCGCGATTGTCAAGGTATCACAAATCTGTAGTTCTGCTGACGCTGGTCGATTTTAATCTGATTAGAAAAACTTATTTTCTGCATATCATAATTGCAATTATAATTGATTCAACAAAAACATACTGGCACTTTGTTATATCAGTTTACCTGATTGTATTTTTTATGTGCAATAGTCAACAATATTAATTAACCTTTTCAAAATTTGCACAACTCCGACCAAAGCATTGCATTTTGGCAGGTTCAAGTGTTACACGCTGTATATCTATGTACAGTCCATCGAAATATAAATTGATGATTGAGAATGTCAGATTAGGAGTCATGAGAAATGGTGAATTAAAAACTTACAAACATTGTCTATCAAAAATTACTTGCAATTCACCATCAGTACACTACTATAGGGATAAATGTACATCTGGTCCTGTTGTTGTTGCAGTACGTACCATCCTTGAAAAATAATAAGAAAATCTATCAGAAAAGATAACATTTAGATAATAGCTTTCAGTGGACTGTTGCAATTTAGAAACACTGCAGAAATCATTATAGATTTACTTTGCAATAAAGTTGCCACTCTTAGTCCTACATGACCTTATTACAAAAAAATACTGACGTCTTTCATGAATCACAAAGAAAAATGTCTACTGGAGGGTGGACAAGCTACAATTGGTAGTGGTATACGGTATTACAACGAAGAAACACATCTTAATTTGAATTATGTTGTGATTTCTGATTGCTTAGAACACTTTAGGCCTACAGTTGCTATTTACGCCTACACCTTTCAAACAAAACTAATTTGCATTTTTACTACAACATTTCGAATAGTTCCTGATGGATGAGCCCAATTTAAAAATAAAAAACATTTAATAAGCAAGGCTTTGACATCGATGCTGAATAGCATTTTTCAGTCATAGCACATAGAAAAAGGCCTTGTGATGGAATTAAGAGACTTGCTGCTAGAAATAGCTTGCAACAACCCTAAGAAAACGAAATTTTAATTCCTCTCCACCTTTATGAATGAGCAGTTTAAAATATTTGTACTATTCACATCAATGCTGGAGGATTATGTGAAGTCAGAAACATTTCTAAAAGATCGTTCCAATCATGCAACTACCATTCAAGGAACTCAAAAATATCATGCTTTCATAAAAAATAATTGTAAAAATATTTTCCGAAGATACACATTAAGCATTAGCAGCTGTTACAAGATCACCAGACAAATACCAATTAGCACTTGTGACAGGGTAGATTCCCGTTGTGTATGACAAAACTGGTGGATAGCGGATGTGATGGAGAAAAATGAATGTGGTGAAATGAATTTAACACTCCTTTCATCTGGACCATCACCATCATGAAAGCCTGATGTATTATTATTACCTAGCTCACAGATGTATTACGTACAGTAAATCCTGTGATACCGACCAGAAGGATTTATGTGCTATCTGAACACTTTCCAAACCAATAAGGCATGAGACAAGAATTTCCATTGAACAACAAGATGTCAAGATGTGTTATTTTCCTTATTTCAATTTATTTGTCGAAATTACTTTATTATGCTTTGCATTGGGGCATATAAGTTATTTTTGAGGTTATTTTTGAAAAGTGATAATGTTTTAATTTTTTAACCATGAACCCATTTCCATCCTTTTTTCAAACTTGGTACATCATTTAACATTGGTATAACATATTCCCTAGGATTTGTTGAACATTTTTAAAAATGTACTTTTAAAAAAATTCAAAATCAAAATTTTCACTTAGAATTTTGAAAAAAAATCATTAGAACTATTATGTGTTATCTATCATTGAAAAGCTTGTAAAAAATACTAAAAAACGATACTTTCCCCATCTTTTTAGGTTAATTAGAAGAGTTGCTATATTAGTTGAAAGAGATGTTTTTGATGTGACTTTTGTTATTTTTTTAGTACTTTACATGGCTGTATTTTCAAAACGGATTGAAATATTTAAATAAAAGTTTGTATTTCTCTTAATAAGCAAGAAAATTACCTCTCTACAAAATTTCATCCAAATCTGGAATGGTGAGGTTAAATTTAAATAAAAGTGTGTTGATTTGACAAGGAATGACCCAGTAACGGGTCACGTGACCTAGTGGCAGCCATTATTGGAAGTGTCTTAAAGGGTACTGGCCGCCAGTAGAGCACTGGAATGAAGTATCTGTTGAGGAATTACTTTTGTGATTTTTTATTTGCGAAATATTTAAAAACCCCAAGGTCAGTAAACCATATAGATTGCGCATTCCGGGGTAGACCAATCACAGCACTTGAGTGCGTGACGTCACGCGTTTCCAAGTATGGCTATTCCCGGCTTTTACTCCGTCTAGAAATGCACGGCATGATTAAACTCGAAACCTTTAATTAACCCTTGGTCGGATTCCAGTGAAGTGCAGAAATAATCTACACACAACAGCCCTACTGATGGTTAAAACAGAACCTTAGAAAAGCTGTCACAAATGTTTTTATTTCATGTTATACTCATCACCAATTACACAAAACTCATGGAGGGAGAAGCTAATTTGACTATGAGACAATTCTTTTATTTTTGTATCCCGAAAAATCTTTAAGCGAGAAAGTTTTAGGGAAATATTTGAATTATATTATAAATTAAGCATCGACTTTATATTTTGAATAGTTTACGAGTAATTGAGTGGTAATTATTCCGGGCGCTTCAGCTATGTCAATGATTTGGGATGAACGTGGAATATCGAGGGTGAAGCAAATTTGACTATGTGTCATTTTTATTTTATTTTTGTGTCCAGAAAAGATTCAAGTCTGTTACATTTAATGATAGATTTTAATTTTATTATGAATCCTTTATACCTTGAATGAATTACGAGAGGTAGTTATGCCAGACACTATCAGAACGTTACGGAGATATTAGCAAGCCTCTTTTCCATTATAGGCTATGTCGGCAATAATGTAAAAATCTTTAAATATTTTATTCGTCGACTCAATAATAAGACCTTATTAACTTACTACTTGTACACATAGTGAAAGATTGACCGCTGGGGAAAATGTACGAATCAAACTTTTTCCCGACTTCGTAAATCTGCACTATTTTCATTTATATATTTGTTGGAATATTTATTTTATGTTTTGTTCATTTATGTCAAAACCTTCCCCATATAAACAGGAAAAAATTAATATTAATATAAGTATATTACTTTTAATATAATATTAATACAAATTATTAGCCTACAATATTCTACACAATGTAATATTAATATTAGTACCACATTAATATTAATGTATAAAATATCCCTTAGCTGTTTTCTACCCTTATTATATGGCGTAATTCCTATAAAAGTATACATTATTTAACAAATTTTCCTCAAAGTATATTAACGTACACTCTAGAATGAGGAATATTTTCTAGGCAACAAAATATTAGATCAAATCACTCCTAGCTTTTTTTACCTGTTTTAATCTCTACCCAAAACTACATTTTTTGACAAACTTTACACGATTTTACAGACAAATCCTCTAAAAGCCAAAATAACTTTGTAGGCAGCTTGAATAACAGAAGAATCCACACCTTAGCTGTTTTCTACCCATGTGTTGTGATTTCTGCAATATTATTCGAAAGATTTTACAACCGATTCTGTTTTCTACCCCTATTACACAATCTATTTAACAAGTCTACAATTTTTATAAAAATTTACCTACTTTGACAATATTAATACAAGTTCTATATTATTCTATATTATATAATATAATATAAATACTGTTTATATTAATCATAATCATACATAATTAAATAATTGACCCTATTGTACTGCCTACTGGCTGCCACTAGAACATCCACTGGCTGCCAGTGGCCAGTACTGGCTGCCTCTACTGTCCCTGTGTGCAGGGGGCTTTAGACTTGGCAAACTGATACCAGTAGCTTGCAACCGACGGGAAAATTAAAAAAAATCCCAAAGTCTTCCCACGTTTATTTTTTCAGGTTTAATGTGGCCAAAAAGGTAATAGCCAATACAGCAGACTAAATGCACGCACTCTATCTCCCATAGATCTTTTAAAAAACCTTTCCCGAGAACCTCAGCGGGGGTTTGGGGGCGGAGCCCCCATTGAGCGAAGCGAGTCCCTATAATAAAAAGCCACACGGCTCACTCGCTCGCTCACTCGCTCACTCACTCACTGACATTAATGTCTGCCCACTTCCAGATGAGCTAGAAACTTGAAATTTGGTACACATATAGCTTTTAGGCTGTAAACCACAGGAAAAATCCAAAAAGTATTTATTTTTTTAATTTTTAGCCCTAAAAATCCCCGAAAAAGGGCCCGGTTTCCATGTCAACGGTATTATCAAACAGTGTTCAAGTAGGGCTCTGAAAGTTTATAAATAATTATTTCCGTAAACCTAACGGACTGGTCGAGATAGTAACGTCTTGGACTCGCATCCTGATGTCTCAGGTTCATAAAAATTAAATCGAATTAACATATTTTTGTCCAGAACTAACAACATTTTCTTCTGTTAAAGAAATTTCATAATTTATATTCTTTAATCATAACTCGTAGATGAAATCTCGCATACGAGGGTCATTTAAAAAGTTCTGCACACTGTAAGATAAAATTAAAGAAAATAATTTATTTTACAAAATACCTTTACAGGCCTTCAATATAATCTTCATTGAAGATTATGACAGCTTCCCAACATTTTGGGAAATTCCGTATTCCGGATAGCGCACCTTCATTGTTGAGCTGTCTGATTACTCAGTTCACCTCACTGGAAGCTTCATCAATCGTAACAAAACCTTTTCCACGGAGTGGTTCCTTCAATTTGGGAAACAAATCAAGTGTGGTGGGCTCAAATCAGGACTATATGGTGGGTGGGGAAGTCTTTCCTCTCCATAGACTTGGAAAACGTTTTGTTAGAATTGATGAAGCTTCCAGTGAGGTGATCTGAGTAATCAGACAGCTCAACAATGAAGGTTCCCTATCCGGAATACAGAATTTCCCAAAACGTTGGGAAGCTGTCATAAGCAAGGATGAAGATTATATCGAAGGCCTGTAAAGGTATTTTGCAAAATAAATTATTTTCTTCCATCTTATCTTACAGTGTGCAGAACTTTTGAAATGACCCTCGTATTTCCTTGTGACTTTCTATGATTTTCCCGATCGTAAAGGCAATGCTAAATTGAATATTTACAAAGATAGGCTATGAAATCTACGTAAACAAAATATTTAGCCAATACAGCAAACTAAAATAAACGCACACTATTTCCCATAGATCTTTTAAAAAACCTTTCTCGAGAACCTCAGAGGTAGAGCCCCAATGAGCGAAGCGAGTATACAATATAAACCCGTACCCGTGTCCTTCAACAGCCTATTCATGCTTTGCTTGTGAAAACAATTGTTTCCGTTACATCTCTTACATTTATTTACGTATCACAAGGCTCTGAAATCAGCTACAAGAGTCGGTCCGTTTTTCCCCCCTACCTGTACATAGAACTTGAAATGAGGAAGAACTCTTATTACACTCAAACTATTCCCTCAGAAAACGCTTTGATATAGCTTTTTATGGCTCATAGAGGATGTCGAATGTTGCATTCCGTTGCTTCTACACATCATGCCTGGAAGGGGTTGAAATAAGAAGAAACATAAATTCCTCAACATAAAATTGTATTGTCTTTATGGAAAATTTTATTTCTGTTCCATTTCCCTCTACAACCTTTCGTTCACTGGACTATTTATAATTCTAGCCATAATAAAAAAAGGCATAAGAGAAGATTAAGTCGCCCCCTTACGCTCCAAACAATGCGTTGCTGTTCGCTTGTTATCTCGGCACACCCGATCGTCCCTTCTCTCCAAACTCCCGATCGTACCAAATACAAGCTACCAACCCATACACCAAAATGACAACCCTCTAGCTTACTCGGCAATCCCGACCAGACCACAATCACCTCTTCACATAATCTAAATAATGCATAACACTATCCACTTAGTTAAGTGCGCGAGCGGAGGCGGCAGCCGAAGCGAAGCGCCCTTGCATTTTCGAATAATGTACGATACACTGTTTGTCGGTTTCGAAAATGTGGCATATTATATCTTCCACACGTTAGTAAGCCTGTCAACTTTTGTTCATCTTTTGTTTACCGGTATGACGTCACACTACCAACGTCCAATCACGAGTTTCTATGTAATATGAGGACAGAAGAAGTGGTATAAAAGAAAGTGCATCGCGAGGGAGCGGTGGGTGGGAACATTCATCCAAGGTGCGACTTAATATTATTTTTTCCCTAAAAAAAACTTATTAAATTGCAACAATTATTCTCTGTATTGTAAACATTATAATTTGCCTAATATTTTTATTTCATTGCAAGATAATTTAAAATTCCCTTCAATTTTCTCCGTTCAGATCAAGCATAATTGTAACCATACAAAACCTCAGTTGGTATCAAGCCATGAACTGATTTTTAACAAGCATAAACTTACGAAATAACAGAAAATCGCAGTAAATGCCAAGAATCAATCGTTCCAATAGACCACACGTCACTGTCCTCTGGTTATACAAGATTTGTATGTCAATCAAACCCACCAACTATACGCCAAGATGATGACAGTCAGCAAACGAACATCTTTCAGGAGATGGTATAAACTCATTATGGAAGTTCCGTCGATGCTAAACCAAAGCGTCATATTAAATCGGTCCAGACAAAGTTCGCACCTGTCCCGTCCGGTCATGTTCAGCCACGTTTTCAAGCATGACCGATGCACATATCCCATAGTCCCTTTGCAATGACATGGCGAAAACAGACGTTCGTCTCTCTCGTTCGTCAGGCATATTCGGCAATGAAACGAAGGAACCTTTCCTTCTGGGCGCATCATCTCACTTTCTCTTTTACCTGGATCCCTTATATATTATCAATTTGTATCGGCTGGATAATTACCATGCATGTTTAATGAATCAAAGAACTCTTACTTGACATTTTAACTTCGATTTTGACATTTTCATTTCCAAAATATAAAATAAGGCCCAATACACAGAGAACAAAATAACAGCGAAAACTTTCATTGCTAAAGAATAGAAGGCTTTGGCGTTGAAGAGTATTACATGTATTAAGGCTCATGACCACATGAGAGCTGAGAGTGCGAGAAACTCTCGAGAGTACTCTCAGGTGATGTGTCCACTAGAGAGCGCTAGTCCAATCCTGAGAGTAGCTGAGAGTAAAAATCGCGACATTACTCTCAGGACCGTGTCCACTTGAAACAAAATCGCGCGAGTTTTCCAACGAGTTTTCGTCTCGCATTTACGGACAAGATGGACGCACAACAATGTATTATTCGATGTTAATATTAATGTAAGCATTTTATGAGGGCCTGCTGAATGCTTTTAAGTGAGTACATTCATTTCATTACTAAGCGTTTAGAAGAATTTGACGATCTAATATTGTCAGAATATCAGAACATCATGAAGTATTAGTGAATTCGATAGGCCCACAGATTAACTAAAAAGACATTGAAATGTGATATGAGATTCTTGTTAAATATAAACTAATTGTGACTCTGTGCTTTTCCGGCATCAAGCATGTGATTTTTAATTTATAGCATGTCAAGTCGAGTTGAGTGATCCTATCAAACTGTGAATCTAAACTCCGTACATCTACATGAACGCATAGGTCTACTATTTATCCTCTGCGTCCACGAAGACCAAGAGCCAACAAATGTTCCTTGTTGATTGGTCCTTTAGCACTAGAGCAAAAGCGTTTTGTGCGTCGCTGTTACATGTCTACTTTTATACGCAATAGTCTCGTGTAAGTCATCTTGGTCCCCTCAAAAGAATACAAAGACAACCATCAAGACTGCTTACGCTATAGGCGCCGTGTTTCTAAACTCCGATTTGCAGAATATTTGGAATCGTATGTAGTCTACACTAATATTGTGTTCGTTTATATGATTATTTAACGATTGCAACTTAGGCCTATGACGGTCACCGCTCTTCCGGAATTTTGTCCCGCAGGAGATCCCTACATGCCTCTAATCTACAGACATGAGGGTTACTGCACCCGTTACAGCCTTCTTCGCCTCAGATTATTCTGTAGAGGAATCGATGATCACCGTAGTGAACCATGGAGATTATCAGTGTTTCATTATGTTTCATAGATGAATGTAATGTAAAAAAATTATTTTTGTTCAGTTATTCCCTTATAAACTTACATTTTTTTCATGATGATAATATGAACATTAAACGATACCGTAGGCTATTATAATCTATTATCATTGAGTACCATTCTATTTAGATTTCGGTTTAAAAAGTATAAGTAAATATTGAAAGCAAATTGAATAATTTTATCATATGGCTTGTTGGGCATAATATACATATTATCCACTCTCAGAGAACTCTCAGCTATACGAAACAGATTGGTATAGTGCGAGCTGCTCTCGGAGATTGATTGCAAAGGCGTGTCCACCTGCGAGTTGACTCTCTGAATGCCACTCTCAGCTATCTCTCAGACAGTACTCTGAGACGCATGTCCACATACCGAAATGCAACTCTCGAGAGTTTCTCGCACTCTCAGCTCTCATGTGGACACGAGCCTTTACATGTATTTACAATAAAGGGGGCCGTGGTATTACCCTGTGCTTCCACCAAACACGAAAGAAATTAAAAGTCCATATCAAGAAGGCCTCGCTCGAAAAAAAGAAGATCGCGGCCCGTTCCCAGTATTGCCATACCCAAAAAACTTTCTGTAGCGGCATTGACATAGCGGCAGTGCAGTGGCCACGTCACAAACTTTTCAAGTTAATTAGTTCTTTCGCTTAGAAGAAGGTTAAGATTAACTTCTTAGTACAAAATTTCAAACTAATTAAGTAAGTGTTATGAATGAATAAATATAAAATTACATTAGATTCTACTTTCATACTTTGCACTTTTAATTAAAAACGGTGAAAGATATCAAGAAAAGTGCCATTACACTTTTTTAGTATTTTTAATTGCCTTTCAATTAAACAAAAAAGTAAAAACGATTGGACCAGAATGGCGTCAGATAAGCCCGACCACAATATTTTGGGGCAACCTGCAATTCTATATACTCTAAGGTGTCATAATTAAGAATTAAAAAGAAAATCCGTCCGAAAGGTTTTGCTTACTCTTGCGCCAATACGGCCTGGTCTATTATTTTGTCTTCATACAACGGTAGGTCATTTGTTTTAAACAAATTGTTGCCAATCAAAAGAGCTTCAATTCCACGACAAAATTACCAAAACGTATTTTGATTACTATTCTAACCACAAGCAAACTGAAATTATTTCCCTTTTAATATTTACGGTGCAAAATAGCATAAAATGTTGTACCATGTTCAACCGTAATAAGAACTGAACAGGCTCGCACGAATAACAGAACTCGCTGGCGTTGTTTTGTAAATTTCGGGGTTGTCTGTTAAGTTATGTACTTCGCGTGAGATTGACGTAACGAAGAGAGATGGTGTGGCAGACGAAGTCATGTGAGTGTTTCATGTTCCAGGTGTACGCTGGCTTGTACGTTCTGATTTCATCAATTATGGCCGTGGCTGTGGACGTTGTGGCCGACAACCCGGGCATTACTCCAGAAGAAACAGACGCACTCAAGGGTGAGTCAATTCCACTTCAAAATGTTACTAGTGTCATCTGAACAGCAATGTTATATCTAAGATAAACCTTTCTGGGATATGCAATTTACTAGCTTTTGGGCTAAAGTCACTACATACCTATCAGCATTCTACCTGAGACATCGAAAACCCTGGAAATAATGCTACACAAACAGACTATTTCAAAGGATGAAATAAGCTTGATCCCTATCAATCTGAATTCAGAACTGGTTACAGTACAAATACATCACTTAGCAACCTATAAAATTAGCAGAGGGTCTAGAAGACCCCAGATACAAATAGAAGAATTAACAGTAATATCATTGCCAGCGTTATAAAAAATCACTTCTGTACTCTGATCATGTTAATCCACCAGCACATTATCATGCTCTTATTAAGAAGTCGTTCTTTGAAATATGTTTTATCCAACACCACCCTTACCGTGATAAGGTTTGGCGGAGCTAAATTAACATGATGTGAAGGGCAACAGAACTAACCTATGAAAGATAATTATTGATAAATTTCATCTTTTTTCTTTGAGGGAATTCATAATTGATCAATTAAAATCTTTATACCCTCAAATAGCAATAAAAAGGCCAGTAATTGTATATATAAATTTGTGTGTATATATATATTATAGACCTGTCTTCAACTGATCAAATAAAATACTACATAAACAAAAAATAATTTTTTGTGGTCTCATTGTAAAGGTGGTCCACAAATTTATATATACAATTACTGGCCTTTTTATTGCCATTTGAGGGTAAAAGGCGTAAAAGAGATTTTAGTTGATCAATTATGAAAGATAAATTCCACTTAGCCAGACCGGAAATCGAACCCAGAACCTCATGATCAAGACACCTTGACCATGAAGCCGGTCTTGCAATGTTTTGTGACTTATGTGAATGTTTACATTTCAGTCGCGCGCAGCGTGGTGATAGTGCTGCTGGTCTTGTCCGCCTTCCTGTTCCTGCTGGGGATCTGTCTCACTCTAGGAGCAATCTATGTAAGTACACAATAGCAACAATAAGCAATACATGCTCTGATGTAAGCAAAGCATGAGGGTGACGTGGTCCCGAATGGTGTAAGTACTGCAGCTAGGTCTGAGATGGTTAATCTCAATTCGCCGATGAAACTCCGAACTGTTCCCACTCAGTTCCCCGAGGAATATCCGAATTGTTCCCAATCAGTTCCCCAAGGAATTTACAAATTGATCCCATTCAGAACTCCGAGGAATGTCCTAGCTGTTTCCGTGCAGTTCCCCAAGAAATGTCCGAATTGTTCCCACTCAGATCCCGGATGAATGTCCGAACAGTTCCCGCTCAGTTTCACGATGATTGTCCGAACTGCTCCCGCTCAGTTCCCCGATGAATGTCCGAACTGTTCTAGCTCAGTTCCACGATGATTGTCCGAACTGTTCCCTCTCAGTTCCCCGATGAATGTCCGAACTGTTCTAGCTCAGTTCCACGATGATTGTCCGAACTGTTCCCTCTCAGTTCCCCGATGAATCTCCGAACTGTCCCCGCTCAGTTCCCCGATGAATGACCGAACTGTTACCGCCCAATTCCCCGATGAATGTCCGAACTGTTCTAGCTCAGTTTCACGATGATTGTCCGAACTGTTCCCCCTCAGTTCCCCGATGAATGTCCGAATTGTTCCCACTCAGATCTCCGAGGAATTTCCCCAAATTCCCCCAGTAACAATATAATTTGACACATATATGTGAAAAAGTTTGTGCACCGTTCATTTGACATAAAATCATCGGCGAAGCAGTCCTTAACGTATTCTGACGAGAGGAATGGGTCCAATCTCAGATCCGCTATTCTGTAAGTTATAACCCACCAGGCCTGTGCAGCCTCTAACATTAGGCTCACAGATAATCAGATCATTGTTAGTTGATCGATTCGGGAACCATTTCTCAGTTGGACACGTGAAGTCAGAATGAAAAATTCAATGCCATAGCCGGGATTTGAACCAGGATCTTCGGCTCTCCGTGCCGATGCTCTAACCAGCTGAGCTACCATGGCAACGTGCTAGTACAACAATAAATTCTTCAACTGACTCACAATCCCAGTGTACCACCAGGTGTTCTCAATATGAGATACGAACCCAGTGGCGACTTACAAGCTGTAAGTGCTTAAAGACCCGGGCTTCTTAGTAAACCACTAGTAGGTTACAGTGGAATGATAATTCTTTCACACTGCTCGTGTGGGTTCGTATCTCATATTAAGAACGCCTGGTGGTACACTGGAATTGTGAGTCAGTTGGAGAATTTAATGTTGTACGGCACGGAGAGCCGAAGATCCTGGTTCAAATCCCGGCTATGGCATTGAATTTTTCTTCACGTGTCCATCTTAGCCTACACACGGCCAGTGTGAAAGAATTATCATTCCATTTCTCAGTTGATTGCCTTGTTCAACGTTCCATTTGGGAACCACTTCGGGCCTCCCGCTAATCAATGTTTTGCATAATTTATTTATTCAAGTAAAATACAACCGCATTACAAGATTTAAATACGCCACATGAATGTTGAATTTCAGGAAAACCCCAAGCTAGTGCTGCCGTGGGTGATATGCGCCGCGGTGTTCATCTGTTTGAACCTCATCTTGAACATTGTGTCGGGCTCCATGTATATCAGTGGCGGGGATGGCGGCCAAGGAGCTTCCAGCATCGTCGTCGGGATTCTCTACGCTGTCATACAGACCTACTTCCTGCTTGTGGTCTACAGCTTCTACAGGCAGATCTCCGGCACAGTCAATGTATACCCCTGACACCATTCTATACTTGATCCAAGATGTGTACGGAGCAAAAGTAAACAACCTAATGTGAAAGTACAAAGCACAGTTCACAAGAGTTCGTTTTTTAGAATGTTTGGTCGATTACAAGCAGTAAAATCAATTGAACTTTACTTTTTAGATTAAGCGCCAAAGGTCCCGGGTTCAATTCCCAATGTTTTGTATATATTTACGATCTGTATCTTCTCGCCCCTGGACAAACCTTTTCCTTGCACGTTTCTTTATTGGGGACGTAAGTTCTGAAGGCCCTGGCTGGCAATTTTCTTCTACAATATAAATTATTATGCTATTACTTTACTTACAATAGCCTATGTGGTGTACTTCTTCACACATTACGTAAATGAAAAGTAAAACGAATTAATTAAATTATAAAATGTCTTGTATTTAGTAACTTACGTCTCTTGTTTTTCTTCAGAATCAACAAATTTGCCAAGGCAACTATGTTTGTTAGATATATTATATTGTAAAACATGTAAGCCTATGATATAAATACGGAAGCAAGCAACTCACGTAACAGAATTTTTGTTTACACAATTACATCAGATATAAATAATTTTTAGATGTGTGCGGAATGGAAGTACACATCTGACTGAACTTGTCGCACTATCGTGAAATATGCGTTGGTGCTATTAACAAATGAAATGACAGGACACAGGCAAGGCAAGGCAAGTCTGTTTCATATACTGCAAAGGTAATAAAGTGTGCTCATAATATTAGGTGTTTTTCTGAAGTGTATTTGAAATTTGAACTAATAAGTTATTTTAAAGTCTACGTGACACGGATTTCGTGATACTAAAACTGCGGAATATGAATCACTGTGAATCAGCGCAACAGTGGTCCAAGCACCTTTCTAAAGTTGAGATAAAACGCAATATAAAGTTGTACACTTGTGGTTTTAATAAAGTATTAAATATACAGTCTTGTTGGTAGAGTAGGATTACCTCCACAACGTCTCTGGGGTTTTACGTATATACCTTAGGAGCGAGTATCACCGCTCGTAGAGTTCCTGGCTAGGGGAGGTAGCTGCACCCTGATTGGCTCAGCTCTCCTATCCCACTCCACGTGTTGTCTGTCTCTCTCGCTGCGCATTATCCCTCCACTCAACTATTATAGTATTTTCTGCATGATGTTCACTCTCTGCCCAGCGGTAGCTTACTGATCTTACGCGCACCGAATTCGCGCATCTTGGTAACGAGACGTAACGAGAAGCTCGCTGGCTGGGTTACTCTTCAAGGCCAGAGACTTTGTGGGAATAATCCAACTCTAGTGGGGTGTTGTATGATGCTTGTTATTAAGCTCACACTTTATCTTGAGCCGAAAAAATGCGGGGGTGAGGGGAGCTGATATTGCATGCAGTATAAGAGATTGACTATTGCAGAAGGCGGTGAGTTGAAATTGACGTTGTTTCTGAAGGGTTGCCAATTACCAGAAATATAACGTGTTTAGTTTTATGCTGGTACACAATGGAACTAACTGTAATTTGTAGCACTTTCAACTCTCGCTACCAAACTAAAGATTTTATATTGATTCAGATATTATAGTAGAATATATCGCTGGAGAAATGATTAAAGTAATATATTTAGGCCTATTTAGACAATTTCTCTCCCGGTCTTCAGAATATAGAAAATCGTTTAAAAGTCGTAGCATTGTACATGTAGGCCTACTTGAATACGCAGTTTTACATGCCTGAATTGATGTAATTTAACTAAATACCTTTCGCGAAAGTTTGTAGGTAATTAATACAACACAATTAAAACAACGAAATAATAAAACTTGACTTGTTCTTTTCTCCAACGACAGATTCAGCTTAAAACACATTAAATTGCTTTTCCTTCCATTTCATTTATTTGGTTTATTATTTCGCTGATTTCCGATACTTCTTGGTTTAAAGAATATTTATTTTTAACTTCGTTGTCACTTATATCGATCATTTCCACAACACCAGTACTGTTCTTTTAATATCCCTGGATTTATTCTGTCATTTTCAGAATAATATGATGTAAACCAATAAAAAAAATTGACGGTTGCTCAAGAATGCCTCAAAGGGAAGTTTTTGGGTATGGCAATACTGGGGACGGGTCGCGATCTTCATTTTTTTCAAGCGAGGCCTTCTTTATATGGACGGTTTTCAGCATTATGGAGTGCAGAGCTCAAGATAAAGCGTGCGAATAATACACAGTTTACTGTTAAGATGTTTCAGAGATATTTTTAAGAGACCCTACAACACTAAGTAGTTTCTTTGTTAGACCACTGTTGCATTGAAATTAACTTCTGGTTGACAGAGTAGAGAATAATTATTACTTGTAGAGCCCAGATTTGTATGCATATCAAATAATAAAATATGCATGCAAGTATGCATGAATAATTTTAAAAATATGCACCATAATATGCTAAACCAAATGTCAAAAACCAAATAAACCATTTTTGGGGGATAATCTTATTACGTCTGTCAGTGAAGGTTTTATACAATGAAAATGTCCTTTCTACATTACATGATGTTACATGTGGATGTGAAAAACACCACAAATCTTCTTCAGTGAATTCTGAAAACACTGTGGTACATAGTTTTGCGCAACGTAGACTCATCCGGGAATTTTTTGTCTAAGAAACTCCGAAGCTGCACATTATTCAGTTTCAGATTCAGGGGTTCCAGAGTACATATCCATACACCCATCCATCCATTTATAGCCTAAATAAATAAACATAATATAAATAAAAAAGTATATGTAGATTGATTGCAAAGACCAGTAATTATGAATTATCTAAAGAGAAAAATATTATCCAATACCACATTTAAGAGAAAAACATGCACTTTTTCCATTTAAAACTTGAAATACGCATTTTCCCTGGAATACGCCACAACCGAGTCCCCCACTCCAACTCTCTAACGGGGCCCGACTGGAAAGTAGGGGTTTTGGGTGGGGAGAAACTTAAAACAGTGTAGACATCTAGCGGCGGTAAAAAATTATGTATGGTGCAAGGGTCATTTTTACTGTAAAATATTATGTTATTTTATAATTTTTTTTTTATAATAGTGAACTATTATGTTGGCGTTGGTGCAAGGGTAATTTTTCTTTTAAATGTGAAATATTAGGCTGCATCAGTGGCGTAGGAAGGGGGGTGCGGGCCGCCCCGGGTGCCATCACCCGGGGGGTGACAAAATAAAAATGTGTTGTTGTAAGTAAAAAATCGCTCAAGGAAATTTAAAGAAAATAATATTATTTAAAACAACTAAAAAAGCTTAACACCTTTCTACAAGTCAACATGCGTATTGAAACTTCTTTTAGTTTTAAATTCTGTTAACGAAGGTAACAAAACGCGGCTGAACTGGCCGGTGTGTTGTTACGAACAATAATACAGGGTGGGCGGGATAGACCTGACGAAAAAGAAATAATTATATATCTGAAACTATTGCATTTATTGACGTGATGTTTTCACGGTTACAAAGAGAAACACGATACGTTTTAATAAGCCTCTATGTGAGCACCATTTGTGGCCCGATACTCAATTTCGTGCCACACACCTAAAGCATCTCCGGCGTGACTAGTGCATTGTAGATTCGGCCATGCAAATCTGCATTATCGGTCACAGGCGTGCGATACACTTTGTCTTTCACAAAACCCCAGAGAATGAAATCCAGTGGGGTCATGTCAGGTGACCTTGGTGGCCAAGGTGTAGGTCCTTCTCTCCCATGGACTGTGGATTTTGGCATTTGCAGTTCTCTTGCCGCCTAACGAATGGATTTCCTCGGGCTTCTTACAAAACCAGCCCGTACCCTTTTAATGCCATTGTCGTTTATGCGCGATTTCTTTGCCTTTCCCTGCTGTGACTCAACATTACCTATCTCCAGAAATTGCTTGTGCCAATGAAGGATGCTGTTACGGGCGGGAGGATTTCGGCCGTTGTCTGTTTGGAAACGACGTTGTAGCCTACGCACAACTTGCATTCCCAGTTCTCAGAATAAGGACAAGCTGCGCAGAACAAGCTTTTTCTCGTTTCTCCTCGTGCAACAACAATGTGCATGCTCATGCGCATTACGGGATGCTACAACACAAAACTTTTTGAGTTTGTCTTTCTAACTGTGAAAATACTGAGGTAGTAACTGTAATAGTTTCTTACATATAATTATTTCTTTTTCGTCAGGTCTTTCCCGGACACGGTGTATTATGGTTAGGGGAGGGGTGTTTATTTCTGCCGATGCTTGTCTCTGCAGTTTTATTAATTTAAATGAGACTTCAACAATCGGTGATATTTTATATCACTCAAGCTGCAACCAATTCTATCCGCTGCGGCAGTCATGACTTTGACGAAAATAAACTTCGAATGTGAGTTGACTCCGAAGTCTCCTTCAATCTAGATTTTGAACTGGGATGTGCGCATATTTAAGAATAGATTATTAATAATACAGTTCCGTAAAATAGTTACATTACTTGTTTATTAAATTAATTAGGATCAACCCATAAAAAATGATGTATAATTCACATAACTTCTTCTGCCCAAATGAAAGTTAGCCTCCCCTTAAAAATAAGAGAAAGTTGTCGCCAATCTTCCTGTCACACCCCCAAAAGGTACCTAACCCAAATACAAAATTTTGTTTTCGTACGATTTTCCGTTACAAGAGGCCGTATTGCAAAGAGCGCGTATTCAGAGTGGGTGGCTTATAACTACCCTTCAGAGAATTATTTCGAAGAAGTGTTTCAAATAAAAGTTTTAGCTCTATAAGCAACCCACGTGCAAAATTTAAAGAAAATCGTTAGAGCCGTTTTCGAGAAAACTTTCTTTATGTAAAAATAACATCTTCGGTTCACATCTTGAAAATCTGACGTAAAAACAAAACTTTGTCCTTTTATCAAAATTCATCTTTCCAAAATTCGAGATTTCGCTTGGAAACAAAATATAAAAAAATCACTCAAAAAACAAAAGTTAGCACAATTTCGGGAGTGTATTTTGGCCTAGATGTTCGCTTTATTAACGGTAACACCTATAGTCTGTCGCTCAGAAAAACAATGTATATCTGTCTGTCTATAACGTACTTTAGATTAATAATAATAATAATAATAATAATAATAATAATAATAATAATAATAGTAGTAGCATTTATTGTCTTTTAACAGTACAATTATACAATGTACAGCATAATGTGCTTGATATGTATGTCTTTCCTTCATCCTAAAAAAATTGGCCGAATTAGGTTAACTATGTCTTATATGCACCATTAGTAGCACTGGTCACAACATGGTAACTCGAATCGATTCATAGATGGTTGATTCATAGTATACCATGATTCAGGAGATTAGTTTTGTTTTTATATAACAAAGTAATTATTACTAATTTTACATAATCCGTTGAGTTTAAAAGTTACATCACGCACAACATAAATTCGTTGCAGCTGCATCTATCGATAAACTCTTAAACTCTCGTGGGATTACCTTTGACTATCCAAAAAATAACACTTGGAACTGTACCATCTCTTAATAATTTAAATGGGGGGGGGGGGGGGGGGGGTGACAAGAAATTTTCCGCACCGTGTACCACCTTAGCTAGCTACGCCACTGGGCTGCATTACAGGCGTCAAGCAGCGGCCGGCCGGTGGATACAGGCATGTTGGCATGCGCTGCGGGGATGTGGGGAAGGCGCGCGGGGCAGCGACCAGACGGGGAAGGAGTGAGGGGTAGCGGCCAGGCGGGGAAAACGGCCGCTCCGATGGAAGGGGGAGCAGGTTGTGGCGCAGTTATTTCAATAAATGTTGGATTTGTATACCCAATGAAGCATTGAAACTTTAAGAGGAATGGAGTTGTATTAGTTTTATTTATAAGTTCCAATGATTACTCAGTTCTTCACTCGATGAAGTACATGAAGAAGCTCACTGCAACACCTGCCTCAGTTGCAGAAAACTGTATTTTCATAAAAAAATTACGAATTAATGGAACTTATTTGAAGACATCGTTAGTAAACTTTAATCTCTTTGGATTGATTTATCTTGGTATTAAAAATTGCAAGAGAAATTCTGTTTTAGGGAACAGATTATAGACTTCAAAACCGCCTAAACCAGATGTAATAAAGGTCACCTCCAAATAATGCAAATAGCATCACTATCTAAGAATAGAAAAATTGTAAGGATTTTAGCCTATACCCTCAGTAAAAAGGCAACCAACTAAGTATTTTATAAGCAATTGGTATCTTATGATTTTAACGAACCCATAGTTTTATAATTGTGATTACTAATACTTGAATCAACAAATCAATATTAAACAGACATCATCATTAATATAGGCCATTTCAATCTGTCCAATTGGTGATTGTATATTCAAATTTGGTTGATACTAATAACTATTGGGATTGTTTTATACATTATACTGTTGCATATGCATAATTTGACTTATCTTAACATTTAGACGTAATTATATATTTGCTACTTGGTTATTCTAACCTAAACTTTATAATAGTACATGACAATTACAATATAACACAGATTCAATAAATTCATGACGATTTTATTTCAATTTTTCTGTAAAGTATTTTAATTATATCAATTTTATTTTTCAATTTTTCTAGAAAGCATTTTAATTATATCAATTTTATTTCATATTGTCACGTAGCGAATGGCTACGTGCATAATAGACGATAGCAAACCATTTCTAAACAAAGGAAGGGTTTGGGAGACTTCGATTAATCGATATTGAACCCTGTTATGACTATCGATACTGCCCTGAATTTATTTTGAATTACAGAAAAAAGAGAAGTGCGCATGCGCCGACGGTGAGTCGACGGGAGAAGAGCTGATCCCAAAAAGACAGTAGGGAGTACGTGCCTGACTACGAGAGAGAGAAGTTGAAAAGGCAGAAGGGAGAAGACGAGATTGGGATGTGTGACAGCGGTAGCGACGTTCTGGCATGATGGTGTGTCAGACTTCCATCTAAGGAAATTCTGGTTGTGAACTTCCTTGACACGACTATATGGAGATAGTCATTAATCAGAAGAATACACCAAGTCGGCCAGTACGAGACACCGCTACAGCGAACATCAGCTGTGAGAGTGAGTCGTGACTGCTCGCTCTGAATAAGAGCAGATATGGACATCAGGAAGTAATGGAAGACAACTCAGGATCGGAGGATAAGTTGGACATCACTGGTTGAGTATAATCGTCTAGACTTTTTCTTATTGTTTGGGGAGTGAGAAAACTGAGATATTCCTTTTTTTTAAGGATGGTTTCTAAGTCATGTATGGCGATTAGACGCCGTAGGGTATGATAGAAGAATAGAATAGAAATATAGAAGTGAGAATTCTAGAAGTAAAGTGGTGAAATCCAGTAATCCAACTATTTTCTATTTCTGGTCTAAGTTAATTATAAAAGAGCAGTCAAGAGCCTAACCGTTGAATGCCACAGATAGATCTCTTCACTTTGGGGTTTTATGGGTGATTGTCCCACGAATGAATACATAGCTAGGGGTAATTGGTGATGCTCATAGAAACTTTGTTATTTTTGAGACAGGACGCGAGGGGAGTAAGGAAGAAAGGTAATTAAGGGGCATGCTTAGTACTTCTTACGAGGGCCCCTCCCACTTGGGTTTCTTTCAGGTGACGGGTGACTATCTATAAATAGATTTCATGCTGGCCTGTAATGTTAAGTTATGTTTTTTATAGAGATTTATCTACAAGCGAAGGTGTATGGAATATGGTAGAGGGGGATAAGAAGTGGAAAGATTGAAGGGCAAAAGAAGGCCTACGAGTGGTAGTGCATTAGGTGTGTACCATTGGAAAATTTACATGTTAGGGTAGAAGTAGAAGTCACTAAAGGGGTTATAGAGAAGCTTACTAATCTGGGCGTGAATTAGTTTCAGTTAGAATTCTAGGGAATTTAGAAACAAAAGAAGATTGGGTGCCCATGCTAAAGAGTAGTAACGTAAGAAGTAGGAAAACTAGAATAACCACCGAGTGAATTAAATCAATGGTATAAGCTGAAGGGAACTCTACTTAAAGAAAGAAAGGGGTTAAAAGATAATAGCTGATGACTGGTCAGGTTAGAAAGAGGAGAGTGAGTTGAAAGATAACAACAAATGATTGGTTAGGTTAGAAAGAGGAGAATAGGTAATTGCGAGTAGTGTACTGATGATAAGTAGTTTATTAGCAAGTACTAGAGATTGTAAGGGTGAGGTGAGGGAACGCCGGAAGTATCCCGAATCAAACAAATAAAATCTGGTAGTAGGCAAGGCCTAAACCAGTAACCTATAAAGAAAAGAAATTTATGAGAGATTGTGAAAGCCATCGATGTTGGAGGCGAACAACGGCCCCACGTGCCTCTAGGAGAGAGTGTCAGGGACCTCTGACATCGATTTACAAAATTTTATTTTTGTTTGCGGCCCATTAATATTTTCCCGGTTGCAGGAGAGGAGTCAGATTGTTTGTAACTCAAGATCTAGACGCCGCTCCTGTATCGGTGGTCTATCGCTACAGTCACTCTGTGGGTATAGGCCTAAACTTCTATTTCTTTCTTCGTGAGACTGTCTTTTCTATCTATCTTTAAATACAATTCTTCATGGACTAAGCTGACTAATAGACTAATATAGGAGACATAGGTGGGATTATTGAGTGTAATCTGTAGAGTAAGGACTGGATTATGAATTGAAAACCTTTATTTATTCAAGAGAAAAAAAAACCCAGTATAATATATATATTGAACTATCCTGAAGTTGCAAATGTAAATGACTACACAAGTCAGTAGTAAATTAGAAGAATAATATAAGACGTTCTAGTAGATACCTGGAAATAAAGAAAGAAAGAAAATTAAAGTAATTAATTAAGGATTTGTTATTGTTGAACAGAGAACGTACTTATATAGTTAAAATTGGGTATACTAACCTTGAATAATCAAATATTATCCTACCAATAAAAGTGTTGAATGGTTAATGTAGTGTAAATGTAATTTATTGTATATAAGATTGTTATTGTTGAAAAAAGAAAAAAAAAATAATATATTAAATAAATTATGGTTATTGTTATGCAAAGTAAATTAACGTGAAGTCCACGTAAAAGATTTTGGCGCCCATATCGTGGGGCTAAGTAGTGTTAAAACAAAACAGTATTGCTAATTGTTGCAACTTAATTTAGTTAAAATTGTTAAAAAAAAAAAGTATGGCCGTGTGTTGTGCTGCATAAAGTTATCGTGAAGTTCCATATTTTGGTCGTCCATCGCGTGAGGCTGTGATAGTTTCATAGTAGGATAATTTTGATAGTAATTTTGACCCATAGCGTGGGGCGAGTTGTGTTAAAATTACAAAAGTTTGGCTTGATATAAGAAAAGAAAATAAACATTAATCAGTTAGAATTGGAAACTTGAAATGCGAGTCGTCATATATTTTGGAGCCCATAGTGTGGGTTGAGTTGTGTTGAAATCACATATTTTGATAGCCCATAGCGTGAGGCAGAGATAGTTTTAAAAGAATTTTGGGAGTTAGGTTAGTATAGCTGCAATTTATTCTCAAAAAAAATAATAATAATAACATATTTTTGGGAAAAGAATAATGACTATTGACAAGTAAGGACTTCTATAGATGACTAAGACAGACGACTGAACTATTGTGTTCTAATCTTTTTTTTCCAGTGGTATTGTTAATATATAAATATGGCTACTTATGTTGATCCGTATGCACAAATAAGAGCAGCTGAGTTAACCCAAGCTATTAGGAAGTTGAGGAAGGCGGATTTAGAGGCAGAATGTGATAGAGTAAAGTTACCGACCACAGGTACAAGGGATGAGTTAAGACAACGTTTGTTAGATTATGCCCGTAAGAACCCTCAGTCATTTCAAGTGTTAATTACGGCTTTTGCGCTGAGTCAGGAAGTTTTAGAAGAAGATTTAGTTGAACATAATATAACGGTTCCACAAGATTCATATGGAGATGTAGTGTATACATGGGTTAAGTTAATGCGTAGGAAGGCCATGGCGGTAGCTGATTCAGAAGAAGTTGTACCAGTAGTACCATCGTTTACAATTCAGTTAGAGCCGCATAAACCAAATACTTTGGATCTGGTTCGTAAATGGAACGTTAAATTCAAACCTGGGGATAGTATTTACTTATTTTTGGAGAGATTGGAAGATTTAAAACAAAGTTCTAAGTTACAGGGTGTAGAGTTATTGTCAGTATTACCCGAAATTTTACAAGATTCAGCTTTACTTTGGTACAGGAACAGATTAACAGATTGGCCTACATGGGAAGCTTTTTTGAAAGACTTTAGAGAATATTACTTGCCTATTGATGAGGAAGACTCGCTTTTGGATGAGATTAGACAGAGAACGCAAGGTCCTAAAGAATCGATTTTTGATTATGTTAATGCTATTCAAACGTTAATGAGGAGGCTGAGTACTCCAATGAGTCCTCAACAAATGATGAAGACTGTTATCAAAAATTTGCGTCCTGATGTAAAATTGTACCTTAGACCTGCAGAGATTCAAACTATAACAGATTTAATACGTGTAGGTAGACAGTATGAACAAATATTGTTAGATTCTGAGAGATATATTCCTCCTCCAACGCAGGTTAGAGCTACAATTAAAGAAACGGCTTATAAACCTCAGAGACAAGTTGTTATACCTTCAGTTCATACAGCGCTAGGAATTCAGGGAAAACAGGAACTTCCATCGTCCGAGTTACAAAAGAAACCCAATGTTAGTTTTTCTGCAAAGACGTGGGATAAGGAACGGAATTCAAGTCCTGTAAATGATTCTAGAATGGTTAAAGTAATAGAAAATAAAGAGAGACAGGATGAGTCGAGGGATAATGGTAAAAACACCACTTTGCGTTTTTCAAATAATCAGCGATGTTGGAATTGTGATAAAACAGGACATAGGCAGTTCGAGTGTAAGGCACCTCGTAGAGTTACTCCACGCACTACGATTAAATGTTATAATTGTAATAAGCTTGGACATAGGTCTATTGATTGTAGGATGCCCCAAGAAAGAAGAGTTAGGCCTACAAATTCTTTAAGACAATTAACTAAAAATCAGGCTTGTGTGATGTTAAATATAAATCCTACAGATTTAGTTAATGGAGATAGATGTTTTGTTGAAATTTTGCTGGAGGATATTACATTTATTGCTTTAATAGATTCCGGTTCAGATAAAACTTATGTGGGAGAGAAGGGTGATTTTTTATGTAAAATGTTAGATTTAGCAGTAGAAGAATCTGAAGTTAGGGTGGTGCAATTAGCAGATAAAACTTATAGTTCTATAACAGGAGAGAGAACTTTTGAGATGAAATTGCAGGACAGGATCTTTCAGATAAAATGTAAAATTATGCCAAATTTAGCAGTAGATATGATTCTGGGCATGGACGTTTTGAAACAAATTGGGTTAGTAGTAGATTTGCAAGATGGGACTTGGTATTTCAAAGATGAACCAGCAAAAATTTTTCAATTTGTTAAGGCTATAGATTTAAAAGAAGAAGATCAACTACATAATATTCTTACTATACCTACACCTCAGGAAAGGGACAGATTGAATATGTTTTTGGAAAATCAGTTACAGAAATTTGATCAGTGTACTGGACTTACAGACTTGATTTCTCATGTTATTGATACAGGCGATGCAAAACCTATAAAACAAAGATATTATCCAGTATCACCCATTTTGGAAAAAGTTATACACGCGGAAATAGATAAAATGTTATTGGAAAAAGTTATAGAGCCTTCAAATTCACCTTGGTCGTCTCCGGTAGTTATGGTAAAGAAACCAGATAGAACATGGAGGTTCTGCGTAGATTTCAGAAAAGTAAACAATTGTACTAAAAGAGATAGTTATCCTTTGCCATACATTGAACATGTTTTGAGTAAATTACGACATGCTAGGTATATCAGTACAATAGATTTGAAAAATGGGTATTGGCAAGTTCCATTAGATGAAGCAAGTAAAGAAAAAACAGCATTTACCGTACCTGGTAGAGGATTGTATCAGTTTCGAGTTATGCCTTTTGGAATCCATAACGCGCCGGCCTCGTTTCAAAGATTAGTTGATACTATATTAAGAGAAGAGATAGGAGAGAAATGCTTTTGTTATTTGGATGATATAGTACTTATTAGCGAGACATTTGAAGAACATTTGTCCTTGTTAGAAAAAGTCTTAGAGAAATTAAGAAAAGCTAACCTGAAAATTAATAGGGAAAAATCAAAATTTTGTAGAAGTGAATTAAAATATTTGGGTCATATCATTACTCCATTAGGAATTGCTGTAGATTCAGATAAAATCTCGTGTATCCTTGAGTATCCAGCCCCTACAAAAGTCAAGGAAGTACGAGCATTTTTAGGATTGGCTTCTTGGTACCGACGATTCATTCCATTTTTTTCTGAAGTTGTAAAGCCCCTCACTGCACTTCTGAAAAAGAATCAGAAATGGCGTTGGACTAAGGAATGTCAGGAATCTTTTGATGAATTGAAATCGAAATTATCTAGTAGTCCTATATTAACTTGTCCAGATTATACTAAACCCCTAGTGCTACAGACCGACGCTAGTTTTTCAGGACTAGGAGCAGCATTAATTCAGACAGGAGAGGAAGGAGAGGAAAAAGTAATAGCTTATGCTAGTAGAACTTTAACGGTAGGCGAGCAAAAGTGGGCAATAGTTGAGAAGGAATTGTTAGCTATATTGTGGGCAGTTCAAAAGTTTCGTCCTTATTTGGAAGGTTATCATTTTAAAGTATATACTGATCATTTTGCTCTGAAATGGTTAAATACATTACAGAATCCGACCGGACGATTAGCTAGGTGGAGTTTATTGCTCCAGGAGTATGATTTTGAAGTAATACATAGGCCTGGTAGATTACAAAAAGTTCCGGATGCTTTATCTAGAATACACGAAGGGAAAGTTCAAGAGAAAACGGTAGAGGAAGAACTTTGCCTCTTGTTGACTGATAACTCTGAAGTAGTGGAATGGGAAAATATACAAGATGCTTGGTATGTTAAGCGGAAGGAGCAAGTACAAAGTAAACCTAAATTTTGGCCAGATTGGAAGGTCGTAGATGAGAAGTTGTACCATTTAAGATTAGATCAGTTAGAACAAACTTTAGAGGGAACAGTGAATAGGTGGAAATTAGTTATTCCGCAAGATTTTAGGATTAAAGTATTGCAGGAATGTCATGATGCACCTACTGCAGGACATATGGGGATAGCTAAAACTTTCTTTAGAATAGCAAACAAGTATTATTGGCCGGGAATGTTTAGAGATGTTGCTAAGTATGTTACTGCTTGTGAAATATGTCAGAGACAGAAAGTGTTACAGACGGCTCAAGCAGGACCAATGCATTTTTACCAGAAAGAGAAACCTTGGATGACTGTAGCTACTGATCTGTTGGGACCTTACCCACGTTCCAAAAAAGGGAACCGATACATTGTAGTATTTCAGGACACCTTTACCAAATATGTAGAATGTAAAGCGTTAAGGAAAGCAACCAGTAGAGCAGTTACGGAAGCATTTTATGAATTGATTATCCTTAAATGGGGAATTCCGGGATATTTGCTGATGGATAATGGACCGCAATATACTAGTAAATTAATGCGAGAGATAGCTAAAGCTTTTAATATAACTCCTTGTTATTTACCTGTATATTCGCCACAAGGAAATCCAGTAGAAAGAGTCAATAGAGTATTGAAAACAATGATTTCTAGTTACATTCAAAAGGATCAAACAGTTTGGGACGTGTATTTGAGAGAATTTAATTTTGCTATAAATACGGCTAAGCATAGTTCCACTGGATGCACTCCTTATATGCTAAATTATGGGAAGGAGCCTGAAATTATCAGTAGGATTGAAAAGGTGGAAAACCAACCGATTCATAAAGAAATTCCAAAAATTTGGGTGGAGAGACTCAATAAATTGAAAACGGTACGTTTAATGGTTAGACATAACTTAGAAACCGCCTATAAGAATTCGAGTCATTATTATAATCTTCGGAGGAGAGAGATGAGATTTCGTCCAGGAGATCTAGTGTTAAGAAGAAACTTTAAATTAAGTGATGCCTCACAAGCTTATACAGCAGGTTTAAGTGCAAAGTTTGTCGGGCCCTATATTATAAAGAAAAAGTTCAGTGAAAATAGCTACGAACTGACAAACCGTTTTGGTAAAAAGTTGGGGAAGTGGCACGTCAAAGACTTGAAACCCTTTGTTCCTGGATAAACATTCTTTAAGGCTGGTAAACTAAACAAAAAAAAAAAAAAATGTGAACAGTGTTAACATTATTTTTTTTATGGTGAGTGGGGGAAGAATGTCACGTAGCGAATGGCTACGTGCATAATAGACGATAGCAAACCATTTCTAAACAAAGGAAGGGTTTGGGAGACTTCGATTAATCGATATTGAACCCTGTTATGACTATCGATACTGCCCTGAATTTATTTTGAATTACAGAAAAAAGAGAAGTGCGCATGCGCCGACGGTGAGTCGACGGGAGAAGAGCTGATCCCAAAAAGACAGTAGGGAGTACGTGCCTGACTACGAGAGAGAGAAGTTGAAAAGGCAGAAGGGAGAAGACGAGATTGGGATGTGTGACAGCGGTAGCGACGTTCTGGCATGATGGTGTGTCAGACTTCCATCTAAGGAAATTCTGGTTGTGAACTTCCTTGACACGACTATATGGAGATAGTCATTAATCAGAAGAATACACCAAGTCGGCCAGTACGAGACACCGCTACAGCGAACATCAGCTGTGAGAGTGAGTCGTGACTGCTCGCTCTGAATAAGAGCAGATATGGACATCAGGAAGTAATGGAAGACAACTCAGGATCGGAGGATAAGTTGGACATCACTGGTTGAGTATAATCGTCTAGACTTTTTCTTATTGTTTGGGGAGTGAGAAAACTGAGATATTCCTTTTTTTTAAGGATGGTTTCTAAGTCATGTATGGCGATTAGACGCCGTAGGGTATGATAGAAGAATAGAATAGAAATATAGAAGTGAGAATTCTAGAAGTAAAGTGGTGAAATCCAGTAATCCAACTATTTTCTATTTCTGGTCTAAGTTAATTATAAAAGAGCAGTCAAGAGCCTAACCGTTGAATGCCACAGATAGATCTCTTCACTTTGGGGTTTTATGGGTGATTGTCCCACGAATGAATACATAGCTAGGGGTAATTGGTGATGCTCATAGAAACTTTGTTATTTTTGAGACAGGACGCGAGGGGAGTAAGGAAGAAAGGTAATTAAGGGGCATGCTTAGTACTTCTTACGAGGGCCCCTCCCACTTGGGTTTCTTTCAGGTGACGGGTGACTATCTATAAATAGATTTCATGCTGGCCTGTAATGTTAAGTTATGTTTTTTATAGAGATTTATCTACAAGCGAAGGTGTATGGAATATGGTAGAGGGGGATAAGAAGTGGAAAGATTGAAGGGCAAAAGAAGGCCTACGAGTGGTAGTGCATTAGGTGTGTACCATTGGAAAATTTACATGTTAGGGTAGAAGTAGAAGTCACTAAAGGGGTTATAGAGAAGCTTACTAATCTGGGCGTGAATTAGTTTCAGTTAGAATTCTAGGGAATTTAGAAACAAAAGAAGATTGGGTGCCCATGCTAAAGAGTAGTAACGTAAGAAGTAGGAAAACTAGAATAACCACCGAGTGAATTAAATCAATGGTATAAGCTGAAGGGAACTCTACTTAAAGAAAGAAAGGGGTTAAAAGATAATAGCTGATGACTGGTCAGGTTAGAAAGAGGAGAGTGAGTTGAAAGATAACAACAAATGATTGGTTAGGTTAGAAAGAGGAGAATAGGTAATTGCGAGTAGTGTACTGATGATAAGTAGTTTATTAGCAAGTACTAGAGATTGTAAGGGTGAGGTGAGGGAACGCCGGAAGTATCCCGAATCAAACAAATAAAATCTGGTAGTAGGCAAGGCCTAAACCAGTAACCTATAAAGAAAAGAAATTTATGAGAGATTGTGAAAGCCATCGATGTTGGAGGCGAACAACGGCCCCACGTGCCTCTAGGAGAGAGTGTCAGGGACCTCTGACATCGATTTACAAAATTTTATTTTTGTTTGCGGCCCATTAATATTTTCCCGGTTGCAGGAGAGGAGTCAGATTGTTTGTAACTCAAGATCTAGACGCCGCTCCTGTATCGGTGGTCTATCGCTACAGTCACTCTGTGGGTATAGGCCTAAACTTCTATTTCTTTCTTCGTGAGACTGTCTTTTCTATCTATCTTTAAATACAATTCTTCATGGACTAAGCTGACTAATAGACTAATATAGGAGACATAGGTGGGATTATTGAGTGTAATCTGTAGAGTAAGGACTGGATTATGAATTGAAAACCTTTATTTATTCAAGAGAAAAAAAAAACCCAGTATAATATATATATTGAACTATCCTGAAGTTGCAAATGTAAATGACTACACAAGTCAGTAGTAAATTAGAAGAATAATATAAGACGTTCTAGTAGATACCTGGAAATAAAGAAAGAAAGAAAATTAAAGTAATTAATTAAGGATTTGTTATTGTTGAACAGAGAACGTACTTATATAGTTAAAATTGGGTATACTAACCTTGAATAATCAAATATTATCCTACCAATAAAAGTGTTGAATGGTTAATGTAGTGTAAATGTAATTTATTGTATATAAGATTGTTATTGTTGAAAAAAGAAAAAAAAAATAATATATTAAATAAATTATGGTTATTGTTATGCAAAGTAAATTAACGTGAAGTTCAGATTTTTGACCCTTATCCTTGTAATGGTTTGAGAGTCGCTGATTTTTGTGCTAAGTTACATACTTTGGTAGTGAGTATTGAAAAAGGAGAAAAAGAGAAGCAGAGTAATAAACGAAAGGTAAATCCGAACCCAACTCCCGTCTCCACTGTTAATTTAAAAGCTAGTCGAGAGGCATGTAGGTACATAGCCTGTGTATCTATAATTTAATTTGTGACTGGGCTGATACATAACAAAAAGAAAAGAGGAAGCGTATTGATGATGGCGCCCGTTAATAGAAATTTTCATCAATATTATCAAAACTGGGTAATTTGTTAAAAGAGAGAGAAAGTAGACTGAGAGTAGGAAATTTGCAATCACCCGGTGACAAAGGTAGTCGTACTGAACGTTGGAATGTGGACTATGCAGGCAGTGTTATGATGACACGACAGGTGCATGAGTGACCTTGTTTTGTAGGAGTTCAGTAAACTTATGTACTACGATTGAGAATAATCACATATTAGTCGTCACAGAATTTTGGCGAAGATTTAATCCAAGAAGTTAGGGAACTTTATAGCATAAAGTAAGAAAAGCCCGTCACAATATAAGTATCACACGCTTCTTTATATTGTCTTTCGCTTCGTTAGTTGGTTGCCTTTTTACTGAGGGTATAGGCTAAAATCCTTAAAAATTTTCTATTCTAAGATACCCTCGTATACATGGGCGTACGGTGAAATTTTGTTCGGGAGGGGTTCAATGTAAAGTCGTCTCAGCTCCATGTCCTTGCGGACATTGGGAATTATTACTTTTTTTAATAACAAAACAGTTGTATTGTGATAATTAATACACTGTAATAAATTAATATACAGCTCAGTCTTTGAAACTGTTTTTCTTGAGATTTCTATCCATTTCTCGTTTAAGCTAGAGTGTATATATGAAAATTATCTTTTGAAAAATTATCATAATACTGTATGGTGCATAGGGCACGTTTTTAAAGTCATCTGTAAATTCACCGGTGGAAAACCCCGATTAATGCCGATTACTTCATGATAATTTTGTGATGAGCTCATGATTTCTGTTGGGTTTACAAACTGGTTGATGGATTTCGGCAGGAGTATTCGAGTAGTCATTTAACAGAATCCAAAGGGATATTTGTTTACTAGTAATACATCACTGTTTTTAAGCTGAAAAACTATCAACACCACAAGGTTTTGAAATTTGAAACTTAAATAAATTAGGATAAATCTTAAATAATGATTTGATATGTACGAAGTTGTAAAATATGTAACAACAGAATCAGAGTTTTTTTTAATGTCGTTCCATGTTTTATAATCTTCAAAATATTGCAGATATTTCGGGAGGGGTTTAAACCCCTGAACCCCCCCTTACCGTACGCCCATGCTCGTATACAAGATGAAATTCATTAATCACTATCCCTAATATCCCATGTCGGAGGGGTTGGACTCCCTTATTTATCCATTACGAAAAGTCTGCATTTCCTGTGAAAGGAGGTTTAATCTGAACAATACTCTAGAATTTGAGGTTAGATTTTAGTGCATAGGCCTATGTGAACCTTTACCTTGAATAAGTGCTTTACAGTCTCATCGATTTCTCAGAGGTAGATGCTATGCTCAAGTCCATACAATAGGCAAATAGAAAAGAAAAATGCGATTTGAAGGCAATGGATGAAAACAGATGCCATCAATTATGCGAATAATTTATTACATTTAAGAAGATACAGTCAACCTTCGATATAATGCCACAATCCGTTTTCTAACATTTAGTGGCACGAAGAGAGGGTGGCACTAAAACGAAATTTAATTTTTAAAATAAAAATGGCATAATACATTGATGTATTAATTTACTGTACGGTATTATGAAAGAAAATTAAAATAGAAGGCAAATAGAGAACTTTAGCACAAAATAAAATACTGTACAATAACTCAATTTATTACAGTATATGTCCAGTGCTATATTACACAAAAGGGTTGAAAATCATGCGGGTCCATGTAAGTGATTATGATTACAGTACCTTCAATCATTGTTTTTAAAAAAGTAACTATAACTGTAGTGAAGTGTTTAAGAGCTGAATGGACACTGGAATAAAATAAATTCAAGTTTGGAAAGTCTCATTGTACGAAGGGCTCTTTCTACCTGCTCCACCCTCATGCAGGCTGTCTGTCCGACTTCTTAACATAGCTTCCTCATTCCACCGCACTACGTTTACACTCACTTCTTGGAAATACAGTACAATATATTTCTTAAATAATCTTCCTAACATTCACGCCAGTTTTAAAATAATTCTGTAACTGAAAAAGAATCATTGCAAGCTATATTTTCTAAAAGTCTTGTCTTATATTCACTGGCATAAAATGAATTAGAACAGTAACGAGGTTTCTTATGTATTTTATATGGGAGAAGACTCGTTCACTTGCATTTATTGGCGCAGTGCGAGGGTGGCACTGTAAAGGGGAGCATTATATCGAGGGTTGACTGTACGAGGCAGTGCTGCTTCGAAAAGAATAAGAAACAAAACACAAACAGCAATCCAGATCAATCAGCTGACTAATGAACTAATAATATTAGTGAACAGATTTTATGAGTCTTGTACACAGCCTTATCATCAGGGCCCGGATTCTGATGACCTAAAATTGTTTGAAAAATTACCTATAAAATGACCCTAAATTTTAAAGAAAATGACTTTATAATTATAAAAAATGACCCAAAAACTGATATTTTATTTATAAAAAAATATTAATGTACACACAAAGTTATAGACTAGTTTGTATTGTAAAAACTGTAAATAACTGTAATGTTATGAATGTTCTTTTCTCACGGAAGTTTATACTGGCACTGAGGCACTGGTGAGTCAAAATTCGCATTTCCTTTTGTGGTCTGCCGGATTATATTGTTGTTTATTGAGGGTAAACAATATTTTGCACTCTGAAATCCAAGCAGGTGGCAGGTTCCAAGTCAATCTAATAACACTAGTAATCTAATACACAATTTTGGCATTTCTTTGTTTCTCATTTCCGACTGAGACATGACAACACTTCAACACCGAATTTTTCCTTCTTGCATTTAAACACACAACACTTCAAAGACAGCCCCGCTAGTGACGAAAAAACGTTAATACACTCAATCTAAATACATGAAAATGACTAAATAAGGAAGCAAATGACATGAAAATGACAAAATAATGACCTAAAATTGAAATAAATGCCCTAAAAATATAAAATTGCATAAAATGACACAAAATGACGTGTAGGCTAGTGTGCCTAGCAGAATTCGCAATAGGATTTTCGGAGGACCACTGGGAAAACCCAGAAAATATATATGCTTAGAAGTATTGGAATGTTGAAGGAAGCAGGAATAATGGAGAGAGAGTATTGTTGCTTTATTCTTCTTTTCTTGTAGATTACTGCTTCTCTTCTTACCTGGAGTTGTATTTGTTATAAATCAGTATTGAATAGCACTTTGCTATTAGCACTAAGTATATTTCAGGAACAGCTGGAGTTCACTAGAAAGTACACTATGTTTTGTGCTTTGAAACACTAATTGTAAGGTTCTTTATTTTGATCACAAATGGTTACAAAGTCTTTGGAATAATTGAGCTGTACTGGCTCGAAATACTACTGCAGTATACTCTATCTGTCAGTAGGGAAAAGAGAAGCTGCAATTGCTTGCCAAAACTTCTTAACTTTATAAAAGCTGAATTACTTTTAAAAAGACACTAATTTTGCTAGACCATTCCTTGGTCTTTGTGCGTTATGCTATATTCGTTCAAAGCTACTACGGCAGCATCTTTAGCTTGCACGTAGAGAAAAAGAGGAGCTGCAAGGATGCCAAAACTCCTTACAATTATATAAGCAGAAATTACTTTAGTTGCGAAAACTTGTTAAGCCTTATTTGGCTTTTAGAGTTAATACATGGTTTAGCTTGATTTACTTAACTTGTATTTCGACAACATCTGATGAGAATGTGACTGCATTTAGCCGGACTGTAGTTGAGGGATGTACAGTTATTGAAGCTGAAGTTCTATGTTGCGGTAGTCCATCCTGAATGGTGGCCAGTAGCGAGTCCTTCCATGGCTACAAGCTACGCTCCACGAAGTTCCAGGGCTGCTGCAATTCCAGTCTCCAAACTGGCTATATGTTGAATATCTGCGTTGTTTCCATGTTGTAGTCTCGTAGGTGCTGTGGTGTAACTGTACTACTAATATGCAGACTTGTGGTCTGTTGCTAAATTTGGGGCTGTGCCCTTACGAAGCGACGATCGGTGAGGGAATGAAATAAAGTCTAACGGCCAAAATGCGTTCACATAATCATCTTACAAAGAGTCAGGTTCTAGAATCCTATGGAAGGCTCTTGTAGAAGTTTCCAGTAGCTTCCATCCAGAATAAGAGTATTCTTAAAGCTAATAACATGCTGTAATTATTCTGTAACATAAAAGATTGGTATGTGAGCATTTGCATTATAATTGTAATGTATAATTACAGAGAAATTTGATAAATTTGATGCGGTAAATAATCGATCTATTCATAAAGCTGCTTCTACAACCAAGTACAATAATCGATAGGACGCTTCTAAGTGAGCTAATGTATTCTGTCTGTAGCGCCAAGTAAATGTTAATGAGCTGTCACTCGACTTATCGATATTAGTTCGATGTCGGCAATGCAGCTTTCTGTTGCTAATTAACATTAATTACTGTATTCACTGCTAATAGCCAATAATAACTGGAATAAATATGTAAAATTATTCCTCAGATAATAATATTATGGCCCATAATAGATATTTGTTTTATCTGAATGTAGATAAATGAATATAAGTGTGCTAAGAATTCTGTTTGCTGGTAACTGGCATCAGTGCCATCTAGTGACTTGTATTAATACTTCATTACTAGTATTTGCTATAAAAGTATAATAAATAGGCTCTAAGCTCTGCGAGCTTACATGACGTAATAAAAATGTATTTCTATAATCTAGAGGACTTGATTAGGATTTATCTACAAGTTGGCAATGCCTATGCAGCATCAATAAAAAGATGACATGTCATTAGAATCCGGGCCCTGCTTATCACTATGAAACAGGGCCCAGAGAATAATTGCCTATGGTTAAACGACAACAGAATGCAGAAAACTGCAAATAATATGCAATTAACTATGTGCTCAAATAACTAACAATTAATGGTCTGTTCAGATACCCAGCTCTATTGAAAGGACATTAGCTAGTCACTCATGAAAAGGCTCAAAGATTAGCCGAATACTCGTTCATGACATGCTTCTTTTGGCCCTTATTTAACTTTTGTAATTTTGTCCACAATTTTCCCAGACAATTCCCTTCAGAACTGTGTGGAATTTCGTCATGTGGCTTTAGTGATGCAGTCCAGAGAGCTGTTCCTCTTTTGAAATTGTCTGTACCAGAAGAACATCTTATAACACATTTCATCGATTACAGATTCTATTGAAGACAGTAAAAGAGATATTTGTTTTCTTGTAATTCATTATTGTTTCGAAGTTTTCTTACTCCTTGTCCTTTTGCGGGTTGATATGTAATTTCAAATGGCATCTCAAGTATTTTCGGAGGTGGTCAATTTTGTTTACATTTATTTTAAAGCCTTGCAATATTCTTGATTCGTAGGCCTAATGTAGGTTTTGGCAATAAGTGCTATGATTTGTGAATATTTTGTATTTCGCTAGAACGCATAATATATTGTAGAAACTTTTCTCGGGTTTCGGGTTTTCTCGGGGTTCATGAGCATTCTGCAATAATATATTTATCATATTTTATTTGTTATTTCTGCCTCCACATCCTGTAGTTTAATTTAATACATTTGCACCACAGCACCATAGTAGTACCTTGTTTACATAGTGCAGGGTTTACAAATATTTACAAGTTTAACGATTTAGTGGATAAACTAGGACAAACGAGCACAGAAGTTGGCTCTGTGACGACAGTGCAATTGTCTCTGGCTTCAAACGGTAGAATTATGCGAGGAATTTGTGAAATGCAAACACCATTGAACAGATGAGAAGAGATGAGTATTCAGCGTGTTCCGTTTCTCAGCGCTGTGAAAGCGCTGGCAGCATTTTTGTTCCAAAGCTAAGTAATGACGTCATCGGTGCCACCAGTTTCCACAGCGCTTTGGCATCGGTTCCACCGGCCCGTGGATATGGTGCGAGAATCCACCAATGAATCTGATTGGCTCACGTAAAACTGCGGGGGAATTAGCAGACGATGGGCTTCACTCAATCCTGCCCGGTGTCCATGCTGTCACTTGACTTGACATATATATATAAAATAAAATTATTATTATTATTGTATGTATAGCTTAATGATAGATGCATAGGAACAATAAAACTCCAAAATGTTTAGGAAGAAAGGTAACGAGTATAGGCATAAAAACAATATTAGAAGAAGTAGGTTAACTTATGTATATTCTCTTCAGATTATAAGAACTCGCTGTCTATAACTGGATGGTATGTTTAAAATTACTGACCAGCAATTATATTATCCTACCTGATTTAATTTGATATGGTATTCGCTATTTAAGAAACCCTAGCTGCAAAAACGTGTTATATTAAAAATTGTGACACTTGTCAGTTGTGTTTGGGTTTTATATGGAGACATTCTTCCGAAAGTTTTAGGTTAGACGTGACTAGTACGGCAAAGGGGGGATATTTTCAGTTATTACTAGATGGGAAGACTTTTAGCTATGTCAATAATAATGTAAATTCTATTTGTTTGAAACCATAATACACCAATGCTTCCTGTAAGAAAATATTAGAATCACTAATAATTTAGTCGCCATTGATGGCAGCATAAATCCAGCAGTTTTGTTCCAATGCCGCTGCAGCGTGACGTCATCGTTTGCCACCGGTCCGGTGTAAAAGCGGTGAGAAACGGAATACGCTGATTGGTATTGCGGCAACGGAGCGCTCTTGCCTGACGTCCCACACAGTGGCTTGCGTGCATTTCGTTCGCAAACGTCATCACGGGAAGAAGCTGTCTTCCAGTGAATTAGGATGAAATTATTTACAACAAAGTTGAAAATAATAACAGCATACACACATGCATACATAGGCTACATCAAAACATACATATAAGGGTTGTGTCAATATCGACATCACGGACATGTGGGCTGGACATGTTGCGCGCATGGGGGGAAAGATATCTCAAAAGTATTGACTGGGAGACCCGAAGGGAAAAGACCACCTGGAAGACCTAGACGTAGGTGGTAGGACAATATTGGAATAGATTTAAGGGAAGTGGGATTTGGGAGGGATGATTGGATTTAGTTAGCACAAAATAGGGTTGAATGGCCGACTCAGGTAAGCGCGGCTTAGGAATTGTCTATTGCCATTGAGTAAGTGAGTTAATATCGACCATTGTCCTGGTTTTCAGTCCGAGTATTTAATGCAAAATATCTAAACTATTAAGACTGGGAATCGAACAAGCATGAAGAATCAAGTATGCATTGCTGGTAACCGTAGAAACTAAATTTTCGAGCACCAAGTAAACAGAATTACATAACACAAATTGAAAAAATTGTCCAGTGATTTGTAAAACACAGGTAAGACCTTTCAGAAAAGTTTATTGCAATAGAAATCATCATCGTATTACAACTTAACTAGCTAACATCAGAAGCCATCCCAGTAGTGATATAAAATTGTGCTCCAGTTTCAACCCTGTCGATCTAGTCAGATGAAGAAAGCCTAATAGCAAACAGTGTTAAGTTAGCAAAAAGTGCTAATAGAGTTACTGTTTTCAAGTTCACGGGTTCGATCCCGGACTCAGCAAAATCCAAATATATGTCGCACTTTGGGATGGATGTGTCCCGCCCCACCCACCCTCAACGATGCAGTTTATTTTATACCACGATCTAGCGAATTCTTCTGTCCTCGTATTATGAAGAAACTCGTGATTGCGCTATCTGCCCATACAAGGCATTATTGAGGAACATATGGTCAGCATGTCGATACCCATGGCCGTTGTTGCTGGCTTTCTAGACCAGAACCGCTGCTTCTTTATCATTTAGCTCCTCATCTGTTCTCACTAGGCTGAGTGTACCCAGTTCCAGACCTTTAAACCTCAGAAAACTCCCATGAGGTACCGGGGATCGCACCCAGGCCTGCGAACCCGTAGACACGAAGATAGTCCAAAAAGAAACATTGCACTGAATTTTTCAGTCTGACTTCACCTTTCCATCTTAGCCTACACACAGTCAGTGTGAAAGAATTATCATAAACAATTTGAATAAATAAATCATGAATATTTTAAATGGACTTTTTGCAAGGTTATACAGTATAGGCTATTGTATCTATACTTTAAGTAGCTAAAAATGAAAAAGTAAAGTAAAAAAAAAATTATGCAACCTAATTTCCGTGCAATAGAGGTCTTGGTCTTAATAGGAGTCAGATACACCCCCATCCTCTCTAGTCTAACCCCAACGTTGAGGTTCGAGAGATTAATTTCCAAACCACTGTTTGGACCTGTAGAAACTCTGTGAATAAATGATCAAGTAGGAACATCTCATTTTTAATATTCTGTATACTTACTATTCAATTTAACCCAGATAGCGCGAAATTATTTTTAATACGTTTTCTTTTATTAAATTGCATAGAACACTTCATTTTAACTAAAGATTCATACAGTAATGCGATTTATTCTTGTAACTTACATACTTCCTGAAATAATGCCCATGCTCCTGGAAGGACGTCAGCGTAATGCACATTGAAATTTACCTAACACAGAAAATAATTAAATACACTTCTTCGAGTACTTTATTGTTGTTATTCACTTTGTTTCGTGTGATAAGCAACGAAACATGTTACACGAAGTGACAAAACCAAATCATGCACTGAGTTGTAGCTTTCTTGTGGCATTGTCGGCAATGGAGCTGTTTTTTCTTTCCTGTAACACTGTCTGGTTGTAGGTCGGCAGCATAATGCTCCAATTTGTCTAAGCGAGAATCAGCCTTTGATGAACCCGATGGCCGTCCTCTTGAAGAAACCACTCTTCTATTTGACTCCAAAATAGTAGTGACTAGTGTTGAGTACAAGAACGGCATATAACCCTGCCGCAGAGGGAAAATGATGGGAAGGGAAGTTAAGAAGAATCTCTGGTAGCGGAGGACCAATTATTGCTAAAAACAATAATAAAAGGAATAGTAGAGCTAAGTGGACTTATATCGCAGGATGCTGGATACAGGAATCCTCGGATGCAATTGGAAACAAACCTTTAACATGTAATTAACGATGGAACTTTTATTCACACAATATAGGCTTAAATAGATGCACTGAATTAACTGAATTATGAATTAAATAAATAATCTGAAATAGGATTGCGTAATCTGTAATAACCAATGTACTGATATTTGGCGCGTACTTTCGGCCACGTGGCGATAATTGTTCTGTAATTATGCCAGTACTGAATCTTATATCAAAACACTCGGAATAATTGCTGTATTCCGTTTAGGATGGATTAACACTGATAAATTGAGAATAATACACTGTTTATCTGATTCAATGTGAACGCTTGGGTTGCACAATGCACTCGAACTAAAATACGAGCTTTTAGAAGAATCTAAGAAGCCGATAATGATGAATCTACTGTATTTAGTGTAGATTAAATACTCGCACACGACAATACTTGTAACTTAAAGTATTGTGCACTTATGCACGAGGCATCTTAAGATTGCACCTGCCGGATGTAGGACCGGAGAACAGGCGGTAAGAACTTGTATCACTCCGCTACAATAGCTGACTAAGCGAGAATAGATTTAGCGGAGAGTTTGAATAGAAAGACTGACTAGACATACATAAAAATGCTAGTAAAACCTGTAGCTTGCTCCAACAACTAGTCTTCGGCGAAAGTATAGATGATCTAATTTACCGCCATCTTGCCGGTGAAGTTGCCACACATTTTGTTCCGCAACAGCGCAACGTTAGGGAAATACTATTTCTTGCCTCTGATTGATACACGGTGCTAAGAAATGTTTTGGTCAGCTCTGTCAAAGCCTACCATGTGTGTATTATAGTTGTGGATGACTGTGGTTGATCGACACTAATTCGCTTTTTTTGCTTTTGTGAGTAGCGAGATACCTGGCGAGTTGGTAAAACTCTATCAAAGTTAGTAGCCACATTCACCACACTATCATCATTCCATCTAGTAACGAGGACGTTGCTTGTGTCATCAGACCTGAAGTCGTATGTACCCCGTGGTGTTTTCTTCATCACTGTTGGTAATATCGCACTCTTTCCCAATTCTATTGGCTCTCATTGCCCCTGTGGCTTCAATTCCTCTTTTATGCAGATCCCTAAGTAGAGGTATTGAGGTACAGAAATTGCCAAAATACACTCTATAGGGCAATTGTTCCAGCTTGTGAATATAAGTCAGCATATCGAAGTCTTTTTTCAGCATATTTATCAGGTAATGTACCAGCTTTTTGATATGGCCCGAACCAGCTTCGGTACCACACCAGAACTCATAGCCATACCTAATTGGCTTTCCATGGATGAATTGTTTTGTACTAGGCCTATGTTTACCACAGTAAGGTACCATGCTCTCATCTACGAAGTGGTTTTGAATATGTGAACTGTACTCTACACATTTCTCATTTATTTTATCTATTAGTGGCCGTACTTTAGCAAATCGATCACCTAAAGGTAGTTCCACATTATAAATCGGAATCGATCCCTTGCCATAGTTTCGGAAATCAATATGTTATGGGTATTTGGTGACTTTTCCCAATATATAAGTTATCTTTCTGTGGCAGGTCAACATACCCACTCAATAAAGGCTATGAAACACTTCATCTCTTCTTTAGAACGGTCTCCAAGCCTATTTCTTTTAGCGGCGTGCTGATTTGCATATGTCACCAGCAAATTTACCACGTCATCATCGAAAAAAGTCATGGGACTGTTAGTTTGACACAAAGAAAGATATATTCACGTCATCTTCCCATTAATATTTACTTACAGGTATTTTTTTACAATAATGAAACACCAGGTTTTATTCTTCAAAAGAATTTCACAAACAAATTTTTAGGGTCCCATTAGGCTACGCTGACATCCTTCTGGAAGGAAGCGTTACGAAAGTCGGCTGTGGGGCCTACATTATTGTTCGTAATGTTTGTTTGGTGAATCACTATGGTAAAGAAGATATTTAAGGCAATAAATGAATAACAATTTGCAACAAAAGAATAAGAAGACACATGCAATACATACCCATCTATTCGAAGGTCTTCGACATATTCCATTTTGTTAGAAACGTAACTTCACAGCTGAATACCACTACTAACCTCTCAACAATGAAGACTAAAATAACATAAAAATTAAAGCGTGCAGTTTCTAGTTACGAAATATGATGCTGCACTCGGGGTAGTAATTGAAGAACTTTCGAAAAATAAACACGATACCTACTGCTGTTCGCTTCCTTTTGGAAGGACGTCAGCGTTATCTGGGTTTACGCTTTATGTTTGAAAAGCACAACATTTTCTGTGCGAAGCACAGTTTTCTAGATATACACCAAAAACTGAAAAAGGGGACCTTTGAGCCTCCCTCCCACCCCCGCGGCAACTGAAATCGGTGGGACTTTATTAGGCGCAGTTCAGGGGACCTCCCCCTTCACTTTCCTGAAACTTTTGGAACTACAGGATTTAATTCAGCAAAAAATTCTAATTTGACTGGGTTAATTGAGTTTCGCTGCGCGACGTATGGAAGCTAACATTTGTGTGCATGCTTGAACTATGTGCTCTATCATAGAGCAATATCGATATCCGATATTATCGCAACTGAAATATTATCAAATATCGATATCCCTAGTGGAGTTATATTCAGTGTAGTGACGTCATGTGATATCGGAAAATAAGCATTGCAGTGATCAACATACACAGTATCTATTGTCAGCAGTAAATATACAAAATAATATTAAGAATGAGGGGTTCCTACATGATCATATATTCGGTTAGGTTACATTTATATATAGGACTGTTAATAAGCCGTCTGTCTAAAATATTTATAACTTTTATAATTTCAATGACGTTGTGTTAGTGATTAAAATTCAAAATTAAATTAATTAATATAGTGTGGTAGATGTAAGGCCATTAGGTATTCTCTTATTATGCCTGATTGAGGTACATATCCAAACAGTTTTTGTTTGGATTTCATGAAATTTTGACAGTCCCTGACATTCAAGGGTAGAAACTTCCATAATCGAATTGTGGAAATGGTGAACTAAGTTATGAGCACATAACTCCATCATTAGAACGACTTCAATGGGTACACTGCACTTCCTCATTCTCCTCTACAGAATACCGCATTCCTCAATATCTTGCTACCTAGCCATTGTTTTTATTACTTATCATTAGACTTCGGATTTTTAGGTCGCTAAAAATGCTGTTTTAGGTACCTAAAATAGGCTCTGAAAATTGGAAAATAGGTTCTAAAAATCGTAAAATAGTCTCTTAGAAAATCGTTAAGTTGCCAATTTTCTGAAATATCTCAATTGCAATGGAGAATATTATATTTAATGAAGTCACCATTAATCATTAATCGTGAAAAAACACACACAGAATTATATAGACCTATTACTAGGGCCTGTATTACTACCATAACAGTGAAAACCTAATCCCTGCGCCCAGAAGCTACGCACGCTAGCATATTCAACCCTTGTATCCCTCAGTGATTCAGAGAACTACCTTTTTTTGTTTTGTTTGTTTGCTTTTGGTTTTTGTTTTTTTGTTTTTGTTACTGGATGTGGGATTCGGGAGGAAAACACTACATTTTTCTTGGGAATTCCAAGGAATTTTCTACTGAAGACGAAACATTCCTTATTATTTAACCACGTCATAAATGTGTCATGTATTGCACATTACGAGCTAAAAATTTAGTACGAACTGAAAATAAATGCTTTAATTTATAACAACAAATAAATTATTTTGAACTTTAGAGGAAAAACAAGCTAAAAGGCAATATTAGGCTCTAACGTAAAAATAGGCTGTTTTAGGTCCTATCAAAGTGTCAGTTTTAGGCATAGTCACTTATGAAACATGCATATACAAGTTTTCGTCTATTTTTCACTTAAGGATTAAAATAGGTTTTTACCTAAAATCCGAAGTCTACTTATCATCCTACCATACCTTGGGCACGCGCTCTCAGCTTGGCCCTCATGCTTCTGTACAAAACTGTACACTTCATGTTCCTTTACATTAACAGCTAATCGCTTCTGGAACTCATTGCTGTGCGGTGGGATGGTATTGATAGTATTAAGTCATGTCGTGATCGGGTGTGGAAATCATGATGAGAGGCATGCGTATTAAAGCCTTAAGGGTGTCGAGGAAGATAGGGTTTTCAAGAAAAGCAGATGAGAGTGAAAATCACGGCATCTGTGGAGTCGAAGCCAGTTTAATGCTTCCAGAGAAGAAGCCTGTAACACATCTGGGGGTTAGTTTCCCATTCTACTGGATTCGTTAACTTTGTTTTTTTACTCACGTAAAACGGCAAAATTTCATGTAATATTATTCTCCAGAAGTTTTAGAATCCATATAAGGGCACATTTTGTTTCTAAGAATATTTTAAATATGGGTAAAATCGGTAAGAAGTTCACAAAAAACTAACCTAAAATGGCGCTCAGATTGGAATCACAATAATACAGAATGAGCTGCTAGAAACATCGCAGGTGCATGCTGGGAAGAAGCCGATGGGTCACGTGGTGCTGGAATCAGCTGCCAACGTGATAATGGTCAGACAACCCTCCGGAAGATATAATATGCCACATTTTCGAAACCGACAAACAGTGTATCGTACATTATTCTAAAATGCAAGGGCGCTTCGCTTCGGCTGCCGCCTCCGCTCGCGCACTCAATTAATGTGGTTAGTGTTTTGCATTATTTAGCTTTATGTAGAGGTTGCAGGACCGTATGGAACAGACCAATGACATGCAAGGTCGTTGGGAGCCAATGGGAGTGTTGGTCTGCAAACCAGAGACCGCATACCAACGCCGAACATCGCGTGCCGAAATCCAGTAGAGTGGGAAACTAAACCCCACATCTGTACCGTGTGTAGCCTATACTATCCGCGCGCGATTTCTTGAGCGCTCGGCTCCCTAGTCCTCATTCGGTAGGTTTGTTCAACTTCGTAGGTAGCCTACAGCTGACAACATTGAAACACGAAGCACGCTATACACCCTGACATGTAGTAGCTTCAATACTAAGCTTTCATTCTGTCTCAGGATCCTTATTTATTTATTGACATTATCTTTTCTGACGCATGGAGTTATGGGGAAAAATACAATTTGTCGATTGGCTTATTTCACAAACACGTCATTGTACATCCAACACTTTTCTCACCTCTTTAAGAATTCCGTATGTGCTAATTTCTGACACTCCCGTGAACTCTGATGTCAATTTCATGGACTGAAAGTTGAGCGAACTTTTCACAAAACGTATTAAATACGTTTAAAATTAGGCCTATAGTTTTCTCCACTTTTAGATGCCTTACCTCTCTTATGGTTTACAACACGAAATGGTGAAGCATGTTCTGCTATGACTCTTCTTTATGCTTAAAACTAGTCATCCAGCGTAAAAATATTGAGCCTATTTATTTAACATTCCCTTCCCGGAGGAAAATGATTTATTTGATAACTAAAGTCTTATGACGTGTTATTAATTGTTACGCAATACTGTCACCACGTTATATTATTGGACTGCATTAAAATCGTTGTCTATTAAATGTCACTACATAAAATAGCGAGGATGATTCATCGGAAATAATTATCTAATTCGGCATCCGCACTTACGCTGTTGACGTGCGCTTACCATAAGCGCGATTTCGCTGAAATGTGATTTCTTTGGTTGACAACACTGCAGAAAGACTGGCGGATTAGCTATGTTTTGTTCCCCCCAACCCTCACTTCCCCGTAAATCCAGCGCCCAAGATATGGCGCGCGGATAGTACAGTCGGTCAAATAAAAAATGTCGGGACTCGTATGCTGCTAAAATTAAAGTTTTGACGCATTAGTTCACAAGTTTCCTATAAAAAACACAAAATACGGATCATTTTCGGAACATATGAGGCCATGCGGCAGGAGGGAAAATATGAACAAGGAGGGAAAAAATGAACAACGCGGAAAGCGCAACACACGATATTCAACTTAATGCATTGTCATAATTCATTTTGCTTTGTGTCATCGCCACATACAAATGCTAACGTGAGAGAAAGTGTAGTTAGGGCTGTAATTGACCTGCATTTTTCGGTCTCTGAAGCAGCGAGAAGGTTCCATATTTATGAAAAGCAGCTCAGAGGTGGGAACTTTACTAACTTATAATGCGACCGGAAGTTTTCATAGCAAACGTTGATCTGGCCGGACGCGTATTTCGATGCTAAGATTGGTTGCAGATGCTGAGCGTAAGTTATTGATTTTGCACTACAAGTACCGGTATTATAAAATAAAATCTTAAAAAAATGCTCCTTGAATAAACATATTCCTCGCGAATCTATTAATTATTAATATTATAAAAATTTGCAACCAAGAATGTGGCGGATTTGAGGCATATAGACACAGCCTTCTATACATGTTTGTTTTGGAACAAAACTGACTTAATAATGAAGAAAATACATGGATAGACAAGAGGCGTGTGTGAACCTAACCTTAAGTCTTCCTGTACATGCGCATATGCTCGTTCGTGATACTTAATCAAATACCGCCCGACGTTTTTTATTTGACCGACTGTACATACACCCTTATCTCTGTTTATAACTCATATTGTCACAGCCAAGAGCCTTCCCACTGTTGATAGCTGCACGTATTTAATTAGTATGCCTGGGATTTTAAGGCAAATGCCTATTTTGTTCCTTATGAAATAACATGAAAATATGTGGACGTTTCATGATAAATCACTTACATTTTTACAGTTTTATAGTGCCTTAAAATGTCTATTTGGACCTTTAGAACCTATTTTACTGTTTTAGTGCCTAAAATGCCTATTTTGTACATTTAAAATAAAATTCAACTTATGTAATTTTTACAATCTTATAATGGACATCCTCAATGAAAAGCAGAACAGCAGAGGTGGGTTCTTCACAGAAACTTGATTTTCCGAAACAATTGTCGCTAAAGGAATGCTGACTGACGGGGGAGAGGGAGGATTAAGGGGCAAGGACTACTGTGTCAAGTCACCAGTGAAAGAACATCTGTTTAAGTTAATATAGTTCCTGATGATTAATTCTGCAGTTAATTCAGTTAAGAATAGGTATACCACGTTTCTTGTAGTAAAAAAAAGAACATGTTACAGTTTAAGTGTATATTGTAATATTTTAAAGTCTATTTTCTACGTATTTACATATTTTAAAGCATATTTTAAGTGCCTATTTTCTCTTTTAAAAGCCTATTTACTTGTTTTAAAAGCCTATTTTAGGTGCCTAAAACTATTTTTTAGAGCCTAAAATCCCAGGTCTAAACGATGTAAAAGCGGTTGATGTGACTTTCAGGAAACTTCTCGATGGAGTATTCTATGTGTGACTACCCCATGCTTCCAATCTTCACCAGCGTGCTCATGGTAAGTAGAATACTGTGGTTAACAGCGATGCTTACTTAACGAGAATAAAAATTATTATTAGATTTTTCCGAAGCAGTCTGTTCCAAAGTGATACGTCCGGAAAATTTCCGCACAGTTTTATGTTTCAACTGAAAAGTTCATATACTGTGGGCCTATATACAGGGTGTTAATGAATAACAGCGAAATATTTTACCTGCGTATAGAGGACACATAGTCAAGCAACATTTGTTAGGAGATTTTTGTTCTATGGTGTAAAATGTGTATGCTACAGGGCATTAAAGTCGTTACAATTTGGTGCTCATAAATCAATACAGTAGAACCCCGATAATTCGAGCTAATTGGGGCTGAGGCTACCTCGAATTACAAAAAACTCGGATTTTACGGAAATATCACTAAATCAATGGGTAAATCATAAATACATTTTTAATGAGCACAATAGTGGTTTAAAAAGTAAATAAATAAAGAATATAGTAGGCCTACATAGCTGTATTACGCCTGTAGGTATATTGGCAAACATTTCCACTTTGCTACATCGGCATCCTTTAAGGATTAAGTCATTGGCTGACCCTTAATGGAGTGGAACGGGGAAAGCGGCGCTACTAAATTTAGGAAAACACTTTTAATTACCATAGTCGCTGAGTAGGGAATACAGTAACAGTACAGTATTCTTTTCGGAAAGGATGGTATGCACTGTACAATTGATTGACACGAGGTCCCGACAAAGAAAGATCGAACCTACAGTTTCTGTCAATCTGTAATAGATATGCATTAGCAGCCTGAAGCCAAGGTTATTTCTGTATATTATGAACGAAAATCCAAGTGGGACAGTTTTACCTGCATTTTTGTACATGGAAAAACTGAAAGAAAGCTCAAAATGTAACACATTCGGAAGTGTTTAAAACTTACATGCGGACACCGTATAAAAACGGGATATTACTCTAGATTTATGGAAAATTTTAATTTTCTTTAGACCAGTTCGAATTACACGGAACCTCGAAATACCGGGGCTCGAATTACCGAGGCTCTACTGTAATGAAGCGAAATAGGGTTAAAATGTTTATTAAATTGACTTCATTCCTTCTTAGTGATGATAAAAGCCTGGTTCTTAATTATTCGTCAACAGCTACATCATAATTTAGTGTTTCCGTAATCTGCAAAATTTACAGACTAATCACGTGACTGGCCGCCACTGCATTCGTTTTTTTATTCACAACTCCAGTGTTAACGAAGTTTTTTTGTGTTGAATTTTTTCAAATGTTAGAAGTCAGTGATGGCCATGCCATGGGAGATTTTATGCTATTACAGGAAAAAATGAATCCATAGAGCAAAAATCTTAGAAGCTGCTTGTCTATGTCCCCTCTATACACAGGTAAAATGTTTTTGCCTTATTCAGTAACACTCTGTGCATACACCTATGGCTCCCAATGGACACGATAATTGCCGTAATGTTGCACATACAAAAGTCTCAGCCGAGTTCAATAGGGTAGAAATGCCCCTATTAGTGCTATGATCCGTTTGATTTTTAATTCGAAATCCTTGAAGTTTTGAAAATTTTTGTAGATTGTGTTAAACGGTTTAAACGTGGCGTTCTGGACGATTCCAGGGAAAGGTACCTTTGTTTGCTCTAGTGAAAAGTGATAAATTATTTCAAACATTCAAAAAACTAAAACCAATTAATATAGAAAGATAAAATGTGTACTCATCACCGGATATAGTAACGGTAATTAAATCACGGAGGAAGAAATGGGCTGGACATGTTGCACGCATGGGGGAGGAAAGACATACCTCAAAAATATTGATTAGGAGTACCAAAGGAAAAATACCACTAGGAAGACCTAGACGTAGGTGGGAAGACAATATTAGGATAGCCTTAAGGGAAGTAGCATTGGCGAGGGATGGTTGAATGGAGTTATCACAGAATAGGGTTAAATGGCGGGCTCATGTAAGCGCGGCAATGAACCTTCGGGTTCCATTAAATAGATAATATTCCTTTAGCTTGCTTGGGAATTGTCTATACTCTATTGCAATTGAGTAAGACAAAGAAAAAAATATTAGAAATAGAGGATAGTGTTAGTGTGACCCTGTGGGATTTCAACAAAAAATTATATCTCTATATATATAAAAGGCTTTGTCCTGACTGACTGACTGAATGACAGGAATCAACGTACAGCCTAAACTATAACAGGTAGAGACTTGGAATTTTGACAGTACCTTCGTTTCATAATGTAGGTGCTCACTAAGAAAGGATTTTGAAAAATTCTGATTTTAACTGCCAAAAATTAAATGTTTTTGAAAATACTTAACCCCGTTTTACACAGAATTATCCAAACAAATTCACAGAACATATTGTTGCCAGTTGTATCAGGTGGGTTTGGATTAAATGAAATGGATATTCGACAAATTAGAGAAGGTATCATTATAATTCATATTATCTGTATTAATAAACGGAATTGTCCTCGATGTCCAGCGAAATCTACTGAACGCAGAGATCTGAAATTTTAAACATAGGTGGGCTGAAGGGTCGGAAAATGCACCTCCAAGCCGGAATTTTAATTTTAGTTTTCGTTCGTGAGTTATGAGTGAAAAACGGGCAAAAAACGTGCATTTTGTGCGTTTTCAAAACATAAGTTTTCAGTTATACGTCAAATCAATTACAGTTGGCTTTGGCTATTTTTGTCATACCTTGAAAATAAAACTTTCGCGATCGCTTGAATGTTGTAAGCCCTAAATATGGTCAAACGTTGTTTTATTTGGACGAATCTCACTATACAGAGGTTTTCTGGGCCAAGAAACTCGAATCTGAGGTCGCTTTTACCAGACGATGCTATCTAATCGTGGTATGTAGTCCACGTGATTTAGGTGTTAATAAATATAATGATTTTACTATTATGCTCTTAATTTTTAATTTTTGAAATAATTATTGCGGGCGAAGCCGCGGGCACATGCTAGTAGCCTATATATACACACACACACGTATGAAGGGTACACGTGCAGTTGCATTTTTATGAAAATCTGGTTTCTGGCTACATGTATAATTTATCACTTTCATTTGACCTGAACTAAAATGAATGAAAGGGGCTGATTAACAGTTGTAAGTGAAAATGAAATAAAAAAGTACACTTTGGAATACGGGGTTGGTTTTTCTGATGCAGGAAATACAGAAAAAATTCCAAAACATATACTGTCTCGTATTATAGCATATTGGTATAAAGTTAGGAGCCCAACATATTTCAATAAAACAATCATCTTATTAGTGAAATAACAGCTTCTTTTTCACTGCATTTATTAAGTGACAGTATCGTACTTTATGAGATTCTGTGGGGGACGGGAAAATGTCTGTCCGTCTGTCTGTTCGCGCGATAACTCACATACGCTTTATCAGATTTTCATGAACTTGGTACATGCACTTACAACGTCCATGGGAAGAAGCATATTGATATTGGGCCAAATCAGTTGACCGTAGTAATGCCTTATTTAGTGCCCATTTTATGGTAATATATTTAGAGAGAATTTATCAAATGCAAATCAGTTTTACTGTTTTACAGTGTTCATATAAGTTAGCTTTGAAAAATAACACTACCCATATGTTCCTTCGCATGCTTATCAAACTAGTCAGGTGTTCGTTTATTTCGTTGATCAAGTTGAAATTAGTACTACATGAATACTGTTATATACAGAAGGTATATTACTGTGAAATAATTAGGCCTACGTTCATTAAGCGGAATTCTTTGCCAGTGCATTCTGTGAAACGTTGACATATTTTAAGAATGTCTTGTATCAATGTATACGAGTTTGAATTAAGGTTAAGTATCAAACTTTAGACCTTTGACTTCCACAAGCCCTGCTTAATGAATCGACCTGGAGCTTAATTGTGAGATAGATTACAAAAATAACTTATTTTCTGCATATCATAATTGCAATTATCACTGATTAAACAAAAGCATTCTGGCCCTTTGTTACATCAGTTCACAAGATTTTATTAATATTTTAAACACTGCTTTGCAGTTCAAACTCATGATGTGCTGGGTTAGTTCTCGAATGTCTTGTGGGGAAAACTTGACTCTTTGGCAAGGAATGACGTCATGATCAACTTGAGTTCCATCTTGCACAATTATTCTGGCATCTACTTCACTCTCCATCTTTCTCTAGGCATCATAATAGGATTGTTTACAGACTTCTGTAATGGCACACTCAGTTTACATTAAAACACATTATTCGATATTTTAAGTTTTCTTATACAGAGTGTCCCGTTTATCTTGTGTACTTGAAATGCCTATGTATAACGATATTTCTGGGCCCTAACAGATTGTATGGTTATATGAGGGTTATTTTTGTTATATTGAGGGACTGTAATTTGTCAAACGTTAGAAAGACTGCATGCAGAAAACTGTGTAATCTACAGAATAATTCATGAGACGGACTTGCGAAGAAGTGGAAAATCCTGAATCACAAAGAAAGCTAATTTTGTTACTCAACTTAGGCTACTGACTTCCATTGAATTGTAATCATAGCAACTTACGCTTTATCGCATTATCATGAAGTTTGTTATATGCATTTAACATGTCCATTGGACCAAATCAGTTGGTTTAACATCACGGATCGTGGCACGCTTTGAGCCTAACCATGTGCCAGCAATTTCTTACTCGTAGACGATAGGAAGAGGAAAGAAAAAAGACAAGCAAATTCACCACATAGCTAAGGTGTTATGGCGTTTTACTTTCACATTATGTACATCTTAAAGTAACAACCTAACTCACATTTTTTGCACACGGTATGACAAATGTTTCAATCCCGGTGGCGAATATGTTGAAAAATAGCTGAACACTTGCTATATCTGTTGGAATGTATATAATTGTGTTTTGTTTCTGTAAATGACCGCAGGGAAACTTACTTTGTGGACGCGCCTCATAGCATTCAACCGAATTAGTTATGTTTGTTTGAAATTCATCTTTACCCAGTAGATGTTGGGGAAATCTATGATCACTCGGGTAAAGCTAGTAATGTACGTATATAGAGTGCGGCATTTATCGTTTCCCTTTTCAAAACCGTAACACATTTATTTAACAAAGATATAAGTCCATCGGACATTTTTAAATGTCTTACAACCTTGGATTAGCAATTAGTCTTACTTTTTGGAAACGATATTCTTGAGATGCCTTCCATTAATTCCAACACATTGCTGCAATCTCCCTCGTACACTGGCCATTACGCGATGTGTGGTGTCTTGCGTAAAATTTGCAATTTCCTGCTGAATTGCATTTTTAAGACTGTTCATATCAGGGAGGGCATGAGTAAAAACTTTAGACTTCAGATAGCCCCACAGAAAAAAAAAATCTGGTGCAGTAAGGTCGGGAGATTTGGAGGGCCAAACCTGGAAAGAATTCGGCCGGGGAAAGCAGCATGAAGCGTGTCCATTGAAAGACGTGCAGTACGTGCTGCAGCACCATCCTGTTGAAACCACAATCTTTCAATATCCCAGTTACGATGTGTCAACTCGGGTAGGAAGAAAGTTTGCAGCATGTGATTGTAACGTTCAGAGTTGACAGTCACCGAAGCACCATTATCGCTCTCAAAGAAATAAGGGCCAATAATACCCTTCTCTGCAATGGCAAACCTCACCACGACCTTAGGACTGTGAAGTGGCCGCTCGTGGATTTGCAGGAAATTGCAAACTTACGCAAGACACCACACAATGCGTAATGGCCAGTGTACGAGGGAGATTGCAGCATTTGTTGAAGTTAACGGAGGGCATCTCAAGGACATCATATTCAAAAAGTAGAACCACAATTGCAAATCCAAGACTGTAAGATATTTAAAAATTTTCGATGGAGCTTATTTCTTTGTTAAATAAATGTGTTACACGGTTTTGAAAATGGGAAACAATAAATGCCGCACCCTGTACAGTGTACATTCATCCCAACTTTACCCAGTGCTTTTGGATACTACTTTATCTGGGTACAGCTAAGTTTACCCAATTCCCAACAAAGGGAGGGGGAGGTTGAATGCAACAATGACATTCATTGTGTTTGAATTTCTGTTTCAGGCCCTGGCAATCTATTTTCTCATAATGGCAGTGTTGGAATGCATGGACCGGTAAGTGTCATTTGTTTCTCTTAGAATTAGTATGGTAGTTCTGTGACAGTAGACTTAATGTAAGATATTTAAAACAGAATAAAAAAGTGAATAATCCATACACTCAAGAAACATTCATGTTAAATTTGAAGAAAATCAGTATTAGCCACTAATGTGTTGGTATTGTGTCGGAGGTGGCCCCGGCATTAGGCAGATCACTCATCATGTCATTGCCTGTTCAAGAAAGCATGTGTGTGATCCATAGAAATTCCCGGCGCCGCGGCGTGGGCCATGTAAACGTTTCTATAACGGGGGAGGAAAAACAATTGCTAGTCCAGATAACATGGCTGACTTACCGACATTAATGTTTATCCCACCGCCGTCTCGAGAATTACACTGCCTGTCCTATGCTTTATTTTAACATGGAGTTCAGAGTATTGTTAAATTGCCTAATTTATCCAGTAGAGGCGACACAGTTCACACCCAGATTGCAGCAATCACTAATCAAAATAAGCATTAAACAGACATAGATACTTGTGTTATTTGTTTAGTACGTAATATTATTCCAGTATATGACACTTACCTTGAAATGGAATTTTGGAGCAATAATTAAAATAAATGTAAATTAATTAGACGCATTGATAGACTATATTATGAGCACCGCCGTCTCGAGGAGTAATACAGTTTAGAAGGCAGTGATTATGAGACGGCGGTGACAGCACTACATAATCAACAATGTCGTAGCAAAAAACAAGAAGCAGTCTGGGTGTGAAAGGTGCTGCCATCTGTAATGTCGCTGAGTACGCAAAATTAGCCGTATAGGACAGGCAGTGTATACACGATTAATACAGTTTAGAAGGCAGTGGTTTATCCACTTCCAGTTGAGCTAGATTAAATTTAATTAATTCATAACCTGTAAGGCTGCTTGAAATCTTTGACCAACACGTCAGTGAATCTCAGGCCTACATTTACGTCATTAATATTATTGCCAGTGCATTTTTTGAAATGTTGACATATTTTAAAAATTTATTTTATCAATCAGCATGTATAAATTAAGGTTTAAGAATAAGCATAGCTATATTACCTATGTGGACTGTTCTACGCATTGTTCTGATAAGTAGGCCTACTAATTTCAGTCCAAAAACAGGATTATAAAGAGAAATCGTGTAACTTTTATAGCTCTATGAATATAACTTTTACATAAGTTTGTAGATGTAATTTAAATAAAATACTTCATGCCAACATAATGCAATAACATTCGTGTTATAGTTTAGTGTCTTAGTAGATATGCACTACATCCCACAATGGAAAGTCATTAAGAAAAAATAATCATACCAACATTGAGAATCCAGCTAAATTTTAGCTAGCACGAATTGCTATATTCTAAAGCCGGCTGACTCATTCTAAATTAAACCAATACTAAACTCCATGGCGCTACATCCCTGAAGGGACAAGGCCTACCACCCAACCGCTGCGTCATCTACCATAGGCCGATGGCAGGATTGGGGGCATGTGATAAGCATGCCGACACCCCGGCCGTTCCGTTTCCATGACCGGAGCCGCTACTTCTCTATCAAGTAGCTCCTCGATTTGAATCATGAGGCTGAGTGCACCCCGTTCCAGATCTCCCTACCTCAGAAAAATCCGAGGAGATACGGGGGATCGAACCCGGGTCGACGGAACTGTAGTCAGCGACGCTTACCACAAGACAACGCCGGCGGTCGGCTAAGTTACTGATATAAATGTGTACCCACTTTCAGTTGAGTTAGACACTTGAAATTTGGCACACTTATAGCATATAAACGATGGAAAAATTCCAAAAAGTTCAAAATGGCGGACGCAGCTCTAAAGTTTCTGTTCAGTTTTCATGACAATATTGTTTGCAGTGTTCAGATAGGGCTTTGGAAGTTGCAATACAAATAATTAGACATGCTAGCGAAAGAAATAATTTCCCTACATCAATAATAAAGAGTGAAATCTATGTAAATAAATATCGTGTGTGATGCATCACCTAACTTTCTCTACAATACCATTATCTCACCTTACTCACTGTACGGGCAACAGAGCTCTGGCAGACTGTAGCAAATATCCGTAGGGTGATTATACACTTCTTACGAAACGAAGAAGACAGATTAATTACAGTTGCCCAATACATTTTTAAAAATTTGATAGAGATGGCACATAACAATTTATTACCACAATTGACAATACATAATTCATAATCAAATTATGCAGAACCGGATCACTTGGTCGAGATGAATGCTATTTATAAGCACTATTAAATATGAACGTCACAGTTCTTGAAACAATAATTCCCTTAATTATTAAGGGTAATGTATTATCCTCGAGATGGCTAATTCAAAGTTAGTAACCACACGAAAACTTTATAAATGATGAGTTTATGTCTGAGTGATTCTCAGATCGTATTGAATAATAAATAGACATACCTTTTGTCTTGAGATATTATAATTACCAACCCTGAATATTAAAGCTTCTGGCTTGGAGATCCTTGCGACGTCAAAAACCAGATGAGAAGATTCATTGAACCACAAGACGTACGTTGGAAATATTGAGACTATTTTCAGTCATCAAAATATCAAGCATTTGAAGCTTAAACTTGTCTTGAAGAGTTGCCTTCTTTATAAATTGATAGTTGAAGCCATCAAACTTGGTCGATGGATAAATAGGCATTTGCAAGCCTAGAACTCATGTCTTTATGAGTATTTAATGATAAACAATTCCAATAGAATTGTAGAATGTAGAAGACATTTTTAAAAAGAATGAAGATAGGCATTTGCAAGCCTAGAACTCATGTCTTTATGAGTATCTAATGATAGACAATTCCAATAGAATTGTAGAACGTTGAAGATAATTTAAGAGTAATGAAGAAGAAGCCTTATTGGCTGTTAAAACAATGATAAAAGATTATTCAGTCTCTGATTGGACGAAATTACAATTAGCATAGTTAGAGAATACAATAGGAATAAACAAATTAAAATGATATTCAAATGTTTTATAAATAACACATAATAACAACCAAAGCCTAAAATTGAATTGAATGCATGACCTTCTAAGACATAATACATAACGGAACACTCACTATACTGACAATGTTTATAAACTTCCAGAAAATTCCATATAAAATTCCATATAAAGTTCAAATCTTTATTCTTTACCCCGAACAAATCCTAGTCTTCCCACCCTTTTTAATGTTTATTATGACCAAACGGTAATAAGCTATAAGACAGAGTAAACCATTGTTTTCTAAAAATAAAATACTAACCGTAGTTAATTTGTACATTTTAGTGTATACAAAAAACAAGTTACCGGAGCTACTATGTAGAAATAGTTTTCACTCTCATAATACCAGATCCAATAACACCATAGGCTTTTAAAATGTGTAAATAGTTATCAGATTACTGGGCAGAAACTATTTAATAAATTGCCAACAAATTTTCAAAATTTACCTGTAAATATCTTCAAGATAAGAGTACGGTACATGACTGGTTAGCCAGGAATCCCTTTTATAATATAGATGATTTTTTTTAATAGTAATATAGCCTATAGAAAGAGTGTACTCCTAATATTGTCTTATTTCTATGTATCACTAATGAGACTGGTCTGTAATCCTATTATTTTCTATTTTATTGTGTCTTGACCATCCACTAACTTGCCTATTAACAGGTTATGCAATAATTGTAAAAATGTAAGATTCGTGTGGCGTAAAACTTAACTCACTTAACTTAGTATAATTTGAGTTTACTGTCACCTGACTTTATTACTAATTTATATTGGTTTAATGACAAAATTTATTGTTATTATTATTATTATACAAGAACTCTATTTCAGATATCGTTCCAGTTAATAAACAATCCCTTTAGGCAGGCCTAACGGCTGAAGTAGATTTTGAAGTGCTTTTGGTTTAATTTATTGTCGCTGCGCAGCACTCTTCTTCTTTAGCCTTGGAATGACAAACCCGCAATAACAACTGCAAAAAAGAGGAAAGAGCACTTTTTCAAACATTAAAATCTCGCCTTATATGAGAACTATCGAAAAACTACTTATTGATTTGTAGAGTAGGCCTACTCATCAAGAGCATTTCAACGATACCCCACAAGACGTGGTTACAAAAATGTCGAATTTCCGTCCCCCCGCCCCCATCCCCCAAACCCCCGAATCGTTGGTATCACTGTTAACTCCATAGGGAGTACCCTAATTTATTCAAACAAAGTGTCCCTCTATACTTCATAGGGGGCCGAGATATGATTTTTTCAAAATTTCAACCCGCTCCCCCGACCCTCTCCTTGGGCCAATTTTGCTCATTAACGAATTTGTCCGAACTATTGGGCCTAGAAATAACATAATAAAATTTGGTTCAAATATCTTCAAAATTACGGCCGCTAGCGTGTATATATATATATATATATATATATATATATATATATATATATATATATATATACAATTAAAAAAATTTAACGGGCGGTGGTCTCGTACTTCGGGAGGCATGAAACGTAAAGATGTGAAAGAATTTTTCGAAAGTCATGACATGGTATCGATTGTATCGAAATCTACTTTAAAACACACACTTTACGAGAGCCTCCAACGAGCGAAGCTAGTTTGTTCAATATATAACCTTGACTGTACTGTTTGGATTACTAAGACAGTGTGGGTGGTGTGAGGTTAGGGGTGAAAGCCATTCCAGTTTGCTTTAGATTCCACAGACATTGCCATTTGATTCATTTCTCAATAACGACACAATGATTGCATAGTTTACTTTGCTAATGCAGTGGGCTATGGGTGACGGAGGAAGCTACAAGGTTAGGGGTGAAGCTTCGCATTCCACAGACATGGCCTGCATGGTCATCTGATAAATTTCTTAACATTACTCACCCGGCTTTGTCTCTAAATTGTTCTGTTACCTCGGTGTCTTCCAAACTTGATATAACAATGTCTATTCACAAAATCACACGCTAAACGTAAATTATACACACGTTTTAAACATAAAAGCATACGACTTATTGCATTACCGCACTCAGCAATCTGCCTAGTACTATCATTCCTCCCGTTCCTCCCCTTCAGGGAGCTGCTCACAGCGCCACGTAGTGACAATCTAGCGAATCTGTTAGCAGAGACAGTTGACTCACGATAACCTTGCATTTCAGCAACAGCTATGTTTGACAAAGTACTAAAGATCTATAATAATAATAATAATAATAATAATACAGTGAACGCCGCTTAATGTAATCGCGGATGATGTTAACAATCGGGTAATGTTACCACTTTTATGAAGTCCCTCACGGATTAGCCTAATACTGATAAATTGAAAAATGCTGTTTATTGTGATCAAAGATTCGGTTAATGTTATCACATTTCCCTTTTTGCGGCTTTATTTCCAAGTACTGTACGTCAATCAAAATTTCTAACTCCACTGTATTGTGTTGTACTGGAGGTAGCAATTCTGTTCCAGCTCACAGGATGACCAGTTTAAGGGGGTGGCATTACCGAACTTTCTCTTTTAAGCAATAAAACATGTTTCACCCCACAGTTAAGCTGCAGCTTTTGATTTATGGAGACAACAGTGTTGACATGCAGTGATGGCTAGTGTAAAATGAAAAGACTTGAACAGGCGTTGATTGTTTTCTACGCTGTGTTCACCACAAAGCAGTATACACTTCCAAAAATATTCGTAACTCGTAACTGAGTATGGAATATTGGTTGAAAAAATAATTGCTTGCAGTCTATCACTGTATTAGCCTATGAGTGGTTCAATGATTCACAGTTACGTATTATTTTATGAATAAATATGTTTAATTATCTTTTGTAGTATATTGTATTATATAAGAATAAATAGCCTAACCTTAATTTAATTCCTCCGGCTACTGTTATCAGTCGGTTAATATTATCAGATCAGCTGCGTCCCGTCACAATAAACGGCGTGCATTGTAATAATAATAATAATAATAATAATAGGAAGTGCTTATCTGTGTGCGATGCCACATCTAGGGCACCCAGAGACCTGAATTTTATACAAAGTTGGACGAAAAGTTAATAAGTTATATGTGTTCTACAATGCTCACTGTTAATGTATGTAACATATTATAAAAGGGCCCAAATGTTTAAATCGTACACATCCATTTAAAAATGTGTATAGACTTGTAATGGTACTTTTACTCACTTTTCTTCCGTTATTCATTCTCAACTGTAAATTTTTAAATTTTAACATGAGGTATATTGTTTGTAACTCTGTTATGTTATTGTAATTTATTTTTTCGTATTTTTATTCATGTATTTATTTCATATAAGCAATCTTATTTATTTTTATTCTTATTTTTTGCCTAAAACTATAATATGTATGTTTTTTGCTATAATGTTCAAAATATAATTTTAGTATGACTGAACTGACCCCGAACACGAGCTATGTTCATGCGGGGCAAATAATACTCTTTTGAAATTGTACTAATTGTGTTTATGTTATTTATATTTGTATTTGTAATAATTTTGTAATAATTTGTATTTTGTAATTTGTAATAATAATTTGTAAAAAAAAAATAATTTCAAGCTTATAAATAGGCATAAAGCAATATAAACTTATAGACACTAAAATACACGTCAAAACATATGCACTGCTAATATGTAATCAGTATTCAGCACACACATTATAAAAATTTAACATTAAAGAAATTTCAATAATACTCTCCTTTAACCTGTTTCGGCTATCTGTTACAAATTGCATTTGACGAGATTACCTGAATGGCTGCATTGGCAAAGGTGGAGATCTCATTTGCATTGCTAACAAAATAAATGCAGGCAGTCAATGTCCGAATTGTCTCTTATACTGGTTATCAAATGTTTGTTAAACTAATCATAACCACATAAGAAACTGAAGCGGTTCACCCCCTTATATTTGGGAAATGCCACTCTTAAGGTTCACTCTGTATAAGTATTAATGTTTTTATGCAGTACTTACATTTGCTGAGCTTCTTTGAACCTGCCTCGGTTAGTCAGTCGAGCTACAAGATTTAAACTCTTACGTTTCTACAGGGTAAAATATGGGTCTGGTGAATGGCAATACTAATTGTAGTAATTAGATATCAAAATATTTAATACTGGTATGAGTAGATTTATTAACCAATTAATATCAAGTCCAATTAATATGTATGCTAATCTACTCGTGGTGGATACTGTATATAATGTCTCGATTGTAGAACGTAGCCACAAAAGTTTATCAGTTATTACTTCTTCCTATTCGTTATCACGTGATGATATAATGACTCCCCTTGGAGTAATTCTGATAATGTTAATTCGTCGACCAAGTACTTACTGCGATCCACTGAATTTAAGTCGGTAATAGCCGTAACTTAGCTATTACCACAAATCGCGTTTACTGGGTATCTTACTATAAAAGATTACTTATCCAAGTTGGGTAACTGCCCAACGTGAATATAAAATCGAGTGGGATACAATGGTATCCACTCGGAAGAATTAAGCTGACAAGGAATATGCGTCCGACCGGTGACGAGTCCGGCAGAACAGTGTACTCTTAACATTGGCAAAGTTCTACATCCGTGGCACTCACAGAAATCTCCCCACTCTTATACTAACAAATCAAATTCTATGTTACAGTAATTTAACCATATTTTAGCTAGTAGCTTCTTTTTGATTGGCCCTTTAGACCCAAGCTTAAAGACGCTACGAGATACAACTCTCAAGTTTCCACTGTCTTCCTGTTCTCGCTATTACTTCAATTTTCTGAGAATGTGCACTCAGTGCTCTTTTCCCAAGTCCTATTCCAAGTATATTCTTTTGACTAGGCTCTCTCGCCTTTGTGTCACTTTTCACATAAAGGAAGCACTGCTTGTTAACAAAACCCGTCGCCGGCTACCCGTCGTGAATGAATGGTACAAGCGAGCTAGTCTTTGTGACATACTTGGAATCTTGTCTGGTACTTTCTACACCCCGTAATATTCTTATATTTAATATTAACTTATTTTATCTTTAATCCATATTCTTCATTCAATAATTGTATGTTAAGCATGATTTAATAGAGTATCATTTGAGATTCACTTTGATATAAAATACTAATAGGTCCCATCATTCTAAGGTTTTATATTTACTGTAATTTAGCTTGCTATTTATCATGATTATAGTTTTATATTTAATACTAGAATCAGGATTCCCTCAAAACTGTCTGGGTCAATATGATTACAATATAGATTTTTTTTTCCTTTTTAAATCGAATGCTTTCTTAGGATTTTTTGTGGTAGCGGTGCTCTTCTGACCAGCCCCCGTTGTAATAAGGAGCTCCTTAAAAACTTAGAAAAATTTATTTTTTCATTTCCTGTCATATTATTTACGCAAATGACCCTTACAGTGTAATTTCACAGTTCTTTCGCAAAAAAACATACATTTCGCGTTTTATACTAATTTTGCGGATTGAAAAACAGAAAAATGACTATTTTTGACAGCATTTAGGGACATTTAGAATTTATCGCGATGGCTAAAATCTACCATCCCTAATATATAAAGTGTAGCCTATAGTGCAAAAAAATTGTTAATTTTCTGTTAATGTACAGAACATCTTTTAAAAAGGGCCTAAATATTTAAATCATACACATCCATTTAAAAATGTGTTCATTCTTTTTAAATATACAACATTTTTAACAACTTTAATTTTATGAATACATAGGTCCTATCTGAGCATTTTAGGGTTAAAGAAAACATTTTCGATTAAAATTCGTATAAATTAGGAATTTTAGTCATGGCTTCCCTTAGGAAGTTACACGTGTTATTAAAACTGCCTTTTTGATATTTCTAGTAACTTAAATAATATTTGTATGTGTTCGTTTTTCACAGAAAATAGTTTTGCTTTAGTAAGCTTCTGTGTATTGCAGACAAGAAACATCAGGATGCTGTGGCTGTTCGTCCACATCGGGACAACGAAGTGCGTGTTCCTCCACCTCGGGACAGCGAAAAGCGGGCAAAAACAGGTGCAGAGAGTCTGACAGCACGGACTCCGAGGCAAGTCATAATAAATACTATATGTGACTTAACAATACCTTAATGCCAAACTTTAAAGTACTGCCGTTGTTCTTTCTAACAGGTATATCTGTTATCGATTAATATTGTACATGGAAGAATCTTCAAGCCTTTAAAGTATGATAAGTTATCTTAATGTGAATTTTAATCTCTCTCTATATAAGCGGCTTTGTCCTGACTGACTGATTGACTGACGGACTGACTGACTGAATGACTGACTGACAGAGAATCAACGTAGAGCCTAAACTATAACAGGTAGGACTTGGAATTTTGACAGTACCTTCGTTTCATAATGTAAGTTCACTAAGAAAGGATTTTGAAAAATTTTGATTTTAAATGCCAAAAATCAAATGTTTCTGAGAATGCTTAATCCCTTTTTGCACAGAATTATCAAATCCAAATCACAGTTCACATGACAAAAGTGTATTGCTGGCATTGGTCTCAGGTAGGTTTGGAAATAAATGATACGGAACTTTGACAAATTAGAGAAGCTATTGATATAATTAATTGCTGTAAATATACGTATATAAGGACCTAGAATTTGAAAATCGAAAGTCCTTCATAAGTTAATTTTGAATTACAAAATACATAACCCAGTCATTGCCGGGTCTTTTAAGCTAGTATTTCTATATTATGAGGTTTGGCACTATAGATATGTTAGGAATTTTAGAGATTCTGCTCAAGTTTATGATTGCTGCAATTCCCCAGCTTACGTAAAGATAGTTTGCTAGTGTGCAATGACTATGCAAGAGCTTTATCCCTTCACGCTAGGCAACAAATGTTTCCATCTTCTAATTCACTGGCCTGTATTGGCCTATGAGTATGGAATGTTGCTCAATCCGATTATAGGCTACTCTTCAATATTCATTCTGCCGTTACGGTATGTTTGATACAGATATTATATTAACATATTTATGCATCAAGTTTCTTAAACAAATAGAAGTTCTTGTTTAATATTATGTTATTTAATCTGTTTAAATTGATATTACGAATTCCAGGCTCTCCCACAGATCACAGAGTGTGTTCTCGGACCTTGATGTAGGCCTACTCAGTCACACACCTTCCTTTCTCATATTCATGGCACACTCACCTGTAAAGAAAGAGAACTTAATTAAGAATTCAGTTAGAATTGTAGTCCTGCATTATTCTTAAGGTTAACTGAATTTTGCAATTAGCTTGTGTGTAGTTAATAGGTTGAGAACGTATACATAATTGAAATTCTTCTGTTATTTAACCCAAGTATTATCTTTTTCTATTGCTGTTTCTTTAACACACGGAAACCATAGCAAATATGAGTAATAGAAACTTTCTTGCCTTGTTACGGATGGGACAATCAAGAGTAGCCCCACACATCACTCAAATGTCGTACGAAGAACACTATACTGTTCAATAACTTAAGAATTAGGAAAGTCATATACCCAGATTCAAGTAAACATTCATATAACAAAAATTTATTAAAATATTTATTACTGGCAAATACTTCAATATATTTATTTTTTACTAGATCAGCAGAGAAAAATGTTTACTTTTGTAGATTGATTCTTAAACATATTTGTCCAGTTTGGCATGGAATGGCTGTATACCAAGAGATAATGAGATGATGAGAATGAAAGGATTTGCTACATATTTTACTTAAATGTGAGTCTTGAAAGTAAAATTGTACAGTGTGAGTAATAATAACAATAATAAATGTATTGTTCATAGGTGGATGTAGAAAATTGAGAAGATGCTGAATGAACTGCAAGCAGAATTTTTTTCGGACCAATAGCCCAAAACTCTCCAATATGATACTTCCTCTTTAGTACAATAAATTTCCCAGTAAAACAGTGTTGTTCTAATGTCTTTTAATAAGTTTTCCTGTTACTTCGTGTCTGAGAATTTGAAGTTGAATTATATGAATGCAAAGTACTTTTCAGGCGGCCTGATTTAAAAATATAACTTCTAACGCAAGACACACGTAGTAAAGGAGCACAAAGTGTAACTAACTTGGGTTATAATCACATGGAAAATACGGTTTTTGTTGAGGCAGTTATTCTAGTACATATTATTGGAATAACCTATATTAACAATAATTGATGTCAATAAAAGTCAGATGTAATATGTATATTAACTGAGTGGTCAGACATCAACACTGAAGTTAAGCAAGTAAATAGGGAGATGGAAAAGATATGTCGACTGTTTAATAACACCACCTTTATTGATATAAGTGACATTGGATAGAGATACCATACAACTCATGGGCTCCATTTAAACATATTGGGAAAAGAACTGATGAAGGACAGAATAATAGAGAATATTGAAAATCATCTTCAGCATAAAGAAGAACGAAAAGCTAAAGCAATTCCTCTTAGTTTTGTTCCTTTTTTAGAATTGTAGATAGGTTATGTAGTCCTCATGATAAAAGTGAAACTGATCAAGAAGAAACAAACAAACTATCTGTTTTTTACATAAATATACAATGTCTAAATAAGAAGATCTGTGAAATTGAAGCCTTCTCTACCATCAGCAGGTTCAATGTGCTATGTTTTAGTGAGCATTGGTGCACCTATGATCAACTGAAGGTTCTGAAAATAAATGGTTTTACCTTAGCTAATAAATTTTGCAGAACTACTCGTACTCATGGTGGTGTGTGCATTTATGTGTCCGAGAAAGTAACAAGGTCCACCTTACCTCATGAAGAATTAAGTCTTGAAAACGACTTTGAAGTAACATCAGCATTACTCGAGGACTTAAAATTCTGTATCACAGTTGTATATAGAACACCCAATAGTGATATTAATATTTTTCTTACCAATCTAGAACATCTTCTGTTGAAATTAAAAAATAAATATTCCTACTTTAGGTCAATAATATGACGTGGTGATATAAACATTAACGTTCTAAAAACAAATAAAACTATATTAGATCTAAAAAATCTGTTAAAGCTATGACTACTACCTTACAATAGACAAACCAACAAGGAATATGAACTGTTTGGACAATATCATGACTAACCTTGCTGTTAACAGCTGCGTATCTGATATTATTGAGCCTGGTCTATCTGACCATGCTGGTTTATACATTGAATCTAGTAATGATGTAGTCTCATCAAATAATAGTAATCCTACTTCAACGTACATTCAAAAAAGCGTTATCAGTACTCATGGTATACAACAGTTTTTATCTGTATTGATCACAGTAGATTGGAATTCAGTGTTTTTTTTGGATAGCAATGAACCTCAAGGTTTTTATAACAATCCATTCGATTGTTTTCTTGATTGGTTTTATAAATTGTTTAATATGTTTTTTCCAATCAAATCTCTAACAAAATCTTCAAATGGCAAAACATTAAATAGAGTTAAATGGTATAACAATGATTTAAAAGAAATCCTTTCGGATGGGGATAAAGAACTGTACTAGACCAGTCAACATCGTTACAAAAAAGCTTTAGCACATGCTAAAAAAAATGCTTGCTGCATTCAAAACTCCACAAACAAAACTAAAGCGGCATGGATTCTAATTAGAAATAATAAATGTGCAGGTAACAGTAGGCCTAAACAAGATCTTTCAATTGATCCAAATACTTTTAATAAGTACTTTATAGAAGCCCCAGGAAATACTGTAAAGAACATACATGGAACAAATGTCTCTGTCAAGGAATTACTGCATAATTGTCAAAATGTAAATAATTATTACAAATGGCAACCAGTAACGTGTACAGAAGTATATAATGTGGTACGAATAATGAAAAGATCTCAGAGCTTAGACTATTACAGCCTATCCTACTCCTTTTTGAAAGATATCATAATTAGCGTTCTTGAACCGATAACATATTGTATAAATGTATGCATGCAATTAGGTATATATCCAGACAGTCTTAAAATTTCAAAAATTACTCCCATCTATAAAAAAGGTAGTCAAGATTTACCTGGCAATTATCATCCGATTTCAGCTATACCAATATTTAGTAAAATCTTTGAAACACTGATTAAAGACCAACTAATGAGCTACTTTGAAGTTAATAATCTGTTCACAGAATCACAACATGGCTTCTGAGCACATCACTCAACTGGTGCAGTGTGTGATCTAGTAAAATATGTACTAAATGAATTTGAAAATAAAGAACATACTAGTGCAGTGTTTTGTGACCTCATTAAAGCATTTGATACAGTAAGCCTTAGTAACCTAGTAAGAAAACTGCATCATTATGGAATAATAGCTAATGAATTAGATGTTCTGAAATCTTACCTAAACGGTCACAAACAGGTAGTGCAGGTTAGAAACAACATCTTGGATATTAAAGAGGTAAAATTGGGAGTTCCACAAGGTTCCGTTACATAAATGATCTACCTTGTAATATAATGTGCAAATCAATTGTCAATGCAGATGATACATGTTTGTTGAACAAAAACACCTCAATGATTGCACATGAAAAACTTACAGATTTTTCCATAAAACAATCCAAAGACTGGTTTTTTGAGAGTAACCTATTTCTAAATTCTGACATAACTCAAACAAGTACAGTACATTTAGTCTAAATAAAAGTTTTGCTAGCACCAGCAGTGTCAAACTCTTAGGAATTATTCTTGACAGTTCTCTATCTTGGGTAAATCACATTGATAATCTAAGCAAACGACTTAGTAGAGTTATTTTTTTACTGAATAATTTGAAATCCATTTTACCTGTTGAGTACATTCACATGTCATATTTTTCTTACTTTCATAGTATAATAAATTATGGGATTATATTATGGAGAAATAGTAATCAAATTGAACAAATTCTAAAACTTGAAAAGAGAGCTGTTAGAGTCGTAGCCAATGCTGATTTATATGCACCATGCAAACCAATATTTAAAGAGTTAAAGATCATGACAGTTGTTAATCTCTACATTTTCGAGTTACTTATACATATAAAAAATAAATACAATAAGGAAATATCTAGATCTAATATACATTCTCATATGACTCGTAATACACATCAAATAGATCTCCCTCAACATAGATTAAGTAAAACAGCTGCCAATTTTGAATATGTGGGTGTCAAACTGTTTAATGCATTGCCTAAAAATACCATCAACTTACCTTTCAAATGTTTTAAATACAAATTTAAAAACTGGCTTACATCTAATCCAGTGTATAAAATTGAAGAATTTTTAAATCTTAACTTAAACTCAATTTAGTTTTGATCAAAAATTTGTATTGACTTAATCAGTGCTACTAGTGTAATTCACTTGAATGTACATTGAACTCATACTATGTATCACCAAACTGTTAATTTGTTTGGAATATATTGTGCTCTTGTTGTCTAACATGTATTATATATAGTCCCATATCATTTTAATGATCACTAGGACGTAAATAAATAAATAAATAAATAAATAAATAAATAAATAATGAACCCACAGTTAAAAAGTTTGATTTGAACCTGTATAAATTAAAATGTGCTGTGTGCAATTCTTAGACTTTTAATAAATTTCATGTGTAAGTTACATTTGGTTTTATAAGCACACATAATTCACAGAAATAATGTCATGTTTTATACTCTCCAACACTTAAGGCTCAATATTTGTCCCCTCTATCACGTCATTATTTTTCTGAATTCCAGACAGATTATTAAAATTACAAGTTATTCTTATTTACCAAATAACAAAACTTTCGACTTGAGGAATAAATCAAGGATTTAAATAAAATATAGGCTATTTGTTTTAAATTTCATAACTCTGTGTGTCCCATCCATCACACAGTGGTTTTAATGCATTTAATTTTTCTCAGCTAAATTAAAAAAAATGTATTAAATTCACAAACATTGCTTTCACAACTCCAAGCTTGTGTTCTGCTTCTCTACCTCGATCATTAAATTTACTATTTTCTTGCATCTGATTCCAGCTCTTGTAACAATCACACAATTTTATTTCCCTCAATCATTAAAATTACTATTTTTTCGCATCTTATTTTGGCTCCCCCTCCCCAATTCCTATAAAAACCATCGGTGCTATTGAGAGATAAAAGATATCATAGGCAGGAGCTTCAGTAGCTTGTTATTTTTATTATTGTAACAGGTTGTTATCATACCATATTTGCAATAGTTACAGAGTCAGTTACAAGAAATATTCATCTCTAGACTGTAGTGAGATGCAGCAGTGTGAGACACAGCAATATATCCAAAGACTACCATACATGAATCCAGAAAATGTTGTTTCTATTCAACATTAAACGATAACATTTAGGACATAAATTTTTTGTGAAACAAGGATTTGAATACACAAGACTTGGTTTATCACACACAACATGAGAGTTCTCACTAATGAGACTTAAGTCACTTTGCATCAGACTGTATGCTACGTATGCTATTCCTTAGACCCTTTTTGCAAGTACTGTACATCATGATGTATTCTCCTAGCAACAGATGTGCATGGGATTTCATGCGAATAACATGATAGCAGCATTGAATATGGACCAAGAAGATAAGAGTAAGGAAAGAAAAGTGGATGGTTAGTTACTGTTTCCCCCATCCAATCTACAATCACTCTACATTACAGCTTCGGAATTCACATTTCAAAGACATGCATTTGAAAGTATAAAAGGATTTCGCTTTAAGTGGAGCAGTGGACCAAACTTTATTTTCATCTTACAAAGCAATAACTTAATTCTGGTAAGCTAAAAGCAGAACAGAATAAAAGCACACCAACTGGATTGCACTGAATCCAAATTTGGGCTTTTAATCAATGTTCATTTATATTATTTCAATTTCCAAACAAACTATGTTGTATAAAATAATTTGTTTTCGTGCAACTTAATGGCAGGATGTGACATATTGATCACTGCATGTTGATGCCTTACATGTCCAATAACAAGCTGACAATTTATCAGATAAAATCACATTCTCATATTATTAGCAACCATTTTATAACATAAATGATTGTGATTGGTCTATATCCGAGGAATTGCTAAATGTTATCTAATATATAAAGTCGAATGTGTGTTTGTGGGTATGTATGTATGTTTGTTCCTTATACAAATCCACATTTCTTCACCAATTTGTACGAAATTTTGCACACATACCCAGTTAAGCCCGAGAAGTTACGCGGTCAACATTAAAATTGAAATAAATCAGTCCTTCCCTTGAAAATTATATAATTTCTGAGAATTTTATACTGAAAAAAAAAGAAATGCTGTTTAGTTCACATGGCAACAATGAATTGTTTACTATGATTACATAGGGCCTTGGCAAGTATATAGCCTAATGCTGGAATTTAATGTAATACGAGTATATTGGCGAAAATAATTACTGAAAATGAAATCCACGAAAATAAAGCACAGTGTGATGTAGTCACGTAACTTTCTCTACCCTCGACATAAGAAATATTTACTCACTTCACATTTTGATGTAGAATAAGAGGGACAACTTAAGTGTGTGAGTATGCTATATCAAAAGTCTGTAAATAATCCTTTCCGCTGATAAGTTATCCATACCTGTAGGCTTTGTATTAGAGAAATAGGGATGTTTATCATAGGCCCTAAGCATGGGATGGAACATTTTGACTCGCAGTATATTATGTCTCGGGTTCTAGGGGAGGAAAGTATGAAAGTGATACTGCATTTCTCTTTTATTTCAGCTCCGAAACGATTGTATAGTAACATGAGAATGAGAAATATTATTTTCCGTCAAGTCAGTACAATCTTATGTAATTTGTGTTTCTTCTTATTTCAACCCCTCCCAAGCATGATGTGTAGAAGCAACGGAATGCAGCATTCCACATCCTCTATGAGCCATAAAAATTTATATCCAGCGTTTTCTGATGGAATAGTTTGAGTGTGATAAATCTTTTTCTTCATTTCAAGTTCTACATACATAAAGTACTTCATAAGTTAATTTCAAATTAAAAAATACAAAGCCCGGGCGACGCCGGGCCTTTTCAGCTAGTTAGTCAATATAAAAACACATGGTGTAATGAGTGGAATAGTCACTGTAAATGACTCTTTTTGGTTTTTGTGGTATTTTTTAGATTATTTTGTGCAGAGGCGGCAAGTTTTGAAAAATATTGGATGGGCTCAAAGATTTTAAAATTTTCATACTTCTGCCCCTTATTTCGTTCTTCCCTCTGATTAATTGTCCCTTGCTGATTTAACGAATATTTCTTAATTCATTCTTTCTATTTGTTCATTTTACTTTGACCTTTTGACCTTTTTTTCTTTTCCCAGTCGCCGATATCTTTTACTCCACACTCCTGGTTTATATCACAATTCTTTATTTTGTCAATTAATATCCTTCCTGTCATTTTTCTTAATCACAAGTATCATCAAAATTCTAAATCGAACTTTTCCGGCCTCTCCTTATGTATACTTAAAACAGCAATCTGATTAAGTTATTTTTCCCTGAACGTAAAAAGTGTATTTTTAAAGCGTAAAATATATTTCGGTAGTATCTTAGAAAATTGCATAGACAGAGTAAGCCGTAAGTAAATTAATGAACATAGGAACAATTTCAAACGATGAGTGAATTGTAACAAAAGCCCTTAAAATGTATGCCAACAATAGCCTGATTTTTCGCTTTAGAGCTATCAACAACAAAACACGATTTTTAGTATTAGCAATAAATAGTTATGGCAATGAGTCACAGCAAATTATTGGGTGGGCTTGAGCCCCACGGGCCCATATAAGTTGGCGCCACAGATTTTGTGGCTATTTAGTCTTAACACATTCTTTTACATATAGGGCAACAAGAATAATCAAATTTTGCACTCTTATGGCAGTTGGATGTGCCAAATATTCCTGCCAAATTTTATGATTTGTCCTACAAATGTGTCACAAAATTACTTAATGTGTGGAAAATGTACAAAATTTACCTGAAGTAAAAAATCTACCTCTATGTGCGGTATAACCAGTGGAAGTATGACAAAATCCTATAGTACCAAACTTTTAGATCTCTCTAAATCCTGTACTGTTGGTTATATCTGTTTTATATGACTTACCATTTAACTACAATGAACCAGAAAGGAAAAAGGTTTGCATCAACTGAAGGTCTGAAGTGCTTTTGGAGATGACTTTTAAATTATGAATCTAATTTCTTATATGATAATTGTTTCATCGTTCTCACTCATTCATTTTGTTTCAATTGAAGATTTTGCACATTTACCTAATCAATTTCATATTGAAACAGTGAGTTTATTATTAATAAAATATAATTTAATCTAGTAAAATTAGTTTTGCAGAGATCTCATTTTATTTTAACTAGTGGAATAACTGAAGGCCACACAGACCCAATGATCCAGGGTACCTGAAGTCCCAGGGAGCTCAAAATGAAAACCATAAAAAAAAGAAATGTAAATAGGTTGTCATAATAGATGGAAAAAACATGCAGAGCAAAAACAAAGAAAGAAGAGTTTGCAACTTTCAGTAACACACCGTGCAGGTACACGTCAACTACAGTCAAACCTTTGTATAATGATATTTGTGGGCCCTAGAAGTTTGTATTGTCATATGAGGGTTATTTTATATTGAGGGTTGTAATTTACCTCATATTAGAAAGACTGCAGGCCTACTGAGGCCTACAGAATAATTCTTGAAACAAACAAAAAGTAGACGCTTAACTTACTGACTCCCACTGAATTGTAACCATAGCTATTTTACACTCGCAAATAAAAAAATAAAATAAAAAATAAAAATAAAATAATATCACGCACAGATCATTGCATGCTTTCAGCCTAGCCATGTGTCAGAAATTTCAAACTCGTAGTAGATGGGCAGAGACAAGAGAAAGACAAATTCTTCAAACAGCTAAGGCAAAAGTAAAACATTTGGTCCTTATGGTGTTTAAATTCCACATTATGTACACGTTGAAGTGACTGCTGGCATGGTCGATGACTACACATCCGTCGGCCCGGGTTCAATCCCTGGTACCTCCTTGGATTTTTCTGAGGTAGGGAGGTCTGGAACAAGGTCCACTCAGTCTCGTGTTTCAAATTGTGGAGCTACTGATAGAGAAGTAATGGCTCCAGTCATGGAAACCACCATTAATGGAAGTCCATTCAGGTATGTAGCTCCACATTCTTTTTTTTACATGGTGAAGTAACGACCTAACTAACAGTATGTTTTTGCATGCATAAGGGATGATTTTAGCCTCAGTGATCCTATTTTCACTCCTCATGAACCTTTTCTTTTTAGGAATTTCTAAGAAATGTAACAAATATCATACACCAAGAAAACAATATTGGTGGCTGGGAAGGATACTGATCTGATACCAGCTACCATCCATAGGACTAAGCTACTGGCTTCACAGTAACAATTCAACCTCCAAATCTTGTTATAAAAGGGTGTTTCTAAAATAGCTTCATTGTTATAGTTGTTACATTTACCATTAATAATGTAGGAAATTCGCCGGGACCAAACAAAAATATTGCTATATCTGGGTTTATCGCTATATCTATCTTCGTTATCCAGAGGTTTGACTGTATCAACAAACTGAATATGGAGCTCTTTTTACAGCGTGGAGGTAAGCGATGCAACTATCATCTAGGAAATAATACTACTCTTTCCTAATTTCCTACAGAACTACTATCACTCCTACTGAAATTAAAGTGATCCCTATTGAGCACATTTTGTCATAAAAACATTAGTTTATTAGAAGTCAAGCCATGAAATAGCCAAGTTTTACTATCATGAAACCTCTGAGAACGTATCGTTGCTAAGAAACTGTTTACATCTTTGGTTTGGAAGAGAAAAGTCTGCTAGCATAAATTTTCTCAAGATTATCTGTTTCTTTGAAAGATCTTGCTTTGGAAACTGTTAATTCTGGACTTGGACCTGACGAGTTCCATGTGAAAATTTTACAAACGTATTTCCCTGTCAGAGCCAGGCTTCTCTAGTAAATAAATTATTCCATCAAGCACAAAATATTGGAGAGCCATTTTCTAAGTATGTCAGATCTATTCGTGCTTATGCTGCTGTTTTCCACCTGAACCTGTCAGAGCGTGAGATCAATCAGAGCATTTTAGAAGAATTAGCTCCTGAAACGAGAAGTCAGGTAGCATTTGAAACTAGACCTAAATCATTTGTAGAATTGTGATCAGTGGCAGACATAAAACATGGGAAAGCTCCAGGAGGAGACAGGATATCAAATGAAATGCTAAAAATGGGAGTGCAAGAAGTGGTGATAGCTCTAACACACATCTTCGAAATTCTGAAAGAAGAAATAATCCTGCAACAATGGCTCAGCAGTAATATCATTCTCCTATACAAAAAGGGCCCCAAGGCCGATATAGGCAACTACCGTCCAATATCTTTGATGTCAAATATTTACAAAGTCTTCTTCAAGATTATAACAGGGCGAATGAACCGAATTATAGAGGAGAATCAACCCGTAGAACAGGCAGGTTTTCGAAGGGGATTTTCCACAACCGACCACCTGCAGGTCTTAGCTCAGATCATGGAAAAGTTTGAAGAATTCAACCAAAGGGTATACCTGGCCTTCATTGACTTCCAAAAGGCATTTGACACAGTGGAACACAGGGAGCAGAATGCTAGCAAAAATGTACACCAACACCATGGCCCACATACAAATGGACAGACAAGGAAGGGAGTTCCAATTGCAAAGAGGAGTTAGGCAAGGAGACGTAATCTCACCCAAACTCTTCATATGTCTTTTGGAAGAAATATTCAGAACCATTAAAGGGAACTATGGTGTAAACATTGATGGGGTCAAACTGTCCAATTTAAGATCTGCAGATGAATTGTGCTACTTACTAACACCAAAGAGGAGGTGCAAGAATACTTAATAGAAGTAAAAGAGATCAGCGAAAAAGCAAGCCTCAAAATGAATGCCACCAAGACAAAACTCATGACAAACCATCTGGAAGGAATCATAGAGCTTGCACCCAACCACTCATTGGACTATGTATAGGAAATAGTCTGCTTAGGACAAACCATATTGTTCTCAAGAAACACAAGCAAGGAAATAATCAGATGCATAGCTGCTGTATGGGCAAAATTCTTATTACTGGAAAGATCATACAACCTAGAGATAAAAAGACACATCATGAACACTTGCATTCTACCTGCTGTACAGCTCACAAACCTGGAGCACTACAAAGAGGGACACAGCAATGCTAAAAGTGTTCCAAAACAAAATGGAAAGAAAGATGCTGGGAGTCACATGGCGAGACAGAATGCAAAATGAGACCAAAAGGAAGAAAACAAAAATAACTGACACAGTAATCACCAGCACGATCCAGAAATGGAGTTGGGCGGGTCACATCATGTGACTCAATCCCAATAGATGGGCGCACAGGGCTACAACCTGGGACCCAAGATGCGGTCAAAGGGATGTGGGATGCCAAAAGACATGATGGGCCGATGAACTCAGGAATACCTTTGGAAACGGATGGACAACAGTGGCCAGAGACAGGGAGTCATAGAAGCAGTGTGCAAAACAAGCAGCCCAAACAATCAGCGACTAAAGAAATGTATAACCAAACACATAACAGATGGACAACAAGCAGCCAGGGACCAATCAAAGTGTGAAGACACCACACAGGGAGCATAATTGCTCATAGGGGGATCTTTCCTGGCATGGCTAACCGGGATAGCCTTACGAAGTCACCTTCCCTGAAAGGAAGAGGCCCGTGCCTTGAGGGGACAAATAAGTGCTATACTTATACTCAGATTCACTTCAGGTGATTCAAGAAGTGTGCAGTTTGATAATCCAAGAGGAATTAGTAACAGTGATTCTCGTAGAGGTAGGGGCAACACAAGGTTGGGTGGTTGTGGAAAGCCTGGTCATTTCAGATGGGACTGTAGGTCAAGTAATGGTAGAATGGTAATAAGAGGTGCAGTGCTGAATCGCTCTGCCAACTGAGAAGCAAACACCTTAGACGTCAAAGTGACTTGGTATTTGTGTCTAGGAGTGCCAAAGAAACTGACAGATCAACAGATGTTTCCTGCATGGGCTTTTGTAAAAAGTTCTTTTCAGAAGCATGACTACACCAAAGCAAATTCTCCGAAAAAGGAAGTAAAGTTCATGAGTAACATGTTATCAGGCCCAGACCAAAACAAACCCCTAGACCTTATGAAGCAAAGGAAAGCAGAAACTAGTGCCTATATATATGTATGGAAATCCCCATGGACCCCATATATCGTAGAAAGATTCTTAACATCTGTAACTATTTTAGGAAAAGGGAACTGACAGAACTCTGAAAAATCCCTAATGTCAAGGTCATGTTGCTCCCATTTTATTCCCTTTACTATAAGTTGACAGCTGAAATCAGTGTAATGAAAGTATGATCCTAGTTTGTGCTAATTTTCTTCCCATAATTTTATTCAACGTTGTGAATATCAGCGAGGGTCAAATGAATGCCCCTGGGTAGTAGCTATAAAAGGTTTTCCAGGCTGAAGCAGTTGCCCCTAGTTGTCTCTTCTGGGCTGTGGGAATCTCAAGATGGTTGGGACCTTTCAGAATTCTGTAATAACTTAACTAGATTGCTGTCATTTTCTCTAGTAATCATTTTTGTCAGTACCCTCCAAGTTTTTCTCTCCAGAAATTAAATCCATTACCAGTATACAAATTAGATTCAGAAGCAACGAAGAAAATTAAAGTGAAAGAGGAGATATTTCATCATGTCAAAAGAACTTTTCTGCCGCTGTGTAAATGTTTCAGAAGCAGTTGTCTTAGAGAGAGGTGACCTCTGACATGTGACTTGTTGCATAGCTGATGCCTGTCTCACACGATGTCCCTCTTCCTGGAACTAGGCCAATTCAACACCAATGAAAAATGGAATGTGACCCAGTCTTCAGCAGCTAATAGACGAACTGTGCATGTCGTGGTGTGTTCATCAAGACAAGGTTTGGACAATGAAATTGCCATCTTGTGAATACAGGTATGCCCAACACATATCATATTAGCTGTGACTGACCATCATTCCAATGCCAAAGTGTCTAAAATGTGCTCCTGGACTTACAATGATTCACCTTTCTATTCATGTCTCTCTCTCCTTCACCTAATCAGTTGGAATATACTCTTGAGATATATTCAAAATCAGGCAGGAGGTGAATGTACCCATTTTGTCACCAAAACATTGGTTTATTAGAAGTCAAGCCATGAAATAGCCAAGTTTTACAATAATGTAGCTTATGAGAACATATCGTTGCTAAGAAACTGTTAAATCTACGTATTCTAGCTCAAATTACATGCCAAAGAAATCTTTGCCACCTCGCAATGTCTTCTCGTTCTCCAGTCTGCAAGCTGAAAATTACCTAGTAATACCTAGGCGATTGTTTCTAAAGAATTTGTATTATCAGTCTCGATTTGTGCAAACAGCCATCGCCAATATCTGAGATTCACCCTTATTAGTAATTTAACATCTCCTCATTGGACTCCCACAGACAACGGATACCTGTTGTTAAGTGCATTGTATGACACGTTGTGATTGGTGTATGTGGGGGTGACTGCAAGCCATTCTGGGTCTGGTCGCCATGAAGCTCGCCACACAAATTTCTCTTGACGGAGGAAGCCTCAGGTTTGTTAGCTTTTACTTAGTAGATAGCTCCTGACATGAGGTAAGCCATTCAGTTTTATTCTGTCTGTAGTTTTATTATAGTTTTGTGAATTATATTTATTTATCTATTCCCCCTTCAAAAAAAAATTCTATAAGCCTCCCCTGTTCAGTGCTTTGGCAACAGCATCCCTTGCATTTTGACTTCATGTGAATTATAATATTATTTCTGTTTATTTGGAATTAGATTTTTATTACTTATTTAGTTTATTTAAGTTTATTTAAATTTAGTTTCTCGTCAAGTTCTGTATAAAATATGTGGTTTGTAATTGGAAATTATGTTATGAAGGACTTTCGATTTTAAATTATAGGTTATTATATAGGTATTTAGAATTTCAAATAGGAAGAACGACTTATCACACTCAAACTATTCCCTCAGAAAACGCTTCATATAGCTTTTTATGGCTCATAGAGGAAGTAGAATTTTGCATCCCATCGCTTGTACACTACAAGCCTGGTAGGGGTTCGAATAAGAAAAAACAGAAATTCCGGTAACATAAATTGTAGTGTCTTTGCGGAATATTTTATTTATCACTCCCATGTTACCATAAAACCGTTTTGGGGATGAAATTAAACAGAAATGCAATATCACTTTCATACCTCTCTCTCCAAAAAACCTGTGATATAATAATATACATATTACCATACCTCGTATTGTTTTCTGTATGTCCAGGGTAGAGAAAGTTATGTGACTGCATTATTTTCGTGGATTTCATTCCTTAATATTTATTTATAACATGAATTATATTGATAGCTTCTCTGTAATAATTTGTTAAACTCCCATTTCATTTATTTCCGAACGAATCCTAGACCACTGGCAACAATATGTTGTCACGCAAACTGCAACTTGGATTTGATAATTCTGTTTAAAAAGGGATTAAGTATCCTCAAAAACATTTAATATTTGGCATTTGAAATCAAAATTTTGCAAAATCCGTTTTTAATGAGCACTTACATTATGAAACGAAGGTACAGTCAAAATTCCAAGTCCCTACCTATTATAGTTTAGCCTCTGCGTTGATTCTCTGTCAGTCAGTCAGTCAGTCAATCATCCCATGCAGGGGATGATAATGATGGATGTTAATTTGAACAATAATGATGATATTAATTACAAACATTTTAGTTTTAAAAAGAGCACCCCAGGGTGAAATAGTGTGATTTGCTATATGTTTTAAAACAAATAGGAATTGATTTATTTACAATTTCATTAAGGAAATGCTTAGTAATATTAATTGAAGTCTAGTTTTGTTTAAACATGAATTGACCTTAATCGTTTGTATATTTTAACAATTCAGGGCCCCCCGTAATATTCAAATCAAAGCTGTTAAGTTAGATTTTAGAATGAATTTGCTTCCTTTAAAGATGTAAAAGGTTATTGAACAAAACAAGTGAAGAAAGAAGAACTATGTAAACAAAAAGAAGAGTATGAATTGCTTCATAAATGTAATAATTACTATGCTATAATTTCATTTGCTTCCACCTTGTTTGTAATTCAGGGCTTCCAGGGTCACACTTTTAAGTCTGGACACTTCTGATGTACTGGGAATGCCCTGGGGTATACTTCCATTAATTTACCTCTGGGTTGGGTTAATTAGTTTTAAGTAACACAGATCCTACCTGAAATTCCAACAGTGTTTAAAAGAGGGTCCAGTACACTATACAAGCCCTGAAGACCCTAAAAGTTCCAGGAGGTTGAGGTACCCAATTTTTAGATATTCGGGAGAAGAAAATGGTAAAATTGTTAGACTTAATGACCATCAATTTTGCCCCCCAGGGTTCCTCCTCCTTTAACATTTCTGTAAGAGGCTGAATTGACACAATTGGGAATCAAATCCGTAACCTTGCAGTTTGTACAACCAACCATGCCACTGCATACCCTGTTATTATTACTACTAATTTTAATATTAATAGTAGCCTAATAATAATAGTAATAATAATAATAATAGTAATAATAATACCTACGAGTAACAATAGTGCAGGAAAATTCAATATCTCCAAGGTTCTGTCAACCTATCGAATTTGATATTACGTGCGATCCAAGACTAAACCTATATGCTTGTAGGTTATATGAATTTTCTGTTAGGGGTCAAAAACTTTGTAGTGGAATCCAACCTTCATCCGTTATGCTACTGATTGCTATAATCAATCTAACACACTACCATCACATTAAATATTTCTTAAACGCCTACTGATAATCTTAATTTATCCTGAATAGGCAAATTTTTGTTTGGTATATTAATTACTTTGATTTATTTTCAGGTTAGCGGTCATCATGACAAGATAGGACTTTATGAAGAACGAAGCCATAGTTGTTATCCTTATCATAAATGATTTTATCTCAGTTGCTGTTGCTCTTTCGTCTCAACAACCCACTTCAGGAGACTTGTTAATGCTACATGTCCAGTTCCTGGTGGCTCAAGAAAACCTCATGCGTCGAAATTTAGCTTATTAAAGTTTCCAAATTAATTTTGTATTTGCCCATAGAGAGAGATATTCACTGTCAAAGGCTACTAGGGAAGACACCAGTTGTTTATGCACAGCTTACACAGCCATGTAAAATTTACAGAGTTGAAAATATCTAGAATAATTGTAAATACAGTGTGTCCGGGGTAGAGGTATACATAAAAATCTGATAAAGTAAGGTTCCATCAATAGATTATCACTTGTAGATCTATACTATGAGGATTCAAAAGTCACATATTTCTTATTTACAATTACTTAATGGCAATAGGCAATTCCTACGGAAGCTAAAAGAATATTTTTTATTTTATGGAACCCAGAGGTTCAAATCCTACTTTTAATATTGTCCTCTCACATACATAAAGGCCTTTCCCCTTGGGTCTCCAAATCAATATTTTTGAGATGTCTTTCCTCCGTCATGCAAACAACATGTCCAGCCCATTTCATTCTCCGTGATTTAATTACCTTTACAATATCTGGTGATAAGTACAGGTTACAAGGCTCGTCGTTATGCAGTTTTCTCCAGTCCCCATGTTCATTTCTCTTAACTCAAGATATTTTCCTAAGCTTCCTGTTTCTAGACACTTTTTGATTATGTTCTTCCCAAAGAGTGAGCGATCATGTCTCACATCCATATAATACAACCAACATGATAACAGTCCTTTAAATTTTCATTTTTAGACTTGTGGACAAAAGTCGCAAAGATATAGTTTCTGAACTGCATAAAACAAGAATTTCGTGATTTCAGTTGACACTTAACTTATACCGGTACCTTAATATTATTAATTGTACCTGTACTTATTGCTCCCGGGTATTTAAACTTCTCCACTTGTTCGAACGATTTTCTGGCTATTTTGTACTTTGTAGCACATTATGATGATGTTACATGACCGTATGCCGTATCCTGTATTAATTTCCAATCCGATATTCTTGCAGGCATCAAAAAGACTATCTGCACCTCTCTCGATACTGTTTATGTCATCGTTTAAAAGACAAGCATCTGCATAAGCTAAAATTGGGTGACTTCCCGTTTAATTCTAGGCCTAACTTGTTTTCCTGTACTGTCTATGATAAAACCTTTATTTATTTATTTATTTATTTATTTATTTTTTAAAGGTCCCAAAGAGCACATTTGGCTCGCATAAAGGGACAGTCAAAAGTACATCATAGGCAGACTTTACAAAGTAATAGAATAGAGACTGCACATATTATAAGTAAAATATATATATACAAAACAAACAAAATATCTGTCAAAAATACATAGAAAGACAAAGGAGAGTAGTAATTTATAGAATAGAACCAGAGTTCAATCATTATTAATAGACTAAAGTTAAAACAAATTAATTTAAGGCTTTAGGCTCTTTTAGTTTTTACTTTTTGTTGTCGCCATTGTATTTGCAAACTTTTCTGACTGATTCTAAGGAATTGCATCTAGACTATCTCTTAAATGAATAAAATGAATGATAGGTTATGATACAGGCGATGCGTGGACGCCAAAAGCCTTTGTGCTTAGATCTACAAACTAAACAGGTTTTGACTGATTTCATAGGGTTTTCATTAAAGGAATTAGAAAGCAGATGAGCTAATGACGAGTCATTCTGTACAATATTATAAACCTAGGATATATATGTGTATTCATGTTTAGCTTTACCCCAGCACTCTGTATAGCTAGAAATACAGATGAGACTTAACCTAACCTGTATTAGAAATTAGAAATGTTAAGGAATATGTGCTATTCTTGACACACCGGCCACAGTAACATAATAATATCATGTAAATGAAAGACTACTAGTTGACAATCATTCTCATTTATTTCATCTTGACTTTTCATGTCATATAATTTGAATAACACTGAAATTATCATTGTTATAGCCATTCAACTGCAGTCCCGTGTAGGAAAATATAGGCGGAGTCTTCTAGGAGTTGACGACTACTATCAGCGGTTAACGTAAGTCCTTCATTTAGGTTTGCACTTTCTATCAATGATTTATATATACTGCAAGAAGTAAGAAAGTAGAAATACATGACTTCGGGACATTGTTAAGTAGGTTTAAATAACAATGAAATTATTTCTATTACAGTCAGGTAGTGGGAGTTCTGTGGAGGCGACTGGACGGAGTGGGTGCTTTTCAGCCAAGCTACTGAGCAGCAAGGTCGATGGTGGCTCTGTCACGGGTCGGATTGGCTGCTGGGTAGTTCGGAAGTCAGGCAGCTACGGAGTGGGTGCTTTTCAGCCAAGCTACTGAGCAGCAAGGTCGATGGTGGCTCTGCCACGGGTCGGATTGACTGCTGGGTAGTTGCTACTGAGCAGTAAGGTCGATGGTGGCTCTGCCACGGGTCGGATTGACTGCTGGGTAGTTGCTACTGAGCAGTAAGGTCGATGGTGGTTCTGCTACGGGTCGGATTGGCTGCTGGGTAATTTGGAAGTCAGGCAGCTACAGAGTGGGTGCTTTTCTGCCGAGCTACTGAGCAGCAAGGTCGATGGTGGCTCTGCCACGGGTCGGATTGGCTGCTGAGTAGTTTGGAAGTCAGGCAGCTATCGACGGCTAGTACCTTCTTGGACAATGTAAGTCTTGGTTTAAGTTTATCATTGTGAATAAGATACAGATCATAATAATAGATACAATAACTATAATCTATACAAAACCATAATCTTATTGTGATAAGCTACAAGTGATGATTTAGACTTTTATGGGCCTAAAAGACATGAATATCACATCACACTTTCCATTGGTCTTTGACCCCAAATAACAATCAATGGGGAGAAAAATAAAAACTATCAGCTCTATGAATGTGGAGTTGGCAATTAGAATCTAGGTTGAAGCATCTTATGTTTTGTTTAGTCCTGCACAAATGTCTCATTTGTATATCCCCTACGTGTGTTACATTTTCTTTCACTTATGGTACTTAAATTGTACTTAAACATTATACTATTGACTATTTTAATATTGTCCTCTCACCTATGTCTAGATCTTCCAAGTCGCGTTTTTTTTTTCAGGTCTCCCAATCAGTATTTTGAGATATGCCTTTCCTCCCCCATGCGCACAACATGCCCAGACAATTTCATCCTCCGTGATTTAATTACCCGGTGACAAGTAGAGGTTATGTAGCTTGTCGTTTTTCAGTTTTCCCCAGTCCCCATATTCATTTCTCTTATCCCAAATATTTTCTTAAGCAAACTTTTCGAACCCTCTCAGATTATGTCCATCCCGAATAGTAAGAAATCATGGCTCACTTCCATATAATACAACCAACAGGATATCTGTCCTACAGACAAACATCCGCATAAGCTAAAATTGGGTGACTGCTGTTTAATTCTAGACCTAACTTGTTTTCCTGTATTGCCCATGTTAAAATCTTTATGCATTTTAGTTTTTACTTTTTGCTGTCGCCATTGTATTTGCAAATTTTTTCTGACTGATTCTAAGGAATTGCACCTAGGCTATCTTGTAAATGAATAAAATGAATGATAGCCTGATAGGTTACAAATCAGGTGATACGTGGATGCCAAAAGCCTTTGTGCATAGATCAACAAACTAAACGGGATTTTACTTTTTTTCATAGGGTTCTTATTAAAGGAATTTGAAAGCAGATGAGCTAATGATGAGTCATTCTGTACAATATTATAAACCTAGGATACATATGTGTATTCGTGTATACTTTTACCTCAGCACTCTGTAGAGCTATAAATCCAGATGAGACTTAACCTAACCTGTATTAGAAATTAGAAATGTTAAGGAATATGTGATATTCTTGACACACTGGCCCACAGTAACATAATAATATCATGTAAATGAAAGACTACTAGTTGACAATCATTCTCATTTATTTCACTTTTACTTTTTATGTCATATAATTTTAATAACACTGAAATTATGATTGTTGCAGCCATTCAACTGCAGTCCCGTGTAGGAAAATATAGGCGGAGGCTTCTAGGAGGTGACGGCTACTATCAGCGGTTAACGTAAGTCCTTCATTTAGGTTTGCATTTTCTATCAATTATTTATATAAACTGCAAGAAGTAAGAAATTAGAAATACATGACTTCGGGACATTGTTAAGTAGATTTAAATAACACTGAAATTATGTCTATTACAGTCAGGTAGTGGGAGTTCCGTGGAGGCGACTGGACGGAGTGGGTGCTTTTCAGCCAAGCTACTGAGCAGCAAGGTCGATGGTGGCTCGGCCACAGGTCGAATTGGCTGCTGGGTAGTTGCTACTGAGCAGTAAGGTCGATGGTGGCTTTGCCACGGGTCGGATTGACTGCTGGGTAGTTGCTACTGAGCAGTAAGGTCGATGGTGGCTCTGCCACTGTTCGGATTGGCTGCTGGGTAGTTTGGAAGTCAGGCAGCTATCGACGGCTAGAACCTTCTTGGAAAACGTAAGTCCTTGGTTTAAGTTTATCATTGTCAATAAGATACAGATCATAATTATAGATACAATAACTATATACAAGTATAATCTTATTGTGGTGGCCTGTGTGACTTGAATATCACATCGCATTTTCCAGTGGTCTTTGACCCCAAGAACAATCAATGGGGGAAAAATAAAAACTATCAGCTCTATGAATGTGGAGTTGGCAATTAGAATCTAGATAAGAAATCTTATGTTTTTGTTTAATCCTGCACAAATGTCTCATTTGTATATCCCCTATTTGTGTTACATTTTCTTTGTCTTATGGTACTTCAAGTGTACTTAAATATTATACTATTGACTATTGTTAAACTATGTACCGTACAACATTTCGCAAATTAAAATGTTATTGCACATAAAATTTGTTATTTATTTCAACTTTAATCACGTGGTACAACCACAGTTAGTAGAGAAGAGAATGTGATTTCTTCTAATGTATCCGTATAAGCAAATACAATAGACAACAATACCGGACACTGACTGCTTTGACAATGGAAACATGAGAGACAGAAACTTTAGCTGCAGTTCTCCCAGTGACACAGCCTGCCAACTTGGCACCAAATTCAAATACTTAAATTCTCATGAATGGGCAATAAGATTAAAATTGACTTTGAATACTGTTTCTGAAGGTAAGGGCATTAGTTCATGGCAATGACAATGCTAGTAACTTTTGGTGTCTTAATTTCTAGTAGCAAACATTCTAACCAAAATTCGTGGTCTTATCATACATGTAATGAACCCTTGGGTTGAGGTGAGTTTGACCTGCGACCTCCTACAGATCTACTATGCATCCCCATCTTGTTGCTATCAATTAAGTAGCCCATTGTTCTTAATAAACTTAATGAGACTACTAACTGAGGCTTGTGATAGTTCATCTATCTTTGGAAAGTGATTGCCAAAACCCTGAACAGTCACATAACAGATGAGCAACTGACTCATCTCCTTGGAGACATCTATTACAGGTTGATTCATTATGCAATCCCATCCTATAAAGATTGTACTTGAGGGCACAGTATTCAGCACTAAACAATCAGAGGGCGATTATAAGTAGATTACAATACTAGCACAATCTACAGTAAGAACGACAGGGTGAGAACGGAGAGAGAAGGGCCCAGATTCAAGCTGCAGAGAGGAGTGAAACAAGGAGACCCTATTTCACTCAAACTATTCACTTATATTTTAGAAACCCAATTCAGGAAAACAGAATGGGAGCAGCAAGGAATCAACATCAACGAAATGAGTATAACTATCCACAGATTTGCAGATAATGTAGTTCTGATAGCAAAATCAGGACCAGAACTCGGAAGTAGGCCTATGCTAAACAACTTAAACGAGGTCAGTGAAGAAGTGGGACTAACAATGAACCAGACAAATACCAAAATAATGACTAACCACACAGAAGCACAAATCTATGTCAACAGAAAACAGATTCATTACGTACAAGAATATACATGCCTAGGACAGACAATAACAATGATCAACAAACAGACAACTGAATAAGCATGGCCTGAAAAAAATTCTGGAGCTTGAAATTCATACTCACGGACAAAACCTATAACCAAAAAGTAAGACTAGGCATACTTCAAAGTTGTATAGTACCAGTGCTCTTGTACAGAAGTCAAACATGGTCCCTAACTTCTAAAGAAAGTAAAATGCTCCAGGTTTGCTAGAGAGCTATGGAGAGGAAAATACTTGCCATCACCAGAAAGGACAGGATAAAGAACACAGAAATAAGAAAGAAGAACAACCTGAAGGACATCCTTGACTTAGGAAGACACCAGAAATGGAAATGGGCAGGACTTCTAGCTAGAATGAGCGACAACAGATGGGCATACAGAACAACGGTATGGGATCCAAGATCTAGGGGGAGACCGAAAACGAGATGGGTGGACTCACTTAAGGAGGGAGCAGAAGCGCTGTGGTCAAGGGCAGCCAGAGACAGGAAAAAGTGGTGGGAATTAGGAAAAGTTTAGTGAAAAGTGCAGTGAGAAGTGTAGTGGAGTGTCATAAAAACAAAATTAATGAAAAAGCAACAAACACATACTAGTAATAGCAAGAAATTACAAGCACAAAGGAACACAATGCAATACAAAAAGTAACAATCAACAAGCAACACTAGAACTAGCCCATCAAGTATTATGATGAGGGCTATACCCTGCTGTGCGCAGGAGGCCTTTGCCCCAAGGGGATTTGTATTCTGGTTTATTTATTATTTATTACTATGCAACGCTAAAGTCAGAAACAAATAAAATAAAATATAGCTTAAAACCAAAAGACTTCATCAAAACTTGCACAGTTTAGATCAGGTCTGTTCAACAGTGCTCCGAAGGTGTGAAGCCCTTCCTCTGCTTCCCATTTCTTTGTTACCTTCAAACCACTCAGGTTGGCTCAGTTGTGCTTTGGAGGTCGCAAAGGGAGGGGAAACCTCCATTCGAAACTTCCAACAGACCCCCTTCACCGACAATTATAAGAAAAACTACAGTTAACAACATCCAAGTATGTAAGTACATATTAAATTCAATCATATATATTTGTTTATTTATAATATTTTGTTTATAAAAAGTTGAGTTCAGTCACAATAACGTAATGTTATTATGTTATTATATATTGGAACTACAACCAGAAGTCTGGGATACGATGACGGCGGACTACTGCAGCAATGGTAAGCACCATCTACATGTAACGGGAATAGAATGGGTGTTTGAAAGGAAATAGTTTTCCATTGGAATTTGAATATTAGTATTAGGAATAGTTGGAATAAAATTTTGCTATATGAAGGGGCCAGGAAAATAGATCACAGCTGCTATGGCATCCAGGGGTGCCACGTTGGAAAGGGGGTACTTTACATTAATACAGTCGAATTTGGTTAATTCAACGTTGGATAATTCAAAATATTGTATAATTTGAATAAATACTCATTCCCCTTGAAATTCCTATATAAATATATGTTAAAAAATTGCAATGAACTCGAATTTTTTAAGCTTAATTTGGATAAATCGAAGCCAAAATTTGTCTCAAGTTAATGTAAGGATTCCACGAGTTCATTGCTTCCAGGAATTCCACAAGAATTCTCTATTTCGCTGAAGAACCCTAGTTGCTAGCAGTCAGCAGGTACTGTACTAAAGTTATTTTTAACCACCGATATCTTCCTCCTGCTGAATAGATGTTCAATGGAATGCGAAGTTCACCCCGTCCACTACAGTATACAGGGATTCAACACTTCCGTGAAAATTATAGTGTTCATTCTATCCTCCAAGTGTGAGTGTGTTTGAAAATGTCAAAGTGTAGAGCATACACCAGTTCCTTTATTAAATTTAGGGTTACCGTTTTAGTGTGGAAAAAAATGGTTCCATTTAACATCCTATGAACAGGATGGCAGTCATAGGTAAGATTCACTATACAATAAATATTATTTATTGAAATGAGTTTACTTTTGACATTTTTACGGCATTTTAGTTTAAAAAGTCACAGTTTTGGTTAATTCGAAATCTGGATAATTAATTTTTTTCTGATTCCCCTTGGGGTTCAAATTACTAAGAGTCCACTGTACCACATACTGCTAAGATTAGAGGATAACAATTATATGGTATAAAAGAAGACTCTACAAGAAGAAGAGTGTGGATAAAATAGATTTTGTTTGCCACCTGTTGTCAGAATAGTAAACAAATTTTAAAGTAAGTTTCTAACTTATGCTTAGATTTTATGATAAAACACATCACACAAAGTTGGCAAACCTACATAGGAAATAATAAATCAATTATTTTCAGAAAAGGTATAAGTGGTAACTTAAAGGAAAGCTTAAATATTAATGCATTGAGAATTTTCTTGGATTTTGGGCTAAGTCACATTCGTAATTTATATGTGAAAATGAGTCAAATGTAACTCACCCCAATATCATTCCTGTTGGTTAAAGTTACAAAGTTTTGCGAATTAAAAGCCTTAAATGTCATGTGGCTAGCTTTCAATGCTTATATCTTAAATAAAATCAAGAATTAATTTAAATCTTAAAAGTGTCTTTTACTTACTTGAATGTAGTTCTCAATTTCTTGTATTATTTGTTTAGGCTAGATAATATTTAATATTGATGATTTCAATAATAATGAAAATAACATAACATAACATAATTCATCATCATCAGGATCTAAAGGCAAAGCCTTGTTGTAGTAGCCGTGTCTTCCTCTTCATCATTGTTCTCTTTAAATTTTCATATGACAGCACGTCCATATCCTTTATCATGATTTTAATCAATTAATTTCTAGGATGTCCTCTTGATTTCGTCCTCAGTATTTTCCCTTCAAAAATGTTAATGAGTAGATCACTGTGCCGAAATGTATGACCCACTAACTTTGCTCTTCTACTCTTAATTGATTTCAGAAGGGATCTCTCTTCCATCACTTCATTAAGCACTTCTTCATTTGTTTTCCTATCCACCCAACTTGTCTTTGTTAGTCTTCTCCATATCCACATTTCTGCTGCTTCTAGTTTCTTGGCTTCTGCTTTTCCATAAGTTAATACACAACTTATAAATGTTTTGGCAAATTTTTTCCATACTTCCATGCTTAAATGGTTATTTGTGAGAAGATTCTTTTTGTTCTGAAATGCGTCTTTAGCCAGGTTTATTCTTTTAATTTCTGTGTCACACTTGTTAAAATTATTGATAATGCTACCCAAGTAACAAAAACGTCCGACCTGGTCTAGGGCTGTACCGTCAAGCTGTATGTTGATTTTAAAATTTTCATTTGTTTTTCCGATCACCATGGTTTTTGTTTTCTTTTTTTTTATCTTCATTTTAAAATTTTTCAGTGCATCTGATAGTACTTTAAGCATTTTATTCATTTCCTTTTTTGAATCAGCCAAAATAACTATGTCATCTGCAAATCGAATGCTATGAATACTGACTCCATTTATTTTAATACCCTTTGTTTTTCTTTTCATTTCTCTGATTGCTTCCTCAATGAACATATTAAACAGATGTGGCGATAATGGGCAGCCTTGTCTCACTCCTCTTCCTATTCTGGCTTCTTGTCTGTTCCCATTAATATTTATTTCAGTTGTTTGTGTTTTGTATAAGTTTAGAATAAGTCTTCTATCCCTCCAGTCTACTCCAAATTTTTTCAATCTTTGGAATAGTAATTCCCAGTCTACGTTATCAAAAGCTTTTTCGAAGTCTATGAAGGTGGCAAAGGTTCTTCTGTTTACTTCAATTTTTCTATCTAGAATTAGTCTAAGGGCTAAAATTGCTTCTCTAGTTCCTCTCCCTGTTCTAAACCCAAATTGATCTTCATCTAAATTCTGTTCAATTTTTCTCTTTAGCCTCTCTTTTATTATGTTTAGTAAAATCTTTGACGCATGAGAAAGAATTGATATAGTTCTGTAATTACTGCAGTCTGATGCATTACCTTTCTTGGGAATGGTTATAGTCCTACTTTTAATAAAGTCTGGAGGTAGCATTCCATTTTCATAGTAGTCAGACACAATTTTTAACAATTTTATTTTCGATGACTCACCTGTTTTATTCAGCAATTCAGCTGGTATTTTGTCTATACCTGTTGCCTTCTTATCTTTCAGGCTTCCTAGGGCCTTTTCAAATTCACCCATAGTTATGGAGGGACCGATCATTTCCTCATCCACACCATCCTCCGTTTCTATGTAATCATTGACGGTTTGTATATCTTTGCCATTGTACAAATCTTCCAAGTATTCCTTCCACCTTCTACTCGCCTCAGTATTATAAAAAAGCAGTTTACCATTTGTGTCTTTTACAATGTTTGATCTTGTTCTTTGATTAGGTAGCAATGATTTAATTGTATTATATGCTTTATCTGATCTTCCCTTTAATAAATCTTCTTCAATTCCCTCGCTTACTTCCTGCATCCATTTTTCTTTTTCTTCCCTACATTTTTGTGTGATTTTATTCTTAATTCTTTTGTATTCTCCAAAGTCTTTATTCCTTAGGGTATTCCTTTCTTCAATCAGATCTAATATTTCCTTGGTCATCCATGGTTTCCTTGGTACTAGTTTGTTCTTGCCAAGAATTTCATCTGTTACTTTTATTATCGTTTCTTTTACATCTTCCCACTTTTCTCTTTCTTCCAGCTTATTGTCCATTTCTTCTTGTCTGTCCACTGTTTCAGTATCCTTAAGTTTTTCTAAACACCATTTACTACTCTTGTTCCTTTGAATTTTCTTAATAATAATATTGCATTTTGCCACCACCAGGACATGATCACTGTCCACTTTAAAACCTGGGTAAGAATGACTAGACTTGATTTGGTTCACGTATCTCTTCCTCATTAGTATGAAATCAATTTGGTGTCTCCGTAAGACCCCCGGTGCCTTCCAACATAATTAAGATAACTAAAAAAATAATATTCCCTGTATTCAATTCGGTTCTCCCAGTCAATACTTTTGAGATATGTTTTTCCCCCCATGCATGCAACATGTCCTGCCCATTTCATACTCTGTGATTTCATTACCCTTACTATATACCTAGGTATGGTGAAGAGTAGGTCAAGAAGCTCGTAGTTATGCATTTTTCTTCAGTCCACATTCTAATCTCTCTTGGGCCCAGATATTTTCCTAAGCATCCTGTTTCTGAATTCTCTCAGATTTTGTTCTTCCCGACCAGTAAGCGAACATGTCTCACATCATATAATAAAACCAGCAGGATAATAGTCTTATTAATCTTTATTTTTAGATTTCTGTACAGAAGACGAGAAGATAATAGTTTCTGAACTGCATAAAAACAAGTATTTCCTGATTTTAGTCGAGACTCAACTTCTACCTTAATATTATTTGTGTCCGTAACTATTACTCCCAGATATTTGAATGTTTCCACTTGTTCGAATGATTTACCAGCTATTCTAATATTTTGTGGAGCATTATTTTGACATTCCATGATCATATAGTTAGTTTCTTTTCTATATTAATTTCCAATCCAACATTCCTGCGGGCACCAAAAAGATTTTCTGCACTTCCCTCGATTGTGTTTATGTCATCTCCTAACAAGCAATCATAATCTGCATAAGAAAAAATCAGGTGACTACCATTTAATTCTAGGCCTACCTTGTTTTTCTGAACTTTACTTATGGCATATTTCCAAGAGAAATTAAAAAGTAAAGGTGATAGTGCATCTCATTGCTTCTAGCCGCTTTTAATGGCAAACATATCTGATATAAATTACCCTACCCTGACTCTGCTATAGGTTTCATTTAGACACATTTTGATCAGCGTAACTAATTTCTTTGGTATCCCAATGTCAATGAGGATATTGTACAATTTTTCTCGCCTAACTGAATCTTAAGATTTTTTAAAGTCTATGTACAGCTGTGAAATGACTTATTATATTCCGGCTTTTTCTCCAAGATTTGGCGATTACAAAATATATGATCAATGGTAAATCTACTTTACCTAAATCCACATTAGAGATCTCCAGTGATTTCATCTGCATATGGGGTTAATCTTGACAGCAGTATATTAGATAGAATTTTGTATGTTGTTGATAAGAGAGAAATTTCCAAATAGTTATTACCGGTACATTCGGCCATATCTCCCTTTTAGGGATCGGTATAATAATAAATTCTTTCCATTCCTTTGGCAATTTCTCCTTTCTCCAAATCATAAGAATGAGTTTATGGATTTCTGTGTTTAATCTATCCAAACCTGCCTTGATTAATTCTGCTGGAATTTGGTCAACGCCTGGAGATTTGTGAGGTTTTAGTTTACCTTTAGCTGTTTCTATTTCTGTTAAGAGTTGGTTCAGTAATCATTGGCTCTGCTGTGAATATTTTACTTTCTACACTTTGGACATCTCCATGTACATTTAATAATTGATTAAAGGAATTTTTTTACTTATTCAAAATATAATTCCGAGCCGTCATTGTCTATAGTTATGTTTATTCTACCTGTAGATTGAAACTTTTCTTGAAGTAGTTTATTCCCTTGTAGAGATCCCTAACATTTTTTCTTTATATTTTCCTCTAATTCATTTACTTTGTCTTTTGAGATAGCTTCTTTTCTTCTCTATTGGTTCTAGATGTTTCTCGTTTAGCATTGTTGAAATTTTCAACAGTAGTGTCATTCAGATTCTGTAGCCACTGTAGTTTTGCCTGCTTTCTTGCATTTACAAATTTAATGCACTCATCATCAAACCACGGTTTATTTGGTTTCGGTTCAAGAAGACCTCATTTTTCTTTTGTGGCACTGGCAAGTCAAATGTCGGCATTTCCTTTTGCGGTCTGCTGGATTATATTACTGTTTATTGAGGGTAAATATCTTACTAAATAAGGAATAGACCAGGCCGAACTGGCTCACGCGTATGCAAAACTTTTCGGACACAGTTTCTTTCTTGATTCTTAATTATGACACCTTACAGTATGTAGAAATGCAGGTTGCCACCAAATATTGTGGTCGAGGTTATCTTGAGCAGCCTTTAAAGATGGCGGATGAGCCACATCATGTTTATGCCATTATCTCCATGATCCCTGGTCCAATCTTTCTGTTCTTTTTTGATGTAAAAGGAAATAAAAAATACAACCAAAAATGTGTTTACACATTTTTTTATATCTTCTACCGTTTGCAAATTATTTAAGTGCAAAGTGTTTTTTAATATTCATAGAAAGGGTACACTGAAAAATAATTGGTTTAACAACTTTTATTACTGCCTTTTTTGTAACATACTTTGGTAGAAGTTCAATGCTATTTTTTTCATAACCAAATACCGTCAAGTCTAATGGCTTGTACAAGGGGTTGAAAGGGTTCTTCCATATGTATGTTTGGGCTGATACACGTAAAGCATGTTGATGTAAAGCATCTGAAGTGCATGGAATTCTGTCTAATGACAAACCAAGTCCCACAGTTCGAGATATGGATATATAACGTGCTTCGTCTGCTGTTAGTCCTGGTTTATTTATTAGTTTTAAATATACACTGACCGGCAAAAAAAACCAATCACTGTAAAATTTGTTGTACTTTTAAGATTAAACATAATTTTGATTGGATGTTTATATATTGTTGTTGGTGAGGATGAATTATTATTTTAATGGATCATTAGCTATAGATACAGCATATCTGCTTTCTTCATATCTTCACTTTATCACCAAACAAAACAAAAAAAAAACATCGCAATACGGTGATTTCAATATGATTATAAGCACTAACTTGTCGTACATATTGCTAGGTGTTTCATTGTTGTATTGCATCATTTCCTTCCAAACTGAACGGAAACTGTCTCCCTTCGCATCGCAGTGATTCTGTCAGTAAGTTTAGTTGAAATTAATGCCTCTCAGTCCTGAAGACTTTGCCAAAGCTGTTGCTCTAATTGATGATGGATGCAGCCTCCGTTATGCCCCTGCAACCTTAGGCTCACCATTCACCACGGTGCAAGAGGAAAAATGGGGAATTAAGTGTGAAATGTGCCAATACATTTTAATCTCAAAAACGTATACAATTGCAGTAATTTTATTTCAAGCAATAGGCCTACTACATAATTTTTATTTAAACTTAATTTTTAAAATTTTCTTTAAGTGATCGGTTTTCTTTGCCGGTGAGTGTAGTTGTTCCAGAGCTGTTGACTGTGAGTGAGTGAGAGGTAGTCCATTTCCCAGTAGCTTAAGAACGTCTTATGCATAAGGTTGTTTAATTTCATTGTAGGCCTTTTCCTTTGAAAATATTTTGCTAGTTGTGTCGCAACCAGTAAAAGCATGTAGTGCTGGAAGGATATTAGTAATTTTTTCTCCCAAAGACTAAGTGGCAACCTATTGTACTTGATTTTTTAGATGTAACTTCCATCCGTAGACCCGAGCAGTTATAATTTTTATTTTAAGAGCAACATATAACAGTCTTGATTTTTTAGGTATGTCAGTGGATGGTCCCAAAATTTTCAGTTCTACAGGAGTGGAACCTTTTGCATGCCTTTTTGCTTCCATATTCTTTATAGAAATTTCATCATATCTATCGAAAACGATGTAAATTCTTTGTACTTTAGGTCTGGAATAGAAAGAAGTTATGTAATTGTAGAAAGCTCCTGTGAAGTCCCCAAACGTTGCATATTTATGTAGTTAAATGATGAACACAAGAGCCATCCAGGCAAATATATAAATCATACAATGACCTGACGAAAGACCGTAGTCTACATCACAAGCACAACTAACTTCATTTTCAATAACATTCATAAGAACGTGCTTATCAGGTTTTTTCATGAACCCATGCACATCAGTCAAGGCATGAGGATATTCTGCTAGTTCATGACTAGCAATAAACTTCAGGGCATATTCACGTTGAATCGATAACATTACAATCTTATGGACGTCAAGATATTCTTTTGATTTCTGAAGTTCCTTGTTTATGCCTTTTTGGCGGTTTGTGTCTTTCTCCTTAGGAGCATGCCTTAAATTCTGAAAACTTGCCCTCTTCATGGTCAAAAACACTTTTTTCTTTTTCCTAAAGCATAAATAAAATAATTCTTCATGAAGATTTTCTCCATGTTCTTCAAGCTTCAAAATACAAGACAGTACACTTTCATCCACCAATTTACCATTATGTACATTATGTAAACTCAGTACTTCGTCGTTTTCTGTAAATATGTTTTTTTTTTTCTGACAGGCTCCTAATCAAACTCTTTAAATCAGCCTCATCTCTCTTTATTCTAGAGGGACTCCATTCATTATGCTTAATAGAATCCTTGACTGCTCCTGTAGGATCATTGTTCATGCCACAAAATTTCAGGAGTACATTGTGAATAGCACTCTTTTTTGGATACAGAAGTATCAATTTCCCCATTGCATTTTTTTTTGTGTGTGATCCACCAGTGACCGCTGATGATCTTATGTGTGACTGCTCAAGAGCGAGATCACAAGCTACAGAGTTGAAAGTTCCTGAACTCTTCTTGACTGACAACATACCTCTTTCAAGATCAGTTTTCACGCCATCTGGAAGTTGAAGCATGTCTTGAAAAGTACATTGTGAAACCACGAGCATAGTTGTGATGGTTCATAAAAAAAAAAGTATGGTAACACTTTTCTTACATATGCAATATGGAGTTCAAAATTGCAATCTCTGTCAGCTTTCAACGAGTCCAACAGTATTTCAAACACTGTCTGCATAGTACTGCAATGTATCGTTATTAGCCCTTCTGTGTGCTATGAAATCATTGAAGCTTTTAAAGAAATTTGCCTTTTCCAGATCACATTCTAAAAGAGTATATGTCTTACTGAAATCAGCCACATTGTGATCAAAAATAGCTTCCCGTAAGATTTGGAGTTTTGAAGATATAAACAATTCCTCCAAAACTTGAGGTTCAGCATACTTAACATATTACTCAAGCTGCAAATAAGTAAGAGCCTTATAGAGGAACTTGTGTGCTCTAACACTTCTATTGTAGTGATTACCATTTAATATGGATTGTAACATATTTTCACCATATAATCCTGTTTGTTCTGTCATAATAGATTAGACTTGACGGAATTTGGTTAAGAAAAAAAAATCCAATGAACTTCTACCAAAGTATGATACAAAAAAGGTAGTGCCTAATTACATAGTACCACCGTGCCTAATTACATAGTACCACCGTGCAATTGTAGGTCTCGCTGCACGACATTAGGTTGCAGCTGTAAAAACAAGCAAATGAACTCACTACCACTATATATGTATGTATTGCTGAGGACTGCAAACATGTGTTTTATGTTTGAAACTGAATAAAAAATATGTGTGTACTAGGAAAGCATGTAATAAATGTAAAAAGTTGTTAAACCAATTGTAAATAGTTTTATTTTTCAGTATACCCTTTCTATGAATATTAAAAAACACTTTGCGCTTAAATAATTTACAACGGTAGAAGATATAAAAAAATGTGTAATAACATTTTTGGTTGTATTTTTTATTTCCTTTTACTTAAAAAAAGAACAGAAAGATTGGACCAGGGATCACGGAGATAATGGCATAAACATGATGTGGCTCATCCACCATCTTCAAAGGCGGCTCAAGATAACCTTGACCACAATATTTGGTGGCAACCTGCATTTCTACATACTGTAAGGTGTCACAATTAAGAATCAAGAAAGAAATTACATATTTTTTGCTTTGTATGTAGCCTAGCAAAAATGAAAACTGTCGGCGAATTACGATGTTAGGAACAACATACATGAATCTTAGTGTTACATATTTCGAGGTATTTACATATTTTCCATTTAGAGTATATATTTTTAGATAAAATGCACTGTTTTTTTTAATTTCTCTAGTTTTCATTTAGTAATACAGTCATTAATTATTGTATTTGAGAGAGTAACATTCAAAACATGACCTCGAAAAAATCGGAAATTTTTATCTCATTGTGGCAAGGCCGTAAATTTGCTTTTACTTAATTTTGTTTTAAGCCACTAAAATCACACCATGGAAAACCAAGCTCCGTTGTACTTTGTTTTTCACTACTGCCAAATTTTTCAGATAAGTTAATCCCTACCTGTTGACTGCAGGTCAGAATTTCCGAAAAACCCACACAAGTGGAATGAAAGGAAAGCTATTGTAGTAAAAATAGCTCTCCTTCCATTCCGCTTGAGTCCAATGCCTTACCCTCCCACTACTTGCTAGTTTGTCCCTCAAACACAAGGGGCTAGATACAGTAAATTCCTTTTGAAGAATGGTTTAAGTTATTTGACAGTCATCCAAACACTGTGACACGTTTGTTATTGTGGGGAAGTTGTTATCGTGAGTACATTTCGTTGCATTTAGCAATGGGATCCTCTGTAACATCAAAACTGAAATCGTGGATGACAATCGACGACGCTCATACCATGGATGGCAAAGTAGTGGTGTGCCAATTGTGCGACAAGAAAGTGGGTTGTTCTATGAAATCTCAGTTGGAACAACACATTAAAACAGCTCTTCACCAAAAAAAACAAGGAGCTACAGTGTCCCAAAAAGCAAGTGCTTCTGACCCAAATGCAACCAGCCTCTGAAAACCTAAGCGAATTTTCCAAAGATCTTTCCAGAGCTTTCATAGCTGCAGATATACCATGGTACAGATTACAAGTCCCAGATCTATTGTCCTTCTTGGAAAAATATTGTAAGTGGAAGATTCCTGACGAGTCGACCCTCCGCAAGAAATATTTGGATGTGTGCTACGAAGACGCAATCAGACGTATCCAGGATGAAGTTGGTGTTTCTCACACATGGCTGGCAGTAGACTAAACAACCGACACGTTGGGCCGCTACATTGCAAACCTGGTGGTAGGAAAACTTGACCCCGATTCACCTTAAAGATTATTTCTTATCTCTTCAAAAGTGTTAGTAAAAACGAACCATTCCACAGTTGCACGGTTCGTAAATGATGGATTGAAAGTGTTGTGGCCTGAAAGTGTGCCTGCGGAAAAAGTGCTTGTGATGTGCTCTGATGCTGCGGCTTACATGCTGAAAGCCGCAGTTGCCTTGAAAGTGTTTTATCCTAATCTTATTCACATGTCCTGTCTGGCCCGTGGATTACATCGTGTGGCAGAAGAGGTGCGGGGCAGTTTCCCTAAAGTGAATGTGCTTGTGTCCTCCACTAAGAAAGTTTGTGAAAGCTCCTAGTCGTGTACAGTGCTACCGAGACGCGTTACCAAATGTGCTGTTACCACCAGAGCCCATACTGACATGGTGGGGCACCTGGTTACAGGCTTTCGAGTTCTACAATGAAAACTTTGATGCTGTCAAGTCAGTTGTCACATCATTTCCTGCAGAAACTGGTCCCGCAGTGCACGAGTCTCAAAATGCATTCAATGAACCTGGAGTTGAATGTTCCTTGTCATATATTGTTAGCAACTTTGGGTGGATCGCAAAGACTATCAAGAAGCTGGAAACACCAGGACTTTCCTTAAAAGAATCCATGAATGTTATGGAAGATCCTGAAATGAAACTCTACACAGTACAGGGAAAAACGGGGGTGAAAATTGTCCAGAAATTCCAGTCAGTCTGAAGAGGAATCCAGGTTACCCTACATTCAAGACTGTATGCAGAATTCTTGACGGAGAAAAGACGGAGGTTCCTGAGGATATTTCACATAGAAAATGCCATCTTTTGAAGTATGCCCCTGTGACTTCGTGCTATGTAGAGAGATCATTTTTCACCTACAAAAGAATCCTGACTGACAGACGACTAAACATGACTGCTGAGCATTTGCAAAAGTATTTAGTTGTTCACTGTGCATCACACTGACATGGTACTTTTGGTACAGCACATTTTTCAATTCTTTCAGAAATTATATTTTGTGGAAATTTTTATTAAATGTGCATTCTATTTTCCACCAGACAATTAATTTTCTTCGTTCAATGAGAATATTCTTGTGTATTGTGATAACTTAAAACCATCTGTTGTGATGAAAAACATCTGGCCACAATAAACTACTAAATTGTGACCAAAACTGCTGTCAACCATGTCAACAAATTATCTCAATCATTAAATTTTCAATCTTACTTAGGATATTTCCATTTTGTTATTTCAAAATGACTTCATAGTAAAAAAAAAAAAAAGAAGAAATTTATTGAGTATAACTGCATTTTTACCATCAGAAACCTAAACAAAAGCACAGGAATGGAGAAAATGATTGAAGACTACGAAAAATATTACGTTACATATATTTATATACTTACATATTTTTACATATTTCAGTGACTTTTCTACATATTTATGTACATAGTTCGCATGTACTGACTACATAAAAATCCGGTCATTAGTCATTAGAATTTCGGCCCTGGTCATGACTTTCGAAAAATTATTTCATATCTTTACGTTTCATACCTCCATAAGTACGAAAACATCGCCCGTTCAAAAGTTTATATATATATATATATATATATAACTTTTTACACGCTAGCGGCCGTAATTTTGAAGATATTATGTTATTTTTAGGCCCAATAGTTCGCATAAGTTCATTAATGAGCAAAATTGGCCCAAGGGGTGGGGTTAGAGGAGGGGATGAAATTTTGATAAATTTATATCTCGCCCCTATGAAGTATAGAGGGAAACTTTGTTTGAATAAATTAGAGTATTCCCTATGGAGTTCACAGTGACACCAACGATTCGGGGGTTTTTGGGGTACGAGTGGGGGTGGGGGGATGAAAATTCGAAATTTTTGAAACCTCATCTTGTGGGGTTATCGTTGAAGAGCTCTTGATGTGTAGGCTACTCTACAAATCAATAACTGGTTTCTCGATAGCTCTAATGTAAGGCGAGATTTGAATGTTTGAAAAACAACACTTACAAAAATACCTCAGTCTGAAGGCCTGCCGAAAGGAATGTGTGAGGACCGATTAAGGATAAAATTACCAATGTAATATAGTTTGAAATATTAAAAATATTAAAAATAATAGTTACACACCTTTAGAACAATAATGCATGGCAAAACAATAAATAATAAAATATAATATCAATTTAAAACATAATAAACAAGTCTCTTCTTATAAAAAAAGATTTCAGATTTATTGATATTTCATATGGTGCATTGTACACTTTGATATTGCTGTGATAAAATAATTCTCAGTAAGAAGGAGGTTAATATGAAAGTTACGGCTCAATGAAAAAAAAAAATCCCTTTAGGCAGGCTTACAGGCTGAGGTAGATTTCGAAGTGCTTTTGGTTTAATTTATTTCGCTGCGCAGCACTCTTCTTCTTTAGCCTTGGCATGACAAATCCGCAATAATAAATGCAAAAAAGAGGAAAGAGCACTGTAACGGGGCCTAAATTCGCTAACGGTGGATTTAACCAAGAAACTACTGGCCTATACTTCTGGTTTTATTAAAACTCATAAGCTTACTATGCATAAAAATCTTCGTTTTACATAACCAGTAGTTGTTTTTGTTTGATTAAGTCGGCCGTAAGAAGGGCTTAACCTTCGGAAGAAATTGATACAAGAACATCTAATCATTAGGGACCGGATTTTTAGGTTTTTAAAAACACTGTTTTAGGTTTTCCATTAGGTGAAATAGTTTTTTTTAGGTTTTTGTCCAAAATATCGTTTTCGGGTAGAACAATTGGTTTAATTAATTTGAATGTGCTACATAGGATTCAATACATAATACTTGTAAAGTTTAACTTAACAAAATTGACTTAAATTTGTGTAAACTTGCTTTAGGACAATATTATACAATTGAAGAAAGAAAGCATAAACAATCAAAAGAAGCAGTGAAAATAAGATTGTCTCACATTTCCTGGTTACAGTATATCACTAAATATCTCAGTACATTGTAACAACGTCATATTCACCGACTGCCCTGATGAACATAGCCATCAAATTTTCACTGATGGCTCCCGAATGCTCGACAAAGCTGTACCTCAGGTTGGCTGTGCATTCGTTGTTTATCAAAACAACACTGAAATATTTAATTCACAGCTAACATTAGCCCCCCATTGTTCAGTCTACCAAGCAGAACTATTTGCAATTTTAAAAGCAATTGAATGGTGCAATATACATAATAGCCGAGCAAGAATATTCAGCGATTCACAAGCCGCGCTTCTCTCTATCAAAAACAAATATAATCTACACAACATTGCAGTCAACATCAGAAGTCAACTACGTAAATCCGAACACATATGCCTTACCTGGATACGAGGCCACTCCGGCACTGAAGGCAACGAGAGAGCAGACGAACTCGCCAAAACAGCTGCACAATCAACGGCAGCCCCATCATACACCCTATGTCCAATCTCTCACCTCAAAATGAAACTTCGAGAAGAGGGTATCCACAGATGGAACAACATATGGAAATCAACCACTTGCGGAAGGGCTATCAAAAAACTCTTTTTTCCCAATGTTTCTGACCGTCTAAATAGTACACTCATGAAACCAAACTTTATTCTGACACAATTTCTATCCGGCCACGGAAAATTTGGCGAGTACTTCCAAAGATTTCATATCAAGACAGACAGCAATATACACGAGTGCATATGTGGTGACCGCCTTCAGAATACCAAACATTTGATGTTCACTTCAGTTTTTCAAACAAAAAGATTAGATCTTGAACTACATTTAGACAAGTGCAGTGCAAATTTTCAATTTCCGCTTAACGGAGAAATTTTCACTAGGAAATGTTGTTATTTGTCATTCACAGCTTTTTTAGAATATGTGTTTAAGAGACTATGAATGTATCTTCCTGAACTTTAAATCTATACAGGAAACCTCAATTGACTAAATATAGCCCTAACATACTTATTGTAAACTAGGGCTCACTCAATGGAGATTAAATAAATAAATAAGATTCTCAACTGTGAAGTTCTTCCTTTTATCTCTTAGAATACATTTGAAGGCAGAAAATGTACTTTCAAACTCACATGACGTCAGCAATAGTTATTCTTACGAATATTTTAAAAGGAATACGCCGGTACCCTTGCACTTCCTCTCTTGATACTGTCATCCTAGACGACACTGGATTGAACGAAACGCTGGTGCTATTAATTTCAACTCGACAAAAAATTGTCTCTCCGCAAAATATCGATTTATCAACTGACAAACAAAAAAGACAAAAAAGTAGCCTAAATTAGGTATTTTAGGTTTTATATCCCGTTTAGGTACATTTAGGTTTTTATACCCCATTTAGGTATTTTTAGGTGCCACAGAATTAATGTGGGTGAATCCTATGGACATGATTCGAAAAAGTGTATAATCGCTTTTTGTTTTGGAAGTAAGGAAAAAAATAGGTAAAAACCTAAGAATCCGGTCCCTACTAATCATATAACACATTTCATTGATGTTAAAAGATCCTAATAGTTTTCTTGTAATTTATTATTGTTTTGAAGTTTTCTTACTCCTTGTTCTGCGGGTTGATATCCCTGATTTCAAGTGGCACGTAATTCATGCCAAGTATTTTTATTTGGAGGTGGTTATTTGTAAAGCCTCACAACATTCTTGATTCTTAATGTAGGTTTTTGTAATAAGTGCCTTGCTATGATCTGTGCAATTGTTTCTCCCTCATTATTTTGTACTTTGCTAGAAAGCATAAAATGATGTTACAAAATTTCATGAGCTTTCTGCAATAATATATTTATCATATTTTATTTATTATTTCTGCCTCCACATCCTGTAGTTTAATTTAATACATTTGCACCACAGCATCATGGTAGTTTACACAGTGCAGGGTTTACAAATGTTCACAACTTTAACGATTTAGTGGATAAACTAGGACAGGCGAAACAGAAGGTGACTCTGTGCAATTGTCTCTGGCTTCAAACGGTAAAATTATGCGAGGAATTTGTGAAATATAAACACCATTGAACAGATGAGAAGAGAGGGTTATTGGTATTGCGGCAGCGGAGCGCTCTTGGCTGATGTCACACAAAGTGGCTTGCTTGCATTTCCTTCACAAACGCCATCATGGGATGAAGCTGTTTTCCAGTGCATTAGGATGAAATTATTTACAACAAACTTGAAAATAATAAAAATCAGGTAAACTGATGTAACAAAGTGCCAGTATGTTTTTGTTTAATCAGTTATGATTGCAGTTATGATATGCAGAATACAAAAAAAAAGTGAAATTGACCGGTTTCGGGATTTGAACCATGGAACTCCAGAATGTGAGGACAAGCCGTTACCATCTCAGCCACCTCTAGTTTAGCGGTCTAGTTGGATAAGCGCATGTAAAGCAATAGTGTTATTTGCCATAGCTAACTGTATTTTAATTTCCAAAGCCTTATAAGATCACAGTAAAACAATAGGCTATGTTGGCATGATAACTGATTAGTATTTCATAAATTCTTTCGAATACGTATATTACCATAAAATAGGCACAAAATTGAGCATTACTCCGAAACAGGTCAACCGACTTTATCCAATATCAATAGACGTCTTCCCACGGACATTTTAAATGTGTATTCCAAGTTTCATAAAAATCCGGTAAAGCGTATTTGAGTTACCGCGTCTTTAAAATAGACACTAAATTGGGTTTTATTCCGGTACCGGTCTACCGATTTGATTCAATATCAGTAGACGTCTTCCTATGTACATTATAAATGGGTATACAAAGTTTCAGGAAAATCCAATAACACATATTTGAGTTATCGCGACTTCTTATATATTAACATAAACGGCACTAAATTGGGCATTATTCCGGTACTGACCAACCGATTTAGTCGAATATCAATAGAATTCTTTCCATGGACATTATAAATCCGTATACGAAGTTTCATAAAAATCCGATAAAGCGTATTTGAGTTATTGCGCCTTTGAAATAGACACTAAACTGGACTTTACTCCGGTACCGGTCAATAGATTAGGTTCAAATTCAATAGGGTACTTTTCATGGACGTCATAAATGCCCACACCAAGTTTCATGGAAATCCGATACAGCGTATTTGAGTTATTTATTTATTTATTTATTTAATGGCGCCTTTCTAATATAATTTATTAAAATAGGCACTAAATTGGGCACCGGTAAACCGATTTGGTTCAATATCAATAGGGTTCTTCCCATGGACATTATAAATGTGTTTTCCAAGTTTCATGAAAATCCGAAAAAGCGTACAGACACACGGACAGACGGACAGAGATTTTTCATCCCTACACACAATCTCATAAAGTACCATACTGGCACTTAATAACAGCATACACACATGCATACATACATCAATACAGTACATACATATAATATCGACCACTGTTGTGTGTGGGGGACGGAAAAATGTCTGTCCGTCTATCTGTCTGTCTGTCTGTCCGTGTGTCTGTACGCGCCATAACTCAAATACGCTTTATCGGATTTTCATGAAACTTGGTATACGCATTTATGATGTCCATGGGAAGAACTCTATTGTTATTGAACCAAATCGGTTCAACGGTACCGGCGTCAAACCCAATTTAGTGTTTTTATTTAAAAGCGCCATAACTCAAATACGCTTTATCTGATTTTCATGAAACTTGGCATACACATTTATAATGTCCATGGAAAGACGTCGGTTGAGATTGGACCAAATCGGTTGACCGGTACCGGAGTAATGCCCAATTTAGTGCATTTTTATGGTATTATATAACAAAAGGCCCCATAACTCAAATATGCGTTATCGGATTTTTATGAAACTTAGTATAAGCATTTATAACGTCTATGGCAAGAAGCCTATTAATTTTTGACCTAATTGGTTGAACGGTACCAGAATAACAACTAATTAAAGGTCACATGTTTTTTAATATTCATCTACCGGTATAATTTCAAAGTTAACACTATTCCTTCACATACAGTAACCTTATCAAACAACACCGTCAAACTGACTGAGTTGGCCAAATGGTAACGTCTTGGACTCTGCAGGTCCCCGGATCGAATCCCGAAGCCGGCCGATTTGACATGTATTTTTTTTCTTCTTTCTTGTTATTTTTTTTCTTCTTACTTGTTATGTGAGAGCGCGATTGTCAAGGTATCACAAATCTGTAGTTCTGCTCTGGTCGATTTAAATCTGATTAGAAAAACTGATTTTCTGCATATCATAATTGCAATTATAACTGATTCAACAAAAACGTACTGGCACTTTGTTATATCAGTTTACCTGATTTTATTGCAATTGAAATCATCACCGAACTCCCATGAATAATAAGTAACGTCCAAATACAGGATTACCCATCATCGTATTCAGCTCAACTAGCTAACATCTGGAGTCATCCAGTAGTGACACAAAATTGTGCTCCACTTTCAACCCTGTCGATCTAGTCAGTTGAAGAAACCCTAAGTCAGCATTCACACCGAAGTAGCATGCATAGCCTGGATGCAGGTCGAGTAGCGTAGCTTACAGTTTTGCATTCACACCGAAGTAGCGAATGCGACTTAACACCTTTTCCGTTATTTTTATGTTTCACTTGCCATGTTAGAATCAAATCCCACCAGCATTTCTCAAGTACAGGGGTGTCATTTCGACTATTTTATTGGCTCGTTCTGATGCTGACGGCATATTTACATTTGTAAGTGCTGATGATTATCTGGGCCCGGACTTTGATGACATAAAAATACTTAAAAAATAACCAATAAAAAAAACAGTATAGATACAAAAAATGACCCAAAAACTAAACAAAAAGGCCCAAAAATTTGTCAGAAAATATTAATTTATTCATCAGATTTGTGTCTATTCTACATTTATGTTGTTGACTCAATTATACGTTTGTAATTAGTTGATTAGTTAAATGCAAAAAGCAAACACCGTCTTTCTACACATAAATTAAAATTATAATAAGATTAATTTATTTAAATTTATTTAGAGTTCAGATAGTAGGCTATTTGAATGTAAGTAAATGCACAAACACTCTATATAATGCGAAGAACAACAAAAATGAGAAAATAATGACTCTTTCTAGAACTAAACTTAATAACCCCCCGCTGGCCAATCAAAAGAAGAATCAATTCTATGTTCTTCATAGGAGACGAAGCATTTCCTTTAAATGAGCGTCCATACCCTAGGAAACCCCTCGATAACCCTAAGGGAGTAATTAATTAATTAATATGGAATTTCAAGAGCAAGCAAAAGCGTTGAATCTGCTTTCGGGATACTTATTTATGAGTTCAGAATTTTCGAAAAGCAAATAAATTGTCAACCGAAAAGACAGCTGACGATAAAGCTGCGTGTATTTTGCACACTTTCATCCGGTAATGTTGGTAATAAAGCATTCAGCATAAAGAAGCATAAAGAATTGACATCAAGATTATTGTGGTCGTCTAGGATCAAACGCAAGTGATTCACGAGATCATCTTCATCACCCTTTCAAGTATCAGGCCTAATGGCCTGTTACGGTCTCCTTCCATCGCCGGAATGGTCTGCCCACAAGGAAATATATTGAAGCATTTGTTTGGGTATTCTGGAACGGTTCATGCAGTGAATATGGTGTAGCCCAGGGGTCGGCAACCTGCGGCTCGCGAGCCACATGCGTCTCTTTGGATGTGAAGCTGCGGCTATTTAGTTCCATACGCATATATTATTTATTTTATATAAAAAAAATTAAAAATCGTTCTGAATCGATTAACGAGGATTAGGCACCGATTCTATCTCTCAGCCACTTGTACTCGCTTTTCACCGCACCCCTCCCCCGTGACACGCGTCGTCACTGTCGCCAGTCCGTCGGAAGCTCCCGAATGACGCCGTCGTCGGATGTTTCTATGTAGGTTTTAATTCGCTTTCGACACAAGACAATTTGGCGTCTTCACCAGTGCTTTGGCTGTGACGTATAGTTTGTTATAGCGAATGCCGTGCAAAAATGCCTTGAAGACAATAAGATCGATTTAAATAAAATCGTTTCAATAGCAACTGATGGAGCCAGAAGTATGACAGGAAAAAATAAAGGGGCAACAACGATTCTTCAGAGCAAAATAAACCACGAAATTCTTACGTTTCACTGCATAATACACCAAGAAGTGCTTTGTGCCCAAACATTTTCGGCCGAAATAGTTGAGGTCATGAATTTGGTAATCAAGATTGTTAACAGCATCATGTCAAAAGCACTCTACCATCGTCAGTTTAAAGAATTCTTCAACGAAATGGAGACTCAGTATTCCGACCTCCTTCTTCACAATAAAGTGTGATGGCTTTCCAAAGGTAAGGTGTTGAAACGTTTTGCTTTGTGCTTGAATGAAATAAATACATTCCTAAATGAAAAAGGCATTAATCACCCTGAATTAGAGAACGACAAATGGTTGAAAAAATTTTACTTTATGGTGGATATCACAGCAAAATTAAATGATCAGAATCTAAAACTGCAAGGAAAGGGAAACCCAGCCTATGTTTTGGTAGAAGAATTGGTTTGTTTTGAAGAAAAATTAATTCTTTTTGCAGAAGATATTCAGAGCGGTAAATTACTTCATTTTCAATTTCTAAAGCAATATCGCGATAAATCCAGTGCAACTGTTGACACGAATTACTTCAGCACAGTTATAAATAAAAATTAAAGATGAATTTGCTGACAGATTTGAGCAATTCAAAACCAACAAAACCACTCTAGCATTCACAGTAAATCCTCTCAACACAAATAGTAACGAAATCCACATTGGGCCATTTGGTATTGATACTGGATCTCTAGAAATGCAATTGATCGATTTAAAAAGTAAAGCTTTGTGGAGTGGAAAATTTACAGAGTTGAAAAGCAAGTTGGAAGAATTGGAGGTCCAGAAATGTATGTACGTAACGCAACTAAAGTGGACAGCTTTAAAAGAAATGCCGCGAGTTGAGGCACTTATATTCTACGCATGGAATAGTCTTCCAGATTGCTACAGTGAGGTGAAGAAGTTGGCATTTGGAGTGCTGACTATCTTCGGATCGACATATTCTCTTGCATGAATGTAATGCATCCTCTCGATTCCTACAAGAATATTGTAAGATAAATGGCCGTGATTGGTGTAGGCCTACATCAGAGGAATTGCTAAACGTTATTGGTCAATATGAAACACGCGGGTATGATTGGGATAGTCATAAATATAAAACTGCACGGGTACTCTTCAATTTTTCTTTGTTTAAATCCCACAGGGTCACAGTACTGGTGCACTTACACTATTCGTAATATTTTTATGTCTTTTAAGCTAGGGTAATTAAATGTTGAACACTGATACATCTAGTTAGTAGTAACACACATACAGCATTTTAACCTTCTATATTAATTGGTTTTAATTTTATGAATATTTGAATTAATTTATCACTTTCACTAGAGCAAGCAAAGCTGCCTTTTCCGCCACGTTAAAACCCTTTAACACAAATCTACAAAATTTTGCAAAACTTCAAGGATTTCTAACGCTAGTGTTAGAAACAAAGAATTCAAAATCAAACAGAGCAATAGCATTAATAGTGGCATTTCTACTATATAGACTGATTAACGAACTCTACAGAGACTGTTTGTACCTATGTATTATCTACCAGTCTGGAATGTGCAACATAATTGCAATGATCACTGATTTAAAAAAGCATTCTGGCACATTGTTATAACAGTTTACCTGATTTTATTATTGATAAAATACGTAAATCTGTTTATAGACTTGTCATCCTTCGTAATTTTCTTCCAAATTCTATATTACGGACAGTATATTTAGCTAGTAGAGCTAGAATTCAAAATGGAATTCTTGGTTAGGTTATAATATCTAAGACCATTCGTTTAAAACTAATTTTACTTATGAAGAGGAAATTTGTTTTAAAAAACTAACCGACCTCCCTTGATAAGTTTTATATTCTTGTTATCAACATCGAACAGCGTATTACCATAAAAAAAAGCTCAAAATTTATTTTATTCAATCATTGAAGAAAAAGAAGAAGAAGAAGAAGAAGAAGAAGAAGAAGAAGAAGAAAAAAAGGAAAAGACACCATGTTTTGTTTTGCAGAAACAAAATTTTTAGACTACTGCCACATGGTCGAAATTACAGTTTGAAAATCTATAACATTCTTGTTTTCGGAAAATCCTGATTTTATAAAGTACAGTGTCAACTAATTAACATTCTTGTTTTCGGAAAATCCTGATTTTATAAAGTACAGTGTCAACTAATTAAAAATATTAATTGTAATAATATTATGTAAAAGTTAATATGTTTGTAGTGTAATGTAATAAATAATGTAATGATTACAAAATATCTATTATTGTTTTCATAGTGAATCCGAGGTTCAATAATTAGCCCGTTAATAAAATAAATTATAATTTGATTAGTAGAGTAGAATATTATATGAGACAATAATTATTCTACTTCCGGCAAGATAATTGAAGAATTGTAATCAATTCAAATTGGATCTATAAAAAAAAATAAGTTTCACAATTATGTTATGAAGCGCTTACGTAATGGTATTAGGAAATATTCCAGGTGATGAGAAAAAAATGACTTTATAATTTGCACTTTACTGTACACACACACGGAAGAGCGATCGAAACAAATGAAACTCTTTCATAACAGATCAATAACAAAGAAATCACGTCACAACGTTATGAGAATAGTCAGAGTTGATTTCGTTTGCTGTGCGATTCAAGTTTACAATTTAGCCTTAAAATACAGACCGTATCGTTACATTACATTAAATCTACCAAGTTCTCTCAATATTAACGTGTGTTTTAAGCTTAATAGTTTTATCATTAACCTTCTTCTAATCGAAAGACTTTGAATTATTTCAGTAATTTTAACTCAAAATTAGGCAAATTTCCTGTTTCCATAAGTCAAGGTGCATTTTGAAATAGCCCACGTTTTCGGCGATGAAACAAATGAGAACTAATATAACGTCAACACTTACAAAGTTGCGACTACTGGCCCGTGGAACAGCTAAATGAAGTGATTACCTAAAATGTCCCGTTAAGGACAATGGCCTCCTCAAAGAGGATAAGCTCGAATACACCTTCACGTGGTGAGCTATTCCGTTATTGTGCTCTTGGGCTTTTATGCAATGTTTTGGTCTTTGTCCACTTACACTAGTCTGAGTCATTGTGCACTTCTTTGTAGGTTACATCATTACACTTGTTTCAGTCACTGTTCACTTGTCTTCTTAAGACTTTCCAGTCATTCCTGTTTCTTGCTCTGCTTGACCACTGTCTTCCTACATGCTCCTTGAAGAGATCAGCCCATCTCTGTCTTGGTCTTCCACGGGGTCTTTTTCCGGTACAAGGATCCCACATTGTGGCCTTGTATGTCCATCTGTCGTATTTTAGTCTTGCGACGTGGCCTTCCCACTTCCATTTGGTGTTGGTTAACCTGTATTATTGAATCATTACAGTGTACTCCTCACCATGAAGGTAACGTGGGCAGTGTTCGCACTAATTCTTATCCTGGCTGCAGTAAATTCTGACGTCCTGCAAACAGAACAACACCATATTGTTCTTTGTTTGAAGAATATCATAACCAGGAACTTCACACCGGACAGACCTGTCTACATTTCATTTCCTTCGTTAAGTGAAGCATACGCGCCGAAGGTAGGAAGACGTCACCTAGCCTTCAAACCGCCGAAGAGAAACTATCAACGCGTCACCGATACCTTGGCAGAAACTCTCAACGATGACATGAAATGGCAGCTTATCGTATTACACGCCAATTACAGTCATGAAGGCAAGATTCCTGATCACTCGTTGCCATCTTCATATCCTACGCCAGTTCAGTGTATTTCATTTATCTGGGAAATAAGCGATGATGTAAACGGATTTTATACTTACAGCTATCAGATGCTTACACTATTCGGGGCTGAATCATCATTTCTCTTTCGTCATCAGTTTGTGACGGTTATCCTTGACGTCCACAGTAAATTAGATCTTTTATATCTAATTCCAGCACTACCAGCAGTGTTAAGTGTCACAAATACCATATTTTTGGTCCCTCAACGAAGAAGAAGAAACATTGATGCACACATAGATGTTTACACTTGGTTCCCATACAGATTTCCGGAGATATGTGGCAGCTACAATCATCCAGTGATTATAGACACTTGGATAGAGGACACTGTGGGAAGATTTCAAAACAATGCAACAATGTTCCCTAACAAAATACCTAAAGACTTCGGCGGATGCCCAATAATAGTTGAAGAATTTAAGCAATTATCAACAACAATAACGAAGGTAGAAAAATATATTTTAGGGGAGATCTTCTCTTTGTTAAATGTAACCGCTCTTGCCCCTAATGAGACATACAAACGTGCTGATATTAAACTTGGCTCCTTTTATCTAAATATTCATGTGTCAAAATTATTCAAGCAAACGTACCCTTCAGTACACATACAAACAAAGTTAAGATGGTTTGTTCCCTGTCCGAAGTCAAATCCTAGACAGGGTAAGTTTTATGAAGTCTTCACTTTGCCGGTTTGGGTCATCATGAGTTTAACATTTCTGTTAGCTGGGTTGACTGAATGGTGTATACACTGGATAGAAATCCACTTTGCAGCTGTAATAGTGTCACATGATATGTCATCAGGGTTCTGCAATCTTTGGGCGGCCTTTCTGTCGGTCGGGGTCACTGCAATGCCGAGTGGCACACGGCTTAGAGTGTTTTTCCTGTCTTGGGTTATCTACTCAATTGCAGTGAGTACAATATTCCAGGCCTTTTTCACAACTTATTTAGTAGATCCTGGTAAAAGTCAAGAAATCAGTACTCTTGAAGAGTTCAAAAGAAGCAAGTTACTTAATTGGGTAGATGGTATTTCATTAAATGAATGGTGTTTGTACGAGGACCATCTCGAGTTCTGTAACTCCACGAGGTTCTACGAAATTCCAAAGGCTGCATTAAATAACTTAGATGCAACTCAAACAATGTTCATTCTTTTGGCTAAGTTTCAGAATATCAGCGTACTTGCTAATGACGTACAAGCTGAAATGTTTAAGGTCCTGTTAATGCCGGGATACAAACTATGTTCCGTCAGAGATCTAGCTATTTCTTCAACTTTGATATTTTATACTCATACGTACAGTGTGTACTTCAAACCAGTTGATGATCTGCTACGTCGGTTGCGGGATACTGGACTACTGGAGAGATTTAAAAGCAATTTCATTTTGAATTTGGAAGGGCGGGAATATTCAAGTGTTCTGACAGATTTTATTGAAACAGAAGCTTCTCCTGAAAGCGAGTATTTCGTGTTCAGTTTGTCACATATGAAATTCTCGTTCTATTTACTACTTATGGGATATGTTTCAGGAGTAGTGGTGTTGCTGGGGGAATTCTGTTGTTCCAAATTGTAGACATAATTGATACCAACGATGCTGTGTCTAATTCCGTTGATCAAGTTGAAATGAGTACTACTTGAATACTGTTATAATATAGCCTACATTAAGTATATTACTGTGAAATAATTAGGCCTACGTACATTAAGCGAAGTTCTTTGCCAGTGTATTTTGTGAAATGTTGACATATTTTAAGAATTTCTTATATCAGTGTATAAGCCTACTAGTACGAATAAAAGCATCAAACTTTAGACCTTTGTTCTACCGCAATACCCGCTTAATGAATCGACCTGGAGCTTAACTCTGATGTAGATTACAAAAATAGCTTATTTTCTGCACATCATAATTGCAATTATCACTGATTAAACAAAAGCAATCTGGCACTTTATTACACCAGTTTACCTGATTTTATTAATATTTCAAACACTGCTTTGCAGTTCAAACTCATGATGTGCTGGGTTAGTGCTCACACGTGATGTGGGCTGGAAATATTCCCAGTGGGAAGGAACTTATAAAATGGGAATATTTCCGGGCCTTCCAGAATATATCCTTTTTTGTTGTCAAAACAAATTATTGTAGTCTCTTCCTCTTTACCGAATTCAGTTATTATTGCGGGTTTGTCATGCCAAGGCTAAAAAAGAAGTGCTGCGCAGCGAAAATAAATTAAACCAGAAGCACTTATAAGATTATTTACCGACTTCTGTAATAGCACACTCACTTCGATTTATGTTTTCTTATACAGAGTGTCCCGTTTATCTTGTGTGCTTGGCACTGGCATTGAAGTACTCTCAAACCTCTGTATAACGATATGTCTGGGCCCTAACAGATTTTATTGTTATATGAGGGTTATTTTTGTTATATTGAGGGACTGTAATTTGTCAAACGTTAGAAAGACTGCATGCAGAAAACTGTGTAATCTACAGAATAATTCATGAGACGGACATGCGAAGAAGTGCAAAATACTGAATCACAAAGAAAGCTCATTTTGTTACTCAACTTACTGAGTTCCGTTGAATTGTAACCATAGCTACTACACACACTAAAAAATTAATATTCAGACTGGTTTAACATCATGGATCATGGCACGCTTTGATCCTAGCCATATGCCAGAAATTTCATACTCTTAGACTGTAGGAAGAGGGAAGAAAAAGACAAACAAATTTAGCACAAACTAAAACAGTTGCTCCTTATGGTGTTTTAATGTTGAAGTAACAAGCTAACTCACAGTATGTTTTGCACACATAAGAGATTATTTTAGCCTCGGTGATCCTATTTTCCACACCTCATGAACCTTTCTTTCTGGAATTTCTAAGAAAACAATATTGGTGGCTGGGAAGGATACTGATCTGATACCAGTTACCATCCATAGGACTAAGCTACTGGTTTGCAGTAACAATTCAATCTCCAAATATCGTTATAAAAGGGTGTTTCTAAAATAGCTTCATCGTTATAGTGAGTTACATTTGACATTAGAGAGTTTTTGCCCATCTTACGTTGAGTTACCATAAACGGTAAAGTCACGTGATTGATGCTCTGCGCATGCGCCGGTTTACCGTGACGCTATATCTGATAAGGTGACACGTTATTTCGGAATGATTAGCGTGAAGCTTTACGGCAATAGACATGAAACCCGAGAAACAGGAAAGACTTCGCTTTAACCTTTTCAGTGCTACTGACGCATAAATTCGTTCGTTCAGAAATTGTGTAAAAACAGAAATGTAATATTTATAGGGTAAAACTACATGTAAAATTGTGAGAATTTTATCGTTGAGTTCGACTGTAAGACGTAGTAACCAGTTATTCTACTGCAATTCTCTCTATTGATTTGAAACTTAGATCCCACTGATGATTTCAGTTGATGATGGCTTATATTATTGTATAAATCCAGCATTGCAAAGGTTAACATAAAATATAACGACTTCATTCTCTTCCATGAGGTTATAGGTTCAACGATGTGTATTTATAGGCTCAATTATTTCTAGTAGGCCCACAGTATAGTATAACAGTAGCAAAGCTCCATGCAGTTTTTTTCAACCGGCGCGACTGCAGCGCTCGTAGCGGTGAGCAAGAAGCCACACAATATGTTACATTGTTGCTTATGAAAAATATCAACAATATTTTATGGAAATGCTTGTGGTGGTATAAATTGCACCAACAGCCAAAGGAATTCTCCCGATTTATCTTTCTTCAGGTTCCCTAAAGATCCTGAGAGGTAAGCAAAAACAGTTATTTGTGAAATTAAATTGCAAATTTGTGATTATCATGCTTGCATCCGTACTAGTGTATTTACTCCTATTTCTTTTAATTTTAGGAGCAGAAAATGGCTTGTAAATGCTATATACAATTAATTATTTTTATATGTATATCATAAATGAAAATCCTAACGAAGCAAAGGTTTCTAAATATATAGGCCTATTTACAAATACCCCACCTGACCCTACTAATTTTGAAAATGTTTTAACACGAGGTTATGTTAGGCCTATATAATTGAATTTAACAAAATTAAACTGTCGAGAATAAAGATAACGTGTTTAATCCTTTACTTTTTAATAATTTATCGTGTTTAAAAAAATGGAGAAAAAGACAAAAGTGTTTTGCTATTGCATCTTATACTGACCATATCGGGCTATATGCCTATAGAACTTTACTTTCCCCCCTAATTTCTGAACTAGTACTATTACATGCTTATTGAAATTATTAAGTTTTCCTATTTGTCAGAATTTTCAGTGTAAGTATATGTTAGTAGTAGGTCAATTAAATTCTTGAAGATTTGTCGTAGGGATGTAGGTTATATGGTGGACGGAAACCGGTCTGATACTTTATAAGATATTCAATGTCATCTATCTTGAAACTACAACTTCTTTATATTCCCACAAAGTCTATGACTTGATGAGTTCACCAGTATGCCTTTCCGGTAACAATCTCGTTCTAGTAATTTTAAAAATAAGAAGAAATACAGACATATATTCGTATCTTTCCAATGCTGTAAATGGCTGTTTGCTAGTTACATCTTGCTGGCCGCTTGAGTGCTAGTGTCGCACCGATCTGTCAAAAGGATGCATTTTCCTTTCATTCGAGCTTCGCTACTGTTATACTATACTGTGGTAGGCCTATAATAAACCACATCATTTTGAGGTTAAGTTAATATTTATATCCTAAATGCTATGAGGTGCTATGGAATTCATAATATAGACTATCTGTAGGTTTATAACAGAAACAATGGACAATTAAATTTATTCATAGGCCTATCACATTCGGGGAACAATTTGGTATCATATCCTCCAATAAATCATTGTTAAAACCTCCAACTGCAGCAATCTGAAGTAGCTCCTCCATTTCTCTGTTACTTTTACCGTATCAATTTACGCTGGCAAAAACTCCGTCGTAGCACAAGAAGTTATTCCATTTACCGTATTCGATCACGTGACATTATACTTCCTGGTTTGGGAAAAAATCGCTTTTCCTCTTTCCTGAAAAATGTTAACTTGTGCACTTAATACGATTTGAAACGATGCTCCTCATACAGATTGTAAATACCGGGTGTTTGGAAATTCATATTACAAACTTCTAGGGCTAGTAGAGGGGACTTAGTAGACAATATTTCGAATAGGAACCCATGTCCGGAAGCGTGCCGTTTCCGTGTTACAGCAATTACAATGTGTAGGATTTGCCGGACTTAACGCCATTGGACTATTTCTTGTGGGGTCGTATGAAGAGTATGGTGTACGAGACTCCTGTAGAGATCGAGGAAGAACTGCTGGCACGAGTGATGGTCGCTGCACAAGAGAATAACGGAACACCAGGTGTGATGGAACGAGTGTACCGGAACAAGATTCGTCGGTACAATGTGTGCAACGGCGTTGATGGTCGTCACATCTAGCCTCTGTTGTAGTGAGCAGTTTCGTATGGGACACATCCAGTGCATAATACAGAAACAAATTTGTTTTTCCCTCCACTGTTGACACAAGTGTTATTGTGATCAATGAAAGTTTTGTTACTTTGGTATTGTTACCAAAAAAATTGAATTTCGTATGTAATGAGTCAAACGTCATTTACTTCTGTAAATTACGTCACACCTCATTTCACATGGTGCTCTTCTGACGTCATGTACTGCCTCTCCGGTCTCAAACCAACACCGGGTAAAGCTAAGTTTACCTAATTCCCAGCAACCCAACAAAGGGAGGGGAAGGTTGAATGCAGCAGTGATAGTCATTGTGTTTGAATTTCTGTTTCAGACCCTGGGAATCTGTTCTCTCGCAATGGCATGCATGGACCGGTAAGTGTCATTTGTTCCTCTTAGAATTAGTGTGGTAGACTTAATCTAAGATCTTTAAAACAATAAAAAAGTAAAAAATCCATACACTCAAGAAACATTCCTGTTAAATTTGAAGAAAATCCGTGATTGCTACTAATGTGCTGGTATTGTGTCGGAGGTGGCCCCGGCATTAGGCAGATCATTCATGATGTTCTTGCATGTGTGTGAACCATAGAAATTCCCTCCACGACGGGTCGCTGTCCTTTAAGGCCCGGGCCATGTAAACGTTCCTATAACGGGGGAGGAAAAACAAGTATTATGGCTAAATTTTAGTTAGCACTAATTGCTAGTCCCGATAACATAAAGCCACATGACTGACTTACTCACTGACATTAATGTTTACCCACTTCCAGTTGAGCTAGAAACTTGAAATTTGGCACACTTATAGCTTATAACCGATGGAAAAAATCCAAAAAGTTCAATTTGTTTACCTTTTACCCCCTAAAAACTTCAACATGGCGGACGAAGCTTTAAAGTCTCTGCTCAGTTCTCATGACAATAATATTGATTCAGTGTTCACATACGACTTTGGAAGTTGCAATACACTGGGCTTTGACATAGTAGTAGCCCTCGCACTTCTACCTAGAGATCTTTTGTGCTACCCCAATTTCCTATAATAGGAATTCGAGTTTCTTGGATTTAGTCAGTTCCATTTCTCCTTTTCCTGGAATAGGATGTTTTTTGGTGGAGAGCTCTTGACTTCTTTCCCAAAGTCTTTCCGAGAGATGTTATCCAGAGGCTCTAATAGGCCCTCCAACTTAAATCCCTCCCGGAGAACTCCGTGCCCAGGATTTTTACGGCCTGAAAAATCCATCCCCCGACCTTCGGATCCAGAGGCGGGCACGCTACCTCTAGACCATCGCGGCCGACGCTTTGACATATTAGTCATACTAGCGAAAGAAATAATTTCCCTAAATCAATACTAAAGAGTGAAATCTAGGTAAATGACATCGTGTGTGATGCATCACATAACTTTCTCTACCCTGGACATGGACAATATTTTCTCACCTGACTCACTGTAGGCCTACTTTAAGGTTCTATCAGATGGCAAAATTCAAAAAAATGTCAAATCTTTATTTTTTACCCCGATAAAATCCTGAAGTCTCCCCGCCCGTTTTACAGTTTATTATGGCTAAGCTATAAGACAATGCAAACAATAAATTACTAACCGTAGTTAATTTGTACATTTTAGTGTATACAAAAAACAAGTTACCCGAGGCACAATGTAGAAATAGCATTCACTCTCATAAAACCAGATCCAATACCCATATCTATATACAACACCATAGGCTATTAAAATGTATAAATAATTATCAAATTATTGAGCAGAAACTATTTAATAAATTACCAATAAATTATCAAAATTTACCTGTAAATATATTCAAGATAAGAGTACGTGACTGGTCAGCCAAGAACCCTTTTATAATAGGCCTGTAGACGATTTTTGTAATAGTAATATAGTCTATAGAAACAATGTTGTCCTAATATTGTCTTATTTCTATGTATCACTAACGAGACTGGTCTGTAATCATTATTTTCTGTTTTATTGTGTCTTGACCATCCACTAACTTACCTATTGACAGGTTATGCGATGTAATGTAAAAATGTAAGATTCTTGTGGCGTAATACTTAGCTTACTGTAACTTTGTAAAATTTAAGTTTACTGTTACCTGACTTTGTCTATTGCTAATTCATATTGGTTTAATGACAATAAAATGTATTATTGTTATTATTATTATTATTATTATTATTATTATTAAGCCTATACAGGAACTCTTTTTCCGATATGGTTTCAGTTAATAAAAACACACACACTTTCCCGAGAGCCTCGGTGGAGGTTTGAAGGCAGAGACCCCAACGAGCGAAGATAGTTTGTCCTACAACCTTGACTGTACTGTTTGGATTGCTAAGATAGTGGGCTATGACTTGTATGGGTGGTGTGAGGTTAGGGGTGAAGCCATTCCAGTTGCTTTAGATTCCACAGACATTGCCATTTGATTCATTTCTCAATAAGGACACAATTGCATAGTTCACTTTGCTAATGCAGTGGGCTATGGATGACGAAGGAAGCTACAAGGTTAGGGGTGAAGCTTCGAATTCACAGACATGGTCTCCATGGTCATCTGATAAATTTCTTTACATTACTCACCCGTCTTTGTCTCCAAATCGCTCTGTTATTTTGGTGTCCTCCAAACTTGATAAAGCAATGTCTATTCACAAAATCACACGCTAAACGCAAATTATACACACGTTTTAAACATAAAATCACACGACTTATTGCATTACCGAACTCAGCAATCTGCCTATAGTACTATCATTCCTCCCGTTCATCCCCTCCTGGGAGCTGCTCACAGCGCCACGTAATGACAATCTAGCGGCAGAGACAGTTGACTCACGATGACCTTGCATTTCAGCAACAGCTATGTTTGATAAAGTACAGTGAACGCCGCTTAATGTAATCGCGGATAATGTTATCAATCAGGTAATGTTATCACTTTTATGAAGTCGAGCGCGGATTAATATTATAACATTGAAAAAATTATGTTTATTGTGATCAAAGATTCGGGTAATGTTATCACATTTTCCTTTTTTGCGGCTTTATTTCCAAGTACTGTACATCATTCAAAATTTAGCTTCAAGGGTTTCGTTTCTAACTCCACTGTATATATATATATGTTTTTTGTTTTTTTTTAATAATCATTTTTATTCCTGCATGCGCCATTACGTTAGTAATATTACATGTGGTCTTACTCCTTCTTAGATGAATCTATATACACATATTACAAGTTGATATTCCTAACATACAGTGTCATTGTAACTATATACACATATTACGAGTTATTAATCCTAACATGCAGAGCTACCTAGGTATATACATATGTTTACAAGTTAATATTCCTAACATACAGTTCCAATTTGATTACGTCTGAAGTTTGTCAAAGTCAATTTTGTTTACAAAATGTTGAAATCTTTTACAATATTTGTCCATGAGTTCATTATTATTTAACGGCCAGCTTCCACCCATTTTCAGTACATATTTGCGTAGTTCTTGTCTTTCTTCACTCAATAAGTCGCATTCCCACAGTATGTGATGCACAGTTTGAATACTATTACACACGCACATTGGGTTGTCTTTGATTTTAAATCTTTCCAGGTATGCACCGAATTTTCCGTGTCCTGTGGTCACTGCTGTTATATTGTGAGTTAGCGTCAATTTCGTCTTCAGTCTTGCTTTAATAGTTGGAAAGAATGTCCTGGTTAGTTCTCCTTTGGTGGTAGTTCGCCACTCATTCTCCCACTGTTGTATGCTTTCTTCCCTCAGGTCGCTCTTCACTGCACTAGTCGGTATAAGGCTGAATGTATCCTCCAGAATGGTACTGGTTGCTGCCTCTTTGGCCAGGCGGTCAGCAAGCTCGTTCCCTTGATTTCCAACATGGGCCTTAACCCACGTAAAGTGTATCTGCCAGTTTTGTTGTGTTAGTGTGTGTAATTTTCCTTTTATCTATCTGATTAGGTCATTGTAGCTGTTGTTGTTTCGTAGCAAGTCCATAGTTATGTTACTGTCGGTATGTATTGCTGCGGTTTTATCTGTTTCAAATTGTTGGTTAATCTCTTCAACTTTTTCTAGAGCTTTCAGAATTGCCAACTTCTCGGCTTGGTTGTTGGAACACTTGGTGTACAGTTTGTATCTGAGGTGATGGACTGGGCGGTTGTCAATGTAAATTACTACTCCTGATCCCACTCCTTTTTCACACTTGCTGCCATCTGTATAAATATTTAGTTTATATTTTTCGTTATCGTTCTTCTCTTGTATCTTCATTAAGTCTGCCGGATGTTGCCATTCCCTGTAATTTGGCGCGGTGTGAATTTTTTCTCCCTTGTGCGTTATACTTCTTCTGATGATGTTTTGATATTTCGCAATCTCTGCCAGTTCAATTTCGATGGGTAGAGTTCCAGCTATTACATTCAGGGCTTCATAAGAAGTTGTTCTGTAAGCCTTTGTCATTTTAATGTTGATTAACCTTTGCACCCGACGTAATCTTGTTGTGTTTTGCTTAGTGTTGAGGGCGTCTATCCAAACAGTGATGCCATATGACATTAGTGGTAATATTGCACCTTTGTAGATTATGTGCAGCACCTTTGGACCTAGACCCCAGTTTGTTTTAGCAGATCTTGATAAGGCGTGTATGAGTTTTGTGGCTTTCTCAGTAATTTGCTCAATGTGTTTATTGAACTTAAACCTTTTGTCGAATGTGATACCAAGATATTTCATAGTGTTAGTCACTTGTATTATGTTGTTATTTAGATAAATTCGGAGGTTTGACTGAGTTCTAGGCTTCTTCCTTGATACCATTATCACTTGTGTCTTCTTTTCATTGAATGTAATCTTTCTCTCATTGGCCCAGTTTGTTATTTTTACCATTTCAATGTTGGCCTTATTTTCTATCTCCAGACTTGTGGTTCCTTTCACCAGCACTAGGACATCGTCGGCGAAAGCAATCGTCTTTGTACACGGTTTTAAAGGCAGTTTCAGTAATGAGTCATACTGCACATTCCAAAGCCCAGGACCACAACAGGAACCTTGTGGACATCCTTTACTTATGCTCCTCTCTATTTTTATGCTGTTTGCCATTAGTGTGGCTTGCCTCTCGCTAAGGTAACTTTTAGTTATGTTGTACAGGTTTTTTGGGCATCGGAACTCTTTCAGTGCACTGAGAATGCCTGGCCACCAGGCACTATCGAATGCCCCTTCAACATTCAGGCTAATCATCGCTACACTTTGTCCAAGTTCGAGGCTCTCTTCTATGAAGTTCTTAGCCTCCATAATAGCGTCCAACGTGCTCGTTTGTGGTCTGAAGCCGAACTGATTACTGTGAAGCATGTCATTGGAGTAGAGATGGTACATTATTCTATTTATGAATAATTTCTCCAGAACCTTCCCGGCCACATTTAACAAGCTTATCGGGCGGTATTTTGAGGCTTCTTCAGTTTCTTCTTTCCCAGGCTTCACTATCGGAATAATTTTTTCCCTTTTCCATATCTTGGGGAAAGTTCCAGTTTTTAAGCACCCGTTGTATATTGCTGTTATGTACAGTGGTAGCCGGTTGAAGATTTCTTGAAATATGTCGCTTGTAATCCCATCTTCTCCAGGGGCTTTGCGGCGATTCATATTATTTATAATCATTCCAATTTCGTAATCAGTGAAAGGTTTGTCATCTTACGTGTTAGGGGGCTGCATTATTTGTGTTCTGATTTCCCTGTGGTATTCTGTATCACTTTCTGCGTTATCTTTAGGTGTGAATCTGTCCATTAGATGATTCAGAGTGTCAACTAGGCCTGTTGTGTAGGAGCCATCATGTTTCCTCAACGATTGTAGGGGGCTTTCTTTTTTCATCTTTCCAGAGGCAAGCTTGTAAGCAGCGTTCCAGGGGTTGCTACTTGTGGATATGGTGAAGTATTCCTTCCACGATTTAATTTTCTTTTTTAAGCAATAAAACATTATTCACCCCACAGTTAAGCTGCAGCTTTTGATTTATGGAGATAACAGTGTTGACATGCAGTGATGGCTAGTGTAAAATGAAAAGACTTGAACAGACAAGCGTTGGATGTTTTGCTACGCGGTGTTCACCATAATTCAGTATACACTTCCAAAAATACTCGTAACTCGTAACTGAGTATAGAGTATTGGTTAAAAAAATAGGTGCTTGCAGTCTTTACTGTATTAGCCTATGAGTGGTTCAATGATTCACAGGTACGTACTATTTTATGAATAAATATTTTTAACTCTGTTTTGTAGTATATGATCTTATATATGAATAAATAACATTCATTTAATTCCTTCGGCTATTGTTATCTGTCGGTTAATATTATCAGATTAGCTGCGTCCCGAAGTGATCACAATAAGTGGCGTGCATTGTAACTGTAATAATAATAATGAGTTTATCTGTGTGCGATGCCTAGCCAAATGTAGAGCACACAGAGATCTGAATTTTATACATAGTTGAACGGAAGGGGAATCGCGAATTCGTTTCTAAATGGGAAACATTGATCGATCTGGACGAAACTCACTTTGAGGGACTTTTTTGGGCCAAGGAACTCGAATCTGAGGTGTTTCTTCCTGAGCTATAGCTTTATAATCACGGAATGCACCTCAAAGCCTGATTTTTAGCATTTTAATTAATAGCTGTTTTAAATGTTTATAATGATTTGCGTGTAAGGATAAGATTAATGAATCTTCAGTTCGTTTTAATCGTTTCATTTCGAATTTGTATGCCCATAAGGCAGCACATCAGTAATTTATTTACTACGTCTAAGTATATAATTGAAAATAAAAGGCTGAAATTCACGAAATTTATGTAGAACGATGCTTAGCGTCATAAAATAAAATATTTTAATTATTTTCCTCTAAATAAATTATTTAAAAAACTTAGCAATCGAATTATTAAACGTGGGCGAAACCGCGGGAACCTGCTGGTAATAATATATAAAGTGTAGGTCTATATTGCAAAAAAAGGTTAATTTATGTGTTCTACAATGCTCCTTGTTAATGTACCTAACGCATTATAAAAAGGGTTAAAGACAACATTTTCGATTAAAATTCGTATAAATTAGCAATTTTAGTCATGCCTACACGTGTTAGTAAAACTGCCTTTTTGATATTTCTAGTAACTTAAATAATATTTGTATATGTGTTCGTGTTTCCCAGAAAATAGTTTTGCTTTAGTAAACTTCTGTGAATGATCAGAGTGCTGTGGGTGTTCGGGACAGCGAAGTGCGTGCAGAGAGTCTGACAGCACGGACCCCGAGGCAAGTCATAATAAATACTACATGTGATTTAACAGTACGTTAATGCCATACTTTAAAGTACTGTCATTGTTGTTCTTTCTATCAGGTATATCTGTTATCGATTAATATTGTACGTGGAAGAATCTTCAAGCCTTTAAAGTAAGATAAGTTAACTTAATGTAAATTTTAATCTCTCTCTATATAAGTGGTTTTGTCCTGACTGACTGATTAACTGACTGACTGACTGACTGACAGAGAATCAACGTAGAGCCTAAACTATAACAGGTAGAGACTTGGAATTTTGTCAGTACCTTCGTTTCATAATGTAGGTGCTCACTAAGTAAGGATTTTGGAAAAAAAAAGATTTTAAATGACAAAAATCAAATGTTTCAGAGGAGTCGGAATACCGTATTACAAAAGAATTCATCAAAATATACAAATCACATTGCAACTGTATTCTTGGCAGTGTTCACAGGTAGCTTTACAAATGATAAATTTGACAAATTAGAGAAGCTATCGATAGAATTCATTGGTGTAAATAAATACAGAAGAATGAAATCCACGAAAATAATGCACAATGTGATGCAGTCACATAAATTTCTCTACCCTGGACATAGAGAATACCATTTTCTCACTTCGCATTTTGATGTAAAATAAATATTGCAGGGATAGCATTTTCAGTTGTTTCAGTCTGAATGTGTGCCTACGAGTAAGCCATATCCACTGATACGTTATTCATAGCTTTAGTCTTTGTATTTTTAGTTGAGAAATAGGGACGTTTATCATAGGCCCTAAGCATGTAAAAGGAGACAAAATAGAATGGAACATTTTTGTCATATGCGCGCAGTATATTATGTCCCAAGTTTTGTGGGAGGAAAGTATGAAAGTGATATTGATTTTTGTTATTTCAGCCCCGAAACGGTTGTAACACGAGAGTGAGAAATAAAATATTCTGTAAAGACAATACACTTTTATGTTACCTGAATTTCTGTTTCTTATTTCAACCTCTACCAGGCTTGGTGTGAAGAAGCAATGGGGTGGAAAATTCTACATCCTCCATGAGTCATAAAAAGCTATATCAAGCATTTTCTGAGGGAATAGTTTGAGTGTGATAAGTCGTTCTTCCTCTTTTAAAATTCTACATACATATTATATAAGGACCTAGAGTTTGAAAATCGAAAGTCCTTCATAAGTTAATTTTGAATTACAAATTACAAAACCCGGGTGACGCTGGGCCTTTTAAGCTAGTATTACTATAAACTGAGTTTATTTCCTGTGTTTAATGTGCGTTCCTATGAGATTAAAATGTTAAAGCGAGGCCCTGCTCCCTGCATGCCATCTATTGCAACAGACGAGAACTATTATGCAGTTCAATACTCACCGAGATACAGTTGTTTGTTTTATCAATTACAAATTAGCCTATTCTAAAACTCAATACTTAGACCTATTTTAATTATAGTCAAACAAAAACAGTTCCCTGGGATTGTCTATGGAAACAGAACACAATTTCATGGAAATATTTATTGTGACAGATACAGCAAATGTTCAGCTATTTTATAACCTATTCGCCACCGGAATTGAGACATTTGTCATAACGTGGGACCAACTTTTGAATAAATGTGCCAGGAATCATAGAAGTCATACATGGCACAGACGTCTGCTGCCTGGGATTTGAACCACTATGTGAAAACCTCCGTTTCTTTGTCAACCTCTACCATTCTCTGTCATTCACTGTCATTTCTTGAGGGGTACTGAAAGATAAAATATCTGGGTGTGTAGTCCAAGCTGTAGGGTGGAAGCTTCAACACCTCCCACAAGTCTTCTGCAAAAGTTCGGCTAGGAGATGTTTCAACATCTATTCTACACCCCAGACCTGGCTCCCAGTGATTTCCATCTTTTCCTACACCTCAATAAATGACAGAATGACAGAGAAGGGAAGATAGTTGCCACACAGTGGTTCAAACCCCAGGCGGCAGACTTCTACGACACAAGTGTCCAAAACTTGATCCCACGGTATGACAAATGTCTCAATTCCTGTGGCGAATATGTTGAAAAATAGCTGATCACTTGCTATATCTATTGCAATAAATATTTCCATGAAATTTTGTTTTTGTTCTGTAAAATAGCCCTAGGGAAACTTCCTTTGTGGACGGCCCTCGTATATTTTAGTTGTGGCCCTATGTTTAATTCAAGTTATAACATGCCATCCAATTAGAACATGCATTGTTGATTGATACTATACAGCCATTCTACTGTTAAGGACAGGACATCAGAGATGAATGACATTAATAAAATGAAACATGGAATTAATATATAGATATTACAGTTTTCCTTATGATATTACACAATCTGTTACTGTGTTATGCATTAGGCTACATCTAATGGTTGTTAGAGACTAGGAATCTCTTTGGACACCACACTATTAGCGTATTACATTTGAGTGCTTCTCTATATGGGTGGAGATGTATGTATCTGCATAACACAAAATGCTCAACATCGATAACTTGACGGAATTGCAGATAATTAGACTCTACTTTATTAACGCATAAATCAGTATGAAACTGACTAACTTAGCAAAGTAAACAGTAAAACTTGCTTACAAAGGTGTTTTATTAAAAATGATCTGGTCGTTTAAAGTTCTGGAATTGTCTTGGAAAACTTATAGAAAATACTATCTCAAACTAGCCTTAGACCTTGATCTGGTATTAACTCTATCACATCTTTCTGCATGCTTTTAAAATCATGTTTTAGGAATTATCACTGGAAACCTGGGACCGCATTGACTAATGGTCACACATCTAACATAAGAAATGTAGAGTAAATTCTATCCTCACTTTGCAGGCTAATTGGTGCAATAATCTGTAGACTTTAACTCAACCTGTATTAAAGTAAATGCATAATTATCCTTTAGATCTCAAGAAAACCTGCAAAATTGTCTCCTAATAACATAAAAGTAAAATAGGGGAGGTATTTAAACCCCTATGAGCTGATATGGATAAGAATATTTCCTTAACTACACAAGTGAAATGATATGCTTTGTTGGTAATACACCCTCAAACAATAATTCTGTTTGAACCAATTATAGAATTTTAGAATATTCTGCCATCTGTAACATATTATATTAAATAATTTAGCATGTAGATTAAATGTTTTTACTCAGTTTTCGTTGTATGAATATTCGGAACTACTCCAGAATAGCGTAGCCAGCCATGCTCTGCCATTAGTGACCATGCCCCTCCGAGCCGTGGGGAACAAAAGAGAAACGATCGGCGCAAGGGTAAAATTTCCCGTCGTAGGAAAGATTCAATGTGAGACATAATAAACCCCGCGCTATTCAATATATTGCTCCTAAACTAATACAAATGTTCCTAACCTAACATAACCTGTCACTGACCTAGAATTCTTAATGCAGAAGCTTTTCTACCCTTCCACCATCTTTCATAAAACGTCGCTACAACAGTCGTTTATCTGCCGAATTCAATCGAGATGTAATCATGTTCGCAATATTGGCGACATTGTAGGCTTGGATCCACTCGGCACAGCTCGGTTATGACGGCGGTCACCTTATTCTCAAGTTTAGCGGCAGTGAAAATAATTTCCTTTTGTTTATAATATGTTATGGTATTTACTATTTTTGCTGTTTTGGCACTGTTTGTATGCGTGCGCAGTTGTCCGAGCTTCCTTGCTTAGTGACATATTTTGCCGATACGTAGTTGGTACCCAGCTGGCCTTGTGCTTGGTTATAAATGAGCTGATCCATGGAACTGTTTCGAGTACTCGACATGTAATACTTAATATTCTAGTTCTCAGCTCGCAAAATTGTGTTTGGCTTAAATACTCAAAATTCTGTTTCGGTTCTTATGCTAAAATATTTCTTTCATAGCAGAATGATCTGAGACAATCAATAGTTAACCGTTTTTACTTAAACATTTCTGAGTACGAGTCACCACTGATTCCGTACATCGTACCAAAGTGTCCAATGAGATTTCTGCACATTCACCACTTGAATCTCATTCCATAGTGTATCTAGGTTACATGGTTTACGTTTGTACATCCATCTTTTACTGTGCCCCATAAGAAGAAATCCAGCGGCATAAGGTCTGGAGAGCATGCAGGAAACTCGATTGGCCCCCTGTGTCCTATCCACTACCTTGGCAAATTTCGATCCAGGTGTGCTCGTATGTCCCTATGATAGTGCGGGGGGGGGGCGCCACCTTGTTGTAATAAAACCGTATAATGCATGAATGGCAGGGAATATGAAATCAGCAAGAAGTGTTAGGTACTTTTCATTGTAGGATGATAATTGGCATGATTGTTGGATGATTGTTGAAACTATTCTGCTGCCACCTGTTGAAGAAATATAACATTACTTTCTCCCAGAAATTTAATCTTGTAGAACGGGAAATAAATTTTTTATGGCAGTTCAAAGTGTGTATACATTTCTTGAAGTACTCTCTATATGTAAATTAGTAATATGGCATCATATTTCTATATTACGAGGCTTGGCAATATAGATATCTTATGAATTTTAGAGGTTCTGCTGCAATTCCCCAGCTTACGTAAAGATAGTTTTCTAGTGTGCAATGACTATACAAGAGCTTTATCCCTTCACGCTGGGCAACAAATGTTTCCATCTTCTAATTCATCGGCCTGAATTCCAGTATGGAATGTTGTTCAATCCGATTATAGGCTACTCTTCAATATTCATTCTGCCGTTATGGTATGTTTGATACATATATTATATTAATGAAAGAGTGAATCCCCTTACGTCTTTGTGCCGCAGTGGATACACCCGGTTAGTGGGTGTGCAACGTGTCCATTGTGTCTTGCTTTGCTGTCCACGTCCTTTGCATCAGGCTGCCACTGTCCATGATGCCGTCTGCACCCCTCCTGTGACTTAAGGGAAGGTGCGTGGAAATCCTTATCACTAGAAATAATACTAGGTTCCCAGTTGTTGCCCGTTTAATTACATGGTTCTCTATACACAGCTTCTACACTACTATAACCCCTTAGCTTTACATCTCTACTCCTCGAGCCTCGTCCACCCCCTAGACATCCCTCCAGGGGTAAATTACTGAATATTAGTCAAACACGTCCATAATGTATAATAATCTAACTGAGACTGTGTGCCAGCCATGCGCAAGAGCCAATTACCGGATGTTCTAAGCAATGTCACAATCAGCAAATCACTGCCTGCACGCAGGTTGAACAATCACAAACTTCGATCACAGGAAATTATGCCACATTAACATATTTATGCATCAAGTTTCTCAAATAAATGGAAGTTCTTGTTTAATATTAAACTTATGTTATTTAATCTGTTTAAATTGATATTACGAATTCCAGGCTCTCCCACAGATCACGGAGTGTGTTCTCGGACATTGGTGTACCCAGTCATGCACCTTCCTTTCTCATATTCATGGCACACTCACCTGTAAAGAAAGAGAACTTAATTAAGCATTCAGTTAGAATTGTAGTCCTGCATTATTCTTAAGGTTAACTGAATTTTGCAATTAGCTTGTGTGTAGTTCATAGGTTGAGAATAAATACATAATTGAAATTCTTCTGTTATTTAACCCAAGTATTATCTTTATTCTATTGCTATTTCTTTTAACACATGGAAACCATAGCTTATAGGAGTAAGAGAAACTTTCTTGCCTTATTACGGATGAGACAATCAAGAGTAGCCCCACACCTCACTCAGATGTCATACCAAGAACACTACTCTGTTCAATAACATAAGAATTAGGAAAGTCATATACCCAGATTTAAAAAAGCATTCATATAACAAAAATGTGTTAAAATGTTTATTACTAGCAAATACTTCAATATATTTTTTTTTTAACTAGATCATCAGAGAAAAATGCTTATTTTGGTAGATTGATTCTTAAACATATTTGTCCAGTTTGGCATGGAATGGCTGTATACCAAGAGATAATGAGATGATGAGAATGAAAGGATTTGCTACATATCTTACTTAAATGTGAGTCTTGAAAGTAAAATTGTACAGTGCGACTAATAATAACAATAATAAATGTATTGTTCATAGGTGGATGTAGAAAATTGAGAAGATGCTGAATCAACTGCAAGTGGAATTTTTTTCGGACCAATAGCCCAAAACTCTTCAATATGATACTTCCTCTTTAGTACAATAAATTTCCCAGTAAAACAGTGTTGTTCTAATGTCTTTTAATATGTTTTCCTGTTACTTCGTGTCTCAGAATTTGAAGTTGACCTTTATGAATGCAAAGTACTTTTCAGACGGCCTGATTTAAAAATATAACTTCTAACACAAGACACATGAAGTAAAAGTAGCGCAATAGTGCTAAGAAATCCATTGTAACCAACTTGGGTTTTAATCACATGGAAAATACTCTTGTAGTTGAGGCAGTTATTCTAGTACGTATTATTGGAATAACCAATATTAAAAATAATTGATGGTAATAAAAGTCAGATGTAATAAATATTATATATGTAGTAACTGAAGGGATTTTCCCCTCTCATCAAGAAAATTTCCATCGCTCATCAAATAAAATTCCTTCCTTGTCAGGAATATATTTTTTAACACTTCATGAACTTCAGTTTAAAATTCCAATGCAATTAACAGAAATATGAACGTATGTTTCTTCACAATGCTGTTTTTTAACCTATACTAATTTCACTTTTAGTTCAAGGTAGATGTAAACAAAGCCACGTGACAAGGAAGCGCCTCATTGGCTAGTGGACGAACTGTAACTTTTGCTGCTTAGTATGCATACTCTTGCTCTTAATAAAATAGTTCGGTTCAAACCGTATCTTTTTGTAGCTATTTTCGTGCAGAGAAATTTAAAAACACGTTTCTGAAGCAGATCTGTATATGAAACAAAATTAATTTGGTCAGATTTTCCTGACGCATAATAACTAAGTGAACTAATTAAACCGTTACAACAGATGTAAATTGTAGGCGTTTACGACGGCTGTGCGCATGCTCAAGCACGCCATCTTGGAATGAACTTGCCACAACCCCCTCGCAAGAATTTGGTAAGACCTGCTGAATATGCGTTCATTTATTTATTTATATCAGCTACACAACACGTAAGGGAGGACAAGAAAGTCGTGTGCTAGAACAAGACAAAAATTTTGTCGAAAATTGCATGTAACTTACAGCTCTGATAGGATTGGGGCGGTGACAAACAGAAATTAATGAATAGTGAACAACATTCAAAAAGAAAACGCCTCTGTAGGGGGCAGCCAACATTACAAAATGAGAGTAATTTTTTATACTCGTTAATATCTTCTTGTTAACTGTCTATGCCTTTCTTAAATACTAATATCAAGCTTAATTTTGTACAGATGTACCGATCTTTTCAAAATAAATATCACATTTTTCAACAATGGTGCATGTCGTAAAAAATAATTTAAAAGTACTATTGAGAACACTGGAATATTCAAAATTCCTCATTCCGTTTCTTTCCGTGGCAGGTAATTCTCCACGTGGTATTGTCACATGCTCGGCGGAGTGGTACTTTAGAGTTTGTTTACATCTACTTTGAACTTAAAGTGAAAATAGTATAGCAGTATTACCAGCACAATGCATAACAAAAAAAATCTAACAGGCATATTTGGACATGCACTGAGTATAGTAGAGTTTTTCATTGCATACCCAGGTGGCTTCAAGTCGGTCTTGGTTTCCGCTTGAAAAAAAAAGAAAAGAAAGAAAAAAGTTGAAATATTCTCTCGTTGTTACAACTCACTTCAGTTCTTCCCATGCTTTAACCAACTCACACGTGTAGAGTAGAGTCATTGTTTACTGTAACTAGATCTTGCAACTCCACATTTCACTCCATGTGGAATAAACAAGTAGCTGTCACAGCCATCACAAGACATTCTTAGATTTTGATTGGCTGAGGTAAATATCTGATTGGTGCGGTAAAAATAAAGAGTATGGGTTGAGCAGCCAGCGAACTTTCCTCCTAACAGAAGGAAGCCGCCTGGGTATGCAAAGAATAAATTGACTATACCAGAAGCAGAACAATGAGCATAAAATTTATATAACTGCTTTCTGTTGGCTTCTTTATGCCGGCAACAATATGGTAAAATAATGTTTGCTATGACAATGAGTGCAGTAGTGATTGGTGTTCTGTGGTAGTCTGTTGATAGCCTATGTGTTCTACAGAGAGTGGATGTTCTTAAAGTTGGTCAACAACTTGGATTGGATAGATTTTTTATAGAAAATGTTAAAGTAATAAAGTCTGAAACATAATACCAGTGTCTTCTACAGAATGTGAAAAAGGTTTTCGTATAATGAATAACTCTTATTAAACTACAGAATCGGATGGGGGGGGGGGGGGGAATACTAGCTACTGTGAAAATTAATGGGCAATGTCTAAAAGATTAAGATTTGAAGCAGAGAGGATAATTGGGTGGCCATAATTCTGCCAAAGACACTCCTCACAGGAAAAGTCTTCCAGCATTTCATCCCATCAAAACAAACTGTTCCTGTAAATTCTTATTATTAAAGACTATTATTTTATGAGTTATCTTTTCATCTGTCTGGTATTACAACAGTACATTTATTTTTATATGAGGTTAAATATAATTATGTTAATATTGGATCCACATTTAATTAGTCTCGTGTCAAAATGTTTGATTCGAACCCTGTATATTTATTTATTTATTTTATTTTTACTTATAAGACCTTTAGGCAGTACAAACTGCAATCGGTCACATAACCTATTTATATTAATACCTATCAACAACAACCTAAGCTATGCTAATTCAATCTATAGTTATTTACAATCTTACAAACATAATTACCTGAGACAATTGTTATACTAAGTTATACTAATGCTATAACCTAAATGACACTAAATGAACAAAATATACTTACAGATTACACTAATTACCCTACGTTTTTACATCATGTAATTATTTGCACTAAGTTGTTCTATTCTATTTGTATATCTTGTATGGGCAAGCAGAGCTCGAGCAGACTGTAGGTGAATATCCAATAGGGTGTTTTATACACTTCTTATGACGAAGACTTAACCTGAAAACAGATTAATTCACTTGCCCAATACATTTTCAAATAGAATACGTTGGCATATAACAATTTATTGCCACCAAAATAATACATAATCCACATGTAGTTTATGAAGAACCGGATCACTTGGACATGAAGAATGCTATTTAGTAGCACTGTTAGAATTACAAATGTCACAATTCTTTAACACAATTCCTGAACACAATTCCTTTAGTTAAGGTAATAGAATTATCTTTGAGATGGCTAATTCAGTTTAATATAACCACACGAAACTTGATTCAATGGTGAATTTATATCTGAATGTTTCTCAGATTATATTGAATAATTAATGACGTACTGGTACCTTATCTTGAAGTATTTATAATTACCACTTCCTGATAGGTTTTTAAGGCTGCTGGCTTGAAGATTTTTGCGACGTCAAACCAGAAAGAAAGATTTGTTGAATCACAAGATGTATGATGGGATTATTTGAGACCACCTTCAGTCATAAAAAATAATTAGGCATTTAAAGCCTAAAATTATATCTTGAAGAATTGCTTGCTTTAGCAATTGAGAATTGAGGCCATCAAAACTGTTTGATGGATAAAATATAGGCATTTATAAGCCTAGAACTCATATCTTGATGAGTAGAATTGAAGGAATAATTCCAATGGAATTATAGAATGTAGAAGGTTTGAAGAGAGGTTGAAGACAAAGCCTTATTGGCTATTAGAACAATGAGAAAAGATAATCCAGTCTCTGATTGGATATAAATTACAATGAACATAATTAAAATCACAATAGGAGTAAACAGAATTAACTGAGATTCAATTGTTTTATAATAAATAAGACATAATAACAAGCAAAGCCTGATATAAATTGAATTGAAGAGCGTTTTTTCAAAAGCCGATATCTACATGGATATCTTAGTGCAAGAGGTGACTAAGTGCCATCAAGAAAAGTGCTAATATTTGTGTGTATTGACCAGCAAAGATCGTATTCTATCTAAGCCAAACATGACAAACAGCCTTGCTGTATCAGTTACAGACACAGTAATGACTGCTAGTCATGTTTGGCGTAGATAAAATACGATCTTTGCTGGTCAATACACACAAATATTAGCACTTTTCTTGATGGCACTTAGTCACCTCTTGCACTGAGATATCCATGTAGATATTGACTTTTGAAAAAACGCTCCTCAATTATAGAAAGCATGACCTACTAAGAAATTAATACTTAACGGAACATATCTGATTCTAGGTATTCTTGAATATTATAAAAAGGAGTTTATCTGGTAATTTGTTATATAACGTTATCCCAATATTTTTATGGTATCCTTTTGTTTTGTTTAACTTACACCTAATCAGATCAAGTTTATTATGATTTCAGGTCTGATATGTATGTACTTGACTTTGTGTTTGATAGTTTTCTATGTTGTTTTTTTACTCATAACAAGACATCAAAAATGTATAAATTTATTACTGTTAGTATGCCTGTCTCTATAAATAGTGACTTGCAGTGCTCTTATTTTTTAGCATTGGTTATTATTCTAATTACTTTTTTCTGGATAACTAATACTTGATTAATTCCTACCCCATTACCCCATACTACTAAACCATACCTTATTATACTCCATCACAGCCTAGAACAATGACCTATGTTACGCTAAAATTCATATAGCTCCATGTTGCATGAAAGAAATGACCAGACAGTTGCTAAGGAAAACAAAGTAATTTACAATTGTCCACCATTCTTAAGTCGTCGATAATTATGACCAAAAGCTTTGAAATCTACAGATTACACATAGAGCGAAGGCTACTGTATACCCCCCAACCCCCCCCCCCCCGTGGGAATTTCCGACACATATATTTTTTTATTGGTATTGCCATCTAGTTTCAGTTTTCAGTTGTTTGCCCCTTATCAATTACAGCATTTACCCGGAAACCCCGGAAATCCGGAGAAAATGAGTTTGTTTTAATTTTTCTTTGTTCTTTGCTCCAAATATGCCCAGGGAATTTCTGGCTCACATATTTTTTGTTCGTATTACCATCTAGTTTAAGTCTTTAGTAGTTTGCCCCTTATCAATTACAGCATTTACCCGGAAACCCCGGAAAACTACGGAAATCTGGAGAAAATGAGTTTCATTTAATTTTTCTTTGTTCTTTGCTCCTAATTTGCCCAGAGAATTTCTGACTCACATATTTTTTGTTGGTATTGTCATCTAGTTTAAGTTTTCAGTTGTTTGCCCCTTACAAATTACAACATATCCCCGGAAAACCCGAAAAACCACTTTTATACGGAGAAAATGACAATGTTTTATTTTTTAAATCTTTGTTCTTTGCTTCTAATATTCAAAGGGAATTTCTGAATCATATGTTCTTTTGTTGATATTGCCATCCAGATTAAGGTTTCAGTTGTTTTCCCCTTATCAATTACAGCAAATCCCCAGAAAACTCCGAAAACCACGGAAACCCGGAGAAAATTACTTTGTTTTAATTTTTTTAAATCTTAGTTCTTTACTTCTAGCATTCAAAGGGAATTAGTGACTAATATGGTTTTGTGTTGGTATTGCCATGTAGATTAAGGTTTCAGTTGTTTGCCCCTTATCAATTACAGCAAATCCCCAGAAAACTCCGAAAACCACGGAAGCCCGGAGAAAATGACTTTGTTTTAATTTTTTAAATCTTAGTTCTTTGCTCCTAGTATTCAAAGGGAATTGGTGACTCTTATGGTTTTGTATTGGTATTGCCATGTAGATTAAGGTTTAAGTTGTTTGCCCCTTATCAATTACAGCATATCCCCGGAAAACTCCGGAAACCTCGAAAATCCGAAGAAAATGAGTTCGTTTTAATTTTTTAAAAACCTTTGTTCTTTGATCCTAATATTCCCAGGGAACTTTTGACTTACATATTTTTTTTGTTGGCATTGTAATCTAGATTAAGGTTTCAGCTGTTTGCCCATTATCAATTATAGCATATCCCCATAAAACCCGGAAAACCACGGAAATCCACAGAATTTCTAGAACTCGGAACTTGTGATCTACGGTCACTGAAACCGTTATTGCGACGTAATTCTTCTGCTTCAAGTGTGTCCCTTGCAGGTTCAAAAGGGTGAGTATATGGACTACGAGATATCTGCCATAATTGTGATGGTCACATGCATAGAAAAGGGGAATCATATATCTTCTAAACATGCCAAGTGTAAGTCAAAGTTGTTTTCTTTAGTTGCTCGCTGAAATCTCAAAATCAATGACACTTTGTCCATATTACCATTCCAAAATTGTGCTGTTTTACCGAATGTCCCTTCTCTAACTTCAGTCAAGAAAGTTTGGTAGTGACAGTTTAAGGTTTGGTAAGATAAATTATCATTCACAGATGTAAAATTAGAATATGAAGTGTGTTCTGCCAGGTTTTCAATCGCCTTCATCCCTTCAGCATCAGAATTTTTTCCAGTATTCTTTGTCATGCTGTAATTGGTAAGGGGAAAATAACTGAAACCGTAAACTATATGGCAATAGCAACAAAAATTATGTGATTCAGAAATTCCCTGAGAATATTAGTATCAAAGAGCAAAGATTTTTAAAAAATTTAAACAATCTCATTTTCTGCGGATTTTCGTGGTTTTCAGGGTTTACGTGGATATGCTCTAATTGACAAGGGTAAAACAACTTAAACCTTAAACTAGATGGCAATACCAACAAAAATGTGTGAGTCAGAAATTCCCTGGGAATATTAGGAGCAAAGAACAAAGACTTTAAAGAAATTTTTAAAAAGTCAATTCCTCCGGATTTCCGTGGTTTTCGGTGTTTTCTGGAGATATGCTATAATTCATAAGGGGCAAACAACTGAAACCTTAATCTACATGGCAATACCAACAAAAAAAACATATGAATCAGAAATTCCCTTTGAATATTAGGAGCAAAGAACAAAGATTTAAAAAATAATACATAGTAATTCTCTCCGTATATACGTTTTTTCCAGGGTTTCCGGGGATATGCTGTATTTGGTAAGGGGCAAACAACTGGAACCTTAATCTATATGGGAATACCAACACAAAAACATATGATTCACCAATTCCCTTTGAATACTAGGAGCAAAGAACTAAGATTTAAAAAAAAATAAAACGAAGTCCCTTTCTCCGGATTTCCGTGGTTTTCGGTGTTTTCCGGGGATATACTGTAATTGATAAGGGGCAAACAACTGAAACCTTAATCTAGATGGTAATGCCAACAAAAAAACGTATAAGTCATAAATTCCCTTTGAATATTAGGTGCAAAGAACAAAGATTTAAAAAATAAAACATAGTAATTTTCTCCGTATATACGTGGTTTTCCGGGTTTTCCGGGGATATGTTGTAATTTGTAAGGGGCAAACAACTGAAACATTAAACTACACCATTTCAACCTCAATTTCGGAAAAAGTAATTTCAATTTCGGAAAAAGTAATTTCAAATTCGGAAAAGGTAATTTCAATTTCGGAAAAGGTAATTTCAATTTCGGAAAAAGTAATCTCAATTTCGGAAAAAGTTACTTCAATTTCGGAAATACGAGGGCTATTTTTTAAAACATTCGATGGGGCATAAAATGAAAACCACTGTGAAAATCAAAACTGTTTTATTTGGAACATTTAGGTACACCTTCTAAGTACTTCTCTACATAATCTCACTCCGATTGAGTCATTTATCCTAGCGTGGTACCAACTTTACTATACCCTCTTCATAGCCCTCGTATTTCCGAAATTGAAGTTACTTTTTCCGAAATTGAAATTACCTTTTCCGAAATTGAAATTACTTTTTCCGAAATTGGAATTACTTTTTCCGAAATTGGAATTACTTTTTCCGAAATTGAGGTTGAAATGGTGTAGATGCCAATACCAACAAAAATGTGTGAGTCAGAAATTCCCTGGGAATATTAGGAGCAAAGAACAATGAAAAATTAAAATAAATTATTTTTCTCCGGATTTCCGAGGTTTTCCGGGGTTTCCGGGTAAATGCTGTAATTGATAAGGGGCAAACAACTAAAATCTTAAACTAGATGACAATACCAACAAAAAATATATGTGTCGGAAATTCCCACGGGGGGGGGGGGGGAGGGTTTCATATTGGTAGCCCATGGTCTAACAAGTCAATCAATCCAATGCAGGGGAGGATTTTCTGGTAAACAGATGGTTTATAACAAGATCGAGAATACTAGAAATGGAACTTTCTGGAATACGATGCTGTCAGTTCATAAGAATAATTAAACCTGTTTAACAAATTGGACCAGTGGGGAGGGATGCCAGCCAATAGGAATGCCCAAATAGGTGTCACCCTTATGGAAATCTAGAATTTACACAAAATTTCGAGAACACATATTGTCTTTGTATGTTAAACCTCGAGGAAATTTTACTGTTACTATACATGGAAACTTGGGGAGTGAAGTGAAGTGAACTACTAGAATATTACCAATTGTGAAATTATTGTACAAAGGTGGTCTTCAATAAACGCGAGTGCCGATAAGAACAGTGTCCAGTCTCATTATTTAGATGGTAGTTGAACCTCTCCTTATTTGAACCTGAGACCTCAAAATCTATATGTACCAACTGGGAGGTGGAGGTATGGGATATGGGCCACGGCATCAAAGTAAGTATAATAACGCTTTGGCACCCGACATCTGGAAATTTACCGGACCCATCACTGAGCAGATCCATGCCATAGTTCAGAATATCTCTATGTGAATATTAAATATACTCAGATATATTTAATATATATTCAGGTATATTCAGGTAAATGCCTGAATATACTCAGGTTGATAAAAATTGAAAATGTTAAAGGTCATGTTTTAAATGTTAAATTTCTCATGATGGTCGCAAAAGAAATCATAGTTAAAGGTTGAAAAGCGTTGTCAATTCCATTCATTATGTTGGCAGCCATGAATCTGTCTTTGCATGGGTATATGTGGCAGTAGATGGCAAGGCAGCTTAAACTCCAATATGGCTACCCGGTACATGATTCACTAGAGTACCGGTAGATCTAAAATTTTTTATAATTATTTCACAAATATTAATGCCTGTCTAACATGTAGTGTACGATTCACATGATAAAATGATTTCATTTTGCTCATAGGATTGCTACACTCAACATAACAACTCTCTCTTTTACCACTTGTATCTTGAATACCCCAGAAAAGACTGGACACTGAAGAAAAGCTACAAAAATTTCAAAATTTAAGCAAACTCATAAGGAGAAGTCTAGGAAATAAAGCCAGAAAAGAGACTCAGTAGCACTGCCAATACTACCATGGGTGTACGGTGAAATTCTGTTTGGAGGGGGTTGAATGTAATATTGTAACTTAATACACTATTTTTAGTAACTAAACAGTTGTATTGTGATATTAGTACACTATAAATAATATGTTAGCTATGCAGCACAGTATTTCAAACTGTTTTCTTTAGGTATGTATCCATTTCTTGTTTAATTAGAATATAAATAAAACTTTTCTTTTGAGAAATTATCACTGCCCAACAAAAAAACATTTTTTAAATGTTTCCTTCACTTCATGAGTCAATTATTACTAATTTTGGGTTGAGAAAAACGAATATGACAAAGAAAATTTTTTATTAGCTCTAGTTTCTGAGATAAACAATAGGTGAAAGTTTTTAATTTTAAAGGATTACGAGGAAACAGTAAATTTAACATTTATAAATATTAATTACATAATGTGCTAACAACATTAAAAGTGTGACCATTCTTTTATTAATGATAGTTAACATCCTAAATTGATTAAAGAAAACCTACCATGCCATTGGATCTACAGAGAATCAATTGGTGGCTTCATGAGATCGCTGTCTTTTGACTTTTCTCTTGTAAGTGAGTTCTGGAGCATCCCTACACACAAACCAGCAGTAATCCACAAGCATTGCTTCATTCCAGAGGCCCTGATATCTCCGTTCCATCACAGAAATATCCTCATGGAACCTTTCTCCATGCTCGTCACTGACAGCTCCCCAACTAGGTGGGAAAAAATTGAGATCGGAGTGGAGAAAATTAATTTTTAGGGACATGTTGCATCTGAGTTGATGGTATTTTTGTAGAAGTACTGTCACCAACTGAGTATAGTTATCATCTCTTTTATTCCCTAAAAATCCCTTGAGAGCTTCCCAAGCTGCCTTTTCTTCCCCTTCCAAAAGTAGGTCGAACGCAGGATCCTTTACAAGTTGACGTATTTGTGGCCCAACAGAGATGTCTTCCTTGACTTTTGTATCACTTAGTCCAGAAAATTTCTCTCTCAAATATTTAAAAGCCTGGCAGTCTTGGTTCATGCCTTTGACAAAATTCTTTATCAAACCCAGCTTGATATGTAGAGGTGGAAGAAAAACATATTTTGGATCCAGAAGAGGCTCGAATGAGATCACTCAACTCCGATTGGCTCAATCTGTGCAGTTGATCATCTTTCACTTCAAAATGAGGGTCATGGGATGTTGAAGGCTTGTTGAGTTCTTCTTCTTCTTCCACACTGCCTTCATTTTCTACTTCCAACTCATAATTTTGGGGTGGAGTAGAAACTGGTAAACTGTCTGAATGTGGAATAGGTTGAATAGCAGATGGAAGATTGGGTACCTTCATACCAAAATAATCTTGGTAGGCAGTTTTCACAAGGGGCGTCACTTTGCGCTTCTGTGACGAAAATGTTATTTCACCACAAATGTAACATAAATTTTTCACTAAAATTACACATTTCCGTGGCATGTTGATGTAACAAATTTTCCTTTTTAAAATCCTCCAAAACAAAAATTCTGCCCTAATTACAACAGATAATACGAAACTCACTGTCAAAACAATAGTGTTTACGTTTATAACTACCCACAGCTAGACTACTGTTGTATTTTAACAGTTGACAAGTGCCAAAAACAAATTTTCCCGAAACTGAAAATGTTGACTATGGAGAATACAAAAGTCACTGTATCTCCAAAACAAGAGCTAATCGGCAATTTCTATAGTGATTTCTGAATTCAGCAGGTGGAAATACATAAGAATCAGCTATTTTTGAGCCCGAAACATTTCCATTGTTGGGCAGTGATCATAGTACTGTAGGATGTAATACACACTAAAATGGGCTATAATCCACATGATTTCTTTATGTGGAGCACTATGAATCATTGTAACTATATTCTGTTGTTTCTGTATCGGCAAGTTGATTGTAGATATAGTCATTTCGTCAACGACACGTGCTGGTTTCTGGAAGTCTATTCCAACAAATTTGGTTTTACGTATTGAAAGCTGATATCCATTGGACTCCAACTGATCACACCACATAAATATCCAGGTTATAGAATCATTTATGAGAAATTTCAAAGGAAATTTTGTATTATTTGATAACAATAGGTCTATGCTTTCCTCTACAGTAGAAGTTATTTCAGATCATTTGCTCGTTAAGATTAAGTATGTGCATTACTATTAAATAAATTATGAGATTATAGAATCATTAATGAGAAATTAAATTTTACAAGAGTTTTTTTTAGAAATGCTGTGTTATGTAAGAAAATAGGCGAAATGGAACTTTGCGCCCCACGCTGCTCCCCTTTCCACTTGCCACTCATCTGGCTGCTTCCCGCGTGCCACCTGCCCCGCTTCCCCGCAGCGCTAGCCACCATGCCTGTAGCTGCTGTTCAACCTCAACACCGGTAATGCATAATTGCAATTGACATGTCATCTAATATGTCACAATAAAAAAGCCCCTTGCACCTCCACATAATATTTCACAATTATAAAAACGACCCTTGTCCGCCGGCGTGGTCTTGTGGTTAGCGTCGCTGACTACAGATCCGGCGGCCCGGGTTCGATTCCCGGTACCTCCTCGTATTTTTCTGAGGTAGGGAGGTCTGGTAGGGGTGCACTCAGCCTCGTGATTCAAAATTGAGGAGCTACTTGATAGAGAAGTAGTGGCTCCGGTCAAGAAAACCACCATTAACGGCCGTGGGTGTCGGCATGCTGGCCACATGCCCCCCAATCCTGCCTACGGGAGATGACGCAGCGGTCGGGTGGTAGGCCAAGTCCCTCCAGGGATGTAGCGCCGCGGAGTTTAGTTTAGTTTAAAAACGACCCTTGCAACAAAATAGGCTATTTCACAACACAAATTATACCCTTGCACCATACATAATATTTCATAATCATAAAAAAAACGCCATATTATAACATAAAATGTGGCTTAATTAATGCTGGAAAATTCCCTTGCACCGACACTACTCTTTTCATAACTAACAAAATATCTCAAATTTATAAAAACCTATTCTTGCATTAAAACTCATGAAACCCCCCTTATCATAACTCAAATATACGAAAGCACCCTTCACTGCTCAACATTCACTCATGGTGTAATGGTTAAGATTCCTGGCTATAATGCTAGGGGTCCCGAGTTCAAATCCCGGTATATCCAAAATTTACTATTAGGAATAGGTCTCAACTAGGTAGGAAGGGTGAAGAGGAAGAGAGGAAGGAGACGGGAAAGGAAGAGAAGAAGAGAATAAAGAAGAAATAAATAATTTTTTTCTGTTTCATCATCTCTTAAGATGGCACCACCGTCGCTGATAGTTCAAATGCTGCCGCTAGGGGAGGGAGTTAGAGAGTTGGAGTGAGGGACTTGCATGGGGTGTAAAGTTCAGTTTTAATCAAAATATAATAAAATAACAAAACCAATGTTTTTTTTTTAATTATTGAACGTTATAATCCCAAAAATCGCCGATATTTCAAGAGGGGTTTCAAACCCCTCAACCCCCCCCCCCCACCATATGCCCATGAATACTTCTATACGGTTCAGAAACACGGATACTGACGACCAACAACAAAAGGCAGCTAGAAACTTCAGAAATGAGGTTTCTTAGGTCAGTGGCAGAAATATCATTAAAGGCCCTGTTAACTTAAAATCAAGTGACTCTCAGAATAAAGAGTTTGTTTAGTAAAATGCAGCAGTGAAAACCCCATGTTTCTACGATGCTTCGTTCTCGCGAATTCGAAGAATAACTGATGCGGCTTCCAGCGGAGTGACGTCAGAGCGCTCTAGCTGCACACAGCCCGCGCGCCGTCGCTGTAGTTTGATGTGTGGCATCTGTCTAAGTCTCTTGCTAAAAAGCTCAAAGAGATCGGAAAAAAATTCACCATTATTATTATTGGAAAGACAGCATTGTTAACCACCTATGGTGGTCATGTCAGACTTGTGGAGGGGACAAACCGTGTTGGTTTAAAAATTTCAATCGGTATTATTTCATATTTCCAATGTACATAGCTGGACTGGAAATAACGTAATTAATCAGTGCGAACATGAAGAAATTATTGAAGATGAAGCAAGTGAATGGATCAGACCGGAGTCAAACGATTACATGTTACTGTCATCTGTTATAAAAACAGGAATTTCATTGAAGATTTGAAGCACGCAAAGAACTATTGTCATACAGGACATTTAGAGTCTTATCATAATGTAGCACTAAAATACAAGTCGAAAAAGATTCACTTTAGTTACGACGGAATGGTACTACAATCGATGTTGGCGATTATGGATTATAACTATAATGTAAACAGAAACGTTACAAGTGAAAAACTGAAATACTCAAAACCAACAGAAAAAAAAAAATTGGTAATGGTTTCAGTTTATGAAAGTAAAAGTAACGAGTGGCGTAATGACATAGTGAACAGGGTATTACATTACGTGAATAATTCAAACATTGAATTTGTGGAAGATCTACAATTAATCGGTAACTGGGCACACAAATTTGGCTTACAACTTAACCCAAGCAAAACCCAAGTTATTGTATTAGGACAGCAAAGACTCGTGTCATCCATCAACAAGGCTACATTGCTACCAGTGACACTGAACAACACCATTATCCCGTACACAGAAACAGTAAAAAATCTAGGTATCTATCTCGACTCAAACATGAATTGGAATTCCCAAATCAAGCATATATGTAAAAAGGCTTTCTCTATCATGCATGCTCTAAAACGACTGAAAAACTTCCTTCCAACTAGAATAAAGCAAACCCTCATACAGACCCTAGTGATGCCTTATTTCGACTACTGCGACATTTTGTATGGAGATCTGAGTGTTGAATTGTCACAGAAACTTCAGCGTGTTCATAATACTTGTGTTCGTTTTATCTTTAACATTCGTTTCCACGATCATGTCTCAAAATATTTCAAACATCTGTCTTGGCTTCGTTTGCAAAATAGACGTTTGGTCCACTCTCTGTGCTTATTATACCAAATTCTTAAGTTTTCCATACCTCTTTACTTGGCTCCCCGATTTACATTTCTATCCTCCTACCATAATCATGGTACACGTTCGCAGCACAACTCTCTGTTATCAATTCCTCGTCATCATACAACCTCATACTCTCATTCATTCACCATAGCCACAGCCCGTTCTTGGAATTCCTTGTCACAAGATATTAGGGGTAGTCGGAGTGTACACTCTTTCAAATCTGCGCTTATTAAACAATTATTGCCCACTGAACAGAACTAGCTCTTTGTAGTCACTCCATCTTTCACTGTATATAACATTACTTAGTCTCCTTATAACGTATCTACAGCTAGACTTAAATTTCCATTATAACATAATTCTACATATTCCTTGTTTTACTTGTAACATTATTACTATTTTCTTTGATGACACTTGCGCTCTCTATGAAGCCTGTGCTTTTTATGAAACCTATGCTTTTTATGAAACCTATGCTTTTTACTTATTTAATTTATTATTATGATTAGCCTTAACCTTAGTCTTAGTATTAGTCATAAGTCTCTTATTCACTAATTTGCTATTTATGTAAACCTACATTGTATATATTTTCTGAAACCTGGTTGAGTGGAAGAGAAGGCCTCATGGCCTTAACTCTGCCAGGCAAAATAAATCATTTACTACTACTACTACTACTACTACTACCTGGCTAAAGATGTTCCACGATGTATCGCTCCAGTGGCCCATCCTGAATCGCTGGAAGCTTTGGAGAGATTCTCTTTCTCGAGATTCCAAGAACTTTAAAGATACCGCAATAACAACTTTGTCCAGTAGAAACTTTCGATATATATTTACAGTACCGGTATTTAATTATTAGTTTAAATTTAGTATATTACTTACAACTTTGATCTTATTTACAGCAAAATTTAAATTATAATACTTTTTTTCTAGGATTTAATTGTTCTTTCACTTGCATGAAAATAAATGACCAAACTAAATATTTTACAGACATAAGCCTAGTACTGTAAAAAGAAGATTGAGTTGACTTCAAAAACTCTGTATAACATTTTATAACCTCACCGTAGTTGTGGATTCAGGTTTAAAATTTCAATTAATCAAAATACGAAATATCTCTTCCGTCAGCAGGTTGAAATTGTCTGTAGCCTACTCTTTGTTAGGCTCAGGGTATTCGTCCCGAATCTGTTGAACTACGCATGAAGGTATGACTTTTCTATTGCCTTTGCCGAAGGGCTTCCAAGAATTAATCCAGTAGACGAATTGTCTGTAAGCTACATAACGCATGTTCCTATTGTTCGCTACTCGTAACTGTTCCCTTTCAAAATTGGATTCAGCTCTCTCCATCATAAGGGGCCTAGCAGTGTTCAATGTGTCCCTATTTAATACAACAGAATGAAAGGAATTATGAGAATGTAATGCAGTCAGCACTTCCCTTATCATAACACTTTCAGAACAGCAGAAACATTCATTATGAATCGCTGAAAAAACACATTCACCACAGTTGCATTAATCAGTACTATTTACACGGTCAGCATTCCCAGTATTTTCTTCATCTGACCTTATAATTACACTTTTTTTCGGCTCGAATTGATATGGCCTGATTCCAGACATGACACGAGAAACTTTAAATTTATAATAATTTTAACACACGAGATGACACCAGCCATAGGCGTAACCAGGCAGACCATACGGGGGGGTTACAACATCCGCGGGGTCTGGGGGTCCGGGGGTCCTCCCCCGGAAAATTAAAAAAAATTAAGATGCACAATAATGAGTTTTAAGCTTCCGGGGGTCCTCCCCCGGAAAATTTTAAAAATTAAGACGCACAATAACGAGTTTTAAGCTTCCCACGCTTTATACTTTTATTTAGTAATTTATGGGCAGACTTTAAAAATTATATAATTTTCCTTTTTTTAATCAATGGGGGGGGGGGGTTCAAACCCCCAACCCCCCCTCCCTCGTTACGCCTATGACACCAGCAATGAATTAGCAAACACAGACTGATGTGTCGGCTACATATGGCTGGCATTCCAATGCTTCCTCACAGTGGTGAGAGCGCTGTGACGTCATATCGCATTACTGACGGAACTTTTCTACTTGGATTGCGGGCGAACGGTTAAACATAGAAAGATCAGGTTTTCGCACAAACTAATCTTTAAATATCCTCTTTTTAAACCAGCTTTCACCTAAAAATGCATTTCTTAAGTTAACAGGGCCTTTAAGGGACCATAGAAGAAGTGAAGAGATTAGAGCTGAACTTCATATGGAAGATACAAATCAACATGTAAGAAATAAACAAATTAGATGGACGAGTCACCTAGACAAAATGGATGAACACTGCATCCCTAAAATAGCATTCCAGTATGTTCAACGAGGAAGAAGAGATGTTGGTCGCCCGAACTTACAATGGAGTCAGCAGTTCTGATGGGGACAGAACAGGCCAGTAGGCTCATACCATGTGGTTGATGATGATGATGAACTTAAATACCCATTTTAACACTTGAGCAAGAAGACTGATTAGAGACAAGTTAGAGATATGTATGGACAAATTAATCACTAGGGCCCGGATTTTTAGGTTCTTATAGGTTAGATTCTCTCTGTCTGTAGCTCTGTTCAGGTTGTCTGGTTCCAACTTAATTTCAATAGCCTCTTTTATTAGTCTGTCCCAGTAACATGATGTCTTGGCTACAAATTCGTATTTGAAACGTCGGGAGAAATTCATTTTTACACCTGGCTGACCACTCGAGAAACATTCACTCCCATAAAATGTTGTTTCTATTGAACGTTAAATGATAATATTTAGGAGATAAATTCCCTAAGAAACAAGGATTTGAACCCGCAAGACTTGGTTTATCTGACACAACATGAGAGTTCTCACTCAAAAGACAGTTTGCATCAGACAATATGCTATGTGTGCTATTCCTTAGACCCTTTTTGCAAGTAAGTCTACTGCATGATGTATTCTCCTAGCAACAGGTGTGCATGTAATTTCATGAGAATAACATGATAGCAGCATTGAATATGGACCAAGAAGATGAGAGTAAGGAAGGAAAAGTGGATGGTTAGTTACTGTTTCCCTCATTCAATCTGCAATCACTCTGCATTTGAAAGTATAACAGGATTTCGCTTTAAGTGGAGCAGTGGACCAAACTTTATTTTCATCTTACAAAGCAATGTTCTGCATACGTCTTACTAGAAGCTGTTGGAAGGTCGATGGCAGTCTATACTCAAGCTAGAGTTGGCAGAAAGGAAGGTGAACGTGAATCTATTTGTGAATGCAGTAAGTACGGTACACTAGGAAAGTGTAATCTTGATAGCCTCATTGTTTTCACATTCAGGTGATATTCTTTAGTACTATTGCAACTTTAGTTTGCTACTGCTACCTATTTTAATTCAACTCCAAAATTCTGGTTGATAGATCTATGTCTTCACAATTAAACCATGCAATGGTTTTCACTGTAAAACACTCGTTTTGGATTAGATTGTTTTGTGACTGTTTAGTCATTACACATTCGTTTACATATAGGACATCAAAGTTTGCACTCTTATGGCAGTTGGATGTGCCAAATATTCCGGCCAAATTTTATTTGTCCTACAATTGTGTCACAAAATTACATAATGGGTGGCAAATGTGCAGGTAGGGGAAAAAAAAGGCAGACCGACTAAAATATCTAAGTTACCGATATGAACCACTGCGCATGCTTAGTGGCATTCACAGGATAGCAGGGAATGTTTTGAAATTTGTTCTAGTGTCGACTGTTGACTTAGCCCATTTCAAACGTATTAGAAAATAAGCAAGAAAAATGCATTTTCTGGGAATAATCTGTTAATTAAGTAGTTAAGTAGAAAACAATGTGCATTAAGGAAACTCGCCTTCTTGGCAGGATTCGAACCGAGAATGTGTTACTTACCAGTCAAACACTGGTGTGAACAAGGCTCTAAAATCGGCTACAAGAGCTTTCTTTTCCCTACCTATACAAAATTTACCTGAAGTAAAAAATCTAGCTCTATGTAGGGTATATAACCAATGGAAGTATGAGAAAATCCTATAGTAGGGCCTACTAAACTTTTAGATCCCTCAAAGTCTGGTACTGTTGGTAATATCAGTTTTTATGTGACTTACCATTTAGCTACAATGGACCAGAAAGGAAAAAGATCTGCATCAACTGAAGTTCTGAAGTAGGCCTACTTTTGGAGACGACTTTTAAATTGCCAATGTAATTTGTTATATTGTAATATTGTTTCATCATTCGCTCTCATTCATTTTGTTTTAACAGAAGTTATTGCACATTTACCTAATCAGTTCCATATTGAAACAGTCAGTTTATCTTCTATCTATATAAAAACGAAAGTACGTGTGTCTGTCCTTTATGCATTACTACACCATTCATCCGATCGCCATGAAACTATGAAAAGTTGTTGAGTACATTCCCATGAAGGTTTCTGGCATAGTACATTTTTAATTTAGCTTTCATTTGCGAGTTATGAGTGAAAACTGGAAGAAAATGTGAATTTTTTGTGCTTTCGAAGCATCAGTTTTCAGTAATACATTTCAATTGTCAAATCGATTGCAGGTGGCTTTGCCTACTTTTGTCATACCTTGGAAATAAAAGCACCGCGAAGGCTTGAATGTTGCAAGCCCACCCTGGTCGATTCATTTGTTTATAATGTCAAGGCACGAATATATATATATATATAGTCTTAAATGAGAAAACATTCTTCGATTTAGACGAAACTCACTATGCAGGGGTTTTATGGGCCAGGGAACTTGAATCTGAGGTTATTTTTCGCATTCTAATCATGGAATCCACTTCAAAGCCGGAGTTATAGGTTTCATTAATTAGGCCTATCAATTGTTTAGTTTAGACCTATGAATGTTTTGCATGCAAAGTGTTCATACATATATTTTAATTATTTTGTTCTTAATTTTTAATCTTCCGATTAATTATCGTGGGCGAAGCCGCAGGGATCTGCTATAAGCTTTAGAAATCTATAGGCCTATCTAGCGTTTTCTGAGGGAATGGTTTGAGTGTGATAAGTCGTTCTTCCTCATTTCAAATTCTAAATACCTATATAAAGACCTAAAGTTTGAAAATCGAAAGTCCTTCATAAGTTATTTTCAAATTTACAAAATACAAAACCCAGGCGATGCCGGGCCTTTTAAGCTAGTTATTAATAAAATATAATTTAATCAAGTAAAATTAGTTTTGCAGAGATCTCATTTTATTGTTACTAGTGGCGTAACTGAAGCCCCAAGGACCCAGGGGATGCAGGGGGTCCGAAGTCCTATGGGGCCCAAAATGAAAACCGGAAAAAATAAATATAAATAGGTTATCATATAGAGAAAAAAAAAAAAACATGCAGAGCAAAAACAAAGAAAGAAGAATTCGCAACAATCAGCAAACTGAATATTGAGCATGGAGGTAAGCGATATAACTATCATCTAGGAAATAATACTACTCTTTCCTAATTTCCTACAAAACTATGAGGGTCGCCCAGAAGGTAATGTACCACATTTTTTCTTCAATAATTAATTATTGAACACAATGAAACTTACATAAAAGAAATAATGATGTTTCTTCTACACTCCCTACTTTTCCACATAATCTGCATCTCGTTCTATGGCCTACCTCCAGCGAAAGACAGGAGCATGTATGCCCTGTCAGTACTACTCCTTATTCTGGTCATGAAGCCATTTCTACACTGTGCAAATCACCTTCTTCTCATCCTCAAAAATGTCTTCCGCAAGTGGCATCCTTTAATGGCCCAAACAAGTGGAGTACTGTACGACAGGCATTGTTTAGAGAGTATGCGTGCATAGGCCTGTAATACTCTGTGTCACAATTAAAATTGCTGTGTTAAAGGTAAAAAAAAAAAGCAATGATGCAAGCAACTACAAGTAGGCTACATAACTAGAAATACACACACAACATACTGAACGTTTGTGGAAATCTTTGAAACACAAAATTAAAAGAGAACAGTCTGTGTTTCTATACTGGGAGCTTTGCCCCAAACTCCACTGGACCCTCCCTTCTAAGGTTCCAACGCCCCTTCACAGAGAACTGTAAGAAAAACTACAGTCAACAACATCCAAGTACGTGAGTATGTGTTAAATTAAATCATACATCTTTGTTTATTTGCAATATTTTGTTTTTAAAAAGATACTTCAGTGACAATAACGTAACATTATAACCAAATGGTAAGCGCCGTCTACACGTAACGTGAATAGAATGAGTGACGTCATCATAGAGATGTATGCGATCTATGAAATTACTGAATAATACATAAAACTGTTATTTCGCAAGATTAAACAAACTCACTCCTTCCTCCTACTAAGTGAGCTGCTAATGCAACATGATCTGCTTTTAGGTTGGGAAGAATGTACTTCTCCTCTTCCTCCAGTTAAGAAATAAAAAGTAAAGTGATCCCTATTGTGTCCATTTTGTTATAAAAACATTAGTTTATTAGAAGTCAAGCCATGAAGTAGTCAAATATTACAACAATGAAGCCTATGAGAACATATCGTTGCTAAGGAACTGTTTCTTTGCAGCCATCTAATTCCAAAACAAATTGCCCTTTTTAAATCAGTTTGTGATACATATCTATATAGGCTACATTCGAGCTATCTTAAACCTTCATCTGAAATGCCTTGCCCTAATTATTACACTTTTTCACCAAGCAGTCATTATAAAATGCATCTCGTGCATGTAACACAATACTTCCTTTGTGTTAAGCATGTGTTCATGTGATTATGTTTCCAGTGACAAATCAGTTATCTGGTTCTTGAAAGATCTTACTTTGGAAACTGTTAATTCTGGAATTGGACTTGTTCCATGTGAAAATTTTACAAACGTATTTTCCAGTCAGAACTAGGGCTTGTCTTGTAAATAGAATATTCTATCAAGCACAAAATACTGAAGAGCCATCTTTTAAATATGTCAGATGTATCCATGCTAATGCTGCTGTATTCCATCTTAAAATGTCAGAGCATTTTAGAAGGAATGGCTCCTGAAACAAGAAGTCAGGTAGCTTTTGAAACTAAGCCTAACTCATTTGTAGAATTGGAGCCACATTTATACTGTTTACATTGCCATTATCCTGTGAATGAGGAACCAATTTAAAAAAGATTTTTCCACTCCAGTTTTAATTGTTTACATATCATTTATTTTAATAACTACTTTAGCTTATTAATAAAATGTTCTATTTGGATATAGGCCACCAAGACAGCCTTACAACTTTGAAAGAAATGATTGCCATTATCAACAAGAGTTACTCATGAAGAAATATAAACATATTAACAAAGTACCAGAATACTTTTGTTTAATCAGTGATAATTGCAATTATGATATGCAGAAATTAAGTTATTTTTTTAATCAATTTCCGAGTTAAGCTCCAGATCGAATCATGAAGCAAGGTTTACGGAAGCACAAAGGTCTAGTTTGATAAGCTTTTGTAAAGGAATATGTGGGTAGTGTTATTTGTCAAAGCTGTCAGTAATGAAACTTCTGAAGCCATATGTAGAAAGATTCTTAACATCTGTAACTGTTTTAGTGAAGGAAAAGGGAACTGACAGAACACTAAAAGCTCATGCTTCCCATTGCAAAAGCCCTAATGTGAAGCACTTGTTGCTCCCATTTTATTCCCTTGACTTAGAATTTGACAACTGGAATCAGTGTAATGAAAGTATACTCCTATTCTATGCTAATTTTCTTCCCATAATTTTATTCAACATTGTGATTATCAGCGATGGTCAAATGAATGCCCCCTACAGCAGAAATTAAATCCATTACTGGTATACAAATTAGATTCAGAAGCAAGAAAGAAAATTAAGTGAAAGAGAAGATATTTCATCATGTCAAAAGAACTTTTCTGCTGCTGTATAAATGTTTCAGAAGCAGTTGTCTTAGAGAGAGGTGACCTCTGACATGTGACCTGTTACATAGCTGATGCCTGCCTGGAACTCAGTCAATTCAACACCAATGAAAAATGGAATGTGACCCAGTCTTCAGCAGCTAAAAGGCGAACTGTGCATGTCGTGGTGTGTTCATCAAGACGAGGTTTGGACAATGTAATTGCCATCTTGTGAATACAGGTATGCCCAACACATATCATATTATCTGTGACTGACCATCATTCCAATGCCAAAGTGTGTAAAATGTGCTCCTGGACTTACAATGATTCACCTTTCTATTCATGTCTCTCTCTCCTTCACCTAATCAGTTGGAATATACTCTTGAGATATATTCAAAATCAGGCAGGAGGTGAATGTACCCATTTTGTCACCAAAACATTGGTTTATTAGAAGTCAAGCCATGAAATAGCCAAGTTTTACAATAATGTAGCTTATGAGAACATATCGTTGCTAAGAAACTGTTAAATCTACATATTCTAGCTCAAGTTACATGCCAAAGAAATATTTGCCACCTCGCAATGTCTTCTCGTTCTCCAGTCTGCAAGCTGAAAATTACCTAGTAATACCTAGGCGATTGTTTCTAAAGAATTTGTATTATCAGTCTCGATTTGTGCAAACAGCCATCGCCAATATCTGAGATTCACCCTTATTAGTTATTTAACATCTCCTCATTGGACTCGCACAGACATTGGATACCTGTTGAAGGAAGCCTTGGGTTCGTTAGCTTTTACTTACTAGATAGCTCCTGAAATGAGGTAAGTCGTTCAGTTTTATTATTTCTGTACTTTTATTATAGTTGAGTATTTATTCCCCCTTTGAAAGAAAATTATATAAGTGTCCCCTGTTCAAACTATGCTTTGGCGACAGCGTCCCTTGCTATCGGCTTCATGTGAATTATAATTTTCTTTCTGTTTATTATTATTTATTTGCATTTTCAGTTTATTTAAATTTAGTTTCTCATCGAGTTCTGTATAAAATATGTAGCTTCACATTTATCCTTTGCTCTCTTTTTGTGCGCCTCATTGCAGGCAGCTTGCTTGTTTATTTCACGATTCATTTAGTTTAGCTTTCTTAAACAGCAGTGACCAGGACGAAATCGTTATCACCCCATGGCAGGGAATGATAATGATAAATGTTAACTTGAACAATAATGATGATATTAATTCAAAGATTGTAGTTTTAAACAGAGTGCCGCCAGGTGTGATAGTGTGATTTGCTGTAAGTTTTAAAATAAATAGGTATTTTATTTATGTAGGAATTGATTTATTTACAATTTGATTAAAGAAATACCTAGTAATATTAATTGAGGTGGTCTTTTGTTTAAACATGAATTGATGTTAATTATTTGTATATTTTAGCTATTCAGTGCCCCCGTAGTATTAAAATCAAAGCTGTTAGGGTAGATTTTAGAATGAATTTGCTTCCTATAAAGATGTAACAAAAGCATTAATGTAAAAGGTTATTGAACAAAACAAATGAAGAAAGAACCAAGAAAACACAAAGAAGAGAACAAAAAGTATGTATTGCTTCCAAAATGTGTTTTTAGTTTTAATAATTACTGTGTTATAATTCGATTTGCTTCCATCTTGTCTGGAAGCTTCTGATGTATCCTACTGGGAATGTCCATGAGTCGCCTTCCTTTAATTTACCTCTGGATTGGGCTCATTAGTTTTACGAGGGTGTATAAAAAAGTAACGGGAATTATTTTTTTCTGTTTAAACGTGCGCAAATCAAAATTCACCAATCATGGTCATAGAGAGGCCTGACCTTGACTGACACTGGGATATCCACGACACCATCCTTGTGCTGTTCAGTTTGTCTGAGGGAGTCATTTTGTAAGCACGTGTTTCAGTGACCCAACGTGGAGCGTTAATTCGGTTTTGTGTTCTGAAAAAATGTGGAACTGAAAAGCTGCAAATGACACAGGAAGCATATGGAGACCAAGCCTTATCAAAAACACGTGTCTTTGAATTGCATAAAAAATGTAAAGATGGTGAAACAAGTCTCGAAGACGCTCTAATTCAAGGACAGCCCTCCACATAAAAAACTAAGGTGAACTGCAACGCCATGCTGCAGGAAGATCGACAATTAACAATAGCGAAGATTGCAAACATGATGCACATTTCATTTGGGTCAGTTGAAGACATAATTCGTAATGATTTAGGCTACAGAAAAGTGGATCCTCCACCAGGACAATGCCCCTGCTCATCGAGCCAAAGCAACACAAGAGGCAATCACTCAACTAGGTATCGAAATCATGCTACACCCACCATATTCGCCGGATCTTGCACCCTGTGACTTCTACCTGTTTCAACGAATGAAAATATTACTTCGTGGTCACCATTTTCAAAATGATAACGAACTAAATAGTGCTATTTCAGTTATACTGAACAGGGTGTCAAACAAGGACTTATCTGAGTGTTTTGAAAAGTGGATAGAATATTGGAACTTATGTGTAGCCTCAGAAGGAAAGTATTTTGAGAGTTTGTAATTAAATTTAAATAAAAAGAAATCACGGTGTCCAAACAAAAAATGTTTTTCCGTTACTTTTGATACACCCTCGTAAGTAACACAGATCCTACCTCAAATACCAACAGTGTTTAAAAGAGGGTCCCGGTACACTATACAAGCCCTGAAGGCCCTCAACGTTCCAGCAGGTTGAGGTTCCCAGATTTTTAGATATTTTTAGAAAGTGGTAAGGTTGTTAGACTTATGCACTACCCTTATTTACCCCCAGAGTTGATCCTACTAAACATTTCTGTAAGAAGCTGAATTGACCCAATGTCCATAGTACCACCAGAAGTATTGGGCCAACTGGAAAATCTCAATGACTTCATTGTGAATCAAATCAGTGAGCTTCCAGTTTCTACCAGTGTCACAACAAACCATGCCACTGCATACCCTGTTATCATTACTACTAATTTTAATATAAATAGTAGTAGTAGTAATAATAATAATAATAATAATAATAATAATAATAATAATAATAATAATAATTTATTTTAATTTAATTTTAATTTTAATTTTTTGGCCTTCATTGGACCACTTTAGTCAGGTTTCTGGTTGAGGTTTTTCTTCTTTCTGTCATCCTTTCTTACCGCAATTTTCTTTTTCTTTCTGGAACTACTCTTCCTATTCTCTGTTTGTTGATTTTCATCTGAAGTGTAGTGTGTTTGTCTTTATATATCTTGAGTGTGTCTGTCTTGTATATTAAATCCTCTATTGTAATACGTAGCTCTGCCATATCTTCCGTAAGTTCTGTAATCCTTCTTGTATTTTTCTTACTCTTACTCTTCCATAATTTTTCTATTATTTTTCTGCTAATTCTATTTTCTGGTGTCTGTAACATATGTCCCAAAAATGATATTAGTTTTTTTTTCATTGTACTTGTCACTGGTTCTATTTCTTTGTACACTGTTTCATTAGAAGCTAGTCTCCAGATTCCATTTACTTGGTAATTTTTATTGTATGTATTCTTGGTAACATGCTGTGCTCGAACCAGTTTATCTATTCTATTTTGCCATGCTGGTTTCTCATTCATGTTGTAAGTGATTATTTCACCTAAATATTTAAATTTTTCTACAATTTTTATTTCTTTGCCTCCCACCTCTATTTTGTTTGCTAGCGGCATTTGAGTTAGCATAATTTCTGTTTTTTCAAATGAAAATTTTAAACCAATAATTTGGGCTATTTCTTGCAGAGATTTAATTTGTTGTTTTGCTTCCTGAATATCATTGGCCAGAAGTGCTAGATCATTGGCAAATCCTAAACAATTTAACTGTATATTGTCCTTTTGGGTTCCAATTTTTATATTTTTTGGATTGTTTCTGTACCATTCCCTCATAACATACTCTAATGCACAGTTAAAAAGAAGAGGGGACAGACCATTGCCCTGTCTAAGACCAGCTGTTACCAAGAATTGTTCAGAAAGTTCTCCTCTGAACTTTATTTTAGAAATTGTATTAGTTAGAGTAAGTTCTACCAATTTGATTAACTTTGGGTGAAGACCGAAATGTCTTAAAATTTTTATCAATGATGATCTATGGATGGAGCCATACGCTGTCTTGAAATTTATAAATGTTATTGACAGAGGCTTGTTACGTTTTTTGTAATATGCCATGACTAATTTCAAAATAATATTAATATTAATAATAATAATAATAATAATAATAATAATAATAATAATAATAATAACAATAATAATGCCTACCAGTAACAATAGTGCAGGAAAATTCGATGTCTCCCGGGGTTGTGTCAACCTATCGTAATTGATATTACCTGTGGTCGAAGACTGAGCCCATATGCTTGTAAGTTATACGAATTTATTGTTAGGGGCCAATAATTAAACTTTGTAGGGGAATCCAACCTATCATCACATTAAATATTTTCTTAAATGCCTACTGATACTCTTAATTTATGCTTAATAGGCAAATTTTTGTTTGTTATATTAATTACTTTGATTTATTTTGCAGGTTAGCGGTCACGGCAAGAAAGGACTTTATGAAGAACGGAGCCATAGTTGTTATCCTCATCATAAATGATTTTACCTCAGTTGCTGTCGCCCTTTCCTCTCAACAACCCACTTCAGGAGACTTGTTAATGCTACAAGTCCAGTTCCTGGTAGCTCAAGAAAACCTCAAGCGTTAACATTTATTTATTACAGTTCCCAAATGAATTTTGTATTTCTCGCCCATAGAGACAGGCTACTGGAGAAGACACCAGTTGTTTACACATAGCTTACACAGCCATGCAATTATTACAGAGTAGACAATATCTAGAATAATTGTAAATACAGTGTGTCTGGGGTAAAGGTATACATAAATACCCAATAAAGTAAGGTTCAATCAAAGATTATCACTCGTAAATCTATTCTCTGAGAATTCCAATTACTCAATGGCAATAGACATTTCTAAGCAATTTTTTATTTTATGGAACCTGGAGGTTCAAATCCTACTTCCCTTAAATCTATTTTAATATTGTGCTCTCACCTACATCTAGGACTTCCAAGAGGTCTTCTCCCTTCGAGGCTCCCAATCTATTTTTGAGATATGTCTTTCCTCCCCCATGCGCACAACATATCCAACCAATTTCTTCCTCCGTGATTTAATTACCCTACTATATACGGTGACAAGTAAAGATTATGAAGAATATCCTTATGCAGTTTTCTCCAGACCCCATATTCATTTCTCTTAACTCAAATATTTTCCTAAGCCCACTGTTTTTGAACACCTTAGATTATGTTCTTCCAGGAGAGTAAGCTATCATGTCTCAATTCCATATAATACAACCAATAGGATAACTGTCCTATAAATTTTTATTTTTAGATTTCTGGACAGAAGATGAGAAGATAAAAGTTTCTGACCTGCATAAAACAAGCAATTCCTGATTTCAGTCAACACGTAACTTCTACCTTAATATTATTAATTGTATCTGTGATTATTGCTCCCAAGTATTTGAACTTCTCCACTTGTTTGAACGATGTACTGGCTATTTAGTACTTTGTAGTGCATTATTTTTACGTTTTATGACCATATACTTAGTTTTTTCTGCAATAATTTCCAATCCAATAATCCTGCAGGCATATAAACAGTGGCGTAGGAAGGGGGGTGCGGGGGGTGCGGGCCGCCCCGGGTGCCATCACTTGGGGGGTGACAAAATAAAAATGTGTCTTTGTAAGTAAAAAATCGCTCAAGGGAATTTAAATAGAATAATAATATTATTTAAAAGAATTAAATAAGATTAACTTTCTACAAGTCAACATGCGTATTGAAAATTCTTTTAGTTTTAAATTCAGTCAAGAAATGTAATAAAACGCGGCTGAACTGGCCGCTGTGTTGATACGAACAATAATATTATGGTTAGGGGGAGGGGTGTTTATTTCTGCCGATGCTTGTCTCTGCAGTTTTATTAATTTAAATGAGAACTTCAACAATCGGTGATATTTTATATATTTTATATCACTCAAGCTGCAACCAATTCTACCCGCTGCGGCAGTCATGACTTTGACGAAAATAAACTTCGAATGTGAGTTGACTCCGAAGTCTCCTTCAATATAGATTTTGAACTGGGATGTGCGCATATTTAAGAATAGATTATTAATAATACAGTTCCGTAAAATAATTACATTACTTGTTTATGAAATTTATTAGGATTAACCTATAAAAAATTATGTATAAATTTAGGCATGCCAGACGTCCCGGTTTCAGACAAAATCCCGGTGTCCCGGCCGGTTTACTTCACGTCCCGGTAAAATTAAATTTGATTTTCTAGATGACCAAAAAAGTCTAAAAAATAATAACTAAGAAGGATTATTTAGGATAATTACTTTGTCATTTATTTCTGTACTGTATGAAAAGTGAAAACAGTGGAAGCAAGAAAAGACTACCAGAAATGTGATTATTTCATTGAAGAAAAATGGCTCAGGCTGTTTGGTCACTTCAAGGAGAATCACATAGCAGCCCCCAATCTGATCAAGATTGTTATGCCTTCCGCGTACCTGCGACATCAGCACCAGTTGAGAGAGTATTTTCTTCGATGAACAACGCATGGACTGATGATAGGGGTTTGATGAAGGAATCTACGCTTAAAGACTTGATGACATGTAAAATTAATATCGGATTAGCTTGTGAAGATTTTTACAACAAGATTAAAACAAAACAAAAAAACTTTATAAAAAAAGTCCTAGCCAATGAAATGTACATGTAAATATTGTTCAAATTTTTATTCCTCATTCAAAGTCTTTCTTCTTATTTAAGTAAATTTTAAATATTAACATGTTAGAAATAAAATGTTTAAATTTATATGCTTATGCTATTTATTATTACACCTAGTTTAGGTTCCTAATCAGTAACTATTTATTCATAGCATTGAGAATAAACTACCCTCTAAAACATTATAAAAACCCGAACAAGGGTGTGTACCCTTGAATATCCGCGACGCTGGGGGGCATTCCGGTGTCCCGGTTGAGCATTTCAGAAATCTGGCAAGCCTATGTATAATTCACATAACTTCCTCTGCCCAAATAAAAGTTAGCCTCCCCTTAAAAATAAGAGAAAGTTGTCGCCAATCTTGGTGTCATATCCCCAAAAGGTACCTAACCCAAATACAAAATTTTGTTTTCGTACGATTTTCCGTTGCAAGAGGCCGTATTGCAAAGAGCGCGTATTCAGAGTGGGTGGCTTATAACTACCCTTCAGAGAATTATTTCGAAAAAGTGTTTCAAATAAAAGTTTTAGCTCTTAGTATAAGCAACCCCCGTGCAAAATTAAAAGAAAATCGTTAGAGCCGTTTTCGAGAAAATTTTCTTTATGTAAAAATAAGGAAAACTTGTTTCCAATCTTTGGTTCACATCTTGAAAGGTATCTGACATAAATACAAAATTTTATCGTTTTATCAAAATTCATTTTTTAAAAAAGTTCGAGATTTCGCTTGGAAAAGAAAATATAAAAATATAAAAAATAAAAATTTGCACAATTTCGGGAGAGTATTGTGGCCTAGATGTTCGCTTTATTAACGGTAATACCCTCAGTCTGTCGCTCACGAAAACAATGTATACCTGTCTGTCTATAACGTACTTTAGATTAATAATAATAATAATAATAGCATTTATTGTCGTTTAACTGTACAATGTACAATGTACAGCATAATGTGCTTGATATGTATGTCTTTCCTTAATCCTAACAAAATTGACTGAATTAGGTTAACTATGTCTTATATTCACCTTTGGTAGCACTGGTTACAACATGGCAATAACATGGTAACTCGTATCGCTTTATGGATGGTTGATTCATAGTATACCATAATTTCGGAGCTTAGTTTTGTTCTTATATAACAATGTAATTATTACTAATTTTGCATAATCCGTCGAGTTTACGACTTAGGCCTACATCAGATAAATTCGATGCAGCTGCATTTATCGACAAACTCTTAAACTCTCGTGGGATTACCTTTGACTATCCAAAAAATAACACTTGGAACTGTTCCAACTTTTAATAATTTAAATGGGAGGGGGGGGGGGGTGACAAGAAATTTTCCGCACCGGGTACCACATAAGCTTGCTACGCCACTGCATATAAAAGACTTTCTGCACCTCCCTCGATTGTGTTCATCTCATCGTCCAAAAGACAAACATATGCATAAGCTAAAATTGGGTGACTGCCGTTTAATTCTAGGCCTAACTTGTTTTCCTGTACTGTCGATGGTAAAACCTATATGATCTTGAGGTTTTTAGTTTTTTTGTTGCCACTGTATTTACAAATGCTTTCTGACAGATTCTAAGGAATTGCATCTAGGCTATCTTGTAAATGAATAAAATGAATGATAGGTTACGAATCAGGAGATACGTGGATGCCAAAAGCCTTTGTGCTTAGATCTACAAACTAAACAGGTTTTGACTGATTTCATAGGGTTTTCATTAAAGGAATATGAAAGCAGATGAGCCAATGACAAGTCATTCTGTACAATATTATAAACCTAGGATATATATGTGTATTCGTGTTTACCTTTACTCCAGCACTCTGTATAGTTTTAAATACATAAGAGACATAACCTTACAGGTATTAGAAATTAGAAATGTTAAGGAATATGTGATATTCTTGACACACTGGCCACAGTAACATAATAATATCATGTAAATGAACGACTACTAGTTGACAATCATTCTCATTTATTTCACCTTTACTTTTTATGTCACTGAACACTGAAATTATCATTGTTACAGCCATTCAACTGCAGTCCCGTGTAGGAAAATATAGGCGGAGGCTTCTAGGAGCTGACGGCTACTATCAGCGGTTAACGTAAGTCCTTCATTTAGGTTTGCACTTTCTATCAATGATTTATATAAACTGCAAGAAGTAATAAATTAAATTAAATTAGAAATACACGACTTCAGGACATTGTTAAGTATAACATTGAAATTATTTCTATTACAGTCAGGTGGTGGGAGTTCCGTGGAGGCGACTGGACGGAGTGGGTGCTTTTCAGCCAAGCTACTGAGCAGCAAGGTCGATGGTGGCTCTGCCACGGGTCGGATTGGCTGCTGGGTTGTTTGGAAGTCAGGCAACTATCGACGGCTAGTACCTTCTTGGACAACGTAAGTCCTTGGTTTAGGTTTATCATTGTCAATAAGATACAGATCATAATAATTGATACAATAACTATACACAAGTACAATCTTATTGGGATAAGCAACAAGTAGTGATTTAGACTTTTATGGGCCTGTGTGATATCAATATCACATCACACTTACCAATGGTCTTTGACCCCAAGAAAAATCATTGGTGAGAAAAATAAAAACTATCGGCTCTATGAATGTGGAGTTCGTAATTAGAATCTAGGTTGAAGCATCTTATGTTTTGTTTAGTCCTGCACAAATGTCTCATTTGTATATCCCCTACGTGTGTTACATTTTCTTTCACTTATGGTACTTAAACATTATACTATTGACTATTTTAATATTGTCCTCTCACCTATGTCTAGATCTTCCAAGTGGTGTCTCTTTTCAGATCTCCCAATCAGTATTTTGAGATATGTCTTTCCTCCCCCATGCGCACATGTCCTGCCGATATCATCATCCATGATTTAATTACCCAGTGACAAGTACAGGTTATGAAGCTTGTCGTTATGCAGTTTTGTCCAGTCCCCATATTCATTTCTCTTATCCCAAATATTTTCCTAAGCAAACTTTTCGAACACACTCAGAGATTATGTTCTTCCCAAAGAGTAAGAAATCATGTCTCACATCCATATAATACAACCAACAGAATAACTTTCCTATAAATTTTTATTTTTAGATTTCTGGACAAAAGTCGAGAAGATAAAGGTTCTGAACTGTATAAACCAAGCATTTCCTGATTTCAGTTGACACTTAACTTCTACCTTAATACTGTATTATTAATTGTATCTGTACTTATTGCTCCTGGGTATTTGAACTTCTCCACTTGTTCAAATGATTTACTGGATATTTTCTACTTTGTAGCACGTTATGATGATGTTTCATGACCATATACTTAGCTTTTTCTGCAATAATTTCGTATTCGATATTACAGCACGTATCAAAAAGACTTTCTACACCTCTCTCGACTGTGTTAACGTCATCATCCAAAGACAAACATCTGCATAAGCTAAAATTGGGTGACTGCCGTTTAATTCTAGGCATAACTTGTTTTCCTGTACTCTCTATGTTAAATCCTTTATGCTCTTTTAGTTTTTAGTTTTTGGTGTTGCCATTGTATTTACAAATTCTTTCTGACAGATTCTAAGGGTTTGCACCTATCTCGTAAATGAAAAAAATAAATTATAACTTAGGTTACGAATCAGGTGATACATGGATGCCAAAAGCCTTTCTGCTTAGATCTACAAACTAAACAGGTTTTGACTGTCTTCATAGGGTTTTCATTAAAGGAATTTGAAAGCAGATGAGTCAATGACAAGTCATTCTGTACAATATTATAAACCTAGAATATATCAGTGGCGGCCGGCCAGGTGAAGGGAGTGAAGGGGCCCTTCACCTACAATTTACGTTTAAATTTAAAAATAAAAATATATAAATATTAACGAATCGTGTATTCTTCATCCTCAGTCTAGTTGTTTCTGTATACGGCCACAATGTCTTGAATCTCAGTCGGGAAGCAAGAAAACATTTAGCGAGCAGGTCTGGTCGGGTCGGGGTTTCATTGTGCTATCTCTCTTTCTCTCTCTCACTTGCACTATACCTGGAGACCGTATGTGAGGCGACTCTGTCCTTCAAACCAGGTCCATTCATCATTAGGGGGTTTCTATGGCAACATGACGTAAAATTCTTTAAGAATATTTTGCTTTTACTACACTTGTGACGGGACGTTTTCAAAACGGAGATATCCCTCCCTTGCAGTGAACTTTAGAACCAGCCAGATCACTTTTAAACCAAGTCCACCCTACGGCCAATTTTTCTTGCACCCTCGTGGCTTTTATTGTACATACATGTGGCATGGCATTAGTGTCGCTAGACTCTTCTTCTACAGCTGATGTTCGCGAGTTTTTGGGCGGGATGTGTTACCGATATTAATCCTATTAATGATAAATAGTTTGCAATTTTTTTTTGAGACACCGTTCTGTAGGTGAAAATACGAAAACAAAAGAGACATTTTCACAACTGGACGACCTATCATACCATCTTTGTGTGACGAAGGGGGAATGGCGGTAAAAGCAATAATATCAGTTCCTAAGTATCTTGGTTTCTGAGTTCTCATGGTTGTGCAGTAGCCCAACTTTAGGTAAGTTATTTTGTTGGCTCTGCTTGCTTTTTAGTAACAATCACAATGTCTGGATTAAAGAAAGTTTTTCAGATTTTAAGAACATTACGTGAGCTCTAGATAAACATAGGGATTAATATACAAGAAATAGGTGAGTCTTGCAAGTCCAATTATCATAGAAGTGCATCTCCAACTCTATAGTCATGCTTTACTAAACCCATTTAAGCCCTTCACCGACTTGTTGGGGCACGAGCCGCCACTGGAATATATGTGTGTATATTCATGTTTACCTTTACCCCATCACTCTGTATAGTTGTAAATACAGATGTCACATAACCTAACATGTATTTGAGATTATAAATGTTAAGGAATATGTGATATTCTTGACACACTGGCCCACAGTAACATAATAATATCATGTAAATGAAAGACTACTAGTTGACAATCATTCTCATTTATTTCACTTTTACTTTTCATGTTATGTGCAGTTATAATTTGTATAACACTGAAATTATCATTGTTGCAGCCATTCAACTGCAGTCCCGTGTAGGAAAATATAGGCGGAGGCTTCTAGGAGTTGACGGCTACTATCAGCGGTTAGCGTAAGTCCTTCATTTAGTTTTGCACTTTCTATCAATGATTTATATAAACTGCAAGAAGTAAGAAATTAGAAATACACTACTTCGGGAATTGTTAAGTAGGTTTAAATAACAATGAAATTATTTCTATTACAGTCAGGTAGTGGGAGTTCCGTGGAGGCGACTGGACGGAGTGAGTGCTTTTCAGCCAAGCCACTGAGCAGCAAGGTCGATGGTGGCTCTGCCACGGGTCGGATTGGCTGCTGGGTAGTTCGGAAGTAAGGCAACTACGGAGTGGGTGCTTTTCAGCCAAGCTACTGAGCAGCAAGGTCGATAGTGGCTTTGCCACGGGTCGGATTGACTGCTGGGTAGTTGCTACTGAGCAGTAAGGTCGATGGTGGCTCTGCCACGGGTCGGATTGGCTGCTGGGCAGTTGCTACTGAGCAGTAAGGTCGATGGTGGCTCTGCCACGGGTCGGATTGGCTGCTGGGTAGTTTGGAAGTCAGGCAGCTACAGAGTGGATGCTTTTCAGCCGAGTTACTGAGCAGCAAGGTCGATGGTGGCTCTGCCATGGGTCGGATTGGCTGCTGGGTAGTTTGGAAGTCAGGCAGCTACAGACGGCTAGTTCCTTCTTGGACAACGTAAGTCCTTTAAGTTTATCATAGTGAATAAGGTACAGATCATAATTATAGATACAACAACTATATACAAGTACAATCTTATTGTGATAAGCTGTAAGTGATGGCCTCTGTGACTTGAATATCACATCGCATTTTCCAGTGGTCTTTAACCCCAAGAACAATCAATGGGGGAAAAATAAAAACTATCAGCTCTATCAATGTGGAGTTGGCAATTAGAATCTAGGTAAGAGTTTCTTATGTTTTTGTTTGGTCCTGCACAAATGTCTCATCTGTATATCCCCTATTTGTGTTACATTTTCTTTGTCTTATGGTACTTCAAGTGTACTTAAATATTATACTACTGACTATTGTTAAACTATGCACTGTACAACATTTATGCAAATTAAAATGTTATTGCACATAAAATTTGTTATTTATTTCAACTTCATTTGTGGTATAACTATAGTTAGTAGAGAAGAGAATGTGATTTCTTCTAATGTATCCATATAAGCAAATACAATAGACAACAATACCGGACACTGACTGCTTTGACAATGGAAACACGGGGGACAGAAACTTCAGCTTCAGCGCTCCAGTGTTAAAGCCTGCCTTAAATTCTCATAAGCAGACGGAAAGATTAAACTTACTTTAAATATTGTTTCTGAAGGTAAGGGCATTAGTTCATGGCGAAGACAATGCCAGTAACTTTGGTGTCTTAATTGCCAAGACACGAAGGACAAGTCCAGTGTGAGCAGAAACTTCCCCATCATATAACCCAACGCACAATCTATGGTACCAGATGTTACATACGTATCACAAACAATCAATAGATCCTTGGCATTTGTGGATTTCTTGCAGAGGGGAAATATTAGAGTCCTTAAATTCCATTTTAAATGAAAAATTATATGAAAGCAATGAAACAAATCAATGGAGTCACACACAGATAAATGAAGTGAATGAAACAAATGTATCAGACAGAAGACACAGTTGAGATGATTACAGCCAAGGCTATAATTAACTGTCATATTTATAGTATATTGTGATACAAGTGCCATAAGCGGTGCATACGGATCGAGGAAAGAGTTTTTTTAATTTCCGAGATCCGTTATGCGCTTACGGCACGAGTATTGTATGCTATTTTTTGCACGATGATTATTTATATCAAATTAATTATATTAATTGAGATATTAGCTGAAAATATTATGTATAGGCCTATACATTATTGAAGATAGAGGTTTATTTCAGAAAGTGATTCGCATGTGTTGGTTGTTATGGGGACTGAATATTTGTCCTGTTAAAATCGCCCCAAACTAGGGGGGCCTTGGTTCCGGTCTTCCATAAAGGCTTGTATTATAATGAATTTACTTACGGCACTTGTGCTTTTTGTCATTTTTACAGCGCTGAGATTTCTTTTGTTTTCATAGCAACCAGATTGCGTGTGGGAATGTCATCTTATGATCCACGGCAACAATATTCGTAAGTACCACACCATGCAAAAAATATTATAAATAACTGATTAATACATAATGATATAATATACAACAAGCAAATCAGCATAGCTAATAAGAACACACATTAAATGATAAATAAGTATAAGGATATTAAAATTAAGTATTAAAATGTAGAATATTGGACAGGTAGGCTAGCAAGATAGTACAGATTTGTTAAGCAAGACTGAGCCAGACAGAATTCGAGGTCTATTCAAAAAGTATGTGCAGTAAAAAGAACTAGCAGGAGGCATGAGACAGTAGTACTGACTTTATTGTTAGCAAATGCAGCTCTATTCAGTAAAAATATTGAAGAATAGAAAATACAGAGAAGCAAAGTTGGGGAAAAAGTGCTAAATAGCGATCCCGAGAAACAAGCCATGCTACTCAGAACAGGTAGTGTCCAGAACCATAAAACGACACTAGGGAAGATTTGGGCACTCTATAAAACATAAGCCAATACCAAGGGACCTTACTTATAAGAAACACCCTCATTTCACACGAACAGGAAAGTGATTTGTTAAGTATCTAAAATGGAGATGTCGTTGTAAGTTAGTAATATATTGCAATATTCGTTGCAGGGTAGGCAGAGTCGTAGCCAGTCTCTGCCGAGAGCGGGGTGCAGTAAATCGCTGCAGTGATCAATTGTTGTAGCCATGATGAGTTGCCATCACGATATTCAGTGATTAGGTCGTATAGACTTAATATGTAATGAGTGTTTTATAGTGTGGCTATATTCAAGCTTAACATTGCTAAAGTATATTAAATAATTGTGTAAGAAAGTAAGTATGAAGATATTGTGAATCAAACAAGTAGTAGTGATTGGATAATCGACGGTAAATTATAAATGATATTCGCGACTGAAATACATCACGCGGAAGCTTATAACTGTTGTCCCTAAACAAGTGCAAGATTACGCCCACATACGTAACATCTCCATACTGAACAGAAATAACTTTATTAATAATAGAATTGTATTCAAGTGACTGTTTATGAGCAAGCATAAAGATAGTGTAATAAAAGTGAACTTCATATCAGTGCTTCATTATTATAATTAGACTAATAAACCCCCCCAGACCCAACAGTACCCTGAGAACTGGAAGAGTAATCTTGTATAGGGTGTCCCAATAACAACCCTGGATTTAATAATGCACAAAATACATTTTATTTTCAAGAAATGACATATTTATGCATGAATACAAAGGGCACATGTTCCGATTTATGTATGAAAAATTATATCTGGTATATGTCCACCACGTCCTCCTCTGCAGCTAGTGACTCTGTCCATGAAATTTGTGATAATTCTTGCACGGTCTTGCGTCTGGATTTGGGCGAAGAAAAGTCGAATTTCCTGCTTCAGGTCTTGTATGGTTTGGGGATTGTGTTCATAAACCTGCGATTTAAGAAACCGCCAAAGAAAGAAGCCTACGAACAGTTGATTCATTAGGCGCATTATTCTGGCCTAAGAGCGCACGAAGCCTTCGAACAGTTTGATCATAACACTCACCATACTTGTATGAGTTTTGACAGTTAAAACTTGTTGTTCAGCAGTGTAGCGCTTCATACTTAGTAATTGCAACAAATACAAGAAACAGAAAAGCTAACTACAGTGTTGCCAATCCCACAGCATAAAAATGGTGGCCAATCCAAATTCGGCATTCTTATTGGGACACCCTTTAGCTGACTGCACGAGTGATCCGTGGCCAACTTGATGGAGAAGTTTGGACATAAAAAGTGAGTATCTGCAAGTTGATGATTGCTGTGGTGTATAGTATCATATTTGGGCCCACCGTTCAGCATCACAGTGTTCATAATGGCAGATCCACAAGTCCGAAATTATTAGAAGACTTCAAAAGAAGAAACACTTCATAACTTTAATGTGGAGAACCATTAAAATATGAAAAATAATAACCAGCTCCCATGAACAACACAATGCATCATGTCATGGCCACCTTAGTATTGTTACACTAACTGATAATAAAAGAGAAGACAATTTATAGTAAAAGACTTGAGGTAGCCTAGGTGTTCTTGTCCCTGTACTATCTGTGTACAATCTCTACATATATAAGAGGCTTTGTACTGACTGACAGAGAATAAATGTAGAGCCTAAACTATAATAGGTAGAGACTTGAAATTTTGACAGTACCTTCGTTTCAAAATGTAAGCACTCATTGAGAAAGGATTTTGAAAAATTTTGATTTTAAATGCAAAAAATCAAACGTTTTAGTAGAGACCTAATGCAGGGTGCGGCAGAAAGAATGCACCGATTACAGAAGGCAAATATATCCAAACTCAATAAAATATGAAAAACTTATGTAATTCTTTGAAAGTAGGCCTACACATGATGCCATTTACATCAACGTGTTTTGAAGAGAACTTCATTCAAGTGGCAGCCTCCATTGTGTATATACTTATTGAGACTCTCTCGGTAGTTGTCCATGATTCTCATTGTCATTTCGGGTGGAACAGCAAATTCCTGTTGGATTGCCTCCTTAAGAGCTTCCAAAGTTTGGGGACGATGTTGGTACACCTTGGCTTTCAGATGTCCCGTCATAGGAGCCCAAAATCTACATGAAAGGCATGATGGGTTCTTGTGCTTCGTTGCTGTCGGCGACTTGCCATTTTGAATAAACTGCACTACGGCATAAGTGGGATGCACTCCTGACCAAGCCATGGTCTAAACTAAAAAGGCACCTAAGTTGCTGCTCGCCAATATTCACCCCGCCCCTCCTCCCCCACTCACCACTTAGATATCTATCTCCAAAATCGGGGCGTTCTTTCTGCCGCAGCCTGTACCTTCTTGCACAGAATTATCAAATCCAAATCACATTCAATGTACAGTTCACATGACAACAGTGTATTGTTGGCAGTGGTCACAGGTAGGTTTGGAAATAAATGAAATGGGACTTGGACAAATTAGAGAAGCTATCGATATAATTCATCTAATGCACAATATGATGAAGTCACATAACTTTCTCTACCCTGGACATAGAGAATACCGTACCAGGTATGTTAATATGTATATTATTATATCCCAGGTTTTTGGGGAGGGAAGTATAAAAGTGATAATGAATTTCTTTTTAATTTCATCCCCAAAACGGTTGTATGGTAACATGAGAGTGAGAAATAAAATATTCCGCAAAGACAATACAATTTTATGTTCCGGAATTTCTGTTTCTTTTTATTTCAACTCCTACCAGGCTTGGTGTGTAGAAGCGATGGGAAGAAAAATTCTACATCCTCTACAGCCATAAAAAGCTATATCAAGCGTTTTCTGAGGGAACAGTTTGAATGTCATAAGTTGTTTTCCTTCATTTCAAATTCTAAATACCTATATGTAAGGACCTATCATTTGAAAATCGGAAGTTCTTCATAAATTAATTTCCAATTACAAAATAAAAAAACCCGGGCGATGCCGGGCCTTTTAAGCTAGTATAATACAAAGGGAGAGAGAAACCTCCTTTTAAATCTTATAAAAAAAATACACTTACATTCAATTGGCTAATTCATTATATTTGACAATGACATTTCATTAACATGGATTCAAACCTGAATTAATATTGACAATCCTTATATTCTAATGGGATATGCTTTAAAATATCATACAAGATGTACAAAATGGTTAATTTCTGTTACAAATAAGTAAGTTATGATATAAATTAATAAAACAGTGAAATACTTTATAGGAAAACACAGATTGCGTTAAATATATTAAATACCAGTATATTAAAATTTGTTCTTCCTTCTTATGTATAGCTACAGGTATCATGAAAATTAAAAGAAGAACAACACTACACATCATTTAATTAACAAACAATAAGAGGGAAATGTTACATATGAACACTATCTAAATAATTTAGGTTTGGTAGAATTATGTACCTTAGTATTTATAGCCTAGAAATAGTCTGCTATACACCTCACTATAGTTCTAATCATTTGACAACAAGCCTCAAGGACAAACTTGACTCAAACGATGGTATGGTCACTGGGAGAAGGGGGACACTCCTTTGCCGAAATTCCCAACAGCATGGTTAGAGATCTTTCAAAAACTTTTGGTCCTCTCCGTATGTCACATAATTTAAACTTATTTTTCTTCACATAAAATGGACATATACTTATATAATTATACTGCGGCTTTTAATTACTTTCTAGACAGTATCTTGTGTGTGTAATGAAAGACTAATAACATAAAAGTGATGAACACTTGATAAAAACACTTAGTTATGATAGTGGTTAAAAGATCGGTTAAAAACAATAAAAACACATAACACAAGATGTTTCAGCCCGCCCTCCAGGCCTGGAAACGTCTTGTGTTATGTGTTTTTATTGTTTTTAACCGATCTTTTAACCACTATCATAACTAAGTGTTTTTATCAAGTGTTCATCACTTTTATGTTATTGTGATTTTAGTGGAAAGTAGGACCACGCATTTTATCTTTTACTATGGAAAGACTAATGTTAGATTATTTCATGAAACTATAATATTAAATTATTGTTCCAAGTGTATTAGGCCCACTAAGGTCATATTATGCTATATAAAGTTCAATAATATTAATACATTGATAAAATTAATAAAATATTAAAATTACTCATCGGAGGAAAACACTGAAAGTTAGTCTCGTTAGTCAAGGGGCTTGGATGTCCATTTCTGGTCTTGAGGTACGCGATTTCAAACTCGGCCAAGAGCAATGAAATGTTTTCGGGCAAAGAAAAATTGAGGATATGCCTACTTTCCGAATGGGAAGTGAAGAGGTTCTGTGTCAAGTAAACCATTCGTAGAATATTAAAAACTCCTGCAGTAGGTCTGTGGAAGCATACTAGTGTGTTCTCACCCCTGGCGTCATTGAATGAATTTTGATTGCGAAATATGTGGTCATTAAACAGCATTAACTTGAAAATATAAATAAATAGGGTGGGAAATATGCGATGTCATAAGTAAATTATCATAATGAATAAAATTATCAACCTTTTGTATTAAAATTAATTTGATCTTATATCATTAAACATACAAATTAAAATCAAAATAAATAGAGCCTACAATAGTTCTACTTACTAAATTGCGAAACTTCATTTACAGCCTTTCTTGAGGCAGTAGGCCTATAGTTGTTGATACCGATGTCGAGGCTATAAACATTAAAGATAGATTTCTTAATGTTGCTTTTCACGTCGATATTTCCTCTTCCTTTTCGATTGGTGTAAAAAATAGAAGAACGTTTAACAATACCCACCATCAAGTTGATACCAAAGCGTATAAAACACTTTTTTATAAATTCATAAAAAGGAACTAACAAAGTATAACAGATATGTGAATAATAAAGCAACAAACAGTAAAAGGAAACGAAAAAGTATCCATGCCGATGAATATTCACTTTTAACAAAATCACTAAATACCACCAAGATTTCTGATAAGAGACTGATAATTTTAAGATGAACAATAGCTCTCTTTTAAGTGAATACCATTCTTTTGTAATGTCATGACGGTGGCAGCGAACCCATTTCTTTGTATTAGAATGAGAGGGTTGGAGGGTGTAAGATGCACCTGTTCTGCAAATCGGCAACATAGTGCTAAATTTTTAGACTTGAGGTGTAAGGGGTGTTGGTGGCAGCTAGTGACCTTGAGGCCTGTATTCAAGGGCCAAGGAGTATAGCATGTACTCTGGTAGTAAAACATTTTTTAAACAAGAACCCGTTGAGATCCCATCTTGAAATTTTGCATGCATGTAGTCAATTAGAGTGGATAACACATAATTTTTCAAAAAAAATCTGAGGGTACCTCTTTTGGAAATAAAAAAAATAATAGTTTTTGGGGAACTTTTTTAACATTTCAAAAATTAAGAAATATAGCTGTGTGATACATCAAATTAAAGGGAATTTTTAGAGGAAGAAAATGGTGCATAACTTATATGAGCTCTCTAGGGGGTATAGTTATTTAGCTATAGCATTTTATAATGATCTTAAAGCAATAGAAAACTGTAGTACAGTGAAACTTCCCAATAGCGAACACCGCCGGGGAAAAAAAGAAATGTCCTTTCTTAAGAAGTGTCCACTATTTAGAAAATCGTTGGTAAAAAAAATTCAAAACAACACTATAGTTTACAGTACAGTACAGTAGACAGCAAGATTGTCAAGACTGTGGTCAAGAACATTTATACAAAAAGGTCTATGTATACAGGAGTATCAAAACTAAAGTTAAGTTGTAGCAAAAGTTTGTACAGTACAACAATACAGTACATGCATTTTAAGGCAAATTCTCTTTATTCTAGAATTCTATGACATCTGTCACTACCACTTCACAAAGAAATCTAGAACTATTGATTGTTTAGAGTGAATTTTGGATATCTTCATTTCAATATGCATCAGTACTTCAGAAGTCATTTTGAGTCTCTCTGCATCATTCTTTTGAAGAAAAAACTGCTTCAGCTGTTCGGCAAGTTTCATAGCCTCACTTAAATTAACTAAGAATGTACGAACTACTCATGTATCACAGCTAAGAGATTGTGACTGAACTGAATGTAACAGTAAAAATGCACGATAATGACTGTTGCAAAGAATTCAGTTTACAATTCAGTTTAATTTACAACAGTCTTTTTCTTTCATGCCATCCGTTATTTGGAAGTTTTAATTGTTGTTGCATATTAAAAAGATCCTTCTATTACAAAAAAAGGCTATTAGAATAATATCAAACTCCAATCAAATGGAACACTGTAAGCCACTTTTTGTTAATTTCAAAATAATGACAATAATAAATTTATATATATATATATACAGTAGTAATGTACACAAAAGAGTCTATAACCAACACACAGTTAAGGCAAGATATTCATCAGTATAATACGAGGAATTGCAACAAAATAGATTTACCATATTGTAGATTAACTAAATCTCTAAATAGCTATGAAATAATCGGAATGACTCTGTACAATAAATTACCTATGCAAATAACAAGTGCGCCACCCAAGAAATTTCAAAATTGGCTCTTTAATTGGCTTATATAAACCCCTTTTATAGCTTAGATGAACTTCCTGAAGTGATCTCAATTTAAGGAATGCTATAAATTACTATGCTTGTGATATTAAATAAAAATTTTGATCTTCTGGTGATAATTGTTGTGCATATCTATGTTTTTATGGTTAATGATATTACTTATGTGTATGTTAATAATGGCTTTATATCTTATTTAATATGTGACTTTGTCTATTGTTCTTTGAACCCAATGACAATAAAATTTGATTTGATTTGATTTGATACATTTCAGTGTCTGCATCCGTTTTTGAGAGTGTGTGCTATTGGGAAGAATTTTATCATAAGGGCCAATGTTATTTTGCAGGGGAATTTAAAAATGTCCACTATTGAGAGAAGTCTGCTATTGTGAAGTGTATGTTAAGGGAAGTTTCACCGTATTTTGGATTTTTAAACCCTTGTAACTCACAAACCAAAAGCCAGAAAAATTTTAAATTTAAACTAGTTTTGGAGGGGAGGGAAATCACACAAATCTAAAAGTTCAAGGTTTAGGATATTAGTTGATTTGACATGGAATGACTCGGCAATCAAAATTGTAATGAACTGGTAATTAGGTACTAGTTCATTAACTTATTTCACTGTGACCCCATTGCAATTCCATTATGCAATTTTTACTACATGCACAACACATTAGTATGCTTTACAAAACACTTTTCTTTCAAATTAAATAAAACACACTTTTGGATATATTTAAGGTTAAATAATATTTTTGGTAATCTTGAACTATTAATGGCACAAAACCTTGTCAAGTGACAAAGGCCTATCACCTGAAAGTTCATTCCAAGAGATTCAAATTTAAACAAACTTTAACTCTGTAGCTCTTAGAGGAGCTGAGAAAAATAACAAACATTACCTTTTGCAATTTTTATACTTTTTCCAGGATCCTACACAAAAAACTGAGTGACTTAAGGATCTCAAATATTTTTTGTATGACTTTATAGATATACTATAGTTAATTGTATGAATTTTGTTGAAACTGGTGATAGTCAAGTAGTGAGGCTCGACGTTTACGTTCCTTAGTGTGTGATTTGTTCGTTCAATTCATTTTGTATAACATTGTTAACTTGTGTGTGTGGGAAATATTAAAACACGGTATTTCACTACTCACAGGTAGAAATGCACTATTCATAGGTTTAGATACTTCAGTTTTTCACTGTTTAGTCAACAATTAGAATCAATAATCATATTCAGAGAAAACTTTGGAAGATATCACACTACAAATGTTTATGCAGATTTTCGTAGTTTACTATAAGTTTATCAAGAAAATAATCTGTTACAAACATCACATCTGCTGTAAGAGTAAGCAAATGTTATAATTTAATAATAATATAATAATAATTTATTTCTGTCCAATACAGTGTAGAATACACAAGTGGACTAAGTCAGTCCCTACTAAAATGTATAAAAGGAAAAACATAAAAAATCATCACGTTCCCATATATACAATTATTCATTCGTCGACATGCAAGTGAAACAATGTCATACCCTTACTTCCTTAGTTTAAAACAGATACATAAGTAAAAGATGATATCTTCATTTCCTCACACCCAATACATTTAACCATTTTGCAGTTTAATTTACTACTCACATATTCACTACCATGAGAAAATGCCCTGGAACGGACATCACACGATTATAATTGCGTATGAGTAAGAAGATGTTTTTTGAGACTATAATGTACAGAAAATGTTCTCGAACAGAAATCACACGAAAAAGGTTTTTCCCCAGTATGAGTACGCAGATGATATTTCAGACTCCTACCATGATAAAATCTTCTGGAACAGATATCGCACGATATAGGTTTCTCTCCTGTATGAGTAAGCAGATGTGGTTGGAGAGAACTACGGTCAGAAAATGTCTTGGAACAGACATCACACGAGAAAGGTTTACCTGTATGAGTAAACAAATGTTTTCTGAGAGATCCTCGACGAGAAAATGTTCTGGAACATATATTACAAGAGAAAGGTTTTTCTCCTGTATGAATACGCAAATGGTTTTTTAGAACACCGCGACAAGAAAAGCGTAACGAACATACATCACACGAGAAAGGTCTTTCTCCTGTATGGGTACGCTCATGTCGCTTGAGAGCACCAAGTTGAGAAAAAGTTTTGGAACAGACATAACACGAATGAGGTTTTTCTCCCGTATGAGTGAACAAATGTCTTTTGAGAGTACTCTGTTGATTAAATTTTTCGGAACAGACATCACACGAGAAAGGTTTTTCTCCCGTATGAATAAGCAGATGTGTTTTGAGGTTATTACGTTGAATAAATGTTTTGGAACAAACATCACACGAGAATGGTTTTTCCCCTAAATGAGTAGGCAAATTGTTTTTTAGATTATCACGAGAATACTTTAAGGAGCACATAGAAGAAGCAAGTAGATGTCGATTGAGATGACCACGTCGGGAATATGCTTTGGAACAGACTTGACAGGAAAAAGGTTTTACTGCTGTATGATTTTCCTGATGTCCGATGACCACTCGTTTCCCGGAATATTCCATTTCGAATGAATCACACAAATTATCGCTGTCGAGATTAGTTTTTTCAGAAAATATAATTGTACAGAAATCACCTGGATGAATTTGTTTTTCAGTAAGCAATAGCTGCTGTTTTTCTCCATTATTTCCCTCCGCAAATTCGCGGCTGGAAACTGGGGACTCTAACTTTTGCACTGTGCTTGATTTTTCATAAACATACGAGTCTATAATATTCTCGCTTTTAATTTGGTTTGTTTCTGACAAGTTGAAGTTTGAAGACTCACTCTTAACAGTATGATGGCGTTCTTCAAATTTCGAATAGTAACCATTTGAGGAAATCTCTTCTTTTATTTCAATTTCATCACATTCCGACTTTATCATGGACTCCATTATAATAATAATAAAATTGGACACTATAACAGTAGACAGTACATGCTGTGTTAAGCAATACTAACAGTAGTTAAATTATTGTGATGTTCTTAATATGTCAAATTATAAATATGATATTAAGGGAGAGGAATTCATGGATCCTATGGAGTTCACTTTTTATAATTTACGAATTCCTGTAACACAAAATCTAACAAGGGATCAGGATTAAGTAGATTGAACTTCAAACTATCTAGGCAGCAGCCACAAGTCCGTTTTACGACTATCTAGAAGACAGCGCTTTCACCCATTATGCGTTGAAGGTTAAAGTCGCGGCCAACAAGAAATATTTATAGTTGGCTGTGGTTCAAGTCGGCTCTATACAGGTTTGAAAAAAACGTTTTTTTTTAAAGAACAAAAAAACGTTTTTTTGTTTAAAACGTTTTTTTTTGTTTAAAACGTTTTTTATGTGAACAACAATGTTGGTTGTTTTAAACGTGTTTTTAAACGTTTTTTTATGTTTACAACAATGTTGTTTATTTAAAAAAGAAGTTTAAATTGTTCATTTTGTTCAAAACAACCATTTTAATGTATAGGGCCTATTATATACATATATATATATATATACATATAACCATTTTAATGTATAGGGCCTATTATATACATATATATACATATATATAATATATACATACATATATATATATATATATATATATACATATATATATACAGGGTTGAAATGTTTAAAACATTTTAAATTCAATATTTAATATTAATAATCTCTTTCTATAAAAAGGAAGACCACAAAATAGATGGTAGGATCATGGGCGTCGGCAGGGGGGGGGCAAATGCCCCCCTCTGGATTGCCTTATGGATTAATTTATTTGTGGTACTCTTTGTCAACCTACAGTTGTAGCATGGAGAATAAAAAAAAATAGAATTACTTTATAATGAGTTTAGCAAGTATTAACTAATTATAACTATAATGTGTATTTATAATAATATCTCACCAAGGCCATTGCTCAAAAGAGCGTATTCTGTTAACTTAAAAAACTTTGTAGCCTCGTCGATTTCAGCTTGGGTTCAAAATAACGATCCGGTTAACTAAGTGAATATTAATGTGTTTAGCCTAATCATTTGAAATTAAGGTCCGAAATTTTGCCCCCCCCTTAGTAAAATTCCTGGCGACGCTGCTGGGTAGGATGCAGTAAGAAAAAATTCAAATCAATTACTCGAAATCAGAAACTGGAAGCTGGCGGCAGAGGATAGAGAAGTCTGGAGGAAAAGGATACAAAAGACGCCACCTCACATGATTTTCTGGTATTATGTCCCTAGTTTTTTTTTCTGTTTACAACACTAACAGGGTGTCACTGACTTGACAAAATGTAAATTGTCTTCATAATTAAATGTAACACGCAATTAAAAAATGATTTAAACATATGCTAAAAAAACATGATTAAAACAGATTGTTTAAACCGTTTTAAACAAACTTAAAAAACACAAGCACTTGTTTTAAACATGTTTTAAACGTTTTGTTTTAAACATTCCAACCCTGTCTCTATAGCTGATTATATAAACTCACTAGCAGGTGTCCGTGGCTTCGCCTGCGATTAATGATTCAACTGCTAGATGTTTTGTTTAAATTATTTATTAAACAGAAAAATAATTCAAACATTATATTTATTAACACAGATATCCTTTTTACATAAATTACAGGAAATACATACTTATATTCTTAATTATATTGTTTAACGTTAAAAATATAACTTAATTAAACAAACAAAACGAATCTTATGCTGGGAAATGCTTCGAAATGAAACGATTAAAAGGAATGATAGATTTTTGAACCTTACCCAAATCATGCATGAACAAATTTATTTTAAAGACAGACAATTAAAAGAAAAAAAAAACCGGCTTCGATGTACATTTCACGAACAAAAAGCGCCGCCCGGGGGAAAAATACACTTCAGATTCGAATTCTCTAACTAACAAATAAATAAAATAAATAAATAAACGCATAGTGAGTTTCGTCCAAATCATTCATGTTTTCCCATTTAGGCATGCATTCACTCTCCCCTTCTGTCCACCTAACTTATATTTAAAATAAATGGTGCAAAAATATCTTGCACGAACTTTCTCGCATATACGTGTTAAAAGCTAGCACAGAAAAAAAGAAGGGAAAACCCAAAAACAGGTCGCACCTTCGGATGATTCGGTTCCACCTAACCCACCCTAAATGATGTACTTTCTTTTATACCACGATCTAGCGAATTCTCCGCCATTTTTCTTTCGAATTATGAAGAAACACGTAATTGAACGTTGGAGGTGTAATGTCATACCGCTAGACGAGCTATAATTGTGGATGACAGGCTGACAAACCTCGCGGGAGATATAATATGACACATTTTCGAAACCTACAAACAGTGTATCGTACATTATTCGAAAATGCAAGGGCGCTTCGCTACGGATGCCGCCTCCGCTTCCCGCACTTAACTATGTGGTTAGTGTTATGCATTATTTAGCTATATGTAGAGGTGGATACAAGGCACTTGCGACAATAAACAAGGACACAAGGACAGTTGGTCACTCTGCTTCGCTCAGAAACAAAATACATCACACAGTCTGTGCAAATGCGAATATCGAATGGGCGGAGCTTAAGGGGCGACTTATATTTGAATTTCGCCAAAAGTAAATTATAGACAATTAAATTTTATTTATTACATTTTCATAAAACTAACAAGTATCTAGAACTGAAAGCATCAGGGCCAAACTTTGTGTTCGATGCTTTTACCGTGTATTAATAATAATAATGATAATAATCATCATCATCGTCAATGGCAGGGGATGGATATTTTGAGTGGGTGTCATTTTCTAAGTAAATCATGCTTTAACAAAATTTATTACCTACCCTTAAATTAAACCAAGTCCTACAAATCAGGCGTTTGCCTTTGCGAAAAAGGAAACCATGAAAAACCCAAGTCAATTCTTGTGGCCACGAGGTTTGATTTGAACCCAGGACCTCTTTCTTCCCTATTAGGCTATACAACCTCGTTGCAATTGGTTTTCGTGTGTTCATTACGACTGAGCTAAACTGACTGTTTTCACAACAATAATTAGATTACTATTTTCTGGTTACTATGGGCAACAAAATGCCATTCAAATTTTAATTGACATGTATGTTCTAAAATTAGCATTTAAGCTGTACTTATTTAGTTAGTTTCTATCTTAATATCCATTAGGCCTAATTGTTTAAAAGAAATGTGTTAAACAAAAAATGTTCATTTTAATTTTCTCTACAACTTTGCTGTGGTAGGTTTTCATGTACTGCCTACTGTAATGGAGATTATTTAGAAAAATTGAAAATAGATACGAGTCAAGTACCCCCGCTCCCGTACCACCTAAGTCATTTTTGCAGAAAAACGGATATAGCCATTTTATTAGTCATTGATACGCTTGCAACTTTAAGTTTTAATTGAAATTGTTAGAGCGAATTTATCAAAAATCAAAATTTGTCAAAAAGCTTTCATGAAAAGTCCCCTTAATATTTCAGTTATAAAACTCAATTTCTGGTTGGTTCGATAAAATTCCGAAAAAGTCCTTAATTCAAAAAATGAATTAAATACAATGAACCGTTTACCCGCTGTGCTTGTCCACAGACAGACGGACGGACGGACAGACGGACAGATGTCATTCCAAAAACATGTTTTTCGGTTTCTAGGCATCGTGAAACATGCTTTCCCGGTGTTATCTCGATTTCGATTTTTGTCACGATCACAATACTTTCTCTATACTACGTATATGATAGAAAGTAAATAGTATATTAAGATACGAGTGCCGTAAGCGATGCATACGGATCGAGGAAAGAGTTTGAAAAAACGAGGCGCTTGCGCCGAGTTTTTTCAATTTTCCGAGATCTGTTATGTGCTTACGGCACGAGTATTGCATGCTATTTTTTGCACGATTATTTATATCAATTTAATTATATTAATTGTGATATTACCTGAAAATATTATGTATATACATTCTTGGAGATAGATGTTTATTTCAGAAAGTGATTCGCAAGTGTTTGTTGTAATGGGAACCGAATATTTGTCCTGGGGGGCCTTGTCCAAAACGGCTTGAATTATGATGTGCCGTAAGTAAATTCTTACCGCACGGAAACTCTTACCGCACATAGCAACAAGATTGCGTGTTGGAATGTCAACTTACGATCCACGGCAACAACATTCGTAAGTACCACTAATTAGTTAAGTCGTGCAAAAAATTAATAAAATCTCCACGAATCGTAAACAAATGAATCAACATAGCAACCGAATTAGTTTCACAATTGAATACTGTCTTGCTATTATGAATGTTGTCCACAACAATCGAATTGCTAGTCTTTTCTTAGGGAAGGTATTTTGTCTCCTCAAAAACATTTGATTTTTGGCATTTAGATTAGATTAGATTAGATTAATGATTAGCCCTGCGACTTCTCAACACTGCGACCTTAATAGATCTATTATGAATAGGCTTTATTGCTTTAATTTATTGCTTTTTAATATAGCCTACAATTTTCCTGGGTGATGTCCAGTCCTGAACCCGGGGATTTTTCGTTACTGAAAAATCTACTATCTGGCTGGGAATCGCCGCCACCGCCAGGGTGGAAGGCAAGTATGTTACCTCTAAACCCATGACGGCGGACATTAAAACGAAAACTTTACAAAATCCTTTCTTAGTGTGCACTTATATTATGAAACGAAGGAACTGTCAAAATTCCAAGTCTCTTCGTATTATAGTTTATGCTCTACGTTGATTGTCTGTCAGTCAGACAGGACAAAGTCACTTATATATATTAATTTAAAAGTTGGGTTATACATTTTGTAATATGAAATTAACTTATGAAGGACTTTCGATTTTCAAACTCTAGGTCCATATATAGTTATTTGGAATTTGAAATGAAGAACGACTTATCACACTCAAACTATTCCCTGGGAAAACGCTTGATAGCCTATAGCGTTTTATGGCTCCTGGTAGGGGTTGAAATAAAAACAGAAATTCCAGTAGCATAATACTGTATTGTCTTTAGGGAATATTTTATTTCTCACTCTTATGTTACCATGCAACCGTTTCAGGGCTGAAATGAAAAATAAATTCAATATCAATTTCATACTTTTCTCCCCCAAAACCTGGGGCATCATATTCTACAGTGCGCATAGGACTAAACATGTTCCATCCCATTTTGTCTCCTTTTACATGCTTAGGACCTATGATAAACATTTATATTTCTCAACCAAAAATACAAAGCCTACAGCTATGAATAATGTTTCAGTTGTTATAATTTTTTACCAACTTCGGATATGGCATACTCAGGTTGAGACAACTGAAAATGCTGTCCCTGCAATACAAACTCTTAGATTAATGAGGGGTAGTGTAAGCCCTTCGGCATCTCAACACTGCGACCTTAATAGATCTATTGTGAGTACTATATACCCTATTCTAGCAGTAACCACTTTAATTTAATGCTTTTTATTATAGCCTATAATTTTTCCTGGGTAATGTCCAGTCCTGAACCCAGGGATTTTTTGTTACTGAAAAACCCACTACCCGTCCAAGAATCGCACCCGGGCCGCCAGGGTGGAAGGCGAGTATGGCGACGGTCAATATGAACTCTTATTCTACATCAAAATGTGAAGTGAGAAAATGGTATTCTTTATGACCAGGGTAGAGAAAGTTATGTGACTGCATCACATTGTGCAATATTTTCATGAATTTCATTCTTCATTATTTATTTATACCAATGAATTATATTGATAGCTTCACTAATTTGTCCAAACCTGTATCATTTATTTCCAAAGCTATGTGTGATCACTGCCAATAATACACTGTTGCCATGAGAACTGTACATGGAATGTCATAATTCTGTGTAAAAAGGTATTAAGTATGCTAAAAAAAATTGATTTTTGGCATTTAAAACCAAACTTTTGCAAAATCCTTTCTTAGTGAGCACTTACATTATGAAACGAAGATATTATCAAAATTCCAAGTCTCTAGCTATTATAGTTTAGGCTCTACGTTGATTCTCTGTCAGTCAGATTCATTGATTGAGTCAGTCAGGACAAAGCCTCTTATACAGTATATATATAGGGATAGAGATGCCTAGCACAAAACATTGCAGAGCTGCTACCAGTGGCGCCAACTTATATGGGCCCATAGGGCTCAAGCCCACGCAATAATTTTCCGTGTACTATTATAATTATTTATTGCTATTGCTAATAACCTTGTCTGACAATTTATTTTTTGTAATCACTATATTTAAAATATTAGTAAATTCTAAGAACCAGCAGTCGCAATTGTATTTACTGTATGGTTTAAAGTTCGGAACGAAAAAAAATGTTTATACAAAATATCACAATTTTTATTATTTCAACAAAAGGAAACAAAAACATAATCTTTTCGTGTCTACCGTCATGTTCTTCATAAAATTTCATACAGAAATACAAGTTTTTATTTCACTTTGGTCATATTCTGAAAATAGACATATCTGGCAACTTCCAACTCATGTGCGCTTGATTCTCCCATATGAATAGCATGGGCCACAAGACTCCACTGTGCCTTCACGATGTGAAAACCAGTATAGTAATCAATATGTTACCGACCATTTTGTGATCCTCTTAAATTCAACAGATTTGTTTTCTTCTAATCATCATCATCATCATCATCAACAGCTCCACAGCCCACTTTGAGCCTCGGCTTCCCTTAGAATCTTCCTCCAGGTATCTCTATTTTTGGCAACATTCCACCATCCCTTAACTTTCAACTTCTTCAGGTCTTCTATAACTCCATCCATCCATCGTAATCTTGGTCGCCCTACATTCCTTTTACCCTCAAATTTACTTTCCATAATCCTCTTTGGTATTTCATATACACTCATTCTTTGAACATGTCCCAGCCAGCGTAACCTTGATACTTTAATTGATGTGACCACATCAGGGGATTTATAAAGTTGATATAATTCGAAGTTATACCTGATCCGCCATGATCCTTCATCACAGATTGGCCCATATATTTTCCTCAGAATTTTGGTTTCGAAGGTCCTCATTCTTTGCATCTGGAATGTGGTTAAAGTCCATGATTCACTGCCATATACCAGCACAGATTTCATCAAGGTTTTATACAAATTGCATTTGGTTTCTCTTGTCAATAGTCTTGATTTAAAGTGCTTAAGTAATCCAAAATATGATTTATTGGCATTCTGAATTCTTCTTTCAATTTCTTCATTCATATCATTATTATCATTAATTAGAGTCCCTAGATATACAAAGCTAGAGACCCTCTGGAATTTGTATTGGTCTATATTAATGTGTGTTATCTGAGTTAGGTCTCTCTTAAGTTTATTATTATCAATAATCATATATTTTGTTTTATTTTCATTAATTCTCAAACCCATTTTAGTGGCCTCACGTACTAGTGCCTTAAAAGTTCTTTTTACATCTTCTTCAGATCTGCCTATAATATCTAAGTCATCAGCATATTCTAATATTTGTGTTGATTTGTATAATATTGTTCCTCTGGTTTGTACCTCTGCGTCTCTAATGATTTTCTCAAGTGCAATATTGAACAGAAGGCAGGCAAGTGAATCACCTTGTCTTATCCCATTAGTTATTTTAAAATGATCTGTTGAATCGGACTGAAGCTTTATTTGCCCTTGACTTTCTTCCATACAGGTCTTCACTAGTCTTACCAGTTTCCTAGGGAAGTTCATTTGCACCATTGAATTATAGAGTCCAGCTCTATTAATGCAGTCATACGCTGTAGAAAAGTCAATAAATAAGTCGTGAGTTTCAATATTTTGTTCGTAAGTTTTCTCTATTATTTGCTTCAATGTATAGATGTGATCAATGGTTGACTTCCCTACTCTAAAACCAGATTGATAGCTACCTATAACCTTTTCGGTATATGGTACCAACCTATTGTAAAATATTCTTGAAAATATCTTATAAGTGGTACTTAATACAGTAATACCTCTGTAATTATTACATATCATCGGGTCCCCCTTTTTATAGATTGGGCAAATAAGTCCTACTTTCCAGTCATCAGGTATAATTTCTTGTGTCCATATGTTTTCCATCAACTTATGTATAATCTGTACAAGCTCACTGGTTCCATTCTTCAATAATTCTGCCTGGATTCCATCTACTCCTGGTGCCTTATTCTTTTTCAGGTTATTAATTTCATCTCTTATTTCCTCTTTCGTGGGTTTGATGATGTGATCATTTTCATCTTGTTCCTGTATATTAATTAGTTGATCCTGCGCTTCATTGCTTGGGTTATCTAAAAGTTCCTTAAAATGTTCAGTCCACCGTTTAAAAACACCCTCTTCTCGTGTTAAAATAACTCCTTCTTTAGATTTACACATGGTTATTCTAGGTTTAAAATTCCTTCTGTCAGTGTTAATAATCTTATAAAACTGCTTACTACGAGTATTCTTTGTAAGTCTAAAATCTTCCAGGTCCTTCATTCGCTGGTTTTCATAAGCCCTTTTCTTTTTCCTATGCATCCTCTTCTCTTAATTCGGTATTCCTCCTTAGTCTTCCTTGTGCATCCTATTTGCAGCATTCTTTGATATGCTTTATTCTTTTCTTGGGTTGCTAGTTCGCATTCCTTGTCGAACCAGTAGTTATTGGTTCTTGCATTATTACCTGGGCTTAACACACTTTTGACTGATTTAATAATCACCGTTTTAATTTCATTCCATTGTTCATTTATTTTTGTGTTATCTGTTCTTTCTGCTTTTTTAATTCGTAATTCCTCCTCTATTGTTTTGTGGTATTGAGATTTGATCTCCTCAGATTGTAGTTCATTGATATTTAATTTTTTTAATTTTCTTGTCCTTATCCTGGTGTATTTTACTTGCCTTATATTTGGATATTCTCTGTCTGATTTTAGACATTACCATAAAATGATCCGAGTCCATGTTAACCCCTCTGTAGGATCTAATATCCATAAAGCTAGATTCATGTCTTTTCTATCAGGATATGGTCAATCTGGTTAACTGTAACTCCATCAGGATGTTTCCATGTCCCTTTATGTATGTTCTTATGGTCAAACAGTGTGGTCCCAATAACCATTCCCTTAGATGCTGCAAAATTTATTAGTCTGCATCCATTATTGTTGCTACTATCATGTAAGCTATGTTTCCCTATTATAGGTTGATAAATACTTTCCTTAGCTACTTGTGCATTCAGGTCAGTGGCGTATCCTGATGTCTGATAAAGGGCGTGCTATGTTATTGTCCTTCACAGAAAATGTACTTGATTCCTAAGTTAATTGAGAATATAGATTAATTTTAACTGAAAAGTTAAAAATAGCTTACTTTATTAAAGTAGGCTTATTCTTTCTTTTAAAACATGTAGGATTTGTAATTATAAGATTTGAAGCCTTCACGGCGCTGATTAGTTAAGATGGCTTCTCGGGTTATCAGCCGTGTCAAAATTATTAGGCTCGAGCTTACGGCAATTTTCACTCTGTGGCCTTCCTCAGGAATGTGAGACTGAAAAATGTTCTGTATATTCTACATTCTTGCCTTTATGTATTGTAGAAAGACTTGTTAACTCAGGGCAAGGCCGTACATTTGTCATAATTTGCAATTTATCTTGAAAAGTTTTGGATAAAAATGTATTTATCAGAAGATCTTCCAAAATACAGCAGTGCTCTTTCATAATGTTTTCAGAATTAAGTGGCTACATTAACTAAAAATTAATTTAACACATTTTTTAACCAGTAAATAAATTAATATTTACAATATGCCTTGAAATTATTAAAATTGTAATATACTTAGCGACAACACAATTGCTTGCGAAACTTCAATAGCACGCAAACTACCGGCAAATCTCCCGCCGCGCTCAGAATAACAGTAAATAAAGTAATATTTTATTTACAATTATTTACTATTAGAATTCTTAAAATAAAAGACTAAAAATTAATTAAACAATTTTGATAACATTAAATGAAACAATATTTACAATAATTTACTTTGGAACGTCTTAAAATCGCAATATACTTCGCTACAACACAGCTGAGTGCGCAACTTCAGTAGCACGCAAGGCACTCAAGTTACTGCGAAATCTCCACCGTGTGTAACCTATTCCCTTCTTCACCCCACGGTCAGGATATCACCCTTCTTCAAAACTCACAGCACACAAGTTCTAGCCTCGAGGCAAGTCCACGCCTAACGTACCGCTCAGAAACTCATTCTGATTATGGAATCGTAGCACACGGGTGACAGGCTCGCAGCGGGGCCCTTGTTTTCTCATTATAGCAATGAAAATGACACTGATTTTTCTACAATTTACTGAAAAAATCAAATATTATGAATGAATATATTCCATCTAGAATTAGGGCGTGCGGCGCACGCATAGCACCAATAGAGTATACGCCCCTGATTCAGGTCTCCTAATACAATTTTAATATCATGTCTTGGACATGAATCATATACTTTCTCAAGCTGGTGATAGAAGCTGTCTTTTTCGTTTTTGGGCTTCCCCTCTGTTGGTGCGTGGGCATGATTAGGCTAAGATTAAAGAATTTTTCCTCGTATTCTTAGGGTGCAGATCCTTTCATCAACCGCTTTAAAATCCATAATTAGGTGTTTAAGTTTCTTATTTACAATGAATCCCGTACCTAATTGATGTTTATTTTTGCTGCAGCTGTAGAATAAGGTACCTTCCTTATTTTTAATAACTCCTTCTCCAACCCATCTTATTTCTTGAATAGCTGTAATATCTGCCTTACATTGTCTCAGTTGTTCCATTAACAATTTAACTGCACCAGGTCTATATAGAGTTAGAATATTCCAAGTCGCAATCCGCAAATCGTGTACCTTTTCCTTGCTAGGTCGCCACCAATTGATCCGTCCGGCTTCTGAGTCTATGGGTTTCTTAGCCAGTTTTCTTTTTACAAGGTAGAGTAGCCAGCCCTACGCCCAACCATCCAGCGATCCTGGAAGGACGATGATTTTCTGTTGGGGTTTTCTCCCCTAGTTGACATGTCCCAATTATAGCATCGGGGGCTCGCTTCTCGCCCCTGCATGCTTCGCGTTATCCGGGGGTCATGACGAGGACGTGCATGCATTGGACTTGGTAGGAATAAATGGCATTACTCGAGCTTTTAGATCTTAAATGATACACTGATGTCAACAATCAGTGTACCCTCGAGGCCACATACTACCCCTTTGGCCCCCAAAAGTAGATTTGGGGTGGATTTGAACGCGAAACCTTTGAGGTATGAGTCAGGCACATTACCGCGAGACCACACTGCAATGCGTGTTTTTTTTCTAATAATGAGAATTAATTCAGTTAAGGTGACATTTTCTTGTAAAAGAAGCAATAGTGTTGTTACATTTTTTCCATGTTTTAGCGGGGAAGAGTATAATCGATGGACTTCATTGTCAACTATTTGGACATGGTGAACTGTATCTGTGGATAACAATCAGAAAGTTATGGTCGAAGATCACCGATAAAGAAAACATATCTACGACAATGATCACTGACTTAGATTGGCTGTAGCGTGTGAGCCTGGCATGCTAGCAGTCCTGAGTTCAAACATCGGGGCCGGCAGGTGTCATTTGTGGTGGACGAAAAAGTGCCTTGGGAGTATTTTCTCGGGGTTCTCCCGTTTCCCCTTTCATTCCACCAACACTCTCCACTTTCCCCCTTTTCATCCTCATCCCGTTTCCACTTCTGGTATCGGCCTCTCCCGTTCTCCCCGCTGCTTGTGGTCAAGAGGTTGTTGGTGGTGTGTGTCGCAAACCTGTCAGGGCTCCGCTTGGAGGGACCAAAGGGGGTGGCGCACACATGGCATGGTCATAAGGCTCGTTGGATGTAGGGGGTTCCGTGGGGGCCTGCAGGGGGATCTGCAAATCCAGGGCGGCCTGTGGGCACGCAACTCATCCCATCCCGGAGGTAGGTACAATAAGCCCTTGTGACTTCCCACCCTGCCTCCCGCCTTGTGTCACCAATTGGTTGGCTACATTCCGCTTGATTACTTGCAGGTGGCCTTGATTTGTTACCGTAGCAACTGGAAAAGAAGAGCATCATGGAAACAGAACTTCCATAAAGTTAAGTGAGGTTTTTTAAATTATTTTTGTAAGTGAATAGCAAACAGAAAGTCATTGAGGAAGACAAAACTGCAGCTTTAACATAATGAACTGCAACTGCTGCATGTTGATTTTATAAACTACGACTAATACGCAGTGTTATTTAATTTCAGAGTTTCCCAAGTGGCTTATGCATTTCATTTACAAGTAAAATTGACGGTATAAGGTGAATATATTTGTCAACTTATTATAATTAACCCTCAAAGATAAAAACAATGAAATTCATCAATAATGAACGTAGTTTTAGTTTTAGACTACATTAGTATATAACTTACCATTTATTTCTGACTATGCTGATACAGTCTTTACATTTATTGTATGTGTGTTTTATCTTGGCATAAAAATAAAATAAAATAATAAATTAAGAATAAAAAATTCTGCCATAATGGTCCTGATTTCCACCGATTAATATATTAACATAAGGTTGGGTGTCATTAAGAGAACAAAAAAGGATAGACATGTTATACGCATTCCTCTTCCACCTATGGATGTTATAGAAGAGTCCCCGTATGAGATACCTGTCGATTGGATTGATAAGCATTTCCGAAATACCAATTTCTTGTTTCATTCTAATTGTGCGGATTCTACTCATAACGGAAGTGGTTGTTTTGGCACAGACAATTGAGAATCTCTTCTCTTCTCTTGTCTTTTAATAAACAGTCACCTGATGAAGGTCTTATGGTTAAACATTTAAAACGTTGTGTGTTTTGTTGTAAAGACAAATAAATATCCACTGGAAGCAATTTTATTTTATTCTTATGTTAATAAGAATAAATAAACATTTATCACAAAAAAGATTGCTATGGAGCACTCAACTTCACTAATTTACATGTACTTACACATGACGCATTTCACAAGCATCTTGTTTGTATCCTCAAATGAGGTCCACTGCCGGGTCCGCTGGTTGTTCGCTAGGTGTCGTTGTAGGTCGAATCAGCCTGGAGATGAGATCATTGTCCTTTGGGATGTCGAAATTTACTAGACTGTATTTATTTTTCTGGATAAAGATTCTTTCCCATATAGTCAAATCTATTGGTTTATTTACTGTTTTGAGTAGTTCAATGTCCTCCTCGAACTCATGCTCTGTGGACCAATAGTGATGAGCAACTGCTGATTTTTCTGTTTGTTTGTATTTGATGTTCCTTATGTGTTCTGTATGCCTAACCTTCAAATTCCTTTTTGTTTTTCCAATGTAGCATTTGTCACAGTCTTTACATTTCAGCCTATATATACCCAAATTTTTATTGGGGGGAATCTTGTCTCTTTGTTTTGATTGCAGCATCGTTTTGATGTTGCATTTGTTACTGGGTGCCAATCTGATATTAATGTCTTTGAATATTTTGCTGAATTTATCATGTAATTTTGGGTGGTATGTGAACTTCTTGAAAACTTTTTCATCTTGTATGTTATTCAAAGTGCAATGTTGTTTTATTAACTTCTGTTTTTCAAATTTACTTATTTTCCTGTTAACTAACTTGGGATTGAACCCATTTGTGTGTGCTGTATTCACTATCTTGAGATATTCCATATCATACTCATTTTTGTTTATGGGAATATTTACTAGTCTGAATGTGAGGCTGTTTAGAATGGCATGTTTGTGTGTTCTTGCATTGTACCCCTCTTGCTTGATGTAATTATCTGTATGTGTATCTTTCCTGAAGATTCCAAATTCTATCTTGTTCTCCTTTCTTAAGATTTTTAGGTCTAAGAATGGTAAAAAGTTATCTGATTCTAACTCCTCTGTGAATTTTATGGAGCCATCCTGTAGATTTAGCAATTTCAGAGCATCAGCAGCTAGTTTCTTGTTTGCAATTGTGAAAATGTCATCGACATATCTGTACCAAGTCTTGAAGATGTGTGGGAAGGCCTTAGTGATCTGTACTTCTAGGCTACTCATATAGGTCCGCTAGGAAGGGGGACAAAGGGTTACCCATCGCTAAGCCCTCTTTCTGTTGATAAAATTTGTTCCTAAACACAAATAAATTTTGTTCAATACACAACTTCGTGAGGAGCACATATTCTCTAATTTCTTCTATAACTAAACCTGTGGAACTCAACCATTCTTCTAGTTTCTTCAGTAGATTGTTGATGGGGACATTTGGGAAAAGAGAAATTACATCATAGGATGCTAAGCGGTGGTTTTCATTTATGTCTATATCCTTGATTCTATTCACTAAGTAAAAGTTATTTTTTATACTTAGACTTTCAAATTTCGGTAATTCTTGAAATTTCTTAACTAGCCATTTAGATAATTTGTACGTTGGAGAATTTATGGTGTTTACAATAGATCTAATTTTCTTCCCAGGTTTATGGATTTTGGGTAGCCCGTAGATCTTCGGGATGGTTGGGTTGTCTATTCTGAGATTTTTCTTTACTTTAATTAAACACTTATCATATTGTCAGAATAAACAAGACATTATAAAGACAGTTTATTTTCATATAATAGTTATTATATTCATGTGTTAGCACAATTCCTAATGTCAACATGGATAATAGAAGCTGTACATTAACATATATCTGTATCGAGAAAGTATTGTGTTCGACACAAAATTCGCGAGGGTTCTTGAATGTTCAAACTTACCCTTCAGCATAGAGTGAAAAATAAAAACGAAATGTTGAATATAATTATTTACAATGTAATACTGTTATATAGAACAAAACGATAATTTCTTGTAGAAATAACTTAATTTTGTTGGGTATAGAATAGTGATTGAAACATTTAGGCTATTGGTAATGTCTTATCGTAGCGAAATTCAGGTGCTTTTAGTTGGGTTGAAACAGTTGAACACACCATAAACATTTAAAGGTCTTAAGTAGTTTTAAATGTTTATTGTTGTGTTGGCTTACATTTGTGTTTTGTCAAAACATTTATACCATTTAGTTTATGGACAAAGTCTCAACGCTGAAGTAGTTATTTATATTATTTCTAATGAATGATTAATAGGTAACGAAAATTGTAGTAGTAGAAATAATAATGTGTTGTGGTTAAAATGAAGTAAATTGATAATTATTTAATTCTACAAAATAAAGATTATAACTTACTAATATCTTTTTCTTTACCTTTAACGGGTTAGCACCTTTTTTTTTTTTTTTTTACAGATCACCCCATCAAATGGAATTTTACCTAGATGGAGAGAGTTCCGCTAATCAATGTTTACATAAAGTAGTTTATGTCTCGTACTTATCTACACAATGCCAATTTCAAGTTTACAAGATAGAGTTTCTGTGTGGGACTGGGAACCCAGGATATTTTCTTACAAACTGTATATGCAGTTTACCACAATATTTATTTTAAAATATATTCTTTGTTGTGATTATGAAATAGAAGAGAGAATATAACAGCATCAGAACACAATCAGGTAGGATTCATGTGTGCACATACTGGAAAATTGTAAAATTTATATGGTGAGTTAAATATTATCGTTACTATTATAAGACAGGGGTTCAAACATTATTTTAAGGGATCATTTCTTTAAAAAAATATTTCCTAAAATTATCTCCTGGTTCTATACTGTCTTGTGATAAGAACTGGCTAATGAATGTAGATAAAAAAAAAAAATAGATCATGTAAATTAATAGGAGGTGAAACATGTAAGGGTTCATTTCTTCCAAAATTACTTCTGCCAAAAATGTTGTCCTGCTTTTCTAGGTTCTAGGCATGAAATCAGTCAAAGAATGTAGATTTGTATAGAGATCATATAATAATAGGAGTCGAAAATAAATAAGGGGATGAATCTGAGCTACATTTTAATGTCTGAAAAGTCTATATTCCGTAAGTTTTAACCAATCAATCTCAAATTTGAGCCAAAAAGAAAGGCCGACAACTTATCAATATTGGCAAATTTTCATTTAAAAAAATTATGAAGGTTTGTAGATATAAAATTATCTACAAAATGGGCAAAAACTCAGGTATATGAAACGTCTTGTCAGCGCTGCCTAAGTCTAGTGCGCTCTGTATGTAAGGCATGTTTTTCATTTTCATATTTGTAAGGAATATAGGGTGAGTATGAAAGGACTTTACAACTATGAAAGCGTCTACAAATTTATTCAAATAACCAGTGATGGGAAAAGTACAAAAAGAAAGTAATTGGGCTGAATTACAATTACCTGAGAGACATTTTACTTAATTACAATTACAAATTACTTTTTCAAAAAGTAATCAGTAAAATTACAATTACATTTACAATTACTTTACAAAATGGCAGTACCTAAAAATTCATTGTTTTTGGTTTCTTTTGGGCACAATCCCAAATTATTAATGAAAAAAGAAAAAACACATCATTGAGAATATTTTCGGAAACATTGTTGTTAATATTAACTCTAATTTGGAATTGATGAATTTCATTTTCCAATGAGGGAATATATTTGTTAGAAAAATATTTCAATCCTCCTTATACCCTCAATAGTTGTAATTTGGATATTAGTTGCAAAAGCAGTAATGATGACAATATAGCAAAAAAGAATGATACTAATACTAATGACTACTAAATTGTAACAATTACAATTTTACTTCCAGATATGTAAATTACAAGTAGAAATTACATTTAAAAAAAAATTGATTACAAGTAAATGGGACCAAAACAGGAATTGTTACTGTAATTCAATTACTTTTATTCAATTACTTCCCATCACTGCAAATAACTTAGTAAATACTACCAGCAAGACAGTACACTGCCTCATTTCCTCATGGTAGATCAGGATTTCCTTGATATTCGCTTCCCAAATCGGTGGAATGGCCATGCAGGTCCAATTGTATGGCTACCTCGTTCCCTAGACTTAACACCTATGGATTTCTTCCTGTAGGGTTTTACTAAGGATAGAGTGTATGTTCTGCGGCTACCAGACTATCTTGCAGAACTGAGAAATTGCATCCACGTTTCCATTGTAAACGTTACGGCCGATCAACTGGAACAAGTTTGGGAAGAAATTTCTTCAGATGGGATGTCTGCAGCATCACCAAAGGCAGTCACATAGAACCAAAATGAGACTTTGAAGTTAAACTTGAAGTGTTTTGCTTCAAAATGACACCTGTATCGTTCCTGTATGTATGCTTGATTCTCATATCGTCCCCTTAGAATGAAAACCTCGTATCTCAAAAGAGAAGCAAGACTATTTTTAATTTATTAGATAGAAAGACACATATCTCAAATATTTATCAGCCAATATTACAATAATAGCATGAGTGCTGCCTTCTAGAGGAAAAACGAAACCTAGTGTATTGCTAAGAAGCATTATTAAGTGACAAAGTCATGTATGTGTTTTATGAGATATGAGGTTTTCATTCTAAGGGGACGATATGTTAAAGCCTACTATTTAGTTAATGTTTTAAAATAAATTCTTACCTACAAATGATTTAACATTTAACTGTTAAATTTGTAGATCTAAAGTAAGGCATAACGTTTCATACATCTGACTGCATTGTAGACAAGGCCTTCTCTATGCAATGTCAAGAATGGAATAATTCTACTGAGGCTGTGCTTTCTACATTCATTTGTCCTAACTTTAAGTATTTCTGTTACAAGCGGTTTAAGCAACTGACCGCCACCCCGTATTAATGCAGAGCATTATTGAATTGACGAGTTGCAAAGGACATCTCCACAGTCTTACTGTGGTGGTAGTCATGTGAGAGTGTAACTGGTTTTCATTCAGTTGGGATATACATCTATATACATCTCCATATAGATGTATTGCTGTATATCCCAATTGAATGAAAACCAGTTACACTCTCCCATGACTACCACCACAGTAAGACTTCAGATTTTTCTGGCATACCGTATGCAGAACTTTCTTTCAGGTTTCCAACCAGTAGTTTCACAATTTCCAAAGCAAATAATCAATGAACACATCTCATTAGGAAAGGTTGTTCCTCTCATGAGTGAGGATGTGTCTTTTGAGAGTCGCTCTTAGGGAAAATTTCCTGGAACATATATCACACGTGAATGGTTTATGTCCAGTGTGAATAAGCATGTGTATTTTGAGATAACCTTGTTGGGAAAAATTCTTGGTACATATATCACACGTGAATGGCTTATGTCCAGAGTGAGTTAGCTGATGTCTCTTAAGATCCCCTCTTAGGGAAAATTTCTTGGTACAAATATTACACGTGAATGGTTTATGTCCAATGTGGAAGAGGATGTGTGTTTTGAGATGCCCTTTTTCCGAAAATTTCTTGGAACATATATCACACGTGAATGGCTTATGTCTAGTGTGAGTGAGCAGATGTGTTTTGAGATTCCCTCTTCGGGAAAATTTCTTGGTACATATATCACACGTGAAATGTTTATATCCAGTGTGAGTGAGCATATGTTTTTTGAGAGAGACCCTTTCGAAAAATTTCCTGGAACATATTTCACATGTCAAATGTTTATGTACAGTGTAAGTGAGCATGTGTCTTTTTTGAGTCTGTCTACAGGAAAATTTCTTGTTGCATATATCACAAGTGAATGGCTTATGTCCAGTGTGAGTGAGCAAATGTGTTTTGAGATTCCCTCTTCGGGAAAATTTCTTGTTGCATATATCACACGTGAAATGTTTGTCTGGAGTACGAGTTAGCTGTTGAGTGTTTCCAGCAGAGGATGTGATTGTATATACAGCAGGTGAGTGTGATTGCATTAGCGGATCTTCTTCATTATTGACTTGTGAAAATCCTGAAATCTGCTGTAAGTTGTGAACGGTGCTGCATGCTGTAAAATTAATGGAGTCTGTATTCTCACGTTTGATTTTTTGTGTCTGTATTATCTCGAATGTAATTGGCACAGGTTCACTCTTCGGTTGTGTTTCAGGAATCTCTTCCTTAATTTCAATCTTAGTATACTCTGATTTAACTGTAGGTTCTTCCATTCTGTATCACACACAATTACACTCACCACACGGTGTTCGCTAACCGAAATGAAATTGTATACTTTTCTTGTGTTGACTTTGAGACGAGAAAGTAAAAACCATTGTCTTCAGTCTCCGACTAGGAGCGGAGATACCCGATTGACTTCCAGACTGACTGCGGTGAGCAGTTTTTTTTATTCAGCATAGGTTTTGCCATGTTTGCATAAATCGCCGCAAGATGGCATAGGTTTTGCCATGTTTTCATATATCACCGCAAGATGGCACTGTCATAAGTCAAGTACAAACAAATCTGGCGGGAAACCACCATAAATAACATTATGGTCTGCTTATTCGATATTACGTTATGGCAAGCAACGCCGATGATTCCTTCTCAGTACAGGATGTGCAGGGAAGAACTGATGTTATGTTTTATTTGTTGAATATTTGTAATAGGCCTACTAATATCTGGGGGGGGGGGGGTTGAACATGTTTGTTAAGGAATGTGTAGGGGGAGGTATCAGGCTTGGTCACCATATGGAGCAATTAGTAATTTTCCGCGTGATAAAAGCCTTCCTAAATGTAGAGACAATAATCTTATGTTTATTCATGCTAACATACAGTCAATGAAAAACAAACTAAGGGAGCTAGAATTTTGGCTTGATAACTCGGAATGCAGCATTTTAAGCATCAACGAGCATTGGTTAAGGGAGAGCGAAATATTATTAAGTGCTCCTATGGGGTTCAATCTGGCCAGTAGCTATTGCAGAACTGAATTTAACCACGGAGGGGTGTCAATCTATATTAAAGATAGCCTACACCTGGAATATAACATTATTGATGTATCTCGACTCTGTACTGAAATGCTACTTGAGGCCGCAGCTGTTCACATTCCAACTCATAATATTATTGTTGCATCAGTGTATCGCTCACCAACCTCAAAAGAGATCGAATTCATTGAAGCACTGGAAAAGCTGTTAATTTTATTTCTCCAACCACAATACAAACTTTGTAGAATTCTAGTATTTGGTGATATTAATTTAGATATAAGGGAGAAAAAAAGTAACACTCTAAAATTTTTAGACTGTCTAAGATCCCTAGACATTTACTGCCTAAATGACTCGCCCACGAGGTTGAATGCCTGCTTAGATAATGTTCTCAGCAATATACCTAAACATATGATTGAAATAGGAACTACAGAGCTAGATCTATCCGACCACAGAAGTGTGTGGCTAATGCTTCCAATTTCAAAAACTCTTGACAGCTATAAAGAAGTCAGGCTAATGGGTGCAAAACGCCAAAGTAACCTCAGGGACAAACTAAGATGCATCAATTTGTAACGACGCAAATAGCGACGTGCATAATCAACGATAGGAGACCATTCCTAAACAAAGGAAGGGTTGGGGGACCGCAACTAATCGATATTGAACATTTTTATGATTATCGATACTGCCCTGAATTTTATTTGAATTACAGAAAAGGAGAGGTGCGCATGCGTCGACGGTGAATCGACGAGGCAGACGTGCGGAACCTGAAAGACGGTTGGGAGGACGTGCCTGACCACGAGAGAGAGAAGTTGAAAAGGCAGAAGGGAGAAGACGAGATTGGGATGTGTGACAGCGGTAGAGGCGTTCTGGCATAATGGTGTGTCAGACTTTCATCTAAAGGAAATTCTGGTTGTGAACTTCCTTGACACGGCTATATGGAGATAGTCATTAATCAGAAGAATACACCAAGTCGGCCAGTACGAGACACCGCTACAGCGAACACCAGCTGTGAGAGTGAGTCGTGACTGCTCGCTCTGAATAAGAGCAGATATGGACATCAGGAAGTAATGGAAGACAACTCAGGATCGGAGGATAAGTTGGACATCACTGGTTGAGTATAAGCGTCTAGACTTTTTTTCTTATTGTTTGGGGAGTGAGAAAATTGAGATATCCTTTTTTTTTAAGGATGGTTTCTAAGTCATGTATGGCGATTAGACACCGTATGGAATAATAGAATAGAATAGAATAGAAACATAGAAGTGAGAATTCTAGAAGTAAAGTGATGAAATCCAGTAATCCAACTATTTTCTATTTCTGGTCTAAATTAATTATAAAAGAGCAGTCTAGAGCCTAACAACTGAATGCCACAGATATATCTCTTCACTTTAAGTTTTTTTTGGGTGATTGTTCCACGAATGAATACATAGCTAGGGGCAATTGGTGATGCTCATAGAAACTTTGTTATTTTTGAGACAGGACGCGAGGGGAGTAAGGAAGAAAAGTAATTAAGGGGCATGCGTAGTACTTCTTACGAGGGCCCCTCCCTCTTGGGTTTCTTTCAGGTGACGGGTGACTATCTATAAATAGATTTCATGCTGGCCTGTAATGTTAAGTTATGTTTTTTTATAGAGATTTATCTACAAGCGAAGGTGTATGGAACATGGTAGAGGGGGATAAGAAGTGGAAAGATTGAAGGGCAAAAGAAGGCCTACGAGTGGTAGTGCATTAGGTGTGTACCATTGGAAAATTTACATGTTAGGGTAGAAGTAGAAGTCACTAAAGGGGTTATAGAGAAGCTTACTAATCTGGGCGTGAATTAGTTTCAGTTAGAATTCTAGGGAATTTAGAAACAAAATAAGATTGGGTGCCCATGCTAAAGAGTAGTAACGTAAGAAGTAGGAAAACTAGAATAACCACCGAGTGAATTAAATCAATGGTATAAGCTGAAGGGAACTCTACTTAAAGAGAGAAAGGGGTTAAAAGATAATAGGTGATGACTGGTCAGGTTAGAAAGAGGAGAGTGAGTTGAAAGATAACAACAAATGATTGGTTAGGTTAGAAAGAGGAGAATAGGAAATTGCGAGTAGTGTACTGATGATAAGTAGTTTATTAGCAAGTACTAGAGATTGTAAGGGTGAGGTGAGGGAACGCCGGAAGTATCCCGAATCAAACAAATAAAATCTGGTAGTAGGCAAGGCCTATACCAGTACATATAAAGAAAAGAAATTTATGAGAGATTGTGAAAGCCATCGATGTTGGAGGCGAACAACGGCCCCACGTGCCTCTAGGAGAGAGTGTCAGGGACCTCTGACGTCGATTTACAAAATTGTATTTTTGTTTGCGGCCCATTAATATTTTCCCGGTTGCAGGAGAGGAGTCAGATTGTTTGTAACTCAAGATCTAGACGTCGCTCCTGTATCGGTGGTTTATCGCCACAGTCACTCTGTGGGTATAGGCCTAAACTTCTATTTCTTTCTTCGTGAGACTGTCTTTTCTATCTATCTTTAAATACAATTCTTCATGGACTAAGCTGACAAATAGACTAATATAGGAGACATAGGTGGGATTATTGAGTGTAATCTGTAGAGTAAGGACTGGATTATGAATTGAAAACCTTTATTTATTCAAGAGAAAAAAAACACCCAGTATAATATATATATTGAGCTATCCTGAAGTTGCAAATGTAAATGACTGCACAAGTCAGTAGTAAATTAGAAGAACAATACAAGACGTTCTAGTAGATACCTAAAAAAAAAAAGAAAGAAAATTAAAGTAATTAATTAAGGATTTGTTATTGTTGAACAGAGAACGTACTTATATAGTTAAAATTGGGTATACTAACCTTGAATAATCAAATATTATCCTACCAATAAAAGTGTTGAATGGTTAATGTAGTGTAAATGTAATTTATTGTATATAAGATTGTTATTGTTGAAAAAAGAAAAAAAAAAATAATATATTAAATAAAATACGGTCGTTGTTACTTAAAGCAAAGTTAACGTGAAGTCCAGCCCATCAAAATTTTGGCGCCCATACCGTGGGGCGATAGTTTGTTAATTTGTAACGTGTGGGGCGATAGTTTGTTAATTTGTAACGTGTGGGGCGATAGTTTGTTAATTTATGACCAAAATATCGTGAAGTTCAGTCTTCACATATTTTGGCGCCCATAACATGGGGTTGTGATAGTTTCATAGTAGGATAATTTTGATAGTAATTTTGACCCATAGCGTGGGGCGAGTTGTGTTAAAACAAAACAGTATTGCTAATTGTTGCAACTTAATTTAGTTAAAATTGTTAAGTGAAAAAAAAAAAAAAAAGAAACCTTTATTCAGTTGAAGTTCCATATTATGATAGCCCATAGCGTGAGGCAATGATAGTTTGATATCCTAACGTGAGGCGAGATAGGGTTAAAAGAATTTTGGGAGTTAGGTTAGTATAACTGAAATTTATTCTCAAAAAAATAAATAATAATAATAACATATTTTTGGGAAAAGAATAATGACTATTGACAAGTAAGGACTTCTATAGATGACTAAGACAGACGACTGAACTATTGTGTGTTCTAATCTTTTTTTCCAGTGGTATTGTTAATATATAAATATGGCTACTTATGTTGATCCGTATGCACAAATAAGAGCAGCTGAGCTAACCCAAGCTATTAGGAAGTTGAGGAAGGCGGATTTAGAGGCAGAATGTGATAGAGTAAAGTTACCGACCACAGGTACAAGGGATGAGTTAAGACAACGCTTGTTAGATTATGCCCGTAAGAACCCTCAGTCATTTCAAGTGTTAATTACGGCTTTTGCTCTGAGTCAGGAAGTTTTGGAAGAAGATTTGGTTGAACATAATATAACGATTCCACAAGATTCATATGGAGATGTAGTGTATACATGGGTTAAGTTAATGCGTAGGAAGGCCATGGCGGTAGCTGATTCAGAAGAAGTTGTACCAGTAGTACCCTCGTTTACAATTCAGTTAGAGCCACATAAACCAAATACTTTGGATCTGGTTCGTAAATGGAACATTAAATTCAAACCTGGGGATAGTACTTACTTATTTTTGGAGAGATTGGAAGATTTAAAACAAAGTTCTAAGTTACAGGGTGTAGAGTTATTGTCAGTATTACCCGAAATTTTACAAGATTCAGCTTTACTTTGGTACAGGAACAGATTAACAGATTGGCCTACATGGGAAGCTTTTTTGAAAGAATTTAGAGAATATTATTTGCCTATTGATGAGGAAGACTCGCTTTTGGATGAGATTAGACAGAGAACGCAAGGTCCCAAAGAATCGATTTTTGATTATGTTAATGCTATTCAAACGTTAATGAGGAGGCTGAGTACTCCAATGAGTCCTCAACAAATGATGAAGACTGTTATCAAAAATTTGCGTCCTGATGTAAAATTGTACCTTAGACCTGCAGAGATTCAAACTATAACAGATTTAATACGTGTAGGTAGACAGTATGAACAAATATTGTTAGATTCTGAGAGATATATTCCTCCTCCAACGCAGGTTAGAGCTACAATTAAAGAAACGGCTTATAAACCTCAGAGACAAGTTGTTATACCTTCAGTTCATACAGCGCTAGGAATTCAGGGAAAACAGGAACTTCCATCGTCCGAGTTACAAAAGAAACCCCATGTTAGTTTTTCTGCAAAGACGTGGGATAAGGAACGGAATTCAAGTCCTGTAAATGATTCTAGAATGGTTAAAGTAATAGAAAATAAAGAAAGACAGGATGAGTCGAGGGATAATGGTAAAAACACCACTTTACGTTTTTCAAATAACCAGCGATGTTGGAATTGTGATAAAACAGGACATAGGCAGTTCGAGTGTAAGGCACCTCGTAGAGTTACTCCACGCACTACGATTAAATGTTATAATTGTAATAAGCTTGGACATAGGTCTATTGATTGTAGGATGCCCCAAGAAAGAAAAGTTAGGCCTACAAATCCCTTATGACAATTAACTAAAAATCAGGCTTGTGTGATGTTAAATATAAATCCTACAGATTTAGTTAATGGAGATAGATGTTTTGTTGAAATTTTGCTGGAGGATATTACATTTATTGCTTTAATAGATTCCGGTTCAGATAAAACTTATGTGGGAGAGAAGGGTGATTTTTTGTGTAAAATGTTAGATTTAGCAGTAGAAGAATCTGAAGTTAGGGTGGTGCAATTAGCAGATAAAACTTATAGTTCTATAACAGGAGAGAGAACTTTTGAGATGAAATTGCAGGACAGGATCTTTCAGATAAAATGTAAAATTATGCCAAATTTAGCAGTAGATATGATTCTGGGCATGGACGTTTTGAAACAAATTGGGTTAGTAGTAGATTTGCAAGATGGGACTTGGTATTTCAAAGATGAACCAGCAAAAATTTTTCAATTTGTTAAGGCTATAGATTTAAAAGAAGAAGATCAACTACATAATATTCTTACTTTACCTACACCTCAGGAAAGGGACAGATTGAATGTGTTTTTGGAAAATCAGTTACAGAAATTTGATCAGTGTACTGGACTTACCGATCTGATTTCTCATGTTATTGATACAGGCGATGCAAAACCTATAAAACAAAGATATTATCCAGTATCACCCATTTTGGAAAAAGTTATACACGCGGAAATAGATAAAATGTTATTGGAAAAAGTTATAGAGCCTTCAAATTCACCTTGGTCGTCTCCGGTAGTTATGGTAAAGAAACCAGATAGAACATGGAGGTTCTGCGTAGATTTCAGAAAAGTAAACAATTGTACTAAAAGAGATAGTTATCCTTTGCCATACATTGAACATGTTTTGAGTAAATTACGACATGCTAGGTATATCAGTACAATAGATTTGAAAAATGGGTATTGGCAAGTTCCATTAGATGAAGCAAGTAAAGAAAAAACAGCATTTACCGTACCTGGTAGAGGATTGTATCAGTTTCGAGTTATGCCTTTTGGAATCCATAACGCACCAGCCTCGTTTCAAAGATTAGTTGATACTATATTAAGAGAAGAGATAGGAGAGAAATGCTTTTGTTATTTGGATGATATAGTACTTATTAGCGAGACATTTGAAGAACATTTGTCCTTGTTAGAAAAAGTTTTAGAGAAATTAAGAAAAGCTAACCTGAAAATTAATAGGGAAAAATCAAAATTTTGTAGAAGTGAATTAAAATATTTGGGTCATATCATTACTCCATTAGGAATTGCTGTAGATTCAGATAAAATCTCGTGTATCCTTGAGTATCCAGCCCCTACAAAAGTCAAGGAAGTACGAGCATTTTTAGGATTGGCTTCTTGGTACCGACGATTCATTCCATTTTTTTCTGAAGTTGTAAAGCCCCTCACTGCACTTCTGAAAAAGAATCAGAGATGGCGTTGGACTAAGGAATGTCAGGAATCTTTTGATGAATTAAAATCGAAATTATCTAGTAGTCCTATATTAACTTGTCCAGATTATACTAAACCCCTAGTGTTACAGACCGACGCTAGTTTTTCAGGACTAGGAGCAGCATTAATTCAGACAGGAGAGGAAGGAGAGGAAAAAGTAATAGCTTATGCTAGTAGAACTTTAACGGTAGGTGAGCAAAAGTGGGCAATAGTTGAGAAGGAATTGTTAGCTATATTGTGGGCAGTTCAAAAGTTTCGTCCTTATTTGGAAGGTTATCATTTTAAAGTATATACTGATCATTTTGCTCTGAAATGGTTAAATACATTACAGAATCCGACCGGACGATTAGCTAGGTGGAGTTTATTGCTCCAGGAGTATGATTTTGAAGTAATACATAGGCCTGGTAGATTACAAAAAGTTCCGGATGCTTTATCTAGAATACACGAAGGGAAAGTTCAAGAGAAAACGGTAGAGGAAGAATTTTGCCTCTTGTTGACTGATAACTCTGAAGTAGTGGAATGGGAAAATATACAAGATGCTTGGTATATTAAGCGGAAAGAGCAAGTACAAAGTAAACCTAAATTTTGGCCAGATTGGAAGGTCGTAGATGAGAAGTTGTACCATTTAAGATTAGATCAGTTAGAACAAACTTTAGAGGGAACAGTGAATAGGTGGAAATTAGTTATTCCGCAAGATTTTAGGATTAAAGTATTACAGGAATGTCATGATGCACCTACTGCAGGACATATGGGGATAGCTAAAACTTTCTTTAGAATAGCAAACAAGTATTATTGGCCGGGAATGTTTAGAGATGTTGCTAAGTATGTTACTGCTTGTGAAATATGTCAGAGACAGAAAGTGTTACAGACGGCTCAAGCAGGACCAATGCATTTTTACCAGAAAGAGAAACCTTGGATGACTGTAGCTACTGATTTGTTGGGACCTTACCCACGTTCCAAAAAAGGGAACCGATACATTGTAGTATTTCAGGACACCTTTACCAAATATGTAGAATGTAAAGCGTTAAGGAAAGCAACCAGTAGAGCAGTTACGGAAGCATTTTATGAATTGATTATCCTTAAATGGGGAATTCCGGGATATTTGCTGATGGATAATGGACCGCAATATACTAGTAAATTAATGCGAGAGATAGCTAAAGCTTTTAATATAACTCCTTGTTATTTACCTGTATATTCGCCACAAGGAAATCCAGTAGAAAGAGTCAATAGAGTATTGAAAACAATGATTTCTAGTTATATTCAAAAGGATCAGACAGTTTGGGATGTGTATTTGAGAGAATTTAATTTTGCTATAAATACGGCTAAGCATAGTTCCACTGGATGCACTCCTTATATGCTAAATTATGGGAAGGAGCCTGAAATTATCAGTAGGATTGAAAAGGTGGAAAACCAACCGATTCATAAAGAAATTCCAAAACTTTGGGTGGAGAGACTCAATAAATTGAAAACGGTACGTTTAATGGTTAGACATAACTTAGAAACCGCCTATAAGAATTCGAGTCATTATTATAATCTTCGGAGGAGAGAGATGAGATTTCGTCCAGGAGATCTAGTGTTAAGAAGAAACTTTAAATTAAGTGATGCCTCACAAGCTTATACAGCAGGTTTAAGTGCAAAGTTTGTCGGGCCCTATATTATAAAGAAAAAGTTCAGTGAAAATAGCTACGAACTGACAAACCGTTTTGGTAAAAAGTTGGGGAAGTGGCACGTCAAAGACTTGAAACCCTTTGTTCCTGGATAAACATTCTTTAAGGCTGGTAAAAGAGACACGCACAAAAAAAAAAAAAAAAAAAAAAATGAATGTGACCTGTGTCAACATTATTTTTTTTATGGTGAGTGAGGGAAGAATGTAACGACGCAAATAGCGACGTGCATAATCAACGATAGGAGACCATTCCTAAACAAAGGAAGGGTTGGGGGACCGCAACTAATCGATATTGAACATTTTTATGATTATCGATACTGCCCTGAATTTTATTTGAATTACAGAAAAGGAGAGGTGCGCATGCGTCGACGGTGAATCGACGAGGCAGACGTGCGGAACCTGAAAGACGGTTGGGAGGACGTGCCTGACCACGAGAGAGAGAAGTTGAAAAGGCAGAAGGGAGAAGACGAGATTGGGATGTGTGACAGCGGTAGAGGCGTTCTGGCATAATGGTGTGTCAGACTTTCATCTAAAGGAAATTCTGGTTGTGAACTTCCTTGACACGGCTATATGGAGATAGTCATTAATCAGAAGAATACACCAAGTCGGCCAGTACGAGACACCGCTACAGCGAACACCAGCTGTGAGAGTGAGTCGTGACTGCTCGCTCTGAATAAGAGCAGATATGGACATCAGGAAGTAATGGAAGACAACTCAGGATCGGAGGATAAGTTGGACATCACTGGTTGAGTATAAGCGTCTAGACTTTTTTTCTTATTGTTTGGGGAGTGAGAAAATTGAGATATCCTTTTTTTTTAAGGATGGTTTCTAAGTCATGTATGGCGATTAGACACCGTATGGAATAATAGAATAGAATAGAATAGAAACATAGAAGTGAGAATTCTAGAAGTAAAGTGATGAAATCCAGTAATCCAACTATTTTCTATTTCTGGTCTAAATTAATTATAAAAGAGCAGTCTAGAGCCTAACAACTGAATGCCACAGATATATCTCTTCACTTTAAGTTTTTTTTGGGTGATTGTTCCACGAATGAATACATAGCTAGGGGCAATTGGTGATGCTCATAGAAACTTTGTTATTTTTGAGACAGGACGCGAGGGGAGTAAGGAAGAAAAGTAATTAAGGGGCATGCGTAGTACTTCTTACGAGGGCCCCTCCCTCTTGGGTTTCTTTCAGGTGACGGGTGACTATCTATAAATAGATTTCATGCTGGCCTGTAATGTTAAGTTATGTTTTTTTATAGAGATTTATCTACAAGCGAAGGTGTATGGAACATGGTAGAGGGGGATAAGAAGTGGAAAGATTGAAGGGCAAAAGAAGGCCTACGAGTGGTAGTGCATTAGGTGTGTACCATTGGAAAATTTACATGTTAGGGTAGAAGTAGAAGTCACTAAAGGGGTTATAGAGAAGCTTACTAATCTGGGCGTGAATTAGTTTCAGTTAGAATTCTAGGGAATTTAGAAACAAAATAAGATTGGGTGCCCATGCTAAAGAGTAGTAACGTAAGAAGTAGGAAAACTAGAATAACCACCGAGTGAATTAAATCAATGGTATAAGCTGAAGGGAACTCTACTTAAAGAGAGAAAGGGGTTAAAAGATAATAGGTGATGACTGGTCAGGTTAGAAAGAGGAGAGTGAGTTGAAAGATAACAACAAATGATTGGTTAGGTTAGAAAGAGGAGAATAGGAAATTGCGAGTAGTGTACTGATGATAAGTAGTTTATTAGCAAGTACTAGAGATTGTAAGGGTGAGGTGAGGGAACGCCGGAAGTATCCCGAATCAAACAAATAAAATCTGGTAGTAGGCAAGGCCTATACCAGTACATATAAAGAAAAGAAATTTATGAGAGATTGTGAAAGCCATCGATGTTGGAGGCGAACAACGGCCCCACGTGCCTCTAGGAGAGAGTGTCAGGGACCTCTGACGTCGATTTACAAAATTGTATTTTTGTTTGCGGCCCATTAATATTTTCCCGGTTGCAGGAGAGGAGTCAGATTGTTTGTAACTCAAGATCTAGACGTCGCTCCTGTATCGGTGGTTTATCGCCACAGTCACTCTGTGGGTATAGGCCTAAACTTCTATTTCTTTCTTCGTGAGACTGTCTTTTCTATCTATCTTTAAATACAATTCTTCATGGACTAAGCTGACAAATAGACTAATATAGGAGACATAGGTGGGATTATTGAGTGTAATCTGTAGAGTAAGGACTGGATTATGAATTGAAAACCTTTATTTATTCAAGAGAAAAAAAACACCCAGTATAATATATATATTGAGCTATCCTGAAGTTGCAAATGTAAATGACTGCACAAGTCAGTAGTAAATTAGAAGAACAATACAAGACGTTCTAGTAGATACCTAAAAAAAAAAAGAAAGAAAATTAAAGTAATTAATTAAGGATTTGTTATTGTTGAACAGAGAACGTACTTATATAGTTAAAATTGGGTATACTAACCTTGAATAATCAAATATTATCCTACCAATAAAAGTGTTGAATGGTTAATGTAGTGTAAATGTAATTTATTGTATATAAGATTGTTATTGTTGAAAAAAGAAAAAAAAAAATAATATATTAAATAAATTATGGTTATTGTTATGCAAAGTAAATTAACGTGAAGTTCAGATTTTTGACCCTTATCCTTGTAATGGTTTGAGAGTAGCTGGTTTTTGTGCTAAGTTACATACTTTGGTAGTGAGTATTGAAAAAAAGGAGAAAAAGAAGAAGCAAAATAATAAAAGAAAGATAAATCCGAACCCAACTCCCGTCTCCACTGTTATTTAAAAGCTAGTCGAGGGGCATGTAGGTACATAGCCTGTGTATCTATAATTTAATTTGTGTCTGGGCTGATACATAACAAAAAGAAAAGAGGAAGCGTATTGATGATGGCGCCCGTTAATATAAATTTTCATCAATATTATCAAGACTGGGTAAATTGTTAAAAGAGAGAGAAAGTAGACTGAGAGTAGGAAGTTTGCAATCACCCGGTGTCAAAGGTAGTTGTACTGAACGTTGGAATGTGGACTATGCAGGCAGTGTTATGATGACACGACAGGTGCATGAGTGACCTTGTTTTGTAGGAGTTCAGTAAACTTATATACTACGATTAAGAATAATCACATATTAGTCGTCACAGAATTTTGGCGAAGATTTAATCCAAGAAGTTAAGGAACTTTATAGCATAAAGTAAGAAAAGCCCGTCACAAATTGGTGCTACATACTTTCGACAGAAAGTGATGTTGATCATCTATTTGAAACCTTTTTAGATCATTTAACAACTGCCCTCAATGAAAGCTGCCCAAGAATAACTAAAAAACAGGGTTCTAATCGCAAACACAAGGTTGCAAAGACTAAGTGGTATAATCCACACTTAAACAATCTTAGAACCTTACTGTATATCAGTAATTATAAATCTAAAAGAGACAATAAGTATAAAGAGACATACTTAAAGATAAAAAAGTTATATAGGACAGAGCTGAACTTGACAAAAATTAAAGCAAATGAAGATTATATTTTAAATTCTAAAAATCACTGTAAGGCTGCATGGGAAGTTATAAAAAGTGAAACTAATGTTAAAAAAACACAACCTAAGATACCCATTGATCCAAATACATTAAATTCTTACTACACAAATTTTAACCTAGAGCAACAAACAAACCCTGATTCCACATCAGATTTATGTGCCACAGAAGCCCTATCTCTGAAACTAAATAAAAAAATGGAGACTAAACTTCACTGGTCACAGGTCACAGAACATGAAATACAGAAAGCTATCTCTAAGCTAAGTAACTCAAAAACTGAAGACTTCTATGGCCTCTCAAACTATATTATTAAGAGCATTGCCACAGAAATTATTTTTCCTCTTACAGTCTTGACTAATCTTATGCTAAAACAGAGCTCTTTTCCAAAATGTTTGAAAATCACTGTAACTATCCCAATATATAAAAAAGGCAATAGAGCAAGCCCAAACAGCTACAGGCCAATATCCCTTGTCCCTATACTATCAAAAGTGATTGAATACTGCTTGCATCAACAAATGCTTAATTACTTTACACAAAACAGGTTACTCCACAAAGCACAATATGGCTTCTTACCGAAACTATCAACAATCAAGGCAGTAGAAAATATTGTTTATGAAATATACAGCAGCTTTGAGGGAAAGCAGATAACCTCTGCCACACTATTAGATCTGAGCAAAGCATTCGATACCATTCGGCACGAAGTTATTATTAAAAAACTAAGCTATTATGGCCTTGAAAAGAATCCCATAAAGCTAATAAAATCTTACTTAAGCAATAGATTCCAAATGGTTGTAGTCAATGGCAAAAAATCTAACTTAATGCCAATAACCAAGGGGGTACCCCAAGGGTCAGTGCTCGGCCCATTCATTTTTGTAGTGTATATGAATGATCTCCCAGAACTCTTACCATGTAAAACCGTTCTCTACGCGGATGATACTACGATTATAAATACATGTAACACCCTTGAAGAGGTTAATGCCAAAAATGTAATGATACTTGGAAAAGCTCAATCTTGGTTTAAGGCAAACTTCCTGCATCTCAACCATACTAAAACAGAAGAAATATTATTTGATCTATCCGTCGCGAATAAAGAAAACAAAAGCGTAAGACTGTTGGGTATATACATTGATCAAAAATTAAGTTGGGAGAAGCATACATCCTCGATATGCTCCAAATTAGCACGAGTCATCTTTCTGCTACATAAACTAAGGAAAAGTGTAAGTAAGAACCTGCTGCTCTATGCATATTATGCTTTCTTCCACTCCCATCTACAATATGGCACACTACTTTGGGGCAACTCTATAGGAGCCAAAACTGTATTTAAATGGCAAAAAAAGGCCATTAGATGCATAATTGGATTAGGTCCCAGGGAATCATGTAGAGATTCTTTTAAAGAATTGAATATCGCCACATTACCCGGATTGTACATTTACCAATGTCTGAATAATATGAAAGAAAATCTGGATGAAACCCGTCTTAGACAGACAGTGCACTCTTATAACACTAGACATAGACACAATATAGATATGCCATATTACAGACTCTCTAAAGTGCATAACAGTTATAAATATATAGGCCCAGAGTTATTTAACAAACTACCTAAAGAAGCTTTCACTGTATCTGTAATTAAATTTAAAAAATCATTAGACACATGGATCAGGGATAAAGTATTTTACAGCATAGAAGAATTCAAAGACTGTAATGTGGTTGGTCTGTCATTTTAACCTTTTTTAATTCTTTTGTAATTTTAATTTTAATTTCTATTTGTAATTTTTAATTTTAATTTTAAGTTTTATTTGTAAGTAAATATGAGGACGAAACCAAGACATGTAATACAAATGTAAATGGTGAATAAACATCTTGTATCTTGTATCTTGTATCTTGTATCTTATTTGAACAATGTCTAGTAAAGTCCCACCGATTTTCGATGCCCTGGGAGCCTCAAAAGTATATTTTTTTCAATTTTTGGCGCATATCTCGAAAACTGTGCGTCGCACAGAAAGTTTTATACTTTTGAAAATTAAAGCTTATTAAATTCCCTACAAAATGGAATTTCAAATTTATTTCTATATGTTACTGTCTCCGAGAAATGACCCGGCGAAGATGGAAAATTTGTAGCACCTCAAGTTTTTCGTCAAACTTGCCCTTCCAACTCTTTTCCCTTCCACTTTACAGGAAATTGTACAGTATTAAATTTCCTTCAATTATATATTAAACTTAATATGCTAATTTATCTTAAAGCAGTCAAAAGTGAGAGTGTTTTGAAGTTTTGGGGTCGATTTGGTGATTCTCCTAGTAAACTTATTTCCGTTTTCAAGGGCTTTAACTCTCTGTACACGTGCATGGGAGCCCATACCCGGGAACGGGGGGAGGGGGAGCCTAGCTTTCAGGGAAAGGAAAAAATGTACCGGTATATTAATAATTATAGTCAGGTGTGTTTCCTTTAAGACAATTATTTAAAAGTTAGTAGAGACAAGTTTTACCAAACCGACAACATGGAAGCAGAAGTCATAGTGGTGTAGGGAAGGGGGGGGGGTCTAGAGGTTCCGGACCCTAAAGAAATCCAAACCAAAAAAGCTATTTTTATAATATTAAAAAAAAATTATTAAATTTTACAAGTTTTCTTGGTGTGTCAGTTATGATATAGACCTGGCAGTTATTTTGATTTCATAACATAATGAGTAGGCCTATTATTTATTTTCACTGTTCTGATAGTTAACTTTCTTATGAATAATAATAAATGTTATAAGACTTAACTCAGGTAACGATTTCTTGTTTAATTTGGCATGTCTTTGGCTGTGTTAGAGTAAAGTAAACAAATTTGCTAACTAGTTTTTTATTGTCAAAATAGCATAAAATGTGTTTTTCATTAGTTCAATATCTAACAATTTTCAGGGGGGTGGAACCCCCAATCCCCATTTTCTAGGAGGGTAAGGATTTTTTTTTAAATTTAATCAGTTTCGAAGTCAATTCCAACTTCATATAGCCCTTCCCCAAAAAAAATCATATGTAGATGTAGATGTAGATATCTCGTCCTGTAGATCCTGTGTTGAGCAGGGCTCAAGGATATAGAACACGTCAGATCAAAAAATACATGCATGTTATAACAATAATATACAGAAACTGCAAAATGCCAAATTTATCCAAGCTGGAAATATTCCTCCAAATTGTAGAAGGTGTGAGTTATTAAAAATTCCTTAACAGATGTTTTGAAAGGTTTGCTTTTTCTTTGAATACATAATAATTTAATGTTGTTTGGAAGCTTGTTATATATCTGTACTGCAGAATAATAAGCACCCTTCTCAAAGAGTTTTAACGAATTAGTTGGTCTGTGTAGATCATTCATGTTTCTGGTAGTACGTCCATGTACACTGAAATTAGTTTGGAATTTATCAATATTATCTACTATATAATACATAACGGAATATATATATACTCCCCTGTAAGAGTGAGGACTTTTAGTTTTTCAAATAGCGGTTTACAAGATTCCCTTTTTTTGTTTCCACATATTATTCTTATAGCCCGTTTTTTTAATCTAAATATTTTCTCCCTATGGGAAGAGTTGCCCCAGAATATGATTCCGTACCTCATTAAAGAGTGAAAATATGCAAAATATACCATAAGTAATGCATCCTGTTGTAATATATTATTCAAAATTTGCAAAGCAAAACACGCTGAACTCAGTTTTGGACTTATCATTTCTATATGGCGCCCTTGATCATGTGGTAGAGAAATACTAAATACTAAGCCTATCATGTAAATGCAGCCTCATAAAAGATACTTTTTCAATTGACACTGTTTTATTACAAACACTGTACTTGTACAGCAAAACCTATTCCCAGAGAAGAAGTTTAAAAGCTATTTGTACTTGGGGGGGGGATGACTTTTCATGAAATGGGGGGGGGGGGGGGTTGAGTCATGAACTTTATGGGGGTGGGCACCCCTGGATATCTACTCCTCTATTACACACAGGAGGATCATGACAGACTCTGCCACTAAAAGTTTTTTGAGGGGATTAAACAACATTTACATAGTTATTGAAAACATTTATTTCATTAGCTTTAGGCATGTTTCGGCCTATGATGTTTTGCGTACTTTGAAGTGTAAAACTTAAAATGGTCTTTATTTATTTAAAAAATGATTCCCAGTCATACCATTTTCCCAGACTATTATTCCATAAGATAGTATTGGGTGGAAGTAACTATAGTAAGTCAAGTTTCTTATTTCTAAGCTTGACAATTGTAGATTTTATTTTTAGTCATGCATGTCAAATGTAGCACGCCTTGACAGTTTGTTAATAGCAAACTTTCAGACGAATCCAACATGCTGTATTTGATCTCAATGGATGAAATAAACTAAAAAATTAAAAGAAACTAAGTTAAGTTTTTTTAGATTTTACGGTCTTTTGTAATTTTTTTTTGCAAATTAGTAAGTTATATTTGTTTTGGCTTCCTCATAATAACAACAAAAAAAACAGAAAATTGCAAATATACAAAACAGTAATTCAAAGTATCCTCACTTATGGGTTATGGCGCAGAAGTATGCGAAATTTCTCCCAGAAATAAAAACAAAATATTAGCTACAGAAATGGGTGTTTTAAGGAGGTCAGCAAGATAATCAAGAGGAGAAAAAATAAAGAAATTATGGAAATGAAGGGAGAACCAAACATCATAGATATAATAAAGACGAAAAGACTAGAATGGTACGGACATGTTAAAAGAATTCCGGAGGATCGACTTCCACGACAAATTACGTATGGAATAAACACTACCAGAAAGAAGGAAAAGAGGTTGTCCAGCAAAGTAATTTATGGACGCGGAAATTCACATAATTTTTGCACAAACTTCCATTTTAATGTAACATTCACTGGTAGCATAACAAATTACTGCAAATAACTTACACCTTAAGTGATTAAGTTTCTGAAAATTGATAACATGGAAGCTACACGCATATATTATATTATACTATATTATTAGTAGCAGAACACTATAAAATTTCTGGAGGCAGATCATTTATTTGGCCTACAAGGCAAGCAGTCAGCTGTGCCTGCAAGGCTGTTCGCCATGTTTGTTTACCTTATGACAGTGACATCTTGTGACGATTTATGAAAACATGGCAAAACCTATGCTGAAAAAAAAAAAAACTGCCTTCGGGCACGATCTCCGAAGCTGGTTCAATGTTGTGACACGTGATAGTGACTATTGAATACATTCATGACTTTCATAGCGTAGGGAGCATGGTGACACACATTAAATAAATGAACTTCTAGTCTCATCCCTATGCCTCAGTCCTGTGCTAATAGAATCGTACACCTATAAATAAGTTTTCTTTTCGGTCAATGTTATTTAATTTTATAAGTAAGAACGCAAGCTAGCAATGAATTAACAATATAACCCCCATAGGCCTAAATAGCCCAGTCAAATTAGATCAAAAAAGTTGGTTTTGCTGCAATAAATCATGTAGTTCCAAATGTTTCACGAATGTGTAGTGGGACGTCCCCTGAACAACGCCTAATATTTTCCCGCCAATTTCAGGTGCCGCGGGGGTGGGGGGGGAGGCTCAAAGGTCCCTTTTTTCAGTTTTCGGCGCAAATGTCGAAAACGGTGCATCGTACAGAAAATATTTTTTTTTCAAAATTAAAGCTTATTAAATTCCCTACAAAACGATATATTCATATTTATCTCTATGTGTTACCGACTCCGGGTATGAGCCGGTGAAAGTGGAAAATTTGCAGAAAAATGTGTGGCGCCACACGTTTTTCGTCAAACTTGCCCTTCCAATTCTTTTGTTTTCCATTTTACAGGAAAGGTATGAGAAAATAAGTTATAGAGACTTAAATTCCCTTGAAAAATATATGTACATCTGCTAATTTATCTTCACGTAGTCAAAAGTTACAAAATTTTTAAGTTTTGTGGTCATCGATTTCGAGATTCCGCTAGTAAACTGCTTGTCATTTTATTTCCATTTTCAAGGGCATTAACTCTCTGTATCTTGTTAATTATTATTTATGTAAACATAATGGTATTTATTACCCAAATAACTAATCATGTGTAGTATATATATGTATATATTAAATAGCTAATAATTCAAAAGTAAAAAATCCCTTTAGGCATGCCTACAGGCTGAGGTAGATTTCAATGTGCTTTTGGTTTAATTTATTGTCGCTGCGTAGCACTCTTTTTCTTTAGCCTTGGCATGGCAAACCCGCAGTAATAAGAACTGAATTCGGTAAAGAGGAAGAGCCTACAATCATTTGTTTTGACAACAAGAATAGGATATAATATTCTGGGAGGCCGTGCGCAAGATCAGCAATGAATAAAATTAGCAAAGCCGCTAAACAAGACAAAATTATATTATAATAATTCTTTTAAGTGTTATTATTTTCAAACATTAAAATCTCGCGTCATGTGAGAGCTATCAAGAAACTAGTTATTGATTTGTAGAGTACTCATCAAGAGCTTTTCAACGATACCCCACAAGACGTAGTTTCAAAAATTTCGAATTTCCATCCCCTCACCCCCACTCGTACCCCCCAAAACCCCCGAATTGTTGGTGTCACTGTGAACTCCATAGCGAGTACTCTAATTTATTCAAACAAAGTTTCCCTCTATACTTCATAGGGGCCGAGATATAAATGTTTTAAAATTTCAACCCCCTCCCCCGACCACCCCCTTGGGCCAATTTTGCCCATTAACGAACTTGTCCGAACTATTGGGCCTAGAAATAACATAATAAAATTTGGTTAAAATATCTTCAAAATTACGGCCGCTATCGTGTAAACACACACACACACACACACATATATATATATATATATACTGTATATATATATATATATATCACAATTTTTTTTTTGAACGGGCGGTAGTTTCGTACTTAGGGGAGCATGAGACGTAAAGATATGAAAGAATTTTTCGAAAATCATGACATGGTATCCATTGCAATAGGTAGATTTTTCTTCGAAATCTACCTAAAAAGAGGCTTACACAACCTAATACCCGCTCCCCTTCATACATTAAAGCTGTTCATACTCAAACTCATTCTCCTCACCATACAACTCTTCCAACATCTCTTGAACGGAAGCACTGTTAGTGCAAGCGCTGTGGAAATTGCCACAGACGGGTTAGCAGAGGATGCCGGCATGCACATATCATACCGCAGCCTGTGGTACAACGACAAAATAATGAGTTGAGCACGCTGTCAGGTGCAATAGGGGCCTTGGTCTTAATAGGAGTCAGATATCCCCCATCTTCTCTTGTCCAAACCAACGTTCAGGTTCGAGAGATTCATTTCCAAACCACTGTTGGACCTGTAGAAACATTCTGTACGAGTGATGTAGAGCAGCATCTTTCGTAGGTGGCAATGAAGACAAATTAGCTTTCATCTTGGCACACGATTTGAGGAAGCAGATGTACTTGTGAATAAAACAGAATAGAATAGAATATTTATTTATCAAACAGCATGCTTCAAAGAAGTTAGTACATGCAATACAAAATGAAATGTACCGGTACCTGTGATGATTGAGGTCATGCTCGTGGGGTGGGGTCTGATACATCAGGAGGAACATTTGTCCCCCGGCTTCAGCAATATCTCCTGGCGTGGATGTGGTGTTGTAAAACAATTCACGATGTTTTTGGATTCGTTAGGAAACTGCTGGAAACATCTAACTATGGCTGCTTTACTTTTTCCATAAATTGCAGAAGTGGTATCGCACCTAGTGAAGCAATGGATAAAGAGAATGTACTGGCTGAATAGCAAGGCCTGAAGTTGTTGGGAGGAGTACAACCTGTCTTCTGTGTTGCCTCACTTTCATGGCTAGTGGTGTGAATGCCACGAGCAAGACGAGCAGGTCTATGTCTTCGCCAACTACCACCATATTTGAATTAGAGGTATTTTCTAATCCACACCTGACAATGCTGCAGTCAGCGTCTCCTTTGCCTATGGTGAAATGTATACCTTTTGCACCCAAGGCCTGCGCTAACATACTAATCAGCTTGGTTTTTCCTGCTGAGCAGTAGCCACCATATTCTCATCAAAGTCTACATCCACTGATGTTTTGCTTGATGCCCTCCGATGTTGTTCGGCTCTTTTCGTGGAATTCGTGTCTTCGTAACCGTCAAAAACCACAGCAGAGTTATAGCCGTAATGGTTGATTATGTAAGACACACATTGATCGCAGACGGAGGGGAACTTTCTATGAAGGTGGAACCCGCCATCGATTTAAGCTGACTTTTTCATTTTCCTCATGATCCCTTGTCGAAAATAATCATGGGGTATGGGGTTAACTCACACCTCAACAGCTCCTCGACATCCTCTTTAGTTTTCTTGGTAATTATGGTCCTCTGGAAAAAAAAAGCTCGACCACCACCACTTCGTTATCAAGTTTGACAGTGTTGCTCATAGGAGCCAATGGGACTATTGCGTTTTTCTCACACTGCTTCATTTCTGTAAAGTTCATTCCAACAAAAGTTTCCATTGTACGGGTTCCGATGTCCACTGCATGGTAACAGTTGATGTTCTTGGTTCCTATTACTCCGGTTGAAAGGGACATCAAAGAATCGTCTACAGCAAAAGGCGGGCGATCATCCAACCACTGAGCAAGCTTAGTTAAAACCGTCGTACACTAACTACGTAAACTACGTCGATTAGCTAAACACACACACACATATATATATATATATATATATATATATATGTTATATGGATAATTTCACACATACATTCATATATGTATTATATACAATATTAGATATATGAGTAATAAACACCATTGATGTTTACATAAACAATAAATAAAGTGATACAGAGAGTTAAAGCCCTTGAAAACGGAAATAAAACGATGAGCAGTTTACTAGCGGAATCTCGAATTCGACTCCGAAATGTAAAAACGCTGTAACTTTTAACTATGTGAAGATAAATTAGCAAATGTACATATTATATTCTTGAAGAAAATTTAAATCTCTACAACTTCCTTTCTCACACCTTTCTTGTAAAATGGAAAACAAAAGAATTGGAAGGGCAAGTTTGACGAAAAACGTGAGCCGCCACAAATTTTTCTGCAAATTTTCCACTTTCACCGGCTCATATTCGGAGTCGGTAACACATAGAGATAAATATGAATATATCGTTTTGTATGGAATTTAATAAGCTTTAATTTGGAAAGAATAATATTTTCTGTATGATGCACTATTTTCGAGATTTTCGCCGAAAACTGAAAAAAGGGACTTTTGAGCCTCCCCCCACCCCCCGCGGCACCTGAAATTGGCGGGAAAACATTAGGAGTTGTTCAAGGGGCCTCCCACTACACATTCGTGAAACATTTGGAACTACATGATTTAATGCAGCAAAAAATCTAATTTGACTGGACTAAAAGTATTAACAAAGCAAATCACATTATAGGCCTACAGTATAACAATATTGTCAAAATAATTATTTTAAAATCTGCTTGAAATAGTCAGGTGAATATTTCATTAATTTAACTGTTGATAAATTACCGTTTGAATATTTATAAGATAAGGAAGTTTAAACTGAACTTGAAAAATTATCTAGGCCTATGTGAGAAATCTTCCTACAATTTCAACGAATTTTTCGGTAAAAACGAGACATAGTTGACCCATATTTTAAAACCAAGATTCCATTCAAGACGTGGAAGGGTAATAAGGTTTCTAGAAGTAGTGACAGCCAAATACTAGGTCAGTGACAGGTTATGTTAGTTAGGAACATTTGTATTAGCTTAGGAGCAATATACTCAATGGCGCTGGGTTTATTATGTCTCACATTGAATATGATGGGATATTTTACCCTTGCGCCGATCGTTTCTCTTTTGTTCCCTGCGGCTCGGTCGCTAATGGCACAGCATGACTGGCTACGCTATTCTGAAGGAGTTCCGAAATTTCTTCGGATGGGATGTCTGCAGCATGACCAAAGGCAGTCACATCAAACCAAAATGAGACTTTGATGTTAAACTTGAAGTGTTTTGCTACAAAATGACACCTGTATCGTTCCTGTAATCTCAATAAATGTCTATATACTATCAAAGTTGTCAAGTCCTTTTACACTCGCCTTGTATAAAGGGAAGTATGTTTGCTTGATTCTCATATGTTAAATCCTACTATTTAGTTAATATCTTAAAATAAATTCTTAGCTACAAATAATTAACATTTAACTGTTAAATTTGTAGATCTAAAGTAAGGCATAAATTTTCAAACATCTGACTACATTGTAGACAAGGCCTTCTCTATTCAGTTTCAGGAATGGAATAATTCTACTGAGGCCGTGCTTTCTACATTCATTTGTCCTGACTTTAAGTATTTCTTTTACAAACGGTTTAAGAAACTGACCCTCACCATAAGACAACAGCTCTACCCTGTATTTATGCAGAGCATTATTGAATGTTATAAGAATTTGTTTTGATGATAAAAAACTATACAAAATTAAAATCTCTATCTTTTACATTTAAAAAAGTTACTAAATATGAGACATCAGCTGAAAGAACGTAATTCTAGCTCAATAAACCCTGTTTTGATATTTTTATCACATATTACTTCTCTTTGAAAGTGCTCAAATATGGACAATGCCAAAAAACTACATTCATGAAAATATTTTGAATATAATCATTTTAGTCCAATCATACTATAATATGCGTATTACATGTGACAAAATAGTATCATAATAATATACTTTACAATACAGATGTTCATTAAAACATTCGTGTGATGTAAATTATCGAACACGCAAAAATATTCAGACCTCTTGAGTAGAAAATGATAACTGCTTAATAAATTATCAGCATTTAAAATAAAATAATTTTGTTAATTTTAATAAAAATTCAATTCATATGTGTTGTAAAATTCATTGATTTCAAAAAACAACTAAGACCTGACTAGATGTCATTGGCAGTCATCTGTTGCAGAAGACAAGAACTACAAGAACAGCTGATTATGTGCCTCCGTTTGTTCAAGCAAATCTAAAATCTCAAGTCTTGACATTTAAATATGGTCAAACAACAAGAGTGTATGCAACTTGCAATTATTAGAGCCCGGATTTGTATGCAAAATGCACATTCTTTTTTATATACGACGGCGGTTCATAAAGTAAGTTCCGATATTTTTTTTGCAGAATACCCTTTATTCTAGGGACTTTTATTACACACCGGTGAACAGTACACCTTTCAGCTATTTTTAACATAATTTCCACTAACATTCACACATTTGTCATACCACTTCGCAAGCTTCGAAATTCCTTTTGCATAAAACTCTGCCGCCTGTGCGTGTAACCGCCCGTTGACGCTCTCCTTGAGCTCCTCATCCGTTTGAAACCGCTGCGATCCGACAGTCCAACAAATTCCCTAACCTAACATAAGGAATCATCTGTAAACAGTATCCTGTATATTCATAGCCGCTTCTCCAAATTACTTGAAATTATAACACAGTTGGAGGCTTCAAATAATTCTATAGAGCAGCGTTTCTCAACCTTTTTGAACCCGAGGACCTCTAAAATGTCTAAAAAAAACTTTACGGACCCCTAATTTTACATCCCATTTTTAAAAGAAGGCCTATATTCTTAGTAGCCTATTTGGGGTATTAATTATAGGTCATTATAACAAAATACGTGAAAAAAATTTTACTTCTTTACTTTCCACTTGCTTTATGATATTTTAAAATTATGTCTGCGGACCATCTGCACCATCTTCATGGACCACCAGTGGTCAGCGGGCCATAGGTTGAGAAACGCTGCTCTAGAGTATTCACTTTCTCTGATAGATCAAATTTCAAATGTACTGTCTTCAGAAACTCAGGTGTTACTAAAATTGCATTCGATAAGCTTGCTAAGGTAATAAATAAAACTCCTGGTTACAAAACAATCTGTTAAATCAGCAAAATATTGTCTGGTGATGGTGAAAAAGCTGTAACAGAAAACGAATACACTGAAGAAGAGTTGTGGTGTTTTTCACAGGTGCATGTGAAAATAAGGAAAGGTTATTCCCTCAAAATCGTTTATTTGAATTTTGTTAATTTGTTTTTGCACATATTGGTGCATATTTTTAAAATTATTCATGCATACTTGCATGCATATTTTATTATATGATTATGCATACTAATCCAGGCTCTAGTAGATATGACTGTAAGTAAATAATATAATTAAGACAATTATAAAAAAATTAAGAAATGATCAAAATTATTTAAAAATTGAAAGTAGAAAATGACAACAATGGCTTTGGCCAAAAAAGCAACACAGCTATATGTGGGCCAAGCATGCAAAGACCAGTACGGCCACAGATCGTGATTAAATTCATTTTCTTAACACCATTTGTAAACATTAAACTGTAGCCTACTTGTGACAAGAAAGCAAGGCTAAAACATGGCATATGCAGGGCCATAGCTAGGCGGTGGCGAGGTCGACCCCCGCCAAGGGTGCAAAATTAACCATGAAAAATCCTACCTTCTTTTAGACTGGTGCAATTTATCAAGCAATAAAAATTCCACGTTAATGGAAGAAATCTTTCAGGTTATTAAAAATTACTATAGTATTATGCCGATTGTCTATAAACAAAAAGCAGTCATGGAACGTTCTTTAATTAACACTTTTTTATTGACAGAGTATGATAATATAAGTCATGAACAGTATGGAAAGATATAACAATAAAAATTAAAATGTACGTTATTATTGAGATGAAAGTGGTTCAACTATTCGAAAAAAATACTGTTACCTATAGTAATGTGTTAAACATTTTAGTAGGCCTCAGGCCTAATATGTAATTTACTTTTGATACTAGATTTTATTATTTAATTCTTTTTTAAGTAGTTCAATCGTCTGAAAATAAGGTTTTAGTACCTTGAAAGTCCAACACTTAGTTCATTTTCAAATTGAAGTTTAGGTTTTCTTTGATAATAACAGTGTTTTTATATTAAAATAATAAACAACTTTACAGAAATTTTAAAAAATTCAATAAAAGATGTGTTTAAAATTATTACAAATCAGTGGATAAAAAGTTAAAAATTAACACACGTTTCAGCTCATTCCCTTGAGTCTTCCTCAGGTGACTTCTCACACAGTAGGCTACTGATCATGACTACTTGACTCAGTCAGCACATGACGGAAAACAAGCATGGTATTGGTGAAGTAAACATTGTAAGAATTGAGGATGATTACGTAAAAAGAAAGGTATATGAGGCGTGGTCCATAATCGGCAACCAGGGGGTATGTTTAAATAGGTATGACGGTGATATAGGGGACAAATGGCTAGATGCAATGAGGAGACTGAAAAGGGAAGTTCCAGTGTTAAAAATTCCCCGGCCGCCAGCGGAATGCATAGAGGAGGGAATGTTTGACATTCCAAAGAACTGGAAAGAAAGATATTTGGAAAAAAGTGTTCTTACCGATCACTACTGATCAGTACTGTGTGAGAAGTCACCTGAGGAAGACTCAAGGGAATGAGTTGAAACGTTGTGTGTTAATTTTTAACTTTTTATCCACTGATTTGTAATAATTTTAAACACATCTTTTATTGGATTTGACTCAGTGGAAATTTGGGACCGATATGGATGTTTTATTTTTAAAAAATTGTTCAGACCCCCCAGTATTGGAGGGCCCAGATTTGTCAAACTTGCCAAGGGTGCAGAAGGACCTTGCTACGGCCCTGGGCATATGTAGGAGTAGTATACTCAATACACTGACAGAACTCGGAATAAAGTCAGAGTTAAATAAACCTTTTATTAGAAAGTGACATTGGTTCTGGATTAACATTTACATATCAAGAAGCATTGCTATATATCCCAACTGAATGAAAATCTGTTCAACTCTCCCACCACTACTACCATAGATCTCCCTATACGACTTCAGATTATTCTGGCATATTGTATGTAGAACTTCCTCTCGGGTTTGGAACCAGCAGTTTCACACTTTCCGAGCCAAATAATCAATGTACACATTACATTAGGAAAGATTGTTCCTCTCATGTGTGAGCATGTGTCTTTTGAGACTTCCTCTCCGGGAAAATCTTTTGGTACATATATCACACGTGAATGCCTTGTGTCCAGTGTGAGTGAGTATATGTGCTTTGAGATGCAGTCTTAGGGAAAATTTCTTGCTACATATATCACACGTGAATGGCTTGTGTCCAGTGTGAGTTAACTGATGAATTTTGAGAGACCATTTTAGAGGAAATTTTTTGGTACATATATCACACATGAATGGTTTATGTCCAGTGTGAATAAGCATGTGTCTCTTGAGATCCGCTTTAAGGGAAAATTTCTTGGCACATATATCACACGTGAAATATTTATGTCCAGTGTGAGTGAACATGTGTCTCTTGAGATTCCCTCTTTCGGAAAATTTCCTGGAACATATATCACACGTGAAATGTTTATGTCCAGTGTGAGTGAGCATGTGTCTTTTGAGAGTCCCGCTTTGGGCAAATTTCTTGGAACATATATCACACGTGAAATGTTTATGTCCAGTGTGAGTGAGCACGTGTCTGTTGAGATCCCCTCTTTTGGAAAATTTCTTGGTACATATATCACACTTGAGTGGCTCATCCAGTCCAGTGTGAGATAGCTGATGTCTTTTGAGATTCCCCCTTGTGTAAAATTTCTCGGTATCACACGCAAATGGCTTATGTCCATTGTGAATGGTCATGTGTGTCTTGAGAGAGCCTTTTCGGGAAAACATCTTGGTACATATATCACACTTGAATGGCTTATGTCCAGTGTGAGTGAGCAGATGTGTTTTGAGAGTGTCTCTTCGGGAAAATTTCTTAGCACATATATCACACGTGAAATGTTTGTCTGGAGTATGAGTTAGCTGTTCAGTGTTTCCAGTACAGGATGTACTTGTATAAACATCAGGTGAGTGTGATTGCATTAGCGGATCTTCATTATTTAATTGTGAAACTCCTGAAATCTGCTTTAAATTGTGAACGGTGCTGCATGCTGTAGAATTAATGGAGTCTGTATTCTCACGTTTGATTTTTTGTGTCTGTATTATCTCGAATGTAATTGGCACAGGTTCACTCTTCGGTTGTGTTTCAGGAATCTCTTCCTTAATTTCAATCTTAGTATACTCTGATTTAACTGTAGGTTCTTCCATTCTGTATCACACACAATTACACTCACCACACGGTGTTCGCTAACCGAAATGAAAGGTAAATAATAAAACCGCTACTTTTCTTGTGTTGAGACTTTGAGAAGAGAAAGTAAAAACCATAGGCTTCAGTCTCCTACTAGGGGCGGAGCAGGGTTGCCAGATCAGAAACGTAGAAAAGTCGTACCATTACCCGAAAATAGTCGTATACTAGTTAAAACTGTCGTATGCTATGTGATTTTTCAGTATAATGAACGTAATAATAATAATAATAATAATAATAATAATAATAATAATAATAATTATTATTATTATTATAAATTATTATTATCATAAATAATCGGTATTATGTACCATATATATGTCATGTAATTGTTAATAAATCATCTTATTTGTAAATGATTAGACGTGTTTCATTATCTTTCGATGTGCTAAATTTGATAAAATACAATAAAATTAAATAAACTGGGATTGTCACAGTGTTGTAATTATTGCAAAAGGCACAGGACTGCTTTCCAATCATATTGATATTAGCAACATGCTTACAACAAAAACCATGAGAAAACAAAAATCTGGATACCTATCAAAATTTAAAATTTGTCAGTAGATTGACTTAAAAAACATATAAAACGCTTTGTTAAAAATAGTCGTATAAATAGGCGTACGACCCATGATTGCGTCGTACGTCGTACAAATATATGAAATAGTCGTATGTGTACGACTATAGTCGTACGTATGGCAACCCTGGGGCGGAGATACCCGATTGACTTCCAGACTGATTTCGGTGACGATCTCGGAAGCTGGTTCAATGTTGTGACACGTGACAGTGTCTTTTCTTTCATCACAAAATGCATGCATGACTTTCATGTAGGCTACACGGTGGCAAGATCAGTAAACTATACAGGTTGCGTATTCCGGGATAGACCAATCGCAGCACTTGAGTGTGTGACGTCACAAGATTCCAGATCTCGCAATTTTCAGATTTTACTCAGTCTAGAAAATCTTACACCGCGTGATTAAACTCGTAACCTTTAATTAACCCGTGGTCGGATTCCTGTGAAATTTATACAGGAATAATCTACACACATCAGCCCTACTGATGGTTAAAACAGAGCCTTAAAAAAGCGGATACAAATGTTTTTATTTCATTTTATAAACATCACCCGTTACACAAAATTCATGGAGGGAGAAGCAAATTTCACTATGCGACAATTTTTTGTATTTTTGTGTCCCGAAAAAACTTCAAGCGAGAAAGTTTTAGTGACATAATTGAATTTTAATACAAATGAAGTTCCAGCCCCATATCTCGAATGGTTTACGAGTAATTAAGTGGTAATTATTCCATGCGCTTCAGTGTCGGAGTGATTTGTGACGAGCGTGAAATGTTCAGGAAGAACCATATTTGACTATGCGACAATTTTTTTATTTCTGTGACCAGAAAATGATTCAAGCATGTGAGCTTTAGGGAAATATTTGAATTTTATTATACATCAAGTACCACGTTTATATTTTGGATGGTTTACGAGTAATAGAGTGGTAATTACTCAAGGCGATAAGGCTATCGGAACGGTACAGAGGTCTTTTTTATTCTATAAAATAGGCCTACTAGCAATTACGTAAAAATCCTTAAATATTTTAATCGTGGACTCAATAATAAAGGATATTAACTGGCTACTTGTACCCATACTGAAAGATTGACCCGCTGGGGAAAAAGAATGAATTAAACTTTTTCCTAATCTTGTAAATCTGCACTACTGTTATTTAGATATTTGTTGAATTATTTATTTTATTTTTTGATCATTTGTGCTAGTAACTTTTATTTCTAATTACCTTATCAAATGCCTTATTAGTTTAATACCTTGTTACGCTCTTTTCATATTTTAATATAATTTATCAACATGAAAACGTATTACAGTTAAAATTGAATTGCCGAGGCTTTAAGAGCATGCTATCGGGTTATAGTTAGGGCAAGACGATGATAATTTTTAATGAAAAATTCATGGAAAAATCCTTTGAAATATTGTGTGATTTATGTAGAATGCATTGCGAAGCAATTTGTGTCCTTTTTGTTATGTTGAGACGTCGATTTTAAAGATCCTGCGCCTCTTTTCGTTGTGCTGCTCATGAAAGTTTCCCTGCCCTGCAATTCACAAACCATCCCTTAGTTTATTAGGTCTATATTATCTCTGTCGTCACATAATTTGTATACAGATGTACACTTTTGGCCGTGTTTCACCAATCATTACCTACATAACTTACCCCATATAACCCTGAGAAAATTATTATTAATATAAATGTACTGCTTTGATTACAATATTAACACAAATTAATACTCTACAATAGTCTACGCAATGTAATAATAACATTAGTACTGTACATGTTAATATTGATACATAAAAATTCCCGTGGTTGTTTTCTACCCTTATTATAAGGTACAATTTCTATACAAATATAGGATACATTCTTTAACAAATTTTCATCAAATTATACTAACATAACCTCTAGAATGAGGAATATTTTCTAGGCAACAAAATATTAGAACAAATCACCCTTTAGCTGTTATATAGGCCTACCTGTATTATATAATTTCTATTCAAATCTAGATCCTTTGGGAGATTTTTACAAGATTTTAAAGACAAATGCTGTAGAATCAGAAGAACATTTTAAGTAACTTGAATAACAGAACAGTTCACATCTTAGCTGTTTTCTACAATCTACAAAATTACTGTTACACACTGCCACAGCACATATCTGGCCCGGCATAATGGTTCAGTTAATTGCACTTTCTAAAGCACCTTCCATTTGTATTATTAAAAACAGTATGTACTGGTAATATCTATCCTAAAAGACTGGGTCAAGCGGCCGAGATCAGTAGGTAGAAGCTTTGTCAGCGCCAAATCATTCTGACACCTTGAAGCGCCCAGAATAATTACCACTCAATTACTCGTAAACCATTCGAGATATGGGGCTGGAACTTCATTTGTATTAAAATTCAATTATGTCACTAAAACTTTCTCGCTTGAAGTTTTTTCGGGACACAAAAATACAAAAAATTGTCGCATAGTGAAAATTGCATCTCCCTCCATGAATTTTGTGTAACGGGTGATGTTTATAAAATGAAATAAAAACATTTGTGTCTGCTTTTTTAAGGCTCTGTTTTAACCATCAGTAGGGCTGATGTGTGTAGATTATTTCTGTATAAATTTCACAGGAATCCGACCACGGGTTAATTAAAGGTTACGAGTTTAATCACGCGGTGTAAGATTTTCTAGACTGAGTAAAAACTGAAAATTCCGAGATCTGGAATCTTGTGACGTCACACACTCGCCTGCTCGCCGCAACCCCCTGTCCTATAAACTCGCCGGAATACGCTACCTCTGTAGTTTACAAGCCTTGACACGGTGGCACATTTTAAATTAATGAACTTCTAGTCTCATCCCTATGCCTCAGTTCTTTGCTAATAGAATTGTACACCTATAAATAAGTTTTCTTTTCGGTTAATGTTATTTAATTTTATAAGGAAGAACGGAAGGTGGCAATGAATTAACATAGCCCCCATAACAAAGCAAATCACATATATCAATATTGTCAAAATAATTATTTTAAAATCTGCTTGATATAGTCAAGTGTTTATTTCATTAATTTAACTGTTAATAAATTACCGTTTGAATGTTTATAAGTAAGTTATTATAACATAAGGCAGTTTAAACTGAACTTGAAAAATTATCTATTACAGTTTCAACGAATTTTTCGGTAAAAACGAGACATAGTTGACCCATATTTTAAAACCAAGATTCCATTCATAAAACACCTAAAATCACAGATATTTTGTTATACATAGATGTTGTCTTGGCGAGTGATTTGATCCAACCCCCCCTCCCCCCATCCGCCCTAAACGTTATAATTTCTTTTACACCGCGATCTAGGGAAAAGTAGTCAAATCTCAGCCAAATTATCTTCCTGAAATGATATAAATTTCCGTGATTGGACGCCAGAGCTCTGACGTCACACAAGCGGAGCAGGTAGAATTCTGGGTAAAAGGTTAACCAACACACTACACTAATACTGCTGTTCATAACCTAACCAAACCAAACGAACCTAACCTAACCGCCACTAAGGTAGAATCTACTCGTCACTAATTAATGCAGAGGTGGGTCTGTCTCTGTTGATCACCCTGCTTTGCTCAGAAACAAAAAACATCGCATCGCCCATACAAACATACATAGCACGAATGGGTCAACCATGTATGGATTATGCCAATTTTTCTTACAATCCATTGTAAATTACGTGACTAACTTATGTCTAGCCGTGCTATGTATGCTTTGACCAAAGACTTTAATTGATGTAAATATCAGATATCATATCTTAAGTGTCCTATATAACTTTCATCCACTTACTTCATCATTAGGATTTTATCAACATTCGGGCATGCTTCCAAATTAGAGAACTTCCTAAATCACAGTCATGCGTTGTTCTGCAAAAATTATAAAAATATCATACCGGTATATCATAATATTTATTTTATATTTAATGATGTTATTCATGACTATTTCACCACAAATTATAATTTATACACTTACTGGTACCACAAAATTCTTTAGTCAAATATGGTACTAAAGGAATTCATCATTCCCTTTGCAAAAGTTATGATATTCTTCAGAGGTTCCTTTCTATTTAATCATCCCGATATAGCTGTGCATATAAAGCCAAACAAAGTTTTACTTCTGTACACCTAAAAGCCTATGTAAATACAATTAATAACAATAATAATATATAATAATTTTACATTATATTATATCCCTAGTAGCACAGATCGTTGGGCCAATGTTGGGGAATGATCGCCATGTTTCGTTGGTCAACGGTTATGAATGTCCGTCGGGGTTCCGTTGCCAAGGAGCGTTTTATCCAACCAACTGCCAACTGTAGCCAACCAATATACAACAAAATCCCAACAGTTGAGAGACACCTATTAGGTAATGGTGGAACTACTACGCAGCGCAGCGCAGAGACATCTGGCGGAAATACTAGAAGCACACAAAACTTAATTTTTTATTTTCCCTTTCATCCCTTTTCTCCTCTTATCCCTATTAACTCCCTCCTCTCCTTCACCCTACCTACCTATTCCTATCGTATAAAATTCGCACCTATGGGGATTCGATCTCGGAACCGCTTGCGTTATAGTCTATCGCTTTAACCACTACGCTATTAGATCGTTGAAATAAAAATCGAGAATTCTTCTAGCCTATTTACTACAGAGATGTGTAATACATGATAAATAGTAAGAAGGATATACATCTCGTATTTTGAATATTTGATGTGAATATATGATAACGTTATTTTCAGAGAACAAATAAAGAGCCCTAATATTAATAGAAGTAAAAACACCATTCGGATTCTTGAACATATCAAGATGGCGAATAACTGTTGTATGACTTGTTTCTTCATCGTCTTCGTGATGACCCGAAGTACGCCGGAAATTGCCGAAGATTGGCAGGAAGAGGTGGAGCGAAGTAAATTTTTATCATGTAACGCGCGCAAAGAGCTCGAATAATTAATTAATTAAAACTGTTTTATTTTATAGGAAATGAAAATTTAACGCTTATAATGTTATTTCAACACTTTTTAATTTTAACATAAATGCGATCACATTACAACGAGATTTATTGTTGGGCCAGCAATCATAAACCCAACGGTAGGGAGAGCCCTCGTTGGGTCAACGTCGTAAACCCAACGGTAGGACTTGGCGCATGACGCAACGGAAACGTACATTGGGCTAACCGAGGAAATTACAACGAACGTTTTCCCAACATATCCCAACCATGACAACGAAAACCCTCCGTTAGGCCAACGAAGTGTGCTACTAGGGATATAGTCAAATATATTATTTACCTTTTTGTTTCTCCCTCCATGAATTTTGAGTAATAGGTGATAGGCTATATATTAAATGAAATAAAAACTTTTATGTCAGCATTTTTAAGGTTATGTTTTAACCATCAGTAGGGCTGTTGTGTGTAGATTATTTCGGCACAAATTTCACAGGAATCCAACCAAGGGTTAATTAAAGGTTACGAGTTTAATCATAAGGTGTGAGAATTTTCTAGACGAGTAAAGCCGGGAAGAGCCAGAGTTGGAAACTTGTGACATCACTCATCCCACCTGGTCACCGCAACCCCCTTCCTATAAACTCGTCGGAATACGCAGCCTCTGTAGTTTACAAGCCTTGCCCCAAAACATATGGGTAGAGAAGCAATGGTCCACTGCTGATCGCTTAATTGGCAATTCATAATGCCTGAATCTATCCTGGCAACGGTGTCTCCATATTTCCAGCAAGGAGTCGCTCTGAGAAAATATGTTAACTTGGGTATTGCAAAGCAATGTTTGTATATGTAGATGTAGATATCTCGTCCTGTAGATCCTGTGTTGAGCAGGGTTCAAAGATATAGAACACGCAGATCAAAAAATACATGCATGTTATATCAATAATAATACAGAAACTGCAAGCTGCCAAATTGATCGAAGCTGGAAATATTCCTCCAAATTGTAGAAGGTGTGAGTTATTAAAAATTTCTTGACAGATGTTTTGAAAGGTTTGCTTTTTCTTTGAATACATAATAATTTAATGTTGCTTGGAAGCTTGTTATATATCTGTATTGCAGAATAATATGCACCCTTTTGAAAGAGTTTTAACGAGTTAGTAGGTCTCTATAGATCATTCATGTTTCTGGTAGTATGTCCATGTACACTAAAATTAGTTTGAAATTTATCAATATTATCCACTATATAACACATAACAGAGTATATATATTCCCCGTAAAAGTGAGGACATTTAATATTTCAAATAGCGGTTTACAAGATTCCTTTTTTTCTTTTCACATATTATTCTTATTGCCCGTTTTTGTAATCTAAATATTTTCTCCCTATGGGAAGAGTTGCCCCAAAATATGATTCAGTACTTCATTACCGAGTGAAAATATGCAAAATATTCCAAAATTAATGCATCCTGTTGTAATATATTATTCAAAATTCATAAAGCAAAACATGCTGAACTAAGTTTTGGACTTATCACTTCTATGTGTGTCTTCCAGTCAAGATTTTGATCAATTTGTAGTCCTAAAAACTTTACATTGCTAATATCTTTTATGATTTCTGTTTGATAATTAATCTCAAGATTTGAGATACATCTGTTTTTTGTCCTAAATTGTATAAAGTCTGTTTTATCAGTATTAAGTGTCATATTATTAGCTAGAAAATATATCTTTAACTTGTGAAAAGCCTTTGTAGCTATTCTTGATAAATGTTCTTGTGACGTTCCTGTTTCACTAAGTGGAATGCAACATGTTAGTTTAGTTCCCTAGTCCTGTCAAGCAGAAAGCTGAGTACACATGCCTGTAGCACTAGAAACAAGAGGAACCCCAACTAATTTGAGATCATCCACAGTTTTTATTCCAGGAGAGAGAATCTCAATAGACTCAGTAACTGAGTCTGACAGTTTGGAAAGGAAGTATAATTCACATTTGGATGTGTTGATCTGTAAAGCTTATGACATCCTTCTATTATGTACTGAAACTCATACAGCACATCATCAGGTCAACCAGCCAAAGTGTTCTCATTTTAACAGTTCAATAATTGGTTGGTTAGTAATACTGAACAGAAGTGGTCCACATGGATCACCCTGCTGAGCTCCAACTTGAGATAGAATTGTATCCTTACCAAAAAAACAAACAAACAGAGTAGGAGCATACAGTATACAGTAGTTTGAATAAATGTTTGAGCCTCAATTTTCTTTCTCCGTTCAACTGAGCATTCAATGAACTTGTGAGTAATATCAAGTAAAGAAAGCTGTACCCATTTCAGCTGCAATTAATAATAAAGGATTAAAATCGAAGCGAATAAAATGCATTTCAAAGACATTGACCAAGTCATGCAAAATAAAGTTCCTTTCTAGAGCATGCATTAAAGTAAAGCATTCCCTATACAGACTGTGGAGGCCCTAAGGGTTCCAGGAGATTAAGGCTCTTAGATTTTAGACATTCAGCACATGAAGGTGGTAAGGTTGTCAGCCTTATGTGCCCGCCGCCCTGACCCCCAGAATTGTTCCTGGTACTCATTTCCATTAGAGGCTGAGTCGACCCCAGGGCCATAGAGAGCATATATTAAAATGTAAAAGAAAGTTTACCTAGCAAGACTTAAAAAAATTAATATGCATAAATTAAATGAAAGAGATAATAAACAAGTAAGGTGAAATTATGTTAAACCGGTATTACATAATAAAAAAAACAATTTATCTAGTAAAGTGTAAACACCAGTATTCATGAGCGAAACTGGTTTACATTACATAAGTACACCTACACAGTGGTCAAGTGTACTTATCAGCTAACAAATCACAGGCAAGGAATAAACAAGTAATGTTAGTCACTGAAGGATTATAAGTACAAATTATTTATTCTTAATGAGTGTTAATGAACAATAATTATTCTTCCTATTAAACTATGTAGGCATACAAATGCTGCATTTAACTTATGACTTTACACCTTGTAATATGTGGTGTCCATTTGTGTTCACACATTAGAATATTTCTTTTTTGCTTCTCTAGTTTAGCAAGCGATCCAGTAGTCCTCAACTTATTAATCAAGCATCTAACAGCTTCTCTACCTGGAACTAAAATGCCAGCAAATTTCTTCTGAAATTGTCTATGCATCTATCCACATGATTAGGTTGTTATGTACCATGTATCGTAGGCCTACATAAAAATTCTTTGTTCAAGCGCGATTTTTCAGTAGAGTAGGCCTTTGCATTTCAGTGAAGTAATAACAAGAAGACATGAAGAGGAACATTAATAATAAGTAATAACAATAATAATAAGATATGCATTCATGAATCACAGATTATTTTCTCTGTTGGACACTTCATTAGAATATTCTAGGAGAAAAATTCCTCTAACACTGGGACTAGAACCCAGGACCTTTGGCTATCTGTGTTGCAGCTCTACCAACTCAGCTAGTCAGATTCACAGTGGCAGATGGAATCTCTCTCCTCCGATTAATTGCCCTTAATGGTCTAAGTTACCTCTAATGGTAAACTAAGAATCCACCTCTGATGATAGACCATTAAGGGCAATTAATCGTAGGAAAGAGGTTCCATCTGATGCTGTGAATCAAACTCCAGCTAGCTGTGTTGGTAGAGTGGCAGCACAGATAGCCGAAGGTCCTGGGTTCAAATTCCAGTGTTGGAGGAATTTTTCTGCTATAATATTCTCAGTAATAATCCAATGTAATTCACACACAACACAGATATATTTTAGACATTCGAAGGTAAAAGAAGCGCTTTTAATGGTAGATTATATTACCGAACAAATATGATCGGGGATGTTTGCTTCCCTTTGAAAAGTCACAGAATTATGAACAACTGTATTTCAAATTAACTGTCATCATCAGCATTGCTTTCAAAGTATTTACTTTAATTTCAGATTTCTCAGTTGAATAATGCCTTAATCATCAAAGAAATCACACACTTGTACTGGGAAGACATAATATAAATTCCACAATCCTACAATTATTTTCATAAGAAGTCTGTTTGGATGTAAAGTACCCAATGTGTACATTTTTTAGGGAAATCCAGGCCCAGAAATACCAACTTCAGTGCAAGTTGGCATGTGAACGCGTTTCATAATAAAGTGTGTTATGGAACAAGTTCTGAAGATAATGAAATAAATTAGGACTAATGTTTCTACAAAAATTAAAATTATAGCTGACACCTTAAATGATCAAGAATTTGATTTAATTTCTAAAACTGGAACATTTAGGTGTCCTGGCAGAGCCTAATGGGGACAGAGCGACTTGATTCCAAGAATCGGAACTGCCCTGGGTCGTCTGGTAACTGTACACACGATATGGAATGATCAGTCAAATTACATAAATCAAAATACAACTTTAATAAATGAACAAAAATTAAAATGAGATATATAAAATTTTCAGGAAATAATGAAGCATTACTGGTACAACAACTTTCTTCAAATTCCTCATTATGTACTGTAAATAATGTTGTGTGTTAACCATTTTTTAATTAATAAGTAAAGCGCACAAATTGTGCAAAAGTTCTTTGGACTTGTTTGTGGAATAGTCCATGACTGATCTCACTCGTTTTTCATACCATAATGCATGATAACGCTCACAAAATTTGTCACAAAGTTCACACAGGGCCGGGGTAGTGGTAAAATTTTGCTTTGCACATTTTGCAGTGGTAGCCATGCACCACCATAGAGTTCACAAAATGATGTAGCTCCTAGTTTTAGGGCATGAAGAATTTAGTTTCAAGGTTTCCAATATTTTGTGGTAATTTACTCTATAATTCTAGACCTATGTGTTTATAACTGTTGTATATGATTATATAACTAGGCCTAATTTAATATTTTTTTCTTTTCAGGCATGAGAACAAAAGTAACAGACACCATGCTGTTTCATCTAAGGTAGGCCCATATTCCTGTGGTCTGTTATGAGTGAGCCAAACAGAAAGGAAAGGAAACATACTTCCAGGGCTTCACTGACTGTTTCTGAGGCACCATCTTATCTGAGTACCGGTATGAGCCTGACAACTGTGTCGTCTTTCTCTACAGATTCTAGAACTCAGATCTATTTTCTAGGTAATTTGGACACAAATATTGTATTGAATAATCCAGATTCTGTACTGCTTTATTCTAGGTTTGCAGATAGTGAGCATTTCAACTTTGTGTTTACAGCACTAGGGGAAAACAGATACAGGTAAAAACTTCAACTGTTTCCCCCTTGAACTACTGTGTTTCTTGCTAACAGTTATGAATTAATATTTATTGATTTAAGAATGTGAATTTGAATAAATTGACGAGATTCATAACTTGCAAAAACTTCAGATCCAGTCATTTGGAGGGATCATACTTCCATGCATTTTATTCTCAAATTTATCATTGTGGGTTCATTTGAGTACCGTATTTTAATTAGAATAGAATAGAATAGATTTTATTGTCATTAAGCTTTGTAGCAATAGACAACGTCAGGTTACACATATATACAAAGTATACACAAAGTACAAAATAAAATAGTGCAAAAAACTAACAATAGTAAATTTACAATAAATAATCAAGATAAAAACTCTATGTAGCTTGGCTAATAGGTTAATGTCAAAGTTAAAGTTAATAGCAGAGAGCAACTGAATCAATTATCCTTAGTTCTACAGGGTCACATTCTGGCATTTAAAGAATTCATTGACTGAATAAAATGGTGTAATTACCAGCCAGTTATGCAACCTATGTTTAAGTAGATTATATGGAGCTTCTCTCAATTCTGTTGGTAGCTTATTAAACATTTTCATACCAAGCATCACATGACTATTCAATGATTTAGTTTAGTCTACAGAAAGGTATGTTAATTTTAATTGCATTACCTAACACTAGAATGTGTTTTCTTTAATTATTTTATACACAATTACGATTTTATTGGCAACATGTTCGCTGCGTATTTCTTAGCAGTGGACAAGGAAATCATTTGTTGTGGTTTGACAGATAGTGAGATTATTAATTATTCTTGTGAAAGTGAATGTGAATTATCTGTAGCTTGGTTCTAAAAGGGTCAATGTTATAAAACTTGCTTTTGAGACAACTGACTTGAAAGCCTTTGTAGAAGTAACAATTTTTGCTTAGAACTTCCGACAATGGCTTCTAAGATTTCTGTATTATGTCTATTAATAGCAACATATATTGGCACTTTTATTAAACGAAAGATAAAGACTAGCCAAGCTCAATAATACATATATCTCATTTTTGCAAGAAATTGACATTGGCCCTTTTAGAACCAAGCCACAGATATATAATTGTGAATATTCATATGATGATCTTAATCTTATTGCAGAGGAATTTTAAGACATTTCAGGCTAATAATTTGTGTATTTCCACTACGGTATATGACAAGATGCTGATTTTAGGTTATGCCTATACTAATATCGTTATGCACATAGGCCTATTTTCTAAATGCTGTTATGAAATTTGATTAATTATTTGTAATATGTAATGTTATGTCAGACTTACAACATATCTTTAAAATACACTTGTACTAATCTAGAATTCAATTTTACAGTTTATTACGTTAAAGTTTTTTATCGTTAATTTATTGTGTTTCTATATTAACGGAGGTAAAGATTTTTTCACGTATTCAATATCATTAAACACTATTTAAAAGAGAAAATTTCAAATTTTCATTCTATTTCAGTGTTATTTTTGTATAATCGTGGACCTAACATTCTGAAGGGGCTAAAGGCCAAAGCTGCTTTCAGAGATAATGGTGAAAAAAACACCAAAGCTCCATAAGCACAATCTGTCAGCATATGAAAGACTTGCTTGCAGCTGATATGCACATATGCAGGGCCGGCAAGAGGGGCCAGGTTAGGCCGAGAAGTGGGAAGGTACAAGACCTAATATTTTCATATTTTCATATTTATTTAATCCATTTTGACCGCAGTTCTGCGGTATAGGATACAATATAACAACAATATAACAAACTATTATAGTACAAGGGTACAAGAATAATATTAGAAATACATACATTGAAATATAAAGAGATACAAAGAAATACAAAGAAATACAGGATCAATACAACACTACAAAACAATAAATAAATAAATAAAAAGTGCAATGTGTAGGTCAAATAGTAGGTACTGAAAGATTATTTAAAGTTTTTGGCTACCTCAAAAAATTCATCATTTTTGTAGAAGCAGATTTGTTTTAGTTTCATCAGTACTAAGCCTTTAAAGTGTTTAAAAGTTAAATTTCTAGTAGCAACCGGAAGAGAATTAAACATTTTCACTGACATGTACCTAAAATTATGTTTGGTTGTTGCAAACAAGCATTGATCCTGTAATTAATACTTAGTATACTGTCTTATATTACACTTTTTAATCTGTGGATAGTCCATTCATATTGTGTATTCAAGAGTATCAGTAGTTCATCAAGTGTCATATGATTCTGATAATATATCATTTTATTTGTAAGAGTGAGTCATGAGTAACTATACACATAAAAGTGATGCTCAGAAGAAAAAAGGAAAAGACTACAGAGGTAAGGATGTTATAAAAGGACAGTCATCGCTGGTATGGTCTTTTAAATCCACATCACTTATTGAGATACTGGATCTTCCCGGAGCTATTCCTTATTCATCAGCATCTGAACCTGTATGTAGTAAAATTAATGAAACTGAAAAAAGTGAAAGCCATGATAAAGTAACTGAGCTTTGTAATAGGCCTACTTATACAGGCACGCTTATATCTACCACTTCTTCCAAAAGTCATCAGCCTTACCATCAACAAGCAGTCACTTTGACATAGTGATACTAATTTTGATAGAGATAATAATTTAAGTTACCCCTATATATCGCTTCCAAACAGTTTTCGCAAGAATCTGTTGGTTATTTAGTTCCAATGTCAGTGCTAAAAAAAAGTTCACTAAAGGTGAATTAATCCCACGTGATTGGCTTGTTTGGAGCAGAATAAAGAGAGCCTTTTATTGTTTACCATGCAAACTGTTTAGTGCATTACTACCCGCGCGGCATATCTCGAGCGCTGGATTTACGGGGAAGTGAGGGTTGGGGGGAACAAAACATAGCTACTCCGCCAGTCTTTCTGCAGTGTTGTCAACCAAAGAAATCACATTTCAGCAACGCACGTCAACAGCGTAAGTGTGGATGCCGAATTGGATAATTATTTCCGATGAATTATCCTCGCTACTTTATGTAGTGACATTTAATAGACAACGATTTTAATGCAGTCCAATAATATAACGTGGTGACGGTATTGCGTAACAATTAATAACACGTCATAAGGCTTTAGTTATCAAATAAATCATTTTCCTCCAGGAAGATTTCATATAAATAGGCTCAATATTTTTACACTGGATGAATAGTTTTAAGCATAAAGAAGAGTCTTAGCAGAACATGCTTCACCATTTCGTGTTGTAGAACGTAAGAGAGTTAAGGCATCTAAAATTGGAGAAAACTATAGGCCTAATTTTAAACGTATTTAATATGTTTTGTGAAAAGTTCGCTCAACTTTCAGTCCATGAAATTGACATCAGAGTTCACGGGAGTATCAGAAATTAGCACATACGGAATTCTTAAACAGGTGAGGAAAGTGTTGGATGTACAATGACGTGTTTGTAAAATAAGCAATTCGAAAAATTGTATTTTTCCACATAACTCCACGCGTCAGAAAAGATAATGTCAATAAATAAATAAGGATCCTGAGACAGAATGAAAGCTTAGTATTGACACCACTAGATGTCAGGGTGTATAGCGTACTTCGCGTTTCAATGTTGTCAGTTTTACCTACGAAGTTGAACGAAACCTACCGAATGAGGACTAGGGAGCCGAGCGCTCAAGAAATCGCGCACAGGTAGTACATCAGTCTCAATGTTGTTCGTTAGCATTACTTCGTGGTTTTTCATGGGCTAAAAGGTGGGGAAAAAATTGGTAGAGCACTATCTCCTTAGCATTGCAATTTTCCTTCCTGGAACTGGATACTTCATTAAGGGCCGATTGTATAAACATCATTGACTGGAGATCAATTATGATCTAAGTTCAGAAAATGATCTGAGTTCAGACTCAGACACTGATCTAAGATCAACTAATCGAAGTTCAATGTAGATCCTAGTTCACACATGAGCGCTTGGCAACATCTCAGAAACAGCTGAGTATCATAAGGCGAGAGCATTGTTACTCGGTTTGCCTCTGTATTCAGACTGTGTGTTATGTGAAAGGAAGGGAAAATGTGATCGAAATTAAGCAGAAAAAGGATCATTCCCCTAATTTTTACAAGGAGGACAAGGATGTCCTGATTGAAACTGTCTTGAGAAAATATAAAGTCTAGAATCCAAAAAAGACGGAGCAATAACGTCCATGCAAAAGCAAACTGCAATGAAAAATGTTCTGGTAATTTCAGTTCTGGCAACGTAAATCGCCTTAACATTTTCACTGCTAATGACATATAAATGCTTCGTCTCAAGAATTGTATAAAAGCGGGGATGTAAGATTAATAGAGTAATGCTTTACGTAAAACGTGAGGAATTTTATTCATCTTTTACAATATGTTTGTCATTCATGGAAACCAGTTATTCCACTGAAATTTTCCATATCGATTTTAAACTTCAGAGCCCACTGAAGTTTTTACCTGATGACTGCCATGTAAAATCTCAGCTCTGAAAGAGTTAATAAGCTGCATAAAAAAAAGAATGAAGAAAGCATTTGCTCTAAACAAAATAAAAAACACGGGGAGCCCGATGAAATTAATCGTTCATTTTTATCGTCATGAGATGTATGAAAATTGGAACAAGTTGGTAATTTATAGAGGTTATGATGTAGAGTTATATAACACTGCCATTATAAGGAGCCTAACATAGCCTATATACACAAACTAGGCCTATAACTAGAAATGTATGAAGTTGTCTTTTGTGTATTTTCTTGATATACGATCATAATCACACCGTAATATTATGTTTATAATGAGCTGATCTGGTGTCTCAAATAGGAAAACAACTCCTTGAACTGAGATCAATGAGTTTGATCAGAGAAATTTCTCCAGTCAAAATTGATCCTAGTTCAGTGAATTGATCTCAGATTAGTGTTTATACAACAGAAATGTCCAAGTTCATCGTGAACTGAGATCAGTTTAGTCTCTGATCCGAGGTCAAACTGTTTATACAATTGGCCATAAATGTACTTACTTTTGTTTAAGGAATTGATTAAGGGGCGAGATTAGTCATTTTTAGAACGTGATCTTGTATTTTTACCCATTTCAGTCAGTTCATATTATTCATTATTCATAAACACACCAGCCATATTATGGTTCTGAGCCAAGCAGGATGAGCAACTGGAAAGCAGGATGACCAACTGTCCTCCTTGCATTACGGTAAGCAGTGGCAGGTAGATTCTATTTTAGTGGCAGTTAGGTAAGGTTGTGAACAGTGATATTAGTTTTGAAGGCATACCGAATTCACACGTTTCGAAAATTTGCCATATTATATCTCCCACAAGGTTTATTGTGTTGGTTAACCTGTGTACCCAGATAAGATGGCCATTAGTTATTGTGTTATGTGTTTTAAGGTAAGAGAATTACAAGATGTATTCTTATATATGAACAATTTTGAGCCTAATTATAATCATTGCACCTAGGGACACATTTTTAACATTGTTTCATTTAGTGAAAATTAAAACTATAATGCTAAGGAGATTGGGCTGGAACTGGGAAAAATTATCTGACAACATGCTCGAATATGAAATTAGCTCTGGACATAAATCGTGCTACATGCAGTGGAAATCTGAAGTCATAAAAGCAAAAAATATTAATCTATTTCATTAATGTTCTTGAATTGATTCAACATGAGAAAAAAAAATGACCAAAAATAGTGGCATGAATCTTAAAACAACTACTTCCTTTCACTTTATTATTTCTTGCTGAAAAAGGGTTTGCTTTTCGAGGGGAGACGGAAAAACTCAGCGAGCCATCAAATGGGAATTTTTTAGGAGCTGCTGGCCAATTACTATCCCATTTTCAGTGTTGGCTAAATTTGTTATTTCCAACAGAAGGGAGATAGAATGGAAACTCACTACCTGTCACATGACATTAAAAATTAATTTATCGGTCTCTGTGCCTTAGAGGTAACTGAAAGAATTCTAAAAGAAGAAAACAAAAATGCAAGTTATTTTTCACTTATAGTTGATGCTACCCCTGACTCGACACATGTAGAACAAACTGTGTTATTGATCAGGTATGTCAATTTGACAAAGCAAGTAGACAGTCACCCATACAACATCGAAGAGCATCCACTGTGCTTCGGTGATTGTTCAAAAGAAAATGGAGAAGCTATTGCGAGGCTTACAACGGACAAGCTGAATGAATTTGAAATTCCCTTAAAAGACTGTAAAGGGCAAGGCTACAACAACGGTAACAATATGAAAGGTACCCAGGCAGTCATACTTGCAGCCAATAATGAGGCTATTTATTCCGTGTGCACTTGCCGTTCTGTAAATCTATGTGGGGAACAAGCAGCAGAGAGCTACACCACAGCAATGACCTTTTTTAATAATTTGTAATTTGTAAATTTAATAATTTGTAGCTCTAGTCCCCAAAGATGGGAAATCTTAAAAAAGAAAGTACAAAGTTTGGTTCACTTGATATAGCCTATATAAAGATGTTGAATTTCACAGCTGAGTGTCGACGTGGTGTAAATGGCTTGGAGAAGTATTTAAAAACCTTCACCTGCCTTCTTCTTGCATCTATTTGGCATAAAATTCTTAAATCCATTGACATAGACAATAGTGTGCTGTGCACGCCGCTTATTGTGATCACTTCAGAATATCAATCCCACCAACAACAGTTTGTAGTTTGCTGCTTCAATGTCAAAGCACAATTTGTTACAGCTTTATCCTGCAGACATGGAAAATTCGTACCTAGTAGCCTACAAAATTGAACATTAACCTAAAATACTCAATGAATTCATAAGATCTTAGACCTGAGTAAAAATCTTGTTACCGGTATTCAACTATGGTGAAAAAAACCAATAGAGCACTCTGCGTGCCTTGGTGCATGCCTTCAAGGAGAGTTTCTAGATGGGGGAGATCAGAACACAAATGCTCCTACCGACTACAGCTGCCCTGCACAGACTGTACTGGACAGGCGAGAGCAGAAGAAAAGGGAAATTTGGCCTGAGTTCTACAGTACCAGTGCCATGTTAAATCGAGAGTGAACTCAAATAAATTACAAAGTGAGACATGTTGCTACCAGGTTTGCATGCCACATGGCTTCCATCATGCGATCTGCTGCAACAAGAAGTTTAATGAACTGAGTGGAATGTATGTGAACTGTGCGGGAACATTGCGACAGATACCACATGGAGTTCTGCAAAAGTCAAAAGCTGTCAATCTGTGATTACGCAAAGGAAAACTAATTTGCACACTATGCGCACTTCCTATTTAGCCTATAGGCTATATAAAAAACAATATAAAATGTTCATATTCAATCTGGCAAATCATAGCCTATTAAATTTTTGTTTTTCTTAGTTGCTATTCCATGTTGTAGAATGGCTTCCATATTTGCTCCTGCGACTACTATGAACAAAAGCCAATAAACAAAAGACAACCAAAACACAAAGCAAAGCAATTTCAGTGCTTCTCTAGGGGAAGACAGGCATAAATACCAGAACATTTCCGGTACCCATAAACACTTCCGATGATGGAGTGCTTATCGAATGTAAACCGTCCCATTTCTGAGGGTGAGTGTGCATTGAGTGCGAGAGTAGTGCAAATGTGCGAGTGCGCACTTCAGCACTCAAATGTGGAACACAGCCTTAAGAATTTTGGGCACAGTCAAATAACAACTCTCCCTCCGTTGCCACGATGCATTTCTTTTCAACCGAACCAGGTTGACCTACTAAGCGTGTTGCAGCAGTACGATAAATTTTAACAAAGAGTCTAAATAATGCATAATACTATCTACACAGTGAAGAGTGCAAAGTGGAGGCAGCAGCCATAGAGGAGTGCAAATGCATGTATTACTTTAGTAGTAGCATACAGAATTGCAGGCATCTCCTTATGTACTACCAATGTGTGTTTTGTTGTGTTGGTCACAGTTCCTTGCTAGACGATGTCACACTGGCAACATCCAATCATGCAATTCTTCTCCACTCTGTACAATTCATGTAGCAGATATATCGCTACTTTATGCCACTTTGTACTACAGCCATTCCACGGAAAGTGAGCCTGAAGTGTCCAGACCGTAACAACCTTTTAATATTGATTAAAAATATATGTCATCACTGAACAATTATGAAATTAATTTTGAGAAGCAGACCTAATACTGAAAATTATTTATAGGTTAGATAAGTGACATCTTCATTCTCATTTTCCCAGTGTTTCGGACATTTTCCAGAAAATCTAAATTACTGTATGATTTCTATGGTTAATGAAAAACACAAGCTAAATAGGGCTATCATAGATTTTGAACTTTTTTTTCTGTGAATAAACATAGTGCATAATCATAGAAACATCCCCACAATCACAATTTATTACTTCAGTACCACATATTTTCCTTGGATAGGTTACAAACTGTTCTACTCACCTTCAACTCATCACCGGACTCTGTTTCTGATTTCTGGGACAGTCCATTTTGTCTAGTCATGATATACCAACATCTTACATACCGCACTTTCGATTATCGCTTACTGTTGGATGTACGGGCATCCATCCGACACACGCTTAATATTGTTAATAATACTGATAACCCGGTAATTTCGTACGTTATTCAAAAGAAATTACAGTTGCGAAACGAAACACTAGACGCAATTAACAAACTTTATCACTCCCGTCTGAAAAAAACTCGCACTACAGGGTTTAAAAGATGGCGAACTCATCTCGAATTTCTCAATCGATATTCGATACAAGAGGCTCGACCTTAGCCTGCAATTAACGCAAAGCCAGGTAAAACCTTGTCATTAGTAATTTACCCAGAATTTACCTTACGGACATATATTGTCGTCACTGTGGTGCAAGATTCCTCCACTGGCGGCGTCATAAGCCCTCCTCACCTCCCAACGAAAGAAGTGTAAAAATATTCTTATAACATGTTCTTCCACAACACTATGGGTCCATTTGATACATGATGATAGAAATAATGAAAGTTTGTATCATATTATCTACTTTTGTATGATATTTTGACTGCTCAAATCTTCATATAATAATATACGAAGAGCACATACTGTAAAAATACCTCTCGGAATTTTTAACCACTCACACCTTCTACAATATGAATAAATATTCCCAGCTTTAAAAAGTTTGGGAGCATACAGTAGTAGGCCTACTGTAGGCTATGTTGTTGCTACTCGTATATGTATATTTTGATCTGAGCCTCGCTCAACACAGGATCTACAGGACGAGATATCTAAATCTACGTTTACAGGCACTGTTTTAGTCGCCTTCGTTGAGAGTCTCTTTTCAGATTTGTCTTTTCCTTTTGCAAATTAATCCCGCCCGAAATTGGTCCGTAAGAATCTTCATGAATTTGATGTATAAGATCGCAAGACTTTTGCAACATCAGCTTCCTCAGTACCTCTGAATGACCATCTCTACCGCACTGCAAAATTGGATTGCGATACATATAGAGTAATATCATCTCTACCAGTGTAGGCCTATGCAATACTCTTGGATCACTTATAATCTATTTGAATACTGTATCAGCCACACGTTCTAATTTTGTCAGAAGCATGACGAATATAGGTGAACGATATCGGAGACCAAGATCAGTAAACTATAGAGGTTGCGTATTCCGGGATAGACCAATCTCAGCCATCGAGCGCGTGACGTCACGCGTTTCCAACTCGGGCTGTTCTCAGATTTTACTCAGTCCAGAAAATGCTCACACCTTACGATTAAACTCGTAACCTTTAATTAATCCTGTGAAATTTGTGCAGAAATAATCTACACACAAACAGCTCTCCCGACGGTTAAAATTGAGCCTTAAAAAAGCGGACACGTTTTTATTTAATAAGTATCACCAATTACGCAAAATTCATGGATAAAGCGAATTTGACTATGCAATTTTTTTTTTGTATTATTCTTGTCTCCACAACAATCTTTAAGCGAGAAAGTTTTAATGAAATATTTACTTTCTCATTATGTTTTATTAACTTATTTACGAAATCCCACCTTTATATTTTGAATGGTTTACGATGAATTGAATTGAGTGGTAATTATTCCGGGCGCTGTCTGAATAATTTGGGACGATCGTGAAATGTCGAGGGTGAGCAAATTTAACTATGCGACATTTTAAAAATATTTTTGTGTCCAGAAAAAGATTGAAGCATGCAAGTTTAAGTGAAATATTTAAGTGTTATTATAAACCAAGTACCCCCTTTGTATCTTGAATGGTTTACGAGTAATAGAGTGGTAAGTACCCCAGGCTCTAAAGCTATCGGAACGGTGCTGATGTATTAGCATTAGCAAGCCTCTTTTCCATAAAATACCAGCAATAACGTAAAAATCCTTAAATATTTTGTTCGAGGACTAAATAATAAAACTACATTAACTTACTGCTCGTACCACGGAATAATGTAATTCAATGCATAAACAAATTCTAACCTTGTACAATGGAATCGGTGTAAATCACTTCTAACTTTAAACCTGAGTTGTACGAAAATCTCTTTTGAACAGGTGGCATCGCGTAAATTTTAACTACCGAACTGATTTCTCAGGAAAGACTGAAAATACTATTAAACCCTCTACCACCAATTCACCACACGGTAAGTGTAATCGGACAATGTTTTTAGAGGTCATTGCCTTCATTTAAAACACCCGACGGAAACAACTCCTTTTGTATAGAAGAACTCAACATTCCTTTCTTTTCGTATTGTTACCTGTTTTCTAGCTACCCTCATTTTACGATCGTGACAATGCACTAATGTATAACACCTTGTTTATAAGTATGGTATTTTCCACATTTTTAATTATATTTTTTGTGTACTTCGGACCATTAGACCCACGCAGCACGATATGTATAATATACGTATGTTTTAGAGCTACATATATATCATACGTTTGGTCAAATTCAAAACGTAAATTATACGTATATTTATATCCAATATATACATGTATAAAAACTGTTGTAATTTAATCCTGCTTTATGTTCATAATATATCAAAATTAAGTTACTGTTACATAAGCAATTTATTATCTAAAAAAATCTAATTTATTGTTCATTTGCTATTATCAAAATAACGTACAAAAAAATTGGTAACTATACATAAATTTTACGTCTAGAATTTGACATTGTAAACGCACCTGTTTATTGTGTTTTACTCTAGTAAATCGATTTGGTTAAATTAAGGGAACGAAATACAATTTACTCACGCTAATAAGAAATTAATAAAAAAATGGTTTAACATGATTACATCCGTAAACTCAGTAGGACTATTTTTCTGGTAAGCACAGAACACAAACATAAGCTTGCGCGGTTGCGCCACCTTGTGCTGAGTCGGAACTCTGAAGAACACCAACGGTCACGCGGGGTTATAAGTTTCGTTTGTTCTTTGAGTTTGTTATTTTGACTCACTGTGCAGAAGAATAATTATACGTTTTGTTTGTTCTTTGTTGTTTGATAATTTGGAAAGGAGGTAAGTGCTTTTTAATATTTGTAATATAACTTTTGTAGATATAATAACACGTTTTGGCAACTGAATAGGGCCTAGTTGTTTTTTCACTTTTAAACAGTGTTTGTGTTTTCTTTAAGATAATATTTTATTTATATCAAGCAAGTATCATAAGAAAGAAGGCATGCACTAGGAAAGCCAATATTAATTTATTGTTCTATAAATTTTGGTTCTTAACCTAAAACTTTAACCTATAATTTCATAAGTGGCAAAAACCATTTTAGCGATAGTTTTCATCGCAAAAACCGACGGTTGACCAGTTTTTTTAAGGCTACAAAAAGATAGGGTTTTGTTACCTGTGTGTTTGTGTTTTTTTTTACTACTGCGGAAAACCACTTAAATTACTAGCCCTAACTTAACCTGTAAATATCGAAATTGCTCATTTATATAAGTTAATATACCAAATGGCAGTTCTCAGCATGATTGGGATGGGAAAAAATAAATGTAAGTCGCACCTTGGATGAATGTTCCAGCCCTCCACTCCCTCGCGATGCACTTTCTTTTATACCACGATCTAGCGAATTCTTCTGTCCTCATATTACGTACAAACTCGTGATTGGACGTTGGTAGTGTGACGTCATACCGCTAAACAAAAGGTGATAGGCTTACTAACCTCTGGAAGATATAATATGCCACATTTTCGAAACCTACAGTGTACCATACATTATTCGAAAATGCAAGGGCGCTTCGCTTCAGCTACTGCCTCTGCTTCGCGCACTTAACTATGTGGATAGTGTTATGCATTATTTAGACTATTTGCCGAGGTGATTGTGGTCTGATCGGGAGTGCCGAGTGAGCTAGCGGGTAGTCATTTCTATGCAACCTGCTGGTATTTGGTACGATCGGGAGTATGGAGAGAAGGAATGGGCGGGAGTGCCGAGATAACAAGCGTGTGGTCACCATAGCAACGCATTGTTCGGCGACTTACTCTTATCTTTCACCATTGGGGGAATCAAATCTACAAAGTTAGATACTACAGTACCGTAACATATTCATGGTTTTGCACTGCTTATGATAGTGCAGCCGAAAGGTTAATATAATAACTTTCGGAAGCCTAACTTTAATTCCGCATCACTTCCTCATGGTTTGTGCTAGTATAATATGCTTAACAGGTGCAAAACCATGAATATACATTATGGTACTGTAGTGTATAGTATCTAACTTTGTAGATTTGATTATCCAATTCATAGGCTACCGAGAACTGCCATTTGGTATATTAACTTAGATAAATGAGCAATTTTGATATTTACAGTGAGGTTAAGTTAGAGCTAATCATAGGTTACCGAGAACTGCCATTTGGTATATTAACTTAGATAAATGAGCAATTTTGATATTTACAGTGAGGTTAAGTTAGAGCTAATCATAGGTTACCGAGAACTGCCATTTGGTATATTAACTTATATAAATGAGCAATTTTGATATTTACAGCGAGGTTAAGTTGGGGCTAAGTTAGTTTACGTGATTTTCTGCAGTAGGCTATAGTAAAAAAAATAACAGACACACACAGTTAACAAAACCCGGTAGTCTTTGAATATAATACTGTGTCTCACACTGCTGCATCCCACTACAGTTTGCTTGAGTGCACCACCAGTCAAAACAGGAATGATTTTAATGTATAAAATTATTCACTGTTGAATTCGAATGTATTAAATTCACAAACACTGCTTTCACAACCCCAAGCTTGTGTTAAGCTTGTCTGCCTTGATCATTAAATTTACTATTTTCTCGCATATCTGATTCCGGCTCTTGGAACACTCCCTCGATCATTAAAATTACAATTTTCTCGTGTCTTATTTTGGATCCCCCCTCCATGCTCATAAACCGGCAGTGTCAACGAGACGATAAATGATACCCTAGGCAGGAGCTTCGGTATAGCTTGTTTTTTTATTATTTGTAACAGGTTGTTTTTGTAAGTTACAAAGCAAGTTATAAGAAATATCTCTAGACTGCAGTGGGATGCAGCAATGTGAGAAACACAGTATTATATTCAAAGACTACCAACTTTTAGAACCTAGTCTTGTGTAACTTATATGTTGTGGCAGATTAAAGACCATCACTTGCATAATATTAATTTATGCTCTAATGGTGATAAATTATTTCCAGGTATTTATTGATATTTTCTTAATGTTTCAGGTGTTCTGAGTAATGGTCCTCGTAAGGACACCTTCACGTAGGCTACAAGGTCTTCGAATTCCATTTAAGGGAATGGTTTCGCCAGGCAAAGATCAGAATAAGTGGTAAAAAAGAGAAACAAGATCATTAACATTGTAGCAAGATTGAGCTCGGAATTATGTTAATTAATTATTAAATTTTATTTCGCCGTAAATCTCTATACAGAAATATTGGTGCTAAATTACTTAAGACTAAATATATCTTATACACAAGTAGTGGTGACATTAAAACGATTACATTGTAAGTGTGATGTCATGCAATATATTAACTATGATAGTAGTACTATTGATAATTATGCTACAGTCCTGATTGAGCGTTCAGTTGAGTATATTTAAATTACTTGTTCAAATACTCAAGGCATTCATTAATACTGTAGAAGCAGTGTTGGAGTAGGAAATGTTTGACACAGTTTCTATATTTCATATACTCCATGTGTTGAAATACTTTATTAAGAGAGTTATATTATTATTCCTTTATAGGATAGGGAAGATTTTTGTTTGTTTGTTTGTTCTAATACTGTTAATATGAATTTTATTGTGGCTTTTTGTACAATAGTTGTGAATTGCCTCATTTTTGATGAAATTATGTTTGTTTTTATGAATGAAACTTACTGCTTCTACAGTGAGTCCCATGCAAGAGTTGGCCAATGACGCGGGTTTCTGCGTCGCGGCTGGCACAGCTCCAACTCCCGAGCAATTGGGTGAAATATCTACGCTAATAATGCCGTGGTCGGTGTAATGATTAAGGTTCCCACATTTACAGTTAAAATTACAATGAAAATAACCACGTACCTCACAACAAGAGATGTTGGAAATGTTCTCCTCTTGCATCCACACAATACTGGCACCTTTTTAGGAAATTTTCTTTCACGCACTTAAGTTCAGCTTCCGAGACAGAGTTACTTTCTCTTGTGATAGGCCTATGTGATATTGTCTTTAAGTTCTTCTAACAGTATGTGAATATTATTTATGGGGAAACTTGAAAAATAAAGTGTATAGGTCAATTTCCCATACATAAGAAGAACTTAAAGACAATATCACAAAAGAAATTAACTCTATCTCGGAAGCTGAACTTATGCGCGTGAAAGAAAATGTCCTATAAAGGAGCCAGTATTGCGTGGATGCAAGAGGAGAACTTTTCCTACATCTCTTGTGATGAGGTACATGGTTATTTTCATTGTAATTTTAACTGTAAATGTGAGAACCTGAATCAATACACCGACCGCGGCATTGTTTGCGTAGATATTTCACCCGATTGCTCGGGAGTTGGAGCTGTGCCAGCCGCGACGCAGAAACCCGCGTCATTGGCCAACTCTTGCATGGGACTCACTGTAGTATGTAAAGACAGGGTACTGGTAGGATTTTTAGATTTTTGAACGAGTCCCTAGGGCCTACACACTTCACTATTATCATGTATGATCATTTCAATAGGTCTTCCCATCATCATCAGCTGATGTGTTTGTTTTAAATTCAATTCAGTTCTTTTATTCACCATTTAAAAAATTTGCCAATAAGTTAGGTAAATACTGCTTCTGCTATAGTTTTACACTTTTGGAAACCGAACTGTTCTTTGGAAAGGATATTGTTTTTTACTATGAATGATAAGAGCCTTTTATACATTGCTTTTCTAAGTTTTTGAGAAAACTGGTAATAGTGAGATAGGTCTGCAATTTTCGGTGTTACTAAAGTCACCTTTTTTAAATACAGGGCAAACTTTTGCTGTTTTGAATATTTATTTGTATTTTCTTTAAGCTTTTTGTAATGTGTTAAGAATAAAATATTGTAATACATATTATTATGGTGCTATTATTTAATTTTCTTACCTACAATCTGTATTAAATGCAATGTTGGGGTCTTTTTTGTCAATTATTCACAGCTAGCGTGTTTATAGTTATTCTAAAAAAGCTACTGCTTCAAAATGCAAAAACAATATGGGAGATGCAATTTTAGAAACATTGTTTACAAAAATTATACAGGGACATTCTTTCTCAGCATGTCGCCTAACTGGCTGCCGCATGCACTGCACCTCATGCTGCAATGGCCAATGCATGGATCCTTCATGCCCCCCTGCATTAACCCGAGTCTCAGAATTTGTACTTGCTATGCTCATATAGAAGATGCTGTAATTGTTCCAAATTTTCTGCCACATACAGTACTATAGCAGTGTTTATGCGGCTGGCTGAGTGGAGTGTGTTTGTTACTGTTATGTTATGATTAAGAGGCTCTCAGTGCAGGGTTTCTTTGTGTACTGTGAAGCCCAGTCCGTAACTCTGTGATATTTCAGTGTAATATTTAATTGTATACTGTGTTGTGTAATAATCCTTTGCGGATTATACACATCATGTACATGAGGACAAATAAGTCATGTGCTAGAACAAAAAAATTTCATCAGAAGTTTCCAGACAGGCCTATTCCGACCGCAGTACCATAATATGTCTTGCAAACACATTTAAGGATACAGGTTCTATGAAGGATCCATGTATCTGCCATTGTAGCATGAGGTGTTGTGCATGCGGCTGCACATTACGCGAGGCGCTGAGAAAGAATGTCCCTGTATATCAAATATACATTTGGTGGATCTCTCATGTATGGATAGTATACATAAAATATATGTAAGCAGTGTACATTTATGAACCAAAGGTCCTATATATATATAAATTATATATAAAATATACGTTTCATATATCATCTTTACATATTTTTTACATATAGATATTGTACATCAATAGTATGTATGCGATTGTAAGTATAATTGATATATATTAAATGTCAGGATTGACATGAATAGACGTAAAATATACATAAAAAAGTCTGACATTTGAGCGTATATTATACGTAGATTTTATTTAACCAATATGTGTGATGTACATTACCTAGATCTAGGGATAACGCATATTTTACATATATTTTACGTATGTGTGCTGAGTGGGGAAACACCCAACTTTCAAGGCTATGTTTTCAAAGGTAAAAAAGTGCGTCTTTGGTCCGTAAAATACGATAGCTTGTTATTAGTAAGAGATACGGCCGGCAAGCAAGATCTCCAGAGCTTACTGTCTGTGATTTTTATTTTTGGGAGAACTTAAAAAATAAAGTGTACATGAATAACCTTCATACAGTATAATTGAAGAGCTGAAAGAGAACATAAGAAGAGAAATTGCAGCAATTTCACAAGAAGAATTGATGCGTGTGAATGGAAATTTTCTTAAAAGATGTCAGAAATATGTGGCAGTAAACAGAGATCATTTTCAACATCTTGAATGACAAAGGTAGGTGATTATTCTGACTGCGCTTGAATTGAGGGTTATGTACATGAGCCTTTACCAGTTGACTTGCTTCCAGGCCACCACAAAGACCATGCGTTCTTGGCACACCGCAAAAATAATGTCTGTGTATTTCTCTTTCAAGAATGTGATGTGATGGCTTTGTATGATGGATGTAATTGTGCAAATTTACTACAACCAATGTTTACATCTACAAATCTTTCTTTAAGTAAATTAAAAGCCTCAGTGGCAGTAAATAGCATGTGATGTCAAGCCATGATGTGGTCACATATATTGTTTCATTTTTTGACACAAGGAACTTTTCTGCCAGGATCTACCCTGCTGATTTTGTCAATGTTGTAGAAACTTATAACTTCCTACATACAATTATCCTCCTCCTAACTATTTTTTATGGAGTTTTATTCAGCAGTATGCTATTCTAAAATTTAAGAAAGTTTTTTTTTTTTAATTATCTGCCACTTTTTCTAGGATTTCCTGACATTGCTCTTTCAGTTCATTTCTAGGCTTTAACAACAGCAGATGGCGAAAGCTTTAACTGCTTACTTTTTAGTAGCACAGCTTAGTCTTTTTCTTTCTGCCTCCTTTGATTTCCTTAATGTTGCTTCTAGTGCTGTTTTTTTTTCAGCTTTTTCTCCATATATAATTCTTTATTATGGTCTTTTTCTTCAATTTAAATTTTTCATCAGTTTTGTGCCTTTCCATAAATAACTTGTCTTTCACAATTTGTTTTGCCCATTTTGTTGAAAAAAGTATACGTATAGCTTATAATTTCAAGGAAATAAAATATTTTGGGCTTGTAAATATATTCAGAAGTATATCTGTTTGTTGACAGATATGTGTCTAAAGTTTTCTCTCTTGAAATTATATGAATACATTGAAAATATGCACACAAAAGAAATCCAACAGTGTGCACTTTAGAGTTTCCCTCCAAAAGTTGTTAATAACAGGACATAATGCAAAAGTTATAAAAATAATTCTCGATGATTTTTTTTAAAAATAAGTCTACTGCTATCTATTATCTGGGTGATACACTAGCAGTTCCAAGCATTTTGTACACATGGCCTCAGTGAAAACATTATAATACAACGTTTTTGTATTTTCTGTTAGTATGGGGACAGCAAATACTTGCCATTTTACAAAATGGGCTTTTCTGCATTTTGAGAAATCTTGTGCTGAAATAAATGTTATTAAACATACCTTGAAAACACAGAGAAATATTCGGAAAAATGTTTTTGTCCATTGTCTTGGTGGTTTAATTAAAATATAATTTTTTTTAGTATACAAATTTTGTCAAGATCCTGCTGTACAATTCAAATGTAAGTTTGGGCTTCAAAAACATGGAGAAATACTCAAAATAACATATTTTAAAATTGAGTTATCAAAAATAGTGTATTAGAGCCTTAAGTAAAACTCCTGGTTACAAAACAATCTGTCAAATGAGCAAAATGTCTGGTGATGGTGAAAAAGCTGTAACAGAAAATAAATACATTGAAGAAGGGTTGTGGTGTTTTTCACATACATCTGTGACATCATGCGAAGTTGAAAGGACATTTTCATTGTATAAAACCTTCTTTACTGACAGACGTAGGAGCTTCACACATGAAAACCTCGTCGCAAATTTCCCTATCTACTGTAACAGTCATGAATAAGGTAAGATTATCCCCCCCCCCCAAAAATAGTTAATTTGATTTTTGTTCAATTGTTTTTGCATATATTGGTGCATATTTTAAAAATATTCCCGCATACTTACATGCATCTTTTATTATTTGATTATGCATACAAATCCGGGCTCTGATAATTATGATTGTAAGTAAATATCATTAAGACAATTATAAAAAATTAAGACATGAACATCAAAATTATTTAAAAATTGAAAGTAGAAAATGACAACAATGGCTTTGACCAAAAAAGCAACACAGCTATATGTGAGCCAAGCATGCAAAGACAAGTATGCAAGAACTAAATGGCCACAGAACGTGATTAAATTCATTTTCTTAACGCCATTTGAAACATTAAACTGTAGCTTACTTGTGATAGGTAAGCAAGGCTAAAGCAGGGCGTGTAAAGTATTAAGTGTTGGAACTTCAGTAAGAACGTGTAGTTCAGATGAAGTAGTTCCAAATTACCTCACCAGGCGTCGTAGCGATCATCATCACTTTAAGAATCTCGTGAGCATAGAGAGCTGTGTATTGTGAAGTTATCATGTCTTGTTGTTTAGTGTATTTGACAATTGTATTGAATGTAATAATGGAACTTCCTTATAAACGTAAATGACAGCTGCACTTCATAATAAACCAAATTAAATATATTTGTTATTTTAAAAATATTACAGGAAAGATTTGACAGTTTCCTTGAGGATTTTGCGGTCGCTCTACATATCTTCTCTCTTCAAATCTCTTTCACGCGGAAAATGAATTGACATTTTATATAATGAAATACTAGTTGAGGCAGATATAAAAGTAATAATCCCCTGAGAAACATAAGCTAGAAAAACTGACAGTTCAAACTTAGTCTGAAAAACTTAGTTCAAAATAGTCACCCCAAACTGCATCCTCTTTAATCAATTTTCCTTCAATGATATTGTCTACTTTTTAGTGATGTCTTAAAATTACCCAGAAGGATATTTGTGGAATTAATACCTGTCTCCAAAGTTCAATATGTTACAGAGAGTTTGACTATCTTTAAAATCGTGGTTAGGTCCATGATGCTAAACATTCCTTGTAACTAATCAGTGATGGGAAAATTACAAAAAAATTGTAATTGGGCTGAATTACAATTACTTGAGAAACATTTTACTTAATTACAATTACAAATTATTTTTTGAAAAGTAATCGGTAAAATTACATTTACTTTACAAAATGGCAGTACCTAAAAATTCCTTCTTTTGGGGGGCACAAGGGCAGAAACTATTGGGCGATTCAGCTAATAAAGCTGCTTGGATGTTACAAAGTCTAATATTATTAATGAACAAACAAATAAACAAAACACATCAATACCTATTTCCATACACTTTGAGCAATTTTTGTTAATATTACCTCTAACCTGGATATTAGTTGTGAAAACAGTAATGACAACATTAGCCTATAGCAGCATTTCTCAACCTTTTTGAACCCATAGGACCTCTAAAATGTCTAAAAAAAATTTACGGACCCTAATTTTAATCCCATTTTTAAAAGTAGGCTATATGTAGGCCTATATTCTTAATATTTGGGGTATTAATTGTAGGTTATTATAACAAAATAAATCTAAATACATTTTTTTGATTTGACGGAAACACAGTTATTGAATTGGAAAAATGTTAAAACCGGAGTTTTACTTCTTTACTTTCCACTTGCTTTATGATATTTTTTAAATTATGTCTGCGGACCATCTGCACCATAGGTTGAGAAACGTTGGCGTATAGCAATTGAGAATATAGCAGTATTTTCAGCAGAGCCCCTAATGCTCAGTAATTAACTTTGAAGTTGAGGTTAGTTTGAGCTTAGTTTTATGCCGTGGAACACATAACCTTCTTTTCAAAGAAAGGGATATACTGTAAATCAATTTTATAGGCTGAGAACAGAAATTTTAATTTCTTGAACACGTTTTGAAATCAATGGAAACCATACAGAAATATAATTAAATGTAGTATCGCTCCCCGTAAATTGTGCTGGCTGTGGTCGCCATTGAAAAAAAAACATAAAATACATTCGACTTCGTTCATTTCAGCTGATGTCGCGTTGCCACGTTTTTCCGCAGAAATGCTGACTTGACATGTTGAATGTCGCATCGCTGCGCAAATCACCACAGTTTCGTGCAGCAAACTAAGTGTAAAAAAGAACGGCTGATAGTCCATGCAGCAAAACCCGCAAAGCTGGATCTGACTTCGCTTCACCACCACTGCAGTGACCATACAGCGGTGCTGCAACAGCTTTACAACGCTTTACGTTTGCTTTAAAAAGAAAGCAAAGTTCACCGCCGCTGCAGCAACTGCCAGCGAGTAGAAGAAAGCAACATTGCCAAATTCTCAATTCGATACTTTTCGATTACTAAAATGTAGCGATTACTCATATGTAACGATTACAATTTTATTTCCAGAAGTAAATTACGAGTAAAAGTTACATTTAAAAAAAAAAGTAATGATTACAAGTAAATGGGACCAAAAAAGGAATCGTTACTGTAATCAGATTACTTTTACTCAATTACTTCCCATCACTGTACAGACATCGTATTATATCTCTGCCGGTCTGTCAAATGACTATTTCCTGGTAGGAGAAGAGATTCTACTAGCGTGCACAAAAACATGTCTTAAATTTACAACGGGCAGCAGATTTGAGCTCGGGCAAGCAATGACTAGAAAGGGAACTGGATGTCTTTTGTATTGGAATACACGGACTACCTGCTCTTTGTAACAAAATTCCAACGGTCGGCGAGAGGCACAGATATAAAACGACACCTGTAACTAATGTATATTTTTCCTGCCGTACGAAGCAAGTAGCCACAAAGGTAATAAGTAATATTATTACCTGACATTGTTGAGTAATTATCTTTAGATATCTAACGATATCTAAAGAGATTAGTTTCGGTTCAGTAACCATTATAAAAATTTTCTCTCTTATTTGTCTCTGTAAATTTTCCTTTACCTGCCTATATTTCACTACTTCTATTCTTGCCATTGATCGCATGTATTGAGTGAAGGAAATCTACTCAATATCAAATGCATCTCCACAGTTTGCTTTAGAAGAGTGTATTTATTTTACAGGTACATATATACACTAAAGCAAATGTAAATTTAAAAAGTCTATTAAGGTTGGATGATATTTAAGACCAAAATGCCTTTCAGCCGCATCTTGGCTTAGTTTGGTTGTTAAAACAAATTTGTAGCCTGATGCCCAAAGATATTCAGCCAAATGAAGGTCGATATGATTTTTATATAAAGATGGGAATATTTTTAAAATACCGAAAAAAAAAAAAACCTGGAACAATTCAAGGGGAAAAAATTGACTACAAAATTTAGTGAAAAATAAAATTGATTTTATCTCGTGCATACAAATGATCTCAAAAGGCTTAATTTTTTTCTGTAGACTGCTGTAGATAGTAATTTATACCGCAGAAGTAGATGCCTCATGGCCACTATATTTTTTTATATTTTATTATAAAAGTGAGCACACGATACACCATTAGTGTCTGTTTTTCACTATCAGCAAGATCTCCACTGTTGCAATTTTCATTTTATTTTTCTCATCTGACCACAACTAGTCCACTAGAGAGAAAACATGTTCCACAGCAGCGTATGAACCAGGAACTGAAGACAAATCTCTAACAAACAAATAAAATTTTTTATGTCAATGTTTCTACCAATGAAATGGGCAAACGTTTTATAGAATTTCTAAAAAAATAGTTTCATTGTTTCTTGCAACACTGTCTACAGTTTTGCTGTTTTAAGTATTATTTATAATTCAGTACCATAAAAACTTGTTTCGTCTTCGTCAGCAGAAAAATTTGATAGCCTACAATACTTTTAGGAAGAGTACAATCTTAAATATTCTTCAATTTCAGCTGCTCTTTTAAAAAAATCACCTAATCATATAATAATAAAAGGTGTGAGAAATGACATACAACATTAATATACTCAATGCAAACTAAGAACAAAGATATGTAGCATAAAATGCTGTGGCCAAGCGGACTCACAAAAATTGGAAAGTATGAGCTTCACCATAAAACTTTCGAGACAGCTGGACATTTTGCCAAAAAAGGGACTGTCCCTGGAAGAACGGGCCGAATGGATACCCTAATGTATTGTCTCATCACATTGAATGTTGCAAATAAGTAGCTAAAACTGATTAGTCTAATACCTAAACATGCAGCAAGCCAGTCCGCAGTGACAGCTTGACCAGTGTTATCGGAGCCAACGCCATCACGCGGCGGGAACGGTGAACTAAGCAAGTTCCACCACTTAATACTTTACACACCCTGTCTAAAGCATGGCATATCTAGGAGTAGTATATTCAATACATTGACAGAACTCAGAATAAAGTCAGAGTTAAATAAACATTTTCTTAGAAAGTGACATTGGTTCTGGATTAACATCTCCATATATAGATGTATCGTTGTATATCCCAACTGAATGAAAACCAGCTACACTCTCTCATGACTACCACCACAGTAAGACTAGATTTTCCTGGCATACTGTATCTAGAACTTCCTCTCGGGTTTGCAACCAGTAGTTACACAATTTCCAAAGCAAATAATCAATGAACACATCTCATTAGGAAAGGTTGTTCGTTTCATGAATGAACAGATGTTTTTTTAGAGTATCTCTTCGGGAAAATCTCTTGCTACATATATCACACGGGAATAGTTTATGGCCAGTGTGGGTTAGCATGTGTGCTTTGAGAGTCCCGCTTTGGACAAATTTCTTGTTACATATATCACACGTAAATGGTTTATCACCAGTGTGAGAGAACTGATGAGTTTTGAGATGCCCTATTTTGTAAAATTTCTTGGCACATACATCACACGTGAATAGTTTATGTCCAGTGTGAGTTAGCATGTGTGTTTTGAGAGTCCCGCTTTGGGCAAACTTCTTGTTACATATATCACACGTAAATGGTTTCTCTCCAGTGTGAGTGAGCTGATGAGTTTTGAGATGCCATCTTTTGGAAAATTTCTTGGCACATACATCACACGTGAATAGTTTATGTCCAGTGTGAGTTAGGATGTGTGTTTTGAGAGTCCCGCTTTGGGCAAACTTCTTGTTACATATATGACACGTAAATGGTTTAACTCCAGTGTGAATGAGCTGATGAGTTTTGAGTTGGCTTCCTTGGGAAACATTCTTTCTACATATATCACACGTGAATGGTTTATGTCCAGTGTGAGTGAGCTTGTGTCTTTTGAGATTCCCTTTTTCAGAAAATTTCGTGGAACATATGTCACACGTAAATGGTTTTTCTCCAGTGTGAGTGAGCTGATGAGTTTTGAGATGCCCTCCTTCGGAAAATTTCCTGGAACATATTTCACACGTAAAATGCTTATATCCAGTGTGAGTGACAATGTGTGCATTGAGAGCCCATCTATGGGAAAATTTCTTTGCACATATATCACACATGAATGGTTTATTTCCAGTGTGAGTCAGCTGATGTATTTTGAGAGTCCCTCTTTGGGAAAAAGTTTTGGCACATATTTCACATTTGAAATGTTTGTCTGGAGTATGAGTTAGCTGTTTAGTGTTTAAAGCAGAGGATGTGCTTGTATATACAGCAGGTGAGTGAGACTGCATTAGCGGTTCTTCTTCATTATTTACTTGTGAAACTCCTGAAATCAGCTGCAAGTTGTGAATGGTGCTGCATGTTGTAAAATCAATTGAGTCTGTATTCTCATGTTTGATTTTTTGTGTCTGTATTGTCTGGAATGTAATTGGCACAGGTTCACTCTTTGGTTGTGTTTCAGGAATCTCTTCCTTAATTTCAATCTTAGTATAATCTGATTTAATTGCAGGCTCCATTTTGTATCACCAACTAAATTCAACACACGGTGTTCGCTAACCATTGACATCCATATACCTGGACTTCGCACTACATACAATCCAGTGTTGCCAACTTAGCGGAGTTCCCGTTAAATTTGGTGGATTTTTAACGTTTTCAACGGGGAAAAATATGGTTTTAGCGGATAGCGGATTTTTTTAGTGGATGTTATGCTTTCACGGAATGTTTAAAAAATCTAATATAATGCCATATTTTAAATTTTCTTTATTAAATTTTAGCGTTTGAGGGTCATGACATTACCAATAATACTTCCGGCTAAAGATGTGAGGTTTCCAGACGACGCACTGACAGAAATAAACTTCCATTACTTGAAATTTATAACTGTGGAATGGGGGGAAAAAAAATGTAAGTGAATTTTTTGAATTAAATGAGAATTTATATACAAGTGATTTTAACCTTTTCAAAGAAATTTCGAAATTGCCCTTATGCTTTTATTGCTGCCATAGACAAATGCACAAGTTGAAAGTGCTTTCGGCTATTTCAACTTCAATTAATTAATTATTTTAATTTAGCGGATTTCAGCGGATTTTGAACAGTTTTAACGGAACAAATTTTTTGGAGTTGGCAACACTGATACAATCCTCTGACTTCTTTCTGCATACAGGAATAGTCAAGCTCCACGGTGCTTTCCACGCATGCGCAACCTTCCAGCTGTCGACATTTGTTCTGTTGTTGTTAAGTTCATAACATGGACAGTTTCTTCTTTTCCAATATTTAGGAGGCATGAGATCACGTTTTTAAAAATAATATTAATAACTAAAGAAAAATGAAATAAAAGAAAAATTAATAGTTTGAGCAACTTGACACTTTATACAATGTAATTCAACCAGTAAAATAAGTTATGAATCTAGGCAACTTTCAAAAGATGAGTTTAGAATAGGCTATCTCAATATTCAAGGCACTGGGGAAAAAATTTAATTACCAATGAATTTGCAAATGACATGTTCGACGTTCTTTGTTTAGATGAGTATTGGTGCAAAAAGGAAGAACTTAGTCACAAGATATTAGAAGACTTCACTTTAATTAATAGTTTCACCTACCCTAGTAGCACAGATCGTTGGGCCAATGTTGGGAAATGATCGCCATGTTTCGTTGGCTAACGGTTAGGAATGTCCGTCGGGGTTCCGTTGGCAAAGTGCATTTTACCCAACCAATTGCCAACTGTAGCCAACCAATATCCAACAAAATCCCAACAGTTGGGAATGTTCGTTGGCGATCTGTTGGGCCATCATTGTAATGCCAACAGAATGCCAACTGTTGCCATCCGAATTCCATCCTTAAGCCAACCAAAATCCAACGATTTCCCTACATTCCTCCATTGGGTTCTGCTTTTTGCCTTGGTTTCATGTTTATTTTGTCAAAATTAGGTAGTTGATAAAATATTTACCCCAGCAACTGCAATTTAAGAATGACTTATAAATCCATGCAAATCTTTCGCACTTCACCCCTTTTGATAATAGTCCAAGAAAACCAAGTATTTAGCTAACTAATAAATTCACTCATACAGATTCACAAAACACAGTAAGGTGAAGGCACCAGTAGCTGACACCTTAAGAGGGAATTTTGTGGGTTTTTTGGATGTGGGTATTTTACAGAGAAGATTGACTTGAAATGATCTTGTATAAACCATTTATAAGGATTCTGAAATAAAATGCTTGCATTAAAATTTCTTAATAATGGCTTCTTAAGGCTGGAGAAAAAAATTATATAAACATTATTTTAACACTAGTAGCTGACACTGCAATTCTTAGTTATACCTAGAAGCTGACACTCCATTGCACTAGTAGCTGACATTTGTAAAATGTTACATTAACTCTTATCTAAACCAGATGAAAGCTGTCTTATAACAGTTTCATGACATTCTTCATAAAGTTCTTGAATGACACACTGGTGAAGTTTAAAATAAGTTCACTTCAAAATATGTTTATGTGTCTTAACTCATCTATTTCTGGGACACGGAAAGTACCCCGATCATTGACTTTTATGGGTGTGTTGATGTTTTTACAATATCATCTCTGGAATACCACATGATGTCTTCTTGTCCTTTTTCATGCCATTTCCAGTTATAGCCACTCATCTTCATTGAGGAAATACAAAATTCTTTGCCTTTAATTTCTTCGACCTTTCCAGGAAAATATTCTCCTTTATATTTTATAACAACATATGACCCTTTTTGAAGTGAAACTTCTTTAGCCGCGCTAGGAGTAAATCAAGAGCTAACCCAAACTTGTGTTACGAACAAAATCGTCACGAAATTATTAGGGCTGTGACGGAACGGACTGCACAGAAAACAATCAACTCAATGATAAGCTTACCTAAAATAAAAATAAAAATACAAGAATCCAAAATTTAAAATCTAAAAATCAAAATTAAAAATAAAAATATTAAAAAAATTTACGGGGGTGAGCAGGGGAAAGGTATTGGGCAATTGAGTGGGGGGCTGTTATGGCTTCGAGCTAGTGGTGTGGTGAGCCCTTCATCATTATAAAAAATTCAAAATTTATAATTTCCAAAAATCCAGAATAAAAAAAATAAAAAATTCTACTTAAAAAATCGAAAAACCGAAACTTAAAACTCTAAAGATCCAAAATTAAAAACCCAAAATTTTAAAAATTAAAAGTTCCAAAATTTAAAAAATCCAAAATTAAAAAATTAAAAATCCAGAATAAAAAATCAAAAATTCTAAATTAAAAAATTCAAAGATCCAAAAATGTGAAATTAAAAAAATTCAAAATAAAACATCCAAAAATTTAAAATAAAAAATAAAAAATGCAAAATTTAAAAAATCTAAAAATTCAAGATTTAAAATATCTAAAAATCCAAAATTTTAAAATTGAAAATGTAAAATTAAAAAGTCCAAAAATCTAAAATTAAAAAATCTAAACAATAAAAAATTTAAAGATAAAAAATTTTTAAAAATCTACTACACTACATCTTGAAACTGTCAGTGTTTCTGGCTTATTTCTGAATGCGTAAGCAGAAACAACTCAATCCACTTCTTACCTGGTCTACCATCTTTAAATTTTAGCTGTGCTACCAGCACTTTCAACAAGTTAAATACGACTAGATCCAAAATCCACTTTACTAAAATAGCTTCGTAGTTTTCACCTAAAAAAACAGGACTGTTCCATCTGTCTTTTAACAAGATATTTCCCTGAATTTCTGTACATAAGAGTTGTTCTAGGAACTTGGGAACTGCTTACTAGCAGTTGCTACAGGCATGCCATTTTTTACCGCTGCTAATGATTGAAGCATGTGATATTCATCATATTTAAGGATATTCTTTGCTTTTTCCTTCCACATAGTAAATTGTAAAGAAACTGCAAAAGCAATACTAATTATATTTTGATAAATCTAGGCACTGGTAAAACAAGTATGGCAAAAATACCAGTACCTGACAGTATAATTGCCAGTACCTGACAGCGGATGTCAGCTACTGGTAAAAATCAGTTATTTTGACTGAAGTAAAGATATTTTGTCATTACAAGCCTGGCTAAATCACACAGGCTCTTAATTCATAAAATAGTGATAATTTCCCAAACCTCCAATGCCTGACACTCTATGTCAGCTACTAGCAAAAGTTCATAAATTATTATCCAGTGCCTGACACCCCATTTTTCTAACCTAAAAATATCATAATGTATTTCTAACTTTACCAAGGGTTAACCTACATTGATAATTCAATTTATAAAATAGTTACAAAATGCTAAACAAGAAGATTAGCCTGTAGTACATTAATATTACAACATACCGCCCTCCAGACAGCTTAGAATCTCAGCAGAATTCTCAGGTAAAAATTAAACAAGTTCAGCATCAACAACAACCAAATTTTCCCTCCAAAACAAAAGAAGATTGGGCTGTTTACCAGGTTGGCCAACATATTTCTGAAATATCTCTCTTGAAATTAGGAACAGGAAAAGCTGTCAAATATCCCTTCTAGACCTTAATTTCGTGAAATTAAAAATGAAGTGTCAGCTTTTGGGGATGTGTCAGCTAATGGTGCCTTCACCTTATACAGTTCATATGTTGCTCTTAATTCAACCGTATACTGTATTTTGTGAATGTATAAGAATGAATTTATTAGTTAGCTAAATGCCTAGTTTTCCTGGGCACCTATCAAAAGGGGCGAAGTGCGAAAGATTTGCATGGACTTGCTAATCATTCTTAAATTGCAGTTGCTGAGGAAAATATTTTATCAACTACCTAATTATGATAAAATAAACATGAAACCAAGACAAAAAGCAGAACCTAATGGAGGAATATAGGGAAATCATTGGATTTGGATGGCTTATTGATGGTTATACAGTGCTTTCACTGTACGACTTGGCCGGCAATCGCAAGGGCCGCTCCACCGTCACAGATAAACCGCATGCGGGGCCAGGCGCATGACATATCACGGTACTCCCGGCGAATCGTATATATTTCCGTAATTGTAATCACAATAAAATATGAAAATATAAAATAAAAATACAAACTTACCTTATCACAGGAGATGTTGGAAATGCCGTCCTTCTGCATCATTACATCTACGGCACCTTTTGAGGAAATTGCTATTCACACGCAGTAGTTCTAATGTATAATTATGTCGTGGCATTTTTAAAACACTTCAAGCAAAACTAAAAACTACTTTAACCATAAAAAAACACAAACACTGCTGTAATAATTATTCACGTGTGAACGCAATCAGATCACATGCTAGACTTCAGCGGTGAGACAACGAGGCATCACTTGGGCGCTTGATGCATGAGTCACGGATAGTCGGCCCGTGCGATTGCCGGCCAAGTCGTACAGTGAAAGCACTGTAATACTAATGGTCGAGAACTTCATCCCATGAGGGGACAAGGCCTACTACCCATGTTGCATCTTCTTCCTCCATTCTTCTACATTGGCAGATGGTGGTCTTCATGACTGAAGCCGCTATTTCTTTATCAAGTGGCTCCTCGTCTTCATGAGGCTATGTGCACCCTGGTCCAGAATTCTATATCTCAGAAAAATGGTGATACATGGTATAACATAAGGAAAGAATCTTGGCTATAGGCTAAATAAAATTCAGAGAAATGAATAATGAATAGTTTATTGTTATTGCTGCTTTACAAGTTATGGATAAGTCAGATATATATATTATGAACTACATAACATATATTAATAAACTTCATTTTTATGTAATGTGAGAATAGTTGATTTATGTAAGTTGATCTTTCCACCTTATGCCCTCAATATAGTCTAGGAAATCCAAGAATGTTACCATTAACGTTTACAATATTATATGGTGTTAATCTTTATATTCTCATATAAGTAACAATGTGCAATCTTTTAGCCTACTGTGATTAGTTAATTTGTTATACAGCTGTCTTGTGACCAGTTATAATAATAGTTAAAAGGTTCGCCCGAGTGGGCATTAGTGACCAGTTATAGCATCACCATTATTAGGCCTATACGTTAGAAATATAATCAACTCTATCAAGTAACTTCCATTCTATTTGCTTGTATAATTTAAAAACATAGTTCATAACAGGGTTAAAAGGCGTATTTACATTATGTTTGAAAAACAGTCTAATCTGATTAGCTTAACCTGTAAGAGCTTTATTTCTAAAATGCTGTTCCATCTATTCCTATGCACTTAGATTAGCTTATTCATTATCAAATAATATTTAAAAGACTTCAATATAGGCTTAAAAAAGCTTTAAAAATTTGTGTAAAATCTCTTAAAAATTCATAATAATTCTATTTATTATATTCTTAATTTACATTCAATTACAATTTTGATTGTAAGATGCAGTTTGTAACATAATCTGAGTGTGTTCGAAAACAGGCTGCTTAGGAAAATATTTGGGCCTATGGGAGAGATGAAAATGGGGACTGGAGGAAACTGCATAACGACGAGCTTCATAATCTGTACTCGCCACCAGATATAGTAAGGGAAATTAAATCACAGGGAATGAAATGGGCTAAACATGTTGTGCGTATGGGGGGGAAAGACATCTAAAAAATGCTGAGTGGGAGACCCACTTGGAAGACTTAGACGTAGGTGGAAAGAAAATATTAGGATGTAGATTTAAGGGAAATAGGATTTGTGGGGGATAGTAGGATGGAATTAGTACAGAATTGGGTTGAATGCCAGGTGCAAGGGTATTTTATTTTTATTGTGAAATATTAGGTGACATGCTAATCGCAATTACGCATTACCGGCATTGAGCAGTGGCTACAGGCATGATGGCATGACCTGCGGGGAAGCAGGGCAGGCGGCAAGCGGGAAGCAGCCAGGCGAGTGGAAAGGGGAACTCGTGGGGCGCAAAGTTCCATTATTCCCATTTTATTCCATAATCTAGTAATATTTTACTTTTACAAAGACTGATGTTAGGATCATTAGCGAAATTGATTAGGCCTACACACAACATTTTAGACTTAATTTTAAATTTGATTCTACAAACTGTAGCCTATTGGGGTTATAACCAAAATTGTGACTGAATGTAGGCCTAAATTAAGAATAGAACAGATAGAAGAAATCTGAAGAGATTTTACATGATTTGGTAAAAATGTTTTAAATTACCTAATCATTTAAGTGCACATATAGGCCATTAGGGATAGATGAAACAATTTGATGGAAAAGGATTCTAGCAATCAAGTTAAGCTAATCAAAAAACTTCGGGAATCTTCGCAGTTCATAGCATATCAACGTGAACTTTCGGACTTAGAAAATTTTCGAGGGACATATTCCAAAGTTTATCCTTCCTTCCCATTATTTGTACTGTAAAATGTTTCCCTAACCTCAATGTTGGCTCAACTTACTGGCAACATTCCCTGGATTTCTTAGACTATATAATGAGGGCATAACGTGGAAAGACTTACATAAATTTATATAACATGCGTTTACATGAAATACTAAGGCCTACGGTAACATGCACGGTATAATAAATCGAAATACTTGATTCTGACACATAACTGCATGCTCCATATATATGCAGGTTTGAAATCTTGAAAATCCCAATTGATCTTTCGAACTGTTCCAATTTAGTTGCTTATGCTCCTTCTCTGCTTTGATTTCCTTCTGCCTTGATTTCAGTAAATCATCTGAAACAAATACAATTATAATTATTACAATTCAATTATAATGTAAATTTCGAATAGCCTATAAATGATAGGCCTATTTATTTTTAGAGGCTGTATTTCATGCAACACTCATAATACAGTATTGTGTAAAAATGATAACGTTATATATTCAGAGAACAATCAAAGGGCTTACCTAATATTATGTATGAAATATGAATGAGAATCAAAAGAGTTAACTTCTTTACATATCAAGATGGCGAATGAGGAATGACCGTTGACCGTTACGTACGGCCTGTGCCGAGACCTACGAACACGCCCGGAAATTGCCGAAGACTGGTGAGAAGATAAATGCGATCATACTCCAATGTTGGCCCACAATCATAAGCCCAACGGTAGGGCGGTAGGTAACGCCAACCAAAAAATGAATGGGCCCAAAGGAGGAAATTACAACGAACCTTTTCCCAACATATCCCTACCATGCCAACCAAATTTCTCCATTGGGCCAACGAAGTGTGCTACTAGGGTACATGATGGAGTGTCAATTTATGTTAAACCCCCTCTTGCCAAAAGATATAGGAGATTGGATCTCAATATATTTTGTGATGAACAGCATTTTGAAACAACAGGTTTAGTATTTGACCGCCTTAAATTAATAATAGTGGTCTATAGGTCTCTGATAGGAGACCTCTATCTATTCCTTGGGAAACTTGAAGACCTATTAATGTTCCTAGATATTGTAACAAGTGCTCGTCGGGGTTCAAAATCAGAACACAGAGTTTCTAATTGAAGGATGGAGGATTCTTTATTTCCTATAACAGTTGTCAATACAGCCAGAAAACTCCTGAAGGTTCTCCAGTTTACCCTTCTGTCCGGTGCTCACTTCCACGTCACAGCAGTGTCCCAGTCCGGTCCAGATCAGCTCACCAGCTCTTCCGTTCACTAGTTCCTCCGTTCACCCTTCTCAACGGTCACTAGTTCCCCGTTGACTAGGTCTTCCGTTCGCGTGTCCCTCCGTCGACTAGTCCCTCCGGTCACTGGCTTCTCAGCTTCCCAAGTCACAGTTACTTGATGTCGCGCTGATCAGCCCTCTCCGTCCAGTTCACACTCTGACGCTGACTCTTTCGCCGTTACTGACTGTTCTCTCATTGACTGGCTCTCTGTCTACATTGGCTGGCTCATCACTCCTCGCGGACTGACTCCCTCTGACTGACCGTTGCTACTCACGGACTATCTCTCCTTGACTGACTGTCGCTGTTACTCTCTGCTACTCACGAACTGTCTCTTCACGGACTCTGACTTTCTGACTGACTCTCTGCTACTCACGAACTGAACTGTCCGCGTCGCCTTGCTCGCCCCCTTATATAGTCTTGTCGAATATTCTAGAGTCGATGTTTGGAAGTCTCTGCCCGCGCATGGTCTAGAATGCCTGCGCGGTGCGCGGTCCAGCCATTAGCGCGTGGCTCCTCCCCACAGGCCTTCCCTCACGAAGCGTGGCCCAATCGCTGCCCTGCTAGCACGCCCACTAGAGCTCGTCTGCCGCCCGTCCACTAGGAGGCCGCGATGTTTCTAGACCCCTTCATTCTGGCAGTCTCTGGGCGAGTCCTTTTTCTGTCAGTTTCTAGGCGAATCTTTTCTGGGCTTTGTGACAATATGTACAGTCGGTCAAATAAAAAACGTCGGGCGGTATTTGATTAAGTATCACGAACGAGCATATGCGCATGTACAGGAAGACTTAAGGTTACACGCACGCCTCTTGTCTATCCATGTATTTTCTTGATTATTTAGTCAGTTTTGTTCCAAAACAAGCATGTATAGAAGGCTGTGGCTATATGCCTCAAATCCGCCATATTCTTGGTTGCAAATTTTTATAATATTAATAATTAATAGATTCGCGAGGAATATGTTTATTCAAGGAGCATTTTTTTAAGATTTCATTTTATAATACCGGTACTTCAAGTGCAAAATCAATAACTTACGCTCAACTTCTGCAACCAATCTTAGCATCGAAATACGCGTCCGGCCAGATCAACGTTTGCTATGAAAACTTCCGGTCGCATTATAGTCAAGTTCCCTCCTCTGAGCTGCTCTTTCATAAATATGGAACCTTCTCGCTGCTTCAGAGACCGAAAAATGCAGGTCAATTACAGCCCTAACTACACTTTCTCTCACGTTAGCATTTGTATGTGGCGATGACACAAAGCAAAATGAATTATGACAATGCATTAAGTTGAATATCGTGTGTTGCGCTTTCCGCGATTTTCATTTTTTCCCTCCTTGTTCATATTTTCCCTCCTGCCGCATGGCCTCATATGTTCCGAAAATGACCTGTATTTTGTGTTTTTTATAGGAAACTTGTGAACTAATGCGTCAAAACTTTAATTTTAACAGCATACGAGTCCCGACGTTTTTTATTTGACCGACTGTACACTGAACATTAATAATGGTAGTTGTAAGAAAAAGGAAAAAAAGGAAATAGGCCAAACAGAACACACGTGTACGTCGCTGTCGTCTGCTAGATAACTCATTCCTGCGCATGCGTGCACAATGCCTGCGCTGCACGGGTGTCGACTGCTCTTTTTCGCGCATGTGTGGAAGGTCGGTGGACGCTTGACTTATCCTGTATGTATCCCCAAGTCAATCCCCTGTACTAAGAAGTGAGACCACTTTTTCGACTAGTCTCGCCCGGAAACTTTGGCAAGAAACTATTTGTCTGCTCAATACGAAACGTCAAATCGCCTTTCTTGTATTATATGGAATTATCACATGTTTGGTTTGGAAATTGAAGATGTTCTTGACGAATGATTGTAAGACAGTTCTTCTTGCATGCATTATAAGAATAATTAATATTAATATAATTTAAAGTATGTCATTATAATAATTAAGATTAATATTAATGCTTATGTTTTTACCCGTGATTTGTGTCGATTCCATACATGTAGGCCTAACCGACAAAATAGCATGTATTCAATACTGCACTTATTACATTAAATTAGTATTATGTTGAAATCTTTAGAAATTGAAATATATTGTTCTACTTCAAAATCTTCATCATTCATTTTAAGTGTATTTTATTGTGATAATAACGTTTAATATCATATTTAGTAATTAATCCTTAATCCAGATGTTACCAATTTTTAGGATAGGCCTATATCATAATTCAGATAGGATGACAATGCAATAATTACAGATACAAATAATGTTAAGGCCGAATTTAAGTGTAGACACAAATCAGGAAATGCTAGTTTTTATTCAGGTAATGTCCACAAATAAAAAAAAAAATTATAATACAGTATAACTATCCTGCCGGTTGTATTAAATGAGACATTATGTAAGACATGGTCGCTTACTCTTCGCGAAGAACAAAATCTGAAAATGTTCGAAAACAGGGTGCTTAGGAAAATATTTGGGCCTAAGAGAGATGAAAACGGGGACTGGAGAAAACTGCTTGATGACGAGCTTCATAACCTGTACTCGTCACCGAATATAGTAAAGCTAATTAAATCACGGAGGATGGAATGGGCTGGACATGTTGCATGCATGAGGGAAGAAAGACATGTTTAAAAAATATTGACAGGGAGACCCGAAAGGAATAGACCACTTGGAAGACCTAGACGCAGGTGGGAGGACAATATTAGGATAGATTCAAGGGAAGTAGGATTTGCGATGGATGGTTGGATGGAGTTAGCGCAGAATAGGGTTGACTGGCAGACTCAAGTAAGCGCGGCAATGAACCTTCGGGTTCCATAAAACAGATAATATTCCTTTAGCTTCCTTAGGAATTGTCTATTGCCATTGAGTAAGTAAGTATCTTCAGAATATGTAAAGACTGCCTATATTATGCATTTTTTCAGAGCATAATAAGGTGTGATCTAGTAGTAGCCTATGGGGAAATGGTGTATGAATTAATCAAGTATTAGTTATCCAGAAAAAAGCAATTAGAATAATAACCAGTGCTAAAAAATTAGAGCATTGCAAACCACTATTTATTGAGACAGGCTTACTAACAATAATAAATTTGTATATTTTTGATGTCTTGTCATTAGTAAAATATAACATAAAAAGCTATCAAACACGAAGTGCTTACATATCAGACCAGAAATCAAAATAAACTTGATCTGGTTAGGTGTTAGCCCAGTCGATATCCACTTTTTACCTGGAAAATATTCCGAAGTTAATGAAATTTTTAAAGGTTATTTGGGGGGTACTCTAGGATGTTTATCCTAAGTTTTCGACCTCGAGGACCCTGTGCTAACTTGGGGAGAGGTCAAAAACCTCAATATTTTTGGAATTTTTTCACTTTTATCTCGTAAACTAAGCATATTGTGTGCACCATAGTACAATACAAAGTTGTAGAGCATTAAATTTGCTAAAATTTGGTTGATAAAACGAATTTGTAGAACCAAAATTAACCGAGATACGGCTGAGGAAACTTGGACAAAGTTTCTCGAAATGTAAAACAATATCCGAAAAACGAGGTTTTGGCGCTATAACTGTTTATTACCATCATTTCCATGTTAATTATGTTAATCACTCATTAATATCAACATCTTGGAATACCTATGACCCCTTCCTCCACCCCTCGTCCCACCCCTCCCCCTCCCCCAAACGTGAAGATGCCTTATTTTGATGTAAGAAATGCATTATAAGAAACCGTCTCACACCAAAAACCCTTTCGTTGTACTGTACACACAATGTGATGTCACTGGAGGGGGGAGTTCGCTGACCAAGAGCCTATTGTGATTTGCAGTTATTTACATATTTTCGTGCCTGGTCATCACCCTACTGTTAATTCCTGTTAACCCACAATCTTGAACCTCAATAAACGTAGATCAGGTAGTTTAAAATAATTATTAGTAATCAAGAATTAAAGTTTATAGAAGTATAGAATTTATTTACAAAAAATCATAAATTAGAGCATAATTATAAATAATTAAGATAATTGCAGGTGTTATGACCAACGTAGAGATAATTTCAAATAATTAGTACATAGTGTATCAGGCTACGAAAACCTTGGAGCGCTTGGAGGCTGCCGGACTTTCCTCGTCGTTGTTGTCATCATTGTCGGGGTCCATGGACACGTCAGTGGGATTCTCACTCTCGTCATCGGTGTCATATGTTCATAGTAGAACATACATTTTTCGTTTAAACTGTGGAGCTCACCCGTGTACCACTTGTTATCTTTACCCCTCTCTACAGGTCCAGGTTTAAAAACAGTAAAAGGAAAAGCTCTGTCTGCAATATCTGATAAAACTGATAAAAAATAGTTGGCTTTCTCATTGAGATCAGCGATGCCATACATTGTTGTCCAACTTAATTGCTTTAACAAAAATATAAAATAATAAGTACTTAAGACATTAAAAGAGTGCTTAAGTTTTGGCTTGAAATTTTCGCCAGTATCATTTTTTCCTATGTTGGTTTGAAGCAGTATGGCATTATGGTCAGACACTATAGTAGGCACAACATTAGCAGAACAAATTTTGTCAACAGGTATATTAGTGATTACATTGTTAATGCAAGTGCCAGTTAATCCATCACTACTAGGCCTAGTAGGCTCGTGAATCATAGGGCGAATACCAAAACTATCAAACACATTTAAAAGATCACTAATTTCAGTACTATTTACAATAAAATCAACATTAAAATCTGCAGCTAATACTATATGTTTGTTCATGTCATTTTTGTAGGCACTATTTAAAAGCTCGTATAGTTTGGTTAAAAACGTGTCAAAGCATGACTTAGTGTTGTCAGGTTTTCGATATAAAGAAATGCATAAAATATTATGCATATGTATGTACGTAGAACAAACTTCAATTGGTCGGTACAACGCCAAAGTGAACTAAGCGCCAATTGTCAAAATATAGACTATTGGTAGTCCATGGTGCAGATTTTGATATCCTACGGTCTGCAATAACGAACTAAGCGATACTACGATAGTAAAATCAGTTGAGAAAAAAGGAAATTTCGTTTTGATCAAGATTTTTTTACAACACTCAAACTTCAACTTCAGTTTTCTCAAAATATGGAGTTTGGCGCTTAGTTCACTTTGGCTTTGTACCGACCAATTGTAAAGAGTGTGCTTAGGTTTGGAACATTGATTTTACTGGTATGAAAGGGTGTACTAACATGTATTGTTTGCCGTCATACTAAACTTTATTCAGCAACAACTACTACCAACATGACAAGTTTTAAAGAGAAATGGGCGATGAAAATTTCTCTACCTGAACATACTGCCCACCTTAATTAATTAAATTAATTAATTATTATGATATATGATCTTGGGGCCTGCCTGTGAAGATGGGATTTAGGGTTTCGTTACAGAAGAAATTCATTGCGAGACATAATAAACCTTGTGCTATTCAGTATATTGCTCCTAACCTAACAAAACAGCGGAGCTTGGTGGGGCGCAGCATAAATCTATCTTTTGCCTGATATTTAGTCTCTGGTAGCTTGAAGTGTCCACACTAATTATGAATAATCATTTAACTTAGTTACATATATTGTAACTTATAAAACAAGCAAGCAAGACATATTAAACATAAACTTTCATGAATTGATCTCTGGTAATAAAAACAGTTTTATAACTGGTCTTTTTACTAAACCTTTGACGGTTTTCACTGTCACCACTCTCACCAGTTCATCCATTGCAGTATGCACCTCAACCACAACACCTTTCTTCCTTGATGATAACCAGCCTACCTACAGCCAGGTTGAACTTTGTTCGACTTGTACCGTTGCTGCAACTGAGTAACGTAATCACGAGAACAATGTTGCCACAATTGCTGAACCATTTGCTGCACATATTGCCATCTCGATCAGCGATTCATGCTTAGGTTTAAGAGGTTCTGGTTGGGAGGGGCTAATAATGAGCTTTAAAAGTTGTGAATTCACTCACCAGTATCATTATAATGAACAGAATTAAAGGTTAAACGATTTTGTTAATTAATATTATCATTATATTATCATTAGACTTCGGATATTAGGTAAAAACCTATTTTAATCCTTAAGTGATTTTTGGACGGAAACTTGTATATGCATGTTTCATAAGTGACTATGCCTAAAACTGATATTTTTATGTGACCTAAAACAGCCTATTTTTACGTTAGAGCCTAATATTGCCTTTTTTGCTTGTTTTCCTCTAAAGTTCAAAATAAGTTACTTTTTTGTTATAAATTCTAGCATTTATTTTCAGTTCGTACTAAATTTTTAGCTCGGAATGTGCAGTAAATTACACATTTGTGACTTGGTTAAATAGTAAGGAATGTTTCGTCTTCATTAGAATAATTCCTTGGAATTCCCAAGAAAATGTAGTGTTTTTCTCCTGACTTCCACATCAAGTAAAAAAAATAGTTCTCTGAATCACTGAGGGATACAAGAGGTTGAACATGCTAATGTGCGTAGCTTCTGGGTGCAAGGATTAGGTTTTCACTGTTATGGTATTAATACAGACCCTAGTAATAGGTCTATATAATAGGCCTATATCTGTGTTTTATCATGATTATTGATTAATGGTGACTTCAGTAAATATAATATTCTTCATTGCAATTGAGATTCTTTTTAAAAAATTGGCAACTTAACGATTTTATAAGAGACTATTTTACGATTTTTAGAACCTATTTTCCAATTTTTAGAGCCTATTTTAGCTACCTAAAACAGCATTTTTAGCGACCTAAAAGTCCGAAGTCTAATCATCATCTTCTAAGTTGAATAGATTATAAAGTGACCGAACATAAATGTCAATGACTGGTACATGGACTCCGTCAAAGACTGGTACTTGCTAAAATCTTGAGTGTCAAAGACTAGTACAGCAAACATGTGTAACAAAAAAAATTATAACTTATTTGATATAGGTTATTAATAAATAAGACTACCATACAGTACTCATGAAACCTCAGGCAATTAGTCAATACTGATCTTATTTAATTTAGTGAGTTTGTTTAATAACAACATAGAAAATGAAGAAATTTCATCACTAAACTGTCAAAGACTGGTGTTTCTACCTTAGTCAAGGCAAGTCTGTTGTTTACTTTTGCTCCGTACACATCTTGGATCAAGTATAACATAAAATTGGTTATTCCTCATTACTCATCGCCGTCTCAGTCGAACCGTACCGAGTGGGAGCACATGTACAATGTCGCCAATATTTACAAACATGACTACCTGCCAATTGAACTCAGCAGATGATTGTGTAATCTATGGATTATAAACGACACATGACACGCTGATCTGTTATTTTGTATGGGATAATACAACAGTAAATATAGGATGGCTAGTAATTAGTAGGAGTTACCTTAAAAAATTATTAGGAACAAAGGCAATAGACTTCTTAGTTTAATGACTTTTACAAAAGGTGTGAAAGAGTAATAGTATTTTGCGATCTAGTTCCTTAAGCGGTGCATACGGATCGAGGAAAGAGTTTGAAACGAGTATTTTCAATTTCCAAGATCCGTTATGCGCTTACGGAACGAGTGTTGAGTGCTATATTTTTAACAATGATTATTTATATCAATTTAATTATATTAATTGAGATATTAGCTGAAAATTGTATGTATATACATTATAGAAGATATACAGGGTGGACCGCTCGAATGTCCCTAATTTCAATTGTATGTGACGGGTGAACGATTGAAGATAGAAACTTACAACAACGTTTATATGATAGAAAAACTCAACAAGTTTTGATATTTACGTCACCACATCTCTATGTGAGCTCCACCAGTCACTGTGACGATATCAAGCCGATGAACAATTTCTTGCCAAGTACGTTGGAGTATGTCTTCTGAAATGCTCTGAATAGCCTCTATGATGCGCTCCCGAAGATCACAAAGGTCATTGACTGGGGTGGCGTAAACTTTATCTTTGACGTAGCCCCAGAGAAAGAAATCAAGCGGTGTTAGATCAGGAGATCTCGGGGGCCATGCGATCGGTCCTCCCTACCAATCCAACGGCCAGGAAAAATTTTGTCCAAAATCATACGAACTTCATTGAACCAGTGAGGAGGAGCGCCATCTTGTTGGAAAAGGATGTTAGGCTGCAGTTGTTCAATTTGTGGAAAGAAGAACCGCTCCAGCATGTCATGATATGTGGTACCACGGACAGTTTTCTCGGCGAAGAAAAATGGTCCAATGACTTTATTCTGCGACAAACTGCACCAAACATTCAACTTGGGACTGTCACGAACGTGCTCTTGTGTGGCGTGAGTATTCGGCGATCCCCAGATCCGCACATTATGCCGGTTTACCTTGCCTAATACATGGAAAGTGGCTTCATCCGAGAAGAAAATCTTGGACATGAAATCAGGATCAACGCCGAGACGGTTTAGCACCGTATTGGCAAATTCCACTCATTTGGGCTTGTCATTCGGCTCAAGACGTTGCATTACCTGCACTTTGTATGCATACAGTTTGAAACGTTTGTGGACAATTCGTTGCAATGTGGATTTTGGTAAATGAAGTTCCCGCGAAGCTCTTCTTAATGACTTCCGTGGGCTTAGCTCATATGCGGCTTGAACATTTGCAACCATTTCGTCGGATGCTCTGCAACCACCACCATGCTTCTTTAACACAGTTCCAGTAGTTAAAAATGTATCGTACCACTTCTTTATGCTTTTAGCAGTTGGAGCATCATGGTTAAAGACTCATCGAAAATCCCTCTGAAGTCTAACAATTGATTTAAACTCCGCATACCACAAAACAGTTTGAGCTTTCATCTGCGGTGTCGCCATTTTGATAAACGATAAAATCTAAGAATGAAAACTGTATCATTGCACCATCTACCGACAGAATTCGAAACTTCTTGAGTTTTTCTTTCATATAAACGTTGTTTTAAGTTTCTATCTTCAATCGTTCACTTGTCACATACAATTGAAATTAGGGACATTCGAGCGGTCCACCCTGTATGTTATATTTTAGAAAGTGATTCACATGCGTTGGTTATGGGGACAGAATATTTGTCTTCTTAAAGCCGCCACAAACTGGGGCATTGGTTCCGGCCTTCGATAAAGGCTTGTATTGTGATGATTTTACTTACAGCACTAATGCTTTTTGTAATTTTTACAGCACTGAGATTCCTTTTGTTTTCATAGTAACCAGATTGCGTGTGGGAATGTGAAGTTACGATCCACGGCAACAATATTCATAAGTACCACTAATTAGTTACATCATGCAAAAAAAAAAGCATCTGATTAAGGTAAACAGTGACAGCTAAATTCTAAATGTGGGGTTTGGTATGTGCCGTATTGAATATCTTCCTGCAATGGGAAATTTTACCACTGCAACAATTGTCCCTCTTTTGTTTCCTGCAGCTTGGAGGAGCACAGATGCTAGTGGCTGAGGATACCTCGCTCTTAGCTGGTGTTAAGTCTGTCTGTCTGTCTCTTTATATATTTTTATAGTTAACAAAAATAATTTAATTACTTATAAATTCCAAGAAATATAATTTACAAAACTTTTATCCATTAGGATAATAAATTCTTCTCTGTAATGGACCTCAAATTAAATAACCATTTTACACAGATGAGAGAGAACAGACTAACTAATATTATAGGCATATTTATAGGACTATTTAGCCCATGCCGGGAATGTGCTGACTTATAGGCCTAAGGGTCCGATAAACGTTCCGAAATAAGGTTTCGATATATATTCATTCATTCATGTACCGTATTGGCCCGAATATAAGACAATGTTTTTTCCCTGAAAATGTGCTTTTAAAAACTATACTCGTCTTATACACGTAGCCTAAGACTCAACAACTCTCCATTCATGAATGCAGCTGTGTGCACGTGTGTAGCGGGTATCCCCACACAATGACATGTGTCCGACCCAAGGTCAAAGTTGCACGGAAATTCACCAAACTTTACCAAACTTAATTTTTCCTGAATTCATGCTTCTGCTTGTACTGCACCAGGACCTTCTGGTCCTGACTGCACTGTTACTTGCTTGGAGTCTCTATTCTCTACGCGTAAAGCTTTTATTTGACCACCAGTCATGGCAGACCATGTGGAAAAGAAAGCATCTTCATTGTCTCAATGCGTAAATAAAGGCTAGAGAAGAAGTTACGACATGAACTTCAAAATTCTGTTTTATGTGAAGCAAAATGTACTAATAAGCTATTTTATTTATTTTTTCGTAACTACCCTTCAAAAATTCAGGGTCGTCTTATATTCGAGGTCGTCTTATTTTTGGGCCAATACGGTATATTCACATAATATGTTTGTACAGTTTACATACAGAAAAATATGGCTGTTGATTTCATAATAAATATAGTTTCTAATATATATATAGTTGCAATGGAAGTTTCAAAGTATGTAGTTACTTCAGATTAGAAAGATGTCTCAATTTTAAGATTCCAAATTTATTATTAACTCTTGGGACGGTTTAATCTAACAATTGACTTTAATACAAAATATTCAGCTTTAAATTATCAATAGATGAAATGTACTTTATATTGGCCTATTAAAAAAGACATAATTTCTTTTACATTAATTTTGTTAGTACTGAAAGGCCAAACTTTGTCTACAGCCGACCCAAAATTTAGTCACACAAACATTCATGCACACACATATATACATACATCCCGGGATATCTTACGAAAGATCTTCGAACAAGGAAAGACGTCATGATAAAAATTACACACCAGAAAAAACCTAACCAAGTTACTATATTGTTAAGCAATAGAAAATACAACAAGATTCTATACCTACAACCAATTAAATTCCAACAAATACTATTATAATTCAATAAGAAAATTTTACGCAAATGGCTGAATATAAATTAAACGCAAAAACAAACAAACTTTAAAACCCAGGCAAACCTAAAAGTCGGCAACTGCATGACTCCGGGACATGATCCGTACAATGTATTTCACATAACCCAGAACCATACCGAAGCGGACATATTTAAGCTTACCTTGGCCTGAAAGCAGAAGCAGAAGAAACACAACTACATGACATCCCACACAAGTCGAAGATCTATCGCAGATGAACCATACATACAATCTGATTTTATACGAGCAGGTCACACCATAGGAAAACTCTGTATAACCCCCACTCCAATGTAACATATTTAAAGAGTGACGTAATAAGAGCGACGCGCATGCGTCTTACACAAATGCTCTATCAACTATCAAACAAAGGAAGATCGCCTATATAAGGCCCATGCAAAAACTCCTGTGCCTGTTTTTAACACGCTCTGTGCATTTGCACTAAAATTCAACTATGACATATTTTGTTGCTATCAATTACTCAAAACCATTGAACAATCTGAATTTTCATGTTTATCGTTTTCAAGAATCCTCTGGGCTAAATAAAAAAACAGGGCGTCCCTTAAGCTCCGCCCACACGATATTCACATTCACACAGACTGTGTGATATATTTTGTTTCTTAACGAAGCAGGGTGACCAACTGTCCTTGTATATTGTCGCAAGTGCCTTGTACCCACTGACCTCGTAATTTGTTGCAAGTGCCTTGTACCCACCTCATCCTGTGAGATTTGTCAGCCTGTCACCGGTCATCTAGCGATATGACGTCACACCTCCAACATCCAATCAAGAGTTTCTTCATAATACGAGGACAGAAGGATTCGCTAGATTGTGGTATTAAAGAAAGTGCACCATTTTGGGTGGGTTGGGCGGGATATCATTATCCGAAGGTGAGACCTGTTTTTGGATTATCCCAAAAAATGTTAAATGGAAATGTTAATCTTCTCACACTGACAAAATGTGTACATATCTTAAAGGTTTTTTTCCTGCATGAGTATGCTGCTGATGATACTTAAGATTGCGACTTCGAGAAAATGTTTTGGAACAGACATGACAAAAGAATGGTTTTTCTCCTGTATGGGTACGGAGATGTTGATTGAGATTGGAACGATGAAGAAAAGTTTTGGAGCACACATCACACGAGAAGCATTTTTCTCCTGCATGCACAATCATATGCTGTATCAGATTACTACGTCGGGAAAATGCTTTGGAGCACATATCACACGAGAAACGTTTTTCTCCAGTATGAGTATACAAATGGGACTTGAGAGCACTACTTTGAGAAAATGTTTTAGAACAGACGGGACACGAGAATGGTTTCTCTCCCGTGTGGGTCCGCATGTGTTTAACGAGAGTAGAACGAGGAAAAAATGATTTGGAACAGATATCACACGAGAAAGGCTTTTCTCCTGTATGCGCGAGTATATTATGTTGATTGAGATGACTACGGTGAGAAAATGCTTTGGAACATATATCACACGAGAAAGGTTTTTCTCCTGTATGGGTGAGTACATGTTGCTTGAGATGACTAGGACGAGAAAACGCTTTGGAACAAACGTCACAGGAGAGAGGTTTCACTGCTGTATGGGTAATCCGATGTCTACTGATCGACCTTTTCCCAGAACAATCCTTGGTGAATTCATCAGAAGAGAACTTCTCTATCGAGGTGCTGTTATTGCTTTCTTCCGAACATACAATTGTAGAGAAGTCACCTGGGTGTGATTGTTTTTCAGCACGCATATGCTCTTCCACATTTCTTTCCGTAATTTCTTGGCCTGAAATCTGTGTCTCAGACTCTTGCACTGTGTTGGAAGCATACGGTTCCACATACTCGTTCTTTATTTCTGTTACATTGAGATTAAAAGGCAGTGGCTCATTCTTAACCGTAAGTTCTACACATGGGTGTAATGTTGAGAAGTCAATTAAGGAAATTTCCTTTTCTATTTCAAATCCATCACATTCCGACTTCACAACAGGCTCCATTATGTATGGAGTTAAAGTCTTATAACTGATGTCTTACATAAACTTCAACAACATGGATAATAATATAAAGCCAAAGATTGAGATTAAAAGGTATTTGGCGTCCCAGGAATTTATCCTTGAGGTTTTAACATATTATGTAAAGTGAATAAACAATCAAATTTTCAAATATCAGTGTCGAACAAAGCACCCTCTCTAATGAATACCCCTTCCACAAAGCATATTATCTAGTCGAGAGTGCATCTCTTCGAACATTGTGAGCATTGAAACCGCAAACAACAGAAGCCGTGTGTTGTAGTGAATGGGAGCGTATCACAGTGGTGTGAAAAAATTAAAGTTGTCGTCTTCATTTTTCCCCTTCCGGGTGCCTTTAAAGATCAGGAAATATTAGGTCTAGTAGGAGACCTTTGAATTTTTTAATTTTTGATTTTTTCTATTTTCATTCTTTTATTTTTTTTATTTTTTGGATTTTTTAATTTTGTATTTTAGTTTTTTAAATTTTGGATTTTTTCAATTTTGGTAGCCTATTTTCGATTTTTAGTTTTCAATTTTTAATTTTTGAATTTATTATTTATTAAATTTTGGATTTTTGATTGTTTTAATTTTTAATTTTGTTTTTTTTTTTAATTTTGGAAATTTGTATTTTTTAATTTTGGATTTGCGCGGTAATGAACCTCCGGGTTCCATAAAATAGATAATATACCTTTAGATTGCTTAGGAATTGTCTATTGCCATTGAGGAATTAAGGTCTGAAAAATTTCCTTTGATTACTCCTAATCATTGAGTTGATTGTTTTCTGTGCAGTCCGCTCCGAAACACGTAGTTTTGAGTGTGACTGATTTCGTTTTAGTGTGACTGATTTTCCAGATTTACCCCAACCGCGAGAAAAGAAGTTTTACTTCAAAAAATAATTTTAACTCACGTGATATGATGCAAGTTGAACTTCCTTATTCGCTGGACGACAGAGGACGGGCAAGCTCGGTGTCGTCACTTTCTTCAGATGATTGTGAATCACTCGAGTCACTACTATCACTTTCGGCACCCCCCAAAGCAATTACGAACTGATCTATGGTGTTTTCCAACAATCCATCCTTTTCCCAGTATTCAGTCTCCAGCTTCCGCACATGATTGCAGTACCCTAACCAATCACTCTCAGTAACTGATGAAAATGCATTTGTTGTCATGTACTGCCATTGACATTTCTCCAGCAACGTTTTTTTTTTTTCACGTACCAGGCGTTTTACTTTTGCCCATGCAAGTTCAATTGGACTAAGGTCGCACATATATGGAGGCAATCGGAGAAAATCATGGCCATGAAATTTCAAAATTTGGTCTATACGAAAAGTTTTTTCTGGGCATTTGTGTCTTTCTATTAACATAAAAAGTTCAGTTTTCCTCATTTCTACGGCGAAAGGGACGTTGTTTTTCTCCAGCCACGAAATCATTTCTGCTCTTACAGAATTTCTTGTTGGTGGTTTGTTTTCTTGAATACTGTGGTATGGAGCATTATCCATAACAACAACACTTCTTTCTGGTAGATCAAGCAGGAGCTGAGTGGTAACCCAGCGTTCAAAATTTGTTGAATTCATCTGGCCGTGGTAATCTCCTGTAGCCCTACCAGCCTGGAAAATTAGTAATGAATTTTCCACGAAACCACTTTCTGAACCAGCATGAACGACTATGAGGCGATTCGTTGAACTTGACTTAGTCAGTACTCCTGATTGACTATCACTCTCAGTTCAAGTATCGCTTTCGAACGGTATAGACGTGTTCTGTGTTTCCCGTTTTACGAAAGTTCCGCAGCCAGTGGGTTTCATTACAAACACTTCTCAATTTCTGAATAGTAGTTTTCTACGCAGTGTAAACATTCCCACAAATAATAGTTGTGAGTTTGCATAGTGTTTTACCCCGCGGGGGGTAATTTGTGTCGTTGGACGAATATCACTTACTCTCAAAATGACCGACATATCAGCTAACGTCTCGCCGGTTCCGGCTACATCTACTGATTCTTCCCCCATGGAACAAGATTATACTACTTTGGCATTACCTCCACCTATAGTGGAACTACCCACTGTACAGTCTTCTAACCTAACGGATAAAGTGGTGCTCGAGACATCCTTGCGTTCACCGGAAAAGGCGATTTCTAGCAATTCCCCTACCAACAAACGACAACGGTACCTTCATACGGACGTGGGTCCGTTTTTTGTGTCCATCAAGCAACTAAGAAATGAGATTGGATCCATTCATCCAATGAAAATAGGGAAGTGGCTCTATCGTGCTAACTATGACGTACAATATCTGCAGAAAGTGAACAAATTTCAAGTTGACGTCCATTTTCCGTCTTTCACTGCGGCAAACCGATTCTTGGATTCGGACTTTGATGTGATCCATAATACTTCATCTTTTATCCCGCTTTACAACATCTATGTCTCAGGAGTGATAAGAGGTATCGACACCAGCATTACGCCTGAAGAAATTACAAAAGACTCCGTGGTTCTCGAAAGATATTCCATTACCAATGTGTACAGGTTCAACCGCAGACAACTGGATGAGCAAGGGAAGCCTACCTACTTACCCACTCAAACTGTCAAAATTACATTCAGAAGTCAGAGACTTCCTTCATATATCACACTCTACCACCAGCGTTGCCCGGTAGAAATCTATCGCGAACGTACACCCGTCTGCACTAACTGTGGCAAATTGAATCATCGTGCTAAATATTGCAGGTCCCCACCTAAATGTGTTTCGTGTGGTCTCGATCCGCATAAAGAACCCTGTGTGGACGGAAAAATTCAGTGCATCAACTGTCGCGCACATCATAAAACCACTGACGTGAAAGTATGTCCGGCGTATCACCTGGAAACCCAGATTAATGAAAAACTTCAGTCCCTGCCGATCTCCCGATTTGAGGCGCGTCAAATCGCGCTGGGTAGAGTAACGTACGCGCAAATGATTTACCAGAAAACTCCTGCTGTTTTCCAGGGTGGGAATGCTTTTCCCCTCTTAGAGTCCCAGTCGGTGTCTCCACCACTTCCACAACCAGATAAGCCTGCGCGAGTTCTGCTCTCGTCAACACCACGCATAACAGTCCCATCAGCACCAAAACGTAAGGAACAGGACGGAATGACAGACATGGACATGGGTACATACAAAAAACAATTAATCTATCCAAATGGTAGGGATGTGGTACATGTCCCGCCCTCCAAGCCTCGGATGGTTTCTCAGAGTGGATCTCAGCTTGACGGTGTATCTACACCACCACCTCCACTTAGACGCATACCCTCGACAGGGAAACCTTCCACCACGCGCCCACTGCCACGTCCCAACTTCACGCTGTTGACGGCTATCAACAAACTCCTGAGTGACGTCCCGGACAACCTTCGAGGGGATGTAGAACGCATTAAACAACACGTGAAAGCAATAATGGACTAACTGCTCAATGCCATCATACAAGGATCTCCATATTCTATATTGGAACGCCCGTAGCATCACTAACAAAAAACCGGAACTTCAACAATTACTCCGTATCCAAGATTTCCACCTCCTAATCATCACCGAAACACACCTGTCTTCTGACTCACAATTTACATTACCTGGTTATACGCAACTTCGCCATGATAGAAATAAGCATGGTGGGGGTATAGCTATTTTCATCCAATCAAACATTATTATCAAACAGTATTCCTCTGATATTAAACCCCTCCCTCAGATGGAGGTACTTCATATAGTTTTCGCAAAAATCTCATTATATGCCGTATACAATTCTGATCGTACCCCCCTATCGGCCGAACAATGGCACCAATTATTCCCAGATCTTCCAGAACACGAGACCATTATCTGTGGTGATTTCAACATCCCGAATTTTCATAGAATATCTCCATGGCGTACACATTCTCATCCTTTCATCACCGTCTGTAATATCAATCATTGGACTGTTATTAATGCACACATTACCACCAGACTAGGCAATATTTCACAAGACAATACCACCCCTGACCTCATTGTCGTATCCGATGCATTGGTGCCTCGTATCAGATGCAACAAAATATTGGATACTTGTCATAGTGATCATTTTCCTCTTACCATTACTCTTAGACATCCTAATAACATCTGGAATACTTTGTTTACGACAAAACGATCAGGAAAATTAGACACGGACAGGCTGTACCATTACGTCACACACCATCCCAAGATGACTTCACACGATCCCTGCTCCTACCAGGATCTGGAAGATTTACTGACCCATTATCTTTCGCAGTATCACCCATACAATGTTTCCACTCATTATAAACCACACCAACCACCCTGGTGGAATAAATATTGTGCTGCAGCGGTTAACGTCCGTAGACAATTCTTACAACAATATCGAAATTCCTCTACTTACGCAAATTTTCTACGGTACAAACAACAGGAAGCCCGGACCAAACGCATCCTCAATAAAAATAAACGTAATGCCTGGAGACTGTATTGCACACAAATCACACAAAACACATCCCCTGCTCAGATCTGGAAAAAAATAGCATGGTTCAAACGCAACAACCAACCACACACACTTACACCTATGTCTGGTGATTTAACATTACAGCAGGAATTTCTTAACATGGTGGCCCCATCTTTTGTTCAGGAAACGCCTATTTTCTTTACACGCGAAGAAGCATCCCCCTCTCATCCTTTACTTTCCGACATTCATCAGTCCGAAATTGAAAATGTATGGGCCAACAAAACCAGGCACTCTGCTCCTGGGACCGACGACATTACTTACTCCCTATTACGTGCACTGCCTCCCATTTTTAAAGCGCAATTAGCCAAATCATTTACACTCATTCTATTACAAGGGACGATTCCTCAATCTTGGCTATCTACAATAGTCTGTCCCATTCAAAAACCTCACACCAGTGGACTCAAGCCAACGGACTATCGACCCATCACTTTATTTCCCACTTTACGTAAGACATTTGAAAAAATCATCACTGACAGACTGACTCACTATTTAGAAAGAAACGCGCTGTGGCCCAAAACACAATTCGGATTTCGCAGATACTTCAATTCGGAATTCAATATCTATGTCCTTACCACTGACGTGTCACTTGCTTTTCATAAACAGCAATATATTGCCGCCCTCTATCTGGATATTTCACACGCGTATGATTCGGTAAACATTAACATCCTCATCGAACGGCTAAAAATATTTGATTTACCTCTCACTTTTATTCGGACTATCTATCAGCTATTTCACTCGCGTACTATTTACTTACCCCGGAAATATAACAATCCGGAATCTCGCATGACCTCCATTGGACTTCCACAAGGGTCATCCTTAAGTCCCATCTTATACACGCTGTATGTTCAAGATATCATTCCCCCTCCTACCTCTACTTTCCGGATATTACAATATGCAGACGACATATGCCTCTACCGCCCAGTTCTGCCACATAAACTCCAATCTGATTTAGACGAATTTCGCCATACGGTACTTTCTTGCTTACAGGCCCTTCACGCGTTAGGACTCAATATAAATCTCCGTAAAACAAAATTTCAATTATTTCGTCCCGGCTTCACTCGTAGGATCCACTCCATCAATTTAGGACAGGTCACACTCCCAGCAGTTCGTCGGGTACGATTTCTAGGCTGTATCCTAGACTCCGGACTCGCCTTTACCGAACATATACGACAAAAATTACATACCTGCAATAATATGCTCCGATTATTCCAAGCACTCTCCGGCAAACATTGGGGTGCAGACCCCCTCGTTCTCTTTCACCTTATTCCACCATTAATCTTGTCTCGCTTCGAATATGGCTTCATCATTTTTCGTAACATATCACGGGGAGTTATCAGGCAATATCACTCCTTACTGTATAGGCTCTACAAAATCATTTTTCGCATTAATGGCAACCCCGCGATATCGCACTTCCAACAAGAATTTCCTTTTTTTGATTTAACATATCGTCAAGAAATACGCACTATCAATTTTGCTGCGCGTTTATTTACATTTTCCCGCAACCCTCTGACACCAAAACTTCAACTATTATATGAATTATCCACCTCCCGCCCTTTACGCCGAACTCTTCCACTTGAACACCTGGCACGTGTGACGTTTACATATCGACAAGATGACACCCTATACCAGACACCCATACACCCTAGTTACCTCATGGACCGCATTCCTAATCCTGACGACTTCATCATCGACCTTCGCACATTTACACAACAGTCCACATCGCCGGCGCTCCGACTGGTTGAATATATACACACGACCATTACTACTATACCTCACCAAATCTATTTTACCGACGGTTCAAAAACGGAAGATAATACAGGTGCGGCATATTACAATTGGACCGGGAATTATGGCAGAAATTGGAAATTACATTGTCACACTTCGATCTATACTGCGGAAAATATTGCTTTATATACGGCCCTAAAAGATGCACACCACCACGCATACCCAAATATCTTAATTTTTTCCGACAACCAAGCCATCCTCTCTGCACAATCCAATCCATACCGCTCGTCTAACAATGTTTACATCACTTTTATTAAATCCATCATCCATTCTTTACATAAAAAGGGGTCACGGGTAACTATGGTATGGATTCCGTCCCATTCAGAAATTCCCGGTAACGACACCGCAGATGAATTAGCCAAATTATCTACGCATAAACTACACATAGACTCCAATTTTCTTACTCCTCCGACTGATATTGCTTTCACTATGAAGAAACAACTCATGCTCCATCAGCAACAAGTACGCCCGTCTGCCCTCACGGAACGTCAGAAACATTTACTATTACAAAAACGGCTCTCTCAATATAAACACACTCCCCACCGTTTTCTTACTTATTACTACCGTTTAAAATTCCAAACTGCGCAAGTTCCTGTATACCAACATAAAATTGATAGAAATCTCTCACCTCTCTGTGAATGTGGCGCACGCGGCACTATTGACCATATGTTTTTCGGATGTGATCTTCATACTCATCTCACCACGCAACTCATACACAATATATATAAACATCAACCTTCCGGACCTTTAATCATGTCCAACCTCCTTACTCAACATTCCACTCCTATCAATAGAGCACTCTTCCGATATATTACAAAAACCAAAATGAAAATTTAACATCCCGCCTTCACACCACTGACAACACCTACTGTATCCTTTCCTTAGCTCATTGTCAGGGATTTCAACACTCTGGTGATGGTACATCAACATGGGCGAGACGCAGTGGCACATCTCCAAACTATTGGAGACAGCAGTAGCGTCTATAAAAAACTACGAGCAACAACAACAACAACTATCACTCTGCCAACATTTATGGACCGTCAAATTGTTATCTATCCAGGTTTCATCAATATATATTATACGGCGATGTTGCTCCCGGAATCGCCGTATTGCCCTCAGATACATACAACGCCAATCAATAATATGTGGGCGTTCAATTAATATTTTCCTCGCATTCTGACATTTTTTCCATTTATAACCCATATCTTTCAAAACCCTTCTCAAAGAATGTACCCCCATGAAAAGTTTATTTTTTCTTTCAATACAGACAACAGTTTTGGACATGTAGGCACCTGTTTTTTTACTAAATAAAATTCGCTTATGGTATCTCTAATTACCCTTTTATCAAAATCGTCCAAATGAACATTTCTTTCCTCTTGGCGTTTTCTGTGCTTACCTGGAGTAGAAAGGGAAGTCTCACCGGCATCAGCACCTTCTTTACGAATTCTTGTTATTGAGCTGACTGAAATACCAGTGTAATGTGATATTCGCAAATTTGCTTGTTTCACTTTGTGGCTAAGTTTTCCTTGTCGTGATTCCTCATAACAAGCAAGTATCAGTGGCGGCTCGTGGCCGGAAAATTAGGTGAAGAGGAAAAAAATGCCACATGCTTACGTTAATAACCAAACTCACCTATGTCTTGTATAGCAAATCTATCCTTCGATAGTCCTTTATGGCTGCAAATTTGTCGGTGATATCATCATAGGACGGCTGCATTTCTTCTAGCTGCAGTAAAGGTTCTTTCTGAATTGAAATATTCGCTAAACAAGATACTTGTCTGGCAACATTTTTGATCCTTCATTTAGTAGGCCTACGTCGTGATCTGACAGCTGGCACAATGATGATTTGATTTTAAACAATGCGGGTAAGAATATAGTTATTATTTATAAAATCTGATACATGTTATTCATAGAATACTCTTAATAAATCCCAATCGGGATTATGAGTTTCATTAGATAAATTCGATCCTGCTTTTCCGCCGCGAATCTATTGATGTTTATCGTAATTATTTTCTCCTAATCAGATTATTCAGAATATTCCATTCATGCGATGCGGACTTGAAATTGACTAATAATCTTTAGCAATGCCTCGGATATCGACCAATGACTGTTGTTTATCTTATAAGTTAATATGCTTGCAAGGGTCGGAAAGATGCAATTTTATCTGATAAACTTCAGCTCGTTACTGGATACTTCAAGGCATTAATATGCAGTGATTAATATGTCACATGTCGTATGATTGCCTATGAAAAAATATGCATTGTAGGAATGAAACGTCGTGATTCAACGTTGTCTTCCTATGGCGTCCTATCGGTGACGATCTCCGAAGATGGTTCAGTGTTGTGACACGTAACAGTGGGCTTTCATCACAGTACACAGTAGTCTTGGTATATGGTGACTCACATTAAATAAATTAACTTCTAGTCTCATCCCTATGCCTCACTTTTGTGCTATAGAATCGAACGCCTATGATTTTTTTTCCGTGAATGATATTTAATTTTATGAGAAAGAATCCAAGCTCCTCTACCGTTCATACTTCAATGAAGTATATGGTTGTTTATAAACACCTTTTAAATAATTAATTGAAAATTGTTAAAAATAAAAATTCTAGCTCTTTAGCGTCTATGCAAATCGTGTGGAAAATTTAAACAAAATTGTTAGTTTTTTTTTTTTTTTATAAAATCGTGAAGAATGAAAGTCTGTTCTAGCCTCGCCCAAAGATGTAAGACTTAAAAGCCTGAGTTTGTACAAACGATAGATGGCTTATAACTACCCTTCAAAGTATAAGGATACCGTATAAAAGTAAGAAAAAGTCGTCAATCTCCCCAGAAGATATCTAATCCAAATACGTTTTATTTATACACGATGTTTAGTTCTCAAGCCCCACAGACACGTTCCTGAAAATATTATTGGACAGAGGAGAATTCAAAACAGGTATTTATGTTAAAAACATTGATTTCGAACATTTATTACCTTTGGTACGGGTAGAGGAAGTGAAATTGGTGCTTTGTTATTAATGAAGCTATTAGCAGAGGGGAGAGGAGTAGGTTTGAAACCCGCCAAACACTGTCATTTACAATCGTAGCAGCTTGCTGTGGTTTGCGCGCGCATCATGCAGCCGGAAGACGACACCTTCGTGGGTAGTCTGATCCCAAGGCTAGTATATGAAAGGTTGCCTCGTTCCCGTAAGAGCTGTGGGGAGAGTCCTACACTGCTGTGTGACGTCACTCGCAGCCCGCGCGAGAATTAAGCAGCTACATACAATGGTAATGATGGGAAGAAATAACACGAAAACACCATCGTTTTACCAACAATAGGCCCCTAATACATGTTTCAGATGTGAAGATAGAATGCATACGACCCTGCATATAAAGAGGATTTAACACAAATTAAAATAAATATTTAATACAGGTACAAATAAGAATAGTACAGCTTTACGAAGTTAGGAAAAAGTTTGTCTGACTGAGAAAAAAAAGTAGTCTAGCAGATATAGCTCAGATTATGCTTGAAAGGTTTTTAATTTTATGATTACTTATTCCAGGTAAATTAGTCTAATTTATGGAAGGAGACTTGAAAAGAATAGACTTTTGCATATTTTGCGATATTCGTCTTGACTTAGAAAAATAAATTTCTCAATTAGATTGTATATTTTCTATATTTATTTATTTTACATGAAATTAAGTTAAATTAAACATCTATAAGATGAACCAATACACTTCTGATTGCAATGTATTTGACACAATTTAATTACAGAGCGTGTAATCGTAGATACTAAACAATTATTAAAACCAAAGAAGAATAGAAGTTTTAAAAGTTAACAGCTTGGAATAATGCTTTCCAGAGACAAAAAACTGGAAGATTTAGCCAAATAAAATGTGCGCACGGAATGACTATTATATTATAAACTGGAAGATGTATATTATTATATTATAAAACTGGAAGATGTAGCCAAATAAAATGTGCGCACGGAATAACAATTAATATATTACAAACCAGTCTGTGTACTGTTTGTAGAACATTTTGAAATAAACATTTACAAATGATTCAAAGTGATCACGTCATAAATGTTAACAGGTATATCTTTAAATGTATACCGACCGACAGCATTTAAATGGTCGAACAATCCAAGACTCAATACTGAGTAACTTAGTAATATTTTTCAAGTAAAAATGGATTTTAAGACGCGCTTATAATAAAATAATAATAAAAGCGTCATAAACTCACCTTCAGTAGGAAATTGGCTTCTAGGTTTCCATTTTTTTGCTGTTAACAACAGATCCATTGTTGAATATTCTTCCCCCCCCCCCCCCAGTGAGCGAGGCCCAGCTGGTTTATGGGTATATACTTGTAGTTATTCGGTTTCTGAAAGATGTTTTATTAGGGGAGTCCATAAATAAAATGTTCAAGGATTTTACTGGAAAGGAGCATTCCTTTCCTCTGCATGGGATGAAAGTATTTTAATACTCGAAGCACTATTATTTCACAATAAAACACACAATCACTCCCTATTTTTGTTGTTGATAAAGTGCCTCAATAAAAGATTTTCTGCCTGTCTGCTGGTGTCTTTTAATAAAATGGACAGGCCCTTTAAGTTTCTATTGGAAATGTGAATGAATATAGATTTATTTACAGAAGGGTAAACTTGCCTCTGCGAGACAAAAAAAATCGTAGTATACTTCCCATTTTCTTAGTCATAACCAAACAGAGTTGTAAAAGTACCCCAATAAATTTAAAGAGAGATCCCTTGCCAGAGAAATGTAGGGTTTCTGTGTGTTTTCTTTATTTTGTGATCCACAGTATGTTTTACAGAAACCAGCCGCTTAAATATTTTAATTTGTTTCAAACGTCTCATTATATTTTGTTACAGCTTATTCATTTGAGGTCTGAGCACTCAGAAGTGGTCTCTCTATTAAGCCATAACCCCTGTAAGATCATATGTAGTATATCTTTACAGATACATGTATTATTGTAGTTAAAAATAAGTTTTATTCCCATCATTTCCATTGTGTGTAGCTGTTTAAATCCTGTGCAGGGCTACGGGCCACGTCACATTCCTCGTGCTCAACACGCATGCGCGTCGAACGAGACAACCTTCCATATACTAGCCTTGGTCTGATCCCTTCAGCATGGACGTGGGATAAGCGAGAAAAATGCTGCTTGCAGCATCAGCTAGCATCATTTTTAGTGGACCAGACTACCCATGGAACAGGGGAAGTGAATCAAGGCTGCTTCGTGCTTCTTTGCAAGACTCGAGAGCTCTCTGGCGCCTCCTCCTTTAACATCACTCGTGGCGGGCAATACAAAATTACATAAATGCATTTATAGTAAAAACCAACATTCGAGATATGGGAAATAAACTTTAAAAATACGTATTGTAAAGGAAAAATACTGGTGAAGTGCTACTTCACCTACTTCACCTGAATAGCCGCCACTGGCAAGTATAACCCTTCTAATAGTTTCCCGGGCCTCACTATGTATTGTTTTTCCTTTTTTCCTCTGTGGTTCCATTGTGATATACTGTACGCGAAATGGACTACGGCTTACTAATAATTATTACCATTAACTTAGTTATGTTGATGAATAAAACACAATCTTTATAAACACTGAAATGAAAATGAAACATTTAACCGCAACACACGACTGTGCAAGAGTACAAGGCTTTGTGAATGATTCAGTGTTGCCAACCACGAAAGCTAAAATCTCTTTGACAACTCCATAAATTTTTTTGACGCATTAAAAAATATTTAATTATATATTTTACCGATAATAATAATAATAATAATAATAATAAATAATTTTACTAAAATATGAATCTTGCCTTAATTTAACTGCATGCAATTCTCGAAGGCATAAATGCGCTGAGAGAAGAGAGAAATTTTGTGCTGAGGCGTCGTTTTTAACTGAGTGGTATACATTTAAATAGTTGTAGACTGCTCTCTCGCTCTCTATTTTATTATATGCCCAAATTTCCGCTTTATCTTTATTAATTATCTATGAAAAACAGTAAATTAATTTTTTCTGTAGATTTGGGACGAAATTCTTTGGTTCTTTGAAGGAAGCAAGATTTCTCTAAATCTACAGAAATTTCTTTGAGGTTGGCAACACTGGAATGATTAGTACACTTCAATGCATGGTCCGCACGTGCAACGGGGAATCACAGCGACAATATTCCCCTCTCCTCATACCCCGCTCGTCTTCTCTTGAGCTCCGTACAGTATATACTGCCCGCCGGCGAAGCTCCACCCGTTCTCGCCCGCCCGCTCGTTTCCCCTGCTGACCCACGCTTCCGCGCCAATGCGCACGCTACTGCTTGCTTCCCCTCACAGCGACAATATTCCCCTCTCCTCATACCCCGCTCGTCTTCTCTTGAGCTCCGTACAGTATATACTGCCCGCCGGCGAAGCTCCACCCGTTCTCGCCCGCCCGCTCGTTTCCCCTGCTGACCCACGCTTCCGAGCCAATGCGCACGCTACTGCTTGCTTCCCCTACATATATCACGGCTATGTACTTGCCCAGTTACGAGAATTACGAAAATTACAATTGTATCCAGATACAATTGTATCCAGTGGCGTAGCAAGCTTAGGTTGTACCCGGTGCGGAAAATTTCTCGTCACCCCCCAATTTAAATTATGAAATGATGGAACAGTTCCAAGTGTTATTTTTTGGATAGTCAAAGGTAATCCCACGAGAGTTTAAGAGATTATCGATAGATGCAGCTGCAACAAATTTATCTGATGTAACTCGTAAACTCAACGGATTATACAAAATTAGTAATAATTACTTTGTTATATAAAAACAAAACTAAGCTCCAAAATCATGGCATACTATGAATCAACCATCCATAAAGCGATTCGAGTTACCATGTTGTCGCCATGTTGTAACCAGTGCTTCCAATGGTGCAAATAAGACATAGTTAACCTAATTCAACCAATTTTTTTTAGGATTAAGGAGACATACATATCAAGCACATTTTGCTGTACATTGTACATTGTACTGTTAATCGACAATAAATATTATTATTATGTTATTATTATTATTATTAATCTAAAGTACGTTATAGACAGCCAGATATACATTGTTTTCGTGAGCGGCAGATTCACGAATTGTGGGTGTTACCATTAATAAAGCGAACATCTTTTGTTTCACACATTTCTAGGCCAAAATACACTCCCGAAATTGTGCAAAGTTTTATTTTTGGAGTGTTTTTTTTTATATTTTTATATTTTGTTTCCCAAGAGAAATCTCGAATTTTGGAAAGTTGAAAAGGTCAACATTTTGTATTTATGTCAGGTACCTTTCAAAATGTGAACCGAAGATTGGAGAAGAGTTTTCCTTATTTTTACATAAAGAAAGTTTTTTCGAAAACGGCTCTAACGTTTTTCTCTAAATTTTGCCCGTGGGTTTCTTATACTAAGAGCTAAAACTTTTATTTGAAACACTTTTTCGAAATAATTCTCTGAAGGGTAGTTATAAGTCACCCACTCTGAATACGCGCTCTTTGCAATACGGCCTCTTGCAACGGAAAATCGTACGAAAACAAAATTTTGTATTTGGGTTAGGTACCTTTTGGGGATGTAACACGAAGATTGGCGACGACTTTCTCTTATTTTTAAGGAGAGGCTTTTATCTGGGCAGAGGAAGATATGGGAATTATACATCAGATTTTTTTAATAGGTCGATCCTAATAAATTTCATAAACAAGTAATCTAAATATTTTACGGAACTGTATTATTAATAATCTATTCTTAAATATGCGCACATACCAGTTCAAAATCTAGATTGCCGGAGACTTCGGAGTCAACTGACATTCGAAGTTTATTTTTGTCAAAGTCATGACTGCCGCAGCGGGTAGAATTGGTTGCGGCTTGAGTGATATAAAATATCACCGATTGTTGGAGTCTCATTTGAATTAATAAAACTGCAGTGACAAGCATCGGCAGAAATAAACACCCCTCCCCCTAACCATATTATTGTTCGTATCAACACAGCGGCCAGTTCAGCCGCGTTTTATTACCTTTGTTGACTGCATTTAAAACTAAAAGAAGTTTCAATACGCATGTTGACTTGTAGATAGTTGTTAAGCTTATTTCATTGTTTTAAACAATATTATTATTTTCTTTAAATTCCCTTGAGCGATTTTTTAATTACAAAGATATATTTTTATTTTGTCACCCCCTCGGGTGATGGCACCCGGGGCGGCCCGCACCCCCCTTCCTACGCCACTGATTGTACCGTAGTAAAAATTACTTTATTAATTTAGTAGGGCATTCTGAATTCCCCCGAAATTCTAGTCCAGTGGCAGTTAGGATATGAACAGTGATATTAATTTAGGAGGGCATTCTGAATTTGGTATTAGACTTGAATAGCCCGCCGGTTTCTTCCCCTCGCTTCCGAGCATGCGCACTCACCTATTGTACCATGGCTTTAACAATGTTATATGAAAGGTGTGGAAGGGTAAAAAGCTCCTGGATTTAGTTAAATAATGATAGGTAAATTCTAGGTCAGTGACAGGTTTTGTTAGGTTAGAAACGTTATGTTAGTTTAGGAGCAACATACTGAATAGCGCGATGCCTATTATGTCTCACATTGAATCTCTTCTCCGCCTCGGAAGGTGGGTCCCATTAGAGAGTTCGTAGGTGGAGCCTAGGGGCAGCATAAAACTATTTTTTCCCGGCGAAAGACAGCTGGAGGTCCCGCACCAGCCACACTCCGCCGATATAAGTGCACAATGCTTTTTCAGATAAATCGGGAGGTTGTTTGGAACTGTAATCGTTTACGTAGCTAAAGTGCACTTATACGCCTGTCGCCCGCCGGCCGTTTGAGAGTAGGGAATCGATGTTACAATCGGCGGTAACCATCGATGTGACGAAAATATCGACCTCCGTATTTTGACTGAAAGCATCGATTATATTTAAAAAGGCATGGTTACAGAAAATTATAAAGTGGAATATTTTAATGGAATCTATAGATGAACAAATGTTTCAATACGTTCTCAATGTCAATGTCAATTCATTATGAATTTTCCTATCAAAATTTATGCATAAAACTGTAGATATTAGAAAACATCGATGTCGGGGAGAAACATCGGCAAATACTCTCAATAAGTATTTGAGAGTATTTGACATCGGTTGTTTTCAATCGATGTAGAAAAAATCGATCATCGACATGAAAGCATCGGCCATCGATGCTCAACCCTACTTTCGAGCCTTGCGCGCGCACCGCACCTTCCCCTAACCCGGCTATGAACCAGCACATTCTGATATTGCAGCTCACTATTGTACTCTTCATCATATACGCATAAAAATATACATCACAGCGTTACGAAAATAACTCTTGCATCATACCAAAATACAAAAAAAAAAAATTAAAAAAAAAAAAAGGAAATGACCCTTGCACCATATCAAAAATACACAGAATAAAAAAAAAAAAGTACGAAAATCACTCTTGCACCATACCAACAAAACAAAAAATACAGTAATGCATTACGAACATGACCTACAAACCATATCAAAAACACAAAATTTAAAAAAAAAATTACGAAAATGACCCTTGCATCATATCAAAAACAGGGCCGTAGCAAGGTCCTTCTGCGCCCTTGGCGAGTTTGACAAATCTGCGCCCTCCAATACTGGGTCTGAACAGTTTTTTTTTAATTTCTGTAAAATTGTTTATTATTTTAATATAAAAATACTGTTATTATCAAAGAAAACCTAAACCTCTATTTGAAAATATATATTATATATATTATTATATATGTTGGACTTTCAATGTACTAAAATCTTATTTTCAGACGATTGAACTACTTAAAAAATAAATAAATAATAAAATCAAGTATCAAAACTAAATTACATAATAAGCCTGAGGCCTACTAAAATGTTTACACATTAATATAGGTAAAAGTATTTTTTTTTTTTCGAATAGTTGAACCACTTTCATCTCAATAATAACGTACATTTTAATTTTTATTGTTATATCATTCCATACTGTTCATGATTTATGTTATACTCTGTCAATAAAAAAGTTTTAATTAAAGAACGTTGCATGACTGCTTTTTGTTTGTAGACAATCGGCATAATACTACAGATAGTTCACGTGCAGTAATTTTTAATAACCTGAAAGATTTCTACCATTAACGTGGAATTTTTATTGCTTGATAAATTGCACCAGTCTAAAAAAAAAAGGCGCGATTTTTCATGGTTAATTTTGCGCCCTCTTTGTACCTGCGCCCTTGGCAGGGGCCCATCTCGCCACCGCCTAGCTACTGACCTGATCAAAAATACAGAGAATAAAAAAAAAAAAATTACGAAAATCACCCTTGCACCATATTATCATCAATACAAAAAATAAAATGAAATATTACTTAGATGACCTATGAACCATATCAAAAACAAAATAAATAAGTAAAAATTACGATAATGGCCCTTGCACCAAGCCAACATAATTTTTCACGAAAAAGGCTAATTCTCATGTAATAAAGCACTCTAAACTTAGATAAATTTTCCCTTCACTGGTCAGCAATCACTCGTGGTGTAGGGTTGGTTGCAGTGCTAGCGGTCATGAGTTCATGTACTGGTTGATCCAAAATTTACAGTTAGGAATAGGTCCCAAATAGGTGGATAGGACGAGGAGGAGGGGAGATAGGGTGGGAAAGGTAGGGAAGAAGAGAATAAAGGAGAAATAAATTATTTAATTTTTCTCAGATTCACCTTTTGAAACAATAGATGGTGTTGGTAGTATCTGAGATAGAAAAACACCTAGTAGTGATGTTTTAAGTTATTTCCCACCCTAAACCCCTCCTTCCCAGGTGGGTCCCAGTAGAGAGTAGCCTAGTGCATGACCTAATATTTATATATTTTTTTTTTCAGAGCATTTTAAAATAAATTTGAGCATTTTATCATGTCCGAGACTCTAGATATTGTGGATTTTGTAAAACAAACCACACATTTCTTAAATTTCTAAAAAAATTATATTTATATATTTTTAGTTTTTTGTTGTATATGATTATTTAACAACGGGGATGTACTACCTGTGACTGTCGCCGGTATGCTGGAATTTTGTCCCGCAGTAGTTCTTTTACATACCAGTAAATCTACTGAAATGGGCCTGTCATATTCATGCAAATATAAATGCCATCGAACCTGCGCCAGGATCGAACCCGCAACCTTGGGCACAGAAAGTCAGTACGATATTAACTGCATCCCCCAGGACAACTTTCAGTTTTTTAGATAGGTTAATAAGAGCATTTTTCGCTGCTTTTAGATACCGGGTGCGGCAGAAAGAATGCCCTGATTACAGAAGGCAAATATAAATTCTTGCCATTATGGTCTTAATAATTTACTATCTGTCCCTTTGTATGGGTAAGCAAATGTTTTTTTATATGACTTTTTAGAAGAAATGTTCTGGTACAAACATCACAAGAGAAACGTTTCTCTCCTGTATGAATAAGCATATGTGTTTTGAGGGCACTTCTATGAGAAAATGTTTTGATACAAATATCACATGACAGAGGTTTCTCTCCAGTATGAGTAAGCAGATGTTCTTTGAGACAATCTTTTCGAGAAAACATTTTGGCACACACATCACACAACAGAGGTTTCTCTTCGGCATGAGTAAGCAGATGGGTTTTGAGGTCACCTCGTCGATAAAATGATCTCGTACAAGAATTACATGAGAAAGGTTTCTTCCCTGTATGAGTAAGCAGGTGTGTTTTGAGATGACCTTTCTGGAAAAATGCTTTAGCACATACATCACACGTTAGGGGTTTCTCCCCAGTATGAATAAGAAGATGAGAGACGCTACACCAATTAAGAAGAAATTTTGAAGACACAGAACAGCTAGAGAAATATGCAGCAGAAAGGAAACACTACAAAAAAATGATAAGAGAGAAAAAAAATATATACTGGGAAAATGAAGGAAAAAGAGAAGTAGAAAAAGCAGAAAAAGATCCCTATGTTGCCATCAGACCAAGAAAAATACAACAAACACAATACATAAACATGCAAGTTTGGGAAGAGCACTTTGGAAAATTACTAAACAAGAGTAATGTGCAAGATACACCGGAAAATTTCCGAGAACCACAGGTTCCCATGGATCCAACAAAATGGAATCCATTAACAACAAAAGAAGTTTCAGAGGCAATAAAAAGTATGAAAAAGAAGAAAGCAGCAGGGCCAGATAAAATTTTTAACGAATATCTGAAGGACACTGCAGACGAACTCACCACTATCTGGACTAAACTACTAAATAAATGTATAGAGACTGGCAACATTCCGGAGCAGTGGAGACACTCAGAAATAAAAGTCCTTTACAAAGGAAAAGGTGATGCAAAAGATACCAATAAATATAGAGGAATCGCCTTACAAAATGCTCCCTTCAAGATGCTAACGAAAATAATAACTAACAAAATAAAAGAAGATATAGATAGAGTGTTGCCGGAGTCGCAATTCGGATTTAGAAGTGAGAGATCAACGCTGACAGCTATTGAGCTTCTTCTGAAAGATATAAAGGATGCGAAAGAGAAGAAAAAGAAACTATACGCAGTCTTTGTTGATTTCACTAAGGCCTTTGACCTCATGAACAGGGATCTTGTTGTAAAGAAACTGGAAGAAACATTAGGAAATGAAAATGCCTGGACAAGACTCATACGAGCAATTTTGAAATTTAACATAATAAGAATATCAGATAACTTGTCACTGTCAAAGCCCGTATTACAAACAAATGGTGTACCACAAGGCGACCCGATGAGTCCGGTACTCTTTATACTAACTGCAGAAAAGATACTAAGAATCACAGAGAAGACAGAAGAAGTGTCCAGCTACGCGTATGCAGATGACATAGTAGTAACATCAGAAAACCTGCAGAAACTGCAGGAAGCAATAGTAGACATGGATAAATGGTGTAAAGAAAATGATTTCCACATTAATGTAGATAAGACAGAGATGATGATCTTCAGGAATGGAGGAAAAGTACCGGCTGAAGCCAAAATTAATATAAATGGGAAATCCATAAAAATTGTGTCTGACTACAAATATCTAGGTATGACATTACAGACAAGCGGCCTTTGTTTTTCTAAGCATATAGCTGAAAGAGTTACGCAGGCAGTTCTGGCGATGAATGACATTAAACATATACAGGCTCTAAGTCTGGCCACAGCCATGTTGTTATTCCAATCAAAAATTTTGCCAATTATGACATATGGTATCGAAGTCATCTGGGAACATCTTACAGAATCTAATCTGGCTACAATGGAGAAGGTGAAAGCATTGTACATCAAAAGAGCCATCGGTGTAGCTAAATCCACAAAATCAAGACTTGTTTATGTGCTAGCAAAAGAATCTTACCTAATAGAAGACATGAGAATTAAATTTCTGCTACCATCCACAAAAGCATACGAAAGTCTAAGAAATACATTACTGACCAAAAGGTCACAAATATGGCCAGAGTTCTTCGCTACCGGGGCAATGATTGACCGATCATGGACATCTACAAACTTTGAAATGCGTCATGTGTTCACGAGACTGTCTATACATGGCTTCCATCACTTATTGTGTAGGAACAAGACCTATCATGAACCAGAAGTGCTGTGTACGTGTGAACTTTGTGAACAGCTTTGCGAGAGATATCATATAGAGACATGCAAGAAGAGAATAAGATCAATAAGTGACTATGCAAAAGACAAGAATAATTTCTCAAACTAAAATGCACATTTGTGCGCGTTTCAGATATATATATAATAAGAAGATGTCTTTTGAGCGCACTTTTAAGAGAAAATGATTTGTTACATGCATCACACGAGAAATGTTTCTCTCCTGTATGAGTAAGCAAATGCCTTTTGAGATCACTTCTTTGCGAAAATGTCCTGGTGCAGATATCACATGAGTTAAGGGTTTTTTCAGCTGTCTTTGTTGATGAATCACAAATCTGCGATTGTTTTGCAGGAAGCCCTTCAGTATTTCCTTCACAAAAATCCGTTGAGAATTCTTGATTTAAAGTCCATGTCTCTGGCCCTTCAACTGATGCTATGTTGTAGTATTTACACGAGTCATATTCAGTTTTAGTTTGAATTGTGTGTATGAAATCAAACGTAGTTACAGGTTCACTTTTTGGCTCAATATCACTATTGGCATGTTCCATAGATTCACACAACACAACTGATGGCATCTCCTCTTCCTTTATTTCAATTTTTGGCTCCAATTTTACCATTGCCTCCATTCTTTCGCCCTTTCTTGTATATACGGGTTGGAAGACAGTGTGTTGAGAAATGTCCAGGCGGCCTCCTTTTTGCTACTTCTAACACATCACTTCAGATTTTCCTTTTACCCAGCAGAACTCAATGAACTATATACTATCACACTTGCAGTGACTGCTGCGACATGAACTGTCACCACAAAGCAGACCACACACGAGACATTATAAATAATATTCGGACATACATCCAGTGGCGGCTCGTGAGGTTCCACAAGGGTGGGTCACATAAGCCATAAATGTTAGGAGGTTAACAGAACTTACACTTAAGCTAAAACTTACCTTTCCGTTTCATTTTTTGTACAACAATACTATTCTTCAGGACACTGTCAAGTGTCACGGTTTAGTTAATGAGACCTTTGAAAACACCTGGGTTATCAGAACTATCTGTCTCATCATTATGCCCACGCAAAGTCAATTCAAATTCCCCGCAAAATTAATTTGCATCAAGAACGCGTGACGAAATATTTATGTTTTTGTCAACAAGATCATTATGCTCTATAAACTACAGAACACATGTTCTATACCCATCATCAAGTTGCACCCTGATATCAGCCCTCCCTAAGATAGCGGACTCATTTCATTGTCTAAATGGCGTTTTGAAAAACTGTGCTTCTACATCTATTGGTAAATGTTTCATCAGTTTTAGTCCGTGCATCTTCTTCACTGAATAGAGTATACGAAAAACAAAATACTGCATTAGTTCTCGGACACCCGCACATCCACTTCCACTTTTTGATATACATTTTTATTGAAATTAGTGTTGGACACTCTGTTTTTGTCTTTATATGTTAAATTTATCGTAAGCTCTGGTCTAGGCCGGCCTAATTCTTTGGCTAATAACTGGTCCTCAAAATTTAGAATTTAATTTTGTAATCATTTCACTATCACTATGCAAAAAATACTTTACTAACTCAGGAAAAAAATCAGAAGCACGCACTAACATTCAACATGAGAAAACTTCCGGCTTTAGCTTATTTGAGTTGCTGAAGGGGTTAGGAAAACAGCATTTTTGCATTCGCCCTTCCCAACAGGACAGGTTTTACGGGTAAGATGTTATTCTATTGTGATACCCTGAGGGGGAGTAAGGGAGTTGGCTATATTCTGTCTCTCTCAATATGTAAATATGTTCTCAACTATAGAGTAGGCCTAATTAGTGCATACCACTCCATCTAGTGGATGTGCATCCAGTTATGCATTCAAGAGTGCAAACAGCGCCAATTCGTGTGAAGTCGCAAAATTACTGTGACCCTGTACAAATTAAACTAGCCACAACCCCTCCCTGTATTCCGTCAGCCTTAGAAAGGGAAAATGTTAAAGGGATGAGAGACGGCCGGTCACGACGAAAATTCGGCCCATGCTATGTTGCCAAACTTGACAAGCAAAGCAAAAGCGCGAAGTTTGAAATAGATGTTACGTTATTTTATTAGTTGCTATAAATGCAGTACAGTTTATATTCAAAATGGATGGGGGTGGGGGGGCACGTGACCCTGTGACCTATAGGTAGAACCGCGCCTGCATACATATTGACTAAAACTAAACTAAACTCCGTGGCGCTACATCCCTGGAGGGATCTGGCATACCACCCGACCGCTACGTCATCTACCACAGGTATCAGGTATCAGACTATCAGTCTTAAATTAACATTTTAATTTAATGGAAGGCCTTAGGCTTGGGGGATGGATCCCCCCCCCCACCCGAAATGATGACGAAAAAGAATTAATGTAGTTTTTCACGGCAGGATCCCCCCGAAATAATGACGAAAAGAATTAATGTAGTTTTTCACGACATTCTACATTTCCCAATTTATTTTCCAATTTTAATAGATTTGTTTTAAGCAACGTTTGTTCGATTCTGAGCAGAAATCTCGAATTCTGCATACTTGGAGATTTTTGAAAGGGAGCCATGACCTAGAAAAGTCAAAGCTAGTTAATTGTATCATATTATTAAATGTTTAAATACTGAAACAAAGGTCCAATTTTTTAAACTAAATTTCTTTAATGTAAAAATACAAAATCTTAGAAGCCTTTTAGATTACAAAATCAGTGGTGGACGCAGAGGGGGGATAGAGGAGATATATCCCCCCCCCCCCGAAAGTTGGAAAAATATAGTAAAAAAATAGGGGGGCTATAAATGCAAAACAGAACGGTAAATTTTATGCACCTATTTATATCTGTGTTTGGAAATGTTTAAAAAGCTTATTTTTTTCAAATTAAAAGAGGATAGTGGACTCTATAATACAGAAAATATTAGTCCTTAGTAGACTGTGTCCAGATTGAATTTCTACAGTCAATCGTTCTTAGATCTATCCTAACATTATCAACACACCTTTGTCTCGGTCCCTCCAATGGTCATTTTCCTTCTGGTCTTCCCATTAAAATTTTGTTAAATGCCCTTCTCCACTCCCATTCGATCAAAATTTTCAATCCCTACTAATCACCTGCATTTAATTAACATCACGGTATTAGGAGAACGATACAGACAGTAAATTTTATCATTGTAGAGCTTTCTCCATTCCTCTGACATATTTTTATCCAAATATTTTCCTTAAAACTTTATTTTCAAATACTTTCAACTTGTGTTCCTCCTGCAATGTGACCTCATTTCATATTCATACAAAAGTAAGCTAAAGTTAAGATTACAGTTTTATAAACTCATTAAAAATATAAGTGAACTGTTTCAAATCCCTCCCCAAAATAAAATTCTGTGTCCGCCACAGATGGGTTGTAATATGAACAGCCTCTTTTGTATTTTGTGTCTTTGGTAGGCCTACTAGTATCCTAGTTAGTGTGGAGTAGTGGAAATTGGATGTAAAGATAGCCAACATATGGTTTCAGGAGTTCTGATTTTCTAAAGTTTCGAATTTTTTAACGTTTAAAAGTTTCAAACTCAAGTTTAGAGGACCAAAAATTCAGATGTAAACTTGCCTTATCTCTAATTCAAATATTCAACTGATTTGGTGTATCGTAAGTTTGATTTCAAAATTAATTTATTATATTAATTTCATTTGTTTTGTTACTGAATGTTTCAGAATATGTTTTGTATAATCATATAAAAACTTTTTGTGGCACCCTCTTCAGTCGTACATCCGCCCTCTGAAAGGGTCCAGCACGGGGCTGCCTATAATAGTGCATTACTTCAAAAAAGAAAGTTATGTGCTCCATTCCAAAATAGAACACCACTCCTAACCTATAACTTATATTACTTGTGAAAAGAAATCCCCAAATCCTTCTAACGACTATTTGTGCAGTTGTATGCAGCACAAGAATGCCCCATACTTTTAGTAATCCCAAGAACACCATAAAACACATGGCAAGATTAAGACACAAAATATGAAAATATAAATTGAAACCATCTTACGAGTTCCACGGTACTGAAATGTAACTGCAGTAATAATCATCATATTACGTAGATGTAGATTTATCATCCTGCAGATCCTATGTTGAGCGAGGCTCAAGGATATAGAACATGTCAGATCAGAATAAACATGCATGTTTATACAAAACTGCAAGCTGCCAAACTTATTCAAGCTGGAAATATTCATCCATATTTTAGAAGGTGTGAATTATTAAAAATTCCTTGAGATTTTTTTTTTGAAAGATTTCAATTTGCTTTTAACACACCATAATTTACTGTTTCTTGGAAGCTTATTGTAAATCTGTATTGCAGAATAATAAGCACCCTTCCAAAAGAGTTTTAATGAATTAGCTGGTAGGTCTATATGTAAATCATTCATGTTTCTAGTTGTATGTCCATGTACAGTGTAATTAGTTTGAACTTTATCAATATCTACCATATAGGACAGCATATATATATTATATAATATATATATACAGTGAAGGAAGTGAGAAAAATCCAGAGGTGGTATGCTATCCCAAAATTTTTCCCTAACATACTCAATTTAAAAAAGCAAATTCCTTCCTTTACAAGATAATAATAATGTGATATGCAGGATATGTGATATCCACTTGGTGGTGTTTTTAATTAACTTCCTTCATGGGTAAGCAACCCTGCTTTATAGAGGATTGCTAAGTAGGAGTACAACACAAGACTAGAACGTCATGTACTGTCGATTGACAGATCTTTGTTTATTTCACATCACGGGAACCATCATTAACAGCGGTGGGTGTCGGCATGCTGACCACATGCCCCCAATCCTGCCTCTATGGTAGATGAGCAGCAGTCGGGTGGGAGGCCAGAGATGTAGAGTCATTGAGTTTAGTTTATTTACTTCAATAATAATATTTTAAAAGTATTTAAGACCTATTTAAACAATATAAAAGTCACAACATTTTGTTACCGATAAAAAATGTTAAAACATAAAATCTAGTGGTGTAGTCATTAAGATGGCAACAAAGACCATCACAAGCTGTAGTGACAATGGCTACCGATGAAAGCGTACGAGTTGGTGTATGATCATGAAAAGTAATTATTATATTACGACTCAAAGGAACATTAACAATTTGTATTAAATAGCCATTGATTTTCAGTGACGGTATGCTATTTCACTATTGAAACCAGTGCCGGTATGCCATTGGACCATTAAAAGCAGTGGCGGTTTTCCATACCGGTGCATACCGCCTCACTTCCCTCACTGTATATATATGAATAGATATGCTTCCCTGTGAGAGTTAATACTTTTAATTTTTCAAATAATGGTTTAGAAGATTCTCTTTTTTTCTTTCCACATATTATTCTTATTGCACACTTGTGCCCGCGTCTTCGCCAACAATAATTACTTCAAAAATTAAAAACTAACAGCATAATAGTTAAATCATTATATTCATTAACACCTAAATCACGTGGACTACATACCACGATTAGATAGCGTCGCCTGGTAAAAGCGACCTCAGATTCGAGTTCCTTGGCCCAGATAACCCCTGTATAGTGAGTTTCGTCCAAATTGAACAATGTTTGACCATATTTAGGCCTATATTGATTATCCCTGTTCTGTGTAGGTTGAAAATTTCATATGTCTACGGACCTTGAATTCTAAACAAATGAATTGTCCAGGACGGATTTACAAAATCAAGCGATCGAGTTCCCTGGCTCAGAAAATCCCTGCATAGTGAGTTACGTCTAAACCGATCAATATCTGTCCATTTAGGCCTATAGGCTATTCATTATCCCTCTTCCATCTATGTTGAAAATTTCAGATATCTATGTGCCTTAACATTATAAACAAATGAATCCACCAGTGTGGGCTTACAACATTCAAGTGCTCATTATGCTTCTATTTCCAAGGTGTGACAAAAATAGCCAAAGCCAACTGTAATTGATTTTACATTTAAATGTATTACTGAAAACTGATGCTTTGAAAGCGCAAAAAATGCACGTTTTCTGCCCGTTTTTCACTCATAACTCACGAATGAAAGTGAAAATTAAAATTCTGGCTTTAGGTGCATTTTACGACCCTTCAGTCCACCTATGTTTAAAATTTCAGATCTCTGCATTCAGTAGATTTCGCTAAGCATCGCAGAAAGACAGAAGGAAGGGTAAACACTTCCTTTTATTAATATAGGTTTTTGTAATCTAAATATTTTCTCCCTACTGGAAAATTTGCTCCAAAATATGATTCCGTATCTCATTACAGAGTGAAAATATGGAAGCTATACCATGAGTAACAAATCCTGTTGTATTATATCATTCAACATTCTTAAAGCAAAACACGCTGAACTCAGTTTTGGACTTATCATTTCAATGTGTGTCTTCCAGTCAAGATTTTTATCAGTTTGTAGTCTGAAGAATTTTATTTTCCTAATTTCTTGTACGATGTGTTTGATAATTAATTATAAGGTTTGAGATACATCTATGTAGCATTTCACAGAGCATATTTCTTTTTATCTAACGCTTCCAATATTTCTGTAGTAAGTTGAAAAGTAGCATTCTCAGTGGACATGCCACTTCTAAATCCAAACTGAGATGATGTAAGAATGTTTTCAAATTAAGAAAGTGTATTTTTTCACTAGCCTATTAGAGAACCAATTTGCAAAGCTCAACTGGGACGACAAGTACGGTATCAACATCAATGGTGTCAGGTTGACAAACCTCAGGTTCGCAGATGATATTATCCTGCTAGCAGAATCAGCAAAAGATCTAGAAGAAATGCTAAAAGACCTGGAGGCTACCAGCAAAGAGGCAGGATTGCACATGAACCCCACAAAAACTCAAGTGATGACCAACAAAGAAGAAACCCCCATCCACATCGGCACTACACATCTAAAGTACACCCAAGAGTACATATATCTAGGACAAATGATCTCGTTTGGTAACTGTATGGAAAAAGAAATCAAAAGATGGATCGGCTTGGCGTGGAAGAAGTTTTGGTCATTGAAGTTCTTACTGGCTGACAAAAGACTGAAGACAGCAATGAAGTCTGCGGTCCTAGAGAAATGTGTGGTTCCAGTACTGCTCTATGGGTGCCAAACATGGGCGCTTACTGCAAAACAGCGGCAAGCAATACAGGTATGCCAGCGCAAAATGGAGCGATTTATCCTCCACATCTCATTAAAGGACAAAATCCGCAACACAGAAATCAGGAAAAGAACAGGTATGAAGGATGTGGCAAATACAGCGGAACAGTTGAAATGGAGGTGGGGAGGCCATGTGATGCGAATGAACCAACAAAAATGGGCACAAAAAGCTACAATTTGGGACCCCAGAACAGGCTGGAGAAGTGTGGGGAGGCAAAAGACCAGATGGGAGGACGACTTCATCAAATCATCAGGAAGACTATGGTCTCGAGTAGCGAGGAATAGAAAAGAGTGGAAGAAAATGGGAGAAACCTCCACCCCAAGTGACTAGTGGAAATACAGAAGCAATCCAACCATGCACAAAAACTCTTGCTAGGATTAGCTCACCTAACGAGAGGTATAGGAGCTTGCCCTGCAATCCGCAGGAGGCCATTGCCCTTTGGGATGTCTAGGCTAATTTTATTATTATTATTATTATTATTATTATTATGCGGTTATACATAACTTTTTCAAAAACTTTTGAAAATGTGGTTAAGAGCGATATAGGCTCTCATTTGATGGTAAATTATCTCCTTTTTTAAAGAGTGTCTTAACAACAGCATGCTTCAGCCTTTCTGGAAATATTCTACTTTCTAACAAACAATTACATTTATATGACCGAGAGATTTACTAAGTTCGGATGTGCAACTTTTCAATAACTTATTACTAAGCAGTGGATATTTAGGCGTTTATAAAAGGTATTTTAGCTGTCTTAATCCGATCATGGAAACCACCATTAACGGCCGTGGGTGTTGGCATGCTGACCACATGGCCCCCAATTCTGCCGTCTGACTAAGGTAGATGACATAGCGGTCAGGTGGTAGGCCTTGTCCCTTCTGTAGGGTTGCCACCTTTTAATAAGGCTAAGGAGGGACACTTATCGAATATATATGCATATCGCCGATCTTCATACCTAAATTTGTACATGGAACAATTTATTAATAAGAGAAAGATGGTATATATTCGTTACAAAGCCAAAACTGAATAGGCTGTGTAACAGTAACACTAAGATCAGAAAAGGAAAGGCTAGCAAAATAATAAAAAAAAAACATATAATGCGTCCCTCTTAGGCATAATTCGGGACACAGAAAATGTTCTTAAAATGCGGGATGTCCCACCAAATTCAGGACAGGTGGGATGTTCACGCCACGGAGTTAGCTGTCTTAATAAAACATATAAGGAACACTAATGTCATTTCTACATTAAAGTTGATATTACACCCTAAATATTTGAAATTTGATAAATGTTCTAGACTGAAAAATTTTAGTTTTCACTGGATGTTTACCTTTAAATGTCATAATTTTTTTGTTCCTGATATCTTAAAATCATGTAATTTACTCACTTTATTTAACTCATGCAAAGATTTCTGTCACTCATCTCCATTCTTCTGAATTATGATCACATCATCTGCAAATAAAAGATTATTTATACATTTTTTTTATCAACTCTTAATTCTGGGTTTACTAAAAATTTCCATTCATCTAAAATGTGTGTGTGTATATATATATATATATATATACAGTGAACACCACTTAATGTAATCATGAATGTAATGTTATAAAGTCCCGTACGGATTAATACTGATACATTGAAAAAATGCTGTTTATTGTGATCAAAGATTCGGTTTATGTTATCACATTTTCCTTTTTGTAGCTTATTTACAAGTACTGTATGTCATTCAAAATTTCGTTTTTAAGGCTTTTGTTTCTAACTCAACTGTATTGTGTTTTTACTGGAGGTAGCAATACTGTTCCCAGTTCACAGGATGACCAGTTCAAGGGGGTGGTATTACCTAACATTCTCTTTTAAGCAATAAAACTGCAGCTGCAGCTTTTGATTTATGAAGATAACAGTGTTGACATGCAGTGATGGCTAGTGTAAAATGAAAATACTTGAATAGACAGGCGTTAGATGTTTTGCTACACGCTATTCACCACAGATCAATATAGACTTCCAAAAACACTCGTAACTCGTTACTGAGTATGGAGTATTGGTTGATGGACTCCTGAAGGAAAACAAAAACAATTAAAAAACTTTGTTACTGGTTGAAGAAATAGTTGCTTGCAGTCTATTACTGTATTAACCTATGAGTGGTTCAATGATTCCAAGTTAGGTAATATTTTATGAATAAATATTTTAATTCTGTTTTGTAGTGTATTAACTTATATATAAATAAATAACCTTCATTTAATTCCTTCGGCTACTGTTATCAATTGGTTAATGTTATCAGATTAGTTGCATCCTGAAGTGATTACAATAATTGGCGTGCACTGTATGTATGTATATATATATATACATTTTTTACGGACCATAAGACGCATCTTCATTTTAGGATGGACATTTAAAGGAAAAGAAATTTAATGTGTTTCTGAACGAAAAATAATATACTTCATTACATAAATAAATTATAACCTTGTACAAAGAATCAGCATAAATCACTTCTAACTTAAAACCTGCGTTGTAAGAAAATCTCTTCTTTACAGGTGGCAACACGTAAATTTTAACTGAACTAATTTCTCATGCAAGACTTAAAATACTTTTACACCCCTACCCTCAATTCAGCATACTGTAAGTGTAACGGTGCCATGGGCGTAATTAGAGCTTTTTAACTGGGGTGGCAAGGTCTGCTGGGGGTCTGGAAATTTTAAAAAATTTGGCGTTAAAATGATGTAGTTTAAGCATTTTTTAAACTTTTTTACATACCATACCAGCATAAATATTTCTGAGACAGGTTTAATAAAGAATCAAGATTGTGCCACGTTTATAAACTGTAATTTTTCACTTGTTTGCAAACAACTGATATTTTTACTACCGATTTTTGGGGTGGCAAAAAAGAGGGGTTTGGGAATTCTGGGGTGGCAACTGCCACTCCTTGCCACCCCGTAATTACGCTGAACAGGGCATGGCTGTTTAGAGGTCATTGCCTTCATTTAATTCACCTGGTAGAGACAACTCCTTTTGTATAAAATAACTCAACATTCCTTTCTTTTCGCATTGTATACCTTATTTTATGATTGTGACAAGTAAGCTTACACTGATGTACAGTTTGTGCCAAAATTTGTAACTATCTTATCGTTGTTTATAGCTATGATATTTCGGCAATATTGACCATAATTTAAAAATTTTAGTGTATTTCAGACCATTAGACGCACCCAACTTTTAAGCTCTATTTTCAAGGCAAAAAAGCACATCTTATTGTCCGTAAAATATGGTACATAGAAATATATATATATATATATATATATATATATATATATATACACACGAGGGTAGGCTGAAAATATTGCACACATGCATGTACAGCAAGAACAAAAACAAATAGCAAGATCGGGCAAAAAGTACATAAAAGTACAACTTTTAAGCTTTAAATTCATATATTTATTTTTTAACAGAATCACTGTAACGGCTAACAACATTTCTCCCAACGTGTAAGAAGTTATTTCATTCCATCGCTGAAAAAATTGTCCGACTTTTCTCGAATCCAGGACTTGACAGCTGCCTTCACGTGAACATCTGAAGTCACTCTTGAGTAGAGGAAAAAATAAAAATCGCAAGGTGCCAAATTGGGGGAGTAAGGAGGGTGTAGAATAGGTTCAAACTTCAGGTTTCGCAGAGCCTCTGCAGTTGCACATAAGGTGTGTGGTTGCAAGATAATTGGCTCCAGGCTGCCTTTAACATGGGGTGGTCGTGTTAGAGGCAGCCTGTGACAAAAGCCGAGTTGATCAGCTCAGTGGTGTTTCAAAACCTATTTAAAACTCTTATCTCGTTCCTTGCAATAATGGAAAAGAACCTAGAGATGGCATAGTATTGCGAAGCTGGGAGCTCTGATACAATGTAAGTATGAGGGCGGTTCGTAAAGTAAGTTCTGGTCTCTCACAACACGCGAATCAGTGGCGCTAGCATCGCGAACTGTGTTCCGTTGTGTAGCTTGGTTCATTACGCTCATGGCAGTATAACTTTAAGATTGTTTTCGGCCTTTTATCTCAACAATACAGGCGTTTGAAATGTGCGCAGCGATAAGAGATCCCGCTAAGAGTGAGGTACGTGGATTAATAGGATTTCTGTGGACAAAACAAATGGCACCAGCAGAAATTCATCGTGAAATTACTGAAGTGTACGGGAACATTATGAGTGACACTATGGTTCGACGTTGAGGTCGTGAAATTCGTGACGGACGCACTAACGTCCATGATGAAGAACGAAGTGGCCGACCGTCTGTTGTGAATGATGAACTTGTTGTAAAAGTGGATGAAGTGGTCAGAGAGAATCGCCGTTTCACCATATCTCCACTCACAGAGCATTTTCCACAAATTTGTTGGACTGTCGGATCGCAGCGGTTTCAAACGGATGAGCTCAAGGAGAGCGTCAACGGGCGGCTACACGCACAGGCGGCAGAGTTGTATGCAGAAGGAATTTCGAAGCTTGTGAAGCGGTATGACAAATGTCTAAATGTTAGCGGAAATTATGTTGAAGATAGCTGAAAGGGTGTACTGTTCATTGGTGTGTAATAAAAGTCCCTACAGTAAAGGGTTTTCTGCAAAAAAAAATATCGGAACTTACTTTACAAACCGCCCTCGTATGATGGCATCATGGCACCTATCATAAATAATTACATTAATACTAGATACCAGCTTTTCTCGATACTCGATACCATTACATGATTTTTTCCTCAATACTCGATACTTCGATACTCGATACCATCAACATTTCCAGTTTCAATAAATAGGTACATTAAAAATTAAAGGTTGAGAGAACTGTGTAATACCAACTAAATTAAGTGTGCATATTTAATGAATAGTTCCACACTTCACTCATGTTGACTGAAAAAAAATTATGTTATCGTACCGCAATACACACAGTCTTCTGTCACGTATAGAATCAACTGAAAGCCAGCATGCAGACTTGTTTTAAAAGCATGCCAAAATAGATTGCTTATGAATGGATAAAATAATAATGTGACGTTCTACTCAGATCACAGAGCAGAACAATGAACAAACTGTTTTAAGGTGTGCAGAATAAGCAGTAACTTAATCCCCGCAATGGAGCATCGTACAATGGGGTTTGGACAGTCAGCTTCCTTGTTGGTCGTTATTGAAATGTTTGACAGGAAACGAAACAATTAACAATCTCTTCTGTTTGATTTTGAAAGTCGGAAAGTCTTTATTTATGACTAGACAAAAATCACAGAGTGGTTTTCTCCATTTCAAGGAGAAATAGAAGTATTTACTATATTTAGTAGACTACTAAAAGCAATTTCCTTAAATTGCAGAATTACCTAAGTATCGAAAAAGTACCGAGCGAGTTTTCTGAAGTATTGCTCGATGCCAATACCATGCAAGTATCAAGAGTATCGAGGTATTTAAAGTATCGAGGACCCATCCCTAATTATTACCTTACCCAATCATGGAGTTTGTTACAGTAATGAGATTTAAGAATACAAGAACCGATACAGGAATGAATAACATCTTAATGATAATGTTAACAACCCTTCTCGGTACTCGCTCACAAAGAAACTCTATTCTAAACACCCCTTGCCACAAAACAGTCCATTACTCTGGCTCCTTTGTCGTCTCCATGTCTTGATCTTGGAATGCTTTACCTGAGAACTGTCAAATGCAAATACAATTCTTATGCAAGCTGATCAATGATGCCATAGTTAGGGACTTGGTTACACATTAATAATAACAATAAATCATCACATATCTAACTACTGTAAGCGCTTCCAACTATCCACAATTTTTCATTTTTCTTGCATATTACATTTCTTAGTAATAGTTAAAAATTTAGTAATAGTTTAAATCTCTGCAAGTAGTCAACTATTCAACATATTGTATTATCTCTAGAGAACTAGTTCTTAAGCCTTAAATGATAATAGTATAATTGTGTTTCTGTGTATCTGTAACTATATTGTACTCTCATCATACTCTCTATTGAATTATTGTAAAGTTCAGTTGTAATAATCCTGGTTGAATGGAAGAGAAGGCCTAATGGCCTTAATTCCACCAGGTAAAATAAAAACAATTCTAATTTTTATAAATAAAAATTGTGTACAGAGTCTCGAGTGGGCTGCCCCAGCCATCCTGTGGTTATGTCTCTGGATGGAAAGTTACAATCAAAGGTGAGGAATTTGGACAAAAAAGAATTCAGTTCTCCTTTGAGTTCTTGTTTAAGTATTTTTAAGTGAAACATTCACTGCATTTGAATATCCCTACCTTACCTTCTCCCTGGACAATAAAGCATTAAATTTTCAATGCTTTTCTCTCTGTAAAATAAACAAGAAATGAAATTCTTACAATCAAACCTCTGTATAACGAAGATCAATATAACGATAAGCCTGCATTTAGCAAAATTTTTGTTTGGTCCCGAAGAATTTCCTATCTTAATAATGTTAAATGTAACTCACTATAATGATGAAGCTACTACCCACGCGGCACTTCTTGGGCGCTGGATTTACGGGGAAGTGAGGGTCGTGGGGAACAAAACAAAACTAGTTCACCAGTCTTTCTGCAGTGTTGTCAACCAAAGAAATAACGTTTCAGCAGAATCACGTGTATGGTATTTTATGTAGTGACTTTAATATACAACGATTTTAATGCAGTCCAATAATATAACGTGGTGACGGTATTGCATAACAATTAATTACATGTCATAAGCGTTTGGTTATCAAATAAGAATATTATACATAATATAGGCTCAATATTTTTACACTGGATGACTATTTTTAAGCATAAAGAAGAGTCTTAGCAGAACATGCTTCACCATTTCGTGTTGTAAAACGTAAGTGAGGTAAGGCATCTAAAAATGGAGATAACTATAGGCCTAATTTTAAACGTTTTTAATACGTTTTGTGAAAAGTTCACTCAACTTTCAGACCATGAAATTGACATCAGAGTTCACGGGATCGTCAGAAATTAGCACATACGGAATTCTTAAAAGAGGTGAGGAAAGTGTTGGATGTACAATGAAGTGTTTGTGAAATCAGCAGTTCGAAAGATTGTATTTATCCCCATAACTCCATGCGTCATAAAAGATAATGTCAATAAATAAATAAGAATCCTGAGACAGAATGAAAGCTTAGTATTGAAGCCACTAGACGTCAGGGTGTATAGCGTACTTCGTGTTTCAATGTTGTCAGCTTCACCAACGAAGTTGAACGAAACCTCCGAATGAGGACTAGGGAGCCGAGCGCCCAAGAAATCGCACGCGGGTAGTATTTTAGAAACACCCTTTTTATAATAATATTTGGAAGTTGAATTGTGACTGTAAACCAGTAGCTTAGACCTGTGACCCTTGGTCAATATCCTTCCCAGCCACCAATATTGTTTTCTGGATGCCTGATATCTGTTACATTTCTTAGAAATTCCTAAAAAGAAAAGGTTCATGAGGGATTGAAAATAGGATCACTGAGGCTAAAATCATCCCTTATGGGTGCGAAACGTACTGTGAGTTAGGTTGTTACTTCAACATCAATTAAAACACCAAAAGGAGCACCTGTTTTAGTTTTACCTTAGCTATGTGCTGAATTTGTTTGTCTTTCTCTTCTCTCTTCCCACCAACTAAGGAGTTTGAAATTTATGGAACTTGGATAGGCTCAAAGCTATGGTTACAATTCAAGAAAACTGTTCAAGTTTAAACAAGATTGAACTACAATCATACCTCTGTTATAACAAAGATCGATATAACAATAAACCCGGATGTAACAATATTTTCGTTGGTCTCGACGAATTTCCTGTTTTAATAATGTCGAATGTAACTCAGTAGAACGATGAAGCTATTTTAGAAACACCTTTTTATAACGATATTTAGAGGTTGAATTGTTACTGTGAAGCCAGTAGCTTAGCCCTATGGATGGTAGCTGGTATCCGATCAGTATACTTCGCAGCCACCAATATTGTTTTCTGGGTGCCTCATATCTGTTACGTTTCTTAAAACTTCCAGAAAAGAAAGGTTCATGGGGTGGAAAATAGAATGAGGCTATAATCATCCCTTATGTGTGCAAAAACATACTGTGAGTTTGGTTGTTACTGCAGCAAGTATATAATGTGCAATTAAAACACCATAAGGAGCAACTGTTTTAGTTAATTGCCTTAGCTATGTGTTGAATTTGCTTGTCTTTCTCTTCCCCCTTCCCACCAGCTACGAGTTTGAAATTTATAGAACTTGGCTAGGCTCAAAGCTATGGTTACAATTCAATGGAAGTCAGTAAGTTAAGCAACAAAATTAGTGACCTACTTCTACTTCTGTGAATATATCCTGTAGGCCTAGATTACACAGTTTTCTGCATGCAGTCTTTCTAATATGGGGTAAATTACAATCTCTATATATATAAGAGGCTTTGTCCTGACTGACTGACTGAATGAATGACTGATTGACTTAATGACAGAGAATCAATGCAGAGCCTAAACTATAATAGGTAGGGACTTGGAATTTTGACAGTACCTTCGTTTCAAAACGTAAGTGTTCACTAAGAAAGGATTTTGAAATTTTTTTATTTTAAATGCCAAAAATTAAATTTTTTTGAGAATACTTAATCCCTTTTTACACAGAATTATCACATCCAAATCACAGTTCACATGACAACATATTGTTGCCAGTGGTCTCAGAGGGTTTGGAAATAAATTAAAAGGGAGTTTAACAAAGTAGAGAAGCTATCAAGATAATTCATGTTATAAATAAATATTAAAGAATGAAATCCACGAAATAATGCAGTCACATAACTTTCTCTACCCTGGACATAGCGAAAATAATATGAGGTATGGTAATGTGTATATTATTATATCGCAGGTTTTTGGAGAGAGATGTATGAAAGTGATATTGCATTTCTGTTTAATTTCTTCCCGAAAACGGTTTTGTGGTAACATGAGAGTGAGAAATAAAATATTCCGCAAGGACAATACAATTTTATGTTACCAGAATTTCTGTTTCTTCTTATTTGAACCCCTACCAGACTTGGGGTGCAGAAGCGATGGGATGCAAAATTCTACATCCTCTATGAGCCATAAAAAGCTATACCAAGCGTTTTCTGAGGGAATAGTTTGAGTGTGATAAGTTGTTCTTCCTATTTCAAACTGTAAATACCTACATAATGACCTATAATTTAAAAATTGAAAGTCCTTCATAATATAATTTCCAATTACAAAATAAAAAACACGGGTGATGCTGGGCCTTTTAAGCTAGTCCCTCAATATAACAATACAGTGTGTTAGATCCCACAAATATTATTATACAGAGGTTTGACTGTATTGGCTTTTCATTTGTCCATTACAAAGGAGAATGCCCCTATTATATTAAACACACAATTTTATAATTATTTTATTATAAATCTAATAGAAACATACAAGCTTTACAAAAAAATGCCAATTTATACAAACCAGGAGAAAGCCAAGAAGAAACGAGCTGTCTCTGTTCTCAGAATGGAAATTCAGGATGGTCTCTGACACTGCAACATAAAAAACATATGGCATGAAACAAAACATAAGTTCTCGATTTCACAATCACTCATTTCTATGAAACTATAGGCCATCCACTTAACACAGCCATGGGCAAACCCCTATCCATTGACACGCAACCCGCAAAGTTAGTAAACTACATATAGTTCGAAAAGAACAGGTTAGATGGAGACACAAACAGATAATAAGTGCAGTGGCGGTTGCTCATTCTTAGGGAAACACTAATTTCACTTTATAATTTACACTACAGTAAACAAATATACAAACAGTATTGTATTTTTAATTATTCTTTTACGTGTGCAATTATTTCAACATACAAAGGCTTAGAATGTGCCATAACGCCTTTCCAATCGCAACTGTGTCGCGACCCTTCATTGCTTGCAAAGAGATTATAACTCATGCATGGGAATATTTCCACCACGTGCACCGAATTCTGCAATGCCATCTTGTGTCTTATGCTGGAAGGTCAAGAGCCGCTTGTGGTTCACGAGCCAGTAAATGCCCATGTATGATTTAATACGACATCATCATATCCTTTGCAAGTTAGAGATAAATTTTATGTTGCTACAAAAAAAAATACATTTGAATCAGAAAGTGTTACAAAATAACCCTTGAAATTAACACATGACGTCATTCGATTATTTGAAACACACACTCCTTGCACCCAACTACAATGTCCATAGCTCGCAACATCATCTTTACTGATCAAACCACCAGCACTTCGACAGACTGCCGCAGTGCCACAATTGTCTCCATGTCAACAATGGTACGGTGGTGAGAGTGATCACACTAGTCTTTTCAAGTTCTATACGTTATGATAATTGGTATGCCTACAATGAAATATAAGACAAAAAGACATCCATATTGGTTCTAATTTCCACTGAGTCAAATACAATAAAAAGACATTTTTAAATTATTTCAAAACCAGTGGATAAACGTTTAAAAAGTTAAAACACAACATTTCGACTCTACCCTTGAGTCTTCCTCAGGTGACACCTCAAACAATACTGATCATAAGGAAGATCGAGTTTCGTCATGGTAACCCATTATTCAAGCATCGATAAAAACATTGTTTCTAAAATATCTATTTTTCCAGTCCTTTGGAATGTCAAACATTTCCTCCTCTATGCATTCCGCAGGCGGCCGGGGAAATTTTAACACTGGAACTTCCCTTTTCAGTCTCCTCATTACATCCAGCCAATCGTCCCCTTACTTATATCACCATTATACCTATTCAAACACATCCCCTGGTTGCCAATTATGCTCCACGCCTCATACACCTTTTATTTTTACGCAATCATTGTCGATTCTTACAATGTTTACATCACCAATACTATGTTTGTTTTCCGTCATATGTTGACTGAGTCCAGTAGAGCATTTCCCACTATTTACATCCCTTACATGATCGCGGATTCTCGTTTTAAACTCCCTCCCAATCACTGCATTTTACTGAATATACCCCAGGAAAACTCATTTTGTCATTGTTTGTGCCAAGATGTTTGTATTGGGAAAACATTTTTTCTATAGTCTTTTCAGTTTTATATGCTGGTACTATGCCATATTTTCAGAAAACTTTCCCTATGCGTTCTCTAACGCAGGGATTATATGGAAAGTTTTCCAGAAATACGGCATATAAAACTGGACAAAACACAATCTTCCTCATGATCAGTATTGTTTGAGGTGTCACCTGAGGAAGACTCAAGGGTAGAGTTGAAATGTTGTTTGTTTTACCTTTTTTAACGTTTATCCACTGGTTTTGAAATAATTTTAAAAAGTCTTTTTATTGTATAAGACAAAAATGCATCCAATAGTAATACAGAAGAGAAAACAAAGTGAATTAAAAATTATAGGCAAAATAATTGTGTACGTTTGTGTGTGTGCGAATGTGTGTAGACTATAATGTGTAGATTATAAATACAAGGGTCATCCAGAAAGTAAGTTCCGATTGCTGATAAAGAAAACAAAAACATCAATAAGTAAAAAATATTTGCTGCAATATTTATTTATTTTATTGCAATGATTTTACAGTAATTTAGAACTTAATCTCAACTTTATATTAGGAAGATGAAATAAAATCAGGTAAACTGATATAACAAAGTGCCAGAATGCTTTTGTTTAATTAGTGATAACTGCAATTATGATATGCAGAAAATAAGTTATTTTTGTAGTCAATTTCCGAGTTAAGCTCCAGATCGATTCATTGTTTCTATGTAGAATTTTAGAAAGTTTATACAGGGAAGTTAATATTACGAAAAAATAATATTGAGATAGATCCATACACTGCTTCCCTTATTTTAATTACTAACCTGAACCCAGGTTTCGGTGAGCCTTCCCACCATGTTCACCAGTTATACCATGTTCACCATACTCCATCAGATGGAGTATAACTGGTGAACATGGTGGGAAGGCTCACCGAAACCTGGGTTCAGGTTAGTAATTAAAATAAGGGAAGCAGTGTATGGATCTATCTCAATATTATTTTTTCATTGTTTCTGTTGGGATGATAAGTAGTTCACAAGGGAAGGCAAACGCAGAGTGGTTAAAGAATTCAGCAGCTGTTCAAAGAATTTTCTATTTACCACAAAAATGTATTACCGGTAATAGTTAAACAGCAAACAACCATGTTAATAACAGGAAAGTGACATGCACAACATGGATAGTGTAAATGTTATAATAAAATCATAACTATTCTAGCTTCAGGTAATTTTAATAGGGTATAATTGCTACTAAATATGTCATGATTCTCATTAAATCTTCAGTTTTCATGAAGAGTAATACTGTGTGTATATATATGTGTTGTCATCAAGATTATCAAGTACTGTGTACCTAATTAAGAACCTGAGATTCTGTTTGCCAGCAACATATAAACCGTATTTCATCGCATAATCATTGCCAATGCATAATCGTCACATCTTGATTTTCAGTCCAAAAATGGCATATAAAAATTTCATTGCATAATCGTCCCACGGATATTTTGACATTATTCTCTCTTTCACGACAATTCAAAAATTTATAACTGACACGCTGCCACTGCAATCTAGAGCACCATTATCCTCCACCCAATGCATTCAAGGTTAAGGAATGTGCTGACTGGCGACTGCTAGCTTGACACAATAGAAAGGGGTAGGGGTGAGAAATTGTGAGAAATTGTGGTAACACCATTGGGGTCAGTTTCAGTACACTAGTTGCTTGCTTCAGTAGTATACTATAGAAAAAGGGAAGAAATAGGAATTATACTGCGAGTTTTAATTTGCAAGTAATAGCATTCGAGGACGAAAATGGAAACCAGGGAGTTTTCAGAGAACGAAAAACTTGAACAAGACTGGCACAAAAGAAACTAGCAATCACAATCAGCAGCGCACATCACAGGGACTCATTAATTATTGTGTAATTTAAAATTGCAATCACATCTCTCATGAAAAAATCATTGTAAAGAGCTTCAAGAAGAGAGGGATTTCCAACAGACGGCACGAGGTGTGGATGGTGGGGTTCTGATACAACTGGAGGGAAGATGCGTGATACAGGCTCTGCCGTGAATCATTGGACAAAGAAGAATAAAACAAATTGTGGAAGTACGTTATTAGTATTTCAAGACATCGTGTCCAATAAATTTTCACAATCGTAATATTTACAGGTAAACACAATAACTAGACCTGGGATTTTAGGCTCTAAAAAAATTAGTTTTAGGCACCTAAAACAGGCTTTTAAAACAAGTAAATAGACTTTTAAAAGAGAAAATAGGCACTTAAGATAAGTATAAAGACTTTGTGGAACTTTATACAGTGAAGCAACTATAATAAAATTAATTTACTATATGAGTTGACATAAACACACTTTTTGCTTCACTTACCATATTTTGGTATGACGCTTTTCAAGGAGCCTCCTCCCCATTTTCAGTTGACAGAGTATTTGAAAATGGGGAGGAGGCTCCTTGAAATGCGTCATACCAAAATATGGTAAGTGAAGCAAAAAGTGTGTTTATATCAACTCATATAGTAAATTAATTTTACTTAAGATAAGCTTTAAAAATGTGTAAATAGACAGAAAATAGACTTTAAAATACTACAACATGCTCTTCAACTGTAACGTGATCATTTATTACCGTAAAAAACGTGGTATACCTATTCTTAACAGAAATAATTGCAAAATTAAGAAAGAATTAAAAATACATTTATCAAAAACAGTTTTGGATTATATGAAAAATTGACACAGTATGTCCCTTCTTACTATATATACCTGCTACTTGTTGTTTTGAGCGAATCTTCCCCCATCAGTCAGCATTCCTTTGGCGAAAATTGTCTAGGAAAATCAAGTTTCTGTGAAAAATCCACCCTCTGCTGTTCTGCTCTTCATTCAGAGATGTCCATTGAAAAAGTTACAGAAGTTGAATTTTATTTTAAATGTACAAAAAAGGCATTTTAGGCACAAAAATAGTAAGAATAGGCTCCAAAGGTCAAATAGGCATTTTAGGACACTATAAAACTCTATAAATATAAGTGATTTATCATGAAATGTCAAAATATTAAGAAATTTTCATGTTATTTCATAAGGAAAAAAATAGGCATTTGCCTTAAAATCCCAAGTCTAACAATAACACAAAGTAATTGTAACTTGAATTCAGATTGATCTGGCTTTTTAGATCATTGTAGGCCTCTATTTATCAAATTAGAAATTTTAACTGTAATTAACTTGTACATATTTGATGTATTAGTATACACTTTGAATCGTTTAGATAATTAGAATTTGGTTTCTTCTACTCATGGACATAAGACTCGTCATAATGACAATATTATGATACCCTATTTCAGGTTAAATAGTACACACGATAGTTATAAAGTCATTGGCATGAAAATATATAATAAAATCCCGAAGAGGTACTATGACTTGCCAACTGAGAGACTTAAACATAGATTTTATCTCTGGTTACTATGCAATCCATTTTATTCACTTGACAAATTCTTTAATAAGTCTGATTCTAATATTTTATTTTAATGTGTGTCTATGTGTGAGTATGTATTAACAAAATATTGACGAAACCGATTGTAATTATGCTTAAAGGCCAATAAATATTGTATTGTATTGTATTTCCGCAAATTGATATGACTGACGTAATTTCATTGCATATGCAGTTTAATAACTCTGTAATTGTAAATAGTAAAGTGCTTTGGTAGTTTAATAATACTTTTTAAAGTGAGATTCTTTAGCCACGGTAGGGGTAAATCGAGAGCTTGTGTAACGATAAAAAATCATCAAGAAATTAGTGAGGTGTGATGGAATGGACTGCACAGAAAATCATCAACTCATGGTTAGGCTTATCCAAAATTTAAAAAATCCATTAATTAAAAATTAAAAAATCAAAAATTTAAAAAATCTAAAAATTAAAAAATCGAAAATTAAAAAATCCAAAAAATAAAAAAATCAAAGATGTAAAATTTAATAGGTCCAACATTTTAAAATTCCAAAAACCCAATATTAAAAAGTCCAATAATCCAAAATTAAAAATATCCAATGATCCAAAGTTGAAAAAATCCCTTTAGGCAGACCTACAGGCTGAGGTAGATTTCAAAGTGCTTTTGGTTTAATTTATGATCGCTGCGCAGCACTCTTCTTTTTTAGCCTTGGCATGGCAAACCTGCAGTAAAGAGGAAGAGCCTACAATCATTTGTTTTGACAACAAGAATAGCATATAATATTCTGGGAGGCCGTGCGCAAGATCAGCAATGAATAAAATTAGCAAAGCCGCTAAACAAGACAAAATTATGATATTATAATAATTCTTTTAAGTGTTATTATTTTCAAACATTAAAATCTCGCGTCATATGAGAGCTATCAAGAAACTATTTATTGATTTGTAGAGTACTCATCAAGAGCTTTTCAACGATACCTCACAAGAGGTGGTTTCAAAAGTTTAGAATTTTCATCCCCACCCCCACCCTCACTCGAACCCCCGAATCGTTGGTGTCACTGTGAACTCCATAGGGAGTACTCTAATTTATTCAAACAAAGTTTCCCTCTATACTTCATAGGGGCCGAGACATACATTTTTAAAAATTTCAACCCCCTCCCCCGACCACCCCCTTGGGCCAATTTTGCTCGTTAACGAACTTGTCCGAACTATTAGGCCTAGAAATAACATATTAAAATTTGGTTCAAATATCTTCAAAATTACGGCCGCTAGCGTGTAAAGATATATATATAAATATCACAAATTTTTTTTTTTAACGTGCGGTGGTTTCGTACTTAGGGGAGCATGAAACGTAAAGATATGAAAGAATTTTTCGAAAATCAAGACATGGTATCCATTGCAATAGGTACTAGAAATCCAAAAAGGAAAACAAGTTTCACTTCTGTCGCGTGGTGTTCCACGCACACTTTTTTCTTTCTTTCATTGTAAGGTATATGTCTACTGTGGGCCTGTACATGTTATGCGGTGAAATACGGTAAGAAGTATTTACTATGCATTATTTCAATCGGCTGCAAGATATGGTATTTTATTATGGGGAGGCTCAACCAAAATACACAACATTCTACTAATACAAAAGAAAGTCCTTTGACTACAGATCTCATTGCAAACTGATTTTTATTGACCATAGTAAAAGATAAAATGCATGGTCCTACTTTCCACTAAAATCTCAATAACATAAAAGTGATGAACATTTGATAAAAACACTTAGTTATGATAGTGGTTAAAAGATCGGTTAAAAACAATAAAAAACACACAACACAAGACGTTTCAGCCCGCCCTCCAGGCCTTCCTCAGTCTCTGACTTTTAACCACTATCATAACTAAGTGTTTTTATCAAATGTTCATCACTTTTATGTTATTGATTTTTATTGAAATGAAAATTTCAATTATTGTGATTTTGTACTTATTAGAGTAACTTATGCATGTAGACTGTAATATTTCTGACTATGCATCCAGAAATGAAGTACACAATTATAACACCAGAAATAACGAGGCTTTGAATCTGCCACAATTTAGACTCAGTAATGCCCGGTTTCTATAAACTCGCGAAATACCAATGGGTAAATTATCCAATGGACAACTTAGTTCCAGAATCACCCACCAGAGCACTAATGGTATAATGAGGAAATAAAAAATAATATATACTACCATGCCGGGGATCGAACAGTGGACCTCTTGAACCGTAATCCAGCATGCTGACAATGAGCTACGGTGAACACTGAGAATAGATCTTGAAAGCGGAGATGTGATTGTTTCATCCTATGTTTCCACTACTGCAAGTCAAGACATGGTTTTGCAATATACATTATACTAATTAGTTCGGAATAATATTGTCTTCAGATAAATACTACTATTGTCGAGATCTAATGCGTGAGAGGAAGAAAAAATTAGAAATACGACTCTAGTTTGCAATGTTTGCACACTCAGTGCTACCAAATACCGGCAAACATAGGCGTACCGAGGGGGGGTTTTGGGGGTTAGAACCCCCCCCCCCATTGATTAAAAAAAGGAAAATTGTATAATTTTTTTAAGTCTGCCCATAAATTACTTAATACAAGTATAAAGCGTGGGAAGCTTAAAACTCGTTATTTTGCGTCTTGATTATTAAAATTTTCCGGGGGTGGGCCCCCGGAAGCTGAAAACTCGTTATTTTGAGTCTTAATTTTTAAAATTTTCCGGGGGGTTCCCCGGAAGCTTAAAACTCGTTATTTTGCATCTTAATTTTTAAAAATTTCCGGGGGAGGGCCCACGGACCCCCCTCTCCCTGGGGGGTATTGGAATACCCCCCAGACACCTCGGGTGTTATAACCCCCCCATATGGTCGGCCTGGTTACGCCTATGCTGGCAAATACAGTCATTAGCTATAATGTACGGTACATGAAAATTTCAATTAGAAATATGTATATAAATTGTGCTAAGCCTATCCTATTACAGAGAAACAAAGTCAACACTACAGATCATATCAGCATTTCTAAAACTGTATTTTACAGGTACTGCAATCATCTGCGCACGTCCGCCATATTGATCCTACGGGAGGTTAAATTTTATCCAGTCATCCAAGAAAGGATAAATTAACCCAAAGATTTACCCTTGGAGAGATCTAACCCTGGTTTATAGAAAAAAAAAATTCTCTCATTTTCATATTTACCTAGAGGACATTTATCTAGAAACTCGCCATAACTGTGTGTGATCGTTATCTTTAAATTATTTCAGTTCGTAAGAGTTTTCCTTGTGTAAATTCTGTTCATGGGATAATTTACCCATAGGTAATTCGCGAGTTTATAGAAACCGGCCATAAATCAGTTAATTCTCATTTATATTTAGCCCTAAGTGTTGCATTCTTTTGTAAAAATTTATAGCCAAAATAAATTCTTGAATATAGGCCTACTTTTTAATTGGTTAGTAAAAAACTTGTTTTATACTATTGAAGAGTTTCTAACTCTACATCCTAGTGTGGTTTTATGTTGATGTTATGACTTATCTATGTCAATGCCTGAGAATTTGAATTTCCCACACTACCGTATTGTGCTAGGAGAATGTTACTTGGCTTCTCTGAAAGACAGCTGGTTGTATCTGTATTCCACTTGCATGTGTGGTCTGTATAACATTTTTAGGTTTTGAGTTTTTCCCAGTTTCCAGGTGACCCTTTCCACCGTTGCCAGTACTTACCCTTTAAAGAATCCAAAGTCCTGAATCCTCCCGTCCTTTCCTTGGTCCAGTTTATCCAAGGCAGCCATATCCTCGCCGGTGAGTTCAAAATCCAAAACCTGTGAACGACATGCAAGACATGTGTTACTTGCAGTTTTCCAGGCATCCATATGGAAATATTCTTGTAGGGCGAGAAGTTTGGCATTTTTCATTGTTTCAGAAGCCAACTCAAAAATCATCACCAGGGCCCGGATTCTAATGACATGATGCTGCATAGACATTGCCAACTTCTGGATAAATCCTAATCATGGCCTCTAGATAATAGACATACATTTTTATTAGGTTAATTTTTGTCATTTTATGCAATTTTATATTTTTAGGGCTTTGATTTCAATTTTAGGTCATTATTTTGTCATTTTCTTGCATTTGCTTCCTTATTTAGTCATTTTCATGAATTTACATTGAGTGTATTAACTTTTTTTAGTCGCTAGTGGTGCTGTCTTTGAGTGTTCTTTGTTTAATGCAAGAAGGAAAAATTTGGCGTTAAAGTGTTGACATGTCTCAGTCGGAAGTGAGAATCAAAGAAACGCCAAAATTTTGTATTATATTATTATTGTTATTAGATTGACTTGGCACCAGAGTCTGCCACCTGCTTGGATTTGAGAGTGCAAACTATTGTTTACCCTCAATAAACAACAATATAATCCGGCAGACCACAAAAGGATTTGCCGAATTTTGACTCTCCAGTGCTTCAGTGCCAGTGTAAATTTCCGTGAGAAAAGAACATTCACAACATTACAGTTATTTATAGTTTTTACAATTATGTACAAACTAGTCTATAAATTTTGTGTCTTCAATAATATTTTTTTATAAATAAAATATCAGTTTTTAGGTCATTTTTTATAATTATTAAGTCATTTTCTTTAAAATTTAGGGTCATTTTATAGGTCATTTTTCAAACAATTTTAGGTCATCAGATTTCGGGCCCTGATCAGGCCCAGTTCTCACAAAGACACCGGCAGATCAGAGTCCTTAGAAATAAAACTAGAGGAAGAGGTGGGGAACAAATGCATCCAGGTCAATAAAATGAATAAAATTGGACATATTGTGGTCCTGATTTCCACCGTGAATGCTAAAATATATAATCAATATTAAAAATTAAAACGAATTGTACAACGGTGGATGCTTGTTAAAACACTATAAAACACAACGTTTCGGCCCTGTTCCTGTGGGCCTTCCTCAGGTGACCTCAGGTACAATTCGTTTTAATTTTTAATATTGATTATTAAAATGAATAAAATATTGCATACACTGATGCTCCACTAAGTCACAGTTCAACTGCAGTTGACCAGCAGCCGAGGATGGCAGAAAACTCCCAAAACTAGTCCTGTGTTTTAAGAGCTGTGACTTAGTGGAGCATCATTGTATGCAATATTTTATTCATTTTATTGATTTAGTATGTTCCACTGTTTATATTACTTCGTTTTTATTTATTTTAAATGCATCCAGGACCTGAAAGTCAGAAGAAGCAGGAGCGGGAACAGAACAGGTGTTCCCTGATGGTCGGTTCCGCCAATCATGGGTTCGTATATACAGGGATGGAGCATAAATCAGGCAACTATTTTTATTTCTCAAAGTAAGACAATAATACCATGTCTAGATCCTCCCTTGCTCAGGGAAATGTTCCTGCTTTCTGGCCAAAAACAAGTGTGTTTAGTCTACTTTTAATCTTGCGAAGTGCTGTTTGTTGTATCCTATTTACATTGGCACTTGTGGTTTCAAAAATCGAGTTACATTTAGGCTTAGTATGTACAGTTGACTCCCTATGTTTCTTATTTCACCTAAATTTAACAAATTTGATATTATTATCGGCGGTGATATTAATGCAGAGTTTGATGTAACTACCAATAAGAATAGTGTTAGCGACTTCATCAATATACTAAGGCAGTTCAATCTTAAATTCACTCATTCTAAACCGACTAGAGGCTCCGCCTGCCTGGACAATGTTTTCACTAATGTGCAATTTACTCCGGAGTCCACGCAAATTATCGATTTCTTACTATCTGACCATAAGGCAGTATCATTTAACGTCAATATTAAGGAATTTTATTCTGCAACAAACGGGATAACACTTGACCCCAAGATTGTAATTACTAGGCCTATCTGTGATGAGAAGTTATACAATTTTATTGATTCTCTTTCGTCTATAAACTGGACTACACTTCTAAATAAAACAGACCCCATGGGCAATCTGAATGCCAAAGCTAACTTTGAAAGTTTTTTCTATACCTTCATGAAAATCTTTGATGAGTGTATACCAACGAGGAAATGCAAGGTCTATAAAAATGACTCTTCATGCAGGAAAAAATCCCCAAGTAACTCCTGGTACTCTCCCCAGCTGGCCTCCATGAAAAGTAAGCTTCTGCTTCTAAGGGACATTCATACAAGATACAGGACAGACCTTACCAAGGCAGTATTTGTTAATTATAGAAAGAAATACAAAGTAGCTCTGTCGGTTACAAAAAAAGCTTATAACTCCCGTATTATAGATAGCTCTAGTAATAAATGCAAAACAGCCTGGCAATTAATCAATAAGGCAGCCAAGCCCAGGAAGAGGGAAACCATCACAATTTCTCCTGAGGATTTTAACAACTATTTCATTAGCTCAGTGGAAGATATTAGTAGTACTTTTGATAGTTCTTCTAGCGACGCTTTTAATAAAATGCAAAGTAATTTATCAACCAATATACGACAAAACATGTGCACATTTACGGAAGTGACAGAGGATGATGTAGTAAACATTGTCAAAAATTTTAAAAATTCTGACTGTGTAGATATTTATGACAATTCAACTAAACTAATCAAGCAAGTAATTTCGACTATTGCCCATCCGTTAACCTTTTGCATTAATACTTGTTTAAGGGAAGGATATTTTCCTAATGAACTCAAAATAGCTAGAGTTGTCCCTGTATATAAGAAGGGAGACCATGATTTGCCCTCTAGTTATAGACCCATTTCAATTATTCCGATATTTGCTAAAATCTACGAAACGGTTATCTATCGACAGCTATCCAAATACTTTGAGGAAAACAACCTTTTCACCTGTGCACAGTTCGGTTTCAGGAAGAACAAGTCCACCACAGATGCTGTAGACTATCTTGTCAATGTAATTCTTCAGGCTTTTGAAAACAAACACTTTGCTCAGGCGACGTTTTGTGACCTGAGCAAAGCGTTTGACTGTGTTAATCATAAGGTATTACTTGGCAAATTATCTTTCTATGGAATAAGTAGCATCTGCCTAGAACTTTTGAGGTCTTATCTCATGAAACGTCAGCAGATTGTATCCTCTGATAAAGTTAAATCTAGTAAAGCTGAAGTCAGTGTAGGAGTACCACAAGGATCTGTCCTTGGTCCGTTTTTGTTTCTGGTGATGATAAATGATCTCGCAGCACACGTTACCAGTGTTGGTGCTCATAGCGTACTGTTTGCGGATGACACAACATTTATAAATGTTAATGAAGATACAAGCAATTTAGAAATAGCACAAAATAATGCAATAGATGTTGCATCGCAATGGTTTAGAGCCAATGGCTTTCTGTTAAATGCAAATAAAACTCAATATCTGCAGTTCAGTTTGAGAGATTGGAATGAACCTAGAAAGCAGTTACTAGATAGTGTTAAGTTCCTGGGGATTTTTATTGACCAAAAGTTAACATGGGATCAGCATACTAAGTACGTATCAGGTAGGCTATCCAGGGTTATTTATCTGCTTCACAGCCTTAAGCAAACAGTACCGGTCACCTATCTGCGTTCAGCTTATTTTGCGTTTTTTCAAAGTGTAATCCAATACGGCTTATTACTATGGGGTAACACAAAACACATTAACAGCATATTACTGCTGCAAAAAAGGGCCATAAGAATAATCTTGGGATCGGAGAACAGAGCTCATTGTAAACCCTTGTTTGTGCAATTGAAAATATTAACTGTCATAAATCTCTACATATTAACAGTTTTATTATACACAAAGAGTAAGCTACAGGATTTGCAAAGAAGTTATAATATTCACTCTCATGATACAAGACACAATAGGTTAATACCTTTGCCACAACATAGACTTGACAAATCCACAAATAGTTATCAAATTGTAGGGTTGAAATTATTTAACAAATTACCACCAAGGTATCAAGACTTACCAATTAATATCTTTAGAAATAGAATGTATTCATGGCTTGTAAAGAATCCTTTTTATAATATGAATGAATTTTATAATGTTGACTCTATTATTATGTAATGCCATACCTAGCAATTAGTGTTGTTATTACTGTTCAAGGTGTGATTTCTGTATTATTTCTTTTTTATCATGTTTTGTACTTGACGTTGTCTATTACTATGTTCATAGTCTAATGACAATAAAATAAATTATTATTATTATTATTATTATTATTATTAGTTCGAGCTCGGATGGTTCGGCCGCCGGATCGTCCGGCCGACTTCTTGGAATGAGCCATCTGCATGCGGAAGGGTTTCTCATGGCAGTAATTGACTAAAATAAACATGTCTGTTTAGTTTCCAGTCTTAAGTGTAAACAAAGTGTAAACAAATCACATGAGTTCACTTGACGATTGCGTGTTCATTTCAGTCGACGAAATTGGCAGTGAAGCGGGAAATGGTGAGGGAATTTTGACTCATGCTGAGGGGAGGGCAGCACTGGAACTGGTGACTACCTATGTCAGTGGCGGACGCAGATTTGGGGGATTTGAATAGGTAGAAAGAATACAAAAAAAAAATTAATCAACTTACATATACAATTAGTTTATAAAACTGGCTACTTAGAGTACATATATAGCCTTTTTTCAAATTTCGGGGGGGGGGGATGTAACCCCCTATCCCCCCTGCGTCTGCCACTGACCTATGTCGAGTAACAGGCTGCCACATCAGCTGCTGATGTAATGTTCATGAAGAAGTGGTGTGATTATGCTTCAACTAAAAAAGCGGAAGAAAATAACAGATTTCTTTTAACTTTGAAATTGTAATTGTAATACTGTATTATAAGTTTTGGGTAAGTATGCTTTAAAAAATCGACAAAACCATCTTAAAATTTGATTTTTGCTTTTAAAGGTTACACTTTGCCTATTTAAAAGACCGCCGGATGGTCCAGCCATTTTTTAATCCGGTCAAGGGTCCGGTCCCGGGGTGGCCGGATTAGAGGGAGCCTACTGTATATTACTTTATTATTACATTTTTCACATGGCTTTAACTGTGCCAGCTATTATAATGTTTTTAATAAAAAATAAATAAATGAAACATCTAATCCTAATTTCTGCATCTAATGAATACCGTATGTTACCACATGGCTTTACATATAAATCATGGCTTACCTGGAAGTTCTGTCGAATCCGCTCTGGGTTGGTGCTCTTGGGAATGGCTGCTATGCCGCGCTGGATGATGTGTCGCAGGAGGATCTGTGCAGGAGTCTTGCCCTGTCTCTTAGCCACTTCTTGCACCACAGGGTTGCTCATCAGATCCGGCATCTCCTTCCTGGAACCAAGCAAGCAATTCTTTAGATTCCACTTCCTTCCTCCTATACCAGTCTAATATGTGTGACTTGAATAGAAGGATTGTTTTCAAGCTCCACTGCCATCTTCTGAGAGAAGCTTCTCAGTTATTTTGTGATTGACTTGTTGGCCAGAGCAGGCCTTGTCAACAGGTCGATCACAAAATAATTGAGGAGCATTAAAAAGGCAGTAAACACTCTATGCCTTCATTCCACCTGAATGGATCGATAAACATTCGAGATGCACGATTTTCATGATCGATAGTGACAGGACGGCGGAACGAGTGGAGTCATCTTCATCCAGGGAGTCAGTCGTTGAGTGGAGTGCACCTGATGAAGGCTCGGTGGAAGAGCTGAAACGTTGTGCTTAATTTTTAAGGTATTTTATTCACTAAGTAAATTTTCTTTTATCATTTTTTAAATAATTAACTAGTGAAAATTATGGACCGTTTTGCAAGTTCGATAAATAGAGGTCTGTGAAATTTGCAAGATGTGATAATGCCAGAATTTCATTATTTTTGGCTCACCTGGAAGTGGGCAAACAATTGTCAGCGAAAGAGTTAGCCAGGCGACTTTGCAAAATAGTGATGATCTGCCATTTAAAAAGCATGTGAAAATTAACTGGTCGTTCCTCCAGTATTGGTCAACCAATTTGGTCCAAAATCAATAGAGTTTTTCTATGGATGTTATTAATGTAAATACTAAGTTTCATTAAAATTTCTTCAAGGATATTCGAGTTATCATGCGTACAACAGACAGACTGACGGATAGGCATTTTTCTCATCTGCCATGTAATTTTAGAAAGTACCATCATGACACTTAATAATTATCATCATCATCGTCATCATCATCATGATTAGGGTTAGGATGTTTATGACATGTCACATTTTTATCCTGACCTCAGTTTTCGCCGCAAACACAAATTAAACACGAATTGCATGCTTCTTGTCCTAATCGGATCGTTTTTATTTTTCATATAAAGTCATATTTTGGGATTTTTTGTGATCTTGGTCATATTTTGTCCATATTTGTAATTTAACGTCATATTTCAATTATAAATTCAGTAAAAGAGCAGAATGATACAATGTATGTAGGACTAGATGGTGAGTTGAAATTAATTTCATTAATTTAATATATTTATGCCAAATTAATGGGTAACTTACATTTTCAATTTAATGCAATTGTTCATATTTTATACTGACATGCAAGGTCTTCAAAATATTACGAATATTTGGAGCTGATGAAGCGAGCAAACAGGAGAAAATTATTTAAAAATAGAAGTTCGTTACAAGTAAACCTGTAAATCACCAAAATTGTTAAAAAGTGATTATCTGATTGAATTCATGAGTTGCAAGAATTTAGTGGCTCTACACATTTTAATTGAAAGTTGATTTTTTTGAAAGAAAATGTTATTTTATTAGGTCATATTTAGGATTTTTGGGTCATATTTAGTAATTTTTAAGGGCATATTCGCAGTCATATTTTCCAATTTTTAAGGTAACAAACATCCGAACCCTAATCATGATATAATGTATTACATAATTTTCTTATTTGAACTCAATGTGACATTCTAAGGGATATGAGTTCCATTAGAAGCAATAATCTTACAAGCCACCAAATTCACGGATTCGATCCTTGTAGGCAGGCAAATACTTATGATCCTCCTAGGGTTGAATACCCACAAAAGGTTCCTTAGTATTAAAATTTCTGTTTTGAGGGGTTAACACAGTATTTAGGCCTAAATAGGCTGTAAAACTATTAAAATAGGTACTAAATATAAGCTTTACGGTAGATTTTTAGAGCAGTGAGTTTATTTTCACTTATAATCATACTTATTTATTACACCTGGGATTTTAAGGCAAATATGTATTTGGTTCGTTATGAAATAACATGAAAATTTTAAAATATCTTGACATTTCATGATAAATCACTTATATTTTTATAGAGTTTTTCAGTGCCCTAAAATGCCTATTTTGACCTTTAGAGCCTATTTGTACTATTTTAGTGCCTAAAATGCCTATTTTGTACATTTAAAATAAAATTCAACATCTGTTACTTTTACAATCATTTAATGAACATCCCTGAATGAAGAGCAGAACAGCAAAGGGTGGGTTTTTCACAGAAACTTGATTCTCCCAAAGAATTGTCGCCAAAGGAATGCTGACTGACGGGGGAGGATTCGCTCAAAACAGCAAGTAGCAGGTATATAGTAAGAAGGGACACACTGTGTCAATTTTTCATATAATCCAAAACTATTTTTGATAAATGTATTTTTACTTCTATCTTAATTTTGCAATTATTTCAGTTGAAAATAGGTATACCACTTTTTTACAGCAAAAAAAGATCACATTACAGTTTAAGAGCATATTGTAGTATTTTAAAGTCTATTTTCTGTCTATTTACACATTTTTAAAGCTTATTTTAAGTGCCTATTTTCTCTTTTGAAAGCCTATTTACTTGTTTTAAAAGCCAATTTTAGGTGCCTAAAACTAATTTTTTAGAGCCTAAAATCTCAGATCTATTTATTACTAAGAAATAATTAGAAATTATTAAGAATGCACGGCCATCTGAGTGAATGAGATGGAACTATGTGAAGGTGTGAGGCTCAGAGGGGGCTTTGCAAATCCACGCATGTGATCTCTTGTATACAATTGCCATTTGAGAAGCTATTATAGATAATTATCTTTATCTTAAGAGGAAGTGTTTGTCTGTTTGTCTGCCCAGCAAAATCTACTGCATGCAGAGATCTGAAATTTTAAACATAGATGGACTGAAGGGTGGCCAAATGCACTGCAAAGCTGGATTTTTAATTTTCACTTTTGTTTGCGAGTTATGAGTGAATAACTGGCAGAAAACGTGAATTTTTTGTGCTATCAAAGCAACTAAACTAAAACTAAACTCTGTGGCGCAACATCCCCGACGGGACAAGGCCTACCACCCGACCGCTGCGTCATCTACCTATAGGCAGGATTGGGGGGCATGTGGTCAGCATGCCGACACCCACGGCCGTTAATGGTGGTTTCCATGACCGGAGCCGCTACTTCTCTATCAAGTAGCTCCTCAGTTTGAATCACGAGGCTGAGTGCACCCCTACCAGACCTTCCTACCTCAAAAAAATCGGAGGAGGTACCGGGGATCGAACCCGGGCTGACGGATCTGTAGTCAGTGACGCTAACCACAAGACCACGCCGACGGTCGCTATCAAAGCAACAGTTTTCGGTAATACATTTCAATTGTAAAATCAAATGCATGTGGCTTTGCCTTTTTTTGCCATAACTTGGAAATAAAAGCATCACATTATTTTCAATATTTTGCAAGGAATTATCAATTGCTTCGATTCTATGAGCTCACCCTGATCAATTTGTTTGTTTATAACGTCAAGGCATGCAGACATATGAAATTTTCAACATAGACAGAAGAGGGATAATGAATATAGACCTAAATGGCCAAACAATGATCAATTTGGATGGAACTCACTACACAATGAACTCGAATCTGAGGTTGTTTTTCCCAGGTGGTGGTTTCTAATCGTGGAATGCACTCCAAAGCCGGATTTTTAGCTGTTTAATTATAAATAATTATTGATCGTTTAGTTTATGAATGATTCAGGTGTAAGTGTTAATGAATGTAACATTTTAATTATTTTGCTCTAACTTTTTAATCCTTGAATTAATTATTATGGGCAAAGCCATGGTCATCTGCTAGTACTTAATAAATATAGCTTGTTTTAATACAAAGCAAAATAAAATTTCTGCATCCACTATGTTTAACTTCTTAACCCCATTTGAGATAAAAAGACATGTTTAATGTGAATAACTGTGGTAGGGAGGTAACTCACTGGATTCCGATCTTCTTGAACAGCTGAGCTGTGCCTCTTGAGCCGAGAGGGGAGTAGGCACAGACGACGATCCCGTGTTTCTTGCAGAAGTCCACAAGCTCCCGCTGCTGGAAGTAGACATGCAGCTCCACCTGCAGGTTAGCGGGTGCGATGCGAGCTGCTTTCAGAACTCGTTCAATCTGTGGGATGTTGTAGTTCGACAGTCCAATGGCCTTCGTGCGGCCAGCATCCACCTGCTCCTCCATCTTCTACAACATCACATTTTAAATGTTATCGGTAGCTGAGAGTGAATATCAAAAAGTCTCCCTGTAATTCAATAACATTAATAAAATATTGCATACACTGATGCTCCACTAAGTCACAGCTCTTAAAACGCAGGACTAGTTTTGGGAGTTTTCTCCCATCCTCGGCTGCTGGTCAACTGTTGACCACAGCTCCCAATTCATTTTATTGATTTAGTATGTTCCATTGTTTATATTACTTCGTTTTTATTTATTTTAAGTCTCCCTGTATTGGTCCTGAAAGCTACACAATCCGTAGCGGGTTCAAACTTTGGTCAGCATTATGCTTGGTTAAAGCCTAAATTAGAACCTCTGGACAAAATTTCTTGGCCCTTTCACGTCCAAGTAATAGCTTAGTTTCCGGATGGGGGTTAAGGGGTGATGGGCTTACCATCTGTCCCTCTGCCCTCTCTAGGAAAATAAGTGTAACCACATCGGTAAACAGAAACCTCCACTTGGAGGCCCTTCACCCATGGGGGCATAATATTCGAGAGAGAGATGCTTGGTTAAGTCGCATCTCTCCCGTCATGGAGAGTTAGCTGCTAGGCTGAAGTTCTCCTGACAGGATTACAGAAGCTGCCACCGTCTTCAATATCTCTCTCTCTCTCTTTCTCTCTCTCGTGCTCATGGTGTTATAACTAGAGAAATTGCCTTAACCTCAATATAACAGACCTCAGTTTAGCAAACTTTTCAGTATATATACTGATATTGGGAAGTATACAGTGAAGTCATAACATATTTCTTATGGTTTGTAACACACTTAAACTTCATTTTTTTAGTCATTACCTTAGAACTACGTAGTTTCAATCACCATTGTGATCATCTCAGCTACATTTGAAATTGTGTTGGCAAGGCTGCTCCCCTCCACGACCAATCCTGGCTCCTGGATGCCATCTAGTGGTGGGTGAATGTATTTTCTGATTAGACTGTCTTCTGTTGGTATTTCAAAATTCAGTAATTTGTGTTTGTTTTTTAATAACAAATTACTGCATTTCGAAATACCAGCAGAAGACAGTCTAATCAGAAGATACATTCCCCCACCACTAGATGGCATCCAGGAGCCGAGATTGGTTGTCGAGGGGAGTAGCCCTGCCAACACCCTTCCCAATATTAGCTTCCAATGTCAACTTCAATGTACAAACGTTCAGCAAAGGCACAGTGTGTTGCAGATTACAGTATACACCCAAATATTTCCCGCCCCTGAATAATGCCTGCACCCAAATTTTTCAAAAGGAAATGTGGGGGAAAAAAAGAAAATAAATTTATAGGCCCATATATAAAATTATTTTGCCAGTTTTATTCTTAATTAAACAGTTATAGTTAACATTACATATCATAAAAGAATTAAATATGGTAGGCTAAAATAATGTGCATGGTAACAGCCAGCTGAAATCTCGCCATCTTATACGTGCAGCGTAACACTTTCAACAACAACACTCTTCATTCATGAATCCAGCTGTTCTGCAGGAATCACATGCGATGACGTGCATCCGACCCAAGGTCAAAGTCGTGTGAAAATTCACTGAACTTTACCAAACTTTTCCCGAATTAGTGGTTCTGCTTGTAGTGTATTATTTTCTTGGTTTCTCTATGCGGATCATGTGCATAAGAAAGCTTCTTCTTTGTATCATTTTCCTTTCATTCACTATACTGTAATACTATACTGTGATGCTACTGCAAAGCATTGTGTTATATTGAGCTGATATGGTACAAAATTGTTGAAATTCAGATGAGATTAGTTCAAATAATACCCGCGCCCCAGTTTTTCGTTCATGATTTTTTTTGTTTAAATATACGAATAGTATTCGAGTATATACAGTAATTCTTATCACATTGTTAATTTGTTGTAAAATCACATACGACCCCATTAAAAACTGGCTTTTTTCTTTGAATGTATCATTATGTAAAATGCATATTTAGAAAGCTGTCTTGCGTTCAAAGTAAAAATGTTTTTATGCCATTAATTAAAAATAACTGCAACACTACCAATATATCCCATGTAGCTTACATTACTTGTGGCTTTTTGACCCCAGAGATACAAGTGTATAAAATGAAATCTGTCAGCTGACTTTGAAGAATGCCAGCATGGAAAGCTGTGAACAGATGTAATTATAACAATCTTTGTACCTCGAATGCAAATTAGGACAAGGACAAGGGGGCATAAGTGACAAGGACTTGCCTTCCAAACTGCGATGTGGTCAGTTGACTTGTCGAGCAGGATGGAGCCATCCTCGTTGAAAGGGTGGATCTCCTCTCCCCTCTCTCCGAACGCGAACGGCGTGTGCACCAAGTACATGTCCAGGTATGACAGTTGCAGTCTCTCCAGCGACCGCTTGATATACTTGTCAACTCCATCTGGGTAATTGCCAACTGGTGGCAGCTGAAAAAACACAAGCAAAGCCAATCAAAATCTGTAACAACACCATGTTTTCAAAATGAGAAAAATTAGAGGGAATTTATTTCTTTTAATTAAAAAAGTGAAAAGATTGGGGCATATGTACAAATATGCTCTTTCTTGGTTACTGTAGAATTAACTGTACAGAAGTTATACTATCATTGTTATCATTATACAAGTAAGACAGGATTTACTACATTCCATGGATTGAAAGTACCGTATTTTACGGACCATAAGACATACTTTTTTACCTTGAAAACAGAGCCTTAAAAGTTGGGTGCGTCTAATGGTCCAAAGTACACTAAAAAAATTAACATTATGGTAAATATTGCCGGAATACCATAGTTATACACAAGGTGTGGTAAACGATAAGGCAGTTACAAATTTTAGCACAGACTGTACATCACTGCACTTGTCACAATCGTAAAATGAGGGTAGATGGAAGCCAGGTATACAAGCGAAAAGAAAGAAATGTTGAGTTCTTTTATACAAAAGGAGTGTCTTCGCCGGGTGGTTTAAATGAATGCAATGACCTCTAAACAGCCTTGTCCCATTATACTTACCATATGCTGAATTGAAGTTAGAGGGTGTGAAAGTATTTTCAATCTTTCATGAGAAATCAGTTCAGTTAAAATGTACGCGATTCCACCTGTACAGAAGAGATTTTCATCCAACGCAGGTTTTAAGTTAGAAGTGATTTACACTGATTCCATTGTTTATGTAATAAAGTATATTATTTAAAACATTTAGTTTAGAATCACATTAAATTTCTTTTCCTTTAAATTTCCATCCTAAAATTAAGGTGCGCCTTATGGTCCGTAAAATATGGTACAAGGCAACAGACAATCTGAATATAAAACAAGACAAACTAACAATGAGCACTCATTATTATACAGTGGACGCCCCATATAATGAGGCTGATGCTCTCACGTTATATCTAGGGGCCGTATTTTTTGGTAACAACGATAAGCGCAAAATTAAAAAAAAACAAAAACAAAACAAAAAAACAAAAAAAAAAAAAAAAAAAAAAAAAAAAAAAACAAGCTCCCTTAGCTATATTTAGCTTTTATATGCTTAAAATACCAATATGAACCAAATTGAATCCACGAAATATCGCGAAATTTACTCGATTCCACGAAATGTGTCTATAAGCGCGAAATATGCCCCTTCTGTCCGTAAAGTGAGAAATGAGCACGAAAATGTGTTTTTTTCTGCTGTTTCTGAGGCTGTCGAAGATATAACTTACCGATATATCGATATTTGTGATCGATTACAAAGTTGCAGAATTTACGCAAAGATTGTCTGTGACTTGGTTTGTACTGTTGAGTACACTCCTTTCCTGCTATGTCTTTGCAAAGTTAGCGATGCCTATGATCGATTACAGCAGAAGAGTGTAGAATGTTTGTTACTTGTATTCAACAGTTTTCGTCTTTTATCCAGTGGTATGGTTGGCACTTCTGTTTGCAAATGGCTATCTGATGGTGTTTAGTAGAAATTACGATAATATTTATCGTAATTATATTTGAACATTAACTCTAATCATGTCTAAATCGAAAGTTACTTCAGTTCATACAAGGGCAGAAGAATATAGAATTGGGGGGGGGGGGGTGTTAGTTCATGTAAATAAAGAAGCTAAGTTTATCATTGCGCAATGTTCCCATTGTAGTATAAGTAATTTATTTCACAAAATACCCATCGAAATAGAAGGAAGTTAACACCGAAATCAGCCATTTTATTTCACCAATAAATCAGGGCCCTAGTTAAATCTTGACCACTTACTTACTTACTCAATGGCAACAGACAATTGCTCAACAAGCTAAAGGAATATTATCATTTTATGGAACTCTGAGGTTCATTGCTGTGCTGACCTGAGCCCGTCATTTAACCCTATTCTGTGCTAACTCCATCCAACCATCCCTTGCAAATCAGACTTCCCTTAAATCTACCTAGTACTGTCCTCCCACCTACATCTAGGTCTTCCAAGTGGTCTTTTCCCTTCGGGTCTCCCATTCAATACTTTTGAGATATGTCTTTCCTCCCCCATGTCCAGCCCATTTCATCCTCCACGATTTAATTAACCTTACTGTATCTGGTGAAGAGTACAGGTCATGAAGCTCATCATTATGCAATTTTCTCCAGAGCCCATTTTCATCTCACTTAGGCCCAAATATTTTCCTAAGCCCCCTGTTTTCTTTCAGAAGAGTAAGCGGCCATGTTTCACATCCATATAATACAACCAGCAGGATAATTGTCTTTCAAATTTTTATTTTTAGAATTCTGGCTATTCTGATATTTTGTAACGCATGACTGTGACGTTTCATGAGCATATAAGTTACTTAGTTTATCCTGCATTAATTTCCAATCCAACATTCGTGTAGGCATCGAAAAGACTTTCTTCATACAGCTTGACCACAGTGTATTGAAATGTTGCAAAATTAAAAATGGCTCACTTGTCCCTGTAGATCATACTGTCCACCTCCGAGACATTCACCATTCTTAATATGATCAATGATTTTCATTTTGTTACTAACACAAAAGCACACAACCTCGCCTCTCTACTACACTTTACTCTGAGGTACCGTATTTTACAGACCATAAGACACTCCGGACCATAAGACACACATTGATTTTAGGATGGAAATTTAAAGGAAAATAAATTTAATATGACTCTAAACAAAAAATTTAAAGGGAATAATATACTTCATTACATAAACAAATTATAGCTTTGTACAATGGAATCGGTGTAAATCACTTCTAACTTAAAACTTGCGTTGTATGGAAATCTCTTCTGTACATGACACAATGCATACATTTTAACAACTGAACTGATTTCTCATAAAGACTGAAAATACTTTTATGCCCTTTAACCCTCAATTCAGCATACGGTAAGTGTAACAGAACAAGGCTGTCTAGAGGTCATTGCATTCATTTAAACCACCCGGCAATGACAACTCCTTTTATATAAAAGAACTGAACATTCCTTTCTTTTCGCATTGTATACCTGGCTTCCAGCTATCCTCATGTTACAATTGTGACAAGTGCACTAATGTACAGTATGTGCTAAAATTTGTAACTGTCTTATTATTTACAACACCTTGTGTATAACTATGGTATTCTAGTAATATTCACCATAATTTTAATTTTTTTAGTGTACTTCGGACCATTAGACGCATCCAACATTTAAGGCTCTGTTTTCAAGGTAAACATGGTCCGTAAAATACGGTACTCATACACATAGTCGATAGAGTCAGGCAAAGATAGGATACAAAGTCCTGTTACTTTTGTGAAATCTCAGGAATGCAGTCATAAAACTCATCCCTTGTAATTGTTAGCACTTGCTGATAAGGAATCCCAGTACAGTAGTTATTCATACTGAAGAAACACATTATGTAGGTTCAGGAAATAAAAGGTTTTATTAATATTTACATTTTAAAATTTTTTGGGGGCCATATTTGCACTCCTACTGATGTACGTATGCATCACTGAAAAAACTGCATGCAAGCAGTAATGCCCTGTGATAAAATTTGAGGAATTTCATCCATGAGTTAGGGTTGCCGTTCGTGAAAACCAGCTATTCCACTAAAATTTCCTACATTGATTTCAAACCTACGAGGGTGTATCAATAATTAACTGGACTGATTTAATTGTATTTAAATAAACCACCCTGGAGCAAAATGGCTGTTAGACGTGGAAAGGTGAATCCTTCATCTAGCGGTACTGTGAATCCCAGTTAGACAGAACGATTCAGTTAGGAGTTATACCCGGATATCGCAGGTGGTGTTTACTGTACCCAACATGGAACTGAAACTGCAGGAATGTGCATCGATAAAGTTTTGTGTTCTTCTAGACAAAACTCCTATAGAAACCTCAGAAAGAGTGGAGCAAGCATATAAAGACCATGCTTTGGGCAGAACAGAAGTCTATGAGTGGCACAAACATTTCAAAGATAGTTATGAAGATCTTCAAGGTTCTCCGCGCCCTGGAAGACCCGTAAGAGCAAAAACGGAAGTTAACATCAACACAATTGATGCAACTGTGCAACAATTTTGAAGGTTGCAGATATAATGAATTTGTCTTTAGGAACCAGATCTTGTACCAAGACAATGCGTCGGTTCATTGAGCACGTGCAACTCAAGATGTCATCGAAGAATTGGGCATTGAGATTATGCCTCATCCACTGTATTCTCCGGATCTCGCACCTTGCAATTTTCACCTCTTTCTTAAAGTGAAAAAGGAGCTACGTGGTCGCCATTTTCAAAGTGATAAGGAGTTGAACACCATCATGGGTATACTGAACAGACTGTCAAAATAGGGGTTCAGTGAGTGTTTCGAACAATGGGTAAATTGTTGGAATAGTTGTATTTGAACAGACGGAGAATACTTCGAAAGTTTGCAAGTAAATTTGAATGAAATAAAGCCATTGTGTGTTAATTACAAAATTAGTCTGGTTAATTATTGATACACCCTGGTTTAAACCCTCCAATATGATTTGATGAAGAGGTTAAATCCAAATCATACTGAACCACTGAACATTAAAACATGCAGTGCATTATCAACAATTGAATCATTAAAATAAAATCAGGTAACCAGAAGTAACAAAGTGCCAGAATGCTTTTGTTTAATCAGTGATAATTGCAATTATGAGAGAGAATAAGTTACTTTTGTAATCGGTCTGAGATTTAAGCTCCAGACGGATTCATTAAGCAGGGCTTACAGAAGTACAAAGGTCTAAAGTTTGATAAGCATATGTGAAGGAACATGTGGGTAGTATTATTTGTCAAAGCTAACTGTATTGCAACTTCCAAAGCCGTATATGAACACTGTAAAAACAACATGTTGTCAAGAGAACTGATTTTCATTTGATAAATTCTTTCTAATATATTACCATAAAATAGGCACTAAATTGGGCATTACTCCGGTACTGGTCAACCAATTTAGTCCAATATCAATAGGCTTCTTCCCATGGACATTATAAATGTGTGTACGAAGTTTCATGAAATTCCGATAAAACGTATTTGAGTTACTGCACCTTTAAAAAAGACACTAAATTGGGTTTTATTCCGGTACCGGTACACCGATTAGCTCCAAAATCAATAGGCTTCATCCCATGGAAGTTATAAAGTTTCATGAAAATCTGATAAAGCGTAGTCGAGTTATGGCGCGTACAGACAGACAGATATTTTTCCGTCCACCATACAATCTCAGAAAGTACCATTCTGGCACTTACTAATGATGAGAATCAATAGTATTCTCACAAACTGAATGAAATGCATGCATGCAGCAGTTCAGAATAATTCAGAAGACAAACAGTTTAACACTTTCATATTAGACACCTTTTTGAAAACAGGTTTAAGAAGCCAAAGCCAAATAAAAATCAAGCGTGTGTCTAGTATTGAAATTCATTATTCTTGATAAATTTATCTTTATATTTCACTTACAAGCTCTTCACAGTTAAAGTATATTCAATTCCTTAATCAACAGTTTAGATGAAGAATGGGCAGAAGAAAACTATTTTAAAATCAACATAGGAAAAACAAAACACATGATATTCAGAAAAGGAGGAAGAACATCACCAAGAGACACTCTGTTGCTTCACGACGCCCCACTGAACGTAACAAACACATTTAAATATCTAGGAATGACTCTACAGACAACCACATCATCATTCAGTGCCCACATTACCGAAAGAGCAGCAGAAGCGATAAGAGCAAGTTACAACATTAAGAATCTGACACTGTTAGACCTCAGGACAGTCATGATTCTATTCAAAACGACAATATCACCAATAGTAACGTACGGACTGGCACTTATATGGGGGAAACTAAGCACCACTGATATGAGAAAGATAGAGAATGTTAAAACAAGATTTTTGAAGAGGGCGCTGGGAGCAGGGAAATATGCACGGAACAGGACGATCTATTCACTAACCAGAGAAACCTTCTATATTGAAGACCTACGAATTACGCACCAGCTGCCAATGACCAGGTCATATGAGGACGAACTAGACAGAAGAAAGCAGAAACAAGAACAAATTGACACAGATTTCTTTGGGACAGAGGCAATGTTAAACAGGGACTGGACCGGAACAAACCTACGCCGAAGATATGCAATAATAGGTCTAGCGATCCACGGCTACCACCAAATGATATGCACCAACAAAAGATACCACCAAGCCGGGGAACTGTGCGTATGTAAGCTCTGCGGACAAAAATGTGAACAATACCACTTCAAAAAATGTAGAAAGAGAACAAAATCTCTAAGCGACTGCCTGAAGAACAGATAGGCATTACAAGACATATGCTCTTTTGAGTGCACCTTTCTTCTTTATTAATCAACAGTTTGCAAGAATCTCTCTTGTAGGCCCCAGCTTTTGTTTGAATGGGTTTTGTCTATAAAAGAAATGTTTATACTGTCAATCGAATTTCCCCAAACTACCATGCCATATTTCATTACTAAATGAAAATTTGCTAAGGAAGGTAATTTTGTATATCAATTCTACAATTTATTATGACTATTCCACTCACATGCTACGTATTTGATATTGACCACTAACGTTTAACAATTCCTCGGATATAGACCAACCACAGCTGTTTATCTTACAATATTCTTTTGGGAACCACAAAGAAGCCATTTTATCTGATAAAACTTCAGCTCGTTACTGAACCGTAACAGTATCGCTATGCAGTGATTACTAGATTACGTCATCCATTGTCGGCGATAAACTGAAAACAAAAATGGCAAGCTCAAGATTTGGTAATGCATCTGTTGATGAAATTGATATTATCATAATACTGAAAGAAATATAAAATGCTTACAAAAGTTCTGTGAAGATCATTAGTACAATTGAATTGAATTGACTAGGGAATCTCAAACGCAGCAGATTGGGTTATCAATATGAGAAAGAAACCAATGCACATACAAGTAGACAGTGGCAATTTACAAATAAATTATGTTCTTGAAAGAAAGAGTTTTTATTTTGTTCCGGTTTTAGCTTTTCTTAATTTTCAAGTTAACTCTTTTGTCACTACTTTGTTGGTAGGGTGGCCAGACGTCTGGCTTTTGGCCGGACTGTAAGGCTTTTTGCTAAGCAATCCACCATCCGGCACGGCTTTATGCCGGACGTTGATTTGTCCCCCTTTTCCAGACTCTGATGGATCGGTAAAGCGTATTAATAAAATTTGTTCTCGGAAGAGTGTAATTCCATGTATAAGGAATTCCTGACCAACAAAAACCTCCTGCGGATGGCAAAGAAAGGACAGAAATATAAATAGAGAAGAAAATCCCTTTTTGCAGTGTATAAACATTTATTTTATATAAATGCAGTTATTAAGTAAAATTAGTCAGGGTTATACCATGTAATATCTGCCCGAAGTTTTATACTGTGCAAGATTACCGAAGAAGTTTGTCCTCCTTTCTGACATCTTAGAAATGGCCACCCTATTTGTTGGTAGCATTGCTTAGTATTCCATAATGCAGACTGTTCATTAATTTAGTATGCCGTGATCTGACAGCTGACACTATTAATAATTTTATTTTAAACAAAACAGAAATAACTATTTTTGTAGAATATATTATTATTTACCGTATTTTACGGACGCTCCGGACCATAAGACGCACCTTAATTTTAGGATGGAAATTTAAAGGAAAATAAATTTAATGTGATTGTAAACAAATAATTTTAAAGGGAATAATATACTTCATTACATAAACAAATTATAACCTTGTACAATGGAATCGGTGTAAATCACTTCTAACTTAAAATCTGCATTGTACGAAAATCTCTTCCGTACAGATGGCATCGCGTAAATTTTAACAACAGAACTGATTTCTCATGAAAGACTAAAAATACTTTTACACCTTCTAACCCTCGATTCAGCATACAGTAAGTGTAATGGGACAAGGCTGTTTAGAGGTCATTGCATTCATTTAAGCCACCCGGCGAAGACAACTCCTTTTGTATAAAAGAACTCAATACCTTTCTTTTCGCATTGTATACCTGGCTTCCAGCTACCCTCATTTTACGATTTTGACAAGTGCGGTGATGTACAGTCTGTGCTAAAATTTGTAACTGTTTTGTCGTTTACAACGCCTTGTGTATAACTATGGTATTCCAGTAATATTTACCATAGGCCTAATTTTAATTTTTTTAGAGTAGGCCTACTTTGGACCATTAGACGCACCCAACTTTTAAGGTTCTGTTTTGAAGGTAAAAAAGTGTGTCTTATGGTCTGTAAAATACGGTATATAATCCGTTATGTTCTATTCTAGGAATACTCTTAATAAATCCAACTCGAGGTTACGAGTTTCATCAGATAAATTTGCCACTCCTGTGCTGTTGCGAATCTATGGATAAACTCATAACCTCTCGTGGGATTACCCATGAAAAAGCTTATTGTACAAGACGGAGAGCTCAATATCCCTGAGATTATACAGAGTGTAACAAAAAGGTAGGCCAAAGCTTTAGGGAATCATTCTTTGTGTATAAAACTAAACTTCGTGGAATGACATCTCCGAAGGGAGAAGGCCTACCATCCGATCGCTGCGTCATCTACCTATAGGCAGATGGCAGGATTGGGGGGCATATGGTCAGCATGCCGACACCCACGGCCGTTAATGGTGGTTTCCATGACCGGATTCCTTGTCTCTACAGAGTGAAATTATGTTATATGGACATGGATCCAAAGATGCTTTATTTCCTTGTTAGAGCTGTTTCTCTACACCGCACCACTTAGCTGAATACTACAGTGAGTTCCACGCAAGAGTTGGCCAATGACGCGGGTTTCTGTGTCGTGGCGGGCACAGCTCCTACTCCCAAGCAATTGGGTGAAATATCTATGCTAATAAAGCCGCGATCGGTGTAATGATTCAGGTTCTCACATTTACTGTTAAAATTACAATGAAAATAACCATGTAACTTATACACAAGAGATACTGGAAATGTTCTCCTCTTGACTCTACACAACACTGGCACCTTTTTAGAAAATTTTCTTTCATACACATAAGTTCAGCTTCCGAGTTAATTTCTCTTGTGATTACTGTCTTTAAGTTCTTCTAACAATAGCCTATGTGACTATTATTTATGGGGGAACTTCAAAAATAAAGTGTATAGGTCAATTCCCCACACATTAGAACATTAGAAGAGAAATTAACTCTATCTCAGAAGCTGAACTTATGTGCGTGAAAGAAAATTCCCTAAAAAGGTGCCAGCATCTTGTGGGAGAACATTTCCAACATATCTTGTGATGAAGTACATGGTTATTTTCACTGTAATTTTAACTGTGTTTCTGAGAACCTGAATCATTACTCCGATCGCGGCTTTATTAGCGTACACATTTCACCCGATCGCTCGGGAATTGGAGCTGTATCCGCTGTGACACAGAAACCCGCGTCATTGGCCAACTCTTGTGTGGGACTCACTGTAGAAAACAGAACTTTGGAAAACAGAAAATTATATAAAATGGTACTCAAAACAGAACTGTGGGTAACAGAACATCAAACGAAATGTTCAAAACATCCTCCGTTAGCATGGATACATCCATCAACCCAACATTCACACGGACTTCCTGGGGTATCTCGTATTATCTGGCAGTCTTGCAGAATACGAGCATGGATACTCTCTACATCTTCTGCTGGTGTTGCATTCACAAGAGTTTTTAAAAGCTCCACAAATAAAAATCTAGTAGATTCAGGTCAGGCGAGTGTGGAGGCCAAGGAATTGGTCCCCTTTTCCTATCCATTTATCACAGAACTGACACCCAAAGGAGTAAAATGCTCGAGCTTGGGTAAAGTTCAGTCCCAAATTATTAAACATACTATATTAAAACGAAATACAAAATGAGAATCACTATTAAAAGTGCAGAAACATACACAAAGACTTCACATACAAAAAATAAAATAAAAATCTAACAAAAAAAATCTCTCTAAAAAAAAATTAAAATTATAAGTGTGTACAGGTAGGGAAAAAAAAAGCGGACCAACTCTTGTAGCAGAATACAATATAATTTGTGTTAGTATTTTATAATAATAGTAATAATTAATATATTCAGTTATAAAACAATACCATTAGAAAACATATTCTGGGTTTTCAAATGGACTAAGTCAACAGTCGACACTATAACAAATTTCAATACATTCCCTGCTATCCTGTGAATGCTGCTAGGCATGCGCAGTGGCTCATATCGGCAACTTAGATACTTTAGTCGGTCCGCTTTTTTTCCCCTACCTGTATACAAAATAGCACAAGGATATAAATACACATTGTTTGTTTGAGAAGTTTGAGAATAAAGGCAGTTATACATTTTCAATTACTAGTGGTAATCAGTAGACTTCGGACTTTTAGGTCACTAAAAATGCTGTTTTAGGTACCTAAAATAGGCTCTAAAAATTGGAAAATAGGTTGTAAAAATCGTAAAATGGTCTCCTATAATATCGTTTAGTTGCCGATTTTCTGAAATATCTCAATTGCAATGCAGAACATTATGTTTATTGAAGTCACCATTAATCAATAATCATGATAAAACACAAATATAGGCCTATGGTGCACAGAATTATATAGATCTATTACTAAGGCCCGTATTAATACCGTAACAGTCCTCTGATGAGTGAATTTTATTGAACTATTCAGTTAAAAAATAGGAGGAAATAAAAAGAGCAGTGAGACCCAGCTGATATAAGGTCTACATGGTAATATGAACTAAACAAACAGCTTGTGAAGGGCACACTTGTGTAATAAAGTGTAAATATTAGAGTTGCTCACTTTCTAAATATCAGATTCAACTTGCCTTGGTCACTATGTACAATTCTTCTCGCTTGACTTTGCCTGCATTGATCCACTTGGCCAGGACTCTACCAACGGCTTCTTCATTCTCATAAACATACGCTGTGTCGATGTGTCGGTAGCCGACTTCCAGAGCAGTGTCCAGTGCAGACTCCAATTCCTCGTCTGTAGCCTGTAACATTCAAAAATTTAACTTCAATCTTCAGCTTTACATGGCTATTGACATACATGCATAAACATTTATCCACTATTCTCATCCATGAAGCTACTCCATTAGAATGTTCCTGATTGATTTCAAACTAATTACCAGTCGGATTCTGATGACATGTCATCTTTTTATTTATGCTTCATAGGCATTGCCGACTTGTGGATAAATCCTAATCATGGCCTCTAGATTACAGAAATGCATTTTTACTAGGTCATTTTTTGTCATTTAATACCATTTTATATTTTTAGGGCATTTATTTCAATTTTACATCATTACTTTGTCATTTTCATATCATTTGCTTCCTTATTTAGTTATTTTCATGCATTTAAATTTAGTATATTAACTTTTTTCGTCACTAGCGGTGCTGTCTTTGAAGTGTTGTTTGTTTAATGCAAGAACACATTCGGTGTTGAAGTGTTGTCATGTGTCAGTTGGAAACAAGAATCAAAGAAACTCCAAAATGTTGTATTATATTACTGTTGCTATTAGAATGACTTGGCACCAGAGTCTGCCACCTGCTTGGATTTGAGAGTGCAAACTACTGTTTACCCTCAATAAACAATAATATGATCCGGCAGATCGAAAAACAAAATGCCGAACTTTGACTCACCAGTGCTTAGTGCCACAACAGTTACAATTAGCAGAGTGGTTTTATTTTTTTACTTTTTACCATCAAGAATGCACCCATTGGTTTGGGGGATGTGGAGAGTAGCTTCTCCATGTAAATAAATGGTGCAAAAATATGTTGCACAAACTTTCTCGCATATACGTGTTATAGGCTAGCACAGAAAAAAGTAAATTAAAGTACAATTACATTTTATTTATTACATTTTCATAAAACTAAGAAGTATCTAGAACGGAAACCATCAGAGTCGATCTTCATGTTTAATGCTTTTACCGTGAAATAATAATAATAATAATAATAATAATAATGAATGACAGTAAAACTGCATATTATTAGTACTACAAGTACTACTACGGGAAAATTCAAATATAAGTCGCACCTTGGGATAAATCGGCCCCACCCAACCCACCCACCAATGCAGTTTCTTTTATACCACGATCTAGCGAATTCTTCTCTCCTCGTATTATGAAGAAACTCGTGATTGGACGTTGGAGGTATGACGTCACACCGCTAGACGAGAGGTGACAGGCTGACAAACCTTGCGGGAGATATAATATGCCACATTTTCGAAACCTACAAACAGTGTAGGGTCATTCCATATTAAATCAACAAATGGGCGTTGCCGCACCATTTTTGATTTTGATGAAATTTGGTAGGTGATGTGTACCAGTCTTCTGAACCCCAAAACAAATCTTGTTATACCTCTAAAAAATTTTACTCCTGAGATATAGGCATTTGTTTGGAACACGAACAAGCAAAAAATGTAATTTCAGACCTATTTTCTGAAAGCCATAGAATTTCTATTTGAATCAGTAGGATGATCAAATAGGGCTCATTGGAAAGCTCAAAGAATGGACTTTCATTTGTGCATACTAAATTGGATTTAAGTTAAGTCTAAACAGACGTTTTTAGGGCTCTAATCTTCGTTTGTGAACTGTCGTTTTGCGTAACTTTAGGCATTAAAAAAACAATGAAGGACTTGGATTAACAGGCCAATTTTTTTTCCTGTTACACTTATGTATGAGGAGTATGTGTAGGAAAAAAACTGAGCTGTTACTGGTGGTCCTTCACCCTGAAAAATTTGCTTAAACTTCGAAAAAAATGTAAATCGGGCTTTTTCTCGGTCCCAAAAAGTAATGTGGGACAGGTGATAAAAATCTGAAAATGCCAAGATGAGAAGCCCTTATAGTGTACTTTAAAATAAAAACAAAATCATTTTGTGACTGGAAGGGATAGAGGAGCTACAAGCCTTTGAAGTATCAAGAAAACAACACTTGACCGCTACTGAAAATAGGCTAAGCAGACAGGATAATTACCACAAAATTTAATTTAAATTTACATAAAATATAAAACATTTATTTACAAATGAGAATTTTCCTCAGTCATACAAATTTCTGATTTTTTGTAATTTTTCTAGCAATTTTTCACATTTAACTTCTTTTTAAGATACATTGATGGCAATTTCAAGTAGCCTACTGTATTTTCAACTATTGTATTTAGAAACCATTCTTATCCTGGTTTTTTGGATGTAGGTAATGCATTAAACACTAAAAGCTGCATAAAGCTATTTAAGGTTACATCAAATTAACCTTTTCTGTATGTTAACCTTTTTCTCCATTAGGTCATCTATCAGATACACAGTCCCTTTTCCTTGGCATCTATCTGCTGTACTCATCATTTTCGTAGAAGTCTTGTACAGTTTTGACTGAAACTTCATCAAGTTTATTCCTAGTCCTGTTCTCCTTATTCTGTGGCAAAATCCCGTTCTTTTTCACTAAATTTCTTGACTGGTGGGCTAAGTATTGGCTGACATTAAACTCACTCTGAACTATACTAATACTCCAACTACTAGGAGCTAAACTTACAATGTTCTTTAGTAGTTGATGCAACTCTCATTTTTTTCTTTAAGCTTGTGAATTAGTTGCTTGTACTCATTCGCTAAACTGGCAGGCTGCATGTTCATTGAAAATTCCTCATTATCAGTTGAAATGTTCAAATCAAAAGACTTACTTTACTTTCCTGTTATAGATTTGACTATCTTACTAACTTTATTTGTTAACACTGAGGGTCTAGCTTCAACTGACTGCTTCTGCACCTTAACAGGAGAAATACCAAGGACTGACCAAGCATCATTAACTGTTTCAACAAAATGGTTTCAGGTTTATAAATGTCTGGGCATTCATCTTCACTGTCATTACCGGTCTCTGTTCCTTGTTTTGGATTTTTAATTTTTTTTAAACATTTGTGCACAATACCTTCCCTGGGATTAATTTCAGCTCAGGATTGCACATGGAGAGTGTCATTGATATTTATCTGAAAGAGATTTTTAATAGGTTTTGAGTGTACACTGTAGGGGTCAGAGCAAGAGCGTACATAAAATTTGGAAGTATCTGTCCAAAACTTCAGCCTTGTGAAACATTTTATATCATCGCAACCAGATCTTATTGAAAATAATGTTTTTTGTTCGTCAGTGAACTCGGAAATAGTATTGAGTACTGAAGACCTAGAGTAAGATAATTTATGACATACCTCTCCTTTGAAGATGCCAACAGAACAAGAACACTCAATTATAGTAATATACTGGTAACAATTTCAATAGCATGTATTCAGCACAAAATAACAATAGTAATAATTTAAAAATAAATAAACTAATCAAATGATAATGAATCGCAAACACAACCTACTTGCTGTGAGTCAGCTCAGTAAGTGGATAGTGGACAGCATTGAACAGAGGGGCTGGATCATATGAAGCTATGCATGTTCAAACGTGACTTGGTCAGCAACCAGGCTCCAATGCACAGTGCGTGTCCAGAACTTATCCTATTATAACAGTTAACATATAATTCAATATACTGTATAGAAGAGTAGAGTTTAATGCAGTACCTACACCTAATAAACCAGGATAAGAATGGTTTCTAAATACAGTACTTGAAATTGTCATCAATGTAGCTTAAAAAGAAGTTAAATGTGAAAAATTGCTAGAAAAATTACAAAAAATCAGAAATTTGTATGACTGAGGAAAATTCTCATTTGTAAATAAATGTTTTATATTTTATGTAAATTTAAATTAAATTGTGTGGTAATTATCCTATCTCCTTAGCCTATTTTCAGTAGCGGTCAAGTGTTGTTTTCTTGACACTTCAAAGGCTTGTAGCTCCTCTATCCCTTCCAGTCACAAAATAATTTTGTTTTTATCTTAAAGTACACTATAAGGGCTTCTCATCTTGGCATTTTCAGATTTTTATCACCTGTCCCACATTACTTTTTGGGACCGAGAAAAAGCCCGATTTACATTTTTTTCGAAGTTTAAGCAAATTTTTCAGGATGAAGGACCACCAGTAACAGCTCAGTTTTTTCCCTACACGTACTCCTCATACATAAGTGTAACAGGAAAAAAAATTGGCCTGTTACTCCAAGTCCTTCATTGTTTTTTTAATGCCTAAAGTTACGCAAAACGACAGTTCACGAACGAAGATTAGAGCCCTAGAAACGTCTGTTTAGACTTAACTTAAATCCAATTTAGTATGCACAAATGAAAGTCCATTCTTTAAGCTTTCCAATGAGCCCTATTTGATCATCCTACTGATTCAAATAGAAATTCTACGGCTTTCAGAAAATAGGTCTGGAATTACATTTTTTGCTTGTTCGTGTTCCAAACAAATGCCTATATCTCAGGAGTAAAATTTTTTAGAGGTATAACAAGATTTGTTTTGGGGTTCAGAAGACTGGTACACATCACCTACCAAATTTCATCAAAATAAAAAATGGTGCGGCAAGAAATTTTCTTAAAATTTGTTGATTTAATATGGAATGACCCTGTATCGTACATTATTCGAAAATGCAAGGGCACTTCGCTACGGCTACCGCCTCCGCTTCGCGCACTTAACTATGTGGTTAGTGTTATGCATTATTTAGCTATATGTAGAGGTGAATACAAGGCACTTGCGACAGTATATAAGGATAGTGAGTGCAAAGCACTTGCAGCAATAAATAAGGACAGTTGGTCACTCTGCTTCGCTCAGAAACAAAATACATCACACAGTCCGTGCAAATGTGAATATCGAATGGGCGGAACTTAAGGGACGACTTATAATTGAATTTCGCCACAACTACTACTACTTAGGTTATATTGCACGCAACTGCATGTATGTTATATCACGTGTTTAGTATGGTTGCGTGAACCATTAGTCTATAGTAGCAACTCATTCGTGTCATCTGATTCGGTTTTGGTGTGTTCATTGCGACTGAGCTAAACTGGTTGCATTTCACAACAATAAGTGTACATTAGGCCTTTAGTTTTCTTGTTACTAGGGGCAACAAAATGTCATTCATATTTTAATTGACATGTATGTTCTGAAATTCGCATTTAAGCCGTACTTATTTCGTTTTTATCTTGATATCTATTATACGTATAAAGAAATGTGTTAAACAAAAAATGTTCATTTTAATTTTCTCTACAACTTTACTGTGGTAGGTTTTCGTGAATCGCCTACTGTAATGGATATAATCTAGAAAAATTGAAAATGGATACCAGTAAAGTACCCCTTAAGTCATTTTTGCAGAAATACAGATATAGCCATTTTATTAGTCATAGATAAGAATTTCCAATTTTAAATTTTTATTAAAATCGTTAGAGCCATTTTTTAAAAAATCAAAATTTTTTTAAAAGTTTTCATGAAAAGTCCCCTTAATATTTCAGTTGTAAAACTAAATTTCTGGGCGGCTCGACAAAATTTCGAAAAAGTCCTTAATTCAAAAAAATGAAGTAAATACAATGAACCGTTTACCCGCTGTGCTTGTCCACAGACAGACAGACGGACGGACAGACAGACAGACGGACAGACGTCAAACCAAAAACACGTTTTTCGGTTTCTAGGCATCGTGAAACATGCTTTCCCGGTGTTAACTCGATTTCGATTTTTTGTCACGATCACAATACTTTCTCTATACTACGTATAAGCGAGAAAGTAAAATGTATCTTTTCAGACAATCGAAGGTCATTTATCTTCGATAATCTCTGTATGCTGACAGTGATTTACTGCAACCCTGAATGAGGTTGAGTTTACAAGCATTTTTTTTTTTCTTCCATACGGGTAATATTTAAATAAATTAATAGGTTACTATAACACCACATTTTTTTTTTTTTTTAATTTAATTATCTTTATTAAACAACATGCTCCATTGCAATGCAGCAATACTACATGCATTCCTTTTACAATTTCTTACTTTTCTTCTCAGATGCTCCAATCAAGAACACATATAGCCTACACATTCATGAACCACAGATTATTGTTGGACGTTACATGGGAATATTACAGGAGAAAAATTCCTCTGACTCTTAATATTATGTGTGGTATTCTCTTCATGTAAATTCGTTGTACAATTTAAGTTAGTGTCGTTACCACATCCTCAAAGGATACACAACCCAAATAAAATAAGCATGGCCAGCCATAGGCGTAACCAGGCCGACCATATGGGGGGGGGGTTATAACATCTGGAGAGGGGGGTTATAACATCTGGAGAGGGGGGTTCCGGGGTCCTCCCCCCAGAAAATTTTAAAAATTAAGATGCACAATAACGAGTTTTAAGCTTCCCACGCTTTAAACTCATATTAAGTAATTTATAGCAGATTTTTAAAAAGGTGACATATCACAATAATGAAATAAATAGTACAATTCCCTTTTTTTAATCAATGGGGGGGTTCAAACCCCCAAAACTCCCCCCTCGGTACGCCTATGTGGCCAGCAAATGCACCTTTCTCACTTCACTTCTGATATAGAATAAAAGGCTGTACATATTCAGTTGTTTCAACCTGATGCAAAGCTTTATTGTTCACCAGGCAAGACTGAGTTTCTACAAACTGTGGGTGGGTTATAACTACCCTTCACAGAATGTTTTTGAAAAAATGTTTCAAATAAAAGTTTTAGCTCTTAATACAAGCACCTCATGTACAACATTTAAACAAAATCGTTTGAGCTGTTTTCGAGGAAATTGCAAAAAACGAAATTTTCTGCATGTAAAGTCCCCTTAAAAATAAGATCAAGTTGTCGCCAATCTTTGTGGTCACATCCCGAGAAGGTACCTAACCCAAATACAACATTTTGTTTTCATACAATTTTCCGTTCTGGAGTTAGACAGTTCACAGATATACAGGGATATTTATGAAAATAGTATTTTTGGATTCAGGGCGCCTCAAAACGTGTATTTATGTTAAAAACTCAACTTTTAATTTGGGGGTGCAACACATTACTTCCTTTACCTATAGTATCTATGGTGCAGGCAGAGGAAGTAATAAATTAGGAACAGAAGAAGAAGAAGCAATGCATGATTCAGACAAAGACATAGCTGAATATGGTACATTTGCAGTAGAAATCTTATAGGAGGCAATGACTCCTGGGTTTATTTTGAGATGCCGTGACCTTGTTGAGGCCAGGAAGTGATTGTCGTGTTGCATAAAGCATGCAGACCTTGTGAGCAACCAGGAACTTGAATTACCAGATTCCAGAAAAAGCTCATATTATCAAGGTTGCTTATGTAACTGTAAACACATTATTAGTGACATTCTCTTGTTTGTGACTGTAACAATGAGTTGCAATGTCACTGCTATACAATAAAAACTGTGTCAATAAGTCTTACTTACTTACTTGTACTTACTTACTCAATGGCAATAGACAATTCCTCAGCAAGCTAAAGGAATATTATCTATTTTATGGAACCCGAAGGTTCATTTACGCACTTACCTGTGCCCGCCATTCAACCCTATTCTGTGCTAACTCCAACCAATCATCCCTCGCAAATCCTACTTCCCTTAAATCTACCTAATATTGTCCTCCCACCTACATCTAGGTCTTCCAGATGGTCTTTTCCCTTCAGATCTCCCAGTCAATACTTTTGAGATATGTCTTTCGTCCCCCATGCACGCAACATGTCCAGCCCATTTCATCCTCCGTGATTTAATTACCCTTACTATATCCAGTGAAGAGTACAGATTATGAAGCTCGTTGTTATGCAGTTTTCTCCAGTCCCCATTTTCATCTCTCTTGGGCCCAAATATTTTTCTAAGTACCCTGTTTTCGAACACTCCGAGAATATGTCTTTCCGATCAGTAAGCGGCTATGTTTCACAAACATATAATACAACCGGCAGGATAATTGTCTTATAAATCTTTATTTTTAGATTTCTGAACAGAAGATGAGAAGATAAGAGTTTCTGAACTGCATAAAAACAAGCATTTCCTGTGACTTAAATTCTGCTTTAATATTATTTGTGTCTGTAATTATTACGAAACTAATAAAATTGTTCAAAACCTAACAAACCTAACCTAACATAACCAACCTAACTTAACTTCCACTAAAATAGAATCTACCTGCCATTACTTACCTTAATGCAAGATGGACAGTTAGTCATCCTGCTTTGTAGTTTGTCTTTCTTCTTCGGTCTGAACCATAATATGGCTGACGTGTTTTAAGCGTAATAAAAATGAATTGATTGTAATGGGTAAATAGTATATTGCAATACAAGTGCCGTAAGCGGTGCATACGGATCGAGGAAAGAGTCTGAAAAACAAGGCGCTTGCGCCGAGTTTTTTCAATTTCCGAGATCCGTTATGCGCTTACGGCACGAGTATTGCATGCTATTTTTGGCACGCTGATTATTTATACCAATTTATTTATATTAACTAAATTGAGATATTAGCTGAAAATATACACTATTGAAGATGGATGTTATATTTCAGAAAGTGATTCACACGTGTTTGTTGTTATGGGAACCGAATATTGTCCTGGGGGGCTTTGTCCATGGCTTGTATTATGATGAGTGCCTTAAGTAAATTTTTACCATACGGAAATTTGTTCTGTTTCCATAGCAACAAGATTGCATGCGGGAATGTCAACTTACAATCCACGGCAACAATATTCGTAAGTACCACTAATTAGTTAAGTCATGCAAAAAATAAGATAAAGTTCTCAAAATGACTAATTTCACCCCTTAATCAATTCCTTGAACAAAAATAAGTATATTTAACGACGTTTCCAGTTCCAGGAAGAAAAATTGTAATGCTAAGGATATACCCATTTCAATCAGTTCATTTTTATTACACATAAAACACGCCAGCCATATTATAGTTCTGAACCAACTGTAAAGCAGTATACCAACTGTCCTTCTTGCATTAAGGTAAGTAGTGGCAGGTATATTCTACTTTAGTGGCAGATTAGGTTAGGTTATGTTAGATTAGGTGTTATTAGTTTAGTAGGGCACACCGAATTCGTGCATTTTGAAAATGTCCGATATTATATCTCCTCCGAGGTTTGTTATGTTGGTCAACATGTTACCCAGAATTCTAAGTTAAGTCGATAACATGGCCATCAGTTACGCCCAGTGAAGGAAGTGAGAAAAATCCAGAGGTGGTATGCTATCCCAAAATTTTTCCCTAATACACCTCAATTAAAAAAAAAAAAAGCACATTCCCTCCTTTACAAGATAATAATTATGTGATATCCACTTGGTGGTGTTTTTAATTAACTTCCTTCATGAGTAACCAACCCTGCTTTATAGAATGATGATTGCCAAGTAGGAGCACAACACATCTTGTACTGTCGATTGACAGACCTTTATTTATTTCACATCATGGAAACCATCAATAACAGCAGTGGGTGACGGCATGCTGACCACATTCCCCCAATCCTGCCATCAATGGTAGAGGAGCAGCGGTCGGGTGGTAGGCCAGGGATGTAGAGCCATTGAGTTTAGTTTATTTACTTCAATAAAGGTATTTTAAAAGTATTTAAGACCTATTTTAACAACATAAAAGTTACATTTTGTTACAGAGAAATATTTTGAACCCAGAATCTAGTGGTATAGTCATTAAGATGGCAACAAAGACCATCACAAGTTATTAGTGACAATCAGGGGCGGATCCACGGGGGTGGGAAATGGGGGAAATTTCCCCCCCCCCCAAAATTTGTAACATTAAGCACAAATTATTGAAAATTTATTAGAACACAACCCAAATACGTAAATTAAAGCAACGACATTCATTATTTTGAAATACCTTTGTAAGAAAATGCTGAAATGTTCATTTTGTTTTCAATTGTGTACTGGATATAATTAATTTTTATGAGTAAAAACTTCCCTCTCTACTTTAGTTCCCCCCCCAAAATGTCTCTCTGGATCCGCCACTGGTGACAATGACTATTGATGAAAGTGTACAAGTTGGTGAATAATCATGAAAAGTAATTATTATATTACGACTCATAGGAACATTAACAATTTGTATTAAATAGCCATTGATTTTCAGTGACGGTATGCTGTTTAAGGATTGAAACCAGTGCCGGTATGCCATTGGACCTGTAAACCCAGTGACGGTATTCCATACCGGTGCATACCACCTCACTTCCCTCACTGGTTACGCCTGTATCTTATTAAAATGAATAACGTATTTTACAAGGTGTATTCTTATATATTAACAAATTTCGCACCTAATTATAATCCTTGCACCTAGAGACACACATTTTTAACGTTGTTTCGTTTAGTAAAACTTAAAACTGTAATGCTAAGGAGATAGGGCTGGTCCCAAATTGCACTCGGGCATAACAGCACAAAAATTAAATACATGTTGCTTAATCTTAATTTTACTATGGAACGGTAATCTATTAAATTGTTTAAATTTCTGAAATATGATTTTTGGTGAAAGGGTCTTTTTTATTATTTTGAAATATTATTTTGTTGTTTATAGTTGTGACATATTATGTTTGGTGTAAGGGTCTTTTATTATTCAGTGGAAGGGGAACCTGTGCGCGGCATAAATTACTGTTTCGCCAATATAGCTTACATTAATTATGCTCTGAAGTTTCACTTTAATAGAATTTTTTTTTTTTGGGGGGGGATGGAAATTTTAAATAATCCGTATATTATTTATGAATCCTCCTATTGATATAGTGTGTGTTTATAAATAAATAAGCATGTGTAAATAATGAATGTTTATCTTTCCTACTAGCTCTTCACCTAACTTCCCAGCCACGAGCCGCCACTGCTGCGAAATGCTCATTGGTCATTGCTACTGAAATGTAAAGCGAGAAGATCATTCTTAAGGGTAGAGAAAAAAAATACTATACTGTTTTTCCACTGACCTGCCATGTGCCGAAGCCGATAGCGGGCATGCGCTCTCCGGTGTTGAGGAGGAGATGAGACGCCATGTTGTCCAGTTGCGGAACCACAGACAAGTGACGGCCGCACCGCGCCGCTAATCCCCCACCACCCATCAACACGGCCGTGAGCCTTTGGCTTTCCCTGTCCATGGCCTTGGCGAGTGCGTTCCCGGTGGGTGTGCTCGGGAAGAGCCCGCAGACTAAGCGACCTGTTAAAATAATGTTCATAACAATAAAGTAGGGTTGCTACCAGGGACGTAGCTAGGCGGTAAAGTGGCGCAAAATTAACCATGAAAAATTCCGCCTTTTTTAGACTGGTGCAATTTATCAAGCAATAAAAATTCCACGTTAATGGAAGAAATCTTTCAGGTTATTAAACATGGGATTCGTAAATCGTGGTGCCAAATCCATCGAAGACGTAAATCCACCCATTGAACGAAGAGATCTAGCTCTGGAAATAGTATGACGAGCTGTAGAAGGAAGATACCTAACTCTGATTGGTGAATCCAGCTGTCGAAGGAAAAGGCCTAGCTTGGGATGCGTAAATCTTGGTGCCAAAGGCATCGAAGGCGTAAATCCACCTATTGAACGAAGAGGTCTAGCTCTGGAAATACTATGACCAGCTGTAGAAGAAAGAGCCCTAACTCTGGAAGGCGTGAATCCAGCTGTCGAAGGAAAGGCCTAGCTTCGGATGTGTAAGTCCTGCAGCCAAAGGCGTCGAAGGCGTAAATCCACCTATTGAACGAAGACGTCTAGCTCCGGAAATGGTATGACCAGCTATAGAAAGAAGAGGCCTATCTCTGGAAGGCGTGAATCCAGCTGTCGAAGGAAAAGGCCTAGCTTGGGATGTGTAAGTCCTGCTGCCAAAGCCATCGAAGGCGTACATCCACCTATTGAACGAAGAGGTCTAGCTCTGGAAATAGTGTGACCTGCTGTAGAAGGAAGAGACCTAACTCTGTAAGGCATGAATCCAGCTGTCGAAGGTAAAGGCCTAGTTTGGGACGCGTAAATAATGGTGCCAAAGGCATCGAAGACGTAAATCCACCTATTGAACGAAGACGTCTAGCCCCGGAAAAGGTATGACCAGCTATAGAAAGCAGAGGCCTAACTCTGAAAGTGGTAATCCAGCTGTCGAAGGAAAAGGCCTAGCTTGGGATGCGTAAATCTTGGTGCCAAACGCATCGAAGGCGTAAATCCACCTATTGAACGAAGACGTCTAGCCCCGGAAAAGGTATGACCAGCTATAGAAAGCAGAGGCCTAACTCTGAAAGTGGTAATCTAGCTGTCGAAGGAAAAGGCCTAGCTTGGGATGCGTAAATCTTGGTGCCAAACGCATCGAAGGCGTAAATCCACCTATTGAATGAAGACGTCTAGCTCCGGAAATGGTATGACCAGCTATAGAAAGAAGAGGCCTAACTCTGGAAGGCGTGAATCCAGCTGTCGAAGGAAAGGCCTAGCTTGGGATGTGTAAGTCCTGCTGCCAAAGCCATCGAAGGCGTACATCCACCTATTGATCGAAGAGGTCTAGCTCTGGAAATAGTGTGACCTGCTGTAGAAGGAAGAGACCTAACTCTGTAAGGCATGAATCCAGTTGTCGAAGGTAAAGGCCTAGCTTGGGACGCGTAAATAATGGTTCCAAAGGCATCCAAGTCGTAAATCCACCTATTGAACGAAGACGTCTAGCCCCGGAAAAGGTATGGCCAGCTATAGAAAGCAGAGGCCTAACTCTGAAAGTGGTAATCCAGATGTCGAAGGAAAAGGCCTAGCTCGGGATGCGTAAATCCTGCTACCGAAGGAGAGTTCCAGCCCCGGAGGCGTAAATACAATTGCAGAATGCGGAAGCCCAGGTTCTCAAAGAAGAAGCTTAAGAAGAGATGCGTGATAAAACGACACTTATGGAGAAGTCTATTAATAGCCCACCAAATTTAGGATTTTATGTGCCAGTATTTATGGTTTAAATTCGAGGATTTTCTCTTCTTAACATGTAGAACGAATCCTGAAATCCTGAATCCTGAAATTCTGAATCCTGGTTCAAAGAAAGCCACCAAGGATATTTTATTTTGTTTAATCTTTTTCCTTATAATTAAGAAAAAATAAATATTTTCAGTTATCTCAAAGCTGTATATTCGGTATATAATAGGGCAAAATATAAAATTTCGGTTTTTTAAATTTTATTTCGATTATTCCTTCTCGAGCTATGCCGTTCACATTGATAGAAAGACACACATACATGTTTCTGAAATGTGTATTTTGTATTTGATTTAGGAACCCCAAAACTCGATATAGAATTTCCTCTACCTTTGGTTAGTATCTTTCGGCCGCGGTGGTCTAGGGGTAGCGTGCCCGCCTCTAGATCCGCAGGTCGCGGGATCAAACCCGGCCGCGGGTTGATTTTTCCGGACGTAAAAATCCGGGGCTTTAAGCTGGGGACCCGTGTTGTGGATTTACGGCACGTTAAAGAACTTCAAGTCTAATTTAGAGCCTCTGGATAAAATTTCTCGGCCCTTTCACGTCCAAGTAATACCGTAGTTTCCGGAGGGGGTTCAGGGACGATGGGTTTACCACCTGTCCCTCTGCCCTCTCTCGGGAAATAAGCGTAACAAAATTCACATGAGTATCAGAAACCTCCAGTTGGAGGCCCTTCGCCCCGACACTGGGGATACAGGACTCAGTCAGTCATGGTTAGTACCTATGGCACTGGTAGAGGAAGTGTCTTGATATTTAGAATCGGGGTGAAGGCGCGCTAATATTTGCTCTGATGAAAATGTGTTGCTATTAATGAACAGTGATTTCATGTGATATTCCAATATCTAAAGAGAAACTGGAAGATCTGTCAAACGCGTGTGTTATTTTGACTAGAAATGTGTCCAGTAGGCCAATTAATTATTTAATTTAATAATAAAGATAAAATTTGCTACATATTGTAGTAAGCAGCTTGTATTTAAGCATTTAATTCTTATCGGTACTTGTTGTTGGAAGTTGTTGGACGAAGCAGCAAATATAGATTCCCAGAAAGCAAAAGAAGACTATATAAATAGCAGACACGGACAAAGGCAATAAGACATATGGCATAAGACACACAAGGGCACATGACGACCAGTGGCGTAGGGTGCGGGGGGTGCGGGCCGCCCCGGGTGCCATCACCCGATGGGGTGACAAAATAAAAATATAGCCTATCTTTGTAAGTAAAAAATCGCTGAAGGGAATTTAAAGAAAATAATAATATTATTTAAAACAATTAAATAAGCTTAACAACTATCTACAAGTTAACATGCGTATTGAAACTTCTTTTAGTTTTAAATGCAGTCAACAAAGGTATTAAAACGCGGCTGAACTGCCCGCTGTGTTGATACGAACAATAATATTATGGGTAGGGGGAGGGGTGTTTATGTTTGCCGATGCTTGTCACTGCAGTTTTATTAATTTAAATGATACTTCAACAATCGGTGATATTTTATATCACTCAAGCCGCAACCAATTCTACCCGCTGCGGCAGTCATGACTTTGACGAAAATAAACTTCGAATGTCAGTTGACTCCGAAGTCTCCGGCAATCTATATTTTGAACTGGAATGTGCGCATATTTAAGAATAGATTATTAATAATACAGTTCCGTAAAACACTTAAATTACTTGTTTATGAAATTTATTAGGATCAACCTATAAAAAAAATCTGATGTATAATTCACATAACTTCCTCTGCCCAAATAAAAGCTTCTCCTTAAAAATAAGAGAAAGTCGTCGCCAATCTTCGTGTTACCTATTTTTTTGTACGATTTTCCGTTGCAAGAGGCCGTATTGCAAAGAGCGCGTATTCAGAGTGGGTGACTTATAACTACTCTTCAGAGAATTATTTCGAAAAAGTGTTTCAATTAAAAGTTTTATCTCTTAGTATAAGAAACCCACGGGCAAAATTTAAAAAAAAAAAAAAAAAACTTTCGTTATGTAAAAATAAGGAAAACTCTTCTCCAATCTTCAGTTCACAGTTTGAAAGGTACCTGACATAAATACAAAATTTTGTCCTTTTCAACTTTCCAAAATTCGAGATTTCGCTTGGAAAACAAAATATAAAATACAAAAAAATCACTCTAAAAATAAAACTTTGCACAATTTCGGGAGTGTATTTTGGCCTAGAAATGTGTGAAACAAAAGATGTTCGCTTTATTAATGGTAAAACCCACAATTCGTGAATCTGCCGCTCACGAAAATAATGTATATCTGTCTGTCTATAACGTACTTAAGATTAATAAAAATAATAACAAAATAATAATAATAATAATAATAATAATAATAATAAACGAATTTATTGTCGATTAATAGTACAATGTACATTGTACAGCGAAATGTGATTGATATGTATGTCTCCTTAATCCTAAAAAAAATTGGCTGAATTAGGTTAACTATGTCTTATTTGCACCATTGGAACTACTGGTTACTATATGGCGACAACATGGTAACTCGAATCGCTTTATGGATGGTTGATTCAAAATATGCCATGATTTTGGAGCTTAGTTTTGTTTTTATATAACAAAGTAATTATTACTAATTTTGTATAATCCGTTGAGTTTTCGAGTTACCCCAGATAAATTCGTTGCAGCTGCATCTATCGATAAACTCTTAAACTCTCGTGGGATTACCTTTGACTATCCAAAAAAGAACACTTGGAACTGTTCCATCTTTTCATAATTTAAATGGGGGGGGGGGTGACAAGAAATTTTCCGCACCGGGTACCACCTAAGCTTGCTACGCCACTGATGACGACGTAAGAGAAATTATAAATAAAAGACAAAAAACACCCGGATATGAATTCGTGGTGCCAGGATGACCTACTGATCGACGCCGATCCCTGAAGTCTGGCTTTCAGACTAAGGATTCCGGTGACGATCGATACTCACCTGGTTGATGATGAGATGGTGGTGAGGACGCGGGAGTGTACTGCGGTATGTTTAGATGCGACCTCCCACTCATCATCACAAATCCACATAACTCCCGGATTTAGTTTAGTTTATTATTAAGTTATCAATGTTTTTGTTTTTTTCCTTAAACTGTTAAACTTGTTTTCTCTTTCTTTAGATTAAGTTATAAATAATTAAATAATTTAGATAACCTATGTAATGATAAATTAGTAAGTTGGAAATTGTACAGTGCATATAGAGGCCTCTGATAGGAATTCAGGAAGGGCTCAATAAGTATTAAAGTATTTAATAAATCTATATTAATAAAAATGAATTTCCAAAATGTATGACGGACAATCACTTGAGAACGGCTCGACCGATTTGGCTGATTTTGTTGTTGTGTTCGTAATTGTCAGGACAAGGTTTATATGAAAGAAAATTTTTGGAAAATCCACGGGAAAAGTCGGAAATGTGAAATGAGGCAAAGTTAGAGAGTTCTGGTGTCAATTGTTTACATAACGAACGTATTATTTATGGTGTTCACATAGGGCTTTGGAAACTATATTATAATACTTGGCTTTGACAAATTCTGATACAATCGATGTAATTAATACATTTGTGAAAACAATTCTTGAAGAATAAAATCCACGAAAATAAAGCAGTCACATAACTTTCTCTACCCTCGACAAAAAAATATCATTTTCTCACTTCACATTTTGATGTAGAATAAGCGGTCGTATTGCAGGGACAACTTAAGTGTGTGCCAGTGAGTATGCTATAACGGAAGTCGGTAACAAATCCTATCCACTGATACGTCACTCATAGCTGTAGGCTTTATATTAGTTGAGAAATAGGCCTAGGGATGTTTATTAGAGGCCCTAAGCATCTGAAAGAAGATAAAATGGGATGGAACATTTTCAGTCCTACGCTCGCAGTATATTATGTCCCAGGTTTTTGGGAAGGAAAGTACGAAAGTGATATTGAATTTGTTTTTTTATTTCAGCCCCGAAACGGTTGTATGGTAATATGAGTGTGAGAAATACAATTTTCTGTCAAGACAATATGATCTTATGTAACCGGAATTTCTTTTTCTTCTTATTTGCACTCCTCCCAGGCATGGTGTGTAGAAGCAATTGAATGCAACATTCGACATCCTCTATGAGCCATAAAAAACTATATCTAACGTTTTCTGAGTGAATAGTCTGAGTGTCATATGTCGTTCTTCCTCATTTCGGATTCTACATACATATTGTATAAGGACCTAGAGTTTCAACATCGAAGTCCTCCATAAGTTAATTTCATATTACAAAATACAAAACCCGGGTGACGCCGGGCCTTTTAAGCTAGTAAATAAATAAATAAAAATAAAAGTACTTGATTAAATTTTCGAATGTGTTCCCGTGTACATAGAAAATTGTGGTAACCTTATGAAAGTCCCTAAGTACCTACTTATCTGTCAAAAGGAGTTATAAATATGTTCATGATGATGAATTTTCCGTGGTGTCATGTTTGAGTTATCTTAAAGAACAGTACTGCGCGGCTGCACCTTACTCTAGAAATTATTGTTTCAAAATTAGGAAGATTTTACTTAACTTTTCCTATTAAAACCGGATTGGAATATTTTTTTTAGCTACTAGTTAATTTTTTATATTTCAATTTTGAAGTCTATGTAAACTGTACAATAACAGTGGAAGCCCGGTCACAAAAATCACTAATTAGTGTGCCTCACAGTACTGCAAATGACATAACTTGTTTGTCTGCCAGGTAGATCATTAAGGGTAATCAGTCATAGGAGAGAGGTTCCTTCTGGCGCTGTGAAGTGAACTCCGGCTTAGCTCAGTTGGTACAGCATTGGCGCGAATCGCCAAAGGTCCTGGGTTCAATTAAAGTTCAAGTCTCCTATAATGTTCTCATACTTTCCGGTGTTATCTCGATTTAGATTTTTGTCAAGGTCACAAAAATACGGGAGAAAGTAAACAGAGAAAGCTGTATGTTACACACATAAAACTCACCTGCAGATCTGAAAAACATCCCGAGTGGCGGTTTCGACTGTCACTTGAATGAATGTCCTTACTAAAGACAAGGAGGCCTTGCGCCGCGCTCTGTTGCGTTCTGTCAATGCCACCCACAAATAAAACAAGAAACGCTATTTATTATTATTATTATTGGGGAGGGGGCAAGAGTTGGATTATTAGTGAACGTCAGGGTTTAATATGATGAAAGGTAAATGTTGCCCCCCCCCCCCATGGTTGATTGTGTGCTGTCCTCGGTGGGAGATTCATACCAGCCGAAGTCGACAGATAGGCCTACCGTATTTTACGGACCATGAGACGCACTTTTAAAATCTACCTATTACAATCGATACCATGTCATGACTTTCGAAAAATTCTGTTATATCTTTACGTTTCATGCCTCCCTAAGTACGAAACCACCGCCCGTACAAAAAAAAAGTGATATTTATATATGGGTGATTCTTCAAATACGGGAAAATTTGTGTTCCGGAGTGATATTTCCCTTCAAATTCAACTTAAAAAAAAAATTAAAATAAAAGTTTGTTTCTACTACTTCCATACTACAACTATAACTTTGAAATGTCACTAACTTTAAATTCTAATATTCCAAAATCAAATTTAATTCAATGAAATGTCATCCACATGCCCTGTCCCAAACCTCGGTTTTGTATATTCTAAATGCATTTTTCCACAAAACAAAATGTTATTTCCTTTTCAACTTTTTTCCTGCCAATGAGTATGAATGTGTGAAGAATATTAACCCCTAAAAAATAAAATGAAATAAAATTGTCACCCCACCTAATGAACACGAAGAATGTCCCAAGGGTTTTTGGTCATCCACATGGCTGAAAAGAATAGAATTTTTTCTGCAGAAATGAGAAATTTGTATAACTGGCAACATTGTTAGAAAGCCAACAGGGCAGCTTGTGGTTAAATTGTAAGGTTGAATTTTGCTTGCTTACAAACAGTTTGGGATTAACAAAGGACTTTGCATCATTTTCAAGGAAAGCGTTTTTATTCCCCGTCATTAACATGGCTTCTAGAAAGTAGGCAGAAAGTGAATATTAATTCATTTTGATTATGCACTATGATAAACCTTCCAATTCAAAGTACTTGCCTGATTTTTGTGTCATCCACATGTCTCATGAAGGGGTATGTGGATGATTCTCAAGTCATGTAGATGATAAATGTAGCATACTATTGTGTTTGCAGTGTCTGTGACCTGTAGCCTACTTAAGATCTTAAAACTGATTCAATGAATTTCTGCTTGATTCCCCCTCCCCCAAAACCATAAAAACACAGTCTCGTTAAAATTACATTAATTCCGGAGTATGCACACAAATTTGCAAATTTGGTGCAAAATCAACTGAAGTATGCTGAGAAAAATATGAAATCACATAAAGAAAAGCAGATTGTTGCCAAAGTTAGTCATTAATGTGGCCTTCTGCCATCCACATGTACACGGATGTCATCCACATGGCTTTAAAAAAAATAAAGAAATTAAAATAAATAAAAATATAAACATTTAAGCTCTGCTGGTGTCATATTATAATCAAGTAGCCTCTGAAGTATTTTAGTAATTTTTTTGAGATGTTTTAAACAAAGTAAAACATTTGGATTTCACACACTCCAAATTTTCCCGTATTTGAAGAATCAACAATATAGGCCTATATTTATATAAATCTTTATACGCTAGCGGCCGTAATTTTGACGATATTTGAACCAAATTTTAATTTGTTATTTCTAGGCCCAATACTTCGGACAAGTTCGTTAATGAGCAAAATTGGCCCAAGGGGGGTCGGGGGAGGGGGTTGAAATTTTGAAAAATTTATATCTCGGCCCCTATGAAATAGCCTATAGAGGAAAACTTTGTTTGAATAAATTAGAGTACTCCCTATGGAGTTCACAGTGACACCAACGATTCGGGGGTTTTGGGGGTAAGAGTGGGGGTGGGGGGATGGAAATTAGAAATTTTTTAAGCAGCTGTTTCTTAATCATAGTTTCAAAGAGACCAAATGGGCGAGTTTCTTCCTGGGCGATCTATCTGATTCTAGCAAATCTTATCCATGTGTTAAAGATATTGAGGAAAAAGACCTTCTATTATAGATAACGAGAATGCTACTTCTGTTAAGTTTTGTTCATAGGTAATCCCACGAGAGTTGACGAGTTTATCCATAGATAAACTCCTGCTGCGCAGTCGCGAATTTATCTCATGAAACTCGTCAACTCGAGTTGGATTTATTAAGACTATTCCATGAATAAAAATGTATAACGGATTATACAAATAATGATTACTTTCGTGCTTTGTCGTATAAAAACAAAACCAACAGCTGGAAGATCACGGCATAATATGAATCAACCATCCATGAATCGATGAGCTACCATGTTGTAACCAGTGCTACCAATGGTGCATATAAGACATAGTTAACTTCATTCAGGTAAGCTAACAGCAGAACAGAATAAAAGCAAATGAACTGGCTTGCAACGAATCGATGTATATTTCTGTTATTTAAATTTCCAAACAAGTCATGTTGTATAAAATGATATGATTTCGTGCTTCTTAATGGCAGCACGTGACATATTAATCACTGTAATCTGATGGTTATGTGTCCAGTAATGAGCAGACAATTTTACCCGATAAAACAGTATCCTCTCGATTCCTACAAGATAAACAGCCGTGATTGGTCTGGATGAAAGCTAATTTCAAAATGAGACATATTACTAATGCACTACTGGATTTCACCATAAGATATGCACTGAGAAAAAAATGACACAACCATGTGAGAAATGTAAAAGGTAAGCAAATTGTGCATAAAGAAATGTTAAATGTTAATTAATGTTAAATATTGAAATATGTATACAGGGTGTCCACCAAGTAATGCTGAAGAAATTCCCGACTTATTCCCTGATTTTCATTGATCATTTCAGAAATTCCCGACCAAAATATGATTATGAAGCACTTTCTAATAACTGTGTAAAAAAAATTATTGGATTAGGCCTATAGGCCTACATATTTTAAATTAGAAAAACTTTTAGCAACAAAAGTAATTGCAAACAATAATTACTTAGGTTATAACTAAACTTCGGACTTTTAGGTCGCTAAAAATGCTGTTTTAGGTACCTAAAATAGGCTCTAAAAATCGTAAAATAGTCTCTTTTAAAATCGTTAAGTTGCCAATTATCTGAAATATCTCAATGCAAGGCAGAATATTATATTTATTGAAGTCACCATTAATCAGTAGGCCTAATCATGATAAAACACACATATAGGCCTATGGTACACAGAAGTATATAGACCTATTACTAGGGCCTGTATTACTACCATAACAGTGAAAACCTAATTCCTGCACCCAGAAGCTACGCATATAATACCACCATATTCAACCCCTTGTATCCCTCAGTAATTCAGAGAACTGTTTTTTTTACTGGATGTGGGAGTCGGGAGAAAAACACTACATTTTCTTGGGAATCCTAAGGAATTTTTCTACTCAAGACGAAACATTCCTTACTATTTAACCACGTCATAAATGTGTCATGTACTGCACATTCCGAGCTAAAAATTTAGTATGAACTGAAAATAAATGCTAGAATTTATAACAAAAAATTACTTATTTTGAACTTCAGAGGAAAAACAAGCAAAAAGGCAATATTAGGCTCTAACGTAAAAATAGGCTATTTTAGGTCCTATAAAAGTATAAGTTTTAGGCATAGTTACTTATGAAACATGCATATACAAGCTTTCGTCCATATATCACTTAAGGATTAAAATAGGTTTTTACCTAAAATCCGAAGTCTAGTTATAACAGATACAAAAGGAACAGTAACACATATTAAATAGTCTATGCTTTCATATAGGCCTATTATTGTCTAGAAGTCTTTTTGATCCCACTTGTTTTTTCTTCAGCAACTTCATTTGTTCATCTAGAGCAGCTGCAGCTTTTTCGAACTCTAAGAGTAGTTTTCTTTTCTTCTCTTCTAGTTCTTATCTTCAGCTTTGCAATCTTTCGAATTTTCCCGGATATTTTAACAAATTCATTGACTTTTCCCGACCATACGAAATTCCCGGCCTTTTCCCGACCAGTGGACACCCTGTGTATACCAAGAGTTAAGTCACTAATGGATTCTTTGTTTATTTCGTCCACTTGATGATCACAAAAATGATATGGGACACGTCATAATAGTGGAATATGCTACAGAGCAGTAGAATCTCCTACAATGCTCACTTCAGTGTGATTTCTAATATAGTGCATCATTAGAGAATCGAGAGAAAGTTAAAATTACCCTCCCCAATGAGGAAATTTCTAGGATAGAAATTTACCTGTTAATAAAAATGTTACTTAGGTGAAAATAATTAATGACGGCATAATTCACACATGCTTGGGCAAAAGATAGATTTATGCTGCGCACCAGCCAAGATCCGCCCGCCAGCTGCTTGCCCTTGCTTCTGAGCCTGCACATGCACCTCACTATTGTACCATGGCTTCCTTGACGGTTGTAACGACTTTTTACGAAAGGTGTGGAAGGGTAGAATGCTTTTGTATTTAGTTAAATAATGATAAGTAAATTCTAGGTCAGTAACAGGTTTTGTTAGGGTAGCAACGTTATGTTAGTTTAGGAGCAATATACTGAATAGCGCGAGGTTTATTATGTCTCACATTGAATCTCTTCTGCGACAAAACCCTAAACCCTGCCTTCCGAGGTGGGTCCCATTAGAGAGTTGGTGGGAGGAGCCTAGTGTGCAGCATAAAACTATTTTTTCCCCACACTTGACCCATTCGTGCGATATGTATGTTTGTATGGGTAATGCGATGTTTCTTGTTTGTGAACAAAGCAGGGTGACCAACAGGGACAGACAACACCTCTGTATTAATGTAAGTAGTGAAAGGAAGATTCTACTTTAGTGGCAGTTATGTTACGTTAGGTTTGTTTGGTTTGGTTCGGTTAGGTTCGTTTGATTAAGTTATGAACAGTGATATTAGTGTAGTGTATTGGTCAACCTGTTACCCAGAATTCTATCTGCTCAGCTGGTGTGACGTCAGAGCTCTGGCATCATGAAAATATGTATCATTTCAGGAAGATAATATTTTGAAGATTTTACTACATTTTCCTAGAGAGTCGTATAAAAGAAAGTGTAACATTTAGGGTGGGTGGGTTGGACCAAGTCATTTGCCAAGATAATATCTCCTCTCCACATAACCATGTATAACAAAATATGTGTGATATTAGGTGATGGCGAAATTCAAATATAAGTCACCCTTCAAGCTCCGCCCAATCAATATTCTCATTTGCACGGACTGTGTGATGTATTTTGTTTCTGAATGAAGCAGAGTGATCAACTGTCCTTGCATATTGTCACAAGTGCCTTGTATCCACTGTCATTGTATATTGTCGCATATAATCTATCATTAACCACATAGTTAAGTGCAGTTAAGTGGCAGCCATAACGAAGTGTCCTTGCATTTTCGAATAATGTAGAATGCACTGTTTGTAGGTTTCGAAAATGTGGCATATTATATTGCTTGCGAGTTTTGTCAGCTTCTCACCGCTCGTCTAGCGGTATGATGTTACACCTCCAATGTAAAATCACGAGTTTCTTCATAATACGAGGAAAGAAGAATTTGGTAGATCATAGTATAAAAGGAATTGCATCGGTGAGGGTGCAGCGGTCTGGACCGATTCATCCCAAGGTGCGACATATGTGAATTTTCCCTCAGGTGTTTTATGATGGGAATCTTGGTTTGGGAAAAAATAAATTTAAGTCGCACCTTGGGATGAATGTTCCTGCCCTCCACACCCTTGCGATGCACTTTCTTTTCTACCACGATCTAGCAAATTCTTCTGTCCTCATATTACAAAGAAACTCGTGACTGGACGTTGGTGGTGTGACGTCATACCACTAAAGAAATGGTGACAGGCTAACAAACCCCTGGAAGATATAGGGCCTGTACGACGACCTGCTGATATTATATTTATCTGCCAGATAGAGAACCTATCTGGAAGTTGGCCAAGAATTGCGTATTATGATCTCCTGATAAAATCTGTCTGGCAAGACAACTTCCAGATAAGCTAGCAGGAGGATGGAGTGGCTGACAAGCTTCCAACTGATAGTTAGGGAATCTTGGTTGAAACAAGATGGCAGTACAAGATGGCAGTACGCCGAAGCTTTCTGGCCACCTGAATTTTAGAAGTGATGCTGGAAGATTTAATTCACATAAAAATGTCATTTTATGCTCACATATGAATGAAATATAATTGAACAAATTTGATTATTGCACTTAAAACGATGTGTGTAATTTAATTGCACAAATACAAATCCGAGCTGCCGCACATAGTGGATGCCTACCGAACTACAACAAACACACCTCTTCGCTCAATGAGTTAAGGACCATTTTACAAAATTTTACTGCATTCTTGCCGATAACAGTTCAGCGGTGGTAATACAAGACATCTTCCAGTTAAGCTATCTGAAAGTCACGTATCGGGAGGAATTGTCGGCTGGTGGTAACACAGGCCCATAATATGCCACCTTTTAAAAACCTACAGTGTATCGTACATTATTCGAAAATTCAAGGGCGTTTTGCTTCGGCTACCGCCTCTGTTTTCCGCACTTAACTACCATATGTGGATAGTTTTATGCATTATTTAGACTATAAACAGAGGTGGTTGTGGTACGGTCAGGAGTGCCAAGTGAGCTAGCGAGTTCTCATTTCGGTGCAAGGGTTGGTAGCTGGTATTTGGTACGGTCAGGAGTGTCGAGAGAAGGAACGGTCGGGAGTGCCGAGGTAACAAGCGTGTGGTCGCCATAGTAACACAGTGGTCGGAGCATAAGGGGTGACTTACATTTATCTTTTGCCCTTGGTTTTAAAAAATGGCCCAGTAACACTGGATTTTATCTTAATGGCTTAGGACAGCTGTTGTCAGAACACAAACTTACCTAAAATGCACTTGTAACCTAAAATTAGCTAACCAAATGTTAGTTTAAAATTCACTTTTTACCTTGTAAGTTGTCTTCATAACATATCCATGATATGTGAGAATGATGAAACCATGATCATCGTTATCAACTTTGGTTAATAAATACATTACAATTTCATATTGCAGGCAACAAGATTTTCTTCTGTGTGGTAAACAAATGTCCTTTGAGATATTATCTCAAAAGAAATGTATTGCAGAGAAGTTGCAGGTAAAAGGTGCATCCCTGCTTGAGCAAGCAGCTAGGGTATCAAATAAGCCAAGTAAATGTATTTCTTTTTTTAAATGTGTTGGAAACGCTATGAACAAAGACACTGCATGAGACAAGTTCCGAATTCGTATAAAAAATTTTATACGAATTCGCAGTGTAATACAGATCACACGAGAAGGGCTTTTTCTCTAGTATGAGTAAACATGTGAGTTTTGAGAGAACTACGTTCAGAAAACGATTTGGAACAGACATCGCATGAGAAAGGTTTTTCTCCGGTATGAGTACGCAGATGTCGTTTCATACAGCTATGTTTAGAAAATGTTTTAGAACAGACTTCACACGAAAGGGGGTTTTCTCCTGTATGAGTAAGAATGTGTGTTTTGAGTGTACTAAGTAAACAGAATGTTTTGGAGCAGACATCACATGTGAAAGGTTTTTCCCCTGTATGAGTACGCATATGATTTTTGAGTCTATTGACATACGAAAATCTTTTGAAACAGATATCACACGATAGAGGTTTCTCTCCTCTATGAGTATATATATGTTGTTTAAGGTGACTAGAAAGAGAAAATGTTTTGGAACAAACATCACACGAGAAAGGCTTCTCTCCTGTATGGGTACGCAGATGTCGTTTGATACTACTTTGTAGAGAGAATGTCTTGGAACAGACATCACACGAGAATGGCTTTTCTCCTGTGTGGGTAAGTTGATGTCGTTTGATACTACATTGGTCAGGAAATGTTTTAGAACATATTTCACACGAGAAAGGTTTTTCACCCAAATGAGCAAGCACATGTCTTTTGATACCACTACGGCCACGAAATGTTTTGGAACAGACACTACACGAGAACGGTCGTTCTCCTGTGTGCGTAAGTAAATGTCGTTTCAGGTGGCTACTCTGAGAAAATGCTTTGTAACAGACATTACAGGAGAAAGCTTTCACTGCTGTATGATCAAGGTGCTGCTTTTGTCTATTATTTTCTTCGTGAATTTCTCGACAGGAAACTGGCGACTCTAACTTTTGCACTGTTTTGGATATTTCAGAATCAAGTGAGTCTGTTCTCTCACTTTTAATTTGACTTGTTTCTGACAAATCGAGGTTTAAAGGCGTAGAGTCACACTTAACAGTATGTTTGAGTTCTATATAATTTGATAAGTAGTCAATTGAGGATATCTCATCTTTAAATTCAGTTTCATCACATTCCAATTTGACTATCGGCTCTGTTATGATCATTTGATTTTCATCACATTCCAACTTTATCACAGGCTCCATAATCACTCTGTATGGAGTTCACGATTTTATAACTTACACTTGACATTAATACAAATATTATGACTCAACAGCATTTCTCCTTGGTGTATTAGAATTTAGAAGACGAACTGCACATCTTTTCTACGAGTCTTGGATTTCACCCATTGAAGGCATTGAACATTCTACTAAAAGGTATCTGCAGAGTATCTATGGGGCAGTGCATTTTTTTCGAACTATCAATGACAAATCAGAGACGGAATACCACGAGAAAAGTTAATTGTTGCAACAATCTCTTCGGAAAACCAGGACATCGTAGTTGACATTATGTTCTGGGTAAACTAGATTTAAAAACTGAATTTACTGTTTAAGTGATACACGAATTCTAAAATACAAAATAAGCATTTTAAATAATAAAAAATGGGAATAGTCATGGGCGCACATACCTGGGGCCATGGCCGTCCGGAAGGGGGGGCAGGGTAGGGCCGCGGCCCCCCCTGGAAATTTTGAGAATCTTAATAGCATTGTATTTATCTTGAAACAAAATTTTGTGATATGTATTATTATTGCAATTATAATAATTATTTTGAATAAGATCAAGGTATTTGCACAAAATTAAATACTATTTAAGATAGTCACATATAGTGAAATTATAGTTAGGCTTTTATTAAATAACTAACACAATCCAAGTAAAGATACAGTTATAAATGGTTCAGGTACGGCAGATGTTTTACGAAATCATTGAGGGCTTGCAATAGCGAGGTCACATACAACAATATATAACAGTTTTCACCAAGTCCCAAGGACAATAAACAAAGTATTTTTACCCACAAAGTTGGGAGAGATTTTTTGCAGATGGCCCACAGAAAGGAGCCGATATCAATATAACGGTAGGTCCGTTAGGTTACGTCCTGTCAGGCGGTGGATGGTCCAATAAAATTATATTACAGATAAATCACGCTAGAGAAAGCTCGCTTTCTTAAATGAAGTAATGCAAGCAGGTTTCGCACTTAATACTTAAAACCAATCATAGCATTGTCCATCCTACATCATTACGGAGATGCCCAATAGGAAATGTGGGGAGGTTCTTTGAAAAATCATTAAGACCGCGATAAATCTCGAGAATAAATAATCAAAACTAGTGTAATAGTGTATGAAAAATCGCGCAGATAATCGCATTCTTCAAACGTTTTGTTGGTGTTTTTTACTGTGTGTTTTCTGAAATGGATATAAGAAATTTCTTTAAACGTCAAAAAATAGATAATTGTTGCAATATTGATACGGGACGCAAACTTGCAATAACAGAGAATGAAATATTTTTGGGACCAGAGAATGAAATATTTTTGGGACCAGGTGATAGTGAAATTCGTGTTAGTGTCGATGAGTTGGAACGAGCTTCAGCTGAAATAATCAACAGTTGCAGTTCCACAACATACAGTGAACAAGATAAAGTTTCTGTAGCTAGTAGTGATCAAGATGTTGGACGATACTTGCACCTAACAGTTCAAAGTTCGCTTTCAGACAATGACACGTTTAAGTTAATTAGCGAGCCTTGGGTGCCTAGTTCCACTTATAATTTTAAGGGTGATTTAGAAAAAGGACAAAAGCGGGCCTTTTTGCATAAGTGGCTAGATCAGCTAGAATACAAATCATGGCTAGTGTATTCAAAGGAAGTGAAAGGTGCTTTGTGTCGTCATTGTGTACTTTTCAGACCCACGGTTCGACGGGGCATACAAGGTGCGTTTATAATTACACCATTCACAAAGTACAAGGATATGCATAGTTTTTGTCAAAAGCATATGAAATCTGAATGGCATAAAGATGCAACCGAGCGCTCAAACAATTTCATCCGCACCATGAACAACAAAAATATTAGTGTAAATGAGCAAATAGATTCCGCACTGCAAAACAAAATTAGAGTAAACAGGGAAAAACTAGTGCCGATTGTTTCTTCCATAATATTTTGTGCTACACATGATCTTCCTTTGCGTGGAAATGACTCAAACACTGGTGTGATGCATTATTTATTACATTTCCGTGTAGAGGCAGGAGATACTGCTCTTAAAGATCATTTTGAAACGGCTGCTGGAAATGCCAAGTACACTTCAGTTCGTACACAGAACGAAATAATAGAAGTTTGTGGGCAAGTTCTAAAAGACCAATTGGTCAAGGAAATAAATAATGCATATGCCTTCTCAGTGTTAGCGGATGAAACGGCTGACATTGCAGGAACAGAGCAATTGTCTTTAGGTATTCGCTTCGTTGATGAAAAGGCACAGGAAACCAATGTACGCGAAGAATTCATAGGGTTTGTTCCCCTTGATCAGCTCAATGCGGAATCATTGGCTAACACTATTTTAAATTATTTATTGGCCAGTGGTTTCGATATGTCAAAAATGGTAGGTCAGGGCTATGACGGCTGTTCTGTAATGGCAGGAAAAGTGGGAGGTGTTGCAAAACTTGTTCAGGACAAGTACCCAAAGGCACTCTACCTTCATTGTGCATCTCATAGACTAAATCTTGTAGTAAATGATCTAAACGGAGTGCAGGAAATAAGGAATACCTGCAGCACAATAAAAGAAATTATTGTTTTCTTTCGAGAAAGCACTACTCGAAGAAAACTCGTTCCCAAAATTCCATTATTTTGCGAAACTAGATGGTCTGCTAAGCATAAAAGCATAAGAATCTTTGCGGAAAATTACACACAGATTGTCACAGCCCTAGAAGAGCTAGCAGTAAATGGTAACTCGAACACAAAACAACGGGCACATCAGCTTCTTCATGCCGCCACAGCTGCCACCTTTATTATAGCTCTTCACATCATAGCAAAGTACAGTGCCGTGCTTGAGCCAGTCACTAACATTCTACAGGGTGTGTCAGTGGACATCGGTGCAGTGCGCGCTCATATACGAGAACTCATTTCATTGTTTCAGAAGCACAGATGTGAAGCAGATTCACAATTTCAGGAGCTTATGAATACTGTGTGTGAAACTGCGTCACGTGTGAATGTTGAAATATCTGTTCCCAGGCAAACCCTTCGACAGACGTATAAGCTTAGAACAAATATCAAAACAGTAGTTCCAGAGGAGTACTATCGTGTTTCCCTGTACATACCTTATTTGGATTCACTAATAACTTCTCTAGAATTACGTTTCTCAGAGGAAAGCAGTGCCGTTTATAGTCTTCTGCAGCTGCACCCCGAAAACATAAAATCTATGTGCCCTTCTTCATTTGATGAGATTATTCAAAACATTCAAAGGCTTTATACCATTGATAATTTTGTGTATGAAGCTAAAAGCTGGTATGAACTGTGGAAAAACAGAGTGAGTAGTGGTTCAGCTGGCGATACAAGCACAATGCAATACATCGATATTCTCCAAGAAACAAAACTCTTTTTCCCGGCCGTGTCTACAGCAGTAAAGATTGCAATGACTCTCCCTACAACAACTTGCACTGTGGAGAGATCCTTCAGTGCCCTACGCCGTGTGAAAACGTGGTTACGTGCAACAATGACTGATGAAAGACTGGACGGTCTCTGCATGATGAGTTTGCATCGGGAGAAAATCTTCAAGGAAAAGGAAGAATTTATTCAAGAAGTTATTTCAGCATTCGCCAGGCAGTCGTCAAGAAGGCTGCAGTTCCTCTTTAAAGATTAAGGTACAGTTTTCATCAAATAATTATATTTAACCCGTTAGTTCCATCCTACATATGCCAAGACCCGTATAGTGCTAAATATATTTTTTTTTTTCTCGCGAGTAACGTTTTTAAGTCACGGAAAGTAAAAGTATAATAGGCTGTAGAAGAAATTTCACTCTTTCAGGATATGCATTTGTGGACACATCTAATTTAGTTTTAATATATTACACCATGGTTTTAAAAAAGTTAAAGTTTTGGCACCGTATTATGTCAAACTTTATTTTTGCAGTTGTAACGAATACTATATGGATATGTCATAAATTTTTGTAAGAAACCTTGGGTATTCATTTGAAAACAAGTCCCATAAGGCAAAAAGAAATCAGTTTGCACCGCGTTCTTGAAAGCAAATTTAGTAAATGTTTAGTCAGGTAAAAATTTCCTGTACTATGTTAGATCAGTTAGGGGGTGCCACAGCTAATGGAGAGGTGCTTTATTAGGAAAGTCACACCACAAAGTTTTAAAAATTCCAATCCTCACAAGAGGCTGTTAAGTGCACGAATACGATAAGAAAATATATATGTTTACTGGTGCCAGTAATGTGATGTTGGTCCCTGCTTTACTGCGGTATGTGAGAGTAATTAAATTATTTTATTTCATAGTTTTTCTATAAAAAATAAGAGGTTCTGTTATATTTATCCATTACACAAACTTATATTTTTTACGTTAAGAAAATTTTAATAAGTACTGTGCACGTTGTAAATTTTTGAAGAAGAAATCACACTTCAACCCTCATAAACCATTGACCAGGAGGTTGTTTGTGTTACAGTCTAGAGGGTGGGATGGAAGAGGAGTTTGTGAAGGAGTTTCCAAATTGTACATTTTTGTGTTATTTACTCCTTCTTTTGTTAGCATGGCAATAATTAACCGAATGCTGTATGTGTAAAATTTAGCTTTAAGATCATCCAGGATTATACTACAATCCTCAGGTTTACGTTTCAGTCAGAATTCTATCTAAAGCCATTCGTTTTTAACCATTTTATAACCATGTATAACTATGTATGTTAATAACTGGCTGCTGGATGTTTAAATACCGGTATCCTCCATTCACGTTGAAGTATGGCATTTAAATTCTATGCGTCACTGAAGAATTAACAGAGTACCTAATACATTATTTTGTATTTCCTATCCTTGCACGAACAATTCAGTCTTTATTAGGTAATATTACAGGTTTTGAAGATGATAAATAATTATCTGAATTTGAAATCCTGAAGACATTTCATGTAATTATTTTCTCTAGGCCTACACATTATGACAAGTAAAATATACATTGTATTGAATTTTCTAAGAATAGCCTATAAACTGGGATACCATCAGAGATAGGTCATGACATAATTATTTTAAAGCTCACTAAAATACATAGGCCTATCTCGACCGTTTTCAGAGGATTGCATGCTATATATTTATATTTTGATAACTGTAAATAGGCTACTACCTAGATATTGACAAAAATAGTCTGAAGATTGGCGAGACTATATTTTTCACATTCATGATGTCATGGCGAGAACGAGCTGTAGCAGTGACTACCTTGCATATGAATATGTAGAAATAATTACTTCACTAAACCTGAAATCATTTCTAGCCAAACATTTTATCGTAATGAAAGTAAGGTAATAAAATTATCGCACTTTATTTGAATTGTAGGTGGGAAATTGTAAGGGGGTAGAAAAGTCATGTGTGTGTTCTACATCATATTTTTTCTTTGTAGGCCTATCCAGTTTCATAGGTCCAGTTACAGTAAATCAAGGATGTGGATTGTAATAATAATAATAATAATAATAATAACGAAAACAATAATAATAACAATGACAACAATAATATTAATAATAAAGTATTTGCACATTATAGTAGCATAGTGGTGGAAGTAATTTTCTCATTTGCTCGTTTGCCCCCCCTTGACAAAATTTCTGCGGACGGCCATGCCTGGGGCGGGGGGAAGCCGCGGCCCCCAGCTCTCAGGAAAAGGGAAGAAAAAAAGGTATATTATTTTATAATTATAATCAGGTGTTCTTTTAGGACAATTATTTAAAAGTCAGTAGAGACATGAAAAGTTTGCGGAAGGTTTACCAAATCGACAAGTATGGAAGCTAAAAATCAAAACCTAAAATTCTATTTTTGTATTTAAAAAAATTATTGAATTAAACAAGTTTTGTTGTTTTCATAACATAATGAGTCGGCCTATGCTATTATTCCCATTGTTCCATGTGTTATTTAACTTTTCTTATAACCAGGGCCCGGATTCTAATGACATGTCATCTTTTTTATTGATGCTGCATAGACGTTGCCAACTTGTAGATAAATCCTATTCATGGCCTCTAGATTATAGAAATGCATTTTTATTAGGTCATTTCTTGTCATTCTATGCGATTTTATATTTTTAGGGCATTTATTTCACTTTTAGGTCGTTATTTTGTCATTTTCGTGTCATTTGCTTCCATATTTTGTCATTTTTATGCATTACTTTAAATATATGACTAGGTTACTCTAATGCAACATTGTTGTAGAATCTACTTTAAAAACAATTTTCAAATTTTTCTTCTCAAATGTTCCAAAGCTTTTAGACTTGCGATATCCTTTCTACATTTACAGTTTTTAGAATTATGTACAAATTAGTCTATATATTTGTGTGTACAATAAAAATATTTATAAATAAAATATGAGTTTTTAGATCATTTTTTGTAATTATTAAGTCATTTTCTTTCAAATTTAGGGAGATTTTATAGGTCATTTTTTAAACAATTTTAGGTCGTCAGAGTCCGTGCCCTGCTTATAACTTATGTACCAATTTCTGGTTTACGTTGGCATATCTTACAGTATGTTTAACAAATTTGCTTACTAGTTCTTCAGTGCTAAAACAGCGTAAAATGTGATTTTTATTAGTTCAATATTTAAACATTTTCCGGGGGTGGACCCCTGACCATATTCCATACCCCCAAATCACAATGAAATTATTTTCTGGTTACGTCATTGTTGCACTCATTACATTATTAATATAAGTTACGAAGTGGCCCAAGAAGTTAAAGCAACAGAAAATAAATAAATTTAAAAAAAATTCCCCCCCCCTAAAAACATCATATGGGCGCTCTTGGGAATATTTGCACATTATTATTATTATTATTATTCCTTCCATATTCCATACTTTTTCCCTGCCAAGTAGGAAACATAACATAGGAAGCAACACAATCTGGAGTGTAACTACCAGTTAGGCAATTAATTTGCCAAAAGAAGAGAGCCAGTTGTACTAAATCTATGAGAGTCGAGAGCGCCGGCGATGAACGCCGCAGATTATCTCTATATATATATATATATATATATATATATATATATATATATATATATATATATATATATATTCAATTCAATTCATTTATTTTACCTGGTGTAGTTAGAACTATATAGTTCTTTCTTCCACTACACCAGGGATATTATGATTGCATTACAATACACTTACAAGTGTAATGGTTGAAATTTAAATTACCTCTCTTTCCTTCTAAGTTCTTTGCCTACGTCACTAGTACGGTCAAATACTCTCAATAATTATTGAGAGTATTTGGTACGGTGTCGCGCTCTCGTGGGGAATCTGGGTATCTCGCTCCGATCGGCTGGTTTGTCAGAGCTGCCGAGTGAGTTTAACTGTGTGGTTGTGAGGAGCCGCTGTGGAGATTTTCTCTGGTTTCTGCATGTGATTGACGATATTCTTTACTATGGCGTAAGGTTAAATTCATATTTGTGCCTTCAGCACCTATTCAGATTTTTCTAAGAGAGAGATAACTTTTCCTAAGACTACCAATTTGTCAGCCTTAAGTACTAGTCTCTAGTATTATAATGTCGAAATATCAGTTTTTGTATAGGCAACCCAATCTTTGAAGTTGGAATCAAATTAGCAGAATTGTATATTGATCTGAGGAAATAACCATGTATCCAGAAAGATATTTATATATCAGTTGCGTAAAGTTTAGTGTGGTACGGGTCATATTTCGTCCCGTTAGGTTTGGCAGCGCCTACTTGTAGAGTAATATTATGATGTCTTGTAACTTATCTTTCATCTAGGCGTGGAAGCAGAATTTATTGTCGTATTTATTAGCTACCTTACTAGGGGCAAGTATATTCAGATAGAAATTTGAGGTAGATGCGTTGTCGCCATTGTACATTTGATGGGCGTTTCCTGTGTAAAATCACAGCCCGGCAATCTGGGTCACGGCGGTGAAGCCTAGCCTTGCGCTATGCCGCCATCTTGCCTCACCTGAAGACACTCATTGAACTACACGTAATTCAATGGGAAACTATCACGAGAACTTAGATTAAAGTCTATTTTCACAATTTTCTATTGAAAATTTTGTATCCACTAGTGAACACACTGAAACCACATTGAAAAAGCACGTCCTCTTGCTATTTTTCTCAAGTATTGGTTCCTATTACTTGCTAAAAATTAGGTTTTTGATGTGAAACTTCTTTAGCCGCAGTAGGATTAAATCCAGAGCTTGCGTTACGGATAAAATCGTCACGAAATTCGTTTGGTGTGACGGAACGGACTGCACAGAAAACAATCAACTCAATAATTAGGCTTATCCAAAATTTAATAAAACCGAAAATTCCAAAATTTAAAAAATGAAAAATTCAAATTAAAAAATCGAAAATCCAAAATTTTAAGTCTAAAAATCCGAAATTTAAAAATAAAAATAAATTTAAAATATAAAATTAAAAAATATAAAATTAAAAAATAAAAAATTCCAAAATTAAAAAATTCAAAGATACAAAATTTAGAAAATCAAAATTTTAAAAAATAATCCAAAGTAAAAAATCCAAATATCCAAAATTTAAAAAATAAAAAAATTAAAAAAATCAAAAAATAAAAAATCCTAAAATTCAAAATTTAAAGAATCCAAAAAAATAAAAAATCCAAAATTTAAAAAACTCTTAAGGAAGTATGAATAATACAACAAATAGCTATCAATGTATGCTTACAGTTATTTATAAAAATATAAAACATTCCTCGTAACTAAAGCATAATATTATTTACAATGCAAAAAATACGCATAAATTGAGGTTAAGTTTATTTGAAATTTCTAAATGCTAAAGTAATATATGACTATTTACAGTGTATGAAATAGTTAACAATATTAGGTTATGGTTATTTACAACCATATAATACATTCCTAGAAACTAAAGCATGTATAATGCATGAAATGGCTAACCAGAGGTGTCCACCCCCAAACGTCATGACTCACCCCCAAACTTCACTGCTCACCCCCCAAACGTCATGACTCACCCCCAAACTTCACTACTCACCCCCCCAAACTTCATTGCTCACCCTCAACCCAATTGGATGTCGACAAGGGCGCCCATATGATATTTTCTAGGGGGGCAATTTTTTTAATTAATTAATTTTTTGTCGCTTTAACTTCTTGGGCAACTTTGTAACGTTATATTAATAATATAATAAGTGCAACAATGACTTAGCCATAAAATAATTGCGGGGAGGGTCGGAAGTGCCGGGGGGGTTTGGAATACCCCCAAAAAGGGGGTCGGTGGTCCATCCCAGAAAATTTTTAAATATTGACAACTAATGAAAATCACATTTTACGCTATTTTAGCACAGAAAAACTAGTTAGGAAATTTGTTTACCACACTCGAAGACATGCCAATGTAAACAAAAAAATATTACCTAAGTCGGGTGTCCACCCCCGGGAAATTTTTAAATGTCGAACTAATGAAAATCACATTTTACGCTATTTTAACACTGAAAAAGTAGTTAGCAAATTTGTTTACTATACTCTAAGACATGGCAACTTAAACAAGAAATTGTTACCTAAGTTATAATACTTATTACTATTTATAAGAAAAGTTGAATAACACATGGAACAGTGGACATAATAGGCCTACTCATTATGTTATGAAAAGAAAATAACTGCTATATCATATTTGACACACCAACAAATCTTGTTTAATTTTTTTTTTTTTAAATACAAATATAGAAATTTAGGTTTTGTCTTTTGGGGGTCCAAACCCCCTGAACCCCCCTTTCCTAATCCACTGTGGATTCTGCTTCCATGTTGTTGATTTGGTAAAACTTCTGCAATTCAAATAATTGTCTTAAAAGAAAAACATCTGACTATAATAATTATTAATATACATTTTTTCCTTGCGCCCCCCCCCCGCCCCCGGGTATGGGCGCCCGTGGCTGTCGAAATTCTTCATCTTTATCTTTATAAAGAATTAGAAGAGACCTTTTGAAGTTATAGAACTTGACTGTGTTTATTTTTAACATATAAAACTATAATTTTGCTACAATTTTCAACCCCCTCCCAGAAAATTCATAAATGATAATATTTTGCCCCCCCCCCAGAAATTTCAATGACGCAGTCTGCGTCTTAACCCCCCCCCCCCTGTGGGCACCCCTGGGCTAACAATAATAATGAAAGACCTACTTACGAATGTATTGAAACGTGTTCCTTACCTTGTTTCTTTCTGCCGTAGTAAGAAAAATTACACCCGAATACCACACAGGTATTCACCATTTTAGAAAAAGTATTTATACTCCTCAGTCCAATTAGCTTATTAGCTTAAATGCTAAAATTCGCATCGCTGTAACGCTCTTGTGTCTTGTACTCGATCAGCTGCTACAGTGTAGTAATATGGCGGTCCGTGCATCAACGTGGCTTCACTGCCGCCAATAGTACAGCATACACCATTGCCGATCTATCTCTATATATCTGTGTGTAAAATTAAGTCGCCATCTTAGATAATTCTTTGACCATAATTAGTGTTCTGTCTAGGTCCAGATTTTGTAATGCCTAGCTTGTCTAAGTTTAATTCAAATTAATTCCAATTTCTGGTATCATATTATTAACAAGTATATATTCTTGGCTTCTAAAGTATAATCATTTTTGCCTAGTACTGAGCCTGTAAATTCTTTAACTGTGTTAAAGTATGTAATTATCCCATTTGCTTAAATTGATTTCTTCAGGTGAAATTGAAATTTATACAACATAGATTTGGCTCTATTTTTGAAAGAGTTAGATTTTTCTTACTGAATTTAATGCTGAATTGCATTTATCTTAAATAAATTTTGGGCTGAGGTTTATTACTAATTATAACCTCTTGCATTGTAAATTAACAGATTCTTATTGCCCTTATCCCCCTTTTATGCCCAGTCTTATTCTGCTTTGTTATATAGATCTAGAAGCTATTAGGCTAGCAAAATCATGGTTCATGTAGGCCTAAAACGTCTGATACTATAGTTCAATTTGAGCCTTGCTAGGCCTAAAATTCTGTAATACTGTAGTTTAATTTGAGCTTTGGTAGGCCTAAAATTTGTAATACTGTACTTTAATTTGAGCGCTGTTGGGCCTAAGGTTTTGTGATACTGTAGTCTAATTCGAACCTCCCCAGGCCTAAATATTTTATACAATATTCCAGATTCTTATTGCTGCTTTTGCAAATTAACTTATTGTTTTTGTATTTGAATATTATCAGTCTATTTAAATTATTTGCTTCTAGATTTGCCCTCCTGACCTATTTATATTTTCTGGCTTTCATTATTACATAGTCATATTCTCCTCCAGTTTAGGTAAATTTAGTTTTTTCTTATTTATTCACTTTTTCTATATTCTATAATGCATTAATTCTTTGCCCTCTCATTTTCTGCCATTATATTCTGATTTCCTTCGGCTGTGCTTTACTAAAGTTATTTAAGGTTAGCATAGGCCTATTGTTTTGGAACATTAGTATTTCTTGTTCTTTACATTTTTCTAAATTTATTCTAGGCCTATTGTTTTGGAACATTAGTATTTCTTGTTCTTTACATTTTTCTAAATTTATTCTAGGCCTATTGTTTTGGAACATTAGTATTTCTTGTTCTTTACATTTTTCTAAATTTATTCTAGGCCTATTGTTTTGGAACATTAGTATTTCTTGTTCTTTACATTTTTCTAAATTTATTCTAGGCCTATTGTTTTGGAACATTAGTATTTCTTGTTCTTTACATTTTTCTAAATTTATTCTAGGCCTATTGTTTTGGAACATTAGTATTTCTTGTTCTTTACATTTTTCTAAATTTATTCTAGGCCTATTGTTTTGGAACATTAGTATTTCTTGTTCTTTACATTTTTCTAAATTTATTCTTGGCCTATTGCTTTGGAACATTAGTGTTTCTGTTGTTTACATTTTTCTAAATTTATTCTTGGCCTATTATTCCCTCTCAGAATTTATATTTTTCTGCCTTGTTGTTATTAAAATTTTCTGGCCCTTCTGGTCGTCTAACTTAGGCCTACATATTTTGAATCATCTTTTCTTGAGCCCTGCTTATACACACATTTGCCTGCTTATGTTTTTCTGACATATTTAGACAACTATCCTCCAGCTTATTGTAGTCTGCTATCCCATTTATAGTTGATTTAGTCAAGGATTATCATGATTTGAAGTACTTAGTGGTTTTATTACTTAGCTTCATGTACCTGAGATATATATATAATTATAGGGAATTGGTTTTGCAGTTATAGGAACAATTAGGCTTTGGGATATGAGCATGTATTTGTTGGTATAGATTTATTTTAAGATTCTATACAATATTTAACTTGATGTTGTTCAGTTATTATTAATTGTTGTGCAGTTATTCTGCTTTTTATGAGAATTGTTGGATTCTATTTATTAAAATTGTTACTCTATTTTGAATTCTGCCTGTTTTCTATGGTGCATTATTATCCTGCCCTCTACATTGCCTTGTTCTGGAGAATTCGATCTCCCTCTGTGGGCATTTCCTCACGCTCCTTCTGAGTTTGATATTTTCCTGTGGAAAAGAAATTAGGGTTCTTATAAGTTATTTGGTTATATAAATATTACCTTATATTTCTATTTACATTTAAATCTTTAACCTGGATTCTGAGATATTAAATTATAGTATCTGGTTAGGTTATTGGATTTTCCTTTGGCTGTTTTTCTGTTATTTAGCAACGCTTATAAATAATTATTTACATAACCAAACTTTTCTACGTTGCACAAGTAGAAATTACAATAAACATATAATACAACACAATAATTTACACAATTACAATATACACAATACAATATCTATAATTAATTAATATAACTTAAATCTACAATTCACATTACCGTAATCTTAATTTATTACTTATACTAATACACAAGTTTTAGTAGGGCCTAATAGTTTTGATAATTTATTGTAAAAATGTCATCAATTCTGTAAGGTGCTTCATTTATGAGTATTGACTTCATTCTTTTAGTGAATGAGGTGACATTTAGTGCCTTTAAATGGTTGGGTACACTGTTGTATACGGTACCTTTGTTGCCATATGTCTCCAGTTTTTTTTTTTAGTTTTACTATACTGGCATAGTTCAATTCTTAAGTTATTTTTACTACTTTTGTTGTGATTGTGTATTTCGTCATTTTTTTAAACATATTTTTGTTTGTATGTGTAAATACAAGAAGTGATAATATATAGATAGATGGTAATGTCATAATTCTTAGTTTTTTTAATATAGGTTTACAGTGAGCTTTCCATGTAGCATTAGAAATAATTCTGACTGCCCTTTTCTGTAGTACAAGTAATTTAGAACATTGTGAGCTATAGCCCCAGATTATTATGCCATAGGAGAGAATTGAATGTATTTGTGCATAGTAGACCTTTAATAGAGCTTCAGTATCAACCGTTTCCCTTTGTCTTCTTAGCAAGAAGAGCCCTTTACTGAGTTTAATTGCAGTATAATCGACATGTTCGTTCCAATTTAGATTTGAGTCAATTACAATACCTATGAATTTTAGTTTCGTTTTTCATCATTATTTGTATTTGAACTATTACTAAAACTAAAACTAATGTCGTTAGTTTTGTTTAGGTTTAACGACAGTTTATTTGCAGAACACCAGTCTTTTAGTAATTTGGAGCTATTTTCTAAGATAATGTCTAATGTTTGTGAGCTTTTGGAGCACACCTTAAGTCCAAAGTCATCAGCAAACATATACCCATCCTTTTCTTTTCCATCTATGTTGCCAGGTAGGTCATTGATGTACACAATGAATAGGAAAGGCCCTTAGGATAGAGCCTTGAGGTACCCCTTGTTTAATATAAGATGCTTTGTCCTGACTGACTGACAGAGAATCAACGTAGAGCCTATACTATAATAAGTAGAGACTCGGAATTTTGACAGTAGTACTACCTTCGTTTCATAATGTAAGTGCACACTAAGAAAGGATTTAAAAATATATTTTACATGCCAAAAATCAAATGTTTTTGAAGACACGAAATACGTTTTTACACTGGATTATCAAAGCCAAATCAAATTCCATGTACAGTTCTCATGACAACAGCGTATTGTTGGCAGTGTTTACAGGTAGCTTTGGAAATAAATGGTATGGGACTAGGGACAAATTGGAGAAGTTATCGATAGAATTCATTGGTGTAAATAAATAAATAAATAAGAATGAAATTCATGAAAATAATGCACAATGTCATGCAGTCACATAACTTTCTCTGCCCTGGACATTGGGAATACCATTTTCTCACTTCACATTTTCATGTAAAATAAGAGGTCATATTGTGGGAACAGCTTAATCCAGCTGTCACAAACTCAGTGAGTGTCAACAAGTAAGTTATGTCATATCAGATGTCTGTAAAAATTTCTAGCACTAATACGTTATTCATAGCTGTAGGCTTTGTATTTTTAGTTGAGAAATATGGATTTTTATCATAGGCCCTAAGCATGTAAAAGGAGACAAAATAGGATGGAACATTTTTAGTCCTATGTGCGCAGTATATCATTATGTCCCAGGTTTTGGGGAGGAAAGTATGAAAGTGGTATTGAATTTATTTTTCATTTCAGCCCCGAAACGGTTGTATGGTAACATGAGAGTGAGAAATAAAATATTCCGCAAAGACAATACAATTTTATGCTACAGGAAATTCTGTTTTTTTTTATTTAAACCCCTACCAGGCATGGAGAGTAGAAGCAATGGGGTGCAAAATTCTACATCCTCTATGAGCCAAGAAAGCTATATCAAGTGTTTTCTGCGGGAATAGTTTGAGTGTGATAAGCCGTTCTTCCTCATTTCAAATTCTAACTTACATACCTATTTAAGGACCTAGGGTTTTAAAATCGAAAGTCCTTCATAAGTTAATTTCAAATGCCAAAATGCAAAACCCGAGCGACGACGGCCTTTGAAGTTAGTCATGTATACAGTAGGGCAAGAAAAGCAGTGGACAGCCATTTTTCGCTTGATCATGGCCAAAACATTGTAGTTTTCCCAAGTTGCAGATGATATATTAATACATTTCCTGTCCTACCACATTGCCCTGTAGGCTAAATTTCCCCAGACTGTAATACAGTTACATGGGTCAATCCCAAATCAAAATGCTTACTAAACCACAAACTACTCGGACATGTGTCAGTGGCGGTTTCTCCTATGTGCTGCAGCACACAGCTTGTTTTCTGCTCGTCGTATAATGTTATTTTCAAACACAATATAATATTTTCCTTTGCGTAGATTTTGAACTTGGCACGTCCACGAGAGAATTTCTTAGCTGGTAGCTTGGGAGTCAAGAGTCGGTGATGTGAATACTACCTTTCCGGCACCATGATGCTATTCTGTGAACAGCACATCTTTCGTAGGGCTGTGACGTCATGCTCAAGTTTGACTGCATGGCGTATATGGGAGTTTTAACCTGCAGAATGTGCTGCGGCAGCGGGCAGCCCAGAGTGAGATTCTGAGGGAGGTTCACGTCAACCGGCGGGCGCGCTGTTAGTTATGTGAGAAGATCTTCCACCAACTGATGGTAGGGGGCCGTGATGTAGCGAGTAAGCAATGCTTTTATCTTCACCGCCAAATTCGAATGTGTTAAATTCAGAAAAACCCGGATTCCACAACCCCGATTAAGTATTCTGTCGCACTGGGAACACTAAGCGACTTCCTCTACCTCGATCATTAAAAATACTATTTTCTCGTCTCTTATTCCATTTCGGGGAACTCTCACGCGATTTTCCCTGCCCTAATTATTGTTATTATTATTATTATTATTATTTATTAATATTTTTATTATCATTATTATTATTATCATTATTACTATCATTATTGTTATTGTTATTATTTTTTTTTTTTCTATTTTCTCTCGTCACACAACTCACACAACGTTCGACGAGACGAGAGAAATTAGCATAAAAATAATTAGGGCAGAGAAAATCGCGTGCGAGTTCCCAGAGATGGATTAAGAGAAGAGCAGTTTAGATAGGCCTACTAATAATTTTTAAAAATATTTTAAGTTTGCTGTAAGAAATAGTATTTGTAGCACACTTTCGTTTTGAGCCACGAGCCGCTACTGACATGTGTAGTATCTAGGTACAATGACTGATTTTCCCTGGTAATGGACATAAGACTTATTGAATTAGGTGTTAGCTATTCCCATCAAGAAAATACACCTGTCCCTCTTTCGGAAAATAAGCGTAACGAAATTCACATAGGTAACTGAAACCTCCACTTGGGGGCAACATAGGGGATATAGGACACAGATACAGATATCTAACAGTACTCTGAAGATGTGAAGTCCTTCCACTCCCTTCAGTTGCACAACTGAGCCAATCGCTACGCTTTGAAAGGAGGGGAGCAGGAAAATGATATCAGACCTTCGGCCGTAGCTATACTGTATCTCAGGGAACCTGATAGGAAATCATAACATTCTCAGTCCCCGCCACGGAACCGGACTGGAGTTCCAATGTGACAAATTGCCGTTCTTTTTACCGCTTTCAACCCCCTACTCACAGCTCTGAATATTTTACTATTGGAGTATAAACAACGTAGTTTTAATTGAGATGCGATGCGATAACCATCTAAACGTGATTATAGTAATCTCATAAGTAAAATACGTACAACAATAGCCTTAATTTTAAATAACATTATTTTCTTCGTGTTAATAAGCGTGGGTATGAGACAAATCAGGAATGGCAAACCTGTTTCAGATCTTTGGCAACTACAGTCTCCAAGAAAACATTGTCGCAGACGGTCTCGAAGTGGTTTTCTGCACGTGTCTTTTCAAATGCCATATTTCGCCCTGTGTATAGTTAAATTAGTAGTTATAGTGTCTGTGAGTGTGTATAAGAAAATATCTGTGTATATATATATATATATATTTATTTATTTATTTATTTATTTGTTGAGTAAATAATATTTATTGTGTATGCAATGTATGTTAGTTATTAATTATGAATATCCCATCTCTATTTTCATCTAATATAACTGCATTATTGATTACTCCAACTTCCGTACCTATGTAACACATAATTTTATTTCCATATTTTAGTATGATTTTTCCTAGTAGCCGAATCAATGTTTTTGGAATGGACCGTACTAGCCTCCCCTCTGATGGTAGCCAGTGGATTAATTACTTTGGCTGAGGATTTAATTTTAATGGTCATGACCATGACAGACAGATTAAATGGAAAAACGAAAAGAAACTAGAAGCAAAGAAAAGAATATAATAGAATAGAAAAGGAAGAAGTCGGCGAACATTCATCCATCATCATACATACGTCCCAGACACACCTAAGCTTACTGTCTTTATGATAAAAATATAAAAAATAAATTTAGAATAAAAATGCCAAACTAGAAATTTACTCAAATGTCAGGTGAGCGAGCAAAAACATTAACTTTACAAAACAGACATTACTTTAAAACTGAATTTACCATAAATATACAAAATACATATACTTTAAATACAAGATGAATAATGAAATGACTTTACATAAAAAAATGAAAAATATACTTCACTCACCTGACGACCAAACATCATGAAGACAATGCCCACACAAGACGATCCATTCATGCAGAAGAAACAAGGTCAATCGCCGAAGAAGGACAGAAGAAGAATAGATCCAGCCAAGGAGCATTAAGCGCCCACGTTAACTCTAGCAGCCAGGCAAAATTAGTCGAGAAATAGTAGACACAGAAAAAGATGGCAGCACTAGCGTATCAAGAGTAAGTAATTTAACTAGATTAGTTTTGCCTGGTATATACAGAATAACAATGGAGAAACAAAACGCGCGTGTACTCAACATATACAATATAATTCTCAATAATAATAATAATAACTGTTCAGTTCAGAAGAAAATAGGTTGTAACCACAACAAAATCTTGACTTTATATTATCAAGGTTTTTGTCACTGTCTGCCACAGAATCCCAGGCGCTTCTAAAGTGTTTGTACTGGTCTGGAAGAATAGTCATGATTTTTGTTATCATCAAATCATCATTGATCTCATCTCCATTAGTCTTCAGCCTGAACACGATATTTTGAACATGACTTAATGTTAGTCACAACATCTTTTGATTTGTCCTAGGTATAATTGAAGAAATCAGTTTGTAGCTGTTGTGCAGATTGTTTGTCGTAGATGTTGTTCAAGGTATCATACATGTCTTTTGCTGTATCACATCTGAAGATATGTGGCTTGACGTTATGATCAATTGTTCTCAGTATATAATACCATTCTTTTGCATCCTTTGTCATCCAGCCGTCGATGTTTTGTGCATTGTCTTTCGTGGGCAATGTTTCTTCACTACTAACTATTTTGTAGAGTTGTTTTGGATGAAGGATTACCGTATTTTACGGACTGTAAGACGCACTTTCTTCTTAAAAAAAAACTGCCTCCAAAATTCAGGTGCGTCTTATACTTGAAATTTATTTAAAAAAATTACCAGTATTTGATTTAAAATTCCCGCCAGTCTAAAAAATGGCCATATACCTTATTGGGCCGACTACAAAGACAGTGTCGTATATAAGGTGACCCTAAATTTCTTAAGGGTAGTTACGAAAAAATAAAATACCTTATTATTACATTTTGCTTCACATGAAAGGGAATTTGGAAATTAATGTCGTAACTTCTCTTGCCTTTATATATGCAATGAGACAATGAAGAAGCTTTCTTTTCCACACGGTATGCCATAAGAATAAGAGATGCCATGCAGTTCAGTATAAGTAGAAACACAAATTCGGGAACAATAAAGTTCGGTAAAATTCGGTAATTTCCATGTGACTTTGACCTTGGGTAAGACGCACGTCATCCTGTGGGGATTCAGGCCTCACAGCTGCATTAATGAGTGAAGCGTTATTGAAAGTGGTATAAGACGAGTATAGTTTTTATAAGCACAGTTTGAGGGAAAAAAACATCGTCTTATATTCGGGTCAATACGGTATTCGATACCGCAGGAAACCTATCTCTATCTGGCAACGTCGGATTCAACTGGCAACAGCAGCCCACCGATGCAACAAACATGAGTTGCGAGGATTCACAAGCTTGCTAACAATGTCTCCCTCCCGCCCTGCCATCACAAACCCAGAACATTGTCTAGCTTATGATGTGTCATTGCATTCTACGGTGCCAGTGAACTTGAATTGAAAGTGATTTGTGTTATCGGTAACAATACAATGTTTTTGTTAGTAGCCAGTTTTGTAATGGGAGAAAATGTAATAATAAAAATGGTAAAAACGTTATTTAAAAAAAAATTGATTTAAAATCAAGGTGCGTCTTATAGTCCGTAGCATCTTACAGTCTGTAAAACACGGTAATCTCATTTTAAAATTCCACAGTGGGTATGTTTCAGCATTCTTGAGTTTTGTTTTCTTCGGTCGCCATGCTTGGGCACGGTCCTCACCTCTCTGCGTATCTTTGTGTGCAGTTGTTACACTGATCACTTTCTACAGCTGTGTGCAATGGAAGCGTGCTGGCCCCATAACCTATTATAATTCTGATTCTCTAGAGTGCATTCAGCCTTTTGCAGTAGGGATTTTCACTATTCTAGTTAAAGAATAGAAAACACAAGCCTTCACTTTGACTCTTTACTAACGACGACTTCTGTCTTGCAGTTTTACTTTAAACAACATGGCGGATTACAGCACTACCAACACAAGAATATACTAAACACAATTATGTCAATGTTACAATGTTACCAACATATCAACAACCTAACCTAACAACCACTAAAATAGAATATACTTGCCGCTACTTCCCTTAATGCAATTAGGGCAGTTAATCATGGCTGCTTTGCAATTGGACACTCTGTTTTGCTCAGAACCATAATATGGCTGGCGTGTTTTATGCGTAATAAAAATGAATTAATTGAAATAGGTAAAAATACATCAAGAAGTTCTAAAAACGTCTAATTTCACTTCGTAATCAATTCCTTGAACAAAAGTAAGTAAATTTAATGAAGTTTCCAGTTCTAGAAAGGAAAACTGTATGGCTAAGGAGATAGTAATCTAACTCCTTAGATGTGTAAAGGTAATATTGTACATCAAATTGAGAAAATGCATTGTTCATCTCAAGTACAACAGATTTAGAAATGAAGTTACCAATACTTTAGTACAACACAAATTCTATCCTAAACTCAAGCTCTGTGTTTCTAGTATTTTGTAACGTAGATTAACATGTTCTCTTTGACGAAGCTGAAAATTGTAAAATTTATACGGTGAAAAAATATTAACTTTTATTATAAATCAGGGGTTCAGACATTTTAAGGGACGGTTTCTTCGAAAATGTTTCCTAAAATGATGTATTTTGAAACTTTGGCAAAAGATAGATATATGCTGCCTGCCAGCAAAACTCCACCCGCTCTCGCCCGCCTGCTCGTTTCCCCTGCTGACCCACGCTTCCAAGCCAATGCGCACGTTACTGCTTGCTTCCCCTATATCTCCTATCATGGCTATGTACTTGCTCAGTTATGAGAATTATGAAAATTACAATTGTACCGTAGTAAAATTACTTTATTAATTTAGTAGGGCATTCTGAATTCTCCCGAAATTCTAGTTCAGTGGCACTTAGGTTATGAACGGTGATATTAATTTAGGAGGGCATTCTGAATTTGGTATTAGACTTGAACAGCCCACCGGTTCCTTCCCCTCGCTTCCGAGCACCTATTGTACCATGACTTCCTTGACAGTTTTAACGATGTTTTATGAAAGGTGTGGAAGGGTAAAAAGCTTCTGCATTCAGTTAAATAATGATAGGTAAATTCTAGGTCAGTGACAGGTTTTGTTAGGTTAGCAACGTTATGTTAGTTTAGGAGCAACATACTAAATAGCACGATGCGTATTATGTGTCACATTGAGGCGGGACCCATTAGAGAGTTCATGGGAGGAGCCTAGCGCGCAGCATAAAACAATTTTTTCCCGAAACTTTCTCTTTCGGAAAATTTCTTGGTACATATATCACTCGTGAATGGCTGATCGAGTGTGGGTGAGCAGATGTTTTTTGAGATACCCTTTTAGGGAAAATCTCTTGCTACATATATCACAAGTGAATGGCTTATGTTCAGGGTGGATGAGCATGTGTAATTTGAGATGCACTATTTCCGAAAATTTCTTGGAACATATATCACATGTCTTATGTCCAGTGTGAGTGAGCATGTGTCTGTTGAGATGTTCTCTTCGGGAAAATATCTTGGCACATATATCACACGTGAACGGCTTATGTTCAGTGTGAGTGAGCATGTGTTTTTTGAGATTCCCTCTTAGGGAAAATTTCTTGCTACAAATATCACACGTGAATGGCATGTGTCCAGAGTGAGTTAGCTGATGTTTCTTGAGATCCCTTCTGTCGTAAAATTTCTTGGTACACATATCACACGTGAATGGTTTATGTCCAGTGTGAGTGAGCTGATGTGTGTTGAGATCCCCTCTCCGGGTAAATTTCTTGGTACATATATCGCACTTGAATGGCTTATCATCAGTGTGAATGAGCTGGTGAATTTTGAGAGTTCCTCTTCGGGAAAATGCCTTGGTACATATATCACATGCGAAATGTTTGTCTGGAGTACGAGTTAGCTGTTTACTGTTTCCAGCAGAGAACGTCCTTGTACATACAGCAGGTGAGTGTGATTGCATTAGCGGGTCGTCATTATTTGGTTGTAAAACTTCTGAAATCTGCTGTAAGTTGTGAATGGTGCTGCATGCTGTAAAATCGATGCGGTCTGTATTCTCAAGTTTGATTTTTTGTGTATCTATTGTCTCGAATGTATTTGGAATAGGTTCACTCTTTGGTTGTGTTTCAAGAATCTCTTCCTTAATTTCAATCTTAATATATTCTGATTTAACTACAGGCTCCATTCTGTATCATACACAATTACATTCAGCACACGGTGTTCGCTTACTGAACTAATATTATTATAGTTTTCACTTTCCATCATAACCCTGGCAGTATGTAGGTGTTGCATCTGAGAGGCAGTGACTCATTCTAATAATAATAAAGTATAGTGCGCCCAATGGGCATTAAAATAAAATTAAACACTGTTATTCACTGCTGAGCTGCACTATTGATATTGTTCTTTTTGTGCATGTCAACGCATGGTAATTTGTGCACAAACTTCCACACCATATACACTTGCATTCGGGGTTCGGGTCATGATACCTTTTTTCTGTGCACACTTTATGGTGGAAGCCATGAATTGAAAAGCGCGTTATTGTGTGTCTTAGCTCATAGTTAGTACTTGTCCATTCGTTGCTGGTCATAGCATCAGTAGAATAGAAATCAGGTGGGATGAGATTCTTCTTTCCTTGTAGCTCTTGCAATAGAGCATTGTACTCATTCTAATACAATAATAATAATAATAATAATAATGAGAATTGCGCACATTGTGCATGTAGCCTATTCCTGAAGGCTTCTTTAGTCTCATTGGCAAAGTTCGCTAATTGAGCACTTCCTTGCTGGACACTTCTCCATATGATACCTTTCACACTTTTTATAGCACAATCTGCAAATACATGTGTCCCTTGGGTCATGGAACGTGTTGTCCGTGCACATCCTGTGATGAAACGCATGGACCGCTAAACCTGTCACAATGCGCCTCATCTCAGATCGTCCACAAAATATGTTTCTCTTGAGAGTAGATAAACTAACTAATACACTACCTCCTTAACGGCCAACGAAGTCTCTCAATGCAGTGTATTGGGACTGGGAGAGGCCGATGACGTTATACTTACTCAATATAATAGAAGTTCTATTATCTGGAATAATTGGGACCGTACCCGATCCGGAAAATCAAATGTCCGGATAATTGGAAAATAATGAAAATGTTAATGCCCCGAAAGAGGGTTTCCCAATGCAAAAGCCACTTGAATACGACCTTAAAACGATCCAGATAGCTGGCGATCCTGACAGTAGTACTGATAGTAGTACTGATAGTAGTACTGTATTAATGTTGCCCTCCACCGCGCAAAAAAAAAAAAAACTACCGCCCGTAGCCTTTGCTTTGAATTCTCAAACTATGCTCTTACATCTGGCAACATCGGACCCGTATTCGGTAGTAGGCTTTTGAAAAATGACTCACTGAACTGTTTCGAAGCATTGGGATCAGCTCACTGGAACCACGACGACACATTATGACTCATCTTTTGACTCCTTACCTATTTTTTCGTATTTCGAATCAGCTCAGCAGCCCTCGGCACAAGCAACAAGGGTGATATAGGTAACAGCCAATCAGAGGAGCAGGCACTGTTATACCGCTTACTATTTTGCAGTTTGAGATAGTACAAGCCATATCATTGGCTGACGTTTTCTAGGCCTACTTTTTTTTTCCTCCTCCGCCCGCCTTTTTTTTCGACACCCAAATTTCGAAGTTGAGTTTTTAACATAAATGCACGCTTTGAGGCACCCTGAATCCAAAAATTGTGGAAACATGTATGTGTGGATGTCTGTGAAAAGGCTAGCTCCAAAATGGAAAATCGTATGTAAACAAAATTCCGTATTTGGGGTAGGTGTCTTCTGAAGATGTGATCCCAAGATTGGCGACAACTTTCTTTTATTTTTAAGGGGACTTTTCATTAATAAATTTTAGTTTTTCGCGATTTTCTCAAAAACGGATCTAAGATTTTCTTTAAATTTTGCACATGGGCTGCTTATACTAAGAGCTAAAACTGTTATTTGAATCATTTTTTCGAACAAATTCTCTGAAGAGTAGTTGTAAGCCACCCTCTGTGAATATTGAGTTGGCAATGGTGCTGTGAAACAGGCCCGACAAGAGGGAGGGGCAGCCGTGGCTGTAGCTCCTGGGCCCAAGAAGGTTTTACTTTTTACCTTCTAAATCTATATTAATAAAAATGAATTTCCAAAATGTATGACGGAGCATCACTTGAGAACGACTCGACCGATTTGGCTGAATTTTTTTTTTTTTTTTTTATTTATTTATTTTGGTCCGTAATTGTCAGGACAAGGTTTGTACGAAAGAAAAATTTTGGAAAATCCACGGGAAAAGTCGGTAAGGTGAAATGAGGCACAGTTAGACAAAAATATGAGGAAAGTTTTATGGAGTCGCCTAATAAGATAAAGTCAGTCTGGAGAATCATAAATGAACATAAAGGGAATAATAAACAACCGAAGAATATAGAACTTAATTGTCAGTCACAAATTGTAAGTGATCCATTTGAAGTGTGTAAAATTTTTAATTCTTTTTTTATTGATGGTGTAGGGAACAAACAACGAAGTTATAACACTAACACTGCGCATATTACCATACCAAATACAATGTATTTGAAGCCAACCAGTAAAAATGAAATTCGTAATCTGATAAGTTTTAAAACACAAACTTCTGTTGGATGGGATGGTATATCCACTAAAACTCTAAAAAGATGCTCTAGTGCATTAGAAGATATCCTTGAGCATCTTATAAATTACTCTTTAAATGAGGGTATATTTCCTGAATGCTTAAAGAAATCTATAGTTAGACCAGTATACAAAAAAGGTGATGAACATGATGTGAGTAACTATAGACCTATAACGCTTACCTCTGTATTTGCCAAATTGTATGAGAAAATTATAACAAAACAGCTACTATGTTTTCTGGATAAACACAATATATTAAATGCTTTTCAGCACGGATTTAGACATAAATTCTCAACTGTGACTGCAATGATAGACATATTTCATGAAATATTAACACATCTTGGAAAAAATAATAACGTGGTTGGATTATTCCTAGATTTGTCTAAAGCTTTCGACAGTGTGTGTCATAAAACGTTGCTTCAAAAGTTACAACAATATGGAATAAGGGGTAAAATGTTACAATTATTAACAACTTACCTAACGGGGCGTATGCAATGTACAGAGATAATATATAAAACGGATAAAACCTTGAAAAAAATTTCATCTGAATATGACCATGTAAATTTGGGAATACCACAAGGATCGGTACTTGGTCCCTTACTGTACATACTGTATGTAAATGACATGCCCGATTTTAATAATGGCAAAGCAATAGCATATGCAGATGACACGTCCTTGATTTTTTGGGACAAACTTGAAATGGGTTTACAAAATAATGTTAATGAACAGATAAAGATCTTAACAGAATATTTCAATGCAAATAATCTTAAGGTGAATATAGGAAAAAGTAAAGTAATGCTATTTGAACTTACAAATAGGGACAAAGTTATTAATTTGACTATTAATCAGGAAGTGACAGAGCAAGTAAAGGATATAAATTTTTTGGGTCTACGAATGGATAGCAATTTAAAATTTCATAATCAAGTGGATAAAATATGTAAGAAAATGAGCCAAGCCATATATGCTATAAGGATATTATCTAAATATCTGACTACGGATGTATTAAAGCTTGCTTATTATGGATTGATTCATACCCATATCACTTATGGAATAGAAATTTGGGGTAGTTCTGGTATAACTAACTTGAATAGAATACTCATTCTTCAAAAAATGAGTTTAAGAATTATATACAGGATAGATAGGAATGTATCATGCAGAAGTACTTTTAAAAATCAAAATATATTAACGGTAATTTCATTATATGTCTTTAAAGTTATTTTATTGGTTTTAGACGAAAGATACAATGTAACTCGAAATGGTGATTATCACAATTATAATACAAGAAATCAGGATGATATCTATAGAACATTCACTACAAAGAAAGCCATTGACAAGGATCCTTTTATAATTGGTGGCATGCTATAAAAAATTTAAAAAATTGAAAATGAAAGAGTTTAAGCCAGCTTTAAAGACATTTTTAATTGAAAAATGTTTGTATAGAATGGATGAATTATAAGTGTAATCTGTGGTGTAATCTTTTATTAGTTTTATTTCGTTGTAATTGTACTGAAATGTATTACAATGGAATGCTTTGTATGTCATTATAATGTTTTAGAATTTGACGATGCTTGAAACATCAATGTAAGATGTATATAAGTAAATAAAAATGAATGAATGAATGAATGAATCTGCTGTCAGATGTTTTCATAACAAAATAGAAGTGTGACAAAAGAAGTCTGACATTGGCACAGTTAGAGAGTTTTGCCATCACATGTATTCATAAAAAGAAAAGTGTGAGTCTTGCAACCAAGCCAAATCGAAAGTGTGTATGTATGTATGTATGTATGTATGTATGTATGTATGTATGTGCGTATGTATGTTCCGTATACAAATCTACATTTCTTGACCAATTTGTCCGAAATTTTGCACACTCATCCAGTTCATGCCGGAAAGTAACGCGATCAACATTAAAATTCAAACAAGCCATTAATTCCCTCGAAAATTTGTATAATTTCAGAAAATATTATACTGAAAAAATGAAATTCAATCCATTTATCATGAGAACAGTGTATTGTTTACTGTGTTCACTTAGGGCTTTTGGAACTACATAAAACTGGGCTGATGCTATCGATGTAGTAAATTTGTGAAAATAATTCTTGAAGAATGAAATCCACGAAAATAAAGCACAAAGTAATTCAGTCAAATAACTTTCTCTACCCTCATGGAAAATATCGTTTTCTCACTCCACATTTGTAGAATAAGCGGTCGTATTGCAGGGACAGCTTAAGGGTTTGCCAATGAGTATGCTATATCAGAAGTCGGTAAAAAAAAATCCCATCCACTGATATGGTATTCATAGCTGTAGGCTTTGTATTAGTTGAGAAATGGGAATGTTTATCATAGGCCCTAAGCATCTAAAAGAAGACAAAATGAGATGAGACATTTTCAGTATATTATGTCCCAGGTTTTTGGGAAGGTAAGTATGAAAGTGATATTGAATTTCTTTTTTATTTCAGCCCCGAAACGGTTGCATGGTAATATGAGAGTGAGAAATAACCGGAATTTCTTTTTTTCTTATTTGAACCCCTCCCAGGCTTGGTGTGTAGAAGCAACGGAATGCAACGTTCGACATCCTCTATGAGCTATAAAAAGCTATATCTAGCGTTTTATGAGGGAATAATTTGAGTGTGATATGTCGTTCATCCTCATTTCAAATTCTACATACATATTACGTATATAAGGACCTAGAGTTTCAAAATCGAAAATCATCGATAAGTTTATTTCAAATTACAAAATACAAAAGCCGGGCGACGCTTGCCTTTTAAGCTAGTTTACTCTAAAATAAAATTTTTAAAAGTAAATAAACAGCTTAAGTTATGTTTTATGTGTTTATTTTATCTGCATTGTCCTGTCGTATAACGGTGACACGGAATTAATCAGTTAGTCTGAAACGGATTATTCTTGAAGAAAAATTGCTATTTTTTAAAAGTAGGAGGATAATCCTTTTGGACTCAACAGTAGGACTCACAAAAGTTCGGCATTTAAAACAATAATTTTCAAAAGATTAAGTTTGGTACAAACAGAATAAGTGGTTCCTAATTAGAACATTTTAACGTATTTTTTCGTTTCATGCCCCTTGCTTCCGAATATATGATTCTTATATAACCTAAAAAGACCTAAATCGGACATAGGGGTCTAAAAGGGTCTAAGGAAGACTTTTGCTGAAACTAGGAGCTAAAGAGAGCTTTTGCTGAAAAACTAGGTGCTAAGGAGGACTTTCGAAGAAAAAACATTCCTTTTAAATAGATTTTCCAATTACTGTAAAGGAAAATGAATGTATATGAATTTGTGCATTTTAAGAAAAGACATAATGAAAATAAATTTACACAACGCACTGAAATTAACAATGTATATATCGTTTGTCACTTGTCTTTGTAACTCGAAAATGTGCCACCTTGCCTTCACAAGAAATGAAACTTGAGCCGTCTGCAATACTTTGAAATCTGCAACTAATCCATTGCCGTTTCAACAAGTTACCGATCGACGACAGAGAAGTGTATTAAAGGGACAGATTGCATGGTGTATTGACTCTTATTGTGCTTAAGATAGTTTGATATGCCTAAATAGAAATCTTCAAAAATAGGACTTTTCCGGCAGTGGATTGAGGAAGACCCCAATTTCACAACTGATGGCCGAGTAATTTTCTGCCAAGCCTGCTAAAAACATGTAAGTAAAGATAGCTCTTTTATTTCATCTACCAGACATCTTCCTTGGGAATTTGAAATCGAAATTTAAAATAGGCTACTTCTACTAGCATTCATATGCGGTTCAAATGAAGTTGACATTTTTCATGAACACATAATTTTTTAATTATTGCCATCTTCTTAATGTTCCTTCGTTGAATTACAGACTATTCAATAAAATACTATAAAAATAATGAATAAATGTATTATTAAAGGGTAAATATCTCAATTGCTTATGCTCTTTTTCGTGTGCCAGTATAAGGAATAGTTACTTGTTTTTTTTTAAACTAGAACAACTGTGTCAAAATAATTATACAATTTTCGGTGTTAATATTAGTGTCTTATTAGGACGGATAAAATAGTTTGTTTAAAACTTAAAAGGGCTATTCCACGAAAATAAAAGGCTAAAATACCTTTTATAAAAGCCTTAAAACCCGGGCCCTATATATTACCATAAAATAGGTGCTAAATTGAGCTTTACTCCGGCATCAGTCAACCGATTTGATCCAGAATCAATAGGTTTCACCCCATGGGCATTATACGAGTAAATGCCCATACCAAGTTTTATGAAAATCCGATAAAGCGTATTTGAGTTATCGCGCTTACAGACCCACGGACGGACGGACAGACAGACATTCGGATATTTTCCCGCCTACCACACAATCTCATAAAGTACAGGTACCACATTCCGGCACTTAATAATTATTATGTATATTATCATATAATACTTTTGTTACATACATTATAAAGGGCGAGGTTGGGTTTCAGTGGTGAATTCAATATTTTTTGACGGGGGCCCCGGAAAATTTGTCCCTGGGGGCCCTTGATTTCTCTCCACGGCCCTGCTGTGAAGATGTGTTATTGGAGAGCTCCCGGATTTTCAATTACAATAATTGTCACGTATGTAATAATTAGGGATGTGTCGGTACCAGATTTTCTCGATACTCGATATCGATACATGATTTTTCTCTCGACACTCGATACCGTCAACATTTCCAGTTTCAATAAATAGGTACATTAAAAATTAAAATTTGAGAGATCTGTGTAATACCAACTAAGTTAATTAATTGTGCATATTTCATGAGACAAAATTTAATATCATCATTAGCCTATAATTATTTTTAAACTCTACACAAAAACTAAAATTCGTTTTTGAAACAGTCCACTTACAATTTTTTTCTTTCTTTCTTTCTGTCTTTCTTTCTTTCTGTCTTTCTTTCAAAAATTACAATGGGGTTTGGACAATCAGCTTGCTTGTTGGTTGTTATTGAAACGTTTGACAGGAAACGAAACAATTAAGAATCTCTTCCGTTTGGATTTTAAAAGTCGGAAAGTCCTTACTATTTATGACTAGACAAAAGTCACAGATTCGTTTTCTCCATTTCAAAGAGAAATAAAAGTATTTACTATATTTAGTAGACTGGTATAAGCAGAAAGAGATACCGCATTTCCTTCAATTGCAGAATTACCAAAGTATCGAAAAAGTATCGAGCTATTTTTTTTTTTTTAATATATATTTTGACCGATCAGTAAACACTATACAGGCCATTGTTAAACTCTATATCATCACATAATAATAACCTGTTGAGGTACGCCTTAGTCGGCTCCTCTAGCTAATACACAAATTGATAACAAAAGTTGCGTTTGTGCACATACTGTTTTCTGATATTTAACAGTTAAGATAGTAGGCGTATTTACACAGGATTATCACTTTCTTCTAGTTCACTTAGTACATCTTGGGGAAGTTTTCTTTTCAGTCTTGGTCTGTTCAATGACTTTTGTCCAATGTTATAAACAGATGCACCAGGAACATCTAGAAGTTTACTGTAAAATGATTTTGAGAGGGTTTGAATGTATTCTTGAATCGGGAGGATTCCAAGTTCATTATGTAGTTGACTATTTCTTACGTACCAAGGCGCATTTGTAGCTTTACGAAGAAATTTATTTTGCACAACTTGTAATCGGTGAATGTGCGTCTTGCTAGCTGCACCCCATATTGGTGCTGCATATGTGATGAGAGGTCTTACAAGAGATGTGTACAGTAGCATAGAGCATTCCAATCCAAGTGATGTGCGTCTATTTACTAAGGGATAAAGTTTTATAATTCGAGAAGAAGCAAGTGCCACAATACGAGTTATATGTGCGTTCCATGTCAGTTTTGTGTCCAGTAGTACTCCCAGATACTTAACTGGAGATTGAGGTGGTAACCATGGAATATGTTCATTCAGAAGATAGAGTAGAGCAGGATCTTGATAATATCTTAAAGAGAATATCTTTGCTTCTGTTTTGTTGACATTTAGCGATATGCGCCACATTGTGAACCATTCCGTCATTAAAGATAGTGATGTCTGAAGAGAACTGAAGCAGTATTTATATCAGAATGTGAACAGAAGAGAACTGTATCGTCTGCGTACATTGCTGTACACGTAGATTCTAATGTTGGAAGATCGTACATAAAGATGTTAAATAGTAAAGGAGCTAAAATTGAGCCTTGGGGTACTCCAGCAGTTATTGGCCGGAGAGTTGATTTGAAACCATCAATACGTACCAGAAATTGGCGCTCTGTTAGAAAACTTTTGACAGTATGTATAAGGTAATCTGGTAGGCCAATTCTATATAATTTTAGCAGCAATCCTTCGTGCCAAACCCTGTCGAAGGCTTGAGCAATATCTAGAAAAATTGCAGCAGTATGTTCTCTTCTATCAAAACCTTTAAGGATGGATTCGGTGATTCTTAAAGGGGTTCGAAACACAAAAATGCATTTTTCATTCTGTGCTGATAGTTGTAGAGAAACAAAAATAAAACATAATGAACCTTATCCCACCATTGTAGAAGCAATACTCCGTAAGTTGTGAGGAATTAAACATTGTCACGTGACGTCATTGGAGCTTGAACTCTCAGCGTGCGCTTACATAGAATCGAGATCTCATACCGCAGTTTTCGCTCATTCAACTGTTTGGAAAGTCTGTTACGGCTTTAAATGAAATTCGCCCCTTCCAGTTTGAGCCCGAAAGAACAAATTCTGATAACATGTATTTGCTCAGAGGATTAAACAATAAATAAATAAATAAATAAATAAATAACAGTAATTCAGACGGTGATTCTGATTATCGCAAACATAAATATGGAAATGCGTCCAGGATCAGTGTTTTGGTGCAAGTGTAGAGATTACGAAAATGTCTGCTGTTGGGAGTTTGAAAATGTAAAATTAGTTAAGAAGGATGAATTTTTATGTGTAATGCAAAACCCAAATTTCACTAAGCTAATTTTATACCTGGATGTTTTATCAATATTACAAGACACAAGTATTTAGCAGCGAAAACAAAGCGTAAAAAATAAACAAACAAACTAACTAACTAACCTCTCCTAATTCAGCAGCTAAGACTTGGCTATACGTATGATATAAGTAGGGTTCGTATGTTTATGACATGTCATATTTTTATCCTGACCTCAATTCTCGCTCAAACACAAACTGCACGCTTGTTATCCTAATAGGATAGTTTTTATTTTGCATATAAAGTCATATTTTGAGCTTTTTTTGTGGACTTGGTCATATTTGTAAATTAACGTCATCTTTCAGTCATAAATTCGGTAGAAGACCACAATTATACAGTGTATGTACTACATGGTAGAGTTAAATTTGATATTTATTTAATTAATTTATGGCAAATTTATGCCAAATTAATATTGACTTAGATTTTAAAATTAATGCAGTTGTTCATATTTTATAGGGACACGCAAGGTATACAAAATATTACGAGTATTTGGAGCTGATGAAGCGAGCAAGCAGGAACAAATTCTTGAAAAATAGAAGTTAATTAGGCTACAAGTAAAACTGTAAATCAATAAATTGTTAAAAAGTGATTATCTGATAGAATTCATGTGATACGTTTTAAATTGCAACATTTATTTTTTAAAAAATACGTTATTTTATTATGTCATATTTAGTCATTTTTAAGGGCATATTTGCAGTCATATTTTCCACTTTTTTAGGTCATAAACATCCGAACCCTAGTTATAAGCAGTTCACAGCCTGGGTCAATTCATGGACTGCCATTGGATATAAAATAAGAGTGGTAATTCCATCGTGTGTAGTCAACATTATAAGAAATACATTTCCAGAACCAAATGGTGTGTACGTGGGCTTCAAGCTGTAAAAGTAGAAGTCGAAAACATTCAAAATTCCAGTTTTAACTTTAATTTATCGAACAAAATTCTTGTTTAGTTCCAAAAGTTAATTAAACTCTCCTTATCTATTAAAACAATTTATTGAAATCTTGAGAAGTGCCCTTTTCTTAGTTCATCATATGATGGACAAGGTGTTGGAGCAATGTTTTTAGGCAGTGATAGATCAATTACTTGAACCTCTGGTGATGATCCTCGAACTTGTGTTTGTACGTTACTTTTAATTTTATTTATTATTTCAAGTTTCCATTCAATCTTTGATTTTTCATATTTATTCTTGAGTACCCACGATGCATAGGGTTTTAGAGTATTGTGTTTTAACCCCAATCTTCTCTTTATTTACGTTATAATTATGATCCAAAATTGCAATTATGGACCTAAGGTAGAAATCATTATATGATAAATGTATTCATTTCGGGGCGTATTTGAGCCTGAGTCTATGGTAACTTTCCAAACTGCCAGTGTGAATATAATAATGTTTGATGTGAGGCAAATCTTTTAAGAATGTCTTATCTAAAATATAGTATTTATCAAGTATTTTATATTAACTTGAAAAACCATTAATCTAAGATTTCTTTTTTCGTTTTCCTTTGAAGAACGTCGTTCACAGAATTTCCATATCCCATTTTCCATCCACTTATGCTAATTCATTATGTGATTCAAAATAGAAATACAGTTTTCAATCAAAATATCGCTGTGCTCTTTGCAAGTCTGAGCAGACCACCACAAATGATTGTTTATGCTATTCTTCCAAGCGAATATTTTCCGAATTGTTTTTTCATGAATTTTTAGTTTCTTCATGAGGCTTTTCGACATATGCCAAACATCAAACTCATGTTCAATATTGGGGTACTTTGTTTTTAATAGATGCCTGATACCTTTGTGTCTGTCAGAAAGAAAGATGTTGATATTACATTTCCCTGTTCTGCTAATCGGTTCATTAAATGTTCACAGGCAGCCTTTTCTAAATCACCTATCACCATCCCCTTTTGTAATATTTCAAAATCGATTAATTTGCCGGAATTTAAATCCATCATTAAATAAATCAAATACTTTGCTGAAAACCCAGGGGAGTCGTACTGACCGTCTCCTGCTAATCATACACATTTATCATTTGTCTTCAATGAATGTAAACATCGTTCTCTCTCATGTTCCCAGCATTTTATATTCACCTTTTATATTGCAATCAAACACACTACAGAATGGCATTTTTCCACTGAATTAATAAGACTATAAAACTCGAAAAGAAACACTAAGAAAAATTGTTCTTTTACACTGAACTAGAACTAACAGAACAAGCATATTCCTATCCCACCACTGCATGAGCGCGTGGCCGCCCGCTCCAGTGACGTCACGGGGAATTATATTTCCTCGTATTGCAAACAAACGGAGCATTGTTCCGTAACAATAATAACACCAATCTGCACTATTCATTATCAAGATTATTTTAAGATCAACATGCATTTTGTGTTTCGGGCTCCTTTAATAATTGATGCGTTGTAGAATGTTTTGAGCTAGTTTTCTGAAGTATCGCTCGAGGCCGATACCATGCAAGTATCGAAAGTATAGAGATATCGAAAGTATCGTGGACCCATCCCTGGTAATAATATAAATATATATGTATATTAAGCAGAAAGTGATATAGTTTCAATCAATACATAAATATTTAAAGAGCAGTAAGCTTAGAAGAAGATATCATCATCTTTAATAACTTCATATCTGCTCTATTCAGATAGCCATTACTTGAAACATAAAGTCATCGATATTCATTAGAACTGCTGACTCAGTAATAATACTTCCTTGAAAGGGAACTCTTCAAGTCCAAGCATCAGCTGACTGCAATTTTTTGTTTCTTGTACTACTACTGTAACATACCATGGATTCTTGCTACGTATGCAATATGATATAAAATTTTCTGGAAGAGGGGACAAAACAGACAAAATACAATGTACAACATGTTTGAAACAACTCATCTGAAATGTTTGAATATCAGAAAAGAAGATTTAGACTTCCTAAAAACCGAATTGTCATTCAAATGCCAAGGCTTGTACGCGTAGAAAAAGTGATGTCCACCTTATTGAGCCAGCTAACATTATTGAGAAATCTAATCCAGGACTGCTAACAATGACCCAAGAAATAAAAATTGAAGTCATTGCAATAAAAGAAACTCAATGAATCCTTGAAATTGAATTAGGTAAGTCAATAGAATTCTGTCATGAAAAATTGGATGCCTACTTTAAAAACCAAGAAAATTACCCAAAGAAATTAGAAGAAGCCTTCAACAGGCTTGAAGAGGTAAAAAGAGACAATTTGATGCTCCAAACTAAAATAAAGAACTCAAAATACGACTAGAAGACCTTGAACAATATTCAAGAATTAACACATTGGAAATCCATGGCATACCTGTCCAGCCTCAAGATAACCATACAGAACTCATCAAAAAAGTTGGAATCGCGCTTGATGTAAACTTACAAGATTGTGATATAGACGCATGTCATCGAATCAACACACACCCCTCGTCCCAACTGCCAAGTCCCATTGTTGTCAAATTCTGCAGGAGATCAACCAAAGAAGAGCTACTTCACAGACGTGTCAAGAGAAATTTGAACACCCTGGACATCAGTTTTACACTCAGTAGCCAAATTTACATAAATGAGAGCCTCTGTCCTGCAAGAAGATGTCTACTGGAAAATGTCGCCGGCTGCGCAGATCTGCTGACATCAAATTCCTGTGGAAACAGAATGGAAAAATCTTTATGAGGAAAGAAGATACTTCACTGGTCCACCACATAACTTTCGAAGAAGATCTCGAAAAGTTTGGTAACTCTCTGTAAACTTGAGTTGATTGCTTGAATTCTTAAAAATGAATAACACAAAATATTTAAATATTTAATACCAAAATGTCAGAGGAATTAGGTCAAATTCACAAATGTTTTATACTAATGTAATTTCTTCTAATTATGATGTTATTAGCTTAAGCGAAACTTGGTTAATAGAAGGCATATTTAATTCTGAATTTTTTGATGATAGATATTCTGTTTTTCGTAAAGACAGACAATTTAACGTGTAGCCGAGGAGGTGGTGAATTACTAGCTATTAAATCCTCACTTAATTCTTTACAGTTTGATACCACCATTACAAGGAACGAATCGCTTTGGATAAAATGTTATTACAATAATATTAAAATTATTATTAGGATCGGTATATTTTCCTCCAAATTCTAACACTGACTCATCTAGTGAATGTTTTTGAACAAATGAAACAAAATTTTGCAACGTGTAATTTTCGTACCATTCTCACAGGCGACTTCAATTTGCCATAAATTTCCAATAATACTTTTGATCTCAGCAAAGGCACCAGTAAATCGAAACGTCTGAATAACATGTTAAAGTTCTTAAATATGCAAGCCATTAACAATGTAAGAAATAACAACAATAGAACACTGGACTTGGTTTTGACAAATAATTCAGAACTCAAAGTAGAGGAAGAAAGTAATTCTCTGGCCCTATAGACCTATACCCCTCTGCTTTAAATATCATCTTTAATATATAAAATTGAAAGTGTGTATGTATGTATGTATGTTTGTTCCCTATACAAATCTACATTTCTTTACCAATTTACACAAAATTTTGTACACATACCCAGTTAAGCCCGGGAAGTAATGCGGCCAACATTAAAATTGAAACAAATCAGTACTTCCCTTCAAAATTATATAATTTCTGAGAATATTATACTGAAAAAAAATGAAATGCTTTTCAGTTCACATGACAACAGTGTATTGATTACACAATTCACATAGGGCTTTGGACACTACATAATATTAGACTTGAACGAATTCTGATGCTAACGATGTAATATATTTGTAAAAATAATTCTTGATGAATAAAATCCACGAAAATAAAGCACATTGTAATGCAGTCACATAACTTTCTCTACCCTCGACATAAGAAATATTTTCTCAATTCACATTTTGATGTAGAATAAGAGGTCGTATTGTAGTGGCAACTTAAGTGTGTGAGTATGCTATATCAGAAGTAGGTAAACAACCCTTTCCGCTGATACATTTATCCATAGCTGTATGCTTTGTATTAGTTGAGAAATAGGGATGTTTATCATAGGCCCTAAGCATGGGATGGAACATTTTGAGTCCTATGTTCGCAGTATATGTCCCGGGTTTTAGGGGAGGAAAGTATGAAAGTGATACTGCATTTCTCTTTTACTTCAGCCCTGAAATGGTTCTATGGTAACATGAGAATGAGAAATAAAATTTTCCGTCAAGTCAATACAGTCTTATGTAATTTATGTTTCTTCTTATTTCAACCCCTCCCAGGCAAATATGGTAACATGAGAATGAGAAATAAAATTTTCCATCCAGTCAAAAGCAGATGTCTCTTGAGATCCTCTCTGTCGGAAAATTTCTTAGTACACATACCCCACGTGAGTGGTTTACGTGCAGTGTGAGTGAGCATGTGTATTTTGAGATGACCTTTTTCCGAAAATTTCTTGGCATATATCACAGAAAAATGGCGGCATAGTCCCAGAACAACTCCCCCAGCGTCGCGATATGGCTTCTCCACACGTCCGGCGCGATGCATTTGTTTTCAACCAGCCAGGGTGACCAACTATCTTCGTTGCAGCAGTACGAAGACCGCTGCAGTATGTAACAGGTGCGAGGTTACCTATACCACTTTTCTTCGAAACTTCGATAAGTAAGACAGTTGATAACTTTTTATCAAGATCACGGTCTTCTCGGAGTGAATAGGATTTGTGACAAGTGTGGAGGTCAAACAAACCTGATGATTAGGCCTATGTCTGGAAATTTGTATTTAAGGTAAGTAGTGGCAGTTAGGTTAGGAACAGTGATATTAGTGTTAATGATGGCAGGATGTTAGGACTCTACTGGATTTCCACACGAGCTTGTATGTCATTGGTCTATTCCATACAGTCCTGTAACCTCTACATAAAGCTAAATAATGCATAAACTAACCACATTAGTTAAGTGTGCAAGCGGAGGCGGCAGCCGAAGCGTAGCGCCCTTGCATTTTCGAATAATGTACGATACACTGTTTGTCGGTTTCGAAAATGTGGCATATTATATCTTCCGGAGGTTTGTCTGACCCTTATCATGTTGGAAGCTGATTCCAACCCATCGGCTTCTTCCCAGCATGCACCTGCGCTGTTTCTAGCAGCTGTGTAGTAGAATTTTGAATTGCGCACGTCTCGTTATGTTGGTCACAGTGCATCGCTGGACGTCACACTGGCAACGTCCAATCATGCGCTTTTGCTCCGGTCTTAATAATCAACATGGCGGAAACATCCCTACTTTTTGCCATTTCCCACTATAAAAGAAAGTGTTGGGGGTGGCATATGTTCAGAACAAGGAAATGCCTATAAGGGGTTATGTTCGATAGGAACAAAATGAAAGGGATCCTCAGGTCGGAACAAGAGCTAAATGTAAGGAAAATAATAAATAAAATCTCTGGTAGAAGGACCAATTATTGCCTAAACAATAATAACAAAGGAGAGCAAGATGGACTTATATGACGCAGGTCGATGGGAACAGAGGTCCACAGATGCAAAATGGGAACAAACCTTATTCATGTAATTAACGATGCACATTTATTCACACGATATAACTGGTTAACCGAATGAAATAAATACATATGAGCTGAAATATGATTGCAACACTTGCAATAACCGATGTACTGAGAATTGGCGCGAAACTGAGCATGTGGCGAAAAATGTTCTGAATTTATGCCAGAGTTGATTCTTATATCAAAACACTTGGTATAATTGCTGTATTCCGTTTAGGATGATTTAACACAAATCTTGATAATAATTTCACTGAATAGCTGATTCAATGTGAACGCTTGGGTTGCACAATGCTCTCGAACTATTACGAGCTTAATAGACTGATCTAGTAAGCCGATGCTAATGAATTTGTTGTAATTAATGTCAATTGATTACCCGAACAAGACAACACTTGTATCTTGAAGTATTGTGCACTAATTCGCGATTTAAGAGCAAAAGCCACTGCTGCTATTGTCTTGAAATGGCGGGAAGTGGAGAAGCAATTCACAGTGAACTGTTTCATGTGAATGCTAGAATCTGACTAACTTGGCATGACGCCGATGTATAGGCGCGAGGCCTCTCAAATATGCACCTGCCACATGGCTGGCTGGAGAAAAAGCGCTAAGAAAATGTATTACTCCGCCACAACTGATGAATCAGTGCAAATAGATTTAGCGGAGAGTTTGAACAGAAAAACTAACTAGACATGAATAAAAATGCTAGAAAAACCTATATCTTGCACGAACAGAAAGTGTACTGTTTAGGGTGGGTGGGTTGGACCAAATCACTCGTGAAGACAACATCTCCTCTCCCGAGAATGATATGTCTTGAAATCCATATGTTTTTAAGTGTTTTATGGAGATAATCTCGTGTTATAATATGGGGGAGTTGAAATGGGACTTTACCAAAATGGCTTATGTCCAGTGAATTAGCTCATGTCTCTCGAGATCCCCTCTTCGGGAAAATTTCTTGCTACATACATTACACGTGAATGGTTTATGTCTAGTGTGGATGAGCAGGTGTGCTTTGAGATGGCCTTTTTCCGAAAATTTCTTGGAACATATATCACACGTGAATGGCTTATGTCCAGTGTGAGTGAGCATGTGTCTGTTGAGAATATCTCTTCGGGAAAATTTCTTGCCACATATATCACACGTGAATGGCTTATGTCCAGTGTGAGTGAGCATGTGTTTTTTTAAATCCCCTCTTTGGGAAAATTTCTTGCCACATATATCACACGTTAATGGCTTATGTCCAGTGTGGGTGAGCAGATGGGTCTTCAGATGCTGTCTTCGGGAAAATTTATTGGCACATATATCACATGCGAATGGCTTATGTCCAGTGTGAGTGAGCAAATGGGTCTTCAGATGCTCTCTTCGGGAAAATTTTTTGGCACATACATCACACGTGAAATGTTTGCCTGGAGTACGAGTTGGCTTTTCAGTGTTTCCAGCACAGGATGTGCTTCTACACACAGCAGGTGAGTGTGATTGCATTATCGGATCTTCTTCATTATTTACTTGTGAAACTCCTGAAATCTGCTGCAAGTTGTGAATGGAGCTGCATGCTGTAAAATCAATTGAGTCTGTGTTCTCACGTTTGATTTCTTGTGTCTGTATTGTCTCGAATGGAATTGGCACAGGTTCACTCTTCGGTTGTGTTTCAAGAATCTCTTCCTTAATTTCAATCTTAGTATACTCTGATTTAACTAAAGGGTCCATTCTGTATCACACACAATTACATTCACCACATGGTTTTCCTGTTCCCCAATCCCCATCATCTCCCTGCCAGTATGTAGGTTTATCATCTGAGAGGCAGTGACTCATGGAAATACTAATAATAATATAAGAATAGCGCACAATGTGCATAGAATAAATTATGTACATAGTTCCGTTAAGGATATAGTTCTTTCGGTACATGTCCTAGCATGGTATCGCTGGCAGAGACCCCCGCACCAGTCACATACACAACTCTCACTTGGATCGTGGTAGCTTTTGGTACGGCATAGTTTGTGGTGAAATCCATGCACGGCAAAACGGGTCATGGTGTGCCGAAGCTCGTACATCGAACCCATCCATTCCGACGTGTTCATTGCATCGGTCGCGTAAAATTCTTCCCATATGTCAGCTTTCTTTTTGTACAGCTCTGTCAGTAGTGTCTGGTATGGCTGTGTAGATGGTAACAGCATCCTTGTCCGCAGTTCCTCTATGTAGAACGGCTGGCGTGTAAGTTCGTAGCTCATGGAAATACACCACCTCCTTAACGGTCAACGAAGTCTCTCAATGCAGTGAGTGTATTGTGCCTGTAAGAAGGCGTTCTAATTTCACTTTAAGTTCAAAGTAGATGTAAACAAAGCCACGTGACAAGGGACGCCTCACTGGCTAGTGGACGAACTGTAACTTTTGCTGCTTTGTATACATACTATTGCTCTTAATAAAGTAGTTCGGTTCAAACCGTACCTTTTTGTAGCTATTTTCGTGCAGAGAAATTTAAAAACACGTTTCTGAAGCAGATCTGTATATGAAACAAAATTAATTTGATCAGATTTTCATGACGCATAATAACTAAGTGAACTAATTAAACCGTTATAACAGATGTAAATTGTAGGCGTTTACGACGGCTGTGTGAATGCTCAAGCACGCCATCTTGGAATGAGCTTGCCACATCGACAGTGATCTCAATATATAATGTATAGTATGTAATAGAGCTCAATGCACAGCCCCCTCCCAATAACCTGCTGAATGTGCGTTCATTTATTTATTTATATCGGTTATACAACACGTACGTGAGGACAAGAAAGTCGTGTGCTATAACAAGACAAAAATTTCGTCAAAAGTTACATGTAACTTTTAGCTCTGATAGGATTGGGGCGGTTACAAACAGAAATTAATTAATTCAAAAAGAAAACGCCTCTGAAGTGGGCAGCCAACATTGCAAAATGAGAGTAATTTTTTATACTCGTTAATATCTTCTTGTTAACTGTCTATGACTTTCTTCAATACTAATATCAAGTCTAATTTTGAACAGATGTATCGATCTTTTCAAAATAAATATCACATTTTTCAACAATGGTGCATGTCATAAAAATATATTTTAAAAGTACTATTGAGAACACTTGATTATACCAAATCCTCATTCCGTTTCTTTCCACATGGTTTGTCACATGCTCGGCGGAGTGGTACTTTAGAGTTTGTTTACATCTCCTTTGAACTTAAAGTGAAAATAGTATAGCGTGTGCCCGCGGCTTCGCCCGCGATAATTATTTCAAAAATTAAAAATGAAGAGGATAATAGTTGAATCATTATATATTTTACTATCACCGAAATCACGTGGACTACATACCACGATTAGGTAGCGTCGCCTGGTAAAAGCGACCTCAGATTCGAGTTCCTTGGCCCAGAAAACCCCTGTAAGTGAGTTTCGTTCAAATCGAACGTTTGACCATATTTAGGCCTATATTGATTAACCCTCTTATAATAATATAATAATTATTATTATAATTATAATCCTGTTCGGTGTAGGTTGAAAATATCATATGTCTGCGTGCCTTGACATTATAAACAAATGAATCGACCAGCGTGAGCTACAACATTCAAGAGATCGCGATGGTTTTGTGTCCAAGGTATGAGAAAAATAGCCAAAGCCTACTGTAATTGATTTGACATTGAAATGTATTACTGAAAACTGATGCTTCGAAAACGCAAAAAAAATACATGTTATCTGCCCGTTTTTCACTCATAACTCACGAACGAAAGCAAAAATTCAAATTCCGGCTTCGAGGTGCGTTTTCCGACTCTTCAGTCCACCTATGTTTAAAATTTCAGTTTTCTGCGTTCAGTAGAGTTCGCTGGGCATCGCGGACAGACAGACAGAAAGAAAACAGACACTTCCTTTTATTAATATAGATAATAGAACTTCTATTATCTGGATTAATTGGGACCGTACCCGATCCAGAAAATCAAATGTCTGAATAATTGGAAAATAATGAAAAAAGTCAATGCCCTGAAAGAGGGTTTCCCAATGCAAAAACCACTTGAATACGACCTTAAAACGATCCAGTTAGTTGGCGATCCGGATAGTTGGAGTTATACTGTATTAGCGGTGCCCACCACCCCGCAAAAAAAAAAAAAAAAAAAAAAAAAATACTATCGCCCGTAGCCTTCGTCTTAGATTTCTCAAGCTATGCTTTTACAACTGGCAACATCGGATCCGTATTCGGTAGTAGGCTTTTGAAAAATGACTCACTGAACTGTTTCGAAGCATTCAGATCAGTTCAGTGGAACCACGACACATTATGACTCATCTTTTGACTCCTTACCTATTTTTTTTTTTTTCGAATTTTGAATCAGCCCTCGGCACAAGCAACGCGCGGGTGATAGGGGTAACAGCCAATCAGAGGAGCAGGCTCTGTTACACCGCTTACTATTTTGCAGTTTGAGATAGTACAAGCCATATCATTGGCTGACGTTTTCTACGTTTTTTCTTTACTTCCTCTGCTCATACCATAGGTAGGTCTACTATAGGTAGAGGAAGTATTGTTTTCGACCCCAAATTCGAAGTTGAATTTTTAACATAAATACACGTTTTGAGGTAACCTGAATCCAAATTAGGGGAAGCATATCTGTGTGTATGTCTGTGAACAGGCCGGCTCCAAAATGAAAAATCGTATGAAAACAAAATTTTATATTTGGGTTAGGTACCTTCTGAAGATGTGATCCGAAGATTGGCGACAAATTTCTATAAATTTTAAGGGGACATTTCATGAATAAATTTTTGTTTTTCTCAATTTTCTCAAAAACGGATCTAAGGTTTTCTTTAAATTTTGCACATGGGCTGCTTATACTAAGAGCTAAAACTTTTATTTGAATTATTTTTTCGAACAAATTCTCTGAAGAGTAGTTATAAGCCACACTCTGTGAATATTGAGTTGGCAATGGTGCTGTGAAGACGTGTTATTGCAGAGCTCCCGGATTTTCATCTTTAATAATTGTCACGTATGTAATAATATAAATATTATATATGTATCTTTAGCAGAAAGTGATATAGTTTCAATAAATACATAAATATTTAAAGAGCAGTAAGCTTAGAAGAAGATATAATCATTTTTAATAACCTCATATTATCTGCTCTACTCAGATAGCCATTACTTGAAACATAAAGTCATCAGTATTAATCAGAACTGCTGACTCAGTAATAATACTTCCTTGAAAGGGAACTCTTCAAGTCCATGCAATCAGCTGTCTGCAATTTCTTGTTTCTTGTTCTACTACTCTAATATAGGCCTACCATGGATTCTTGCTACATATGCAATATAAAATTTTCTGGAAGAGGGGACAAAACCGACAAAATACAATGTACCGCATGTTTGGAAAAAGCTCATCTGAAATGTTTGAATATCAGAAAAGATGATTTAGACTTCCTTAAAACCGAGTCGTCATTCAAATGCCAAGGCTGTACGCGTAGAAAAAGTGATGTTCACCTTATTGAGCCAGCTAACATTATTGAGAAATCTAATCCAGGACTGATAACAATGCTCCAGGAAATAAAAAGTGAAATCATTGGAATAAAACTCAACGAACCCTTGAAGTTGAATTAGGTAAATCAATAGCATTCCGTCATGAAAAATTGGATGCCTGCTTAAAAAAACCAAGAAAATTACGCCAAGAAATTAGAAGAAGCCCTCAACAGGCTTGAAGAGGTAAAAAGAGAAAATCTGATGCTCCAAAAAGAAAATAAAGAACTCAAAATACGAATAGAAGGCCTTGAACAATATTCAAGAATCCATGACATCCATGGCATGGCATATCACTTCAAATATTAAGTTAGCACCAAACAGTATCCCTGAATATAAAAATGTATACCCCAACCTGTTCAGCTTTCGTCAATGTTTCTTCTCCCTGTAACCCAAGATGAAATAAATAAAACGATAATCTCACTAAAAAATAACGTTGCCCCTGGTACGGAGGGAATAACAAACACCTTGAAAATAATTTCTAAATACATATCGAACATATTTTTAATCTTTGCTTATCACAAGGAACTTTCCCAGATGATCTTAAATATGCTGTGATAGCACCTATATACAAATCCGGAGAAAAGCATAGTTTAAATAACTATAGACCTATATCCTTACTCCCTAGCCTATCTAAATTGTTAGAAAAATGTATAAAAAAAATAGACTGGTGGACTTCTTAAATAAAAATAATCTATTAAATCCAAATCAATTTGGTTTTCGAAATAACTTGAGCACAGATGATACCATAATTAATGTCACAGGAAAAGTTATCGAAGAATTAGATGCGGGAAATAAAAGGTATTTTTTTGGATTTGCAAAAGGCTTTTGACACTGTAAACCACAAGATACTTATAGAAAAACTAAAGCAAATTGGAGTAAGAGGCACTGCATTAAATTTATTTCGGTCTTATTTACATAATAGAACGCAAATAACCAAAATTAAGGATCAGATTAGTGATGTCAGAGAAGTGGATACTGGTGTGCCACAAGGAACAATTTTGGGTCCAATTCTTTTCATTATTTACATAAATGAGTTGCTGCATTTGGACTTAATTAATTTCCATGGCCGACTTTATTCTTATGCCGATGATACCGTATTGCTGTTTTCCGGTCCAACTTGGCAGGATACTTACAAATGGGCTAATAAGGGATTAAGAGTAGTTAAAAGTTGGCTTGATTGCAATAGGTTAGTATTAAAAATAGATCAAACAAACTGTGTTCCATTCTCATTAACAACTGCTGGTACTCCACAATTAAAAATGGATCAAAACTTGTGCGTAAGACTCCATGATATCAACTGTGAATCTGATTCATGTACCTGCGAGGCTGTGAAGGAGACAAATCAGGTCAAATACCTTAGTATTATTATAGATCGTCATCTGAAATACGACAAACACGTCACATATTTATGTACCAGACTAAGAAAAACATTATACAAATTTGTCTGTCTAAAACATTATTTACCGACTGAAGTCTTAAGGACAGTCTACTTAGCTCTTATACAATCTGTCCTCCAACACCGTATCATTGGCTGGGGAGGAAGTGGAACAAATTTGTTTAAAAAAGCCTATAGAATATCCAACAGAATTGATATTTCCTGAATTTAATGTTATGACTGTAGAACAAATTTATAAGCTCACACTTTTAAAATACTTTCAAAATACCGCAACGTACATGTATCTCATCCTCATAACTACAATACTAGAAGAAATAAAGCATTGTCTTTAATAGAACTAAAATACTTCACCTCTTCTGGCTCTAAACATAGCATTTATTCTGGTCCAAGACTCTATAACTCTATAATTAGGTCACATCCAGAAATAATACATATGAACAACAAAAAATTCAATAAGTTTATCAAAAATATTATTTCATAGTTCAAAAGTTATTTCACTCTGTACTTAGTAGACAATTAAGGAAGATTTTATTTGTAATAACTCAGGGTTTCAATTTTGTTCTTACTACTTTTCCTTTTTTTCTTTTTACTTTTTCTGTTCTTTCTTTTTTTATTATTACTTTTTTAGGTATTGATTTAATTATATTTTCTTTATGTATTTGTAATTTGTATTTTGTAATGTAAATAGCTGAACTATGCCCGAGCACGAGCGCTTGCTCATTCGGGTGGTCTTGTTTTGTATAAATATTTATTAAATAAAAAAATTCATAAAAAAAAAAATCTGTCCAGCCTCAGGATAACCCTGCGGAACTCACAAAAAAAGTTGGAAACGCGTTTGATGTAAACTTACACAAGATTGTGATATAGATGCATGTCATCGAATCAACACACACCCCACGTCCCACCTGCCAAGTCCCATTGTTGTCAAATTCTGCAGTAGATCAACCAAAGAAGAGCTACTTCACAGACGACGTGTCAAGAGAAATTTGAACACCCTGGACAACGGTTTTACACTCAGTAGGCAAATTTACATAATTTTCTATTCTGCAAGAAGACGTCGCAAAATGTCGCCAGCTGCGCAGATCTGCCGACATCAAATTCCTTTGGACACGGAATGGGAAAATCTTTATGAGGAAAGAAGATACATCACTAGTCTACAACATAACTTCCGAAGAAGATCTCGAAAAGTTTGGTAACTCCCTGTGAGTTGATTGCATCAATTCTTGACAATGATTAACACAAAATCTTTAAATATTTATTACCAAAATGTCAGAGGAATTAGGTCAAAATCACAAATGTTTTATACTAATGTAGGCCTAATTTCTTGTAATTATGATGTTATTTGCTTAAGTGAAACTTGGTTAATACAGGGTGCGGCAAAACATCCTCCCTATTTTAATATTCAAATAAAAAAGATGGATCAAAATAAAGAAGCTGTATTAACATGAATGATTCTACACAGTGGGAAGTTTCACGTTTTCTGGAGTTCGAACGCTGTGTGGCCTTCCCCCTCCCTTTTTAATCATGTTACCACTTGTTCTAAAGTTTGACACCCATAAGCTAATGCTTTTCCGATCTGGAACTGCACCACGAGGGAGAATTTGGAAGTGAATCCGGAAAGAACGCTGGGCAGCGACAACGGAATAGGCCTACCAGTTTACCAGAAATGATTCCACAGCGTAAGCACGTTTTTTTCTCGTCCACGGCATGGTTGGATACTGTACTGAATGCCAATTCCGCGATTTAAATATCCTATTATCAATTTTTGTTTACTGTTTATCACTTGTTTTTTCTGTCATTATGGCAACACAGGTTGGCTGCTACTCCCATTTTGTGCGAATGTTGCGGCCTATGATATGGCGAACCTGGCTATAAGAGCACGGAAACAAAATTAAGGTCTATTTACACTTACCAGTGAGGTGAACTAATGTAATATACTGAAAACCCTAAATTCCCACTGTGTACATATCATTAATATTAATACAGTTTCTTTATTTTTATCCATCTGTTTTTTATTTGATATTTAAAATAGGGAGGAAGTTTTGCCGCACCCTGTATAAGGCATATTTAATTCTGAAATTTTTGATGATAGATATTCTGTTTTTCGTAAAGACAGACAATCCAACAGCCGAGGAGGTGGTGTATTACTAGCTATTAAATCTTCACTTAATTCTTTACAGTTTGATACCACCATTACAATGAACGAATCGCTTTGGATAAAATGTTATTACAATAATATTAAAATTATTATTGGATCAGTATATTTTCCTCCAAATTGAAACACTGACTCATTTAGTGAATTTTTTTAACAAATTAAACAAAATTTTGCAATGTGTAATTCTCATATCATTCTCACTTCAATTTGCCAGAAATTTCCATTAATACTTATGATCTCAGCAAAGGCAGCAGTAAATCAAAACGTCTGAATAACATGTTAAAGTTCTTAAATATGCAATCCATTAACAATGTAAGAAATAACAGTAATAAAACACTGGACTTGGTTTTGACAAATAATTCAGAACTCAAAGTAGAGGAAGAAAATAATTCTCTGGTCCTATAGACCATATTGTCATATTGTTTTGTGTTTGTGTTTTTCTGTTTTCTTTTCTTTTCTGTGTGTTTTTTTTCTTATTGTTGTAGCATTAGCTTAATTATTTTGAATGTCACTTGAATTTTTGAATTTTTGAATCTGGTGTATTATGTAAGCGAGAATATTGTAATTGGGCATTAGCCTGTAATATTCTTAGTACAATAAATAAATAAATAAATAAATAAATAGACGTATACCCCCTGCTTTAAATATCTAATATATAAAATCGAAAGTGTGTATGTATGTATGTATGTATGTATGTATGTATGTATGTTTGTTCCTTATACAAATCTACATTTCTTTACCAATTTACACGACATTTTGCACACATACCCAGTTAAGCCCGGGAAATATAGCTGTCAACATTAAAATTGAAACAAATCAGTCCTTCCCTTGAAAATTATATAATTTCTGTGAATATTCTACTGAAAAAAATGAAATGTTGTTCAGTTCACATGACAACAGTGTATTGTTTACTTTGATAACATTGGGTTTTGGCGACTATATAATGCTGAACTTTAACGAATTATGATTTCATCGATGTAATATATTGGCGAAAATAATTACTGAAAATGAAATCCACGAAAATAAAGCACAGTGTGATGAGGCACATAACTTTCTCTACCCTCGACATAAGAAATATTTTCTCACTTCACATTTTGATGTAGAAGAAGAGGTCTATTGCAGGGACAACTTAAGTGTGTGAGTATGCTATATCAGAAGTCTGTAAATCACTGGCTTCTAGACTGTATTACTCGAGACGGTGGTGCTGTAAATAATCCTTTCCGCTTATACGTTATCCATAGCTGTAGGCTTTATATTAGTTGAGAAATAGGGATGTTTATCATAGGCTCTAAGCATGGGATGGAACATTTTGAGTCCTATGCTCGCAGTATATGATGTCCCGGGATTTAGGGAAGGAAAGTATGAAAGTGATACTGCATTTCTCTTTTATTTCAGCCCCGAAACGATTGTATGGTAACATGAGAATGAGAAATAAAGTTTTCCGTCAAGTCAGTACAATCTTATGTAATTTGTGTTTCTTCTTATTTCAACCCCTCCCAAGCATGATGTGTAGAAGCAACGGAATGCAGCATTCCACATCCTCTATGAGCCATAAAAAGCTATATCCAGCGTTTTCTGATGGAATAGTTTGATAAATCTTTTTCTTCATTTCAAGTTCTACATACATAAAGTCTGTCATAAGTTAATTTCAAATTAAAAAATACAAAGCCCGGGCGACGCCGGGCCTTTTCAGCTAGTAACATATAAAATACAGGTAAGAAAAGAACATCATAGGTAAGTTTTGTTACAATTTTTGTAAGGCCGACTTTAATAAACTCTGTAATCTTATAAGAGACTTTGCATGGAACAATTTAATTGATTCTAAAGATGTTAATTTTTCTGTAACTATATGACACAATTTACTCAATACTAGATAAAGGTGTACCGGAAAGAAGACACGGTCGACACAGGTATTCAGTATCTACTCTTATACAATTCAACGGCCCTAAATAGCGTGCTTGCTCACTCACCCGCTTCGTGAGACATCGGGTAAACTCGGCGATGTTCGTCTCTCGCGGTGTAAACTTTCATGACGACTACAAAATTAGGAAAACCGTTTCTTTATTATATAAGGCCTAAGTGAAATGAACACAATGAACAAATATTCTAATTTTATTTTTACTTACAATTTCCATAGCTCTGAACCACAAACATTTTGAATAATCTACCAGTGTAAATTTCTTAAAAATCCTGGAGTCAATGAATAATGGCGGGCGAAGCCGGGGGCACCAGCAGTAAAATATTGATGGTTTAACTCTTGAAATATCGCTGATAATAATATTCCAGACAAACCATTCCTTCCCTTGAAACATTATATAATTTCTGAAAATTACACTGAATTGATCAAATAAAATTCACATCATATTCATGTCAATAAACAGTTGAGAAACAATACGTATTATGTGTTCACAGGTTCCTTTGGAACTGCATAATCGATTCTGATATAGTTTTCCCAGGGGGCGCTTTCTAATCGTAGAATGTACTCTGAAGTCGGAATTTTAGCTGTTTCATTAATATTATTAATGGCTTAGTTTATGAATGATTCGCGTGCAAGTGTTAATAAATATAATGCTTTAATAATTATTATACCCTTATATTTAAATTTTTTAATGAATTATCGTGGGCGAAGCCACGGGCACCTGCTAGTGGTTCACAAAAGAGATCATAGGAAATATTAAACTTAAAGAAAAATATCGTAAAAATAAACACTTTTTCTGTATATAATATGTCAGTATACAAAAACATTAGAGTAAGTTTAAAGAAACAAATTAAAACAGCCCACATAAGTCTTCTTCAAGAAATTGAAAAAAAAAAATTACTGCACGAGGTAAATAACATTTGTAGTTTTATTAAAAGCAAAAGGAAACAACTCAAGTCTCAAACGGAGATGGAATATAATGGACAAATATTAAAAACTCCACATGGAATGCTAATGGCTCCGCTGATTATTTTAAATCTGTTTATACAAGGGCTCAATCAAAATACGTTTATGAAACAGATAACAGTATAAACATATTAGATTCCTTTAACATATCTGTAATAAAGACAAACGAAGTTGAATTAGCAATTAAAAAATTAAAGTCTAAACGTTCTGCTGGGCCGGATGGACAAATATTAAATCTCTCATGGAGAGAGATTCTATCTGGCACTGTGAATTGAATTTTGACGTAGCTCAGTTGGTAAGAACATTGGCACGTATAGCCAAAGGTCCTGGGTTCAAGTCCCAGAGTTAGAGGAATTTTTCTCCTATAATATTATCACACTATTGTCTCAACTATCTTCTGTAACTTCTTACTAGATATTGATGAATTTCATTTTTCCGTTTGTGGTGATTATGTTTGTTTGTATAAAGAAACTGTCCACCTAACCACAAATAATTGGATTTATCCAAGAGTTCAATCTATGCAACGTTTAGTATGCTTTCCAGATGTACAATAGTATAATAATAATAATAATAATAATAATAATAATAATAATAATAATAATAATAATATAACCTAATCTCACATATATATGTCCCTCTACAAAACTCTCAAATGTAATATTAACAATTTTCATCGATGCTCCATATCTTGATGGCGCTGATATATCGTATAAATGGATATGTCCAAATATTATCACAGAATATATAGTAGTAAAAGCTATTGTCGATCACACTGTACTCAATTACACATTAAAACTAGCAAATGTTGACATAACCACTTAGAAATTGTTAAACTAATTAAAATTGTATTAAATTTATATATCATGTATAACAATTGGTTGGTTAGGTTAAAAGCTGTGCACTACCATTCCATTGTCTGTTGCATCTCTATTATGCATATGTAAATTTGCCGACCACTTCTCAACAAATTATTGTCATTAATATCAAAAAACTCGTAGGCGCACTGAAGTCCAATAATTGTAGATTGTGTAGATTAATATTAACCAAATTGGTGATGGTTCATGGTAGTACCGCGTTGCATTAATTGAACTTTGTGGCATTTATTTCTCTCTTGGATATGCATATTTCGATCATATCTTGATCACCATCGGGGTACGCCGTAGCGTAGTGGTTGAGGCGCTGCGCTTACAAACCGGAAGGTCGCGGGTTCGATTCCCGATGAGGTCGTTGAGATTTTTCAATTGGCCTAATCCTTCTGGTGGCACTATGGCCCTGGGGTCGACTCAGCCTCTAACAGAAATGAGTACCAGGAGCAACCCTGGGGGTAAAGGCGGCCGGTGCGTAAGGCTGACAACCTTACCACCTTCATGTGCCGAATGTCCAAAATCTGGGAGCCTCAACCTCCTGGAACCCTCTGGGCCTCCATGGCCTATATAGGGATCACTTTACCTATACATTGATCACCACCAGTCCCAATTTATGACAATAATTTTGACGTCCGGATTGCCTGAGTACAATTGTGATACTAAAAAATGCCACAATGTTCAATTAATGCAACGCGATACTACCATGAACCATCACCAATTTCGTTAATATTAATCGACAATTACTGGACTTCAGTGCGCCTAACATAGCGCTAAGAGAAGTTGTATACGGAGTTCACATGTAATAATTGAAATGGTGCGCTCTTTTTGGATACGGAGAGCGTCACGCACCGGGTTTTCTCTCATTGGTTACCGCGCGATGAGGCAACCTCTACAGCAGTGGTCGCCAAACTTACGAAACTTCTGAGCTACCGTACCGTTTTAAAATCCTACTGTGAGCTACCAGCCAAAAGAACTACCAACTTAAAAGAAGTCTTGCATTTGTTTATTGCCTAAATATGAAATAAATTTTAATTAAACTGTATAGGCCTATAACAAAAAGAAATTGAAATGGAATTGTCCATAAGAAAGAAATTGAAGTGTAGTTAGTAATAAATATAAAATGTACAGGTAGAATTTTTTTATTACTTCAACTTCAATTATTAACTTCAATGAGAAGGATGGAACTCTTTTTTGTCATCAACAAATTTTTTTAATGTTGGGAGAATAGGTAGTGGCTGCCATTCGAATACAGTTGTCCAAGTGTTCATCAGTGAGTCTGTTTCTCTATTTATTTTTAATAAATTTCATACTGGAAAAAGAAACCTCACACATATTTGTAGAGCTGAACATTGCCTTCACTTTGAGAGCAACCTGGACCAAAATTGGATATTTTTCTTCAAGAACAAAAGGCCAAATAAGTTTAGGGCTTGAAGAAAGCGATTTTACAGATAAATCATTTTGAAAATCAATCAGTTCCAACTCCACTGCAGCACTGACTTCTTTAAAAAAATTCTCCATGACACAAGTAGATGCTATCTACCGAAAATGTCCCTGCGAGCTCGCGATCGACGGTTTGGCGATCACTGCTCTACATTATACCAGCCTTGATAGCCAACCTACTAAAGATTAAACAAAAAGTGCGGACACTTATTGACTTATCCTCGTAGTATAAGCAATGGTCAATAATTACAATAATATTAATAAAGTAGTGGCGTGCTTTTAGATGAGAAAGATTAATTTTTTTATTTGGTGATCTATGTTTATTCCTGAATGACATTCTTCTTCTTATGGTGAGGAATGATATGTACTGTAAATAGATTATTGGGCAACACTCACCAATGTTTGTTGATCCCTTTGTGAAGCCGTTGTCAATAGTTGCTTAATCTTGCGTGAAGCTTTCGTCTTCTTAATAAAATAATAAAACACACACATTATATAAAACGTAAACACTAAAAATTGCAACTTCACAACAGGAATCACATCACAACGTTTCACGAGACAAGAAGAACGAGACGTGAAACGTTGTGATGTGATTCCTGTTGTGAAGATGCAATTTTTAGTTTTTACGTTTTATATAATGTGTGTGTTTTATTATTTTATTAAGAAGACGAAAGCTTCACGCAAGATTAAGCAACTATTGACAACGGCTTCACAAAGGGATCAACAAACATTGGTGAGTGTTGCCCAATAATCTATTTACAGTACAGATCTATGTTTAGTCATAGGAAAATAAGGCAGTTCTACTGTTCCTCTTTTTTTTAACAAAATATTTTTGACGAAATAAAAGGTCAGACCAAATGATATTTTAAAAATATTTTCATGGTCCTGATAACTTCCAGTGTGTATTATAAGATACAGGCCACCAGAAAGTCTATATTTATAAACGTCTTATCTTGCTGGTGCTACTCTGTTCTCCTCCTTGCGTGAGTGGAATCACTTCCCCAGGCTGTTAAACTGTTGCTATCTTACGCCCGGTAAGCATAACATTTCTATTGCAGTAAAATTTATTGTTTCATAAAACTTTGATGCTGCCCTAAAAGAGAACGTATACCATGATGAGGGATTTGATTTTGTGAATATGAAGTCCACCTATGCTCAGTATGTAAGAAAATTTGTAGACATCTAACAAATTTAAAAAAAAACATAATTTATCCTATGACATTTTATCTCGTTTAAAAGCAGCATAAGTCTATAAATATATTGAAGAAAAAGTGTGCGTGGAACGCCACGCGACAGAAGTAAAACTTGTTTTAATTTTTATTTTTTAAATTTTTTGTTATTGGTTTTTTAATTTTGCATTATTGAACTTTTATATTGGGTTTTTGACTTTTTAAATTTTGGATTTTTTCATTTTAGATCTTTGAATTTTGAATTTTGAATTTTTTAAATTTTCGATCTTTGAATTTTTATTTTTTAAATTTTGAATTTTTGGATTTTTATATTTTGGATTTTATTTTTTATTAAATTTTGGATTTTTTATTTTTTTAATTTTAATTTTTGTTTTTTTAAGTTTGGAAATGTGGATTTTTTAATGTTAGATTTTTAATTTTTTAAATTTTGGAATTTGGATTTTTTAAATTTTGGATCTTTGAATTTTTTAATTTTGGAATTTTTTATTTTTTAATTTTTATTTTTTTAAATTTTGGATCTTTTAAATTTTGGGGGGGATTTCTTAATTTTTTATTTTAGATTTTTTAATTTTAATTATTAAATTTAAATTTAATTATTATTATTATTATTATTATTATTATTATTATTATTATTATTATTATTACTACTACTACTACTACTACAGTGGTACCTCGAGATACGAGTGCCCTAACATACGAGTTATTTGAGATACGAGCTGTCGAGCGAGCGAAGTTTTGTTTTGAAATACGAGCGACATTAAATGTCTCAAATTTTGAGATACGAGGAACGGCCAGCGGCGACGCTGCACACCTCCCACTAGTTCACTGCGCCTGCGCCTCGTGCGTCTCGCGCATTATCCCACGTTTTCCCTCAGTGTGCTTGTTTACCTCGCTGTCGAAGCATCTTTGCTAAGTTTTTCTAGAGCTTTTCGCTTTTTGTGCATTTACATACTTGATCACATTTCTTTTTATAACCATGGGTCCGAAGAAAGTGTAACAAATATGTATGTACACTTTATAAAACCAGCTTTTTTTTTGCTTTACATTATCTTTTATTGTGTTTATATACAATATTTGTCATTTATAAATACATTTTTCTTATTAAAAAACACGTAACAAAAACAATTGGGGGTAGCATTTTTGGGGCTGGAACGGATTAATGGCATTTCAATTAATTTCAATGGGGAAAATTGCTTTGAGATACGAGCAAATTGACATACTACAAGGTTACGGAACGAATTAAACTCGTATCTCGAGGTATCACTGTACTACTATTCCTATTTGCAGGTCCTCGTACTAGGTCTGAAAAATTTCCTTTGATTACTCCTAATCATTGAGTTGATTGTTTTCTGTGCAGTCCTCTCCGAAACACCTTACTAATTTCGTGACGGTTTTAGCGTGAGAGAAGTTCCCGATTTACCCCTGCTAAACAAGTTTTACTTCAAAAACTTATGTACATATGATACAGTAGTCACAACCCTATTAAAATTCTTAACACATTTAAAAATACGTTTAAAGTCCTTAAAAATTCCAAGTGTTATAATAAAAAGTAGATGTCTTCTTCTTACACGACGCGTTTCGTCATCTTCAGGTGTATATTTTGAGTATTCGTGCAGACAGAATAGCTGTAGGTTACATGCTTATCCGTGGGTTGTTGGACGAGATAAAATGTCTTAAGATAAATTATGTTTTTTTTTTTTAAATAGATTAGATGTCTAAAAATTTTCTTACATACTGAGCATAGGTGGACTTCAAATTCACAAAATCAAATTATACAGCTCAGTAGGAAGATGAAAATAATTGAAATATGATGAGGGATAGCCCAGCTTTATGACCCATTCACGATGAAAATTAACCGTCAAGTTTTTCAATGGGACCATTCACAAAACATAACGTAAAATTACACGTTAACTTAGAACCTAGCAAACTCCAAGTTTTTACGTTCATTTTATTATTGTTTATTTTTTATTTATACTGGCTATGGATATACACCAATCACGGCCGTTTATCCTACAATATTGTTGTAGGAATCGCGAGTTTGGCATTTTATCGGGTTAAACGTCTGCTCGTTACTGGATACGAAAGCGTCAGTGTGCAGTGATTAATACGTCACATGCTGCCATTAAACAGCAGGAAAACAGATTATTTTATACAACATAACTTGTTTGGAAATTGAAATAATAGAAATGCACTTCGATTAAATACAATTTCGATTAGGAGCAAGCCAGTTCGTGTGCTTTTATTCTGTTCTACTGTTTGCTTAACTGAAAGAAGTTAACCATGTCTTCTATGCACCATTGGTAGCCCTGGTTACAACATGGTAACTCGAATCAATTCATGGATGGTTGATTCATAGTATGCCGTGATCTCGCAGCTAATAGTTTAGTTGTTATACAAAAAAGCACGAAAGTAATAATTATTTGTATAATCCATTACGTTTTTACTTCCTCCGCCCGTACTATAGGTACTATAGGTAGAGGAAGTATTGTTTTCGACCCCAAAATTCGAAGTTGAGTTTTTGTAGATGTAGATGTGTAGATGTAGATATCTCGTCCTGTAGATCCTGTGTTGAGCGGGGCTCAAGGATATAGAACACGTCAGATCAAAAAATACATGCATGTTATAACAATAATATAGGTCTACAGAAACTGCAAGCTGCCAAATTTATCCAAGCTGGAAATATTCCTCCAAATTGTAGAAGGTGTGAGTTATTAAAAATTCCTTGACAGCTGTTTTGAAAGGTTTGATCTTTCTTTGAATACATAATAATTTAATGTTGTTTGGAAGCTTGTTATATATCTGTACTGCAGAATAATACGCACCCTTCTGAAAGAGTTTTAACGAGTTATTTGGTCTGTGTAGGTCATTCATGTTTCTGGTAGTACGTCCATGTACACTAAAATTAGTTTGAAATTTATCAATATTATTCACTACAAAACACATAACAGAGTATATATACTCCCCTGTAAGAGTGAGGACTCTTAATTTTTCAAACAGTGGTTTACAAGATTCCCTTTTTTTCTTTCCACATATTATTCTTATTGCCCGCATTTGAAATCTAAATATTTTCTCCCTATGGGTAGAGTTGCCCCAGAAAATGATCCCGTACCTCATTACCGAGTGAAAATATGCAAAATATACCATAAGTAATGCATCCTGTTTTAATACATTATTCAAAATTCTTAAAGCAAAGCATGCTGAACTCAGTTTTGGACTTATCATTTCTATGTGTGTCTTCCAGTCAAGATTTTGGTCAATTTGCAGTCCTAAAAATTTTACATTGCTAATTTCTTGTATGATTTGTGTTCCATAATTAATTTCAAGATTTGAGATACATCTGTTTTTTGTCCTAAATTGTATAAAATGGGTCTTATCAATATTAAGTGTCATTTTATTAGCCAGAAACCATGTGTTTAACTCGTGAAAAGCCTTTGTAGCTATTCTTGATAAATGTTCTTGTGACGTTCCTGTTACAAGTACACTAGTATCATCTGCGAAGAGCAATACCTTTGATTCGTCACTTAAGTTATAGGGCAAGTCATTAATGAAAATTAAAAAGAGCAAAGGTCCCAGTATTGATCCCTGAGGTACCCCATTCTTAACAATCCCTAGGTTAGATTCATTTCCATTTATTATTACCTTTTGAGTTCTATCAGAAAGATATGATTTGAACCACTTAAGTGTTAAATTATCGAACCCATAATGATCCAATTTTTGAAGTAATATTTCATGATTTATACAGTCAAATGCTTTAGCTAAGTCGCAGAAAATTCCCAGAGCATATTTCTTTTTATCTAACGCTTCCAATATTTCTGTAGTAAGTTGAAATGTAGCATTCTCAGTGGACATGCCACTTCTAAATCCAAACTGAGATGAAGTAAGAATGTCATTCAAATTAAGATAGTGTATTATGCGGTTGTACATGACTTTTTCAAAAACTTTTGAAAATGAGGTTAAGAGTGATATAGGTCTGTAATTTGCTGGTAGATTTTTGTCACCTTTTTTAAAGAGGGGCTTAACAATAGCATGCTTCGGTCTTTCTGGAAATATTCCATTTTCTAATGAACAATTGCATATGTGACTAAGAGGTTTACTGAGTTCCGATGAGCAGCTTTTTAATAACTTATTACTTATCTCATCCCATCCAGACGAGCTTTTACTTTTGAGAGACTTGATTATATTTTCAATTTCTATGTGGGAAGTCAGGTTCAATTGAAATCTATTGTTCCAAACTGTAGATTTTGTTAGTAGGTCTACTGCCTTAATGTTAATATTATTTATAGGAATACATTTCTCTGCAATATTTATAAAGTGACTATTAAAGGCATTTGTAATGTCTGATAAATTGTCTAGTTTTATGTTTTGGTACATTAATGATGTACAATCATTGTTTCCCTTTGTTCTCCCCGTTTCGTTTTTTATTATATTCCATACAGTCTTAACTTTATTATTTGATTTATTAATTACTTGTGAAAAATGCCTACTTTTTGCTTCTTTGATTACTTTCTTCAGTATGTTGCAATACTTTTTATAGTATTCCTTATGAGCTTGGTTGTTACTGGTTCTATATTTTAGGTAGAGCTCTCTTTTGTTTGCACATGATATTTTAATACCAGCAGTTAACCATGTGTTATTCCTTGAATTAGGTAAATTAGCAGTTTTCTTTTTTGGAAAATTTGCCTCAAAATGTCGTGACACTATATTTAGGAATTCACTTAATTTACTAAGGAATTCACTTAATTTACTTTTGAGAGACTTGATTATATCTTTAGCATATATACACGTTTCAAGGCCCCCTGGATCCAAAAATACTATTTTTGGAAACATGTATGTGTCTGTGTGTATGTCTGTGAACAGCTAGCTCCAAAACGAAAAATCGTATGAAAACAAAATTTCTTATTTGGGTCAGGTTCCGTCTGAAGATGTGAGATGAAGATTGGCGACATGTTTCTCTTACATGAAGAAATTCTCGTTTTTCGCGATTTTCTCGAAAACGGCTCTAAGGATTCTCTTTAAATTTTGCACATGCGTAGCTTATAGTGAGAGCTAAAAATTTCATTTGAAACTTTTTTTTCGAGAAAATTCTCTCAAGGGTTGTTACAAGCCACCCACTGTTCACCCACTGTTTGTAGAAAGTTTGCATAAAATTGTATCTTGCGACTCTGAACAAGGATATGTGAATACTGCTAACTTTGATTTGGGCAGAGGAAGTTATGTGACTTTCACATCAAATTTTTATTCATGGAATAGTCTTAATAAATCCAACTCTCGTGGGATTACCTATGATAAATCTAACACAAGCAATATGAGCACGCTGAAGTTTACCAGTAAGGTTGCTAATTAATTAGGTTGTTGGTCGACAGAATATCGCAGTAATCGAAATGAGGCATCACTAGCGCTTTAGTTCACTAGGGAGGAAGTCGTTTTTAGAGAATTGAATAATGAATATACCTTTTTGCAGACGTGTAATACTTTTGTGAATAGGAAAATATTTGGTCCCAAGAGAGATGAAATTGCGGACTGGAGAAAATTACATAACGACGAGCTGCATGACCTGTACTCATCACCGGATATATTAAGGGTAATTAAATCACGGATGAAATGGGCTGGACATGTTGCGCGCATGGGGGAGGAAAGACATATCTCAAAAGTATTGACTGGGAGACCCGAAGGGAAAAGACCACCTGGAAGACCTAGGTCAATATTAGGATAGATTTAAGGGAAGTAGGATTTGCAAGAGATGATTGGATGGAGTTAGCACAGAATAGGGTTGAATGGCGGGCTCAGGCAAGCGCGGCAATGAATTTTCGGGTTCCATAAAATAGATAATATTCCCTCAGCTTGCTTAGGAATTGTCGACCTATGTCATCTTCAGTCATGGGTATACAACAATAGAAAAAATATAAAGTAGTATTAATAATATATTAAGGGACTTAGTTGACTGAATAGGTAATAACTTCTATTTTCAAAAAGTTAGAGAACTGAGAAAAGATAGTTCAGAGTTGGATTGTTAAACCATGGATTAACTGTATGTGGGAATGAAGTTACTAGATAATTTGTTCATAATTGGACTTTAAAAGTGATTATTACTCTTAAGTATTTGTGAAAAATTACTTAGGCTACGTCGTAGTAGACCTGTTGTTGATATGGCCGGTGTGTGAGCAGGCTAGCTACTAAAGGAGGTGTTTTTATGTGTGTTTGTAGTCATATTCAAGCAGGTTTCAAGAAAAGTTTGTTATGGTTGACGGTGTTTTCGTTCATCATATTTTGTTTATGCTTATATATCTCAACATTTCTAAAGTCTGGCCGTTCTAAAACGGAAACTTTAATTATACAAAAACCAGTACATCTGTCTCACTATAGCACATTACTCGTATTACTTAAAAGTGAGACAGACATATTAGTTTTTGTTTACTTCAGGTTTCCTTCTTAGCTCGTTTCGGGTATAGCGTGTTTAGTTTTGAACTTTTATCTTAACGTGTAGTATTTGTAAAGTAGAATTTATTGTATTTAAAGAATGGTCATTTGAAATTAAGAGTTTTGCATTTAAAGTCTTTATGTATTCGGCGAATCTTTTCCTGAATTTGACCAATGTATATTGAGTTGCAGTCTGAACATTTCAGTTTATATACTCCGCAATGCTCAAGTGCCAGATTGTGTGGGGGACGAAAAAATGTCTGTCCGTCTGTCTGTCTGTCTGTCTGTCTGTCCGTCCGTGTGTCTGTACGCGCCATAACTCAAATACGCTGTATTGGATTTCCATTAAACTTTGTATACGCATTTATGACGCCCATGAGAAGTACCCTATTGAATTTGAACCTAATCTGTTGACGTCTTGGCCTCACTTTCTGGAGTTCCATGGTTTAAATCCCGAAACCGGCCAATTTGACTTTTTTTTTGTATTCTGCATATCATAATTGGAATCATAACTGATTAAACAAAAACATACTGGCACTTTGTTACATTAGTTTACCTGATTTTATTGCTATTGGATTTTTGCATAGTAGGTCTTTTAAGACGTAAGTACATGTTAAGGAGATTAAGTGTAACAGTTGACTCCTATGTTCTGTTGAGAGTATATCACGCACAAATTCAAAGCTTACTTTCCTATGGAATAATACTTTGAGGGAATAGCTCACATGCTAGGAGGATTTTTACCATACAGAAGAAGGCAATTAGGATCATCTGTAAAGTGCCTATTCGCACACATTGTAGGCGTCTTTTTATTAGCTTAGGTTTGTTAACATCACCCTCATTAAATGCTTTGTTTACTCTTTGTCATGTTCACAACAACTTAGAACATTTTAATAATAATAGTGATTTTCATTATTACAGTACAAGGGACAAAAATAAACTCCGAGTACAACGGTATAACTATAGCCAATCACAGAAAAATTGGTATTATGTTTCAGTCAAACTATACAACTATACCCCTGAACAATTAAAAACATTACCATTGATGCAATTTAAGAAAAGTATTAAACATGTATTAATATCTGAGTGCCTTTATTGCATTGATGACTTTTATTCTATTAATTGGAAAGTGTATTGTTGATTAGGGAATTTATTATAGGCTTTGTTTTGTTATTTTGTATTAGGTCTTGTTCTATAATGTAGATATATCTTATTTTATATTATACTTATTGTACATTATCTCCATATATATAAGAGGCTTTGTCCTGACTGACTGACTGACTGACTGAATGAATGACTGACTGACTGAATGACAGGAATCAACTTAGAGCCTAAACTATAACAGGTAGAGACTTGGAATTTTGACAGTACCTTCGTTTCATAATGTAGGTGCTCACTAAGAAAGGATTTTGAAATATTTTGATTTTAAATGCCAAAAATAAAATGTTTTTTAGTATACTTAATCTCTTTTTACACAGAATTATCAAATCCGAATCACAGAACATATCGTTGCTAATGGTATCAGATGGGTTTGTAAATTATCAAATCCGAATCACAGAACATATCGTTGCTAATGGTATCAGATGGGTTTGTAAATAAATGAAATGCAAGTTTGACAAATAAGATAAGTTATCAATACAATTCATGTTGTAAATAAATATTAAAGAATGAAATCCACGAAAGTATTGGAAGTCACATAACTTTCTGTACCCTGGACATAGAGAAAACAAAACGAGGTATGGTAATCAATGTGTATATTATTTAATCCTAGGTTTTTGGAGAGAGAAGTATGAAAGTGATATTGCTTTCTGTTTAATTTCATCCCCAAAACAATTTTATGGTAACATGAGTGAGAAATAAATATTCCGCAAAGACAGCACAATTTTATGTTACCGGAATTTCTGTTTATTCTTATTTGAACCCCTACCAGGCTTGTAGTGTACAAGCGATGGGATGCCAAATTCTACTTCCTCTATGAGGCATAAAAAGCTATATGAAGCATTTTCTGAGGGAATAGTTTGAGTGTGATTAGTCGTTCATCCTATTCCAATTTATAAATACCTATATAAGGACCTAGAATTTAAAAAATCGAAAGTCCTTCATAAGTTAATTTCCAATTACAAAATACAAAACCCGGGCGACGCCGGGCCTTTTAAGCTAGTCTTGTATATTTTATTTGACGAAGTCCATGTATTTTTGTAAATATTTAATGACGAAAAAATTCTATTGTCTATTCACAAATACTAAAAGTAATAATCACTTTTAAAGTGCAATTATGAAAAAAATATCTAGTAACTTCTTTCCCACATACAGTTAATTCATGTGTGAGAAAGTAAAATCCAATTTCATAACCTCATTATTAGAAGGGTGAAGGAAAGAGCCCCTGTTGCGTCGGAATGGCTCTTTCTATATTTACCACCACACAAGTGTTACAGCTTCTTGTACCAGATGGAGGGTGTGGAAAGGGGTGGCGTCGGGTAATTGCCGCTGCTCGTGGTACCGCCGCCTCCACCAGATATTGGCGTTTGCTGTCAGTAGCCAGACCACTCCAAAGAGGTGAGTCCGTACCGAGGTCAGGAGGTAAGTTACTATAGCAACATCATGGCCCTCTGTTTCAATAGAAATTAAATAGGCCCTGCTTATGGGAACGAGGTACTCTACTCTGTGATGGTCGAAAAAATATGAATCTTCCTGAAGAAGAACATATTTACTTTTATGGTGTTACGTAATATTTTGCGCACTTAGAAATAGTTGCATCCCTTTAAAGTTTGAGAATGCGTAATGCGTTTCAACTGACCAACAGCAACTACACCCAACTTGCACAAGGAGCTAGGGAATGCGACAGGAAGAAAGAGGCAGAGAATGAAGACGTGACTGTTATGATCCTGAATTGCATTCATGTGAGTCAAAAAACTGTTAAATTTTTAAACACAAATATCTCAAAAGTATATTTTCATCTACGTGTGTAGCCTCATCTCAGAATGTATTACAGTTAGAGTACTGAAGCGTTACATACTTCTTTAACCTGTGGTATTGAAGAACTGGTAGCAGATTTACATTGATACCACATTTATTATAAGATTCAGGGATATATTTATGTCGTAAATGTCACTATTGTTTGTGTGACAGATTTGATACAAGTATTATGTAGGCTTTTTTTTTCAAACTGATCAAATGAAGACATATTCATAATATTCTGTTACAGGAGTCAAACATAGGAAGTTTAAGTTTTAATTTAGAGTAGTTTCAGAAATCATGAACATAAAACCTTTCTTTATATTTCTGCTGTGTTTATACCCATTTTAGCTGCGAAGCCATATCAGGAGTTCGGGATGTGTGTCTGTACAGTCGGGTAGGCCATGGAACTATTGATTGTCAATTATTTTTTATTGTTGGTGTATTTTTATGAAGTAAACTTAAACTTAAATTAATTTAAATGGATATGATACAAGATGAAATGGTGAGGATGATTCATGGTATGTAAATATACAATTCGGCATTTGCCTGCACGACAGGGGAAACCATGAAAAAGATCACAGGATTTGAACCTGGGACCTCCCGAATACGATTCCAAGATGTTACCTTCTCGGCCACCACGCTCGGTTACATAAACTTGTCCATTATCGTTACAGGTTTTTCTTCTTTATGTATAAACTAGCTTAAAAGACCCGGCGTCGCCCGGGTTTTGTATTTTGTAATTGGAAATTAACTTATGAAGGATTTTCAATTTTAAATTCTAGGTCCTTATATAGGCATTTATAATTTGAAATAGGAAGAACGACTTATTACACTCAAACTATTCCCTCATAAAACGCTTGATATAGTTTTTTATGGCTCATAGAGGATCTAGAATTTTGCATCCCATCGCTTGTACAGTGCACAGCAAGCCTGGTAGAGGTTTAAATAAGAAGAAACAGAAATTCCTGTAACATAAAATTGTAATATCGAGGCGGGAAATTTCCCACTCTTATGTTACCATAAAGTCGTTTTGGGGATGAAATTAAACAGAAAGCATTATCACTTTCATACTTTTCTCTCCAAAAACCTGCGATATAATATATACACATTACCATACCTCGTTTTGTTTTCTCTATGTCCAGGGTAGAGAAAGTTATGTGATTCCATTATTTTAGTGGATTTCATTCTGTAATATTTATTTATAACATGAATTATTTTGATAACTTCTCTTATTTGTCAAAAGTGCATTTCAATTGTTTTTTCCAAGCTCATCATATAAAATTTTGCAACAATATATTCTGTGATTTGGAATTGATAATTCTATGTAAAAAGGGGTTAAGTATTTTCAAAAACATTTAATTTTTGGCATTTAGAATCAGAATTTTTCAAAATCCTTTCTTAGTGAGCACCTGCATTATGAAACGAAGGTACTGTCAAAATTCCAAGTCTCTACCTGTTATAGTTTAGGCTGCACGTTGATTCCTGTCAGTCAGGACAAAGCCTTTTACATATATAGAGATTGTCACTAATGAAGCGAATAATTCTGAAAGTATCCAGACAATACGTAAAATTGTATTGTGTTTTACTAATAGTCACTTAAAACAAGTAGTGTCCAAAAGCAAAATGGCCACAGTACCTTGTTCCCTTAAGTTTGGTTCTAAAAGTGGATCATAGTCTATTGTTACTACAGTGAAAACTGAGAGGTTGAATAGCTGTGTAAACGTCAATACGATTTTAAAACTTTCAACCTGTAAAATTTGATATTAATTGTAGTTGTCAACATTTTTGTGAAGTACTGCACAGATATTCCTTACATTGAGGTCAACTTGTAACCCCACCCCTAAGCACTATAATAAATCAGCAACCGCTAGCTACTATTAGGAGTCATGCACCCCCTCAAATGTACGAATCTCTTCAGTGGCAGAACCTGAAAACTAATTGGGAAGTTTCCAAACAAATATCTTAACTAGCTGCTAAATTGAATCAGTAACCTGCAAACATTTCAAGAGTGAAGAGGAAACTGTTTGATGCTGTATTACTGTAAAAGCAAATCTCATTCCCTTTCTTTCTTTCTCGTAGTTTTACCTCTCCCTTTTAGGATTTAAGCGACCCAAGCCGCCCGGGCTAAAAGCAAATCCATATGCTAATTTAAAAGATTCAATGAGTGTGGTTTTTTTGTTATCGTGTTGTTTTTCTGTCTTTGCAAAATGAGGAAGCCTAAAGGATCTAATGAATTAAGCATTAAAAAAAAAGAGGTTTTAGATTTACAGTATTCAAATTTAAATACAAGTAAAATCAGTTTTTACTGCACTTTTATGTCTTACTCAGTTCTTATTCTTTCTGCATTACTTTATTAGGTATAACTGTATAATTTAACTTTTTCATAGATAACTGAAAAATCTTGGTAACGTGACCACCTCTATTTCTTGACCAGATCTGACCGGAACCAACTTACTGTTTTACTGTTACAAAAAGAATCTTATGTTATTATTATTATTATTATTATTATTATTATTATTATTATTATTATTATTATTATTAAAGTTGCTATATCAAAGCGAAAACTCGGTCATTACGTTCAAAAGATTTTTCGCTTTGGTTGGATTAATTTGTGTAATTTTGAGTTTTAATGAGTACAATGCCTAAAAGTTTCAATTAAAACTCGTCATTTTCCTTATTTTGATAATTCAAGGGGGTTTTGATATTATATTTTGATCTTTGGAACAAATTAAAATAATAACTGATTACGTTCATGAAGGAAACATGTTCATGTATGGAAATGCAAATGCACTAAAGTTTGACAATAACATCAACGAAAACGACATGAGAGAAGATATAACGGTTATTACTAGGGTTCGGATGTTTATGACCTAAGAAGTGGAAAATATGACTGAAAATATGACCTTAAATGACTAAATATGACCCAAAAATCCTAAATATGACCCCATAAAACAACGTATTTTTATAAAATAAATGTTTCAATTTAAAAATTTAATTATACTAAATTATTACAACACGTTAATCCCATCAGATAATCATTTTTTAACCATTTTTTTTAACCATTTGTGAAGAATTTGTAATCTGTTAATGTTTCCAGATACCACTGTAACTGTGAACTGAAAATCTTTTAAAAACATGTCTATTGGAAGTTGTTAACAACAAGGAGGAAGAGGTAATTGTGCTATTACTTGTTATTGTCCCTTCACATTTCAGTTACAGTAAAACCATAATATTTGTGACTCTTTATCGGAAAAAACTTAAGTCAACAATTTAGTGCAGATACTGCATAATTGTGATCTTTGCCGAATTTATAACTGAAATATGACGTTATATTATAAATATGACCGAAATATGACCAACACCATGAAAATGACCAAAATATGACTTTATATGCGAAATAAAAACGGTCCAATTAGGATAACAAATGTGCAATTCATGTTTAATTTGTGTTTACGGCGAGAATAGAGGTCAGGATAAAAATAGGATATTTCATAAACATCCGGACCCTAGTTATTAGATTACTTCTATCGGTTCACTGTAATTGTTAGATAATTTCGTTAGATTACGCCTTGCAATGTTTCTGTCCTTAAAATACAATGTTGATATGAAAGTTGAGGTTAGGTTATCAATACGTTCCTTCAAATAATCTATAATAATAATAATAATAATAATAATAATAATAATAATAATAATAATAATAATAATAGGAAGTGTTTGAATTTCTGTCTGTCTGTGTGGCCGAAAGCACCTCGAAGCCTATTTTTAATTTTAGCTTTCGTTCGCTAGTTATGAGTGAAAAACTGGCAGAAAACGTGAATTTTGTGAGCTATCGAAGCATCAGTTTTCGGTAACACATAACAATTGTGAAATTAATTGCAGGTGGCTTTGCCTTTCTTTGTCGTAACTTGGAAATAAAAACATCGATATTTTTTTAATATATCGCATGGAATTATCGATAGTTTCGATTCTGTGAGCTCACCCTGGTAGATTCGTTTGTTTATAACGTCAAATACAATAGAAGCGCTTTCTAATCGTGGAATTCACTCCAAAGCCGGATCTTTAGCTGTTTCATTATAATTATTAATATTTTAGTTTATGTATGATTCGTGTGTAAGTGTTAATAAATATAATGCTTTAACCATTATGCTGTTAATTTTTAATCATCGAATTAATTATCGTGGGAGAAGCCGCAGGACCTGCTAGTATTTCTATAAATACGAGTATATCTTCATTGATGGCTCATTCATACATATGACTCATTTTAAGATCTCCAAATCAGAAATAATATACAGAATAGGGTTTTTGTAAACTTTTGGAATACATTGCTGTAAGTGCGTATATGTTTAAGCATTTCGTGAGTACATACGATTGTATAAAAGTGTTCTAAATGACGTCCAGTATTCCTAGACGAAATGCGAGTTGTCTAGAAGATGTAATTTGTTTTAAGAAAACCCATGGAATCTCTATACTCTGACTTTAATGTTCATAAAATACAACAGATTCATCTGACAAATGTATTAAACCGTTCATTAAAATATATACTGACTAGATTTATAAAGTCAAATAATTGTAGAAATAAGGCGCGTAGGTGAAGCCACAAGTTCCACATCTCTCGACTTCATTATGAACCGTGATTGTATAATATCCAGAATTAGAAAACACAAATACGATGCAATGTGATTTGTATTTGATGAATTCTTTGTAATAAGGTATTTCGTCTCCTCGAAATCATTTGATTTTTGACACTTAAAATAAAAATTTTGAGAAAACCTTTCTTAGTGTGAATTTACATTGTGAAACAACGGTACTGTCAAAATTCCAAGTCTCTACCCATTATAGTTTAGGCTCTACGTTGATTCTCTGTCAGTCAGTAATTCATTCATTCAACCAGTTAGTCAGCACAAAGCCGTTTGTAATTATATAGAGAGATTAATTTAAAATTACTAACCAAACTATTATCTTCTCATCCTCTGTCCAGAAATCTAAAGTAAAATTAATGGATAATTGTCCCGCCGGTTACATTATATGTCTGTAAGACATGGTCGCTTATACTTTGGGAAGAACATCTGTATCTGTATCTGTATCTGTATCTGGTACCCTATGATCCCCAGGTGGGGCGAAGGGGCCTCAAAGTGGAGGTTTCATTACCTATACTAATTTTGATATGCTTATTTTCCGAGAGAGGGTAGAGGGCAGGTGGTAAGCCCATCGCCTCGCAACCTCCCTCTGGAAACTAAGTATTTCGTGGACGTGAAAGGGCCGAGAAATTTTGTCCAGAGGCTCTAATTTAGGCTTGGAGTTCTTTAACGTGCCGTAAATCTACGACACGGGACCCCCAGCTTAAAGTCCCTCCCGGAGGACTCCGTGCCCAGGATTTTTACGTCCTGAAAAAACCATCGACCGCGGACGGGTTTGATCCCGCGCCCTGCGGATCTAGAGGCGGGCACGCTACCTCTAGACCACCGCGGCCGACTGGGAAGAACATAATCTGAGAGTATTCGAAAACAGGGTGCTTAGGAAAATATTTGGGCGAAAGAGAGATGAAAATGGGGAGTGGAGAAAACTGCATAACGACAAGCTTCATGACCTGTACTCTTCACCGGATATAGTAAGGATAATTAAATCATGGAGGATGAAATGGGCTGGACATGGGGGAGAAAAGATATATCTAAAAAAATATTGACTGGGAGACCCGAAGGGAAAAGACCACTTGGAAGACCTAGACGTAGGTGGGAGGACAATATTAGGATAGATTTAAGGGAAGTCGGATTTGCGAGGAATGACTGGATGGAGTTATCACAGAATAGGGCTAAATGGCGGACACAGGTAAGCGCAGAAACGAACCTTCGGGTTCCATAAAATAGATAATAATCCTTTAGCTTGCTTAGGAATTGTCTATTACCATTCCATTAACAGTAAAAAAGTAGCCAAACAGTAGGATGTAACAAAAGAGAAGGGGGTATACATACTGCAAATAAGAGAGAAATCGTAACATACGGAGAGCGCTAGTCACAAAGGCAAATGCCGGATTGGATATTTACTCGTGGTAATGGCCTGAAGTCTATAACATAATCATTAAAATTGAATGTCAGTTTAAATTAACAGAAGACAATAGAAACAGAACCATGTCAATTCTTACAAGGGTTACTGGAATATCACAATCTTAACTCGTGTTATGACCTCGCAGTTCGAACTTTCTATAAATAAAGTGTGAACAAATACAAGAACTCGGCCCTTCCCGTCCCTAGTGGCTGGGTGAGGGAGCAAGACAGAGCACGGGTCAAAGTAACAGCCAACGACTTGAAGTGATACTAATTTCGGAATAAACATATCGATTTTAAATCACAAAGTCGATGTAACTGCTTGCGTGACGCCCTAACGTCTTCAACTGTTTCTCACGGCTTACTGGGGTCACTGCTAATTGCAAATCTCTGCTCACGTCACAATGCTAATTCCAAATTCACTAACTTCCGGAAAGTGGGTTCTGCGAGAAAAGGCATTGTTCATGATTTGGAGAAACGATTTTGTGAACTAAATGCTTTCCATACAACGTGTGACTATATGTAGCTTTTGGTAGACCTATTTTCATATGTAACTTATGTAATTTATGTGCGAGTCCGTGGGGGTAGCTCATCTGGAAGTGGGCAAACATTAATGTCAATGAGTCAGTGAGTTAACCATGTGGTTTTATAGGCCTATTACAGGAACGTTAGGCTACCATTAATTAATCGTTATTCCGGTACCGGTCTACCAATTTGGTCCATGAGCCCTTATTATATAGATGAGTTGAGGCCAACATAGTTTGAGTCAAACACTATTCCTAGTGATTTTACATCACTTAGATTTTATTTTAATCGAGAACATAGTTCACCATAAGTTACTATAGATATTACAGTTAGAGGAGCATCGCATTACGTCATGTCTGCATATTCCTGCGTGTCTGTGAACAGCGGGGTTAAAAAGTGAAAGCCGTGCCTCCGTTACAATAGAAATGTATTGTACATTGCCGGCGCGGTGGCTCATGCTGTAGCGCGTGAGCCTGGCATGCTAGCGGTCCTGAGTTCAAATCTCGGGGCCGGCGGGTGTGTCATTCGTGGTGGACGAAGCCGTGCCTTGGGGTTTTCTCGGGATTCTCCCGTTTCCCCCTTTCATTCCACCAACACTCTCCACTTCATCTCACCTTTCCCCTTTTCATCCTCATCCTTTTTCCACTTCTGGTATCGGGTCTGCTTCGGCAGTCAGTGCCCTTTGGGGGCCTCTCCCGTTCTCCCCGCTGCTTGTGGTCAAGAGGTTGTCGGTGGTGTGTGTCGCGAACCTGTCGGGGCTCCCGGTTGGAGGTACCGCAGGGGTGGCGCACACGTGGCATGGTACTAGGCTTGTTGGATGTAGGGGAGTTCCGTGGGGGCCCGAGGGGGGCTCTGCGGATCCGGGGCGGCCTGTAGGCACGCAACTCATCCCACCCCGGAGGTAGGTAGGTACAATAAGTCGGTAGCGGCTGCGGTGCTTAGGGGCGTCCCCTCCCCGCCTTAAAGGGCACAAAAATATAAATAGAATAGAATACATTCATTAAAACTGTGCATAAATAAATTAAAAATAGGTTTAACGTTTCTATCGAAAACGGCTGCGAAGAAAACTTCTCATTTTTGTAAACTAACTACTAGCCCTAAAACTTTTATTTTAATAATTTTTTCATGAAAATTCTCTGAAGGGTAGTTATAAGATAGTCAATAACTCAGGATTTAACTCTTGCTTAGCGAAGGAGAAGCTGGGGGAACTGAATACGCACTTCTTGCAATGCGTCACTTATTATCAGAATGCTAAGTGAGAAAATAGTAATATCCACGCTTAGAGTAGCGACCGGATCGCTCGATATGGAAATGGGAACAGATGTGCGGGATCCCACAGATTTAATATCAACACCACGTTCACAGCGGGAGAAAACCTCAACACTCACACGACTTTCTCCTTCCGATTGCAGGGGTGCCAACCTTTCAGGTGGGTTATCACTAGAGGGCGGATCCATATGTACTAAAAAGCTTGAATATATGCATGCACTTATGCAGTTAAAAGATGGAAAATATGCCCCAAATAAATGGGGCAAAAATATGTTGCACAAACTTTCTCGCATATACATTAAAGGCTAGCACAGAAAAAAAGTAAATTATAGAGACAATAAAATTGTATTTATAAAATGTTCATAAAAGTATACAAGTATCTACACGTAGAACGGAAAGCATCAGGGTCGATCTTTATGTTCAATGCTTTTACCGTGAAATAATAATAATAATAATAATAATAACAATAATAACAATAATAACAATAATAATAACAATAATAACTTGGGATTTGCATGGTTTCCTCAATCTCAAAGACAAAAAATACAGGATATACTGAGATATCGCCGAAGAATAAAGCAAATGCTACACGAATGAGTTATTACGAGGGTTGTGCAAAAAGTAAGTTTCCCTTATTTTTAGAATAAAAACCACAGGAAATATCGACAAAATTCTTTTATTTTTCGATTCTTCGACTCAAGAACTATTTTTCTGCATAGTTACCGTTTTTCTCAATGCATTTTTGTGACTGTGGTACAAGCATTTTCAGTCCAGCCTCATGCTCCGCTTGCGCCACCTCCTTCAAAATTGGTTGACTTCCATCTTGAGTTTGTGATTGTTGTGGAAATGCTGTCCACCCAGGTGAACTTTCAACTTCGGAAACAGGTAGTATTCACTTGGGGCAAGGTCTGGGGAGCAGGGTGGATGTGGCAGAATGTCCCAATTCAACTTTTCAAGCAGCTCAACTGTCTTTCTCGCTGGGGACCGAACGTGCACACACTTTTGTCATTCCCAAATTCTTTTTTAAGATGTTAGCTACTGACCTTCGACTGATTTCAATGTGGGGAGGTTAGGCAGCAACAATATCGTTGAGGGTGAGGCACCCATCACGTTCAACAATCTCTGAACCGCACTGCACAGTGTTCCCCTCAGTGGCGGTCGAAGGACGACCGGAGCACAGTTCATCACAAACATTCTGACAGCCCTCTGCGAAAACAGAACACCATTTTCGCACCATTTGGACACTCATCGCACCCGTGCCATACGCAGAAACAATTTCTCGGTGGATTTCAGTCGGATTTTTGCCTTTAGCATGGAGAAAACGGATCACAGAACACAATTTGACAGCGGCGTGAGAGAGTAAGGGTGTCTCCATGGTTAAGAAGCTACTGGCGCCAAACCGATTGTTGTAAAGAAATGGTAACAGGCTCAGTGTTGCCACTACGTATGTAATAAAAATCCCTCAAAATATGAGAGTCCCACAAAAATTTTCCCCTGTTTAACAAAACAGGGAAACTTACTTTTTGCACGACCCTCGTACAATAGCCTACTGGCAAATTTGGACAGCCACGAGGTTTCATTTGAGCCCAGGACCTCTTCCCTATTAGCCTATACCTATACAAAATTATCTTAGTTGCCATAAAAACGAATTGTACAATGCAATTTTTCCACATAAATATCTTGCTAAAGTTTCATTCCTTCAACATCACTGTATCATATTTATCAGTGCCAAGCAAAATTCGCCAAATAGACCTATTTTTATACTGGTTTTTATTTTTATGGACCCCCATGAGGAAGTTGAATATGGGATTCACGTGCAACCTTAATGGTCGCATCTATGTTCATGAAATGCTTACCAAATGGGCAATTTTAAAAATTAAACCGGTATATTAAATTGAAACTAAGGAAGAAATTACTGTATAGGAGGGTACAGAATGTTTGTGAAATGAAATTTGGGAAACGGAATGGTACCTAACATCTTTGACCCGGTATTATATACGTAGTTTAAATTGTAGGCTAGATTAAACTAAATCTCAAGTTTAACTGAATGTGCCATTTTATAATGTTCTGGTTAAGTTAAACCGTAATGCAATGGTGTTGGTAGACCTGTTGAACGAGAAAAGAAGACGAATTGGCCTTGGAAATAAAAGAAAAACAATAAGATCTGCTAATTCGCTTCTATTTTTTTGTTTGTATGAAGAGAAATTGAAGCTAGAAATTTTATTATTAAAGAAACAGTTCATTCAAAATTGAACTCAGTTTTGCTCAGTGTAAGCTTATTTCAATCACAGCTAAAATAAATAGCTACTCATTGCTCGTAAAAATGATATTGTATAATTCGCACACTTTATCTTGAGCTCTGCACTCCATAATGCTGAAAACCGTCCATATAAAGAAGGCCTCGCTCGAAAAAATGAAGATCGCGACCCGTCCCCAGTATTGCCATACCCAAAAACTTCCCGTTGAGGCATTCTTGAGCTACCGTCAATTTTTATTATTTGTTTACATCATATTATTCTGAAAATGACAGAATAAATCCAGGGATATTAGAAGAACAGTACTGGTGCTGTTGAAATCGTCGATATATGTGACAACGAAGTTAAAAATAAAGATTCTTTAAACCAAGAAGTATCGGAAATCAGCGAAATAATAAACCAAATAAATGAAATGGAAGGAAAAGCAATTGAATGCGTTTTAAGCTGAATCTGTCGTTGGAGAAAAGAACAAGTCAAGTTTTATTATTTCGTTGTATTAATTGTGTTATATTAATTACCTACAAACTTTCGCGAAAGGTATTTAGTTAAATTACATCAATTCAGGCATGTGAAAGTGCGTATTCAAGTAGGCCTACATGTACAATGCTACGATTTTCTATATTCTGAAGACCGGAAGAGAAATTGTCTAAATTGGCGTAAATATATTACTTTATTCATTTCTCCAGCGATATATTCTACTATAATATCTGAATCAATATAAAATCTTTAGTTTGGTAGCGAGAGTTGAAAGTGCTACAAATTACAGTTAGTTCCATTGTGTACCAGCATAAAACTACACACGTTATGAGAATATTATAGGAGAAAAAATTCCTCCGACACTGGGACTTGAACCCAGGACCTTTGGCTATTCGCGCCAATGCTCTACCAACTGAGCTAAGCCGGAGTTCAATTCACAGCGCCGGATGGAACCTCTCTCCTATGACTGATTGCCCTAATGGTCTACCTCACAGACAGACAAGTTATGTCATATGCAGTACTGTGAGGCACACTAATTAGTGATTTTTGTGACCGGGCTCCCACTGTTATTGTACAGTTGACATTCAAGATAGATATATAAGCTTTCATGAACCACAGATTATTGTCTCTGTTGGACATTACATGAGAATATTATAGGAGAAAAATTCCTCCGACACTGGGTCATGAAAGCTTATATATCTATCTTGAATGTCAACTGTACAATAACAGTGGGAGCCCGGTCACAAAAATCACTAATTAGTGTGCCTCACAGTACTGCATATGACATAACTTGTCTGTCTGTGAGGTAGACCATTAGGGCAATCAGTCATAGGAGAGAGGTTCCATCCGGCGCTGTGAATTGAACTCCGGCTTAGCTCAGTTGGTAGAGCATTGGCGCGAATAGCCAAAGGTCCTGGGTTCAAGTCCCAGTGTCGGAGGAATTTTTCTCCTATAATATTCTCATGTAATGTCCAACAGAGACAATAATCTGTGGTTCATGAAAGCTTATATATCTATCTTGAATGTCAACTGTACAATAACAGTGGGAGCCCGGTCACAAAAATCACTAATTAGTGTGCCTCACAGTACTGCATATGACATAACTTGTCTGTCTGTGAGGTAGACCATTAGGGCAATCAGTCATAGGAGAGAGGTTCCATCCGGCGCTGTGAATTGAACTCCGGCTTAGCTCAGTTGGTAGAGCATTGGCGCGAATAGCCAAAGGTCCTGGGTTCAAGTCCCAGTGTCGGAGGAATTTTTCTCCTATAATATTCTCATGTAATGTCCAACAGAGACAATAATCTGTGGTTCATGAAAGCTTATATATCTACACACGTTATATTTTCTGGTAATTGGCAACCCTTCAGAAACAACGTCAATTTCAACTCACTGCCTTCTGCAATAGTCAGTCTCTTATACTGCATGCATTATCAGCTCCCCTCACCCCGCAATTTTTGGGCTCAAGATAAAGTGTGAGCATTATATTAGCATTTGTTTCACAATACAACCTTCTATGTTTAGGCCATTCCGGAAAGTAAACAAATAGAATTACTTTAAGTTTTGTCTCTTTTTCTCATAGCTTGTTGTATCCGAAATTGAATTTGTTGATACTGTCTTATCGTGTTTTTGTAGCCATTTTCATTAAAACAAATATGTCTTAAACTGCAGGTTAAACGGTAGAAAGGTCCAGTTAGGTTAAACTTAAGATTAACTTGTAGTTATCGTTTATAATACGCAAAAATCTGAAAAACCAAAGTTTAAACTAAAACTGAAGGTAAACCCATGATTATAATACCGGCTCTTAATATATCAAGGTAATATAATCTTGACATCAGAAGACATAAGTTTATAATGTTTTATTTTATATAAATTTCAGTTTTTTTTTGTCTGTCCTATAAGACGACCCCGGATTTTGGGGGCCTCTTTTTATGATTCAACTATAGTCTTATCTGCGGAAATATACGGTACTGCCCACTTTAATGGCATGGGTGTTCGCTGGGAAGCATAACTCAGCGAGAGAGAATGGACGCTGACACATCAGCAAACACTGGCTGGTGTCTGGCGGGTTGCATGCTAAGGGAAAGTCTAATTTATTTGTTCTCATGCAAGTTCTGTCTGTTCTCACAGATATCATTATCACCTTCTTTATATTATTTTAAAGGGATACGCAATTCTAAACATTAAAAGCAGTAATGCGTCTGTACAGCAGTAATACGCTTCAAGATAGCAATAACATCACAATTACAAAAAATCAACGTTGGAGAATTTATCATAAATTTATTTTATTATCGTACAAGTGACAGTTTTTATAGCAGAGTTTTTCATTGCATACACAAGCGGCTTCCTTTTGATAGGAGGAAAAGTTTACCGACAGCTCAACCCATGCTCTTTATTTTTACTTCGCCAATCAGCTAGTTACCTCAGCCAATCAAAATCTAAGAATGTCCTGTGACGGCTGTGACAGCTACTCGTCAACTCCGCGTGGAGTGAAACGCGGGGTTGCAAGATCTAGTTACAGTAAACAATAACACGTGTGAATTGATTAAAGCAAAGGAAGAACTGCAGCAGCTGGAAGACGTAGTTCGTGCCTCCCACGAGAGTTGGCAGCTTAGGGTACATTATGAGATTGCGTGGGGACGGGAAATTATCTGTCTGTCTGTCCGCGTGTCTGTACGCGCGATAACTCAAGTACGCTTTTTCTCATTTTCATGAAACTTGGTATACGCATTTATAACTTTAATGGGAAGAAGCCTGATATTGGACCAGTTTGGTTGACCGGTACCGGAGTAAAGCGCAATTTAGTGCCTATTTTATAGTAATAAATTAGAAAGAATTTATCAAATGCAAATCAGTTCCCATGACAACATATTGTTTTACGGCTTTGGAAGTTGCAATACAGTTAGCTTCGACTAATAACACTACCCACATATTTCCTCACATATACTTATCAACTAGACCAGTGGTTCCCAAAGTAAGCTATGGGTCTCGACCCACTGGTGGGTCGCGGGAGCAATTTCGGTGGGTTGCGAAAAGGGCGGGAAAAATTAAACTTGTTTTAATATAAGGAATATAAGGCATTTGAACACAATAAAACTATTGAAAGGCATATGAAAAACATGTGCTGTTTTTTATATAGCCTATATTAGTCATCTTTATGTAGTAATGGGTCGCGAAAAAAAAATTCTAGGTGAAGGTGGGTCCCAGGGCAAAAAAGTTAGGGAACCTCTGAACTAGAACTTTGTTCTTCCGCAAGCCCTGCTTAATGAATCAAACTGGAGCTTATTAACTCGGAAATCGACGAAAAAAAAAAAAAAAATTCTCTGCATATCATAATTGCAATTATCACTGATTAAAAAAAAATTCTGGCACTTTGTTACATCAGTTTACCTGATTTTTATCTCAAGAACAACACAATTAACCTTGATAATTTCCTCCTGATGGCAGAGAAATGTTAGCAATCAATGTTTCCATATTTCTAGCATGTTGACGGAAATGACTTTAAGTTTCTGCAGTCGGAAGTGAGCTCTTGAGATAATAGAAAGCTCTCTTCTCTTTTTAATAATTATAAAAAAGAGACGGGGAAGTCACGCAACCCGCGGCACTGCGCGGCGAGGATGCGCGTGGGCTAACACGTGTGCTGCAGTGATTCACACGTCTTTTGTCCGTGCAGTGTCTACACTCTCTTGTTTGTGCTTCTGCAAACTTGATACGTAAAACATAAAGGAAAAGCTCTTTTACATAATTTTTTAAAATCTTAATTGCGAAGTGCTTTCATCAGATGACATGGAGGTAAGTCACATTTGTTTCTGAATATACCGTATTTACTCGAATATAACACGCATCTTTTTTGTCCATTTGTAGCTTTCAAAACTGAGGTGCGCGTTAAATTCGAGTACAAATCCGTTTCAGAGGTTGGCAGTACCGGTAACTTTTATCTGCGTAACAATGCATTGCTATAATTCTCGACTTCATTTATTTTATCGTTGGCCTATTACTAGCATTACATACAGCGTATAGAAATACTGTACTAGTTAGTAGTCACGAAATGGAGGGCAAGAAGAGAAGAATATCTTATGGTGCTGCTCTTATCTCTTCGTATAAGCACCCCGTGTGTAAAATGTAAACAAAATCGAGGATTCCAGTGACGAACAAATCAGTGAATATACTTGTAGCAGTGGCGGACGCAAGGGAGGGATAGGGGGATACATCCCCCCCGAAATTTGAAAAAAATGCTATATATACACTCTTAGTGGCCAGTTTTATAAACTAATTTTATATGTATATGATTAATGTTTTTTTAGTATTCTTTCTACCTATCCAAATCCCCCCTCCCGAAAAAAATTCTGCGTCCGCCACTGACTTGTAGGCCTAGAATTGGCAGTTAAATTTAATGGTAATTTCAAATGTTTACGTGGTGGTTCATTATTCCCTTAATACTAAGACAACATTCCAAATAAAATATCTATCCTACCATTGATGCGTATTACATTCGCCAACAAACTCTTTTTTATTATTTCAAGTTTCAAAATCGAGGTGCGTATTAAATTCGAGGGCACGTTTTATTCGAGTAAATAAGGTATTTTAATATTTTTGTAATTCTTCCTCTTAAACGACATCAATTAGCCCCATGTTTCTTAGATACTCAAAGTTCTATGGAGCGGTTCCAGGGGCGTATCCAAGATTTCCCCCCCCCCCCTCGGAGGGGCTGTGATAAATCACATATAATTATATTGAATCTTCACACGTTAGAATAACATAATCACACAACGAAACTCAAAGTAAATAGGTTTGTTTGTTGATGTGTATGTCACACTCGCGCCTTAATCTACTTTTGGAAAATTTATCAAGACCGCCCGCTTTACCGCTATAATCTATCCGAGGGGCATCAGCTATTAGTAGGTAAGCTATAACTTAGACAAAATATTAACGGCATTTCTATTTCACGTAATTCATTAGTCAAGATGTGCATAAACTGTCTACTATCTGAGATACTAAAATGTCCTTATGTGCAACATATTAGCATAACTTTACGTTTGGGGGGGGGGGCTGTAGCCCCCTCAGAATATGCCTCTGAGCGGTTCACAAGAGTAAACAAACATAATGTCTTGCTGTGATGTACCGTATGTTCATTGACAGAATGCCTGTGACTGTTCAGTACAAAAAACACAGTAGACTTCTGTTAAAGAATTTTGAAAAGATAAGTGCCATTAAATCCAGTCGTTTTTATCAAACACACATTTTACAAAATTAACAGTTAATAGAGATAATGAAGTAACTGCGTCTTTAGTACATGGTAACATAACATATCTTACGAAAATAACGCTATTATTTTGATATGAAGTTAATATGTAATAATAAGGTACTGTTGTAAAATGTAATGTATCGGTGTATATGTGAATGAGTTTCGTGATTTTCCTTATGTCGCTGTTGCACACCAAACTGGTTCTATAGAGGTTTCACCCTTTCCCATTTTCCCATTTCGTGTTGTTTCTCCACTGCTAGTAGAGTTACTGAAGTAGCAAACCGGCTTGTCAGAAATGTCTGACATCTCGAAAGACAATATATCTTGCCTAAAAACATTAATAGTACTAACTTAATACGTATAAGAGGTTTGTGCAACATGTTTGTGAAATCATTAATTCGTTTCTATATGAAAAAAATATTCTATAACTGACTTCCATGTTACAATTAAGAATCCGTATTTTAAAAATAAGTATTCATCGTTATATGTAATATACAAAATTAATTTTAGATTCGCCACCCGTATCACATGTACCATAGGTAGAGGAAGTATTGGGTTCGACCCCGAAATCTGATGTCGAACTTTAATATAAATTTACGTTTTTGAATCTCCCTGAATGCAAATATCATTTTCTCTCTTGTGTTTGTGTGTCTGTGTGTCTATGAACAGGGCAACAAATCGTATAAAAACAAAATTTTATATTTCGGTTATTTGCCTTCTGGGGATATGACACGAATATTTTCGACAACTTTCTCTTATTTTTATGCCACTTTACATTGAGAAAATTTTAGTTTTGCGATTTGCTCAAAACGGCTCTAATGATTTTGTTTAAATTTATATAGGAATTGCATAATATCCATCTCTATATTATAAGAGGCTCTGTCCTGATTGACTGACTGACTGACTTAATGAATGACTGACTGACTGACTGACTTAATGAATGACTGACTGACTGACTGACTTACTTAATGAATGACACAAAATCAACGTAGAGCCTAAACTATAATAGGTAGAGACTTACAATTTTGACACTACCTTCGTTTCATAATGCAAGTGCATACTAAGAGAGGATTTTGAAAAATTTTGAATTTAAATGCCAAAAATCAAATGTTTTCGAGGATGCTTAATAATTTTTTACACAGAATTATCAACTCCAAATCACATTCCATGTACAGTTATCATGACAACAGTATATTGTTGGCAGTGTTCACAGGTAGCTTTGAAAATAAATGAAACGGGAATTAGACAATTTAGAGAAGCTGTCGATATAATTCATTGGTGTAACTAAATACTGAAGAATGAAATCCACGAAAATAATGCACAATGTGATGCAGTCACATGACTTTCTCTACCCTGGTCATAGAGAATGCCATTTTCTCACTTCACATTTTGATGTAAAATAAGAGGTCGTATTGCGGGGACAGCATTTTCAGTTGTTTCAGTCTGAATGTGTGCCCACGAGTATTTTATGCCATATCAGAAGTCGGTAAAAAAAATTCTACCCACTGATACGTTATTCATAGCTGTAGGCTTTGTATTTTTAGTTGAGAAATATGGATGTTTATCATAGGCCCTAAGCATGTAAAAGAAGACAAAATAGTGTGGAACATTTATGTAAAAACGATGTCAGTGTTAATAAATATGTTATAACTATTTTTGTCATCTACCAGTTGAGTAAATAATGGCAGGCGAAGCCGCGGGCACCTGCTAGTGTGGCTATAAGATAACAGCCATAAAAATTCGTAAATTAGAACCACGCCAGTGCATATAGACACCACATGTAGCAATATTAATTATAATTATAATTAATGTTTTGTTTATCATAGATTTGTAATAATAGCTAACTGCTATTATGCAGTGATACTCTCAAATACTAGGCTGTAAAAGGTGCTGTTTTGCTTACCTTGTATCACTAGAAGAGCCAGAACCGATTGTACATCATGTAGCGGATATCTGGGACGAGTGCCTGGAAAAATGAGAACAATATCATATACGCCGGGTTTCCGAAACGTAAGATATCTACTAGATGGCATTATTCAATCCGTAAGCGTTTCTGAAACGTTCGATGGCGGCTAATCGTTCAATAAAACGCCCTACAAACTATCGCACCATAAATCACTAGATATCTGGCGAAACGGTAGATAAACACGCAACATGGCGGAAATGCGAAATATTTATGTTGATGTATGTTTCGTTATTGGTGACGCAGCGGTCGGGTGGTAGGCCAAGTCCCTCCAGGGATGTAGCGCCACGGAGTTTTATGTTTCGTTATTATGTTAGCATTTAATCTTACATTATGTTACTAGCTTGTTATGGTATTAAAATTAAAAGTAGTAATGAAGCTGGCATTGGTTATTAATTTGTGTGTGAAATAATCCATTATACTGTACTAGAAAAATTGTATATTATCGGTTAAATGAACTTTGTTATAGCCTAGGCTATTGTATCCATCCTTTATTTGTATTAATTTCATTTTCTGTTGTAAGTTAATACTTTAAGAAAACATCGCGAATATTAATTCACATCATATTTTCTTGCTGGTCATTTTCAATGCCAGATCGTATAAGGCCTAGGTCTATACAGAAGTAAATATTCCCTGAAAGAAATACAGCAATCCTTTCAACAAGTAGCCTACGATGATATTCAGATTCGGAAAAAATGTAGCTTAAGTATATTAATTTTATTTTGTGATGCAACACTTTATGAAGAAAATATTGCCATTTTACAGCACGAATATTAATACATAATCATCATCTTTCTCGTCATCTTCATCCTGGGGCAATAATTAGGCCTAGAGATGTGTAAAGCAAAAAGTATTCCCTGAAAGAATTAGATCTTTGACGATATTGAGTTTCGGAAAGAATCAGGCTGTCAAAGGAATGACCTATGGATAAATAGGCCATCATATTAAATAAGGAACAACTGCAAGCATGCCTTTTTCAGCGTTAAATTGCCCATCATTAGAATTGGGAACAACCATCGAAGCATTCCTTTCTGTGGTAAATTAGCTATAACTTAATTAATGTGTTACGTTTTACGCATTATGTTGTCAGATTGTGATGGGTGACATTTTTCTCTAATGCACAAGTCTCGAAATCGAAATTACCGTAGTTTATCTCACGTTTTACATTCATTTTAGCAGACAAACAGCAGACAAGGAAAAGCAGAAAGATAATTCAGCCATTTTGAATAGAATAGCAAGAAGCGCTCCGATTGGTTGCTATTCAATCACGGCCAACTTGATATTAGAGTAAGCACCGTGTCTCCATCTATTGACAAAGTGCTCAACTCATTTATCTGACATTAGCTATTTCTTGAGCAAATTCGCTTTCGGAAATGGGAAGGTGTTTATCGAGTCTATATATGTATAGAACGATTAGCTGTCTAGAAGATATCTGGAGCTTTTATGCAACCGGGCCATAGACATGTAGTTCAGTAGCATTGCCAGTAAATAATGCGATTTGTATTTTTGTAAATTTTGAATTCTATGAAACTGGAAAGATGGGCCTGTATGACGACCACCTGGTATCATATTTATCTACCAGATAGAGAACCTATCTGGAAGTTGGCCAAGAATTGCGTATTATGGTCTCCTGACAAAATCTGTCTGGCAAGACAACTTCCAGATAAGCTAGCAGGAGGATGGAGTGGCTGACAAAGTACCAACTGCTAAGGCGAGTTTCTAAATTCATCAATGGATCCATCCGATGGCATCGAGCTTTCATCAGAGCGTTTTTAATTTCATTGATGGAATCCATCGGCTATCCATCAAAGCGTTCTTTGAGTTCTGATGAGTTTGCTATGGTTTCCATCGACTGGCATCGGTTCCATCGTACTTGAACGTCCGATGGATCAGATGAATCACCGCCATTATGACGAATTTACAATTCAAACATATGTAATGGAGATCGCGCATATAAGATTCATAACTACATAACGTAGACTAAATTACAGACACATAAATAGTAGTTAAACTTATTTTTGAGGATTCGTTATCCGAATCCTCATAAAGGGCTAAAACTGAAAGAGAAAGAAGCAAAGACAGTCCATTAGTTTGCAGTCACAGTAAATTATTATAATGGCATGCATTTTAAGTAACATTTAAGTTATTTCGGTTTTAGTTGTTGGAATTGTTAAAATTATAAACTATAGACCATTATAAAATAATATTACTAATTTCGGGTCAATTTGAAAACATATAAGTACAGTACTGTAATGTGTATAGTATAAAACACACAGACTAAGTAGGTCTGCTGTGATAAACCGATTTTATGTAACAAATACCGACGAGTCTGTCTTTGCGATAAGGTGTTAATTTAATGTAGATCTCACCTTTGTTTATTTATTTTATTTAATATAACTTATTATTGTAATCAGTTTCCATTGTATTTAATGAAATGAAAATCGATCATTAGGCCTATAATAATAATAATAATAATAATTATTATTATTATTATTATTATTATTATTATTATTATTATTATTAAAAATTATTATTATTATACTTTTTAGGTGGGAAAATAATAAACCGGAGTTACCAAATGCCATCGCAAATATTTTACAATTTTATATGTAGTTACTATGTTGGCGCTCCTGAAAACCATCGGTTTTGCCAACGAATGGTTTTTAAATTCATCAGTCATCAAGAATCCATCGAGAAAAAATTGTGAAATCCAGCCTTCCAGTCGGTGGAATCCATCGTCCATCAGTCCGATGAATTTAGAAACTCGTCTTCTAGTTAGGGATCTTGGTTGAAACAAGATGGCAGGACGCGGAACCTTTCTGGCCACCTTATTTTCAGAAGTGATGCTGGAAGATTTAATTTACACATAAATGTCATTTTATGCTCACAAGTGAATGAAATAGAAGTGCACAAATCGATTAATGCACTTAAAACGATGTGTTATTATGTAATTTAATTGTACAAATACAAATCCGAGCTGCCGCACCTAGCGGAGGACTACCGAACTACAACAAACACACCTGTCTGCTCAACGAGCTAAGGACCATTTTACAAATTTTTACTGCGTTCTTGCCGGTAGCAGTTCAGCGGTGGTATTACACGGCATCTTCCAGTTAAGCTATCTGGAAGTCACGTATCGGGAGGAATTGTCGGCAGGTGGTAATACAGGCCCATCTTACTTAATCAACTATTTTATATCCAGGATGGATATTCGAAATATTGGTCTTTCTATGAAAGCACCGCTGTATAATATCCTTTCGATCGTTATGCACAACAAAGTTCATGTATAATAAGTGTATTGTATATTGTGTAATAAACTTCTGCGTCTTTAATGACCGGAACAAATGCCCTGTTAGTCATATGTATGTGAAAGTAAAGACCAAATATAGATTACTTTCTCTCTTAACTATTTGAAAACTTCAAGGTCAAATTTATGAATATATACGAGGAAGAATCAAATGAAAACTGCAATTAATTTTTTCCCGCCAATTTGGCTCCAGGAAGAATGATTGCTCGGAAATGATTTTTTCCACATAGTCCCCTCATAGTTCAATGCACTTGTGCCAACAAATAGGAAGTGCTTCGATACCACATGAGAAAAATTATTCTGGTTGACACTGAAGGCACTCATGCACTCATGCACCGCCGATTGGATGTCTTCATCAGAGTTGAACGTCTGCCCTCCAAGGAGCTCCTTTAATGGACTAAAGATGCGGAAATATGATGGTGCCAAACCTGGCAAGTATGGCAGTTGTGGGAGGCACTTGAAGCATATATTGTCGTCGATGGTTTTCATGGTTGCACGAGCAGCATGAGGACCAGAAAACCAATAACGCGTGCTCCAATATGGCTGACAACACGGTGGACAATTCATTACAATAAATATAACATTTGTATTATTTCACAAATTTTAACGGCGTCTAAAAAGTAGTGTACGATGCAGATGGCAGATGGCAGAATTAATTCATAAGAGTGTACACTCGCCCTCGCGGGCGCGTCCTACACCTACGGCAAACGTACCTACTTTTGTCATTCATTTTATAAGCCCACACTGTTCGATTCATTTGTTTATAATGCCAAGGCCCACAAACATCTGAAATTTTGAACATAGACGTAAGAGGGATAATGAATATAGATCTAAATGGACAAACATTCATCGATTTGGACGGAACTCACTATGCAGGGGTTTTCGGGGCCAGCGAACTCTAATCTGAGACCTTTTTTTTTCCACGCGGTGCTTTCTAATCGTGGAATTCACTTCAAACTCGGATTTTTAGCTGTTTCATTAATTATATTAATCGTTTAGTATATGGATGTTTCGCGTACAAGTGTTAATAGATTTAATGTTTTAATTATTTTGCTCTTAATTTTTTATCTTCCAATTAATTATCGTGGGGAAGCCATGGGGATCTGCTAGTAGTAAATATTTTCTTCCTGTATACGCATATCTTGTGTTTTGGTGTTTTTCTCCATTGGAATGAGGAACACAAGGCTAAAAGGATTGCACCACGTGACTGGACGCTAACAGCATTAGTAGGCTTGTGTAAGTCTTCCCCACAGCGTGTGATGCTCACGTTTGTGAAACGATCGTTCATAATAATTATAGACATCTCCAATGGTCATCACTAGACCTGGAATTTTAAGGCAAATGCCTATTTTGTTCCTTATGAAATGACATGAAAATTTTTAAATATGTTGACGTTTCATGATAAAACTTTTATTTATAGAGCTTTTTAGTGCCCTAAAATGCCTATTTGGACCTTTGGAGCCAATTTTTACTATTTTAGTGCCTAAAATGCCTATTCTGTACATTTAAAATAAAATTCAACTTCTGTAACTTTTACAGGCATTTAACGGACATCCCTGAATGAAGAGTAGAACAGCAGAGGGTGGGTTTTTCACAGAAACTTGATTTTCCTAAACAATTATCGCCAAAAGAATGCTGACTGACGGGGGAGGGGATCAGCTCAAACCAACAAATAGCAGGTATATAGTAAGAAGGGACATAGTGTGTCAATTTTTCATATAAACTAAAACTGTTTTTGATAAGTGTATTTTTAATTCTGTCTTAATTTTGCAATTATTTCTGTTAAGAATAGGTATACCACGCTTCTTACACATTTATCACATTTATCCGTCTATCTACACATTTTTAAAGCACATTTTAAGTGCCAATTTTCTCTTTTAAAAGCCTATTTACTAGTTTTAAAAAGCCTATTTTAGGTGCCTAAAACTCATTTTTAGATCTAAAAATCCAGGTCTAGTCATCACCCATCTGATATAGCAATGTAGGCCTAATGCTGAACGATTGAAAATTATTATTTTTTAAATTATAGACAAGTTGCATACGACTGAATGCCAAATACCTTTCCGACCATTCAATTGTTCTCGTCTTCTGCGCCAGATGGCAGGCTACAAAGGCTTCGCTTTTACATTTTAGCCCCAAAACAATAAAACATACGAAATGAACTGTGTTTATAATAATAAAATGAACATGAACGGAATTAATTTTATTTTAAATGCGGGTTTATACTGCTTTCAAGGTTTGATTCCACATATGATATTAATCATGGGCGTACGATATGACGGGGGGGGGGGGTTCAGGGGGTTGAAACCCCCCGGAAATATCTGCAATATTTTTAAAGATTATAACACCATTTAACGAAATAAGTAAATGGTGCAAAAATATGTTGCACAAACTTTCTCGCATATACTGTTAAAGGCTAGCGCAGAAGAAAGTAAATTATAGAGACAATTAAATTTTATTTGTTAAATTTTCATAAAAGTATACAGTATCTAGAACGGAAAGCATCAGGGTCGATCTTTATGTTCAATGCTTTTACCGTGAAATAATAGTAGTAATAATAATAATAATAATAATAATAATAATAATAATAATAATAATAATAATAATAAAGTAAAGTGATCCCTATATAGGCCATGGATGCCCAGAGGGTTCCAGGAGGATGAGGCTCCCAGATTTCGGACATTCGGCACATGAAGGTGGTAAGGTTGTCAAGCCTTACGCACCGGCCCCCTTTACCGCCAGGATTGCTCCTGGTACTCATTTCTGTTAGAGGCTGAGTCGACCCCAGGGCCATAGTGCCACCAGAAGGATTAGGCCAAATGAAAAATCTCAACGACCTCATCGGGGATCGAACCCGCGACCTTCCGGTATGTAGCGCAGCGCCTCAACCACTACGCTACGGCGTACCCCATAATTCAATTCAATTCAATTCAATTATTTATTTAAAGAAGCTACAAACAATTTTTACAAATTTTAAACAGTAGGCTTCTAATGATGTATGATTTACCATACAGGAATTGATGTTTATGATTATGATTATGATAATGATTATGATTATGATTATGATAATGATAGTGATATTATTAGTGATATACAACAGGAATTACATATTAATGCATAATTAAACATCTGACTGTCGAGTCTGCAGTTTTAACCTAATTGACTGTGTGGTCATTAAGTTGAAACATATAACATTTCTGGTTAGCTTGCATAAGTCTGCTATGTCAATGGCATGAACACTGTGTAGTCAGCACATTCAAGAGTTATTCCATTGCATTGTACTTGAGAAAAGCAGGTCATATTTTGTAATTATAAGATTTTGCCATTTCTTATTAGCAACATATGACTGTGTTACCAAAAACAATTAATGATCCCTTGTCAGTCTTCTGTGAATATAATAATAATAATAACAATAATAATAGTAATAATAATAACAATAATACCAATTAATAATAAGAATAATAATAATAATAATAATCACTGCTTGTGGAATATATCAGAATTTTTAAATAAGGCATTGCAAGCAATAGCCAATCTGTTGGCAGGAATTGCATACGGTTGTTGTACAACAAAAATTGTACGATTTCTTGTTCCTCGTGTAAGGGGTACAGATAGCCCTATGCTATCTAAAATTGATTTGCAATGTATTTCCCCACGAAAGACTTTAGCTATGAAATTAGCATCTGCAGAAACACGCCTATTATATAATGTTTCCAAATTTAATAACTTAAGTATATCATCGTAGTCCAGATTTCTGTTAAACTTACTACGTATAAGGGAGACAAATTTTCTTTGTATTCGTTCCAGCTTATTACTGTCAGATACTGTAATGCTGTTATATGCAACACTGCAATATTCTAAGCCACTGCGAATTAAAAATTTGTAAAGAGTAATTAATGACTCTATGCTTTTTAAATTATGAGAAATTAAACGAACTAATCCAAGAGTTTTTAAGGCCTGTGTGAAAATATGGTCAATATGGACATGAAAGTATAATTTTGAGTCTAGATAGACACCGAGGTATTTTATATTTTCTGAACGTGCTATTATGTTTTGGCCAAGACGATAATTGTATATTATTTGGTTAGTTTTTCTACTAAATATCATGCTCTGGGTCTTACTGGTGTTAATTATCATTAAATTTGATTTACACCACTGGTGTATGTAATCGATATTCCTTTGCAGTAATTTGCAGTCCGAAGCCGTAGATATTTTATTCCATATACATAGGTCGTCTGCGTATGCTATTTTCTTACATGTTAGCATATTAGATATGTCGTTAATAAAAACTAAGAACAAGAAGGGACCCAACACTGACCCCTGGGGTACACCATCTGGTATGTAAAAAGGCTCAGAAAAATAGTTAGATATTCTAACTCGAGCAGATCTGTTTCTTAAATAACTTGAAAACCAATTGACATACTTGTTATGTAGACCTAAATTACTCAATTTTTTAACAAGAAGATCGTGATTTACTACATCAAATGCTCTGCTCAGGTCAAAAAATATGGCGTCTGATTGCGATTGTGAGCAATTTTCTTTAAGTATGTCATTGAGAAAAGTGATAATATTGGTTGCTGTGGACATGTCCTTGGTAAAACCATGCTGGAAATCATTTAATTTATTTTTACTGAAAAATGAAATATGTTTATGAATGATGGTTTCAAAAATTTTTGAAAATGTATTTAATATGGCTATGGGCCTAAAGTTTGCCAATTCTTTGCTTTTGCCTTTCTTATGTACCGGTCTGATAGCAGAAATTTTCCAAATTGAAGGAAAAGTTTTTGTTTCCAGCGAAAGGTTATACACATATGTAAGTACAGGTGTCAGTATTGGGGCACACCCTTAACAATAAAGCTTGGTATCTGGTCTCGAACTCTTAGATGGTTTCAAGTGTCGAATAGCTACCAAGACATCGGAATCTATGATAGTTGGAACATGTAGGCATTCAGATGTGACAGTTTGAGCATAGGGCCCCGGTACTGCATTAGTGGGCGTATTTATAATCTGAAAATGCTCTGCGAAAATATTCACTAGCTTTGATGGTTCTGAAACAGTGGTATTGTTCATTTTAACATGCAATACGGGATCATTTTTATTTCGTAACTTCGAAACATAACTCCAGAATTTAGCAGGGTTTGACTTTAAATCTTGATCGATTGATTTGTACCATTTTTGTCTATCAATTTTAATAGTTACTTTTACCAATCTTCGGTAATCTGAGAAACATTGATAATACAAATCAGTCGAGTGTTTTTTGAAAAGTCGATGATAATGTTTCTTTTTCCTTATATATAATTTGAGCTCTCTTGAAAACCAAGCCGGATATTTTGGTTTAACAGCAAATGTTTTAGGGATTGACTTATTAATTGCATCACTAACTAAGTATGCAAGATTTTCAACAGCAGTGTCAGGTGATTTTTGATTATACACTGTGGACCAGTCAGATGAAGCTAATGTGTTGTATAGTTTATAATAGTCACCTATGTGATAGCATAAACTTTCTGTTGGGAACTGAGTACCTTCACTCACTTGGCTTATTAAATTCATAACAATAGGGGGATGATAATTATCTATATTCACCAGTGCATAATCCGGTATTGATACAGTGATCTCATCCAGACTTGTAAAAACCAAGTCTAATAAATTTTTACTAGGGACAGTGTCATTGATTTGAGACAAATTTAGGAAAGAGCATGTTTGGTGTACAATTTCACCTTTAATTTTATGATAGTGATATAAGTTAGGTGCAACACCTGCCAGCCAATTGAAACCAGGGATATTAAAATCACCGAGTAAAATGACCTGAAAGTTGTTACAATCTAAATTATTTTCGGGAAAATTAAAATACTGCTGAAATGCAGCAATACTCGTATTGGGCACAAAATAATGGCATCCAATTAAAATAGGCTGAGCATTTTTGAGAGTTAACTCAATCCACACACATTCATCTGTCTGTTCAAATTCAGGTCTACGTTTATGCCTGACACTGTTGCTGATGGCAATTAAAGACCCTCCTCCCCGAGTTTGGCTAACTAGTGTATATTTTCTGTCAGATCTGTACACCTGATATATTTCAGGAAAATAATTGTGATCATAATGGTCATCATTTAACCATGTTTCAGTAAGACAAATGATGGTGGGTTCATTTGTGTTAATATTGTCGAAAAGGTCCGTGGATTTAGTTCTTAAACCACGAACATTTTGGTAATAAATTTCAGTGCCTAAGTTGCTATTACTAAACATAGACTGATCCATATAATCACAACTATTTGCCATTTAGGGTTAAGGAGAGCCCCCTCCAAGGCTGCTTTTAGAAGATGTTCTGGCTAGCAGTGTATCCATAATCTTCCTAGGGGAAGATCTACTGGATTTTTCAGGAGTTTTTTCAGGAGTTTTACCCTGCGACTTCGTTGTAGGGCTACATACCAGACTGGTGGGCGCGATTTGTTCCTCCTGTAGGCGGCCACGGAATGGAAAAAACAGCACCCCGCTTGGCCAGATATCTACATTATTAATAAGAGGGAAATCTTCCTCACAAACAGAAATATGAAAGCTGGCATAAGAATTAAATTTAGTTTTCAGCCTTGTTACTGCAAATGTTATGAGATTTACCTGGGTACGTAAGGATTCTGCTATATCTTCCGCATTTACAGTGTTACCATAGCGTGACACGAATAGGGCTTTACCTTTAGTCGGTTTGGCAACTACTGGTAGTGAGGAAGAATTCCTAACTCCTATTAGCGGGGCCTTCTTAACCCTATGTTTTTTAGAGACAACTGTGAAGCCGTCATTGGTGTCACCTCTATCGGATTCCGGGGCACTAAGTGCGGTGGGCACTGCGAGATTTGAATTAATGGCACTAGACACACTGGCACTGGAACTGGCACTTGTAGTGGCCCGACTGGGCACTGGCAGTTTGACACTGCCGCTTGAGGAAGCTGAAACACCACCTGAACCATTACTGGTATAGGTAGCACTTCCACTGTTGGCAGAGGTAGTCTCTCTATTGATGGCAGCCACCACTTCAGAGTATTTAGCCGGTTGGATGATATTTGCAACTTTCTTACTAAGCTGCTGGGGAATATTGGTACCACTTGAACTAGCTCCTTGTTGGACACGTGGTGAAGAGACGTTTAGGAGATCTCGGAGGCCATAGATCTCTTTCCGTAGATTTTTGTTTTCCTCTCTTAGGTCGGAGACCTCGGAGAGAATTTTTGTCAGCAGTTCAGTAATAGCTGACACTGCTACTGATGAAGATTTATTAGCCTCAATAATGGCTTCAAGTTTGCCGTCCAAGGTCATAGAGATGTTACACCTCCCTGGGTGAATATGAGTTGCAGATATACTCTCATCAGGAACTGAATTAGATCTGGATCTAACAGGAGTATCATCATTCCTGAGGGCTTTCCTTAATTGAGTGCACTTACCACAAACGTAGGTGCTCTCGCCATCCTTGTGGTAGAGGGTAGCCTCTATATCTGTTATATTTAGACAAGATAAATGAAAGCGGGCCTTACAGTTCCCACTACAGTATAAATGTTTTTGCCTTCCTTGAAATCCCTTGTTGCACAAAGGGCACAGGTCGGCACTAGGCGCCATTGAAGATCCAAGCACTGTCAATGAAATAGTAAGTAGGTCACCACTATAGCAGAGAGAACACACAACACGTCCACTCACGGTGGAGTCTCATACTAATAATAATAATAATAATAATAATAATAATAATAATAATAATAATAATAACTTGGGGTTTGCACGGTTTCCTCAATCTCAAAGGCAAAGATAAGGATATACTAAGATATCGCCGAAGAATAAAGCAAATGCTATACGAATGAGTTATTACAATATCCCCGTGTTGAGATCGCCATGTAAACGCGGACTCAGTCCGGATTGAATTTTCGATCCAATCCTCTGCAAATGGAGGAACGGATCGGATCCAAGTCGTGTTAAATTTCATGTAAACGCTACTGAACTCAATCCTGGTGCGCGTTGCGGTTTGAAATGGGAACATTGGCATGTAGGCTACTGATGCTCTGTAGTCGGCCCAATTTGTAGTAAATCGAGTTATGTTTCGAAGACTATTGAAGTGAAACTTCTTTAGCCGCGGTAGGGGTAAATCGAGAGCTTGTGTAACGCTAAGGACTGCACAGAAAACAATCAACTCAATGATTAGGCTTATCCAAAATTTAAGAAATCCAAAAAATTAAAAAATCTAAGATACAAAATTTAAAAAATCCAAAATTCCAAAATTAATGAGATTCAAAGATAAAAAATTAAAAAGTCAATATATCCAAAATTTAAAAAATTAAAAATTAAAAAATCTAAATATCCAAAATTTAAACAATTTAAAAATTCAAAATTCAAAAAATTCAAAAATTTTAAATTTTAAAAATCCAAAATTTAAAAATTTAAAATTCAATATTTAAAAATAAAAAATCGAAAATTAAAAAATCCAAAAAATAAAAACTCAAAGATCTCTAATTTAAAAAATTAAACATTAAAAAATCCAGAATTCCAACATTAAAAAATTAAAAGATCAAGATCTAAAAAATCCAAAATTTAAAAAGTCCAAAAACCCAATATTAAAAAGTCCAAAAATCCAAAATTTAAAAATCAAATAATCCAAAATTGCAAAATCCAAAAATGAAAGCAAGTTTCACTTCTGTCGCGTGGCGTTCCACGCACACTTTTTTCCAGGACCGAAGTAATGATACAGGTAGATCGGAGTCCAGAGCAGAAATGGATTCCAGTGAGATAGGAATGGCCGATGTGTTAAAAAATATGTCAAGGACATCGGGGCGTTAAGCATCGTTATAGTGATAATGGCTAGTAATTCTGGTTCCATAACACTGTAACCATGGAAATCTGAGTGTTCTAGAAGAATCCTTCCCTTGGGGTTGGTAATTTTACTGTCCCAAACTGGGTGTTTTGCATTTGTCACCACATATGATACATTTTTTGCACTCCTTAGCTAGTAAGTGGTACTTACGAACTTTGTTTACATGGATCGTAAGTTGACATTCCCACACAGTCTTGTTGCTAAGGCCGGTTGCGATGAGGTTAAAACACTTACGGTCCAAGCGCTACGTCATAATTCATTACGATACACTTCATAATACAAGCCTTTATGGCCACGGCCCCCAGGACAAATATTCGGTTCCCATAACAACAAACACATGCGAATCACTTTCTGAAATAAACATCTATTTTCAAGAATGTATTTACATAATATTTTCAGGTAATATCACAATTAATATAATTAAATTGATATAAATAATCATCGTGCAAAAAATAGCATGCAACACACGGGCCGTAAAGGCATTTACGGGTCTCGAAAACTTAAAAACCCTCGGCTGCGCCTCGGGTTTTCAATCTGTTTCCTCGACCCGTAAACGTGCCTTACGGCACTTGTATCGCAATATACTATAGGGCTGTGGGACGTAAGAAATAATGTTTTATTAAAGGTATATTACGGCACAATATTTCCTCATCTAAACTATGGCATTGTGATATGGGGATCTGCAACGAAAGGAAGATTGGTAAGAATTTTATTGCTACAAAAGAAAATTTTAAGAACTTTTTTTAACCTAAACTATTTAGAATCGTGCAGAGATGTATTTATTGAGTACAACATTTTAACTGTATTTGGTTTATATATATTTAATGTAATTCTTTTGGCTATAAATAATGAAAATAAAATAAAATTCAACAGTGAAATTCTTACGCATCAAACCAGGACTTGTAACAATATGCATAGAAGTCATGTTCAGCTGAAAATTAAACCAAATTCTCAACCCAATAGTGGAATATACTGGTATAATAAATTACCTTTAGAAATAAAAGAAAAAAGAAATTTACAATTTAATAAAAGTCTTAAACATTTCTTGATAAATAAATGCCTGTACTTGTTTGATGAATATTGATATTATAAGTCTTGTATTTATTGTTTAATCATGCTGAATTTGTATTATGTAATTTTATGTTATTATTTCATCTTAAGATGGGACAATGTCTGAAACTATATTGTATGGTACATAGGCAATATTAAAATTATTAAAATAATAATAATTATAATAATAATAATAATAATTATTATTATTATTAATATCAAGATCTTCCGCCGTTAATGGATGGTTTGGAGGTATGTATAGGGCAGCTATCATAACCGGTTCATTGTTCATCATAACTTCCGCTCCTGTGACGTTGATATGGTCCATAGAAGGGAGATGTAGATGTTGATAAGTAGAGCGGTACCTCCCCCTCGTCGTAAAATAGTATATTGCGATACAAGTGCCGTAAGCGCCGAGTTTTTTTCAATCTCCGAGATCCGTTATGCGCTTACGGAACGAGTATTGCATGCTATTTTTTGCACGATGATTATTTATATCAATTTAAATATATTAATTGAGATATTAGTTGAAAATATTACGTATATACACTATTGAAGATGGAAGTTATATTTCAGAAAGTGATTCGCATGTGTTGGTTGTTATGGGAACCGAATATTTGTCCTGTTAAAGTCGCCACAAGCTGGGGAGCCTTGGTTCCGGTCTTCCATAAAGACTTGTATTATGATGGATTTACTTACGACACTTGTGCTTTTTGTAACTTTTACCGCACGGAGATTTCTTTTGTTTTCATAGCAACCAGATTGCGTGTGGGAATGTCAACTTGCGATCCACGGCAACAATATTCGTAAGTACCACTAATTAGTTACGTCGTGCAAAAAAAATTTAACGTGTTTGTTGAACTGAAAGATGAGCATGAAAACAGCTGAGCCACTAAGAGCAAACTCATGCATTCACTTGAAATGTCTGAAAGCACTCAAAATGGTCTCACATTAATCAAAGTTAATTCTGGTTTTTAGAACCAGAAAAAGTGACTATTACTTAAATAAATTGCTATGCAATTCTGGACTAAATCTGTTTTTCTCCTGAATATTGAGAATAGATCAATCTTCATTACTAATTTACGTAACAATAGTGTAGTCACAGTGGACATAAACGTGCGTGATACACGAAACGATTCCCATGACAGCTTTCTCTTCTGTAAACAGTGTATGTATGCGAATTACCTATCTTTAGGCTTCATCGTAAGTTAGTAGTATTCCCATTATCACAAAGAATGAAAATAAACCAGTATTATACTGTTTTGAAATAAATAGTTTTAAATATTTTTTAGCCATTATTTCGCAAAAAAATGAGCAAATTTATATGAAGGAACAGAATCAGTCAAACAATAATAAATATTCAAGACAGTAACCATTTCATGAGAAGAAAATAACTTCTACGTTGAAAGAAAATGCGTCAAGTGTTTATAATTCTATTAATAGCTAACACTCTTGCCAAATTGCAAGTTAACATGCCTAGCGAAATGGTAGGTTGCATGGATCGCATTATAAGACAGCACTACATATCCGGAAATCCTGTGATGGTATCAATGGTGAATTCTGAAGATCCATCTTACAGGCGTTTACAGGACATCGTGTTGGAAGTTATTTACAGAAACGCTAATATTCCAGTGCAGATTACTGTGCCAGGCACTCAAGTGCCACAGTTACAGGAAGAGGCACTGGTCCCACATCAGGGTTATATTTTATTAGTGAATTCTGAACTGACTGAATTCAACAACCAACTGATAAAGATGAGGAGCAGCAGATCATGGAATCCCAGAGGTAAATTCATCATCATAATTCCAGAACAAACACTAGCTGTTAAAATCACTGAGATGATGTGGGAATTCAGAACTATTATCAATGTGGTGATTATAGCACTGGACATTGGAGTGTTCACCTGGTTTCCTTATAAGAACCAAACTTCTGGAAGACAAGTCCGCGATGTGAAACTCATCAGCGAATGCAAAGACAATGTAGACAAAGAAATAGACTTCTTCCCTCCAAAACTCCCCAAGACTTTCTCTGAATGTGTTCTGAATGTAACAGCTATGGGACAGGAACCATACGTAATTCTCAATGATGAGAACAAGATGGAATTAAAAGTTGAGGGACTATGTCTGGTGTGCCTTTTATTATTTGCTGAGAAAGTTAACATGACTTTAAACTTTGTAGAGTCTAAAGCAACATACAGAGAAAAGATTGAAACATTGCCTAAATGGTTGAACAACAGGTACATTGACTTAGGCGTGGGAATGATAAGTTTTTCTGCCGAAGCTCTTTTCAGCAACACTAAAACCTCTATCGCTACTGTGTTTGACAATATGGTAATTCAAGTGCCTTGTCCACAAACGTTTTCCAGAACAGAAGGAGTTGTAAAGGTATTTACTTTGAGTGTTTGGATTACAATGCTTGTGACACTTCTAGCTATCAGTCTTACATTTTACTTTCTGACTTCTGGGAGAGATGAAGTCATGGACTTCAGGACACTGTCTCTCTGTTTGACCAGTGCCTGGGCTGTGCTTCTATCAGTATCGATTACCTCTCCACGACATTCAAATCTCAGAATGCTATTTGTTATGTATGTGTGGTACAGTTTTGCAATGATCACCGTTTACCAGGCTCTATTCACCAGCTATTTGGTTCAACCGGGATTCGAAGACAAGATAGAAACTTTTGACGACTTGTTAAAGAAGTCAGATATTACATTTGGCGATACCAATTCTCTTAGTAAGCACGCTAAATTGATTTTGTATCCAAAGGAAATTAGCAAATTCGCGAACAGAACTTATGACTGTACAGCTAGAGCGCATTGCATAGAGCGAATAATACATGGGAATGATCTATTCTTATTGATAATTCATAATTATGCAAAGTATATAGCAAAGAGGATGGGCCTCACAGACCGCCAACTGGGTGACAACTTGTGCTTCCTGAGCCAAGTCCACCAATCTATTCAATTTATTACAATTTTTCGAAAAGGATTCCCTCACCTGGAAGCTATGAATAAGATGTACCGGGCATGCTTGGAGGCAGGGATGGTTGTCAAATACATGAGTTTACTTGAGTACAGAGTTGGACTCCGTAAATTTATGGACACCAAGGACAATTACTATTTTACTTTCAGCATGCTTCATTTGGGATATGCGTTCAAAACCTTGCTTGCAGGTTACGTCATGGCCTTTCTGGTGTTTGTGCTTGAAATTCTCACCTCTAAAACAATTAGGAAGACTGTTGTTCTGCCACAGAATCTTCCTCGAGGTTATCGCTAACTAGACACGATCGAGTGTTCAATTTCAAATGTGACCAAAAATGGAGAGAATAGAATCATTCGCATCATTTCAAAAATACCTTTTGACGTGATAACGGTGAATATGCATCCACCATATGCATGTGAATAGTTTTGAGGGAAATGATCCATGATCTCAAGAAAAGTTAAGAAAACTTCACGTAAAAACACTCGTAATAATATTCAAAGGTACCAGGAATTACATAAATGAGCTGTTTTTGCCAGCTATTTTTGGGCAAATTGGAATCAAATGTGCCAAAGCCCCATTGAAATGTATTCATTCATTCAAATGAAGCCCCATTGAAATGTATTCATTCATTCAATGGGGCTTTGAAATATATGATTCCCATCTTCCTAAGAATAGCTGGCAAAAACAGCTCATTTGTGTAATGTAAATGTATTAGAAGTTGATAAATCATGAATCAAATGTTATAAAAATATAACGTGCTTCGTAAATTTAAAGGTTAGCATGGAAGAACCTAAGAAACTACTAAGAACAAGGAACTTAAAATGATCTGAATACAAAATTGTTAATGACTCGTTCATAACTAAATCGCAATTTATTCGGGACTAAATGTATTTTTCCTCTTAAATATGGAGAACAATATATTAATTCTTTATGATTATCATTATAGTGATCACGAATGTAGGCTATGTAACCGATTTGCATGACACATGAAATGATTTCCTCACGAAACACGTGATAGCTATCTCTTGAATAAAAATTACCTTTGTTAAAACTACATTTCTCTACGTGTTATTGGTAGTTGTCAGTAGTACCATCGTCACAGCGAATGGCTATTCACTAATGTTATATTGGTTTTAAAAAAATGAAAATTTTTCAAATGGACAAGGAAATAGACTTTTCCTTAAAAAAAATCCAAACCGTTTCCTAGATTTGTTCTGAATATAACAGCTATTGGTAGAGAACTGTACGTCGTCAGATCGATACTGAAATAGTATATTGCGATACAAGTGCCGTAAGGCACGTTTACGGGTCGAGGAAACAGATTGAAAACCCGAGGCGCAGCCGAGGGTTTTTAAGTTTTCGAGACCCGTAAATGCCTTTACGGCCCGTGTGTTGCATGCTATTTTTTGCACGATGATTATTTATATCAATTTAATTATATTAATTGTGATATTACCTGAAAATATTATGTAAATACATTCTTGAAAATAGATGTTTATTTCAGAAAGTGATTCGCATGTGTTTGTTGTTATGGGAACCGAATATTTGTCCTGGGGGCCGTGGTCATAAAGGCTTGTATTATGAAGTGTATCGTAATGAATTATGACGTAGCGCTTGGACCGTAAGTGTTTTAACCTCATCGCAACCGGCCTTAGCAACAAGACTGTGTGGGAATGTCAACTTACGATCCATGTAAACAAAGTTCGTAAGTACCACTTACTAGCTAAGGAGTGCAAAAAATAACAAGATTGAATTCAAAACTGAGGGAATGTGTCTGTATGCGCGATAACTCGAAAACGCTTTATCAAATTTCATAAAACTTAGTATACGCACTTATAACATCCATAGGGTGAAAGCTTTTGATTTTGAACCAGATACGTTGACCAGTACCGGAGTAACGCCCAATTAACGGTTTATAAATAACTAGCTTAAAAGGCCCGGGGTCTTCCGGGTTTTGTATTTTCTAATTGGAAATTAACTTATGAAGAACTTTTGATTTTTAAATTCTATATCCTTATATAGGTATTTAGAATTTGAAATGAAGAAAAACGACTTATCACATTCAAACTATTCGCTCAGAAAATGCTTGATATAGCTTTTTATGGCTCTAGAGGATGTAGAAATTTGCATCCCATCGCTTCTATCCATCAAGCCTTGGTAGGAGTTGAAATAAGAAGAAACAGAAATTCTGGAACAAAAAGTTGCATTGACTTTGCAGAATATTTTATTAATCACTCTCATGTTACCATACAACCGTTTTGGGGATGATATTATAAATCAATTCAATATCACTTTCATACTTCCCTCCCTAAAAACCTGCGATATAACAATATACATATTACCATACTGCGTATTGTTTTCTCTATGTCCAGGTAGAGAAAGTTATGTGACTGCAGCATTTTGTGTATTATTTTCATGGATTTCATTCTTTAATATTTATTTATAACATGAATTATATCGATAGCTTCTCTAATTTGTCAAAGTCCCGTTTCATTTATTTCCAAACCTACCTGAGACCATTGGCAACAATACACTGTTATCCTGTGAACTATGATTTGGATTTGATAATTCTGTAAAAAAAAAAAGGATTAAATATTCTCAAAATGAAATCAAAATTTTTCAATGTCCTTTCTTAGTGAGCATTTACATTATGAAACGAAGATATTATCAAAATTCCAAGGCTCTACTTATTACCTTATAGTTTAGGCTCTACGTTGATTCTCTGTTAGTCAGGGCAAAGCCTCTTATATAGAGAGAGATTAATTGCTAACACTCTTGCCAAATTGCAAGTGAACATGCGTATCTGACCCCATGAATGCCAACTCTTATCGTATTGAGACTCATTTAACCCTTACGTATTCTAGAGATGGCCATTCATGAACCACAGTGTCCTGATACCACTTCTCCTACATACAAGTGCTGCGTGTAGCCTAGTTGCTGGTGACAGGGGTTACGTCTGCCAAACACATATTTGACTTCAAGCAAGCCCCTTTCCTCGCGTAGAAGCTATATAGGGTAGAGAGGGGCCATTGCAATAGGGGGGTTAGACTCTTGATCCACCCTGCATTTCTCAATTGTCAGGAAAATGTACATGTGAGTTCATTTCTTTTTTATTATAGGTGTGCTGCAAACTGAAATTCCATGTCGTTGTGTGTCTAGTATTACTGTCATGTTTTGCCTAACCTCAATTATAAAAACATTTTATGGGACCTCCCAAAAAAATATATTCAAGGAAGTCGTCGAGGAAGTCACTTCGCTAATTCAAATTCGAGAGAATTCGAATTCCATGGCCGGCCAATCTGAGTTTGAGAGTTTTTTTCAAGATTTTCCTCACTCGCAATTGTATTAACCTCTACCCGTTCCTTGTCTGTACACGTTTGTCTTAGAAGAGGTCCTGCATCGTGCTGATCACATACCTATGTCGTGCCTGAATATATATGTATCATCAGAATGTTTCTCGCAGCTCCTAAGGGCATTTTGTGTAAATCTGTTAATGCATATTTGACTTTGCATCTCTGATTTGTGATAAATGTAAATCCTGATATTCAAAGCTTCATTTTTTATTTCCAAAGTGGTGTCACTTGAAGCTTATTACTAATGGTGTCACTTAGATCCAGTGAAACTATATGGAGGAAGGCAACTGACCATCAATAAATCAGACAGAATGGTGGAGTAAATGGAAACAAGGAAGTTTTAAGAATTCAATTGCAACCATTAATTCAATTTTTCTCAGTCTGGTAGAGATTGCTCCTGCACTACTGACGATGCAGAATAACAAAAATAAAGGTTTTTCCTTAGCATATTATTTTGAAACTACAAAAAATTAATTTAAATATTTTATAATAATTAAAGTATAGTAGACCTCTCGCCCTAAGATTTGCTCTTTATCATAGGTAATCCCACGAGAGTTGAGAAGTTTACCTGATGTAACTCGTCAACTCGAGTTGGATTTATTAAGGCTATTCCATGAATAAAAATGTAACGGATTATGCAAATAATAATTACTTTCGTGCTTTGTTATATAAAAACAAAACTAACAGCTGCGAGTTCAGGGCATACTATGAATGAACCATCCATGAATCGATTTGAGTTACCATGTTGTGACCAATGCTACCAATTGTGCATATAAGACATAGTTAACTTAATTCAGGTAAGCTAACAGGAGAACAGAATAAAAGCACACCAACTGGCTTGCACCGAATCGAAATTGTGTTTTCAATCAATGCACATTTATTTTATTTCGATTTCCAAACAACTTATGTTGTATAAAATAATCTGCTTTCGTGCTGCTTAATGGCAACATGCGACGTATCAATCACGGCACAGTGATGCTTAAATGTCCAGTAATGAGCTGACCGTTTTATCAGGTAAAATCCCTTCCTCATATTAATAGCAACCATTTTATAAGACAAACAATCGTGATTGGTCTATATCCGAAGAATTGTTAAACGTTATTGGTCAATATGAAACACGCGGCGTATGAGTGGAATAGTCTATTGCAATCTTGTATATGGAATGGTTTTCGCTATGATTAACAGTTAATGATACAGATGCAAAAAAGATAGAAAGTCCACCTTTAAAGAACTCCCCCACTCCAACTCTCCACTACTTTTAGTATCGTACTGTAGATAACAACGTACAATGTTGCCAAATTTCAAAACGCCGGGATTTTTTTAAGTTCATCACCAGGGACGGATTCTGATGTCCTAAAATTGTTTCAAAAATTACATATAAAATGACCCTCAATTTTAAAGAAAATGACTTAATAATTATAAATAATGACCTAAAAACTGTTATTTTGTTTATAAAAAATTATTATTGTACACACAAAGTTATATACTTGTTTGTACATGATTGCAAAAACTGTAAATAACTGTAATGGTGTAAAGTTATTTTTTCACGGAAACTGGCACTGAGGCACTGGCGAGTCAAAATTCGGCACATCCTTTTGTGCTCTGCCGGATTTTATTGTTGTTTATTGAGGGTAAACAGTAGTTTGCACTCTCAAATCCAAGCAGGTGGCAGACTCTGGTGCCAAGTCAATCTAATAACAATAGTGATATAATACAAAATTTTGGCGTTTCTTTGATTCTGATTTCCGACTGAGCCATGTCAACACTTTAACGCCGAATTTTTCCTTCTTGCGTTAAACAAACAACACTTCAAAGACAGCACCGCTAGCAACGAAAAAAGTTAATACACTCAATGTAAGTAGGCCTACACGAGAATGACTAAATATGGAAGCAAATGACACGAAAATGACAAAAAATATGACCTAAAAATGAAATAAATGCCCTGAATATATAAAATTGCATAAAATGACCTAATAAAAATGCATTTCTATAATCTAGAGACCATGATTAGAATTTATACGAAAATTACAAAAAAATGGCCTAAAAATGAAATGCCCTAAATATATAAAATTGCATAAAATGACCTAATAAAAATGCATTTCTATAATCTAGAGACCATGATTAGGATTTATCCACAAGTTGGCAATGTCTATGCAGCATCAATAAGAAGATGATATGTCATTAGAATCCGGGCCCTGTTCATGGCCATTATCTTGTCTAATTTGACTGGACTATTTCATAAAACTAAAGGTTGTGTTGAAATGGTAGGCAAGAAATTGGTTTTCAAATCAGGATTTCAATTGACAGCCTGGCACAGATAATATGCAATTGACAGACAGACAGACAGAACTGGGTCGCATGCAAAAGCAGAGTGTCGTGTTGGCGGGTAATTCGGACCAATGCGGTGCCTGGAGCCTGGATCTCAGACACATGTCAAAACGACCGATACACGAACACAACCGCTGTCAATCACAACATTTACACCTAAGTCAGTAAAGGAGGGACCTGCCTTCCCAACCAACAGGTAATGAGTAGACTTCGGACTTTTAGGTCGCTAAAAATGGTGTTTTAGGTACCTAAAATAGGTTCTAAAAATTGGAAAATAGGTTCTAAAAATTGGAAAATAGGTTCTAAAAATTGGAAAATAGGTTCTAAAAATCGTAAAATAGGTTCTAAAAATCGTAAAATAGTCTCTTAAAAAATCCTTAATTGCCAATTTTCTGAAATATCTCAATTGCAATGCAGAATATTATATTTATTGAAGTCACCATTAATCAATAATCATGATAAAAGACAGATATAGGCTTAGGCCAGATATAGAATTATATAGACCTACAGTATTACTAGGGCCTGTATTACTACAGTGAAAGCCTAATCCCTGCGAGCAGAAGCTACGCACGCTAGCATATTCAACCCCTTGTATCCCTCAGTGATTCAGAGTACTTTTTTTTGGGGGGGGGGGGGTTACTGGATGTGGGAGTCGGGAGAAAAACTCTACATTTTCTTGGGAATTCCAAGGAATTTTTCTACTGAAGACGAAACAATCCTTACTATTTAACCACGTCACTAATGTGTCATGTACTGTACATTCCGAGGTAAAAATTTAGTACGAACTGAAAATAAATGCTAGAATTTATAACAAAAAATAACTTATTTTGAACTTTAGAGGGAAAACAAGCAAAAAGGCAATATTAGGCTCTAACATAAAAATAGGCTATTTTAGGTCCTATAAAAGTATTAGTTTTAGGCAAAGTAACTTATGAAACATGCATATACAAGTTTTCGTCCATATATCACTTAAGGATTAAAATAGGTTTTTACCTAAAATCCGAAGTCTAGTAATGAGGGATCTCACACTTGTTTTTAGAAAAATCTACCTATTTCAATCGATACCATGTCATGATTTCCGAAAAGTTCTTTCATATCTTTTTGCACGACGTAACTAATTAGTGCTACTTACGAATATTGTTGCTGTGGATCGTAACTTGAAATTCCCGCACGCAATCTTGTTGCTATGGAAACAAAACAAATTTTCGTGCGGTAAAAATTACAAAAATCATACTGTGCCATAAGTAAAATCATAATACAAGCCTTTATGGACCAAGGGCGACTTAAACAGGACAAATATTCGGTTCCCATAACAACAAACACATGCGAATCACTTTCTGAAATAAACATCTATCTTCAATAATGTATATAACTTACATAATATTTTCAGGTAATATCTCAATTGATATAATTAAATTTATATAAATAATCATCGTGCAAAAAATAGCATACAATACTCGGAAATTGTAAAAAACTCTTTCCTCGATCCGTATGCACCGCTTACGGCACTTGTATTGCAATATCTATCTACTCTTATACAATTCAACGGCCCTAAATAGCGTGCATGCTCGCCCGCTTCGTGAGACATCGGGTATACTCGGCGATGTTCGTCTCTCGCAGTCTAAACTTTCATGACGACTACAAAATTAGGAAGGAAAACCGTTTCTTTATTATATAAGGCCTACGTGAAATGAACACAATGAACAAATATTCTAATTTTATTTTTACTTACAATTTTCATAGCTCTGAACCCCAAACATTTTTAATAATCTACCAGTGTAATTTTCTTAAAAATCCTGGAGTCAATGAATAATGGCGGGCGAAGCCGGGGGCAAAAGGCTGTAAAATATTGATGGTTTTATCTCTTGAAATATCGCTGATAATAATAATCCAAACAAACCATTCCTTCCCTTGAAACATTATATAGGCCTAATTTCTGAAAATTACACTGAATTGATAAAATAAAATTCTCATCATATTCATGTCAATAAACAGCTGAGAAACAATACGTATTAAGTGTTCACAGGTTCTTTGGAACTGCATAATCGATTCTGATATAGTTTTCCCAGGGGGCGCTTTCATGTCGTGGAATGTACTCTAAAGCAGGAATTTTAGCTGTTTCATTAATTATTAATGGCTTAGTTTATGAATGATTCGCGTGCAAGTGTTAATAAATGTAATGCTTTAATAATTATTATACTCTTAATTTTCAATTTTTAAAAGAAATATCGTGGCGAAGCCACGGGCACCTCCTAGTACTATTACGTTTCATGCCTCCCTAAGAATGAAACTACCGCCCGTTCAATTTTTTTTTTTTTTGATATTTTTATATCTTTACACACAAGCGGCCGTAATTTTGAAGATATTTGAGCCAAATTTTATTATGTTATTTCTAGACAAAATAGTTCGGACAAGTTCGTTAATGAGCAAAATTGGCCCAAGGGGGTGGTCGGGGGAGGGGGTTGAAATTTTAAAACATTTATATCTCGGCCCCTATGAAGTATAGAGGGAATCTTTGTTTGAATAAATTAGAGTACTCCCTATGGAGTTCACAGTGGCACCAACGATTCGGGGGTTTTGGGGGTACGAGTGGGGGTGGGGGATGGAAATTCGAATTTTTTGAAACCACGTCTTGTGGGGTATCGCTGAAAAGCTCTTGATGAGTACTCTACAAATCAATAACTAGTTTCTCGATAGCTCTAATATAAGGCGAGATTTGAATGTTTGAAAAAGTGCATTTTTTTTTGCAGTTATTATTGCGGGTTTGTCATGCCAAGGCTAAAGAAGAAGAGTGCTGCGCAGCGACAATAAATTAAACCAAAAGCAATTCGAAATCTACCTCAGCAATTTCATCTTGCTTTCTTTGAAGGAAAATTTATAATGTACAAGTGCTATTTTTCGCCTTATACCTCAGTTAAAATTAAGATGCCAGGATAAATATAGTCGTTCTGAGGAAAAATACAGATTTTTATTTGCTATTTCATTCTAAAGATCAATGAACTGAAGAGCATAATTTATTGTGAGATTTTTTACTTCCTCTGCCCGTACCATAGGTACTATAGGTAGAGGAAGTATTGTTTTCGACCCTAAAATTCGAAGTTGAGTTTTTAGCATATATACACGTTTCAAGGCCCCCTGAATCAAAAAATACTATTTTTGGAAACATGTCTGTGTGTGTGTCTGTCTGTGTGGAAGTTTGTGAACAGGCTAGCTCCAAAACGGAGAATCGTATGAAAACAAAATTTCGTATTTGGGTCAGGTACCTTCTGAAGACGTGATTCGAAGATTGGCGACAAATTTCTCTTATTACTTCCTCTGCCCGTACCTTAGGTACTATAGGTAGAGGAAGTATTGTTTTCGACCCTAAAATTCGAAGTTGAGTTTTTAGCATATATACACGTTTCAAGGCCCCCTGAATCCAAAAATACTATTTTTGGAAACATGTCTGTGTGTGTGTCTGTGTGTGTGTCTGTCTGTGTGGAAGTTTGTGAACAGGCTAGCTCCGAAACGGAGAATCGTATGAAAACAAAATTTCGTATTTGGGTCAGGTACCTTCTGAAGATGAGATTCGAAGATTGGCGACAAATATCTCTTATTTTTAAGGGGACTTTACATGAAGAAATTTTCGTTTTTCGCGATTTTCTCGAAAACGGCTCTAACGATTTTCTTTGAAATTTGCACATGTGTTCCTTTTACTGAGAGCTAAAACTTTTATTTGAAACTTTTTTTCGAAAAAATTCTCTGAGGGTAGTTACAAGCCACCCACTGTTCACCCACTGTTTGTAGAAATTTTGTCTTGCGTGATGAACAACTGAATACGCGCTCTTTCACGGCCTCGTATTCTATATAAGAATGTGAAGTGAGAAAGATGTATTGTTGGCCAGGTATAGAGTAAAGAAGTATCTGAGGGAAATATTCGATAAATTTCGGAAATTATTCTTTACGGCGGAAAGTTCAATAAACGTCTGCAGTCACTTGTTCTTTTTTTTTTTAAATTAGTTATATAGCCTGCGCTTTTAGTCGCATCATTGAAAGAAGGGGTATTTATAGGATAATTAGCGTAAAATTGTGTCTTGCGTTTCTGTAAAAGGATACGTGAATACTGCTAACTTTTATTTGGGCAGAGGAAGTTATGTGACTTCCACATCAGATTTTTTTTAAGGGGACTTCACATTAAGAAATTTTCGTTTTTCGCGATTTTATCGAAAACGGCTCTAACGGTTTTCTTTAAAATTTGCACATGTGTTCCTTTTACTGAGAGCTAAAACTTTTATTTGAAACTTTTTTTCGAAAAAATTCTCTGAGGGTAGTTACAAGCCACCCACTGTTCACCCACTGTTTGTAGAAATTTTGTCTTGCGTGATGAACAACTGAATACGCGCTCTTTCACGGCCTCTTATTCTATATAGCCCAGTCAAATGTTACAAAAAAAAATGAGTGAACTTACATTAAATGGAATATTAATGATTTTTGGAGGGGAGTTTCGGACCATTACTGGGATCACAAATCCAGATATGCAACCCTCAGAAACTTGTGCTCGCTGAATGGCGGTCGAAATAAACCGGTTTTTTCGGACTTTTTTCGGTTTTTCGGCAATATCTCCTAAACTATGCGTTTGTCGGAAATAATTTGTATTAGCTTTTTTAAAGTACATTAATTTTTCTAAAATATGAGATCAAAATAGTTTTTGTAAGTTATATAGTTACCGAGATACGGCTATTCAAAGATTGGCCTATTTTTCCAAAAAGTTAAAATTTTAAGTTTTCTTCGTGTTTCGAATCGAATACCGGCGAAGTGACACGTCCTACAGAAAAATCAAGAGAACAAAAGTTGTAGGCAATTTAATAAGCTTTAATTTGAGCTATAGCTGGTCCTTGTAGCTCAGATAGTATCGTCATAAAGAACAAAAACCGAAAAGATGAAAAAATGTTTTTTTGGGTGAAAGTTGAGTAACATCGTTTCCTCCACCAACACCTTTTTTTTTTTTGGTAACATGTTGGCGGAAAAGTCTTATAACTGTGTTTAGAAACTATTTATGTGTATATGTGTCTATGGGAGATGAGATTTTGCCAGAAAAAAATATTTAAGCAGAATATTTCATAAAAATGTATTTACTTTTAAAACAATATGCATATTTTAAACAATTTGTGAGGTTCCTGGTATGGGATGGTATGGGACCTGGGAAATCCAGGGTGGGGTGAGGTCTTAATCCTAACTTGAAGAATTGTCGTCGTGGGGTGTGGGCACATTGCATTTCAGCCCAGTTTTGCGGCAGCTGCAGCCCCCAAGTGCAGCCCATCTTGCACTTGCACGAGATCAGTTGCTGGTTTGAGGGACTGGTTAAACTTTCATTGCAATTGGAGTAAGACCAAACTCGTCCAACTTCCACCCTCAATCCTTGAGTTTTTTCCACCCCAACCACTTTTGTATCTGCGAAAAAGTAGAATGAAACTTAGTTATTGTATAATATTTCAAAGCATACACATGGTGTACAATGAGAGTGTATAGGCCTAAGTGAACAACGAAACTTAAGAACATAATGATAGGAAATGTACACAGACATACCTGGTGATACACACAATATTCACGATGTTTTGCAGCATCTGTGGTTGGTGACAAACGGGCGAGGTTGACTTTGGCTGTCAGGTCGTTGAGGGTGGTGTCAGTAGCTCCTTCATAAACTGCGTCGAGGCACTTCTCTCCAGCTGCAGCTATTTTTCATCTTGACACATCTGGGTGGAGGAAGACTTCTGCGTGCCTGAATAGTTCTGGGTTCTTGAGGAAGGTTTGACAAATTTGGGTTTCCCCTTCCAGAAAGGGGCAGAGGTCGTGTCGCACCCGCTAAATGCGTGAAAAATCATAATTGGCCCAGGAGACTAATGAGAGGTTCCGGTGGTGAACGATTAGATGAATAATGGACGTCTGGCTCCCCTCTTCTGGAAAGATGTATTTTTTGGAACTGAAACCAACTAAGAACACAAGAAGGTCTACACCTTCCACGATGATTACAACCTTCTTAGAAGAGTCAGCTTTGATGATGGCAGCTCTAATAATGTCACCATCAGCGTCCTCTTCTGAAACTGTCACCTCAACACCGTGCTGCTCAGATCCACTTTTCAGTATCTCTATCAGCCTATGCTTATTAGTGTCGTTTGTTAAGAACTTCTCTTGCGTGATGTTGATGGTAATTGAAGCTGATAGGACAATGTCACTGCTGTTGAGGGCGGAGTATCGTCTGAGGCGTTCGGCGCTTTTGGTACTTTTTTGAGAGGCGTCCTCCGGGTATCCATTGAAGACAATGGTTACATCTGTCCCAAAATGGTTTTTCACAAAATGAATGTAGCCGCCAATGGTGGTCTTCACTGATGCATTTCGATGCCACACACATTTATGGAGCAAGTAGCCACCATCAAGCACGATGTGAATATTGGAGTCTCGGGAGATGTTGATAGTGATAGTTTCACAAAACACGAATATAGAGCTGCTTTAGTTCCCTTCCTCACTCAAACTTCGTTGCAAAGAGACATTGGGTAAGGGGCCAATTCTTACTTGAAGTGGGCTTTTAACTCTGCGTCGGATTTTTATGGTGATGCTAATTCGCTGGAATATTGTGAAAGGGTCAACTTCAATCTTCTTATCAGTGACTTGTATGGAATTATTGACGCTTGCCATGGTAAGAACTTGGTCTTTACTTTGAATCCAACTTTCCCAAATGTCTGGTTTTCTATGTTAACCACTCCTTCTGTTCCCTGTACCTTGACTTCTTAGTCTCCAACAATCCCACTGCCAATGGAAACTATTTTGTCAGTAACGGGGAACTGATCTCATGCAAGTGCAAGATGGGCTGCGCTGGGGGCTGCAGCTGCCGCAAAACTGGTCTGAAATGCTCAGTTCTGTGCACTTTCTGCAAGGGGAAAATTCTGCCGCAATGTGCCCACACCCTAGAATGACAGTTCTTCAAATGGCGATGAAGACTTCCCAGGTCCCATACCATCCCATACCAGGAACCTCACAAATTGTTTATATATGCATATTGGTTTAAAAGTAAATACATTTTTATGAAATATTCTGCTTAAATATTTTTTTTCTGGTAAAATCTCATCTCCCATAGACACATATACACATAAATAGTTTCTAAACACAGTTATAAGACATTTTCCGCCAACTTGTTACCAAAAAAATTAAGGTGTTGGTGGAGGAAACAATGATAATCAACTTTCACCCCAAATTTTTTTTAAAAATCTTTTCGGTTTTGTTCTTTATGACGAGACTATCTGAGCTATAAGGACCAGGTATAGCTCAAATTAAAGCTTATTAAATTGCCTACAACTTTTGTTCTCATGATTTTTCTGTAGGACGTGTCATTTTTCCGGTATTCAATTCGAAACACGAAGAAAACTTAAAATTTTAACTTTTTGGAAAAATAGGCCAATCTTTGAAAAGCCGTATCTCGGTAACTATATAACTTACAAAAACGATTTTGATCTAATATTTTAGAAAAATTAATGCACCTTAAAAAAGCTAATAAAGATTCTTTTCAACAAACGCAAAGTTTAGAAGATATTGCCGAAAAACCGAAAATAGTCCGAAAAAACCGGTATTTCGACCGCCATTCAGCGAGCACAGGTTTCTGAGGGTTGCAAATCTGGATTTGTGATCCCAGTAATGGTATGTAACTCCCCTCCAAAAATCATTAATACTCAATTTAATACAAGTTCCGATGTAACATTTGACTGGGCTAATATAAGAATGTGAAGTGAGAAAGATGTATTGTTGGCCAGATATAGAGTAAAGAAGTATCTGAGGGAAATATTCGATAAATTTCGGAAATTATTCTTTACGGCGGAAAGTTCAATAAACGTCTGCAGTCACCTGTTCTTTTTTTTAAAGTTTGTTATATAGCCTGCGCTTTTAGTCGCATCATTGAAAGAAGAGGTATTTATAGGATAATTAGCGTAAAATTGTATCTTGCGATTCTGTACAAGGATATGTGAATACTGCTAACTTTTTTTGGGGCAGAGGAAGTTATGTGACTTTCACATCAGATTTTTTTACCTATATTATAAGTCTATATTTTCACATGTAATTTAGTTGACAAATTGTACAGATAAACTAAAAGAGGTAATCTTACTTAATTAAAAACTATATGATAAAATGACGAGAATAATCATAAGATTAAAATGTACATTAAATAGTCACATATATACAGAGTGTTAATGAATAATACCGAAATATTTTACCTGTGTATAAAGGGAACATAGACAAGAAACTTTTATTAGGAGATTTTTGCTCTATGGATTCAGTTTTTCCTGTTACAGCATAAAATCTCCCAGGGCATGGCCGCCACTGATTTCTAACATTTGAAAAAATGCAAAACAAAGGAACTTCGTTGTTAACACTGTAGTCAGTAGTTATGAATTAAAAAAAGACTTGTGCAGTGGTGACCAGTCATGTGATTAGTCTGTAAATTTTGCAGAATATGGAAACACTAAATTATGATATAGCTGTTGACGAATGATTAAGAGTCAGGTTTTTATCGGTCACTAGGAAAGCATGTAGTCAATTTAATGAACATTTAAACTCTATTTTGCGTAATTATTGATTTATGAGCATCAAATTATAATGACTTTAATGCCCTGTAGCGTACACATTTTACGTCATAGAGCAAAAATCTCCTAATAAAAGTTGCTTGCCTAAGTCCCCTCTATATACAGGTAGAATATTTCTGTGTTATTTATTAACACTCTGTATAAGTAATGTAGACCAACTTTTACAATAAAGATATTAAAAATGAAACGATATTTATAATTTGTTCTTTTTATTGTATATCAGATATTGTGTGTCGTTCTGAGGAAAAACACACTGACTTTTATTTGCTTATTCATTCCAAAAATCAATGAACTGAAGAACATATTTATTGTGAGATTTTTTTTACCTATATTGCAAGTCTATATTTTCACATGTAATTTAGTTGAAAAATTGTACAGATAAAACTAAAAGAGGTAGTTTTACTTAATTAAAAACTATATGATAAAATGATAAGAATAATCATAAGCTTACAATATACATTAAATAGTCACACATATATATAATTAAAAGCCTTCATAAGTTACTTAAATGGCTTTTTTGTCCATTATTACAGTCCATATAATTTCGCAAGTAATATATTTGCACGTTAGTCTGTGGATGTGTATAACATTCAAAAAGATGCCTTCATTGTATAGTCCAGTTATTCATTGGATGGCCAGGCGGCTTCAAAGAGATAAACCATTTTGTCGGTGTTTCTTTATGTTAATTGATCTGACTATATCGGGCTTGGTTTCCGCTTTCCAAAACAAAAGCAACGTTGCAATATTCTCTCATTATTATCACTGACCTCAGTTCTTCCCTCACTTTAATCAATTCACACGTGTTATCGTTTACTGTAACTAGATATTGCAACCTCGCGTTCCACTCCACGTGGAGTTGACGAGTAGCTGTCATATCTGTCGCAGGACATTCTTAGATTTTGATTGGCTGGGGTAACTAGCTGATTGGTGCGGTAAAATTAAAGAACATGGGTTGAGCTGTCGGCAAACTTTTCCTCCTAACGAAAGGAAGCCGCCTGGCCATGCAATGAATAACCAGAGTATATATTACATAGACTTACTATTTATATTTTGTTATCCACATCACTTATATATGTGTATATATATATACGTATATATATGTATATATGTATACATTTATACATATCCTGGCATCTTAATTTTAATTGAGGGTTTAAGGCGAAAAATAGCACTTGTACATTATAAATTTTCTTTTTTGTTAGGCTACTATAAAAAAGGGTGGGGGTACGCCAGTAGCGTAGTGATTGAGGCGCTGCGCTACAAAGGAAGGTCGTGGATTCGATCCCCGATGAGGTCTTTAGAGTTTTTCAATTGGCCTAATCCTTCCGGTGGAACTTTGGCCCTATGGTCGACTCAGCCTCCAACAGAAATGAGTACCAGGAGTAATCCTGGGGGTAAAGGTGGCCGGTGCGTAAGGCTGACAAGTGACAACCTTACCACCTTCACTGGCCGAATGTCTAAAATCTGGGAGCTTCAAACTCCTGGGCGTTCATGGGCTGAATAATTGCCCAGTTTTCACATTTAAAACGGTCTTATGGGAGTAAAATCGTTTCTAACGGAAATAATGTAGCCCAACGGAAATAGGCTACATCAAGTCTGGACAAATGAATGTAGAAACCACGGTCTCAGTAGACTTATTCCATTCTTGATAATGAATAGAGAAGGCCCTGACTACAAGGCACTAAAATATTTGTAAATTTAAGCCTTGGTTTAGACGCACAAATTTACCAAGAATTGTAGGCCTATGTTAAATTTTAGCTAAAGCTCTTCTGAAGTACAGCATTTCTACTTCAAACGCCGGCACTGATTTCAATTGTCAAATAGCATACCATCACTGAAAATCAGTGGATGCTAAAAAATGTAATATAGGCTATATAGATTATTGGACAGCACTCACCAATGTTTATTGATCCTTTTGTGAAATCGTTGTCAAAGGTTACTTAACTTAGCCTTGCGTAAAGCCGTCGTATTCTTCATAAAATAATAAAATCAAGTAACAAAGTGCCAGTATGTTTTTGTTTAATCAGTTATGACCGCAATTATGATATGCAGAATATGTTTTTTTTTTAATTCCGGGGTGCGCGGGCAAAGAGAGTTAAGTCCACTTTCTTGTTACTGAGAATTAGAGTGACTTAACACACTATATCAGCCCAACAAAGCTTTAGAGATGGATAAACCCATGAGGCACACATCCATAACTACCGTACAATTTTGAATATGACTTACTGGACTTAACACAAATGAAGAGAACATTTTATCTATAACTCTATGGACATATCTCAATTTTTTAGGATGGTGGACTTAACTCTCTTTGCCCGCGCACCCCGGAATTGATTTCCAAGTTAAGCTCCAGACTTATTCATTAAGCAGGGCTTACGGAAGAACAAAGGTCTACTTTTTTTTAATGAGATTAAAATCTTCCAGCATCACCTGAACTGTACAGATTTGTGATATCATGACAATCGCACACTCACATACAAATACAAATAAAAAAAAATCAAATTGGCCGGTTTCGGGTTTTGAACCATGGACTCCAGAATGTGAGGCCAAGACGTTACCATCTTGGCCACCGGGATCATTTGAACGGTCTAGTTGGATAAGAGCATGTAAATCAATAGTGTTTTTTGTCATAGCTACCTGTATTTTAATTTCCAAGGCCTTATAAGATCACAGTAAAACAATAGGCAGTGTTGTCAAGATAACTGATTTTCATTTTTTTTTATAAATTCTTTCGAATACGTATATTACCATAAAATAGGCACTAAATTGAGCATTACTCCGAAACAGGTCAACCGATTTTATCCATTATAAATAGACGTCTTCCCATGGACATTATAAATGCGTATACGCAGTTTCATAAATATACGATAAAGCGTATTTGAGTTATTGCGCCTTTAAAGTAGACACTAAATTGGGGTTTACTCCGGTACCGGTCAACAGATTAGGTTCAAATTCAATAGGGCACTTCTCATGAACGTCATAAGTATACCAAGTTTCATGAAAATCCGATACAGCGTATTTGAGTTATTAAAATAGGCACTAAATTGGGCATTACTCCGATACCGGTGAACCGATTTGGTTCAATATCAATAGGGTTCTTCCCATGGACATTACAAATGTGTTTTCCAAGTTTCATGAAAATTCGAAAAAGCGTATTTGAGTTATGGCGCGTACAGACACACGGACGGACAGACAGACGGACAGACATTTTTTGTCCCCACACACAATCTCATAAAGTACCATACTGGCACTTAATAAAACACACGCATAATGTATACACAAACATTTTGAGTGTTTGTGTATAAATATTTCTTTGACACCGGGTTCACAAAAGGATCAATAAACATTGCTGAGTGCTGTCTAATAATCCATTTATATTATATCACACTCCTCACCATAAGAAAATATCATTCAGTGATAGTTTAAAAAGCTGTTGACATCGTTTGTAGCAAGGAGTAGGCCCTCTAATCTGTTTTGTTGTAATAAAATTACTTTTCATTATCGTTCATCCACTGGTACACTTTCACTAGTATCCTTTGTCAGTATAGAATACTGTATCTGGTAACTTGTGATGATTTTTGTTGCCAACTCTATATAAGAGGCTTTGTCCTGACTGACTGACTTAATGACTGACAGAGAATCAAACTGTAATAGGTAGAGACTTGGAATTTTGACAGTACCTTTGTTTCGTAATGTAAGTGCACACTAAGAAAGGAGTTTGCAAAATTTTGATTTTTAATGCCAGAAATCAAATATTTTCGGGGAGACGAAATACCTTCCATAAGAAACACATGAGCAATTCGATTATTGTGGAAAACAGTATTTAATTGTGAAATTAATTCAAGATGACCTTGCTCGTATTCTATTTTGATTCATTTGTTTACAGAGATCTCATTTATTAAACATAGGTGAACAGAAGAGGATCATGAAAGCACGCCTAAATGGGAAAACGATGAATGATTTGGACGAAACACATAATGCGGATTTTTTTGGGCTAGGGAACTCGAATCTGAGGTCTTTTTCCACCGGGCGGCACACTTTATTCGTGAAATACACCTCGAAGCCGGGTTTTTAGTTTGTTTAATTATATCAATCGTTATGACAAAATTGTTTATGCTGATTTTGGTAAGGTTCATGAATCTGTGGTGCGTTTTAATCTTTTCATTTCGAATTTGTATGCCCATTTGACAGCATAAGATCCGTTTTCTTCATTTACTAATTTATATTTTTAACGGTAAACAATAAGCTTTGTGGAAAGGTGAAGTCAGACTGAAAAATTCAATGCCATAGCTGGGATTTGAACCAGGATCTTCAGCTCTCCGTGCTGCTGCTCTAAATGTGAGTCAGTTGGAGAATTTAATGTTGTACCGGCATGTTGCCACGGTAGCTTAGTTGGCAAGAGCAGCGGCACGGAGAGCTGAAGATCCTGGTTCATATCCCGGCTATGGCATTAAATTCTTCAGTCTGTCTTCACCTTTCCATCTTAGCCTACACACGGCCAGTGTGAAAGAATTATCGTTCCAATAAACTTTGTATTATGCAATTCTTAAATTGGGAAAGCTGTAGTAGGCCTATACTTGTATGCTACCAAATAAATAATAAGAATAAAATTATGTAATTCTTGCAATTTATGTAAAACGATGTAAGTGTTAATAAATATACAGTTTCAATTATTTTTATGTTAAATAAATTATTTTTTGCACTCCTTAACTAATTAGTGGTACTTACGAACGTTGTTGCCGTGGATCGTAAGTTGACATTCCCACACAGTCTTGTTGCTAAGGGCGTTGCGATGCGGTTAAATTACGTACGGTGCTTGCGCCACGTCATAATTCATTACGATACACTTCATAATACAAGCCTTTATGGACACGGCCCCCAGGACAAATATTCGGTTCCCATTACAACAAACACATGCGAATCACTTCCTGAAATAAACATCTATTTTCAAGAATGTATATACATAATATTTTCAGGTAATATCACAATTAATATAATTAAATTGATATAAATAATCATCGTGCCAAAAATAGCATGCGCATTACGGATCTCGGAAAATTGAAAACACTCGGCGCAAGCGCCTCGTGTTTTCAAACTATTTCCTCGATCCGTAATCATGCCTTACGGCATTTGTATCGCAATCTATATTAATAAAAATGAATTTTCAAAAGGGTTGTTGCCGCATCACTTGAGAACGGCTCGACCGATTTGGCTGGTTTTTGTTTTGTTGTGATCGTAATTGTCTGGAGAAGGTTTGTATGAAAAAAATTTTTTGGAAAATCCACGGGGAAAGTCGGAAATGTGATGAAATGAGGCAAAGTTAGACAAAGTTAGAGAGTTCTGCTGTCAATTGTTTACATAAAAAAATTGAAGTGTGACAAAAGAAGTGTGACATATTCACAGTTTGAGAGTTCCGCTTTCACATGTTTTCATAATAAAACAAACAAACAAAAACATATAAATTTCAGTGGATAGCGAAATGTGGCACTTATAATTTATAACCCAGTCTTCGAGAAGCATTAATCATAATGACTGAAATTCAACCCGGTCTGAGTGGCATAATTAAAATTAAGAGAGGTAAGTCTTTGCGAAGTGGACAAAAGGAAATAATATTGAATGTGTTTAGTTGATTTCTTAAAAAATATCCCAGACTTGCAATAGAAGACATTGTAAAATTGACATTGGAATTCACCGATCTGGAATGTGACTGGAAAGTGGGTAGTGAATACAGAGACTCCGATTTAGTGAAAACTCATCCAATAAAGCCGCATAGTGTTTTAGATAACATTTCTTGACCAATTTGCACGACATTTTGCACACATACCCAGTTAAGCCCGGGAAGTAACGCGGTAAACACTAAAATTCAAACAGACCACTCCTTCCCTTTAAAATGTATACAATTTCTGAATATATTATACTGAAAAATGAAATGCAATTCAGTTATAATGACAACAGTGTATTGTTTAGAGTGTTCACATAGGGCTTTAGGAATTACATAAAACTGGGCTGTATCAAATTTTGATGCTATCGATGTAATTAATACATTTGTGAAAATAATTCTTGAAGAATGAAATCCAAGAAAATAAAGCACAATGTGAAGCAGTCACATAACTTTCTCTACCCTCGACATGGAAAATATTTCCTCCCTTCACATTTTGATGTAGAATAAGCGGTCGTATTGCAGGGACAGCTTAAGTGTGTGCCAGTGAGTACGTACATCAGAAGTCTGTAAAAAATCCTATCCACTGATATGTCACTCATAGCTGTAAAGAAGACAAAATAGGGTGGAACATTTTCAGTCCTATGCCCGCAGTATATTATGTCCCAGGTTTTGGGGGAGGAAAGTATGAAAGTGATATTGCATATATATTTTTTTTTTTAAATTTCAGCTCCGAAACGGTTCAATGGTAACATAAGAGTGAGAAATAAAAATTTCCATAAAGACAATACAATCTTATGTAATCGGAATTTATGTTCCTTCTTATTTCAACCCCTCCCAGGCATGGTGTGTAGAAGCAACGGAATGCAACATTCGACATCCTCTGTGAGCCAAAAAAAAAAAAAGCTATGACTAGCGTTTTCAGAGGGAATACTTTGAGTGTGATAAGTCGTTCTTCCTCATTTCAAGTTCTACGTACATGTTATGCAAGACCCTAGAATTTGAAAATCGAAAGTCCTTCATAAGTTAATTTCAAATAACAAAATGAAAACCCGGGCGACGCCGGGCCTTTTACGCTAGTCTATATTAATAAAAATGAATTTACAAAAGGGTTGTTGCCGCATAACTTGAGAACGGCTCGACCGATTTGGCTGATTTTTGTTTTGTTGTGATCATAATTGTCTGGAGAAGGTTTGTATGAAAGAAAAGTTTTGGAAAATCCACGGGGAAAGTCGGAAATGTGATGAAATGAGGCAAAGTTAGACAAAGTTAGAGAGTTCTGCTGTCAATTGTTTACATAAAAAAAAGATTTAAAAAATTGAAGTGTGACAAAAGAAGTGTGACATTCACAGTTTGAGAGTTCCACTTTCACATGTTTTCATAACAAAACAAAGAAAAACAAAAGTGAGTCTTGCAACCAAACCAAATCGAAAGTGAGTTATCCATTCATTTTGAGAATGCAAGTCCGTGTAAACAAATGCACGTGATTTGAACCACACCACATATCATGCTACAAGACAATATAGTGCGGTATTAGATTTTATTTTTATAACAATAAAAGCTCATAAAATGTGACGAAAATTTTTAAGATAACAATATCAACTTATTGCAAATGTTTCAATGTATTGCGAAACGTGGCATTCGTGATATAACCCTCCAGTTTGCGAGTCATTGTTGTGAATAATGTAAACATACAAATTTCAGTGAACAGTGAAACGTGGTGTTTATAATTTATAACCCAGTCTGTGAGAAGCATTAAACATAATGACTGAAATTCAACCAGGCCCAAGTGGCATAATTAAAAATAAGAGAGGTAAATCTTTGCGAAGTGGACAGAAGGAAATTATATTGAATGTGTTTAATGGGTTTAAAAATATATATATCCAGCACTTGCAATTGAGGACGTTGTAAAATTGACATCTGAATTCACCGGTATATGTACCAGAAGTATCTGGAAAGTGCGCAGTGAATACAGAGACTCTGGTGTAGTGAAAACTCCCCCAAGAAAGGCTGAAAAGCTGCATAGTGTTTTAGATAACATTGATGACTTTGTGAAAAGTGCTATTCGAGCAAAAGTTCATCAATTCTTTTTTGATAACATTCCTCCAACTGTGGATAAACTTCTTTGTGCTGTCAATGAGGACTCCGACCTACCTAATTTAAAAAGAACAACAATTTATAAGTTATTGTTGGGCATTGGAATGAAATATGTGAAAAGAAGTGAGGTTAATGTTATAGTAGATCGTGATGATATTGTACTTTGGAGAAGACGATATCTTAGAGCTGTACGGCAATACCGAGCAGAGGGTCGAAAGTTTTATTACTTAGGCGAAACATGGGTAAATGCAGGACACACCACCCCTAAAATTTGGCATGACACTACTGTTGAATCAAAGGAAAAAGCTTTTAGGGCAGGATTAAGTCAAGGTTTAAAAAATGCTATGGGTAAGGGGAAACGCCTAATAGTTACGCATATAGGTAGTGAAACAGGCTTCGTAGATGGGGGTTTGCTCATTTTTGAGTCAAAGAAAACAGGTGAGTACCACGAAGACATGAATGGAGAGGTATTTCGTAACTGGTTTGCTAATTTTTTGCCGAAACTTGAACCCAACAGTTTAATAGTTATGGACAATGCATCATACCACAGTGTGAAACTCTATCGGCGTCCAAATACTTCTTGGCGTAAGCAAGATATTGTGGAATGCCTACAAGAAAAGAATGTAACATTTAATGATAAAAGTGTTAAGGCAGAGTTAGTGATCTTAGCACAGGAATTCGCGGACAAAGATGAAAATAAATATGTGGTTGATGATATGGCAAATAAAGCGGGCCATCAAGTACTGAGGTTGCCCCCTTATCAAAGTAATTTGAATCCAATTGGACTGGTATGGAGTTTTATCAAAGGGTTTGTGGCCAGAAATAACAAAACTTTTAAATTATGCGATGTTAGGAAACGGTTTGACAGAGCAGTATTGATGGTGACGCCAGAAATGTGGCAAAAGGAAATCAAGCATGTAGTGGCTATTTCTAGCGTTTTCTGAGGAAATAGTTTAAGTGTGATAAGTCGTTTTTCCTCATTTCAAGTTCTATGTAGGCCTACAAATCGAAAGTCCTTCATAAGTTAATTTCAAATTACAAAATAAAAACCCGGGCGACGCCGGGCCTTTTAAGCTAGTATACTATAAACAAAACATAGGAGTTGAGGAAATAATCGGTGGCCCCTGATAGTCATCTATACAGCAGGGTTGGTTATCAAGGAGGAAATTATAACTAGATCGGTAAGACCTGAGTCAAACACGCGTATAACAATGGAGTAAGGGCAGAAGAGAATGCATACACTGTACTATTCATTTCAACCTATGCAGTTCTTAATAGCCCATAGCTATTGAAAACAAAAACAAAGTGAATAAAGTATTTGTTTTTTTAGTTATGAAATATTATTTAAGTAACGGTATGTAATTCACAGATTATCGCTGTTGGGTCTTCACTATTGAATGCCGTGAGGCTAACTAAGATGTTTTTACACGGTCTGTACAGTATGAACTAGCAAAGACCATCACGTGCTATGAAGGTCAGGCAGGTCTAGATTACGTCATCGTAGACTACTGCGCAGCCGTTTGTTTGGCTCAGGTCTTACCGATCGAGTTATAATTAAACACCATCGAGTGTACAGAACAATTTCTACATATCACATAATAATTATGTAGCAAAGGAGGGGATATACTTCCAAATTGAGGTATGATAAGGAAAAATCTTGGGATAGCAGACCCCACTTCCTGCACTGCATTTAACACTGGCAAAACGAAATTTTCTTCAACTCAAAAGTTTAGAACGCATAATTCGAGGTTAAATTTTGACCTGTCTCAATGAAACCGAGAAATTTCCAAACGTGATGAATAAAGCCCGAATTTTCATGCACTATCAAACTTAAAAACATGCATGCATTCATGCACTATCGTATCTCCAAATATGCACAATGAAGTGCGAAATATGCACTATCAAAAATCCGCACTGTACTGAAATATATTTCAATTTCTCTTAAAAAAATACACAACAACGGGTTTTTCCAAATTTTGTTCACTTAAACTCGTGCGTTTATCAGTTAGGATTTTCTTGAAAACAGAAAAGGATCTTTCTACTTCATAGGAAGTAACAGGTGCAAACTTAAGGGAAGAAATTTGCCTGGGGGTTAGATCGAATTCCATGTCTTTTACACTTTCTCCACATAATACATCTTTCACTGTTTTCAGAAGATTAAGATCAGGATTTGAACTAAGTACCTTCTTAAATTTTTCCCTAACTGTCACACCCATTTCTCCACAACACGATTCTAAAGATAATTCAATGTCTTCATCAATGTCTAGTGACTGACAAATTCAAGCAGTGAACATTCTGTTTAGCAGTTTTCTTTCAATGGAAGGTGGTGGGGGTCGGCGAGTCGGCATTTTCTTTTGTAGCCTGGTGTATTATATTACTGTTTATTTAGCGTAAACAGTAGCTTGCACTCTCAAATTCATGCAGGTGGCAGACTCTGTTGCCAAGTCATTCAAAATATAACAATGGTTATACAATACAACATTTTTACGTTTGTTTGAAAAGCCGAGATTTTAGGGAGGCACATTCATAATATGCACAGTTATGCATGGTAACTTGATATTATGCACTAAAACCAGAAAAAGAGGATTTATATGCATTAAAAACATCTGAATATGCTATATTAAACAAAAAATCCAATGCATTATGCATGAATTTTGCCATAAAAATGCCGAAATATGCAAACATGCACGGAAAAAGTATGGTTATTTGGAATCCATAAGTCATGTAATGAGTAACTACAAGTTTGAGAGGTGTAACCAAAGTATATAAAAACATGCATTTCCATGGAAATCCGGGCTCTAGTGATGAATAACAGAGTGACATTTGAAATGTTTCAGGCTAGATTGCCATGGGCCAAGGCACTTCCCGACTGAACTGGGTGTGTTCATGTGAAGATGGCAAGTTCAACCTCTCAGCAACGTATGAGGAGCAGAAGAACCCTTCAGAAGACAAGCCAGGTCAGTACACATCCACCATTTCTCCTCACACACAAACACACCAGCGTTTGAATTCCGTATTGCCTTAAACAATAACATACTATGAATGATTGCCCTTAATGGTATACCTCACTGAAAGACAAGTTCTGTAAGGCACACTAACTAGTGATTTTTGTGACCGGGCTTCCACTGTTATTGTACAGTAACATTCAAGATGGATAAATGCAATCATGAACCACAGATTATTGTCTCTGTTTGACATTAAAGTAAGTCGAAAGCAAACTATGGACAATGTCTTCCAACTTACAATGTCACTCTAGAAAATATCACGTGGGTATCCTGGAATGAAAGTTTATTTGGTGAAGGCATTATCTCTTAAACAATTCTATGAGGCCCTCCTTCGATGAAATTATTTTTTCCTTTCATTTACCGAATATGTTTTTGAGTTTTTCCCAGAAAGCATTTATGGAAATATACATTTTTTTTACATTTAAATAATAAATTATTTTTAAATTGGCATTTTTAACATAATTTTACCAGAGAATATTATAGGAGAACATTTTTTTTGACACTGGTAATTGAACCCAGGACCTTTGGCTATCCATGCCTCTGCTCTACCAACTGAGCTAAGCCAGAGTTCACTTCACAGTGTCAGATGGAACCTCTCTCCTATGACTGATTGCCCTTAATGGTCTACGTCACTGATAGACAAGTTATGTCATATGCTGTTGTGAGGACACTAATTAGTCATTTTTGTGACTGGGTTCAAATCCCAGTGACAGAGCAATTTTTCTCCTATAATATTATGGTGTAATGTCCAACAGACACAATAATCTGAGGTTTATGAGTGCATTTGCATATATCCATCCATGGCGCCCGTTACCAGTCACAGTGAAAGATTATCCTCGAAAGAATTGTTCTTAGAAGATACTAACTGCGGCAAGTGTCAAAAAATAGTAAAAAACGGAGTGCTATGCTATCAATGTGACAAATACTTCCACAATAGATGTGCAAAAATTGATCCTTCATTGGTAAATTCTATAAGACAAGCGGGTACTTGGATCTGCTGGACATGTGACGATCGAAATGATGAAATCCAACCTACGAGCGTTCGTAATACTACCGGGGACTACTCTGAAGTAATACGTGAACTGAGGGAGGAAAATGATTCATTAAAACTTATTATCAATACACTGCAGGAGGAACATAACAAAAACTTATCGGTCGTCACCCAAGGCCGGACCCATGCACGGGAGGTAGCTTTCAGGACACCAAGGAATAGTCTTCCTCTAAACAAGGTGAGAAACATGGCAACAGGGTCTGCAAGCTCTATGGGAGGGTTTTTCCTTTCAGAAAATAGATTTGAAGTCCTCCGAAATGATCAGCATAGGCCTAATGCACAATCGCATTGGCCCGCACATAACCCAAAAACATCAATCAAGGCTCTCCGATCTCAACCCAAGATTCCACACCTTCGAGGAAACCCAAGAAGAGCAAGGTTCACCTCTTCACTGACAGTCACGGACGTGGCTTAGCATATAGACTTGAATTGAAGGATTACCAGAAGACAGGAATAGTGAAACCAAATGCCCCATCAACGGAAGTGCTTAAAAACATAACACAGTGCTGCAAGTCATTTGACCATAAAGACTGTATAGTACTGATGTGTGGAACCAATGACATTATCAGAAACGAAAGCAACAAACTAACCACTAACATGGAACATACCTTAATGGGACTAACTCACACCAATGTAGTACTAATCAATGTCCCAACTAGACATGACCTCCCACCCTACTCCTGGGTGAACGCTGAGGTTAAAGCTGTCAATAGTAAACTCTCCAGCATGAGTAAAAGATTCAAAAATGTGAAACTACTAGATGTAACATTGTTCGAGAGAGCTCTTCATACTAGACATGGTCTACACCTGAATGGTGGAGGTAAGGCTTTGCTAGCCAAGGAAATTGATAAATATATTAAACATATAGCCTTAAACTTACCTATCAATACTCCTCAGGGAAACTGACCAGTACCAGTAAAGGTTGTAGCAAATTAAGGCATGATCTGTTAAGAGTAGGCCGAATGAATAAGAACAACTACAATGATAGGAAACCTGATTCCCCAAACGTAAGCAATTACCCATGTTATAACCAGATACCCTGCTCCTCAAGTAACATTACTAAACCACACATCCTACCACAGGCCCATGATCTACTGATCTATCATATTAATACACAATGCATAAGGAATAAATTGGGGGAACTTGAAATTTTGCTTGACAATGAAAACTGTGATGTACTATGTGTGAATGAGCACTGGCTCAATTATGAGGAAAGAAATCTATATATCCCAAATGGTTTTAAACTAGGTAGCATATTTTGTAGACAAAAGCCTAAATCAAGGGGTGGCTCTGCCATATTTATTAGGAACTTGATAGATTTTGAGGTGCTTGACCTAACCTCATTTGCCTTAACTGAAATTTTGGAAGCAGTAGCAATTAGAATCATTAAACTAAACTTGATAATAATATCAATTTATCGCACACCTGATTCTTGTCATACTTCATTCACTGAATCCCTTGATAGAATGCTACTCTTTCTACATGTGAAAAATCGAACTAAAGTCATTATATGTGCAGACTTTAATATAGATACTCTTAAGTCAACGGCCGATTCCACAAACTTTCTTAATACTCTTAGATCATATAATTTCTTTTGCCTAAATAATCAGGCTACTAGAGGAAATGCATGCCTGGACAACTGTGCTACAAACATAACTCGAACTCAAATCGAATGCTCGGTATTCAACCCCAATTTATCGGATCACCTAGGTTTGCAAATTAATTTGAAATGCACCACTAATGATCAACAAATAACTCCAGATGAGCCTGTAACTACACGAACAATTAGACTTGTCTCAGATAAAAGAATAGACCAACTCAGGGAAAAGCTATTAGAAATTAACTGGAACAACATACTACATATGTCTGATCCAGAAGAAGCCACTTCATACTTTATCAATACACTAAGATCACTTATTAATGAGTACTGTACGAGAGTGTATAAGAAGACTAAAGGTCATCACAACAAACGAAGGCCTAAACAAAGAATTATTAAATGGTTTACTCCTCAACTCAAAACTATGAGAACAAATCTCCAAATCTTGTTTGATAAATATAAACAGACCGGTACTCTAGAAGACAAAGAAAGATATAATAAATATAAGTACCTCTATAAATCAACCATAAAAAAGGCGAAAATAGATGGCAATGACAGGTTCATTAATCTATCCAGTAATAAGTGCAAGGCGGCTTGGACTGTCATTAAAAATGAGACTAAAATTCACAATGTTAAGAACATAATACCAATCTCACCTGATAACATGAATAATTTTTTCGTTGAAGTTCCTTACAATATACATAAGGGCATTCTCAATGAAGCTCCATCCCTTAAAAACACGAACTGTGCCAGAACTTTCGTAGAAAAGGTAACTCTCCCCCCCCCCCCCCCCAGAATATCACAATCCTCTTTTAAATGGAAAGAAATAGACACTAATACAGTAATGAAAATAATTATAAAACTCTCACCATCACTCACTGAGGATATATTTGGCCTATCAAATACCATAATCAAGAAAATTGCTGACTTGATACTCCTACCACTAACATACTTAATAAACTTAATCCTGAAACAAGGGACTTTCCCTAATATTTTGAAAATAACTAAAATTACTCCAGTTTTCAAAAATGGTAACAAAAGTGACCCTTCTAACTACAGGCCCATTGCGCTAGTTCCTGTTATAGGAAAAATATTTGAAACATGTCTAATGCATCAATTAAACAACTATTTAACCCAGAATAATTTACTCTACAAAGAGCAATATGGCTTTAGACCGGGACACTCCACGACTATGGCAGTCGAATCCCTAGTTAATAAAATACTTGATAGCTTTGAAAAAGGTATGGTTCTGGGTGTTACCCTTCTTGATCTTACAAAAGCCTTTGACTGTGTATCGCATGAAATTCTTTGTGCAAAATTAGAATACTATGGAATTGGCGGTAATGAACTAAAGCTAATCAGATCATACCTACTCGAAAGAAAACAAACTGTATATGTAAATAATATCTTTTCAAAATTCAAAGAGGTGACTGATGGAGTACCCCAGGGCTCAGTACTGGGCCCTTTTCTTTTCTTAATAGCAATAAATGACTTACCTGTAAATGTCCCTGGTATTAGCATACTATATGCTGATGATACTACTCTCTTATCAACGGGCAAAGATCCTCTATCAGTTAAGTCACAATTAAAGGAAATGATAACTAAAGCCAAAAGGTGGTTTATGGTGAATATGCTTAAGAATAATGATGCCAAAACGGAACAACTACTGTTTAGTTTAAACAATTGCTTCACAGAACTTGAAGAAAACAAAAATATCAAACTACTAGGGTTACATTTAGATAATAAATTAAACTGGAATGTGCACATAGATAATCTCTGCAAAAAGCTGTCTCGAGTGACTTTTCTGTTAAGGAAACTAAAAACGTGCACCAGCCAAACCCTACTAATAAATGCCTACTATGCTTTCTTTCATAGTCTCATAGCCTATGGGGTAATGCTTTGGGGCAACAGTCCAAACTCAATTCAAGCTTTTATATGGCAAAAGAAAACCATTCGCATAATCAAAGGAGTTCCTCAACAACAATCATGTAGACAAATTTTTCCACAACTTAACATTATGACACTACCATCATTGTATATATACATGAATCTTATTTTTGTTAAACAGAACATTGTTAAATTCAATGACAGATCTCTTATACACAGCCATAACACAAGAAGTAAACTAGACCTGGACACACCTCAGATTAGATTAAGTAAAACTGCCAATAGTTATAAGTATATTCAATTAAAATTATACAATAAATTACCGCTACATGTAAGAGCCTTAGACTATAATAGGTTCAAGTTTATAATTAAGAAATGGTTGAGATTGAATGCTTTTTATACAGTAGAAGAGTTCATTAACTCTGAAATAGACAACAATTTGTGACCAATATATTATATGTATGTGTGCATGTAAACATGTGATCTTATGTAATAACAACTGTCTTTAATAGGTTATATGTGTTTGTGTATGTAAGCATCTGATTTTTCTTGTAATAACAACTGTCTGATATCATTGTACTATGATTCTATAGACAATAAACATTATTATTATTATTATGTCCATTTGACAATCAGGATTCAAGCGAATTGAATACTTCATCTCCTTGCACTCGCTTGGTCTCTAAGCACTACATTTTTTTTTTCATTCAAAACAGTGTTCTTAGCAATTCGAGAGAGAGAGAGAGTGTGTGTGTGTGTGTGTGTGTGTGTGTGTGTGTGTGTGTGTTTTTTTTTTTTATTAGCATAGTCCACATGCCCCATTACAAAGTAATAATACATGTGTTTTTGTACATTATTTACAGTTGTTCTTATAGCTAATTTCAGTTTTGTTTTTACTTTGTTATACTTGTTAATTTGTATAACATTATTTGTCTATCTGATTATTCTATGTTAAAGATATTTTGAAATATTTACAATTGACTATCATACTATGTACTATACAATATTTATCATATGAGTGTGTGAGTGTGTGTGTGTGTGTGTGTGATGTGCCGGCATTAGCCTCTCTTATTGAAAGACACCAAAGAGACCAACAGCCTTAACGTACTCATTTAATGGAGCATTGTGGAGAGGATTGTACAATTAATTATTAGAGGTTCAAATCAAACCCTAGAGGTTAGAATAAAATATGGCCATATTGGGAATGGAACCCAGGTAGACGGTTTTGGAGACAAGCATGCATATTTAAGTTAAGTTATTATAAAAGTTTCCTTTGTAATTGTTTGACTGGTTATTCAGGTGAAGTTTACGCCTTTACTTTGATTACAAATATTTTCAGAATGTGAACATTTATTTTGTTTAACTAGGGATCTGCATAACGACGAGCTTCATGACCTGTATTCGTCACCGGATATAGTAAGGGTAATTAAATCACGGAGGATGAAATGGGGGAGGAAAGACATATCTCAAAAGTATTGACTGAGAGACCCATTGACCACGTGGAAGACCTAGACGTAGGTGGGAGGATAATATTAGGATAGATTTAAGGGAAGTTGGACTTGATTGGATGGAGTTAGCACAGAATAGGGTTGAATGTTGGGCTCAGGCAAGCGCGGCAATGAACCTTCGGGTTTTATAAAATAGATAATATTCTTTTAGCTTGCTGAGGAATTGCCTATTGCCGTTGAGTAAGTAACTAAATATCCATGCTACTTATCCTAAACCGATGCTTTATACGTATTTAACATATGCCGCGTTACTGAAGACGGTACTGTTAAATTAATAGCTAACATCACGTGCTTTGATGGTGGAACTGTAAATTTGTATGTTCCTTGTTTGTAATTATTTGAAGAGTCCCATAACATGATTATGTTCAGTTGGACTAAATAAAAATCTAATCTAATCTAATTTACTGAACTTTCAGAACTTTTCTTTCCAAAGGTATTTATTGAAACCCCAGATCAAACAACTTACAAAAATGATATATATGGATTTTATAAGTTGAATTAAATGAAAGGTCTAGTTCCATAAGGGCGTAAGGCACATGGACGTAGTTTCGAGAAATCTTGATGTTTTTAAACAGTGTCACCACTCACAAATAAGTGGTTTCAAGTTTAATTTTATAGCATATATTTTTGAAGGGTAGGCTAAATTAGTGTTCTACAAATTTACATGTATTGGGATTTTCTACAACCAGAGGTACCTAAACATGTTAAACAAAAACTGAAGTACTTTTAAAGTCGCAAAATCCTTTTACTTTGCATCATATTATATTATTATTTTAGTAAAAACCTGTATTATACAGTGACAATTGCATGTTTGCAATGAATACCAGTATAGTCATAAATACAATAGATGATAAGCAAAACAATCTATTTTGAATGAAGTTACAGTTCAGAAAAGCAAGTTCAGTTTTTATAAACATTTGCTTGGAAGGTAGCACTGCAAAAAATAAAAATAAACACCTCAATAACAGATAGGAAGCATGCCTTATGCTTGTATGGAACTGTTATGAAGTAGAATGAATGTGCAGTCTCACAGGTCTTTTCTTATAACTAGACCAGGGATTTTAAGGCAAATGCCTATTTTGTTCCTTATGAAATAACATGACAATTTTTAAATATGTTGACATTTCATGATATATCACTTATATTTATAGAGTTTTATATTGCCCTAAAATGCCTATTTGGACCTTTGAAGCCTATTTTTACTATGTTAGTGCCTAAAATGCCTATTTTGTACACTTAAAATAAAATTCAACTTACTGTAACTTTTACAATCATTTAATGGACTCCCCTGAATGAAGGGCAGAGCAGCAAAGGGTGGGTTTTCACAGATAGGCCTACTTGATTTTCCCACACAATTGTCGACAAAGGAATGGAGACTGACGGGGGAGGATTCGTTACGTTTTTAACAGTAAAAAAAGATAACGTTACAGTTGAAGAGCATGTTGTAGTATTTCAAAGTCTATTTTCTGTCTATTTACACATTTTGAAAGCTTATTATAAATGCCTGTTTTCTCTTCCAAAAGCCTATTTACTTGTTTTAAAAGCCTATTTTAGGTGCCTAAAACTAAATTTTTAGAGCCTAAAATCCCAGGTCTACTTATAACTGAACAGAGGTTTAAGGCACAAGTAATAGTTCACTGAGTATTTAAGAGACATGAGGAGAAGGCATAAATATTAAAAACTCAAAATTAAGATTTGTGCCTTACGCCCTTATGGAACTAGGCCCTTCAAATATATTATAAGACCTACCGGTATTTACATGCATTTTAAACGATTAAACTGCTGCATCCTGTTTCTCCTCACCTTACAAAGTTTTATGTCTTTATTTATTCTGTGGCATCTCTGCAATCTACATTTTTCTAAAATTGTACGATGATTAATTTTATTTATTTTTTCCATATTATTTTATGTATGTCGGCCGTGGTGGCCTGCAGGTAGTGTGTCCGCCTCTAGAACCAAAGGTCGAGGAAGTAAACCCGGCCGCGGTCGATTGGTTTTTCAGGACGTAAAAATCGTGGGCATGGAGTACTCCAGGAAAGACTTTAAGCTGGGTGGCCCGTGTCGTAGATTTACGGCACGTAAAAGAACTCTAAGCCTAAATTAGAGTCGCTAGACAAAATTTCTTGGCCCTTTCACATCCAAGTAAAACCTTAGTTTCCGGAGAGGGGTTGAGAAGTGCTGGGATTACCACCTGTCCCTCTGCCCTCTCCAGGAAAATAGGCGTAACAAAATTCACATCGGTAAACAGAAACCTCCACTAGGAGGCCCTTCGCACCAACATAAGAGACATAGGAAAAGATATTATTTTATGTATGCCTAGTATTTGTGTGTAATTTCATACGCTCCATATGTATATATATATATATATATAAAAAAAATCAGTAGGGCTAAATAAATAAAAAAAAATTTGATGTGAAAGTCACATAACGTCCTCTGCCCAAATAAAAGTTAACATCTTAGTATAAATATAATAGGCCTAAGTATCCAGCCTGAAATTAAAAAAAAAAAAGTCCTTGTACAGAAATACAAGACAATTTTACGCTAATTATGCTATAAATACCTTATAGCCTCTTCTTTGAATGTTGCGACTAAAAACGCAGACAAACTTTAAAAAAGTGACTGCAAACGTTTACTGAACTTTCCGCCGTTAAAAACAATTTCCGAAATTTATTGAATATTCCCCTCAGATATTTCTTTACTCTATACATGGCCAACAATACATCTTTCTCAATTCACATTCTTATATAGAATAAGAGGCTGTGAAAGAGCGCATATTCGGTTGTTCACCAGGCAAGACAAAGTTTCTACAAACACTGGGTAAACAGTGGGTGGTTTATAACCACCCTTCAGGGAATTTTGTTTAAGCTTTCAAATAAAAGTTTTAGCTCTGGGTAAAAGCACTGCATGTAAAAGATTTAAAGGAAATCGTTAGAGGCATTTTTGAGAAAGTAGCAAAAAAAGGAAATTTATTCATGAAAAGTCCCCTTAAAAATAAAAGAAATTTGTCGGCAATCTTTGGATCACATCTTCAGAAGGTACCTAACCCAAATACGAAATTTTTTCATACGATTTTCCATTTTGGAGCTAGCCTGTTCACAGACATCCACAAATACACACAGACATGTTTCCACTATTTTTGGATTCAGGGTGCATCAAAACGTGTATTTATGTTAAAAACTCAACTTTGAATTTGGGGGTCGAAAACAATACTTCCTCTACCTATAGCAGTAAAAGCCTATGGTACGGGCAGAGGAAGTAAAAACAAAAAGGAGAAAACGTCAGCCAATGAAATGGCTTGTTCTATCTCAAACTGCAAAATAGTAAGCGGTGTATCAGTGCCTGCTCCTCTGATTGGCTGTTACCCATATCACCTGCGTTGCTTGTGCTGAGTGCTGCTAAGCTGATTCGAAACTCGAAAAAGTAGGTAAGGAGTCAAAAAGATTAGTCATAATGCGTCATGATTCCACTAAGCTGATCCGAATGTTTCGAAACAGTTCAGTGAATCATTTTTTCAAAAGCCTACTACCGAATATGGATCCGATGTTGCCAAATGTAAGAGCATAGCTTGAGAAATCAAGAAGGCGAAGGCTTTTTCTTTTGGCGCAGAGTGGTGGGCACCACTAATACAGTATAACTCCAACTATCCGGATCGCCAACTATCTGGATCGTTTTGAGGTCGTATTCAAGTGGTTTTAGCATTGGGAAACCCTCTTTCAGGGCATTGACTTTTTTCATTATTTTCCAATTATCCAGACATTTGATTTTCCGGATCGGGTACGGTCCCAATTAATCCAGATAATACAAGCTCTCAGTGGCGCCAACATACATGGGTTTGTGGGGCTGAAGCCCATCCAATAATTTGCTGTGTATTATCGTAAATGTTTATTATTGTTGCTAAAAATCATGATTCGTTCTTTAATCGGTGCAAAACGAAAATCATACATACATAACAAGATCTCCTTTATTTAAATTAATTCACGATCACGACCATATTTAATTTTTCCTGATTTCTTTAATTTATACGTCAAATTTACTCTGTCAATGCTAGTTTCTGCCGAAATCTCTTTTTCCGCTCTGGAAAGTCTGGAGACTTTGTGCTTATCACACACATTAACTCTTCCATGTTATTTCTTAAGGAACAAAATAGGCATTTGCCTTAAAATCCCAGGTCTATTCATCACCACCATATCATTAATCTTATTTTAAGTGTGACAGTTACCTTAATGCTATCTGTCTCTCTTGGATGTGAACTAATTTCCTCTGTTGGGGCTGGACCATTTGTATCTGATTTAGCAACTTGAATGGTCTAAGTTCTCCACAGGAGAAACATTCTTCTTCAGTTCGAATCGGGGTTTCAGGATGTGGCCGAACAATTTTTTTCACTGATTGCACTGGCTATCCGGATTGGGCCGTGTCGTGTATTTAGTGTCTTCTAACATTTCGGACATCGTATTGTGTCCTTCTTCGGAGAAAGATTCACAGTAAAAATAAGTGCTTGTGAAGAGTAAACAGTCGCAATTGTCATGGCGTCAGTTTTAAAGTTTTGTTTCCCGCCAGATGTCACTGATCTTATACCCATCTTCCCTGTTTATGTTACGGGGATGTTCAATAATTTCTATGGCTTCTGTCACAAGTCTAGGGAATCTTCTATTTTCATGTTTTAGTAGAGTTATATCATCAAAAAGTATTTTGTGGCCAGTTTCATCCAAATGAGAAGTTATGGCGGAGTAGTCAGTGTTGTTTTCGTTTATGGCCCAACCCAGATAGCCAGTCCAATCACTTTATGTGTAACACCGGCCGTGGAAGCCTGCGAACTAACGAAACTGAAATGTTTTAAATTTTTGTTTCTGAAATCCAAGCATGAGCTAGTCTATTCCAAAAGAAAGTCTTGTACTTCAAGAGATTTGGTTTTATGGTAACAACAGAGATGTACTCCAACTTAGGCGACTCACTGGATACGGATACTTGGCTTGCAAAAGTTGGATTTAGACGAGGCTTGTGATGAATTTATACAGAGAAGTACAGTCAAGAGAAATACATTTACAACAGTACATAACAGTCAATCCATGTTTAATTAAATTAAATTATATTATATTTTAGTATAGTGGCGCCAACTTTTGAAATAATTTTATTCATTGCTGATATTGTGCACGGCCTCCCAGAATATTATATCCTTTTCTTGTTTTCAAAACAAATGATTGTAGGCTCTTGCTCCTTACAGAATTCAGTTCTTATTATTGGGGTTTGCCATGCCAAGGCCAAAGAAGGAGAGTGCTGCGCAGTGACAATAAATTAAACCAAAAGCACTTTGAAATCTACCTCAGCCTGTAGGCCTGCCTAAAGGGATTTTTTTTTTTAAAATACAAAGGTAACCCTGAAATATTAATTCTTTGGTCAGGGTAGTTTCTTTTCTTGTTCTGTAGTGAAAGAAGAAAGCGTTTTTTCTGTTATATTTTTATTAGCCTGTAAATTCCGAGATGACCGGATGGTTGTTTAAGTTTCAAACAAACCTGACACTGAAAACACCCCAAGCTGAATGACTTTATTTTCTGGAAGCATGCAATATTTCACTTTGCCAAGTGAACAAGGTTCCTGTAAGATAAAAGAATTTTTTACAAAAATAAACATTGTGTAGGCTACAGTCCTTTCAAGAGTTCAATGTTTCGAAATAGTTCAAAATTATACGATATACTCTTTAAGCTTAATTTATATGCGTATTAACTGATGGAATTGTTATTTAACAGAGGCGCAGCTTTAAACATGGATACAGATAGCTCCGAGTCCATGCCCTTTACACTTAAACAACACAAAGTTAACTTCTTCATAAAGACAGAACAAAAGTCAACCTTCCCATAGACAGGTAGAAACAGAACTAACATAAAAGACTAAGCAGTATGGTGACCATGACCTCCTCGATAATACACTGCGATAACTTATATCGACTTCAAGTTCGAGTTCCATACTGCCAACAAAACAAAGTGTTAAATTGCTTATTCTAACAGGAATTTTGATAATTATGATGTAAGATGAAATAGAACAATGAGTCACGGTAAGTAAATATCATAAGAGCCCTTTTGAGGGGAGAAACCACAAATAAATAATAAAAAACTACCCGGCGAGGGGATTTAAACCTTGGACCTCCCGAATGCGAGCCTAAGACACTACCAGCTAGCTCAGAAAACTAATTTTGTAGGATTAAATAATTTAAAACCAAATCAACGTAATTTGAAATCAAATTAATAACATAATTGCATGTTGAATTGAATATGCAAATCAGTTTTCATTTTAGCCTCCTGGACCAAATAACAATAATACCCTTCATTTTGTAAAATGTTGCATTTTAACATTTAAAACAATGTTCTGTATACCTTTTTACAGCAGTACAGTGATTTAAATGCACCATAATTTGGGACATTTTGCATTACAGTGGATTACTTTTATTTATAAAACTTGGGTGCTTAAGCAAATCTTTAGGTCCTCTCTTTATAAAACACCTCTGTTATGATATTTCACCTTTATCACAATGTTATGGAATTTAGCAGACGATAATCTTTAGTCACTTCTGCCCTTAAATCTCATGATTCTTTGTTACCACTTTACATTTCTTACCATTACACAGAAGAATGTCATTTTCTAATCGTACTTTTGGGTCAATAATGCAGTCTATATTCATTATTATTGTTTAAGTTAAAAACAAGGAGTTGTTACCTCCCTTATATAATTAAGAAGCGACAAGCGCAATTCAGCTCTGTGCAAAGCCAAGCCCCCTGACGACAGCGAGGAGGAGTGGTGGTAGTGTTCCCACCTGAGTAAAGTGCACCATGGATAAGCCAATCCCTTCCACCAAATCTTTGTAGAAAAGGTATGAACTTTTGTGTGACGAGAATGCCCATAAAGCAACTGCTTGCAGGTTAAACTGTAGCCTACTTGTGAGAGGAAATCGATGCTAAACTCTCCCATCACTACTACCATAGATCTTCC